>OX451740.1:417113382-418582259 GCA_948472305.1 Vicia faba | reverse complement strand
AAATCATGGAACCATCCGTCGAACGGAGGAGCCCCTCGACGAAGAGATGAATGACGAAGCACTAAGGGATGAACTCGACCTAGTCGAGGAAATTCGATCGGGGGCTGCCCTGCGTGAAGCCACCCTAAAACAACGAGTGGCTCTACGCCACAACGACAAGGTCATCAAGCGCGGAGTTCGAAATAGGCAGCCTGGTACTACGCAGAAACCAGAAAGACTCCCGCGAAGGGAAGTTGGCCGCGAACTGGGAAGGACCTTACCGCGTCCACGGCACCACGGGTACCGGGGCGTACTACCTCGAGCAGTTAAACGGAGAGCCATTACCAAGACCCTGGAATGCTGCTAAGTTGAAGCAGTACTACAGTTAGAAACTGTCAACACCTAGGACCCTCGACCAGAAGCAACCACGCTCGGGCAACGAGGAAAAACGTCCAATTTCGTTTAAGGCTAAGGTACAGGCCCGACACACGACCAAATTGGCACGGCATCGCGCGGTAAACGTTGACGATCGATAGTGCCCGACGTGGACAGCTGTACCGAGCCCCACCGTCGACGTACCCATAAGGCAGAACACCCAGCTCGCGATGGGCAGTTCACGCCAAGGGCGAATCGTCCCTAACGAGCTCCACGCCCGACTGAGCAACCTCGCTCCGTATTGCCCGACATTCTATCAAGGATAACGGGACATCTATAAGGGTCAAAGAAAATCTCTCCCCTCGAGCGCAACACTTAGGCAACCACGGCCAATCAAAATAGGGCCGAGATTGCACACAAATGGAGACGAGCATATTCGCTCGCCAAATCAAAGCCACCTACGGGCACTCCTCGGGCCCGGGACTTGGGCTAAATTCATACAAGCATGTGAGTTCATACAAGGGCGAAAAATCCAAAATGAATAACAAGGTATAAATGCCCGAAGGCAACAAAGCAATATTAAACCGACCAAGAAGGCCGGCGGTGTTCAAATCATACAATGAACGGGCACGCAGGCCCAAAGAATACAAATACAAATATCAAGGGCACGCAGGCCCGCTATCCTACTCAAACTTCCACATTCTCATCATTGTCGACGCCAGGAGAGTCGGGCGGAGGAATGATCGTGCCACCTACAACCCGGTGTGTGTGACCGATACCCTCAGTGACCAGACCAGGGTTTAGCAATGAGAGCTGGTCGACTGCAGAATTGAACCCATCTTCCAGAGCACCGACGCAATCCGCCTCGAGGAGCCGGATGTGGGCGACCAGCTCAGCCCGACTCTTCAAAGTCACTATGTCTTCGGACTCATCTTCGGCCGGTTGCAAGACAGCGTTCATTTCCTCAACCTGTTTACCCAGGCGTTCGACTTCAGCAGCCAAGCGATCCCTGTCGGTCCGGAGCAACTCCCCTTCCTCAGTCAACCTCCCCGACTTCTCCTTTTCCAAGGTCAGCATCTCCCTCTCGGCATCAAGTATCGCGGTCTGCTCTCGGAACATCCCCTCGGAGCGTTCCAGAGCGACCTTCAACTTCCGCGAGCTCACAGTCAAGGCCGCCTTCTCCTGCTCGAGCTCTTCAACACGAGCAGCATCCCCTGCATCCTCAGACAACACCAAAGCCATTTCGGCCATTTTCACCAGCCCGTCCACGCTGGCGGCCAGATAGGCCTTCCTTTCTTCTTTACTCATCTTCTTTATGGCCTCAGCTTCATGAGCGACCACTGTCGGAGGAAATCGCTCGAAAAAGCCCGCCTCTTCGAAGCAAGGGGGGAAGGCAAAAGATTGAACAGCACCGGCATCCTCCCCGACAGTCGAACCGCCTTCCACGCGGGTCCTCTTCCTCTGCGTCAAAACAGCGCTGGGGTCAATCTCCTCGACCTCTGGATCTGACGCTGCTCCCGAGCTCGACGTCGAATCCACCCTCACCGGCTGAGGAGCGTTCAGACTTGGTGGTGGTCCCATTCTCGTCGTCTGCGGGGCCTTTACGACCCTTCTGCCTCGCTTCTGGTCGGTTGATAATTTCAGGAGCCTTTCATGTCGGCTGGCCATCGTACCTGCACGAAATAAAAGAAAAGTCAGTATCGAGCAAACTGCATAAATAAATGACGAATAAAGAATTTCAAGCAAACAACCTAACAGGCGGGCTGCCTGCCTATATGTCGGACATTCCACCAGCGCCTTGGTGTCGATCGGGCGAGACTCGAACGTCGGGTAACCGTCTTTGTCGAGGATATCGTCCCCTTCCCGCGTAACCCATTGGGCGGGATGAAAACTGTCGACAAACCGGCAAAGAGCCTCGTACGACCGCTGATCTTCCGGGCACATGTCCCCGACAGCGGTATGGAAATAACCTGTCGCATGCTCGTAATGTCGGGACATCCAGTACACCGGGAACTTAGCCCTACGTCCTAACACGGGGCTCCCGTCGTCGGCCACCATCGCTTCCCCGTCATCATCGCTGACTGGCCCCTCCTCCTCGAAGAGGGAATCTACAGCAGAGTCGGTAATAGGGCGTACCACATACCACTTGTCCTTGAACCCCCTCACGGAGTCCATATACATCTTAAACAGTCTCCTCGACTGCTTCAGGGACACCCAGCTGTGCTTCCCTCCTCGGGATTGACGCTGTAGGTGAAATACCCGAAAGAAAAGAGGGATGGTCGCTCCTATCCTCAAGTAGCGACACGTCAACTCAAACACCCGGATGAAGGCGAGAGAGTTTGGGTGTAGCTGGGACGGGGCCAGCTCCAAATGCATAAAGACTCCGGTCTGAAAATCAGTGAACGGCAACCGCAGCCCTAAGTCCTTAAACGCGATCTCATACATCGTGAAGCTGTAGTTCGGGTACACCGAGCAAATTCTTGCATTGGTCGACGGAAGCATGACCACGAAATTCTGCTGGAAGTCGGGCTGGTCTTGGCCCTCTTCAATGGCAGTGAAGGGATGTCGGTCATCCCGGCTATATATTGACGCTGTCCCCCGAGGCTCGGCACCCACCCATTCCAGCAATGGGTCGGTCACGGTATCTATCAAGGTGGCCGACTCGTCGGCACTCTGTTCTTCGCGATCACGACGTCCGGAGGAGCTCGGCTCGTCCGCCATGGTTACCTACAGAGCACGGGAAACCAATCAGTTGAGCACGAAGTCCTATGCTCGACATAATCATGTCGTCCATACACGACTACACAAGTCCGTTTTTACAAGTGGATGTCTCCCCGACCTTCCTGAACCCAGTGTTCTTCCTCAAACTAACCGCACGGCCACTCTCCAAGCATGTCGACCCGAGGTATGAACATAGCGAGCCGCACGATGAAGCCCACGGCCACGACCATGAACATACCGGGCACGGTCATGAATCAGGCGCCCCGGATCATGAAGACCCCGGGCAGCTCTGAAGTTTTTCACCTAAAACTATGAATGTGTCGTCCACAAGTATGCGTTTGCCGGCCCTAGACATGAATATGTCGGGCAAAACACGAATCTACCGGGCTAATCCCACGCGCACGATCCTAAAACATCTACAAATTCCAGGAATCATGCATTCTAAAACGGAAAAATGAAGAAAGTAGATCACTTACTTGGATCAAAGTTTGGGATTTGGCTAAGAAATGAAGAATCTGAGACGGGAAGTCACAACTGGAGAAAGTGTTGAGAGCGGCAACGGAGAGAGCACGGAGAACGGAAAACGTATTATGGGGCCCAAGGACCCTATTTATAGTGATGACGTGGAATACCAAACGTCACCTCGTTCAACCACGGACTCCATCTCCTCGATGCACTGCTCCCAACGCAATGATGGCCCTACCCCCCTAGGGTGGCGGCACAACTCCCGAAAGATGCCTCGTGTGCTCGACCGACGCGCCCGGTACGGATCCTCCACGCATCCACCACCGAGGACGTCTCCGAGCACGACACGAGGAGACCCCTCGAGGGTCCACACTTCCATCCCGGGCACGAGACCTCAGCGACGGAACAACTTGGTTTCAAGTCATGGCTCCTCGCAAAGGAACCACGACTTGGGGGGCTCCTGTTCTGGACTGGGCCCGACAGGCCCAAAAGCATTACTAAGGCCCAGTCCAAAGGGACTCACTAGGGACCACACTGGGCAAAGGGGGTCGCGTCCATGCCCGACACCCTGATGTCCACCTCGACATCTCGATGTCCAGCCCCACGCGGTGAAGTCATGCTCGACACCCTTCCGTCCGGCTCTGTGTCCTGACGTCCAGCTCGACACTCACTGTTCAGCTCGAGGTCTTGGCGTCGAGCTCGGCACCGTGCTGCGCAGCTCGACATAGCCTCGAGCTACCTGGCTAGGGCAGACTCAGTCCACCGTTGCCCCAACGATACTCCTGAAAGACCGCGTCTCCGTCCGCCCGCACTTCACGCAGCACATCCAGGAAGGGGACCACGTGCTGGTCCCCACTACCCACGTAGAACCTGGCAGTTCCTCCATTGGGCCAAATCCGCCCGGCCCAATGAAGGAACCTTGGCCCAGCGCTGGGGGCTATAAATACCCTCTGTTTCCAGAGGGTCAGGTAATCATCATTCTAACCTCAACTCTATTATCTGCTCGTACTCCCACTGACTTTAGCATCGGAGTGCCTTGCAGGTACCCCCCCCCCTCCTCGTTCAAAAAGCCTTCAGCTCGGAGTAAGCCGTGACGGTCCAAACCTTCTGATCAGGTCAGATCAAGAACCTATACTCTTTATGTTAAACAAGGCATAATCGGTAAAAATATAACTACTATATCAAATAATATATACTTATGGTTGGAAAATAAATTACCATATCCTTTTTTAAATATTTCTATTTATACTAAGAAATATATATATATATATATATATATATATATATATATATATATATATATATATATATATATATATATATATATATATATATATATATATATATATATATATATATATATATATATATATATATATTATATATAATATATATATATATATATATATATATATATATATATATATATATATATATATATATATATATATATATATATGACCTATGTTTCCTTGTCTTCTTAACTGAATTTTGACATGACAGTCCATATTTTTTTCTTACCTTTTTAAATGACATGTATATCTAGGTATCTTTCGTATTTTATTTTTTATTTTAAATTGACATTTTTTATATTTTTTTGGAGAGAGATTTTTATTAAAATTGGTTATGAGAAATATAATTAAGCTTAAATTTTATTTTTTATTAAATAAAATGGAAACCAATATTTTTAAATGATTACAATATAGTTTATATTATTTAATTTTAATTAGTAATGCATCATATTTTATTGTAATTATTTTAATTTAATTGATCAAAATGAATTTTTTGTTTAAAATATATTATTATTTATTGTTGCTAATAAATGATATTTTTGCAATTTTTTATTGTTACCATAGAATTTTTTCTTGTTATATTATTAATACTAGTATCCAGATTGACATTAGAGTGTTTGTATGTCTCATCTTTACAATACACACATGTGTGAAAATATAAATGATCTTTTTTTAATTTGAAAGTTATTTAATTTAATTGTATAATAAAAATATTTTATATAATAGAGAGGAAATAGATCGCATCCTTAAATTATCTTGAAATTATATAAACAAAATTTCAAAATATTTTAAAGAAAATAATATAGGAATGTAATCAAACAAAAATGCTATATACTAAATTTTTTTTGCCAATATCAGAGATAATGATTAGGAACCACAAACAAGTACAATTTAAACACAAAGATAAAAATCAATCATGAAGAACATATATTTGCTTACTGCTAGAGCGTAGAACAAGTAATATCCTATATATATTATTTTATCTTCATGGAGTTGAGTATTGAAAACTTTGTTCATACATCATCATGGACAACAGGTCTTTGATTAGGACAGTTACACTATGAGAATAATCATGTCATAAAAAAAATTTAATACCACCATTAAAATTGCTACCAGTAGTAGATGCTGGCTGAAACACTCATTTAAATTTCTTTTTCTATTTGAAAAAGAACGAATTTGTTTCAAATACTTGTAAGTCCCTCAATGGTAAGTTGCATTGTTAGTTGTATACCAAAATATTTGTCTTGTACAAACATGCATTAAGAATTATCTTGTTTTGATTGTAAGAGGGGACCATATTGCTTCACAACTAACAGGGTGACTTGAACAAGACGATATAGAAAGGAATGTTGGCAAACAAAGACAGTCTAGACCCACATTTCAGAGCCAAGCGAATTGTGGAGGGTGAGTGTTCCTGTGCGGGTCAAAAAAATTAATTCCAAGGCCATATGATTTAAGTTATATTCCCATTCTATGTTGCACATAATTAGGACTAAGGATGATAATTATCATATGCATGATTGACTAACATAAGTCATAGTCATGTGCAACCTAAATGAAAATAAAATTACCATTATATGGTCTTGGCGGTAATACTCTTAATCAACACAAGAACTGTCTCTCTCCATAATTTTGTCATCTCTAAAATGTGCGTCCAGACTGCCTTTGTCTGTCGACATTGCCTCCTTTACGGCCTTGTGAAGGTCACTTTGTTTACTCGTGTAGAATTGGGCTACCACGTAGAATCTCAAAAAGATGTCTCTTAATAATGGAACGTACAAGCAAAATATTATGGTTATATAACTAACAAAGCAACTTACCTTTTAGGAACTTACATAAATTGAGTTACAAAGACACTCTTCTTGGAATAGGAGCTGACTTGATATCAAAGTAGTCTTTCGCCCAAAACCCAATTCTGGAGGATACGTTAATGGTGGCTTCAATTTTTCTGGAAATGAGAGATTCTCGAACTTAAGAGTGTGAATGTCCTTATTAATTACACTTCACTTGCGATATTCATTTAACGCAATGTTAGATGGCTCCCCCAACTTGATAATACACCAAAATTTATTTGGATTAGGACTTCATGTCTTCCTTGAAAGTATTATTTTCCTTGTAATGAATCCCTATTAAAGAAAAGTAAAATTAGTTTTTAGGTCAAAAGAATAAAAAAATTATAAGAATGAGATACGAAATATAAAATAACAATAAAAGTATATCGCATTCTTACATTATTTAGAAATTATAAAATCAAAATTGTCCAAATATTTGAAAGAAAATAATATAGGATTGTAATCATAGAGAAAAGCTAGATACTTAAAATATTTTTTTATTATTATTTAACATATAAAGTTTTGGTGAAGGACTACCCCGATAAAAGTTCAACTTACATTTCAAGATATTTGCCATTGTTTCTCAATTATGGCAAGTGCCTCAAAGGTAAGTTTCTTTGGTAGTTATTTAACAATAATATTTGACTTGTACCTTATATTAAAAGTAATCTTATTTAGATTTCAAGGGGAGGTCCAATTGCACATGAATAAAAACAACAACTTTAATGGTTGTATTAAAAAAATTGTTGTTACAATATTCTTTGATAGTCACATACACTTTGTTCGTGATCATGAGTAAACAAAATTTATGAATACTCACCCACGTGTAAACTATACCCAATTTTTAAACAAATTACAAATAACACCCTAAAGAAAAGAAATAACATTTGTAAAAATCAAACTTTGATATTAAATTGTTGCAGTTGTCACCTTGGTGACGAATATTATTATAACTGCGACATGATTACTAATTAAAAAGCTCCTGAGAAACATAATTAAGAGGTTATTAACATTAATTTTTTCAAATTTTTAGTTTTTAATTATAAGATCTACACAAATGTATAGTCATAATAAAGTTCATAGAGGAAGAGCAAAACTTATTTTAATTCACGCTATAACTATGTGGGATGTTGTTAAAAAAATGTTATAAACATGACTGTAAATGGTTTCTTAATGTATTTATCCAACATACATAACATACATTAATTCAAGAACATTTTTTCTTCAGAAAAATGTTCTCAATTTTATTACTAACAAAAGAAAGAATTCAAGCCCACAAAAACAGAAGTTAATAAGATGTAAAATAAAATGTATTAAAGAATCAACACAGTTCAACAAATTTAAGAATTGATTAAGAAAAACTCCGCAAAACCAAATTCAAAGAAATTCGATGATAGTAAACATAAAATAAACAAAAAAAATTACTTTGGTCTGATGGTCTTCTTCTCAATTGATTGTATGAAAAACCTGGTACTATTTACTTATACAAGTTATGAACAAAATTGATCAACTGATCGTAGTAAATTTATATTAAGTTTTACAATTTTTTTTGACTTTTTTTTAGTGCAACATAAGTATATAAGATTATTTCTTAAATATAGCTATATTTTTATTGTGAATGAAGGCATATTCAATGTACACTTATCTACTCTTTCAAATAATTTATACTTTTGGTTTGAAAATAAATTATTATATCCTTTTCTAAAGGTTATATTTATATTAATTTTTATATTATTTTTTTTAACATTTTTTCATTCAAGATAAGAATAAAAGACTAATTAGGTAAATTTTAATGTTAAATCTTCATTAAAAAATTATATGTTTATTATTTTATAAAACGTAGATTTATTTTTAAATGGTACTTATATTATTTAAATGAAAAAAAAATATGTTCAATGTTGATTTATTTACTCTATCAAATAATATATACTTTTTATTTGAAAAAAATTATTAAAAACTTTTATAAATATTTATATTTATAATTTAAAAATGTACTTATATAAATTATGTGAAACAAGGCATACTCAAAGTACAATTATCTACTCTTTCAAATAATATATACTTTTGGTTTGAAAATAAATTATTATATCCATATATATATATATATATATATATATATATATATATATATATATATATTATATATATATATATATATATATATATATATATATATATATATATATATATATATATATATATATATATATATATATATATATATATATATATATATATATATATATATATATATATATATATATATATATATATATATATATATATATATATATATATATATATATATATATATATATATATATATATATATATATATATATATATATATATATATATATATTATATATATATATATATATATATATATATATATATATATATATATATAATATATATATATATATATATATATATAATGTTTTTATATTTACTTTTTTCTATAAAGTTTTTAACTTAGGGTAAAAATAATAATTGAGTATTAGGTCAATTTTAAATGTTAAATCTTCATTAAAAAACATTATATGTTAAAAAATTTACAATAGGTAGATTCATTTCTAAATAAGACCTTTATTATTTATGTAAAACAAAGCATGTTCTATGTACAACTATTTACTCTATCAAATAATATTTACTTTTTGTAAGAAATAAATTATTATATCCTTTTATGAATATTTATATTTATAAATTTAAATAGTACCTGTATTATTTATGTGAAACAAGGCATATTCAATGTCCTCTTATATACCCTATCAAATAATATATACTTTTGGTTTGAAAATAAATTATTATATGCTTTTTTCAATATTTACATTTTTTAGTTCAATGTAACAATAAAATATTAATTAGGTAAACTTTATATTTTAAACTTTCATTAAAAAACATTATATGTTAAATATTTTAAATTTAGTAGATTTATTTTTAAATAGTACGTCTATTATTTACGTGAAACAAGACATATTCAATGTACAAATATATATAAAAAAGTATACTTTTGGTAAATTATTATATATTGTTCTAAATATTGATATTTATAATTTTAAATAGTACTTATATTGTTCATGCGAAACAAGTAATATTTAATGAAAAATTATCTACTCTATCAAATAATAGATACTTTTGATTTGAAAATAAATTATTATACTATTTTCTAAATGTTTATATTAATATTTAAAAGAAATATTTTTTTTGACCCTTTGTAATTTAAGATAAGAATAAAACCATAATTTGGTAAACTTTATATGTTAAATCTTCGTTATAAAAACATTGTGTGTTAAATATTTTTAAAGCAGGTAGATTTATTTTAAATACTAACTATATTATTTATGTAAAAACAAGGAAGGTTCTATGTACAATTAGTTAGTCTATCATATAATATACACTTTTGGTTTAAAAATTTATTATATCCTTTTCTAAATATTTATATTTATAATTTGAAGTACTATCTATCTTATTTATGTAAAACAATGTAAGATTATCTATTCTATCAAATAATATATTCTTTTAGTTTAAAAATAAATTATTAGATCCATTTCTAAATATTTGTGTTGATGATTTTAAATAGAACTTATATTATATATGTAAAACAACGCATATTAAAATAACAATTATTTACTGTATCAAATAATATATAGTTTTTCTGAAAATAATTTTTTTTGTCCTTATCTCGATAGTTTATATATATATATATATATATATATATATATATATATATATATATATATATATATATATATATATATATATATATATATATATATATATATATATATATATATATATATATATATATATATATATATATATATATATATATATATATAAGTTTTTTAGTTTAATATAACAATATTCGGTAAACTTTATAGGTTAAATCTTCATTAAAAAACAATATATGTTAAATATTTTACAATAGGTATATTTATTTTTAAATAATACCTATATCATATAAGTAAACAAGGCATATTCAATGTATATCTCCTCTATCAAAAAATTTATACTTTTGGTTTGAAAATATCATATCATTTTTTAAATGTTTATATTTCTAATTTTAAATAGAACCTATACTCTTTATGTTAAACAAGGCATAATCGGTAAAAATATAACTACTATATCAAATAATATATACTTATGGTTGGAAAATAAATTACCATATCCTTTTTTAAATATTTCTATTTATACTAAGAAATATATATATATATATATATATATATATATATATATATATATATATATATATATATATATATATATATATATATATATATATGACCTATGTTTCCTTGTCTTCTTAACTGAATTTTGACATGACAGTCCATATTTTTTTCTTACCTTTTTAAATGACATGTATATCTAGGTATCTTTCGTATTTTATTTTTTATTTTAAATTGACATTTTTTATATTTTTTTGGAGAGAGATTTTTATTAAAATTGGTTATGAGAAATATAATTAAGCTTAAATTTTATTTTTTATTAAATAAAATGGAAACCAATATTTTTTAAATGATTACAATATAGTTTATATTATTTAATTTTAATTAATAATGCATCATATTTTATTGTAATTATTTTAATTTAATTGATCAAAATGAATTTTTTGTTTAAAATATATTATTATTTATTGTTGCTAATAAATAATATTTTTGCAATTTTTTATTGTTACCATAGAATTTTTTCTTGTTATATTATTAATACTAGTATCCAGATTGACATTAGAGTGTTTGTATGTCTCATCTTTACAATACACACATGTGTGAAAATATAAATGATCTTTTTTTAATTTGAAAGTTAATTTAATTTAATTGTATAATAAAAATATTTTATATAATAGAGAGGAAATAGATCGCATCCTTAAATTATCTTGAAATTATATAAACAAAATTTCAAAATATTTTAAAGAAAATAATATAGGAATGTAATCAAACAAAAATGCTATATACTAATTTTTTTTGCCAATATCAGAGATAATGATTAGGAACCACAAACAAGTACAATTTAAACACAAAGATAAAAATCAATCATGAAGAACATATATTTGCTTACTGCTAGAGCGTAGAACAAGTAATATCCTATATATATTATTTTATCTTCATGGAGTTGAGTATTTGAAAACTTTGTTCATACATCATCATGGACAACAGGTCTTTGATTAGGACAGTTACACTATGAGAATAATCATGTCATAAAAAAAATTTAATACCACCATTAAAATTGCTACCAGTAGTAGATGCTGGCTGAAACACTCATTTAAATTTCTTTTTCTATTTGAAGAAGAACGAATTTGTTTCAAATACTTGTAAGTCCCTCAATGGTAAGTTGCATTGTTAGTTGTATACCAAAATATTTGTCTTGTACAAACATGCATTAAGAATTATCTTGTTTTGATTGTAAGAGGGGACCATATTGCTTCACAACTAACAGGGTGACTTGAACAAGACGATATAGAAAGGAATGTTGGCAAACAAAGACAGTCTAGACCCACATTTCAGAGCCAAGCGAATTGTGGAGGGTGAGTGTTCCTGTGCGGGTCAAAAAAATTAATTCCAAGGCCATATGATTTAAGTTATATTCCCATTCTATGTTGCACATAATTAGGACTAAGGATGATAATTATCATATGCATGATTGACTAACATAAGTCATAGTCATGTGCAACCTAAATGAAAATAAAATTACCATTATATGGTCTTGGCGGTAATACTCTTAATCAACACAAGAACTGTCTCTCTCCATAATTTTGTCATCTCTAAAATGTGTGTCCAGACTGCCTTTGTCTGTCGACATTGCCTCCTTTACGGCCTTGTGAAGGTCACTTTGTTTACTCTTGTAGAATTGGGCTACCACGTAGAATCTCAAAAAGATGTCTCTTAATAATGGAACGTACAAGCAAAATATTATGGTTATATAACTAACAAAGCAACTTACCTTTTAGGAACTTACATAAATTGAGTTACAAAGACACTCTTCTTGGAATAGGAGCTGACTTGATATCAAAGTAGTCTTTCGCCCAAAACCCAATTCTGGAGGATACGTTAATGGTGGCTTCAATTTTTCTGGAAATGAGAGATTCTCGAACGTAAGAGTGTGAATGTCCTTATTAATTACACTTCACTTGCGATATTCATTTAACGCAATGTTAGATGGCTCCCCCAACTTGATAATCCACCAAAATTTATTTGGATTAGGACTTCATGTCTTCCTTGAAAGTATTATTTTCCTTGTAATGAATCCCTATTAAAGAAAAGTAAAATTAGTTTTTAGGTCAAAAGAATAAAAAAATTATAAGAATGAGATACGAAATATAAAATAACAATAAAAGTATATCGCATTCTTACATTATTTAGAAATTATAAAATCAAAATTGTCCAAATATTTGAAAGAAAATAATATAGGATTGTAATCATAGAGAAAAGCTAGATACTTAAAATATTTTTTTATTATTATTTAACATATAAAGTTTTGGTGAAGGACTACCCCGATAAAAGTTCAACTTACATTTCAAGATATTTGCCATTGTTTCTCAATTATGGCAAGTGCCTCAAAGGTAAGTTTCTTTGATAGTTATTTAACAATAATATTTGAATTGTACCTTATATTAAGAGTAATCTTATTTAGATTTCAAGGGGAGGTCCAATTGCACATGAATAAAAACAACAACTTTAATGGTTGTATTAAAAAAATTGTTGTTACAATATTCTTTGATAGTCACATACACTTTGTTCGTGATCATGAGTAAACAAAATTTATGAATACTCACCCATGTGTAAACTATACCCAATTTTTAAACAAATTACAAATAACACCCTAAAGAAAAGAAATAACATTTGTAAAAATCAAACTTTGATATTAAATTGTTGCAGTTGTCACCTTGGTGACGAATATTATTATAACTGCGACATGATTACTAATTAAAAAGCTCTTGAGAAACATAATTAAGAGGTTGTTAACATTAATTTTTTCAAATTTTTAGTTTTTAATTATAAGATCTACACAAATGTATAGTCATAATAAAGTTCATAGAGGAAGAGCAAAACTTATTTTAATTCACGCTATAACTATTGTGGGATGTTGTTAAAAAAATGTTATAAACATGACTGTAAATGGTTTCTTAATGTATTTATCCAACATACATAACATACATTAATTCAAGAACATTTTTTCTTCAGAAAAATGTTCTCAATTTTATTACTAACAAAAGAAAGAATTCAAGCCCACAAAAACAGAAGTTAATAAGATGTAAAATAAAATGTATTAAAGAATCAACACAGTTCAACAAATTTAAGAATTGATTAAGAAAAACTCCGCAAAACCAAATTCAAAGAAATTCGATGATAGTAAACATAAAATAAACAAAAAAATTTACTTTGGTCTGATGGTCTTCTTCTCAATTGATTTCAAAATCGTGCAGCATGCAATTGATTGCACCCTTTGTGTAAATCGATTGCACAAGGTTTCAACAACTATTTTTTCAAAAGATTTAAGAGTGCAATCGATTGCACTAGCAATGTAAATCGATTGCATGTAAAGTCAGTAGCAAAAATTAAGTGAGTGCAATCGATTGCACAAGCAATGTAAATTGATTACACTGAGAAACAGAAGCAAACATTTTGAAAATTTAAGTATGCAATCGATTGCACAAGCAATGTAAATTGATTGCACAGAGAAACAGAAGCAAAAGATCTGAAGAATTGAAGTATGCAATCGATTGCACTAAAATGCAAATTGATTGCACTTAAGTGAAAAGTGAAATTTTAACTTTGAAAAACTTGAGTAATGATTTTTAAACATTCCTTTTTCAAAATTGAGCATCTATATCTTAAGATCAAGTAGGTAATATTATTATACCTTGAAAGTTGTTGAGAGCCTTGAACTGAAGATATTGTCCTTAGATGCTTTGAGCTTGATCATAAATCTTTGCATTCTTTGTTAATCACGGTTTGTCGTCATCAAAACAAAAGCTCATTTGAGAAGCTTGATTTTACATTCTCCCCATTTTGATGATGACAAATAATCTTTCTTTATGCGATGTACTTTCCGGAAGAGCTTCTCCCCCTAAAATGCAAAACTCCCCCTATGTAGGAGAGGGTTGGAATCCTTTGCATTTCTTCATCTTGATTGGAGAGTACCTTAAAAATTAAGACAAAGAAAATACAAGCATAAAGTACCACACATCTTTCTCCCCCTTTGACATTATCAAAAAGAAGGGAAAGATGCACAAAGCAAGTAACAGTACGTGCAATCCATTTGCATTTCAGGTGCAATCGATTTGCACAAAAACAGAATCAAAATAAAACAGAAACGCACAGAGTGCAATCGATTTGCATTAAAGGTGCAATCGATTTGCACTTGAAACAGAATGGACAGAATTGAAAATACTCAGTGAGCAATCGATTGACACTCTTTGTGCAATCAATTTGCATCAACAAAAAATGTCCAAAACCAAATTTTTCTTAAAAAATTAAATACCACATAACATAGATTCACATATAGCATGTAGGGGTGTTCGCGGTGCGGTTTGGGCGGTTTTGAAGCAAAAAATCACCCGAACCGCAAGAGAAAAAAACATGCGGTTCGGTTCGGTTCGGTTGGCTTTTAAAAATAAATCTGAACCAAACTAAACCAAACTAATGCGGTTTGGATTGGTTCGGTTGGTTCAGTTTTTTACAAAAAAAAATTATTAAGTCACACAAACAAATATAGAGGAAAATATAATTTTGTGTTTAATTGTTCGTACATTACCATAAAAAAATTTATAATTGTCAAAATAAGTTTATAATTTGATACATAAAATTGCGTATTATAATTTTATCTAAATCTAAAGAATGATATAAACAAGATTGCATTCTTAAATAAATATTATACAAAGAATACGATAAAATATAGTTTGTGGAAATAGTATTTATAAATGAATAATATTTTATTTTTTTATGATTTGTAAATTAAAATGAATATAATACAAGGTATGATAAAATATACACATAATACATGTTTATTTCTCTAAAGAATTAAAGAAATATATATTGGTTAGTAAGATTTTATAACATAATACGGTTTTGTTTGGTTTAGTTCGGTTTGTAAAATACATACCGCAAACCGAACCGAACCTTGCGGTTCCGCGAGAAAATGACCCAAACACATCCGAACCAAATGCGGTTTTTTGCGGTTTTGGTTTGGTTCGGTTCGGTTTTGCGGTTTTCTATTGGGCCGGTTTGGTTTTGAACACCCCTAATAGCATGTATAAAACATATATAAAATTATATCAAGGGTAGAATGCACCTTATAAGTCGTGTTCGTCAAGTATGCCAAGCTCTCGTCGAATTTTGTAGAAAGGTTCTTTTTCCAAAGGTTTGGTGAAGATATCGACAAGCTGATTATGAGTATCTACAAAGGTTACCTCGACATATCCTTGAAGAACATGATCAAGGAGGAAATGATGTCGAATGTCTATGTGTTTAGTTCTTGAATGCATGACGGGATTCTTTGTAATGTTAATTGCACTGGTGTTGTCGCATCTTAGAGGAATGCACCCTAGATCGAGTCCGTAGTCACGAAAGTGTTGTTTTAGCCACAAAATTTGAGCGCAACTACTACCCGCTGCAATATATTCAGCTTCGGATGTGCTTAGAGCAACACATGCTTGTTTCTTGCAGGCCTATGATACTAATGCATTACCAAGAATGTGACAAGTACCACTTGTGCTCTTTCTATCCATTTTACAGCCTGCATAATCCGCGTCAGAATAACCAATTAAGTTGCAGATACTACCTTTAGGATACCACAATCCTACATTTGTAGTCCCTTTGAGATACTTCATGATCCTCTTTACCGCCGTGAGATGAGATTCCTTTGGGTTAGCTTGAAAGTGGGCACAGAGACAAACACTAAACATTATGTCAGGACGACTTTCCGTCAAATACAATAAGAAGCCAATCATACCTCGATACTTAGTGATGTCGATGGAAACTCCTAATTCATCTTGATCAACATAAGAACCAGAACCCATTGGTGTAGACATTGCCTTACAGTTATCCATGTCAAACCTTTTCAAGAGTTCCTTGCAATATTTGGATTGGTTGATGAAGATGCCATCTTTTAGTTGTTTGATTTGAAGTCCAAGGAAATAGTTCATTTTACCCATCATGGACATTTCAAATTCTCCTTGCATCATTGATGAGAATTCTTCACACATTTCTTAATTTGAAGAACCGAAAATGATGTCATCAACATAGACTTGTGCTAGCAAAGTGTCGTCTTTGATTTTCTTGATAAATAGAGTCTTGTCAACTTTGCCCTTTTTGAAACCTTTTTCGCATAAGAAGTTGCTTAAACGATCATACCATGCCCTTGGTGCTTGTTTCAGTCCATAGAGAGCTTTTCTCAATTTAAAAACATGAGATGGATTCTTGAAATCTTCGAACCCCGGGGGTTGCTTAACGAAGACTTCTTCAGTGATATATCCATTCAAGAATGTGCTTTTGACGTCCATTTGGAAAAGCTGAAAATTTAATGAACAAGCATAGGCAAGTAAGAGACAAATAGCTTCTAACCTTGCAACTGGAGCGAAAGTTTCTTCAAAGTCTATTCCTTCTTCTTGGTTGTAGCCTTGTGCTACCAATCTTGCTTTGTTGCGAACAATTATTCCATTCTCGTCAAGTTTGTTTTTGAACACCCATCTTGTTCCAATAATGTGTTTGTTGCTTGGGCTAGGGACGAGTTCCCAAACTTGATTCCTTTCAAATTAATTCAATTCTTCTTGCGTAGCGATAATCCATTGGTCATCGCCTAAGGCTTCATCAACTTTGGAAGGTTCAATTTGAGAGACAAACGCCATGTGTAGGCAAGCATCCTTGCGATTTAATCTTGTAGACACACCTTAACTTATATCACCAATTACTTTATCAATAGGATGATCTCTATGAGTTCTCCATTCTTTTGGTAGATCATTGAGATTCGATTCTTGTTGAGGTGATTCTTCGAGTTGAATTGGTTGATCTTTGGAAGAATTTTCTTGAGGACCTTCTAGTATTTCATCATCATTATCACAAACAATATTATCCTCCTTGGAGGGGTTAGTTTAATCAAAAGAAACATGCATAGATTCTTTAATTGTCAAAGTTCTTTTGTTGTATATTCTATATGCTTTACTAGAGAGAGAGTAACCAAGAAAAATACCTTCATCGGATTTCTCATCAAACTTACCAAGGTTATCTTTGTCATTGTTTAGGACAAAGCATTTGCATCCGAAGATATGAAAGAAAGCAATGTTTGGTTTTCTCCCCTTGAAGAGTTCATATGGAGTTTTCTTTAAGATTGGTCTAATGTTAACTCTATTTCTAACAAAACATGTCGTGCTCACCGCATCCGCCCAAAAGTATTTTGGAAGATTTGAGTCGCTAAACATTTTTCTAGCAAGTTCCACAAGAGACCTATTATTTCTTTCTACCACTCCATTTTGTTGAGGATTCCTTGGTGCCGAGAAGTTGTAAGATATTCCATGTTCTCCACAAAATTCTTCAAATAGAGCATTTTGGAATTCTCCGCCATGGTCACTCCTTATTGAGGCAATTGTTAGAGACTTCTCATTCTGAATTTGTTTAGCATACTTCTTGAACACCTTGAATGCATCACTTTTCTGCACTAAAAAGAATGTCCAAGTATATCTAGAGAAATCGTCAACAATAACCAAAGCATACACATTACCTCTGAAACTCCTTGTTCTCGATGGACCAAATAAGTCCATATGTAACAATTGTAGTGGTCTTGTAGTGGACACCACATTCTTAGATTTAAAAGTTGATCTAGTTTGTTTCCCTTTGTGACAAGCATCGCAAAGTCTATCTTTGACGGAATTTCTCTTAGGCAATCCAATGACAAGATCATGCTTGATTAATTTATTCAAGTGTTCCATATGAATATGAGCAATTCTTTTGTGCCATAGCCATGAATCATCATTGTTCGCCATGAGACATTTAACCTTCAAAGATGGATCATCAAGGGAAATCATGAATATATTATTGATTCTTTTACCTTTAAGTATAACCTCGTGAGTGACTTCGTCTTCTATCAAACATTCATCCTTGGTGAACTTGATTTTGAAGCCTTTGTCACAAAGTTGGCTAATACTAAGAAGATTGTGCTTTAGTCGTTCAACATAAAGAACATCTTCAATGGATATGAAAGGTGGAGCACCAACTTTGCCTTTGCCTAGGATTCTTCCCTTATTATTGTCTCCATAAGTAACAAAACCCTTGGCCTTTAACGCTATATTTGAAAATTGGTTTATGTCTCCTGTCATATGCTTTGAACAACCACTATCAAGATACCAAAGATTGCATGTGGTCTTCAAGCATACCTTATTGTCTTCATCATCGGAATGGTGTGAGGCCATCAATGCTAGATATGCACTTTCATCACTATCGGAATCGGATGAGGAACTTATTTCATTGTCCTTCCATGCGAAATAAGCCTTTTTGTTCTTGAATCCCTTCTTGCTTTTGAAGCCACCTTTCTTGGAGAGTTTTGGACAATCCGGCTTGATATGACCTTGCTTACCACATTCATAACATGTGATTTCTTATGTTGATGTGGAAGCTTCCTTTTTCTTAAATTGTTTCTTTCCTTTTGAATGAGAAAAAGGTTTGTCATTTCTACCGAAGAACTTACCAAGCCTTTTAACAAGAAGCATGAAGTTTTCGTCTTCTTCCGGATTGTCTTCCTTTTCAACTTCCTTGGAATCTATCTTCAAAGCAATATTCTTGGATTTCTTCTCTTGATTTTCATGGTTTTCAAGTCTTCCGAGTTCCGTCTCATATTCTTGAAGTTTTCCAAATAATGTTGCGGATGTCATGTTGGAGAGACTTTTCTTTTCTGAAATTGTCGTTACCTTTGGTTGCCATTCCCTAGTTAAGGACCTAAGTACTTTTAGATTTAGTTCATCATTCGTCAAAGTTTTACCAAGAGAACTTAGATGATTTGTCAAGTGCACAAATCTCTTTTGTAAGTCAAGAATGGTTTCTCCATGCTGCATTCGAAATAATTCGTATTCTTGACTTAGGGTATTTAGTCTTGATCTTTTTACTTCAACCGTTCTTTCATGAGTTTGTACCAAGGTATCCCATATTTCTTTTGCTGTCTTGCATGCCGAGACACGGAAGAACTCATCCATGCTAAGTGCACCTTGAAGAAGGTTTATTGCCTTTTTATAATAGAGAACTTTCTTCTTATCATCATAGTCCCATGCAGTTTTAGGCTTTGATAAGCCAACACCATTGATTAATGTTATAGGGATAAATGGACCATTTTCGACGGCATCCCATATTTCTTCTCCTTGTGCTTCTAGATGTGCCTTCATGCGAATTTTCCAGAAGTCAAAATATTCACCACAAAATAGAGGAGGCTTGTTGTTACTACCACCATCTCTGAAAACGGGATTTTGATTTGCGGAAGCCATTCTGGATCTTTTAGGAGCAGGTTACCTATAACCTGCTCTGATACCAATTGTAAGTACGAAGTGCGCCTAAGAGCGGGGGGGGGGGGGGGTGAATTAGGTACTTTAAAAAATTCTGGTTTTTAGTGATGATGGTTCTCATTTTTCTGGTTAATGATGATTTTAGGAAAGCGTAAAATGCAGAAAAAATAAAAGACACGGGCGATATATCCTGGTTCCCCTCACAGTCCGAGAGTACTCCAGTCCCCTTTCAACATGAAAGAGATTTCCTTATTATGGAAAACTTAAACAAGAACTACCAAACAACCAAGAACAATCCTCTTGGACCAAGAACAATCCTCTTAGATTTTCACTATGTTAACTATGAGAACAATCCTCTCAAAGTAACTACACTTGTATCCAACAACTTTGGAAAGACAAGATTTCAAAAACACTTAAACTTATTTGCAACAATCCTGGAAAAATAAGTAAGTAACTATCAATTTTTGAGTTTGAGTGAGTAGAGTAGTATTGATTACTTGGAGTGATTTAACAATGTATGATCTTCTCTTCCAATAATATTATTGTACAATGACTCAAGATATAATTGCTCAAAGTTTTCTTTTTGATAATGTATGAAAATGTGTAGAAAACTTATGCATGAAAGTGAAGGAATGCTTGAGTTTGTATTTTGAAAATTCAGAAAATATTTATGGAAGAGGTGTTGAAATAGATTTTGAAAATAAATATTTATATGTTCATAACACCCTTTTGAAACAACATGAAGTTCTGAAAATGTATCATGAACAAATGCCAAGTTTGAGTAAAAGGTTTCAATGAAAAGGCATGATGAACAGGCATGTGAAAAGCTGCTATTTTTCAAAATCGTGCAGCATGCAATTGATTGCACCATTTTTGTAAATCGATTGCACAAGGTTTCAACAGCTATTTTTTCAAAATATTTAAGAGTGCAATCGATTGCACTAGCAATGTAAATCGATTGCATGTAAAGTCAGTAGCAAAAAGTAAGTGAGTGTAATCGATTGCACAAGAAATGTAAATCGATTTCACTGAGAAACAGAAGCAAACATTTTGAAAATTTAAGTATGCAATCGATTGCACAAGAAATATAAATCGATTGCACAGAGAAACAGAAGCAATAGATCTGAAGAATTGAAGTATGCAATCGATTGCACTAAAATGAAAATCGATTGCACTTAAGTGAAAAGTGAAATTTTAACTTTGAAAAACTTGAGTAATGATTTTTAAACATTCCTTTTTCAAAATTGAGCATCTATATCTTAAGATCAAAGTAGGTAATATTATTATACCTTGAAAGTTGTTGAGAGCCTTGAACTGAAGATATTGTCCTTAGATGCTTTGAGCTTGATCATAAATCTTTGCCTTCTTTGTTAATCATGGTTTGTCTTCATCAAAACAAAAGCTCATTTGAGAAGCTTGATTTTACATCTTGCAGATACAATTCTCTTGCAGATATAGTACGGACGCGATCCAGATAAAGATTCATTCTGATACTTATTCAAAAGCCTCTTCTAGATACAATGCAGATACAATCTAAATACAGATTTATTCTGAAATTTATTCCAGACTCTCCTCGAATACAGTTCAGACACAATCTACATGAAGATTCATTCTGATACTCATATCAGATTCTCTTGCAAATACAGTACGGATACGATCCAGACAGATTCATTCTGATACTTATTCAAAAGCCTTTTCTAAATATAATGCAGATACAATCTAAATACATATTTATTCTAATATTTATTCCAGATTATCCTCAGATGCAGTTCGGATACGATCCAGATGTAGATATCATTCTGATACTCGTTCAATATCTCCTCAGATACCATGAAGGATTGTAATTATTCTGACAGTCCCCAGCTGAGCTGGTCTTAACTGAGTTTAAAAGCCTTATAGAGTTTTTGTTAAAAGCGCACTTCCAACAGATTGGTGATAGGGTTTATTTCCCCAACAAATAGCAAGATTACCCAGCTCGAATTTACTTCCCAGACTATCATAAATCAAGGGACCACAACTCCTCTTCCCTAGTAGACTGCTCTACAATCCCCGCAGGTACTTTCTCCAGCAGGAGAGGAAGCAAGGACTTCCTACTACAGGATCACTAACGTATCTCTAGTATACAGCCTATGGTATCAGGTGCTCTCACATCCCCGACATAGAAAAACTTCCAGTTACCGCTCCAAAGATTCTCCAGTGAAAGTCGCACAGCTTCTCAGGATTCCCCAGCAGGATTTCACGAAGTCCACAAGCAATACACGGTGTTTCCCTTCCCCAACAGAGTTTATTTCTCTAATAATGGAAACTCATCCATCAACGCTTCAACTTCAAAATACGAAGACTTACACTCCTCAGTCCCAGTAGTACTCAGGGATTTATTTTCCCCGAGTCCAACAACATTGCAGCAGAATAATTAATGTGGTCATACATTGCATTCATACGTCATAGCATTGACAACACAAATGCATATAGCGCAATCTCATGCCATGCATTTCATACATCATGGCATCACATACAACTAACTCTTCACCTTTTCAGGAAATATCAATCAACAGAAAATTATCATCAACAAATTTCTGACGGGACAACTATTTATGGACAAATCAATTACAAATCAATTCCCGAGAAAAGACTGGTTGACCATCTACATAACAAATATTTCCTTCAAGACCTCTACCGGTTCAATTTAAATATATCAACGGTTTATTCTGATTCTTTCCCATATACATCTTCTTTGGTTCAGATAAGTCTCTTCAAGATTTATTCTGATTCTTCTCCAGACCCCTGATGGTTCAATTTAAATCTCTCAACGGTTTATTCTGATTCTTTCCCGTAGACATCTTCTCTGGTCCAGATGAATCACTTCAAGATTTATTCTGATTCTTCTCCAGACCCCTGGTGGTTCAGTTTAAATCTCTCAATGGTTTATTCTGATTCTTTCTCTGCAGACATCTTCTCTGGTTCAGATAAATCGCTCCAAAGATTTATTCTGATTCTTCTCCAGACCCCTGCTGGTTCAGTTTAAATCTCTCAACGGTTTATCCTGATTCTTCCCCGCAGACATCTTCTCTGTTTCAGATAAGTCGCTTCAAGATTTATTCTGATTCTTCTCAAGACCCCTACTAGTTCAGCTTAAATCTCTCAATAGTTTATCCAGATTCTTCCCCACATACATCTTCTCTGGTTTAGATAAGTCGCTCTAAGATTTATACTGATTCTTTTCTAGACCCCTGCTAGTTCAGTTAAAATCTCTCAACGATTTATCCTTATTCTTTCCCACAGACATCTTCTCTGGTTCAGATATGTCACTTCAAGATTTATTCTGATTCTTCTCCAGACCCCTGCTGGTTCAGTTTAAATCTCTCAATGATTTATCATGATTCTTTCCTAGTAGACACTTTCTCTTGTTCAGATAAATCGCTCAAAGATCTATTTTAATTCTCTCCAATTAAAGAATACTCCAGACCCATGCAAGTTCATTTTAAATCTCTCAATGGTTTATTCCGATTCTTTCCCACAGACATCTTCTTTGATTCAGATAAGTCGCTTCTGATTCTTCTCCAGACCTCTATTGGTTCAGTTTAAATCTCTCAACGGTTTATTCTGATTCTTTCCCACAGACATCTTCTCTGGTTCAGATAAGTCGCTTCAAGATTTATTCTGATTCTTCTCCAGACCCCTGTTGGTTCAGTTTAAATCTCTCAATAGTTTATCCTGATTCTTTCCTAGTAGACACTTTCTCTGGTTCAAATAAATCGCTCAAAGATTTATTCTGATTCTCTCCAGTTAAAGAATACCCAAGACTTCTTTTGGTTCAGTTTAAACCTCTCAACGGTTTATCCTGATACTTTCCAAATAGACATTTTCTCTGGTTCAGATGAATCGCTCCAAGATTTATTCTAATTCTCTCCAGTCAAACAACATTTAAGACTTCTGCTAGTTTCAGTTTAAATCGATCAAAGGTTTATTCTGATTCTTTTCCAGTTGAAGTCAAGTTCAGACTTAGTCTAATTTCTGTCAACAATCACCTTTGGATGGCATCTATAAGCTCATCTCCGACAACTCTCCAACATTTCTCCAAATGGCATCTTTAAGCCCATTCCCTACACAATCAACCAACACATCACCGAGTGCAAATTTCTGGGCACTCTAGTGTTCAATCATCTTCCACTTTCAAGCTACGAACGACAAACATGCCGATCTCACTTTTCAAGTGTAAGAAGATTGAACAGGGGTAGTTGTTGTACCCCAAAATTTGTCGTCCCATTTTTTATGCAAGATTATCCTAGGGTTTCTCGAATACTCAATTTGGCTCAAAATTTGATCAGACAGATTCTCTTCCTAGACAGTAAGTCAACAGTTAGGGTTTGTTATTTCCCAAAGAAAATAGAGTCTCCAAGGTTTCAAATGGTCTTCATAGATCTTCATGTCTCCTCAAGGATGTTCATGCCAAGTTTCAAACCTCACATTGCAAGTTTGCTCAGTCAATGGTACAAATGACTGAAAATGATTCCATTGACCCAAAAGTTGACCTTTTGCAAGATCAAGTTCAAACGATTGTAACTTCTTCATTAATCAATATTTTTTAGTGGTTCTGTTTGCGTATGACTCTCCTTGACGTCAGCTCCAATTTCTCTTCACAAGTCAAGAGCTGATTATGTGCGAAAGATCATCGGGAATTCGAATAATTTAGAGGTCACTTTCTGGTTATGACCTAATTTCAGATAATTGCGGCCTGCTTTCCAAGAGTGTTAATGTCCTCAATTTTCAAGATCTCGAGACGATTATTTTTGCACATTGTCATGAGCGATGTTATCAACAAGTACTCTTTAAGAATCGAAGGAAATTGTGTTTAAAAGACCTTGGTGATTATCAATTTGTCATAAGCCACTTTCTTGATTTAGAATGTTTTCAACTTCTAATTGTTTTCTCAAAGGCTATGATTCTAATGTTGAGACTGTCCATGGAACGAGATGTTGAATTTGGAGATTCATATTGAGTTCGAATAAGATGTTGTTTATAATACAAGTTTCCATGTTGAAAATCGATTTATGATCTTGGTGAAAATGATTTGAGGATTCATTTGAAAGATGTTCTTGATTAGCAAAGAATTACACGATATCACAAGTTTCGTCCAAATCTTCTACAGTTCATTCGCGTGAGTTGTTTTGAATTCAAGGTATCAAAGAACGAGTTCGCTAAAGTTTGCTCAAATTCATTCGAACTTTGGAAAGCAAACATGATTAAAGTTATGCTTTGATTCATGGTTTATCTAAGTCACAATTCTCATGAACCAAATCAAATTGTCGAACCTAATTCAAAGTTCATGGCTATTCATATATTTTCAAGCGCGTCATTATTCAAATGCAAGACTTTTTCTTAAGTCGCTTTGGAATTCAAGATTATTCAAGTTTATTAAAGAATTCAAGATTTACAACAAGGCGTCATTTTTATTTAAAAGTGAATTTAAATATATTTTATAAGTCTCCAAGTCTTAAAATTCAAATTACAAATGGAAACCGCAATGTTACAAAAGTCGCAATAATACAAAATTCCTAAAGAATTGATTTTTGTCATCTTCAAGTATTCATCAAGCACATCAGGCCGTTCTTCATTAATTTTCTCCATTATCCAAATTGCTCGTACATGTAACAAAAGAAAGAAAAAGTTAGCTACATGTGAAAATTCAAGAACTAATTATTAAGAGTTTTTATCTCATTATTAAAGTTTGCATTTTGGAATCAGTAATTAAAAGGATTTTTTAATCATGGTTTATCACCTCCTACTTTTGCAAATCACAACAAAAGTGTGGATTTCTTTTGGTTCACAAACAGGGAAAAGAATAGCAGTGCAAAAACATGTAACAGCAGCGCAACAACTCAAGACAACAGAGCAAAATGCAAAGCTACAAGCCAAACAGCAAAACAGCAACGCAGGTAGCCCCAAGACAGCAAAAAAAAGGGAAAACTGCTAAGCAAAACCAAACAGCAGCATTAAAGCAGGCAACAGAACACCAAGCAAAAAAAAATGGAAGCACATGTATGATAGCATTATTCATAAAAACAACAAGCTACCAATAGCCAAAACCCCATGTCATCATTTTCCCTAATCTATGAAAACTCTTCAGAATTTTTGACAAAGCAAAATTGCTTTGTATCATAGAAAGATGAAGAGGGAAAGAGAAAGAGATAGAAAGATATCACTTAAGCATATCACAGCCCAAAACATGTAAAGAAAAGCAGCCTGCTACAAACCAGCAAAACAGTCCAAAACCTGCACAAATTTGCACCAAAATAGACATACCCTAACCTGTACTCAAAAGACCACAAAACAGTTAACTAAAAATGTTCAAAACCTCAACTTTCCCCCAAATTTCTATCCTTTATCTCACCATAAGAAGAGAATCATCGGAGATTTTTAGGGAGCTTGGTAAAACAAAACATCAAAAAACCAACAGTGAGAATAATATACAAAAAAACTTGGGGCAAGAATCCACAGCAGCCAACGTAAAACTAGAAAAAACCTTAGAAACCACAAAACCCCATTTGACTCTTTTTCTTCATCTCAAACCTCAACAACAATAACAACTCACACAAACATAAACCAAACAGACCTGCAAACCCTCAACTCGCACACAAGGTAGCAAATTGTAACTGTCCCCAAAACAACAAAATCGAACCTGTAGTTTCTGCTACCTCAACACCGACGTGAAGCAATCATTGATTACAACCTGCAATCCAACAAAACCGAAGCAGCCTCCATCAATCACTCAAAATTGCAATCGACCTCACCAACTCAGTAGCTATCGCGGTGTGCATTCAACATTCAACAATACAAAAACAAAAAAAAAAGGAAAAGGAAAAAAAATTAGAGAAAAATCAAGAAATTTCTGCAAGAAAATTGAAGGCTTCCTTCGAAATCGTGTCACTACATAGAAGATTCAGTTACTTACTCGAGAAGTTCAAAGACGCGTCGGAGTTCTCCGATCTGATAACTTTTTCTTCCCTTCCATTTTTGCTTTATTGAACTGCTTGTTGTTGTTGTCGATAGAACGCATAAGTTGCTATAATTCTTGTTTGTTCATCGTAAGATTGAGGGAAACTGGTTAAAAGTTGAGTTTTGATTTGGTCGAAAATATAGTTTTTTCATTATGTTGGTTGATTGAACATAGGAACTTTGTAGATTTTTAGCGTGCAAGGAATTTGGAATAGGGTAAGAGTTAAGTGTCTGCTGTTTTTCATGAAAGAGGCGTTGCCTCATTTGTTTTCCCTCAAGGGTTTCATCAACCCGTCTGTGATTACAACAAAGGTGGACCCTGGGTCGACCCGGTTCAGCCCAGGCCCACCAATTTTTTTAATCCCAAAATTATTTAATTTTTAACCTTTGGTATTATTGAAGTGCCATCATAAACGAATGAGTTAGTTGGAGCAGTGGTGAACGCGTGGGTTTGAAAGCTTGATGTCCCGGGTTCGAGACCCCCTGGGACTTTTTTGTGTTTCTTTTTAATATTTTCATCATTTTTCTCTTTTAGTATTAGACAAAAGTCATAAAAAAACTGTTTGGGCCTTTAATCAAAAGCCCATACGAAAATCATGACGGCACCTTCAGTTTTCTGTTTCATACCTCCTCTTATAATTGATTTAGTAGTTCTTAATTTTAGAATTAGTCTAATTATTTAGATTTTTAAGTTTAGTTCAGAATCATATTAATGATTTTAGTTTAGATTTAATTTAATCTTTAGTATCTTTTATTTTTAATTAAATAAAAAAAAATTAGCTTCAAAGTTAATTTATTTTCTTAATTAATTTAGGACTTTGTAAACAATTTTTATTTATGAACTTTTTCTAAGTTAATTTTCTTTAAAATTAGTTTATTTTCGTAATTAATATATTTAAGAAAAATTGTAAATAATTTTATTAATTAACTTTTTTTTTCTTTAGTCTTAATTTATTTGTTTAATTTGTTCATAATAAAAAATACTAAAAGATAACAAATATATATACATTTGATTTAATTTCTTTAGTTAGTTATTTTCTTTAATAGAAGTTTATTTTCTTCCCAAAATTTTCACAAACAAAAAAACAAGAATTTTATTTTCATACTTTGTTAATTAATTTTTTACTTCATAGACTATTGTAGTTTTACTTAATTTGTTCGATTTGGTTGTATTGATTGCCTATTTTGACTTTTAATCGCATTGATCCATCCCCATTTGTAAATATGTACCCCCACTCCCGAAAACTCTGTAATAGCGTAGAATTTTAATTTTCGCAATTTACTATTTTCCTTATACTGTATAGTAATTAGGCGTGCATGGCAAGATTTGAAATCAACCGCTAGATAACCCTAATCAAAGATAAAAGACGTTTTCAAAATACTTTCAAAACCCATACCACAAGCACATCTTCAAACAAAAGCAATTGATCTAGCAAGCAACTAAGATCCTGTAGGTAACTACGGATGAAAAGGGTGCTAGCACCTTCCCTTTTCATAACCTACCCCCCGAACTCAAGAAATAATCTTGAAAGGTCTTTCCTGTTCTTTTCAACCTTTCCTTATTGGATAAAATAAAAGTCGGTGGAGACTCTTACTATCCGCAACAATTGTGATCAAACGTAAAACACCCAAGTCAGTTCTCCCACCGCGTTATAGCATGTAAGACAGATTCCTTCGAATCTCAATCCAGGCATCCCTGTCCTTTTGGCTTGTGTAACATGCATGTAAGGATTTCGAATATATATATATATATATATATATATATATATATATATATATATATATATATATATATATATATATATATATATATATATATATATATATATATATATCTGATTCGTTTGGTAAACGGAATGTTATGATTTTCTTTGTACTAACAAATGACAGACAGCTCAAATGGAGGGGAAGAATGTGTGCAATCGAAAGGGCCTGCGTTCGATACCCAAGCCTCACAATTTTGTTTTTCTAACTATTATTTTGCAGATCTTGTGAGTTTCACATCCAGATGCTTACCATACATCCCCTAATCCTAATCAGGGGATCACATCAACTCAGATCCAGAAGATTCCAAATGCGCAGAGCATCATACACCTTCAGGAGATGTTCTCACTGGATCTAAGAGGCAATTTGGGCCTTGCGTTTTACAAAACATACACCCTTTTGTTTCCATTCATTGCCTGGCCCATTTGTACTTTTATTTTTTGGTTTATTTCTTTTAATTGCTTTATTTTTTATTTAAATAACATTAAAGGAAAAACATTTAAAAAATTAGGTTAGTATTTTTCTTAATCAAATTAGTTTTGAAAATTAATTAATTAATTATTTTAACCATTTTTATTTAAATTAAAACCAAATAGATTTAGTTTTTTTAGTTTAATTCTCTTCATATTTTAAAAGAAAACAAACAAAAAAAAAATATTTTTCTTATACCTTAGGATTTTTAGACGTTCTTTTCCATTTCGCGCATGTTTACATTCATATTATTGTATCTGCCTACTGGATGTAATAGAATAAACTAGGACTTTACATTTACTGCTTTTATTTCCCCCATTTTGGACTATGCAATTAATCCCCCTCCCCGAAGATTTGTAATAGCGTAGATTTAAATTCCGCATTTTAATTTCCTTTACATATTAACTGTTAGATGTATGGTAATAGGATTGTATGGAAAGAAATTAAAAACAACGTTAGCAAACCTAACATCCAAGAGAAAAATAATTAAAACAAACACTCTTGCACATGCGCACCTCTAGGGTACTCCCACTTTGGTTGCCTTTCAGAAAAATAGTCACAACTCTCAAAACGTGAGAGATTTTAGTGGCTGCCCTCTGGTTTAAAAAAGATCATAAGTCCCTCGATGACCCTCTCGATATTGTCTCGGTTAAAATGATCTTAAAACCCTAGGGTAGTTACTAAGGTTTCTTGCCCAGTTTCCTTCGTGACTATAAAATGTCCCGTTGAATGTCCCTGAAACATCCAAACGACTAGGGCTACCTACTCACTAATAGTAGGATAGAACTGCCTAAATGAAAGGAGGAAAAGAACGACCCTTTCGAGTAGAGTAGATAGTTCCTAGATGTTATGCTCAAAAACAAACTTTTTACACCTACACGAAAACATTTCAAAAAAACATTTACAAAAAATGTTTTATCAACACTCTTGAGGACTGATACAAGAGTTATCATAAAGCGAATCGCCGCACTAAGGCACTTTCAAAAAAAAACTTTTCAAAACACACAAAAAGCACAAGGTATTTTCCAAATGAGCTAAGCATCTAAGAGCCCGTAGATAACTATGGATGGAAAGGGTGCTAACACCTTCCCTTTCTATAATCTACCCCCCTTACTCAGAAATAATATCGAAAGGTATTTTTCTGTTCTTTTCACCCTTTCCTTTGTTGGATAAAAGAAAATTCGGCGGCGACTCTTGCTTACCGCAACATTTGCAAACACAAATGCAAAACCAGTATAACAGTCAGTTCTGCCACCGTATCACAGAACTGGTGACTCTGCTGGGGATTCACTAAAAAAGTGGGGTTACCTTAGAGCTTAGGTCATATTTAATTTTCTTTCCTTGTATACTTTGATTGCTTTATCTTTAAGGGTTTTTTCTTGGGTTTACTTGTAAAGATCCTACACCCGGATCTGAGGCACCTTTTAGGTAAGTAACAATAGATCTTGGGGACTTTGTGGGGTATACCGACACGGTTGAAATGATAGTTGCATTGGTGTGACACATTTGTTGGTACTAGTAGCCCTTGAGTAGTCAAGGAGAATATGGGGCCGCTGTATGGTGTCACGAAGCACCAACTAACCTTAGAACCTTTAATTGAACAACTTGTCCATTAGGAAGTAGTCAGATAGCCGGCTTTGGTGCAGTCTGAAGTTGGTTGATACTCGATACTACACTCATTGAGATATGACTTCTGGGATATTTCGGTTGCCAATAAAGAGGTTTGCGCTGAAACAATGCCCGGTGAAGAAACATCAGTGATATTGAGATCCCATAGAACCCAGTTACTATTAATAGGACAGGTTGAACCAACTAAACTTCAAGAGGGTACTTACCTACAAACCACATGCAAGCCTTAACTTAAGGTTACTTATGTGACTTATTTTCTTTCACTGTCTAACAACCTAAACTCATTGCAGGGCTTTGTTTGTACTCCTTGCAGGACTTGTTTGTAGTCTTTATCTAATAACTTGGATTTCCTACAAGACATACTTGTCTTCATCGCCTTACATTTTCGCTTGATGCACATCATACACATCATAGCATAATACCATAGCATTTCCTTAACCATTTCAAGGATCTCAAGGGCCTGTGATGCAGGTTATGATGAACTAGACGTCTACAAATGGGCAAGGGGATTTATTTTCCTCTAGCCAATTTCGTCAAAAGATCAAAACACGATAACTTGAGTCAGGGGCTATGACCCACTTAATATGGTGAGCTTGTTTCTCATAGAAGGACATTCAACAATACGAAGTTCTTCCATCAAAGTTGCAGTCAAAATTCAACTTCTGACATTTTCTTGTGTTTACCCTGCGAGATCCTTGAAAACATTGCATCCACACATCATGCATGTCATTACCTAACAGGTCTTCAAGTACAGGTTTCTCATGTTCTCGCTGTTTATTTCAGCAAGGAAAATGGCTCTCAAACAGAACAACAGAGATCTTTAAACTCAGGATGCTCAATTCAAGGAAATGTTCCTGGACCTATCTAAGGGGAAAGAAGAGTTGAAAGCACTCCTCAATGGGAATTTGACCAAGAAACATCCTGACAAACACAAGGATGACCAGTTGGAATAACTACAGGCTAAGATGGAAAGGATGAGAATCCAGATGAGTAATCAAATGGCTCATATCCAAAATTTAGCTCGGGGACAGGAAGAGTTGAGGATTCACATCAGTAAGCTTCATCAATACGGATGTAATCGTATGAAGTAAACAATCGAGGCTGGGGATCAAGTCATTAATCATCCCTTGATGAGACAGGAAGTTGGCTTTGTGGAGAGTAGACCTTTCCAAAATGCTGCTACGTCACAACCTCGTCAACAATGATAGAGTAGTCAGCGTAAGTGGAACACATATAAAAGACGCTTTACTGAAATGAACATGTCATTGGCTCAAGCATTAAAACACGTGTTGGAGGCCAAGCTGGTTATGTTGAGGGATCCTCCTCAGAATCCCAACACTACTTCCCCAATGTACAATCCAAATCCAAGGTGTGTGTACCACTCCAACAGTCCTGGACATGACACTAATAGATGTTGGACATTGAGAAATAAGATTCAAGACCTGATTGACGAAGGAGTGCTGGAGTTTACACAAGATGGTCAAGCTGAATTCTTCTGCCATCCCTCAAAGGCACACCATCTGAAGTGACAAGTTCTGACAAGGAGGCTTTTCGTTCATTAGAATTTTCAAATTGTAATTTCCTTTTGATTTGTCTGAACGCTTATTTATGTCAAACTTTGTTACTTCATCAATGCATTGCATATGTTGGTCTTAAATCAATTCATTCGTATTCACTATATTTAAACCGTGCTTTTACTTCCTTTTTGTGATATTCAACTCTCGGTTGAAAGCTATAAGCCTTTAAAGGGAGGATGACAAAAAAGATACCATAATCTCTACAGTATGCTTTTGAACAGACCTTGCTAACGATGTACATGCGTTGTTTCAAATCCTAAATAGTGGAGTTATAAGGAAGATAATCCCTAGTCAACCCCTTTGAGCCTAAGAAGTAGGAGTTTTATTTTTCATGCAAATTGAAACCCTTAATCATAACTTGGGGCAGGGTAGTTTCTCAGTTAATTCAATGGTGCATTCAATCGCAAGCTTTCTCTTCGTACATGACGGGTAGTGTCAGAGGTATCCTTCTAAATCAAAAGACAATGATGGTTCCCCATAATCACTAAAACAGATAGTCATTATATCTCAAAAGCCCTCTAAGTAAAAACCTATGTAGGAGACTTAAGAAAAAAACTGGGGCATCCCGCTGACTGTAATCACAAAATAAACAGTTCAGGAAAAAGGTAGGGATAATAAAAAAAAGAGGTCGCTGCAAATCCTCAACAAAAAATAAAAAATAAAAGGTTACAAAAATGACTGCATTCTCAAATAAACTTTCAGTATCTGAACCATCACCGGAATATCAGGGCCAAGATTCCAGAACTCAATTGAGATCTAAACGCACAGTTAACTGGGTATAGGACTGAAGAACATCACGAAGAACGGGTTGGGTACAAATAAATTTCGAGCCTTTATCCTTTGTTTCTTAAACCGTGAACCAGGTTACATTACAACCCCTAAAAGTCCTAGCTGAAGCATGGGTTAGTTCGAAAGTATATTGTTACAAAAAGGTATACTGACTCCTGTAAGTTTTGCTATAAATCATGAGTTGATATCACATTCTTGCAAATTTTATTTTACTAAAAAATGAATTTTTCAAAAACATCAAGACGGACATAAGCTTTGCGTTTTTAAAATACCATTGTTTGCATATGACTATTTGTTCAACAGTAGAGAAATTCGCACGACGGATATTCGATGAACAGAAATCCTCTCAGTGGACAGAATTACCTCATATGGAAAGACATTTCCAGTAACAGGACTTTCATAATCAAGGGGCATATCAGGGTGTTCAGCTGATCTGGGGCAGTCAAGTCAAGATTTGGGGAATCTCTCAAAAGTGCCAAATAGACAGGGGCAGATCTCCATCTGAATCACTTGGGGCATTGGACATGAATTCCAGCAACGAATCTCGTGCAATCAAGCAAACATCTTCTGGCAGTGTGGCAACACTTACTACTATGCATAATGATAATTCTCTGCACCCGATGAACACAGACATAGTTTAAAGATACTACGCATGAGCAAAGATCCACTAGGTCGACTGGCCTAGGAAAAAATAAGGGCATCACGGCGAACCAAAAGGGTTTGGGCAAAAGTTAGGGATATATACATGAAAAAAGTTGTACACCCGGCAAGTCGAAAACCTGAAAAGGCGGCTTAGGCAAAAAAGGGTATCCCGGTGGACTGAAAACCCGAAGGGGAGGTCCAGGAAAAAGTTAGGGATTTTAAGTGTATGACTATGTCTTGTTGGATCACCTTACAGCCAGTCTTCAATATCAACTATCAAGCTCAAATGGTACTAATCAATTCAGTCAGCTTCGAACAAGCAGCAAAAGATATGAGACATTCAAAGATATAAAGGCAATAGCAGGATGGGAAATCAATGGGATTATTTCACATAGTTGTTTTTCTTTGTATACTATTTTATATATTTTTCATTCTTACAACGGTATTCTATTACTAGGATGTCCGTCTCCTTGTACAAAAACGCCTATCATAGGCACAAAATTTTCAAATCAATACAAAATTATCTTTTTGAAAGTGTAAAAATATTTGTTTTCTTTTTTTCTGTTTTGTTTACGAAAACGTTCAGTGATTATTTTTGAACATATGCATTTGAATGTGATTATTGTTTATAAATACACGCATAAAAAACAGAAAGGCATTTACTAATGGCTTTAAGAAATGGGACAATGTCTAAAGGTCATCCATAAAATCCCCGTGGATACTTCCTCCAACAGGTGCAGAAGCAGGGGGCATCCTACTATAAATTCACTGCCATATCCGTTAATACAACCTAATGATGTCAGGTGTTCTTATATCCTCAGTGGAGCAAGAGTCTCCAGTTACTACATCGACATCTTAAAAAATTCCCTAACCTGGGTCACAAGCTTTTCAGAATTCCCCAGCAAGATTTCAGAAAAAATCCCCAAGAAATTCATGGAGTTTCCCTTCCTAACAGATTTTATTTCTCTAACAACGGAAGTTCATCTCCCAACAATTCAACTTCAACAAAATTTTAAGACTTACATTCTTCATCCCCAACAGCAATCATGGATTTATGTTCCCTAGTTCAACAATACAACAATAGAACGACTAACACATTCATACATTGCATTCATACACCATTTTACAAGTGTCATAGCATATGCAGCACAAATGCATATATCACAATCTCATTTATTTTGAGAGCATCATGAAATTCATACATCATGACATCGCATGAAACCGGTCTTACCTTTTCAGGTCAAATTAGAAGACATACAAACACTATCAACTTATACAACTGGTCAAAGATTAATACCTGAAACCATACGGGAAAACTATCTTTCTTCCTAAGGTCAGAGATTAATACCTGAAACTAGCCAGGACACCTATCTCAACAATCGACAAAAACAAGTCCCAGATTAATACCTGTAACATGCCAGGACAACTATCTATGGACGACCGATTGTAGATTAATACCTGGAAATAGAGAGGAAAACTATCTACATGAGAAAATTGAAGATTAATACCCGAAGCCAGATGGGAAAAATATCTTTCTTTCTAAGGTCAGAGATTAATACTTGAAACTAGTCACGACAACTCTCTCAACGACCAACAAAATAAGTTCCAGATTAATACCTGTAACAAGCCAGGACAACTATTTGTGGATGACTGGTTGTATATTAATACCTGGAACCAGACAGGAAAACTATTTACATGATCAGATTGAAGATTAATACCCGAAACCAGACGGGAAAACTATCTTTCTTTCTAAGGTCAGAGATTAATACCTGAAACTAGTTAGGACAACTATCTCAATAACCGACAAAAAACAAGTTCCAGATTAATACCTGTAACAAGTCAAGACAACTATATGTGGATGACCGATTGTAGATTAATACCCGGAACCATACAGGAAAATATCTACATGAGAATATTGAAGATTAATACCCGAAACCAGATGGGAAAACTATATTTCTTTCTAAGGTCAGAGATTAATACCTGAAACTAGCCAGGACAACTATCTCAACGACCAACAAAAATAAGTTCCATATTGTTGCACCCCAAAATTTGCCCTCCCATATTCTCCAAGAAATTGCCAAGTCAAGCTGCAAAATTCCCCAAGGGTTGCACAGTGCAAAGGTCTCCTACACAGTCAAAACTAGGGTTTGTGTTCTGATCAAGAAAATGAAGTTTTCAAAGGCCCAATCAAGTCTCATATGCCTACAAATGTGGTCAAGTATCCTCATATCAAGTTTCAAGGCATTCAGCACAAAATTGCACAGTCAAAACCCTAAATTGCACTACAGTCAACTGTAGGGGCAAAATGGTCATTTGACAGTCAAAAGTTCAAATTTTTGGTCAACATATCATTTTGAAGCCACAAACATCATTTGATCAATACTTGATCATGATTCTCAAAATTTGGCTCAGAAATCATCAAGATGCAAAAGTTTCCTTATTTGGACAGCTGAAAAAGTCAACTGAAATTGACCAGGGCATAACTTTCACATGGATTATCAGAAAAATTCCATCCAAAGCTCATTTTGAAGAGAAAGACATTTCCTACAACTCATCTTCATACTTAAAGTCCAAGAAATGCTCTCACAAAAAGTTATCAATTTCAACATTATAGGTCATTTTCAAAAGTCAACAAAAAGGGACTTTAAGTCAAAGGCCATAACTTGAGATTGGTAAATCAAAATGACATGGGACCAAAGACATTGGTTAGAGGACTCAAAGACCTTTCCAAAATGTCCAAGAACATGAGAAAAGCTTAAAAATTGAGCAAGTTATGCCTTGTGGAAGTTGGGAACTTTTTGGATATTTTGAAAAGTCAACATTGATTCAAATGACCTAAAATTGCTAATGGGCCCATTTTTCTTCCATAATCCATCATCCATGGCATGTACACGACTACTTGGCCCAAAGGGACGTATTTTCTCATTTTTTATTTATTTATTTGAATTTTTATTCATATTAATTCATTTAAATCAAATTAAATATATGAAAAATGCTAACCTAAGTTTTCAAATCTTTTTGTACATATTTTAGCCTCAAGATTTCGTGCATAAGTCAATAAGGAAAGATTTGGAGCAATTGGATATGATTTGTGCAAAAATAGCATGGAAAATATTTGGTTAAAAGGCTTGAAAATCAAATCTTCAAAAACCATTAATTCAAGAGATTTTGATCAATATTGTTGACCTAATGCATTCAGTACATAAGCATAAGCACAACCCTAATCAAAAAAACCACGCAGCTGCTGAGAAAGTTGGAAGGAAAACTTGAAAATTTTGCAAAGCAATTCAAATCTGAAAACACCTTTACAAGGCGATTCAAGGCATAATACCTATTCCATTAGCTTCCTTGAGCAAGATAGGACGTATTCCAATCAAAGACATCAATCAAAACGCTGTGAAACGGTATCCAGAAGTCAAACTTTCTCACTTATTTTTCATTATCGTGTTATGCATTCTATGCACTTTCATAACATTTTATTCAGTGATTCATGTTCCTTATGAGATTCTGAAGCTAACCAGTATAATCAATTGCCTTTTTATGTACCACACGCAAAGATGCCATTGTTGATATTTAGGGTTCTTCAACCTTAGAATTAGGGCTTTTGAAATAAGGTAAAATTAGAGGCTGAGACCAAGATCATTGGATTCAGCACGTTCAAACGAAGAAGAAACACCCATCGCGCCCAATTTATGAATGCTTGAGAGCTAATCACTATTTTCTGAAAACTGACCTAAGAGAACGTTTGCAAAACCGTGGTTTATTCTATTTGTGTTTCAGGAACAAAGAGGACGATGATATCGTGGCACAAGCGGATTGGTGAATTTGAAAACTCGCGCGGAAATAGGCGTTGGCTTTTGTTTTATGTTATAATGTTTGTGTTTTATTTAATTGACAAATTGTTTCAGTGGCGCAGCTGGCAAGGAAATGGACGAATGACCTTCAGGACCTGGGTTCGAGCCCCAGGTCCCCACACTTTCCATATAATTTTTTCCAAAAGAAATTCACGTGCAGGTTCAACATTGGAGCGCACCATACATCCCCATAATCTATCCTTCCACGCGTCCTGGGAGATCAAATCAAAGGCTCAAGATTGATGAACACCCTAAGCCTGGTCCACGCTTCAACATGCTACTCAAAAAAGTCAAAAGGGCCATGCTCAATGGGCCAGAATTGCTTGGATTTAACCTCCCATTTGGGGTCTGAACCCCCCTAGGTTTGCTAATTTATTTTCTTTCTCCTTTATTTTTATTTACACTTTCTTTTTATTGTTTTATTGATTAATTATTTTTTTTTACAAAATACAAAATACACATAAAAATCAGAAAAGATAAAAAAACATAATAAATATTTTATTTTAATATTTTCTTGTAAATAAATGCATGTAAATTAATTAGCTTAAATTAGGGTTTTTAATTTTAATTCTTTTAATAACAAAAATACAAAAAAATATAGAAATAGGTTTAATAATTGTTTTATTCCTTTCAATTTTTCCTTTTATAATAATATTTATTTATTTTATTTATTTTCATAATCAAAATTGTACACAAAAATTAGGTTAATTTAGGTTAAATTTTAACGTTTTCTTAATAAATTAAAATAAAATAGAATTAGGGTTAGGGTTAGTAGTTAATTTTAATTAATTCTTTCTTTTTTCTATTAAATCTTAAAAACATAAAAATACCAAAAACAAGTCTTTCTTTAATTACTTAATTAATTTCATCATGTAATTTAATTTTTTGCAAAAGGGTCCAACGCCCTCGTCTCGATTTTTATTCGCATATTTATTTTATGTCGCTTAAATAATTATGTACCTCTCCCGAAGCCTTGTAATTACTTCTTGCACTTTTAATTCTTTTAATTTCTTTATATTTTCTGTCAAATCGGGTCCGGTTTAATTTTGGCGATGTGGACCCGCGCCATTTGTAATAGCTTTAGATTTACTTTTCCCGCAAATATTTTAACTGTTAAACAAAGCATGAAAGACTGTATGGACATAAATAAAAACAAGCGTAGAACACCAATAAACATGACAAGACAAAATATCTGGAAACGACACACGAATCGCACACACCACCCCTAGGGTACGCCTCACTGTTGCCTTGCCTCGAAAGGTGATCGTCGAGTAGAGGATGTCTTAGTAAGTCCTCATGATCCGGGAACCTGGCATGAGGGTAGCTTCTAAGGTGTCTTCCCATTGCTCTGGTGATCACCATGTCCCTACAAACTCGAATTGACCCGAACACCTCCAACGGTGGTGCTACCTACCTCTCAATGGTGGGATGGCACTACTTTAAAGGACATTTACACAGACGAATTCCTTAGGGTAGGTAGACGACTCTAGATACTTGCTCTAATTTCAAAACAAATTCAAAAAATACTTTTCACACCAACACATTTTCAAAAAGCTTTCGAAAGTAATTTTTCAAACACTCTTGAGGACTGATACAAGAGTCAAACTGGAATTTTCAAAGAAACTTTTTAAACCCACATTGAAAAGCAAACAAACAATTTTGAAAACACAAATGAGCAAGTATCTAAGAGCCCATGGATAACCATGGATAGAAAGGGTGCTAACACCTTCCCTTTCTATAATCTACCTCCCGAACCGAGAGCAATCTCTATAAGGAATTTTTCTGTGCTTTTGTCCTTTCCATTTGGAGAAAATAAAAGACGGTGGCGACTCTTGCTTCCGCGACATTTCGCGAACCAGCGTTAAACAGTCAGTTCCAGATCCACCGATCACAGAACTGGCGACTCTGCTGGGGATGATCTTTATAAAGTGAGGTGTACCTTAGGGTAGTTCATAACTGTGTTTTCAATTGTATTGACTTGCTTGCTTTACTATTGTGGGTTGCATGGGAGTTACATAGATCCTAACCCGGATCTGGGGATACCCTGTTTTGGTAGCATAAGCTGTGAGGGACCTGTCCGGCGTAGACCGACACGGGTGAAGCAGTGGCTACGTTGGTGTGGCACCTTGGTCTGTACCGATATCCCTTGTGTTGCAACAAGGAGAATATGGGTCTTCCAAGGAGTCATTAAGCACCAACAACCTTAGAACCTTAATTGACACAACTTGGCCATTAGAACAGTAGCAGTATGCTACGCCCATTGAGGCTAAACTCTCGTGATGGTTCTGGCCGCAAGAAAAGATTGCGATGCTGGAGTTATGACCGATTGAGGGTAGTCAATGATATTGGGATCCTCTAAGAACCCGGTTACTTTGATAGGACAGGTATGAACCAACAAACTGAAAGAGGGTAGTACCTAGACCTCATGCTGGCCTAAACTCTAAGGGTTCTTTTGTGTGACTTGTGTGCCTTCATACTTGAACTACTTGCATGCTTATTATCTGACCCTTGAACTACTTGCAGGTTTTGTTTATAGTCCTTAATTAGGACTCATAACAGGGTTTACTAAGTCTCTTGCAGGTTTTGTTTATAGTCCTTAATTAGGACTCATAACAGAGTGTACTGAGTTCTTGCAGGTTTTGTTTATAGTCCTTAACAGGGACTCATAACAGGGCTACTCACATTATCCCATGCATAGCATGACATCATACCATTGCATACATCCTAACCCATTTAAAGGATCTTAAGGGCTTGTGATGCAGGACATGGTGAATCAACTATCCCAGCAAGGGGCAAAGAGGATTTATTTTCCTCTAGCCAAGGTTGTCAGGGGCTATGACCCACTCGATATGGTGAGCCTTGACTCTTGAAGAAGGACTCTCAACAACCTGAAGTTCCTTCAATCTAGCTACGAATTCAACTCTAACAAGTTTCTCTGTTTACCCCGCGAGGTCCTTGAAATCATTGCATGCATATCATACATATCATTGCATAACAGGTACCCTTTCTCTGCAGGTTACTTACCTTCTTCGCTGTTTATTTCAGCAGTCTCGTCATGAATCCTGAATCTTCAACCGAGCACACTATCAAGGCCCTTCAGGCTCAGAACGCCCAGTTCCAAGGGCTGATCATGAATTTGACCCAGGGGCAACAAGATCTGAAGGCTCTGCTCTTGAAGAAGGAAAAGAAGAAGAAGAGGACTGTTTTGTTCAGCCCTAGACGCAGATCTGGGAACACCCTGCAGGATCAAGCTGAGAGGACAACTCCATCTGTGGGGAAAGGCAGTCACCAAGAGGAAAGGGTTCCCAGTCCAGTGGTCTCCGACAATGAGACAGATTTCAACGACGAACAGTACCCTCCGGCTGAGGACAAGTACAAACAGTTGGAGGATAGGCTGAATGCTATGGAGATCCAACAGGTACCTGGGCGGGATTTTGGAGATCTGGGTTTGTCAACTGATGTGATTATTCCTCGGAAGTTCAAAGCACCATCCTTTACCAAGTATGACGGGGCGTCTTGTCCCAAGTTACATCTCAGGTCCTATGTTCGGAAGATTCAACCATATACGGTGGACAAGAATTTGTGGATCCACTTCTTCCAGGAGAGTCTTTCAGGGACTCATCTCGAATGGTTCTATCAGCTAGATGGGACCAAGGTTCGTAACTGGGAGGAGTTGGCTACTGCTTTCTACAAGCAGTATCAATATAATGCCGACCTTGCTCCTACGCGTACCCAACTCCAGGGTATGTCGTTAGGATCAAGTGAAGGTTTTAAAGAATATGCGCAGAAATGGAGGGATCTTACTGGAAGGGTACAACCACCTCTGACTGATCGGGAACTTGTCGATATGTTCTTGGGGACCCTGTCTGGTCCGTTCTACAACCACCTAATTGGGAATTCGTCTGCTGGATTCACAGATCTTATCTTGACTGGAGAGCGAATAGAAGCTGGCATCCGGTCTGGGAAAATTCAAGAGGCTGCACCTTCTGATAAAAAGCCTCATCATGGAAAGAAAGAATCCAATGCTGTGCACGGCAAAAAGAGCCGTCATGAGGTAGGGGCAATCCAGATCTCCAATCCTGGACCTGCTCAACAAGGACAGGGGCAGCAGCGAAAGGAGAAACGACAGTACACCAAAATCAACATGTCGCTGGATCAAGCACTGCAACAAATGTTGAAGGCAGGGCTGATCACCTTAAGGGCTCCTCTCCGGAATCCGAACACTTCTGCTCCCAACTATCATCCCAATGATAGGTGCGCATATCATTCTGATAGCCCGGGGCATACTACGGACAATTGCTGGCCTCTCAAGAACAAGATTCAAGACATGATCGACGCCGGGGAGATTCAGTTTGAAGTGCCTGAGACTCCAAACCTAATCACTGCTCCGTTGCCCAATCATTGAAGCCTTTTGTTTATTTGAATTTTCGAGTTGTATTTTTCGTTGCTTATACAAACAATTAATGTCATAGCAAACTCTTTTATTCTATCAATGCATCGCATACGTCTGTTTTGGGAATTAATACAATTGTTTTCATTATGTTCAAATTTCTTTTCATATTTTTTCTGATGTCAACTCTGGATCTAAAATTCTAAGCCTCTTGAGGGAGGATGACGAAAACGATACCATAATCTACAGTATGCTTTTGAACAGACCCCGCTGATGAGGTACAGGCATTGTTTCAATCCCTAAACACTGGAGTTATAAGGATGATAATCCCTCGTCAACCCCTCTGAGCCAAAGAAGTAGGAGTTTTTCTTTTCGAAATTTAAAACCCTTTATCATAACCTGGGGCAGGGTAGTTCTCTCAGTTGATCCAAGTGCATAACAAATGGCACCAAAGGAGTCCTTACAAAACAAAAGACAGTGATGGTTCTGAATAAATCACAAGGACAGGCAGTCATTATCTCAAAAAAATGAAAAACCCATTAAGTCAAAACCCATGAAGGAGACTTACAAAAACTGGGGCATCCCGCTGACTGTAATTCCAAAAAAGGAAACAGTTCAGGCAAAAAAAGAAAGGGATAACAAAAATCAAGAAAGAGGTCTCACAAACCCTCAACCAAAGCAAAAAATGACTGCCTATTCAAAAGAAATCATCAACATCTGAACCATTATTGGAACATCAAAGCAAAGACTCAAGCAAGGTCTAACGCACGATCAACTGAGTTTAGGTTTGGAGAACATCACGAAGAGCGGGGGGGGTACAAATAATTTGAGCCTTTATCCTTTGTTTCTTAAACCGTGAACCAGGCCACGTTATAACCCTCAAAAGTCCTAGCTGAAGCATGGGTTAGCTCGAAAGCATACTGTCACGAAAGGTATCCCGACTCCTTAAGGACTACGGTAAATACGGGTTGACATCACGTTTTACAAACATTCACTTGTTTTATGAAAAAAGAATGCATTTTCAAAATTTTCGAGACAGACATAAGCTTTGCATTTTTAACATAACTTTGTTTGCATATGACTTTTTGTTTGGACATAATAGAAATTCGCATGACGAAAGTCTAATGAACAAGAGTATCTCCAATCAAGGGGCACGGCATGATCATGGTCTACCATCTGGGGCAGTTAAGTCAAGATCCAGAGAATCTCTCAAAAGGCCAAAAAGCCTGGGGCAAATCTCTGCCTGAGTCACTTGGGGCACTCCAGCAACGAATCTTGCACGATCAGACACCTTCTGGTAATATGGCAACACAAGCAGCCAGGGGCACCTACCTGCATTCTAAGAGCGTGGACATAGTCGAAAAATACTACGCAAAATCAAAGACCCGCTAGGTTGACACACCTAAGCAAAAATAAGGGCTTCCCGGCGAACCAAAAGGGTTCGGGCAAAATGAAGGGATGAAATGAAAAAATCTGTACACCCGGCAAGTCGAAAACCTGAAAAGGCGGCTTGAGCAAAAATGGGTATCCCGGTGGACTGAAAACCCGAAAGGGCGGTCCAGGCAAAAGTTAGGGATTAAAGCGTACGACTATGTCCTGCCATCTGTCTACCAGAAGAAGGTTTGTCCATCAACAACTATCAGCACCCCACAAGTGCCTCCCCCATAGAAACAGGGGCAATAAAGAGTGGTCTAAGCAATCTGATTGTTCTATCCTCCAAGGTATCAGGGTAGGTTCCATTGAAGAACATAACCAATACAGTTCAATACTTCCCCAGGAGAGTCCAATCCAGCTTCCCCAGGAAAGTTGGAATCCATCTCCCCAAGCAGTAAGCTTATCCCCAGTTGATTTTGGAAGCTTATCCTCGCAGAGCACGAATGCGTCTCCCGGCTTTATTCAAAGAGTTATTTCCCTAACAGGATATAACTGGGTTATCCTCAGCCAAAAGCCACGGAAAGATCGTCGTCGACACAGTCTTCTTACCCCAGCGAAGTCCATCAACACTTCCAACAACAAGGATATCCTCAGCAAGTTACTATCAACAATCAACAGAGTGTCTCTCTCCCCACAGAGTATTGCTCCCCAGCAAGATTACTAGAGTATTTGTCTCCCCGCAGAGTAACCCATTCGCCAAGTTTATTCCCCAATAGAGTTATCTTCTCCTATCGGAATTCTTGCAACTATCATCCCCGGCGGAAGCAAAACCTATTCTTCAACATCAGCCCAGGAGTGACTTCCCGGCACCCGTCAAGGATTTATTTTCTTAGACAAAAATACATTCATAAACATCACATCTTCATACATTATAGCATGCATATGCATCATACTACACGAATCTCATTAATTTTGAAGACATACAGTTCATGCATCATGATTTTGCATACAATTATGTTTTGCCTTTTCAGGAAAAAGATCAATACCAAAATGATTACTATCAACTATCGCAATTCTTTCTAGATATAGTTTCAGATATGACCCAGATATGGCGACGTTCTGATACTGCTTCCAGATTCCCTTCTAGATATAGTTTCAGATGTAAACCAGATATGGTGACGTTCTGATACTGCTTCCAGATTCCCTTCTAGATATAGTTTCAGATGTAAACCAGATATGGTGACGTTCTGATGCTGCTTCCAGAGTTCCTTCTAGATATAGTTTCAGATGTAAACCAGATATGGTGACGTTCTGATACTGCTTCCAGATTTCCTTCTAGATATAGTTTCATATATGACCCAGATATGGCGACGTTCTGATGCTGCTTCCAGAGTTCCTTCTAGATATAGTTTCAGATGTAAACTAGATATGGTGACGTTCTGATACTGCTTCCAGATTTCCTTCCAGATATAGTTTCAGATGTAAACCAGATATGGTGACGTTCTGATACTGCTTCCAGATTCCCTTCTAGATATAGTTTCAGATGTAAACCAGATATGGTGACATTCTGATGCTGCTTCCAGAGTTCCTTCTAGATATAGTTTCAGATGTAAACCAGATATGGTGACGTTCTGATACTGCTTCCAGATTTCCTTCCAGATATAGTTTCAGATGTAAACTAGAGATAGTGACGTTCTGATACTGCTTCCAGATTTCCTTCCAGATATAGTCCAGATATAAACCAGATATGGCAACGTTCTGACACTTATTCCAGTTGAAGATATGCCAAGACCTTGTCCAGTTCAGTTAAATCGACCCTAAGATTTTCCTGATGCTTATCCAGTCAAAGGCCTTCTCTGGTTCAGTTAGATCGACCCTAAGATCTCCCTGATACTTATCCAGTTGAAGATATTCCAAGACCTTGTCCGGTTCAGTTAAATCGACCCTAAGATTTTCCTGATTCTTATCCAGTCAAAGGCCTTCTCTGGTTCAGTCAGATCGACCCTAAGATCTCCCTGATGCTTATTCAGTTGAAGATATTCCAAGACCTTGTCCGGTTCAGTTAAATCGACCCTAAGATTTTCCTGATTCTTATCCAGTCAAAGGCCTTCTCTGGTTCAGTCAGATCGACCCTAAGATCTCCCTGATTCTTATCCCAGTAGAAGATACCCAAGATTTTTCTCAACGAGCGTTGTTGAAGTTAAAGTCGCCCAAGGTTCTCTTACCATTCATGCTAAGGCAGTAACCATCCCTGGTTCATTCATCGCCGTTTGAATCTCCAGACTCAGCTCCTGTAACCAGTCAGGACACATCTATACCAAGCATCTGAAAACCAGCTCCTGCAACGTGTCAGGTACTCATTTGTTCTTTTGCAGGTATGCAGGTTCTCGCTAAGGAATCTCCTACGCGATCAACATCCAGATGGCATCTATAAGCCCATCATCCTATCCAGCAATCTCCAAATGGCATCTATAAGCCCATTCCCCCATCACACTGCTAACATGTGAGCGCAAATGTCTGGGCACTCTAGTGTCCAATCATCTTCTACCCTCGGATTACGAAAGGCACGTCCGCCAATCTGCATCCTCAGGTCTAAGAAGATTGAACAGGGGCAACTGTTGCACCCCAAAATTTTCCCTCCCATATTCTCCAAGAAATTGCCAAGTCAAGCTGCAAAATTCCCCAAGGGTTGCACAGTGCAAAGGTCTCCTACACAGTCAAAACTAGGGTTTGTGTTCTGATCAAGAAAATGAAGTTTTCAAAGGCCCAATCAAGTCTCATATGCCTACAAATGTGGTCAAGTATCCTCATATCAAGTTTCAAGGCATTCAGCACAAAATTGCACAGTCAAAACCCTAAATTGCACTACAGTCAACTGTAGGGGCAAAATGGTCATTTGACAGTCAAAAGTTCAAATTTTTGGTCAACATATCATTTTGAAGCCACAAACATCATTTGATCAATACTTGATCATGATTCTCAAAATTTGGCTCAGAAATCATCAAGATGCAAAAGTTTCCTTATTTGGACAGCTGAAAAAGTCAACTGAAATTGACCAGGGCATACCTTTCACATGGATTATCAGAAAAATTCCATCCAAAGCTCATTTTGAAGAGAAAGACATTTCCTACAACTCATCTTCATACTTAAAGTCCAAGAAATGCTCTCACAAAAAGTTATCAATTTCAACATTATAGGTCATTTTCAAAAGTCAACAAAAAGGGACTTTAAGTCAAAGTCCATAACTTGAGATTGGTAAATCAAAATGACATGGGACCAAAGACATTGGTTAGAGGACTCAAAGACCTTTCCAAACTGTCCAAGAACATGAGAAAAGCTTAAAAATTGAGCAAGTTATGCCTTGTGGAAGTTGGGAACTTTTTGGATATTTTGAAAAGTCAACATTGATTCAAATGACCTAAAATTGCTAATGGGCCCATTTTTATTCCATAATCCATCATCCATGGCATGTACACGACTACTTGGCCCAAAGGGACGTATTTTCTCATTTTTTATTTATTTATTTGAATTTTTATTCATATTAATTCATTTAAATCAAATTAAATATATGAAAAATGCTAACCTAAGTTTTCAAATCTTTTTGTACATATTTTAGCCTCAAGATTTCGTGCATAAGTCAATAAGGAAAGATTTGGAGCAATTGGATATGATTTGTGCAAAAATAGCATGGAAAATATTTGGTTAAAAGGCTTGAAAATCAAATCTTCAAAAACCATTAATTCAAGAGATTTTGATCAATATTGTTGACCTAATGCATTCAGTACATAAGCATAAGCACAACCCTAATCAAAAAAACCACGCAGCTGCTGAGAAAGTTGGAAGGAAAACTTGAAAATTTTGCAAAGCAATTCAAATCTGAAAACACCTTTACAAGGCGATTCAAGGCATAATACCTATTCCATTAGCTTCCTTGAGCAAGATAGGACGTATTCCAATCAAAGACATCAATCAAAACGCTGTGAAACGGTATCCAGAAGTCAAACTTTCTCACTTATTTTTCATTATCGTGTTATGCATTCTATGCACTTTCATAACATTTTATTCAGTGATTCATGTTCCTTATGAGATTCTGAAGCTAACCAGTATAATCAATTGCCTTTTTATGTACCACATGCAAAGATGCCATTGTTGATATTTAGGGTTCTTCAACCTTAGAATTAGGGCTTTTGAAATAAGGTAAAATTAGAGGCTGAGACCAAGACCATTGGATTCAGCACGTTCAAACGAAGAAGAAACACCCATCGCGCCCAATTTATGAATGCTTGAGAGCTAATCACTATTTTCTGAAAACTGACCTAAGAGAACGTTTGCAAAACCGTGGTTTATTCTATTTGTGTTTCAGGAACAAAGAGGACGATGATATCGTGGCACAAGCGGATTGGTGAATTTGAAAACTCGCGCGGAAATAGGCGTTGGCTTTTGTTTTATGTTATAATGTTTGTGTTTTATTTAATTGACAAATTGTTTCAGTGGCGCAGCTGGCAAGGAAATGGACGAATGACCTTCAGGACCTGGGTTCGAGCCCCAGGTCCCCACACTTTCCATATAATTTTTTCCAAAAGAAATTCACGTGCAGGTTCAACATTGGAGCGCACCATACATCCCCATAATCTATCCTTCCACGCGTCCTGGGAGATCAAATCAAAGGCTCAAGATTGATGAACACCCTAAGCCTGGTCCACGCTTCAACATGCTACTCAAAAAAGTCAAAAGGGCCATGCTCAATGGGCCAGAATTGCTTGGATTTAACCTCCCATTTGGGGTCTGAACCCCCCTAGGTTTGCTAATTTATTTTCTTTCTCCTTTATTTTTATTTACACTTTCTTTTTATTGTTTTATTGATTAATTATTTTTTTTTACAAAATACAAAATACACATAAAAATCAGAAAAGATAAAAAAACATAATAAATATTTTATTTTAATATTTTCTTGTAAATAAATGCATGTAAATTAATTAGCTTAAATTAGGGTTTTTAATTTTAATTCTTTTAATAACAAAAATACAAAAAAATATAGAAATAGGTTTAATAATTGTTTTATTCCTTTCAATTTTTCCTTTTATAATAATATTTATTTATTTTATTTATTTTCATAATCAAAATTGTACACAAAAATTAGGTTAATTTAGGTTAAATTTTAACGTTTTCTTAATAAATTAAAATAAAATAGAATTAGGGTTAGTAGTTAATTTTAATTAATTCTTTCTTTTTTCTATTAAATCTTAAAAACATAAAAATACCAAAAACAAGTCTTTCTTTAATTACTTAATTAATTTCATCATGTAATTTAATTTTTTGCAAAAGGGTCCAACGCCCTCGTCTCGATTTTTATTCGCATATTTATTTTATGTCGCTTAAATAATTATGTACCTCTCCCGAAGCCTTGTAATTACTTCTTGCACTTTTAATTCTTTTAATTTCTTTATATTTTCTGTCAAATCGGGTCCGGTTTAATTTTGGCGATGTGGACCCGCGCCATTTGTAATAGCTTTAGATTTACTTTTCCCGCAAATATTTTAACTGTTAAACAAAGCATGAAAGACTGTATGGACATAAATAAAAACAAGCGTAGAACACCAATAAACATGACAAGACAAAATATCTAGAAACGACACACGAATCGCACACACCACCCCTAGGGTACGCCTCACTGTTGCCTTGCCTCGAAAGGTGATCGTCGAGTAGAGGATGTCTTAGTAAGTCCTCATGATCCGGGAACCTGGCATGAGGGTAGCTTCTAAGGTGTCTTCCCATTGCTCTGGTGATCACCATGTCCCTACAAACTCGAATTGACCCGAACACCTCCAACGGTGGTGCTACCTACCTCTCAATGGTGGGATGGCACTACTTTAAAGGACATTTACACAGACGAATTCCTTAGGGTAGGTAGACGACTCTAGATACTTGCTCTAATTTCAAAACAAATTCAAAAAATACTTTTCACACCAACACATTTTCAAAAAGCTTTCGAAAGTAATTTTTCAAACACTCTTGAGGACTGATACAAGAGTCAAACTGGAATTTTCAAAGAAACTTTTTAAACCCACATTGAAAAGCAAACAAACAATTTTGAAAACACAAATGAGCAAGTATCTAAGAGCCCATGGATAACCATGGATAGAAAGGGTGCTAACACCTTCCCTTTCTATAATCTACCTCCCGAACCGAGAGCAATCTCTATAAGGAATTTTTCTGTGCTTTTGTCCTTTCCATTTGGAGAAAATAAAAGACGGTGGCGACTCTTGCTTCCGCGACATTTCGCGAACCAGCGTTAAACAGTCAGTTCCAGATCCACCGATCACAGAACTGGCGACTCTGCTGGGGATGATCTTTATAAAGTGAGGTGTACCTTAGGGTAGTTCATAACTGTGTTTTCAATTGTATTGACTTGCTTGCTTTACTATTGTGGGTTGCATGGGAGTTACATAGATCCTAACCCGGATCTGGGGATACCCTGTTTTGGTAGCATAAGCTGTGAGGGACCTGTCCGGCGTAGACCGACACGGGTGAAGCAGTGGCTACGTTGGTGTGGCACCTTGGTCTGTACCGATATCCCTTGTGTTGCAACAAGGAGAATATGGGTCTTCCAAGGAGTCATTAAGCACCAACAACCTTAGAACCTTAATTGACACAACTTGGCCATTAGAACAGTAGCAGTATGCTACGCCCATTGAGGCTAAACTCTCGTGATGGTTCTGGCCGCAAGAAAAGATTGCGATGCTGGAGTTATGACCGATTGAGGGTAGTCAATGATATTGGGATCCTCTAAGAACCCGGTTACTTTGATAGGACAGGTATGAACCAACAAACTGAAAGAGGGTAGTACCTAGACCTCATGCTGGCCTAAACTCTAAGGGTTCTTTTGTGTGACTTGTGTGCCTTCATACTTGAACTACTTGCATGCTTATTATCTGACCCTTGAACTACTTGCAGGTTTTGTTTATAGTCCTTAATTAGGACTCATAACAGGGTTTACTAAGTCTCTTGCAGGTTTTGTTTATAGTCCTTAATTAGGACTCATAACAGAGTGTACTGAGTTCTTGCAGGTTTTGTTTATAGTCCTTAACAGGGACTCATAACAGGGCTACTCACATTATCCCATGCATAGCATGACATCATACCATTGCATACATCCTAACCCATTTCAAGGATCTTAAGGGCTTGTGATGCAGGACATGGTGAATCAACTATCCCAGCAAGGGGCAAAGAGGATTTATTTTCCTCTAGCCAAGGTTGTCAGGGGCTATGACCCACTCGATATGGTGAGCCTTGACTCTTGAAGAAGGACTCTCAACAACCTGAAGTTCCTTCAATCTAGCTACGAATTCAACTCTAACAAGTTTCTCTGTTTACCCCGCGAGGTCCTTGAAATCATTGCATGCATATCATACATATCATTGCATAACAGGTACCCTTTCTCTGCAGGTTACTTACCTTCTTCGCTGTTTATTTCAGCAGTCTCGTCATGAATCCTGAATCTTCAACCGAGCACACTATCAAGGCCCTTCAGGCTCAGAACGCCCAGTTCCAAGGGCTGATCATGAATTTGACCCAGGGGCAACAAGATCTGAAGGCTCTGCTCTTGAAGAAGGAAAAGAAGAAGAAGAGGACTGTTTTGTTCAGCCCTAGACGCAGATCTGGGAACACCCTGCAGGATCAAGCTGAGAGGACAACTCCATCTGTGGGGAAAGGCAGTCACCAAGAGGAAAGGGTTCCCAGTCCAGTGGTCTCCGACAATGAGACAGATTTCAACGACGAACAGTACCCTCCGGCTGAGGACAAGTACAAACAGTTGGAGGATAGGCTGAATGCTATGGAGATCCAACAGGTACCTGGGCGGGATTTTGGAGATCTGGGTTTGTCAACTGATGTGATTATTCCTCGGAAGTTCAAAGCACCATCCTTTACCAAGTATGACGGGGCGTCTTGTCCCAAGTTACATCTCAGGTCCTATGTTCGGAAGATTCAACCATATACGGTGGACAAGAATTTGTGGATCCACTTCTTCCAGGAGAGTCTTTCAGGGACTCATCTCGAATGGTTCTATCAGCTAGATGGGACCAAGGTTCGTAACTGGGAGGAGTTGGCTACTGCTTTCTACAAGCAGTATCAATATAATGCCGACCTTGCTCCTACGCGTACCCAACTCCAGGGTATGTCGTTAGGATCAAGTGAAGGTTTTAAAGAATATGCGCAGAAATGGAGGGATCTTACTGGAAGGGTACAACCACCTCTGACTGATCGGGAACTTGTCGATATGTTCTTGGGGACCCTGTCTGGTCCGTTCTACAACCACCTAATTGGGAATTCGTCTGCTGGATTCACAGATCTTATCTTGACTGGAGAGCGAATAGAAGCTGGCATCCGGTCTGGGAAAATTCAAGAGGCTGCACCTTCTGATAAAAAGCCTCATCATGGAAAGAAAGAATCCAATGCTGTGCACGGCAAAAAGAGCCGTCATGAGGTAGGGGCAATCCAGATCTCCAATCCTGGACCTGCTCAACAAGGACAGGGGCAGCAGCGAAAGGAGAAACGACAGTACACCAAAATCAACATGTCGCTGGATCAAGCACTGCAACAAATGTTGAAGGCAGGGCTGATCACCTTAAGGGCTCCTCTCCGGAATCCGAACACTTCTGCTCCCAACTATCATCCCAATGATAGGTGCGCATATCATTCTGATAGCCCGGGGCATACTACGGACAATTGCTGGCCTCTCAAGAACAAGATTCAAGACATGATCGACGCCGGGGAGATTCAGTTTGAAGTGCCTGAGACTCCGAACCTAATCACTGCTCCGTTGCCCAATCATTGAAGCCTTTTGTTTATTTGAATTTTCGAGTTGTATTTTTCGTTGCTTATACAAACAATTAATGTCATAGCAAACTCTTTTATTCTATCAATGCATCGCATACGTCTGTTTTGGGAATTAATACAATTGTTTTCATTATGTTCAAATTTCTTTTCATATTTTTTCTGATGTCAACTCTGGATCTAAAATTCTAAGCCTCTTGAGGGAGGATGACGAAAACGATACCATAATCTACAGTATGCTTTTGAACAGACCCCGCTGATGAGGTACAGGCATTGTTTCAATCCCTAAACACTGGAGTTATAAGGATGATAATCCCTCGTCAACCCCTCTGAGCCAAAGAAGTAGGAGTTTTTCTTTTCGAAATTTAAAACCCTTTATCATAACCTGGGGCAGGGTAGTTCTCTCAGTTGATCCAAGTGCATAACAAATGGCACCAAAGGAGTCCTTACAAAACAAAAGACAGTGATGGTTCTGAATAAATCACAAGGACAGGCAGTCATTATCTCAAAAAAATGAAAAACCCATTAAGTCAAAACCCATGAAGGAGACTTACAAAAACTGGGGCATCCCGCTGACTGTAATTCCAAAAAAGGAAACAGTTCAGGCAAAAAAAGAAAGGGATAACAAAAATCAAGAAAGAGGTCTCACAAACCCTCAACCAAAGCAAAAAATGACTGCCTATTCAAAAGAAATCATCAACATCTGAACCATTATTGGAACATCAAAGCAAAGACTCAAGCAAGGTCTAACGCACGATCAACTGAGTTTAGGTTTGGAGAACATCACGAAGAGCGGGGGGGGTACAAATAATTTGAGCCTTTATCCTTTGTTTCTTAAACCGTGAACCAGGCCACGTTATAACCCTCAAAAGTCCTAGCTGAAGCATGGGTTAGCTCGAAAGCATACTGTCACGAAAGGTATCCCGACTCCTTAAGGACTACGGTAAATACGGGTTGACATCACGTTTTACAAACATTCACTTGTTTTATGAAAAAAGAATGCATTTTCAAAATTTTCGAGACAGACATAAGCTTTGCATTTTTAACATAACTTTGTTTGCATATGACTTTTTGTTTGGACATAATAGAAATTCGCATGACGAAAGTCTAATGAACAAGAGTATCTCCAATCAAGGGGCACGGCATGATCATGGTCTACCATCTGGGGCAGTTAAGTCAAGATCCAGAGAATCTCTCAAAAGGCCAAAAAGCCTGGGGCAAATCTCTGCCTGAGTCACTTGGGGCACTCCAGCAACGAATCTTGCACGATCAGACACCTTCTGGTAATATGGCAACACAAGCAGCCAGGGGCACCTACCTGCATTCTAAGAGCGTGGACATAGTCGAAAAATACTACGCAAAATCAAAGACCCGCTAGGTTGACACACCTAAGCAAAAATAAGGGCTTCCCGGCGAACCAAAAGGGTTCGGGCAAAATGAAGGGATGAAATGAAAAAATCTGTACACCCGGCAAGTCGAAAACCTGAAAAGGCGGCTTGAGCAAAAATGGGTATCCCGGTGGACTGAAAACCCGAAAGGGCGGTCCAGGCAAAAGTTAGGGATTAAAGCGTACGACTATGTCCTGCCATCTGTCTACCAGAAGAAGGTTTGTCCATCAACAACTATCAGCACCCCACAAGTGCCTCCCCCATAGAAACAGGGGCAATAAAGAGTGGTCTAAGCAATCTGATTGTTCTATCCTCCAAGGTATCAGGGTAGGTTCCATTGAAGAACATAACCAATACAGTTCAATACTTCCCCAGGAGAGTCCAATCCAGCTTCCCCAGGAAAGTTGGAATCCATCTCCCCAAGCAGTAAGCTTATCCCCAGTTGATTTTGGAAGCTTATCCTCGCAGAGCACGAATGCGTCTCCCGGCTTTATTCAAAGAGTTATTTCCCTAACAGGATATAACTGGGTTATCCTCAGCCAAAAGCCACGGAAAGATCGTCGTCGACACAGTCTTCTTACCCCAGCGAAGTCCATCAACACTTCCAACAACAAGGATATCCTCAGCAAGTTACTATCAACAATCAACAGAGTGTCTCTCTCCCCACAGAGTATTGCTCCCCAGCAAGATTAATAGAGTATTTGTCTCCCCGCAGAGTAACCCATTCGCCAAGTTTATTCCCCAATAGAGTTATCTTCTCCTATCGGAATTCTTGCAACTATCATCCCCGGCGGAAGCAAAACCTATTCTTCAACATCAGCCCAGGAGTGACTTCCCGGCACCCGTCAAGGATTTATTTTCTTAGACAAAAATACATTCATAAACATCACATCTTCATACATTATAGCATGCATATGCATCATACTACACGAATCTCATTAATTTTGAAGACATACAGTTCATGCATCATGATTTTGCATACAATTATGTTTTGCCTTTTCAGGAAAAAGATCAATACCAAAATGATTACTATCAACTATCGCAATTCTTTCTAGATATAGTTTCAGATATGACCCAGATATGGCGACGTTCTGATACTGCTTCCAGATTCCCTTCTAGATATAGTTTCAGATGTAAACCAGATATGGTGACGTTCTGATACTGCTTCCAGATTCCCTTCTAGATATAGTTTCAGATGTAAACCAGATATGGTGACGTTCTGATGCTGCTTCCAGAGTTCCTTCTAGATATAGTTTCAGATGTAAACCAGATATGGTGACGTTCTGATACTGCTTCCAGATTTCCTTCTAGATATAGTTTCATATATGACCCAGATATGGCGACGTTCTGATGCTGCTTCCAGAGTTCCTTCTAGATATAGTTTCAGATGTAAACTAGATATGGTGACGTTCTGATATTGCTTCCAGATTTCCTTCCAGATATAGTTTCAGATGTAAACCAGATATGGTGACGTTCTGATACTGCTTCCAGATTCCCTTCTAGATATAGTTTCAGATGTAAACCAGATATGGTGACGTTCTGATGCTGCTTCCAGAGTTCCTTCTAGATATAGTTTCAGATGTAAACCAGATATGGTGACGTTCTGATACTGCTTCCAGATTTCCTTCCAGATATAGTTTCAGATGTAAACTAGAGATAGTGACGTTCTGATACTGCTTCCAGATTTCCTTCCAGATATAGTCCAGATATAAACCAGATATGGCAACGTTCTGACACTTATTCCAGTTGAAGATATGCCAAGACCTTGTCCAGTTCAGTTAAATCGACCCTAAGATTTTCCTGATGCTTATCCAGTCAAAGGCCTTCTCTGGTTCAGTTAGATCGACCCTAAGATCTCCCTGATACTTATCCAGTTGAAGATATTCCAAGACCTTGTCCGGTTCAGTTAAATCGACCCTAAGATTTTCCTGATTCTTATCCAGTCAAAGGCCTTCTCTGGTTCAGTCAGATCGACCCTAAGATCTCCCTGATGCTTATCCAGTTGAAGATATTCCAAGACCTTGTCCGGTTCAGTTAAATCGACCCTAAGATTTTCCTGATTCTTATCCAGTCAAAGGCCTTCTCTGGTTCAGTCAGATCGACCCTAAGATCTCCCTGATTCTTATCCCAGTAGAAGATACCCAAGATTTTTCTCAACGAGCGTTGTTGAAGTTAAAGTCGCCCAAGGTTCTCTTACCATTCATGCTAAGGCAGTAACCATCCCTGGTTCATTCATCGCCGTTTGAAGCTCCAGACTCAGCTCCTGTAACCAGTCAGGACACATCTATACCAAGCATCTGAAAACCAGCTCCTGCAACGTGTCAGGTACTCATTTGTTCTTTTGCAGGTATGCAGGTTCTCGCTAAGGAATCTCCTACGCGATCAACATCCAGATGGCATCTATAAGCCCATCATCCTATCCAGCAATCTCCAAATGGCATCTATAAGCCCATTCCCCCATCACACTGCTAACATGTGAGCGCAAATTTCTGGGCACTCTAGTGTCCAATCATCTTCTACCCTCGGATTACGAAAGGCACGTCCGCCAATCTGCATCCTCAGGTCTAAGAAGATTGAACAGGGGCAACTGTTGCACCCCAAAATTTTCCCTCCCATATTCTCCAAGAAATTGCCAAGTCAAGCTGCAAAATTCCCCAAGGGTTGCACAGTGCAAAGGTCTCCTACACAGTCAAAACTAGGGTTTGTGTTCTGATCAAGAAAATGAAGTTTTCAAAGGCCCAATCAAGTCTCATATGCCTACAAATGTGGTCAAGTATCCTCATATCAAGTTTCAAGGCATTCAGCACAAAATTGCACAGTCAAAACCCTAAATTGCACTACAGTCAACTGTAGGGGCAAAATGGTCATTTGACAGTCAAAAGTTCAAATTTTTGGTCAACATATCATTTTGAAGCCACAAACATCATTTGATCAATACTTGATCATGATTCTCAAAATTTGGCTCAGAAATCATCAAGATGCAAAAGTTTCCTTATTTGGACAGCTGAAAAAGTCAACTGAAATTGACCAGGGCATAACTTTCACATGGATTATCAGAAAAATTCCATCCAAAGCTCATTTTGAAGAGAAAGACATTTCCTACAACTCATCTTCATACTTAAAGTCCAAGAAATGCTCTCACAAAAAGTTATCAATTTCAACATTATAGGTCATTTTCAAAAGTCAACAAAAAGGGACTTTAAGTCAAAGGCCATAACTTGAGATTGGTAAATCAAAATGACATGGGACCAAAGACATTGGTTAGAGGACTCAAAGACCTTTCCAAAATGTCCAAGAACATGAGAAAAGCTTAAAAATTGAGCAAGTTATGCCTTGTGGAAGTTGGGAACTTTTTGGATATTTTGAAAAGTCAACATTGATTCAAATGACCTAAAATTGCTAATGGGCCCATTTTTCTTCCATAATCCATCATCCATGGCATGTACACGACTACTTGGCCCAAAGGGACGTATTTTCTCATTATTTATTTATTTATTTGAATTTTTATTCATATTAATTCATTTAAATCAAATTAAATATATGAAAAATGCTAACCTAAGTTTTCAAATCTTTTTGTACATATTTTAGCCTCAAGATTTCGTGCATAAGTCAATAAGGAAAGATTTGGAGCAATTGGATATGATTTGTGCAAAAATAGCATGGAAAATATTTGGTTAAAAGGCTTGAAAATCAAATCTTCAAAAACCATTAATTCAAGAGATTTTGATCAATATTGTTGACCTAATGCATTCAGTACATAAGCATAAGCACAACCCTAATCAAAAAAACCACGCAGCTGCTGAGAAAGTTGGAAGGAAAACTTGAAAATTTTGCAAAGCAATTCAAATCTGAAAACACCTTTACAAGGCGATTCAAGGCATAATACCTATTCCATTAGCTTCCTTGAGCAAGATAGGACGTATTCCAATCAAAGACATCAATCAAAACGCTGTGAAACGGTATCCAGAAGTCAAACTTTCTCACTTATTTTTCATTATCGTGTTATGCATTCTATGCACTTTCATAACATTTTATTCAGTGATTCATGTTCCTTATGAGATTCTGAAGCTAACCAGTATAATCAATTGCCTTTTTATGTACCACACGCAAAGATGCCATTGTTGATATTTAGGGTTCTTCAACCTTAGAATTAGGGCTTTTGAAATAAGGTAAAATTAGAGGCTGAGACCAAGACCATTGGATTCAGCACGTTCAGACGAAGAAGAAACACCCATCGCGCCCAATTTATGAATGCTTGAGAGCTAATCACTATTTTCTGAAAACTGACCTAAGAGAACGTTTGCAAAACCGTGGTTTATTTTATTTGTGTTTCAGGAACAAAGAGGACGATGATATCGTGGCACAAGCGGATTGGTGAATTTGAAAACTCGCGCGGAAATAGGCGTTGGCTTTTGTTTTATGTTATAATGTTTGTGTTTTATTTAATTGACAAATTGTTTCAGTGGCGCACCTGGCAAGGAAATGGACGAATGACCTTCAGGACCTGGGTTCGAGCCCCAGGCCCCCACACTTTCCATATAATTTTTTCCAAAAGAAATTCACGTGCAGGTTCAACATTGGAGCGCACCATACATCCCCATAATCTATCCTTCCACGCGTCCTGGGAGATCAAATCAAAGGCTCAAGATTGATGAACACCCTAAGCCTGGTCCACGCTTCAACATGCTACTCAAAAAAGTCAAAAGGGCCATGCTCAATGGGCCAGAATTGCTTGGATTTAACCTCCCATTTGGGGTCTGAACCCCCCTAGGTTTGCTAATTTATTTTCTTTCTCCTTTATTTTTATTTACACTTTCTTTTTATTGTTTTATTGATTAATTATTTTTTTTTACAAAATACAAAATACACATAAAAATCAGAAAAGATAAAAAAACATAATAAATATTTTATTTTAATATTTTCTTGTAAATAAATGCATGTAAATTAATTAGCTTAAATTAGGGTTTTTAATTTTAATTCTTTTAATAACAAAAATACAAAAAAATATAGAAATAGGTTTAATAATTGTTTTATTCCTTTCAATTTTTCCTTTTATAATAATATTTATTTATTTTATTTATTTTCATAATCAAAATTGTACACAAAAATTAGGTTAATTTAGGTTAAATTTTAACGTTTTCTTAATAAATTAAAATAAAATAGAATTAGGGTTAGTAGTTAATTTTAATTAATTCTTTCTTTTTTCTATTAAATCTTAAAAACATAAAAATACCAAAAACAAGTCTTTCTTTAATTACTTAATTAATTTCATCATGTAATTTAATTTTTTGCAAAAGGGTCCAACGCCCTCGTCTCGATTTTTATTCGCATATTTATTTTATGTCGCTTAAATAATTATGTACCTCTCCCGAAGCCTTGTAATTACTTCTTGCACTTTTAATTCTTTTAATTTCTTTATATTTTCTGTCAAATCGGGTCCGGTTTAATTTTGGCGATGTGGACCCGCGCCATTTGTAATAGCTTTAGATTTACTTTTCCCGCAAATATTTTAACTGTTAAACAAAGCATGAAAGACTGTATGGACATAAATAAAAACAAGCGTAGAACACCAATAAACATGACAAGACAAAATATCTGGAAACGACACACGAATCGCACACACCACCCCTAGGGTACGCCTCACTGTTGCCTTGCCTCGAAAGGTGATCGTCGAGTAGAGGATGTCTTAGTAAGTCCTCATGATCCGGGAACCTGGCATGAGGGTAGCTTCTAAGGTGTCTTCCCATTGCTCTGGTGATCACCATGTCCCTACAAACTCGAATTGACCCGAACACCTCCAACGGTGGTGCTACCTACCTCTCAATGGTGGGATGGCACTACTTTAAAGGACATTTACACAGACGAATTCCTTAGGGTAGGTAGACGACTCTAGATACTTGCTCTAATTTCAAAACAAATTCAAAAAATACTTTTCACACTAACACATTTTCAAAAAGCTTTCGAAAGTAATTTTTCAAACACTCTTGAGGACTGATACAAGAGTCAAACTGGAATTTTCAAAGAAACTTTTTAAACCCACATTGAAAAGCAAACAAACAATTTTGAAAACACAAATGAGCAAGTATCTAAGAGCCCATGGATAACCATGGATAGAAAGGGTGCTAACACCTTCCCTTTCTATAATCTACCTCCCGAACCGAGAGCAATCTCTATAAGGAATTTTTCTGTGCTTTTGTCCTTTCCATTTGGAGAAAATAAAAGACGGTGGCGACTCTTGCTTCCGCGACATTTCGCGAACCAGCGTTAAACAGTCAGTTCCAGATCCACCGATCACACATATTAATACCTATAACAAGCCAGGACAACTATTTGTGCATGAATGATTGTAGATTAATACCTGAAACCAGACAGGAAAACTATCCACATGAGTAGATGGAAGATTAGTACCCGAAACCAGACTGGAAAACTATCTTTCTTTCTAAGGTTAGAGATTAATACCTGAAACCAGCTAGGACAACTATCTCAAGACCAACAAAAGCAAGTTCCGGATTAATACCTGAAACAAGACAGGACGACTATCTGTGAACAGTTGATTGTAGATCAACTCTCGAAATCAGACGGGTCGACTATCTACATGACCATCCTGAAGCAATCTTACACGGGTTCCTTCTCGCAGAGATGCAGTCTAACACGGACTCATCCTGAAGCAGCTGTACACAGGATCCTTCTAATACATTTCTAGATAACAGTTAATTTCATCATCCCTAGCAAGTTACTGTGAAGCCTGGAGTTCAACCATAAAACAACAAACTTTTCCAAAGATAATTCCTCAGTAGAGCCTTGGACAACTAAAGTTCCTAGACTCTATTCCCTCACAAAGTTTTCCTCAAGCAGGAGAACAACAGAAATCAACATTCCCCAACAGACTCCTCCTCAAACAACAGGAACAGGAATCCCTTACAAATGGACCTCTTATGAAGTAAGCATCTACTTTGGATGGCATCTTTAAGCCCATCTCTAACAACTCTCAGTCATCTTCTCCAAATGGCATCTTCAAGCCCATTCCCTACACGACTCAATCATCACATCATGCGAGTGCAAATTTCTGGGCACTCTAGTGTTCAATCATCTTTCACCTTCAGATCATGAAAGGAAAACAAGCCAATCTAAATCTTCAGGTTTAAGAAGATTGAACAGGGGCAGCTGTTGTACCCCAAAAATTTCCCTCTCATGTTTTCCAAGATCTTCCCTTGCATGGGTGGTTACAAACACTTGCTTAAAGAAAATAATTTTTTTTGAAGATGGTTAAGTATCTTTCGATTGGCACCTTAACAAGGTACTTCGATTGGGAATTTAGATTCCTTCGATGCAATCTTGGCTCACCAGGCTTCATTTAGGCATTTGGCCTCCTTCGATGCAGGCCAGGTTCACAAGCTTCGATTGGGCGATGTCCCCCCTTCGATCAAGTTTAATTCACAAGGCTTCGAATGTGCATTGGCTTCTTTAGGTTTGCCTTTTATTCACAAGGCAAGAACCCCCCTACAAGATTGCTTCTATTCACCAGCAGTGGCCTCTTGCATGTTTATTTTGATTCATAAAGCATTAGCCTCCCGCGTGCAAGCTTCGTTTAGGAAAAGGCTTCTTCAGACTTGCCTTCGATCCACAAGGCAAAGGCCTTTTCATGCTTGCCTTTAATCCAAAAGGAAAAGGCCTCTTCATCCTTGTCTTCGATTCAAAAGGCAAAGGCCTCTTCATGCTTGCCTTTGATCCACTAGGCGAAAGCTTTCTCATGCTTGCCTTGGATTCACCAGGAAAAGGCCTCTTCATGCTTGCCTTTGATCCACTAGGCAAAAGATTCCTCATGCTTGCCTTGGATTCATAAGGCAAAGGTTTTCTTAGATTTTCCTTCGATCCACAAGGAAAAAGGCTTCTTTAGACTTTCCTTTGATCCACAAGGCAAAAGGCTTCCTCAGACTTTCCTTCGATCCACAAGGAAAAAGGCCCCTTTCAACTGATCTTTGATTCACAAAGCAATTTCTATCTACATGCAAGATTCGACAAGGCAATGTCTATCTTCAGGCCTACTCTGACTCCACCTCTAAAAAACCTTTAACACACAGTTTTTCATACTTCGACATACAAGATAGTCCCTTCCAAAGAATCATTCATATGGTCCATTCGAAGAAGCATTCAAAGGCCCAATCAAAGGACATATAAGTGGTGCCTTTGAAGGACATATATTTGGTCCATTCGAAGGATACACAAATGGTGCCTTCGAAGGACATACATTTGGTCCATTCGAAGGACATACAAATGGTGCCTTCGAAGGACATACATTTGGTCCATTCGAAGGATACACAAATGGTGCCTTCGAAGGATATACATTTGGTCCATTCGAAGGGCACGCAAATGGTGCCTTCGAAGGACATACATGTGGGGCATTCGAAAGAGCCAAGGGGAGAAACATGTCCAGATTCACTCAAGATTTCAAAATGGAAAGAACTATCCAAATATGGTCAACTTTTAATATGTTGGATTTTTGTCTCATGGCCTTGAAAGCCTTTGTCTCTTTCCATACTTGCTCTCCTCACACCCCTATAAATACAAGGCCAATGGCACATTGCCAAGGGGACAAAAAGAGAGAGGACGAAAAAATAGAGGAGATAAGAAACACATTGCCAAACAAAAGCATTTTGGCCTATACATGCATCATCCAGACAAAAACCTTTTTACTCTAGGTACACACACATTTCCCTATACGAGCCACACGAAGACTGCAAGAAAAACACCAAAAAGGCCAAAATCAAAGCATACTTTGCAAGCCATCTCCATCCAAAACAAAGCATCCCATTGGTAAAAAACATTCAATCTTAAATTCATCATGTATAATTTAATTTTGATTGTTTCATGACGTTTGTGATTGTTAAGTAACATGATACTTTTATTAAGGCATGTGAAACAGATTCCTTTGAATCTCAATCCAGGCATCCCTGTCCTTTTGGCTTGTGTAGCATGCATGTAGGGATTTCGAATTTTATATATATATATATATATATATATATATATATATATATATATATATATATATATATATATATATATATATATATATATATATATATATATATATATATATATATATATATATATATATATATATATATATATATATATATATATATATATATATGATTCATTTGGTAAATGGAATGTTATGATTTTCTTTGTACTAGTAGTTGACAGACAGCTCAAGTGGAGGGGAAGAATGTGTGCAATCGAAAGGGCCTGGGTTTGATACCCAGGCCTCACAATTTTGTTTTTTTAACTATTATTCTGCAGATCTTGTGTGTTTCACATCCAAACGCTCACCATACATCCCCTAATCCTAATCAGGGGATCACATCAACTCAGATCCAGAAGATTCCAAACGCACAGAGCATCATACACCTTCAGGAGATGTTCTCACTAGATCTAAGAGGAAATCTGGGCCTTGCGTTTTACAAAACGTACACCCTTTTTGTTTCCATTCATTGCCTGGCCCATTTGTACTTTTATTTTTTGGTTTATTTCTTTTAATTGCTTTATTTTTTTTATTTAATTAACATTAAAGCAAAAACATCACAAAAATAATTAGGTTAGTATTTTTCTTAATCAAATTAGTTTTGAAAATTAATTAATTAACTATTTTAACCAGTTTTCTTTAAATTAAAACCAAATAGGTTTAGTTTTTTTAGTTTAATTCTCTTCATATTTTAAAAAAAAAATAAACAAATTTTTTTCTTCTTATACCTTAGGATTTTTAGACGTTCTTTTCCATTTCGCGCATGTTTACATTCATATTATTGTATCTGTCTACTGGATGTAATAGAATAAACTAGGACTTTACATTTACTGCTTTTATTTCCCCCATTTTTGGACTATGTAATTAATCCCCCTCCCTGAAGCTTTGTAATAGGTAGATTTAAATTCCATATTTTAATTTCCTGTATATATTAACTGTTATATGTATGGTAATAAGATTGTATGGCAAGAAATTAAAAGCAACATTAGCAAACCTAACATCCAAGAGAAAAATAACTGAAAACAAACACTCTTGCACATGCGCACCTCTAGGGTACTCCCACTTTGGTTGCCTTTCGGAAAAATAGTCACAACTCTCGGAACGTGAGAGATTTTAGTGTCTACCCTCTGGTTTAAAAAAGATCATAAGTCCCTCGATGACCCTCTCGACGTTGCCTCAATAAAAATTATCTTAAAACCCATGGGTATTTACTAAGGTTTCTTGCCCAGTTGCCTTTGTGACTATAAAACGTCCCTTCGAATGTCCCTCAAACATCCAAACGATTAGGGCTACCTACTCACTAATAGTAGGATAGCACTGTCTAAAGGAAATGAGAAAAAGAACGACCCTTTCGAGTAGAGTAGATAGTTCATAGATGCTATGACAAAAAAAATATAAAACTAAACTAAAAAAACAACAAAAAAATAGATATAACAAACAAACAAGAGGAATCTATACAAGAGTCTATCATAAAGCCCCGAATCCACAGCTACTAAGCGCACACAGCACTTCAAACAAACACTTTTTAAAACACACAAAAAGCACAAGGTATTTTCCAAATGAGCTAAGCATCTAAGAGCCCATAGATAACTATGGATGGAAAGGGTGTTAACACCTTCCCTTTCCATAATCTACCCCCTTACTCAAATAATCTCGAAAGATCTTTTTCTGTTCTTTTCACCCTTTCCTTTGTTGGATAAAAGAAAAGTTAGTGGCGACTCTTATTTACCGCAACATTTGCAAACACAAACGCAAAACTAGTATAACAGTCGATTTTGCCACCATATCACACAGCCCAAACATAAACTGATTGATCTTCCATAATTTATTTGACACATACATATCTTTCCTGGAGTAGGCAGCCATGTCCTTAAATTTTTTCGCATACTCGATCACCGACATGCTCCCCTGTTTAAAAAATTGGAACTCTCTTTCCTTTTGGGCACGTAGAGTGTTGGGGTAGTATTTCTCCAGAAATGTTATCTTAAAATGCTTCCAATCTCTCGGAATCATCTGAGAAGTGAAGTAGGTAGATGTAGTATCCCACCACCTACCAGCTGGACCCTTTAGCATTTGAGCAGTAAACATCACCTTATCTTCTTCGGTGCACTGGATAGCCTAGAAACCCTCTACATGCTATACAACCAATCATGAGCAGCCACTGGATCTAAGCCACCCAAGAACTCTAGAGGTTTCATTATGAAAAAGGCACGAAAATATGGGCATGCTTCAGCTTGTGGAACGGAAGTGGGAGCGGCTGGTTGTTGCCCGTTCATATTTTGCATCATCTGCATCATCATTTAATTTTGTTGTTGCATTTGTTACATCCTCTGCAACTAGGGCACATTAGCATCTCCAGTTTCAGCCTCAGGCTCCACATTCCTAGTCCTGGGCCTTCCGGGACCTCTGCGTCCATCAGCCATCTTCCTATTTGTCCTACTCATAGAATTAAGTTGATCAGGCTCAATGCCATGAGTAGAACATAAGGAATCACGACGCCTATTACACATATGAGGGAGAATTGAGCTTAGTTATGATGTTTCATTGCAAAGACGGGAATCAACCTGCTCTGATACCAATTATAACACCCCACACATACATTTCCTAGGATATATTTATATGGTATTAATATAGTACGTAAAACATTCATACATAAGTAGCGGAATAGACATAAGTATTAATACGAGTTACAAATTTTTGTCGAAATTCTCATGGCCAAAATATACAAATCCCAATAAGTACTAATACATGATCCAAGGTACATAGACTGAAAATACAGAAAGAGTATAATAACGTTAAGAACATCACCGACAAGCTAAGCATCTTACCCTTGCCACGATACTTCCTCGAACTACCTGAAAATGATAATTTGAATGGGGTTAGATTACTAAATCTTAGTGAGTATCCCTATCTTAAGAGTTCACTCAGTACTAAAGGGTGCATGCATCAGAACCGCTTCACCGAGAACCCAAGGTTTTATCTCACAGTTGGGTGCAAATGCACAACAAGGGTACACCACCATTGGAAGTCCCATAACTAACCAATGAGGCAATAAGAAAACATTCGGCACAAAGGCCACAAATAATCGGCACAAGGTCTGGCACAATGGCCACAACAATATGTAGACCTGTACTTGTGTACGAGGAATCTAGAAGTATGGTCTACCTACTCAATAAACTACACATTCACACCCACGATGAGTTACTCTCGTGCATTGCATCAAGAGACTTGTACCAGCATACTGCATGATGAATCAGATCATTCCTAATTAGAATTCCATCTGCGCCGAGTTAAACTCCGAGGTGACATTGCCTACTTGGCGTCTCCTCCCTATCTATAATCACACATGCATGCGTGAGCCTATTCGGCACAAAGCCATCATTAGGTACAAAAGCATCATCTTGACAACACGAGACCATCAGTGAAAGCCTAATGGTTTTGCCTACATGGCACCATTAGAGGTGAGTTAAACCAAGGATTGCCTACATGGAAATTTTCCTCCCCATCATACCAAGCACACTGATGTGATCTCTACAAGCGGGGAAACGCCCCAAAGGACCCCCAAATTGCACATCGTAATGGTAGCTCAAGTGTGTATGGCATACCCAGAACACACAACAAGGTATCTCAGAACACACAGCAAGGCACGGACTAAAGAACACACAACATTAGTTGTGGTCATAAGTGATTTACCATCTATTAGCAGGCCTACTTCGATTCAAGCATATATATCATGCAATCAAGCACATCAAGCCACACAGGAAAATACATCTGATAATTTAACCGGAACGACGGACAACCACAATTATTCACATCATTTCATACATCACATAATACATTATAACCATAATATGTATTAAGAATAAATAGAATTCATGAACATTTCAAGAGCATAGATAACATTACATTAGCCTTAGACTTGCATACAGTATCATTAGATAGTTACTAAGGCGATTCAGTCCAAATTTCGGAACATTTCTACACTTGGGGAGAAAATCATATAGTTATGTCAAGCCAAGTTCGCTAAGAGAACTTGTAGCGAAGCCTAGATTCATTAAGCGAGCTAGTAGTGAGCTTTAGCAAATGAAGTCAGTAGCTTCAGCCAATTCAGAAAGGCATAACTTTCTACACGAACCTCCAACGAGTGCCCGATTCGCTAAGCGAACTAGTAGCGAGTAATTCATTTAATTCTTTCCTTCAGCCCCAGACTATCGCTATGCAAAGTCTGTAGCGAAGGCTACTTCACTAAGTGAATGATAGTTTGTTAAGAAAACTTTGTTGCATAAATATCCCTTTAAGTCTCAGACCTTTTCTAAGCGAACTCTATTGCATTCAAAAAAATAAACGCAAAATTCAGACTTGGATCCCCAAGACCCCAAATTTCCACATGCAATTCGAAATGAGAAACATACATGTCAAAATAGGGATGCATGTATATATTATTACACCATTAGAGTTATAATCATGCATTAATCAAGGATTATTATGCTTGTATGACTCAAAAACCCTTCCTCCCTATCTTCCCCCAAATTAATATTTTCCCCAAGTTTCTATTCTAATGAGACTTACCTTAGAAATTGATGATGGAAAAGCTAAATTGATGATGGAAAAGCTACGAATCAGAACAAGAAGGATGATGAACTAAGAGATAGGATGATCTTGGGAACATTCAAGGTTGAAGAAGGTTTGAAGAAACTTTCTTCTCTTCCTCTTCTTCTCATGTTTCTCTCTCATGTTTCCTCTCTCTCTCTCTCTCTCTCCTCTCTCTCTCTCTCTCTCTCTCTCTCTCCCTTCTCTCTCTCTCTCTCTCTATCTCTATCTCTCTCTCTCTCTCTCTCTCTCTCTCTCTCTCTCTCTCTCTCTCTCTCTCTCTCTCTCTCTCTCTCTCTCTCTCTCTCTCTCTCTCTCTCTCTCTCTCTCTCTCTCTCTCTCTCTCTCTCTCTCTCTCTCTCTCTCTCTCTCTCTCTCTCTCTCTCTCTCTCTCTCTTCTACTCAAAATCTATTTTTTTTATACAATATCAAATGAGATTCACACCAAATAGCCCTTTATGTTTTCATTTAATTGTCAAAAGACCAATTTATCCCCCAATTATATAGTAATGACTAAGATGCCCCTTGTTCAATTCCAACTAAACAATGATTGGTGAAACACTCAAAGTCTAACTCAACCTCATTCTCTTAATGGTGACGGTGTCCGAAATGGCACAGCTTCCATCAAATACCAATGATTGTCGGAGTTACGCTCACCATAACTAACTACAATCCTAACCACATGAATTTTAAGAAGAACAAATTAAATCTAGAATAAAACAAGGATACGCGTAAAGCTTATGTTGTTGGGGAGGTTGAAATTGTGTCTGATTAGCTCTGAATCAGAGGTGGATGGTGGCGAATGGTGGCAACGACGGAAGGATTGAGAGAAATGAAAATTGTGAAGACTAAAAGTGGAGAAGAAGAAATGAGAGAAAAAAGTGTCAGTGAATTGTGATTTTCCTTATTTATAGAGAGCCTCGCAGTCATGTGCATGCGCACGTGCTGCACCAGAAGGCTAGGGGTCATCATTAAACCCTAAGCCATAGCCATCATTACGCAGAGTTAATGCAACACGTGGCTTAAGGCAGGTAGGAAAAGCCAACTCTTTAAAATCCAATTGCATGTTCACCTCCATGTGCGTCAAGCTCAACAAACGACTTATGAACTCCTCGTACGAACATGCCATATGACGCTCACAAAATGTCCCAACATGAAAAACATGTTCTAGCAGTGCTACATCCTCCTCGACGTTCTAACATACCTTAAGTTGTTTTGGACTGACCCAATAACTAGAATCGGCCCAATCCACTACCACCTTTGGCACGACTTATTAATACTAGCCCAGCATTGTGGTCGACCACGCCCTCAAACGGCAAGATGAACAATGCCTGAAACGCACATCTGTTCTAAACAGTAGCAATCTCTCCCTCAGTCTGACACAAGTCGAGCAGACAACCAGAAAACGTCCAGAACACATCTCTTCTCGTACTCTGCCTCCTCCTCATAACCAACGGCTAGTTGCAGGAACATCTTCCAATTTTGACCTAGTCCTGGCAGTTACCTATTTTTATAGACCCGCATATCTACGCCCAAAAATAGGAACCAATGGCCAAGCGTCGGGGGCAGTATGTAAACCCTCACACATGTGAGGGCTAGGTATTCATTATTTAAACCTTAATCCTTAATATTATACTTGTATCTCTTTGCTCCCATCCTTACTAGATCTTCGGAGTACCTTGTAGGTACAACCCCTTTTTCTCCTCAAGTTTCCAACAAACTAGATATCATTCTTCGACCCATTTACAGGTTCTCACCAACCAGTATGATTAGTAATTATACATATGCCCAGGAGCAATAACTTCGGGGCTCCTGTTCTGGTCTGGCCCAATGGTTATGCATGACCCAATCCACTTTTGCATCTAGGATGGCCTAAAAGTTTTTGGCCCAATCAATTGGGACAGAGAAAGGACCTTCTGCCCCTCAGCTGGGGACGCTTGGTCAGTTGTCCCCCAGGACCAACTAGAGTGATGACACCTTAAACCGTACTTCTACCCGCATCAACAGGCTAGTTCTTACTCTGCCAGTCACACGAGGATAGTCGCCTAGGAATGACCAGATCACGCTTGCCCGTGAATACTCTTTTTCCCGTCGTAACGGCTAGTTCTTGGCATCTTTGCCCGTTACAATAGCTAGTTCCTGGAAGTTACATATTATTGAAGGACCTGATATCTAGGCTCAGAAATAGGAATCAATAATCAAGCGTCGGGGGAAATATATAAACCCTCACGCTTTTGAGGGTCAGGTATCCAATATTGATTACTCATTTCTAAAGCCCTAGACTTTCTATCTTGTATCTCTTTGCACTATTTCTTACTTGAGCATCAGAGTGTCTTGTAGGTACACCCCTCCTCCTCAATACCAGCATTAAAGATTAAATATATGGGCATGTTGTACCCCAAAATTTTCCCTCTCGTTTTCACACAAGACATACCCCTAGAGGTTCTCAATTGCTCAAGTTTGACCAAGGATTGACCAGACAACTCTCCTACTAAGGCAATGAACCCCCAACTAGGGTTTCCATGTTCATCAAGATGTTTGAGCTCCAATGGTCTCAAATGCTTCCCATGGTCCTAATATGTCCTTAAGATCATCCATGCCAAGTTTCATGTTTTGCTCAATAAGTTTGCTCAGACAATTGCTCAAGTATTGGAAAATCAATTGTGTCAGGTCAAAAGTCAACTGTGACCTATATACAGTCAAACTTAAAGATTTTTGGTCAACATCAACATTTTGAAGTGATATCCATCATTTTATCAAGGGTTGATCATGATTCCTCAAGAAATGCTCTTAATTCATCAAAAGTCAAAAACAATAAATTAGGGTTTCTATAGGAAAAGTCAACCAAACTTTGTCCAAGCATAACTTTCTCATAATTTATCATAAATTTTCCAACCAAAGCTCATTTTGAAGATAATCCAATTCCCTACAACTTCTCTTCAGCCCTCAAGTCAAAGAAATTCACCATTTGAAAGATATAAGTTCATACATTACAGGTCATTTTTAGAAAGTCAATAAAAGCCACTTTTTGCCAAGACCTTTAACATCAAAATAACATCTTCAAAAGCAAAATTGATCAAAAGAGGGATTGAAGTAATCATATTGGGCTTTCCAAAAAGTATAAGATCATCATCATAAGATAAAAATTGATCAAGTTATGGTTTTCCCAAGTTAGGAAAATTTGGGAAATTTCAAGAAATATGCATTGGGCAAATTTGAATTTTTAAGGAAATGGCTCAAATTCTTGAACTTCAAACATATTTCTAAGACCATAGAGGGCCCCTAGGACCATTTTTGCATAGTCTTGATTTTATTTTCATTTTATATTAAATTTATTTAATTAAAAATCAAATAAATCAAGATTATTACAAAGTATGTGGGCCATTATCATTTGGGCTTGGTTTGGTACATGGAGAGGCCCCAATTTTCGTGTGCAGCAAGGCCAGTTCAGTCTAGGTACATTCAAATTTTAAAATGGACAAAATCCCTTAACTTTGGCCAAGGTTACAAATGGACATTCATGGCATTCAAAAGCTTGTCCATATCTGTTACAAACATGGAATTTTCGTGTCTTCTCGTCATTGTCTATATAAACAAGCTTCTGGAGAGCATCAAACAGATATACATGACCTGGAGAACCCCTGTCCAATTTGAAAAAAAACACTAAAGTTGTCAAACTCGAATTTCCATTTCCAGCTTGTTTCAATCCCAAACAAGTATCAAAACATACTCCTGGAGAGCCTCTGAAGCCATTGCAAGCATTCCCAAGGCTTAAAGCTTGCAGAATCGTGCACAACCTTCATCACGGTTTGCATATGTTCTTGATTTTGATTCCTTTAATTCTGCTATCATAAATGCATTTTAGCTATATATTCATGTTCATCGTCATATTTCCAATGATTCTGGTTGGTTTAATTGGAGTTTAAGCGCAGGAATCGTATTCGCCATAGCTAGGGTTCCGAAAGCCCCAAATTGGGGACTCTATGTACAGGTTAAATTAGGCCCAATTAAGGGTCAATTCGTGCTCAGGAGATCACGAGCGATAGATCCATGGCCTTATCTGAGATTTATATTGCTTGTGCTGAATTTTTGAAAATGCAGGGGTTATAGCTACGGAAGTTGTCTGTAGGTAAAAGCTTTATGCCTAAAATGGCGGTTCTTTGGAGAAGATGACTAGGTGACAGCCCATCACTGGCCAGTCTAAATCTAGCGCGCATTTTTGAAATTTTAAAATATTAATCTTGTTTTCCTATATAATATTATTGTGTTGTTATTTGTACAAATAAGCTTGGTAGCGCAGATGGCCAGGGAGCGAGCATGCAAAGTCAAGGACCTGGGTTCGATCCTGGAAACCCAATTTTGCATTTTCTAACATTTATATGCATGATCTAATGCACCACTAGTCAACGTGTCCATCATGCAGCTCAGGATCTGACCATCAGATCCATCTCCATCCCAGATCTAGCGCCTCAAGCATGCAGGCACATGGTGGACCTTCTTGGCACAAACTCATCAGATCCAGCGCTGGTGATGGGCCAACAAGACTGGGCCTTGGAAGAACTCAGCAACACATCCTCCAGTTTGGGCCTACACCCCCCTCAGGCCTAATTTCTAACCTTTTTTCTAGTTTTTTTTATTTATCATCATTATTTTGTTTAATTATTTTTATTAATCAATTTTTTTTACAAAAATCATAAAATCAAGAAATCACAAAATAAATGTTAGAATTAGTTTTCTTTTTATTAAAATTAATTTTGTTTAAAAATAAATTAATTTAATTAGGATAACTTGATTTGTTTTCTTTAATTAAAATTAATTAGAAATTAGGACTAATTTGCAAAATTCAATTTTACTTTATTTTCTTAAATGAAAATACAAAAAATATTTTCTTTAATTAAGTAGATTCTATAGGATATTTAATCTATTCCCGTGTCATTTCTTGCACGCGTTTACTTATTTATTTTTCCAATTATTGTATCTGATTACGGGTTTGTAATAGTTTTTAACTAGGATTTATTTTACTGCTTTTATTTACTATTGAATCCCAAGTTTGGATATGTAACCCCTCCCCCGAAGCCCTGTAATAACGTAGGTTTTCTTTACCGCTTTTAATTTCTGCAATTTTTTTAACTGTTTAGATGTATGGATAATAGGATTGTATGCAAAAGATAAATCGAATGTTTAAAACAGTAGAACACCCTAATTGTGCAAAGATAAATAAACTGAAATCAAACACTTGCACATGCTCACCCCAAGGGTATCTCCCACTTCGGTTGCCTCGGAACTACGGTCATTATTCTCGAACGTGAGAATTCTTAGTGACTGTCCTCTAATTCAGAGATCGCAAGTCCCTTTCGAAGGTTGCCTCAGTAAAATAAAATGCAATCTTAGAACTTTAGGACAACTACTAAGAGATTTTGCCCTGTTGCCTTAAGTGACCGTAATCGTCTCTTTCGATTGTCCCTCAAACTCCAACGATGGAGCTACCTACTCCTTAATAGTAGGATAGTACTATCTAAAGGAAATAAGAAAACAAACAGTCTTTTTCAAGTAGGTAGAAACTCTTAAGTACTTGCTCAAAACAACCAGTTTTTTTTTACACTTATACTTTTCGAACAAAGTTTTCAAAAATGCTTTATCACACTCTTGAGGACTGACACAAGGGTTACCATAGAGTGAAACTCCGCACTAAGGCATTTTCAAAGCTTTTCAAAACACACACAAAAGCAATTTCAAAATGAGCAAGTACCTAAGAGCCCATGGAAAACCATGGATAGAAAGGGTGTTAACACCTTCCCTTTCTATAATCTACCCCCTGTACTCAGAAACATCTCGAAAAAGGTTTTTCTGTTCTTTTTCCCTTTTCCTTTGTTGGATAAAATAAAAGATGGTGGCGACTCTTATTTACCGCGACATTTGTGAATACAAATGCAAAACCAGTAATAACAGTCAGTTCTGCCACCGTATCATAGAACTGGCGACTCTGTTGGGGATTTCAATTTATAAAGTGGGGTTTACCTTAGGATCTAGGTTATTTTAATTTCTTCTTTGGCTTGTCTTGTTTGATTTACTTTTAAGGGTATTTGTTTGGGTTGTTTGGATGCTAAACCCGGATCGGGGAATTCCTTTTAGGTAAGTAGCAATAAACTATGAGGGAGTTGTGCGGGGTATACCGACACGGTTGAAACATTAGCTACATTGATGCGATAATTTGGTGTGTATCGGTAGCCCTTAAGTAATCAAGGAGAATACAGGTCCGCTGCGTGGTATCATAAAGCGTCAACTGACTTAGCACCTTAATTGACCAACTTGGCTTTTTAGGACGTAGTGAGATAGCCGTCTTTGGTGTAAACCCAAAGTCGATTGATACTCGATGCTACACTCATTGAGGTTTGACTCTTGAGTTTTGTTTGGTGGAAAGTCAATTGTCTATTGGAACGAAATTTTGGGGGAAAGATCGGTGATATTTAGATCCCTTAGAACCCAATTACTATATTTTGGACAAGTTGAACCAATCCAACTTCAAGAGGGTATCACCTTAAAACCCATGAAAGCCTTAAACCTAAGGTATTTGTGTGATTTGCTTGTGTTTTCTATATCTACTATATCTGAGCATAATCATGACATCATAACATAGCATATCATATTAACCATTTCAAGTATTCTTAGGGTTTATTTTTGTCTTGTTTTGTAGGACATGGCCCTCGCCCGATTCACTATCCAAGTCAGCCTAGTAAAGGTACCTCCTCAGTTTAAGGAGTTAGTATCAAGGGTTCTTGAAAGCTCTCCATTCACTGAAAGACATGGTCGACTTCTCAGCTTGGTCACCTCAAACCCTGATGAAGAAATGTTAAAAGTGCCCTTTCAATTATTTGACCCTCTACATCACTGCTTCACTTTTTCGGATTACCAGTTAGTGCCTACTATGGAGGAGTTTTCTCTGTTAATGGGAGTGCATATCCTTAACAAGGTACCTTTCAATGGTATGGAAATAGACCTTAAACCTAAAGATATTTCTAAAGCTATGTCCTTACAACGGTCTGACATAGTAGCAAATTGGGAAACCAGGAGAGGTGTTAAGGGTTTTTTGGCTAAGTTCTTGTTTGAGAAAGCTCATCATTTTTGGGATACCGTGGACTCACAAGATTTTGAAGAGTTATTAGCCCTTCTCATCTATGGGTTGGTACTGTTTCCTAATCCGGATCAGCTCATAGAAGTGAATGCGGTTAAGATTTTCCTGTCACGTAATTCGGCACCTACTCTACTTGGAGATATCCTACATTCTCTGCATACTCGCGCTATAAATAAAAGAGGGACCTGTTGTACCCCAAAATTTTCCCTCTCATTTTACTCAATACATGCTCCTAGAGATCCTCAATTTGCTCAAGCTTGCCCAAGAGTTGACCCGACAAACTCCCTTCTAAGGCAGTGTACCTCAAATTAGGGTTTGCATTGTCATCAAGATGGGCGAACCAAAAAGACCTAATACGCTTTCCATGGTCTTAATATGTTCTCAAGACCCTACATGTCAAGTTTCATGCCTTGCACAAGAAGTTTTCTCAGTCAACTGCTCAGATGCTTGAGAATCGACTGTATTAGGTCAAAAGTCAACTGTGACCCACATACAGTCAAACTTCAAGATTTTTGGTAAACATTAACATTTTGAAGTGAATTTCATCATTTGATCAAGGGTTGATCATGATTCCCAAAGGAATGCTCCAAATTCATCAAAACCCAAAAGTTGCTAAATTAGGGCTTCTTAGTAAAAGTCAACCCAACTTTGACCAAGCATAACTTCCACATGCTTTATCAGAAATTTTCCATCCAAAGCTTATTTTGAAGAGGATTCAATTCCCTACAATTCATCTTCAGCTCACAAGTTCAAAATATGCACCCACAAAAAGATATGAATTTCTACATTATGGGTCCTTTTGAAAAGTCAACAAAACCACCTTTTTGGTCAAAGCTTCTTACATGAAAATGGAAGACTCAATTGAGATTAGACCAAAACGGTTGCTTAGGGGACATCCTAATCTTTCTAAAAAGTCCAAGAACACCTCTCTAGGATTAAAATTGGAAGAGATATGCCTTGTCAAAGTTGACCTTTTTTGCAAAATTGCCAAAAGTCAAATGTGCTCAAAAATGCATTTTTTGCTAAATGGGCCCAACTTTTTATGCTCGAACCTCACTTATAATGTGGTCCATGACTCAAATATTCATCCACACATTATTTGCTTCATTTTTAAATTTATTTTTATTTTTTATTAATTAAAAATTGAATTAAATCAAATAATTGATGAATAATAGCAAAGATATGATTTGATTTGGTTTTTGGACAGGTTGGAAATCAAAATATGCTGAATTATCAAGGCCAAAACGAATCAAGAATAATTGGTACAAGAAAGGGAAGATTTGGCTCAAAATAGAAAGTTTGCATATGGCTAAAGATTCAAATCAAATCTCATCAAACTTCAAGATTCAATCCAAGTTTGTAACCCTAATTCATCCCTAGGTATATATTGGACAAGAACAAAGCAAAAAACAAGGGTTAGCAATCTTGAAAGAGGCAGAGCAAATTTAAAGAAAAGTGTGAATCGGTTTTCACTCCACAGGCCAATTCAAGTCATTCCAACGATTCCAATCGTTTCTTGGACCTTCCCAGAAGCCAATTGGATCATTTGCAAGGCTTAAAACACCCAGAAACACGCATAATCACTCTCACGGTTTACTCATATTTTCAAAATAGATTACTGTATTTCTTGCATCATTAGCATGTTTAAGTTATATATTTGTGATCCTCATCATGTTTGCAAGCTAATTGGATGATTTAATTGAATTTTTGAAGCCTGTACATGCCTTTGCCATTGTTAGGGTTTGTATGTGCAGTTTAGGGGTTTTGTCCACAGGTGAAATTAGCTAAAAAGAATGGTACCATGATGTTCACGAGATCCAACTAACCCACCTATTTTTTCTATATTATATTTTGTTTCTATTGTTTATACAACAAAGCAAGATAGCTCAGATGGTGAAGCGCATTAGTGAGGAGTATAAGGACCTGGGTTTGATCCCAGGTCCCAACAAATTTTATTTTTTCACTTTCTTTCAACAGATCCAGTGCATTGTCATTCTAAACGCCCACCATACTCCACCAATCTCCAGCCAGTGGATTCATCATCCATTCAAATCAACGCATAGGCAATGAGGGACTATGATGCACCCTCAGGTCAACGCCACAAAGAATCCAATGCTGACCGGGCCTGGAGTGCTTTTGGGCTTGAAGATTTCAGATTGACACCCCCCCATTTGCTAGCATACAGGCCCAGTTTGTAGTTTCTTTCTATTTTCTTTTTCTAATTTCTTTAATTGTTTTATTTATTTGCTTTAATTAATTAACACAAAAAATATTATTTTTTCCATAAAATAAAAAAATCATAAAAAAAAGAGCTTTATATATATATATATATTATTTTTTCCATAAAATAGAAAAATCATAAAAAAGAGCTTTATATATATATATATATATATATATATATATATATATATATATATATATATATATATATATATATATATATATATATATATATATATATATATATATATATATATATATATATATATATATATATATATATATATATATATATATATATATATATATATATATATATATATATATATATATATATATATATATATATATATATATATATATATATAATATTTTATTTAATATAATTAGTAAATTAGGTAAATTTAATTTCTTTTTCATAATTAAAATCAAATAGAAACTAGGTTTTTTAATTTTACAATTAAATTTCTTTTCTCAAATAAAAAGACTCAAAAATACAAAAAATATTTTTGTACTCAGAATATCTCAAAAAAAGGTTTTTTCTGTTCTTTTTCCTTTTCCATGATTGGATGAAATAAAAGTCGGTCGCGATATTTTGCAAACAAAAAACGCAAAATGCAAACCAGTAAAAACAATAGGTTCTACCATCGTATCACAGAACTGGTGACTCTGCTGGGGAGAAATAAATGGGGTATACCTTAGGATCTAGGCCATTAAAATATCTTCTCTTGATTGTCTTTATTGCTTTACTTTTGAGGGTTTGTTTGGGGTTACTATAGATCCTACACCCGGATCTGGGGGCACTCATTAGGTAAACAACAATAGATCGTGGAGATTGTACGGCGTAGACCGATATGGTTTAAGCGATGGTTTTGTTGGTGTGGCACTTTGGTTGGTACCGGTATCCTTCATGGGGAAACGAGGAGAATACGGGGCCGCTGCATGGTGTCGTAAAGCACTAACGGACCTTAGAACCTTAGTTGAACAAATTTGGCCATTAGAAAGTAGTGAGATAGCCGGCCTCGGTGTAGAGCTGAAGATTGATTAATACTCGATACTACACTCATTGAGATCAGACTTTCGGGATATTTCGGTTGCAAGAAAAGATTGATTGAGCTAAAAGAATGCCTGATAAAGGATGGTCAGGGATATTGAGATCCTCTAGAACCCGGTTACTTTTTAAGACAGGTTTGAAACCAACTAAACTTCAAGGGGGTACTACCTTTAACCTCATGCAAGCCTTAAACCTAAGGGCTTTGTGTGATTTGACTGTGTTTGCTATACCTGTGTTTGCTATACATGTGTTTTCTCATGACATCATGCATCATAACATAGAATCCACTCTTATTGAACTAACCATTTCAATGACCAAGGGAATTTATCTTTGTTCTGTTTTGTAGATATGGCTTCCATTCGTAGAAACACTATCCGAATCAGCTTTGTGAAGATACCTTCCCAACTCAAAGAGCTAGCATCAAGGGTTTCTGAAACTTCTGCGTTCACTAAGAGACATGGTCAACTTCTCAACCTGGTTACTTCAAACTTTGATGAAAAGATAATGAGTGTACTCTTTCAGTTCTTTGATCCCAAGCACCACTGCTTCACCTTTCCAGACTATCAGTTGGTACCTACCTTGGAAGAATTCTCTCAGTTGTTGGATATACCCATTCTTGAATAGTTGCCCTTCGCAGGTCTAGAAGAAGTTCCTAAGCCAGAAGTCATTGCTTCAGATTTGCATCTGAAACGGGCTGACGTGGTATCTAATTGGGAAACCAGAAGCGGAGTCAAGGGTTTTCTAGCTAAGTTTCTGATAAACAAGGCCCAACTGTTTTGGGATGATATGGATTTTCAGGATTTTGAGGAGGTCTTGGCTCTTCTTATCTATGGCTTAGTTCTCTTCCCTAATCCGGACTCATTCATATATGTGAATGCTATCAAGATCTTCCTCTCTCGCAATCCTGTACCTACCTTACTCGGAGATATTATGTACACTCTCCATACTTGCACCATGAAGAGAAGAGGGGTTCTTATGTGCTACATGTCGTTGCTGTCGAGGTTGTTTATTTCTCACCTCCCTAAGTCCATACTGAAGAATGAAGAAGGTTTGGGTTGGTTGCAAAGCATAATGTCACTCGCTCATACGAATATTCTTTGGTGTTCTCGAGCTATGGAAAACACTGCTATTATTGATCGCTGCGGGGAGTACCCTAATGTCCCATTGCTTGGTATCAGAGGGGGTATAACCTACAATCCTTGTTTAGCTCTATGACAATTTGGTCACACTCGAAGAGATGGTCCCCATGATTTACTTATCGAGGGCATTGTGTTCAACTATGAGGATGATGTTAAAGAATATCGTCGGAGGTTCTTACGAGCTTGGGGCATGGTGAACAGATCTGGCACCAAGGCTTTGGGGCCAAAGACTTCCATTCCTATGGAACCTTACCTCCAATGGGTACGAGCTCGTGCCCAGAAGCTTATGATGCCCTATGTGGCTGTTTTACCAGTAATTACGGAACTCACTACTGAAGAAGGCATTCCTTACACAGTTCTCTATCCTTACATACCCACTGATCTTGGGGAATTACAGAGGTCTTGGATTCAGTTGATGAAGGAACGGGATACTTACATGGATCAGTTTCGTGCTCAAGAGAGGAAGGTTTTAGAGCTCACAAAGCAACTGCATGAAGAAAGAGGGCTCAATGACTATCTCGACACAAAGAGGAAGCATCCATGGGAATTTTGATGTCTTTCATAGTTTCAGATTTATTTTTAATTGTAACGCCTAAAAGGCATTTGAACTTCAAATTCATCTAATAAAGTTTTTGTTTATTTTGGTTTGCAAATTTAAATTTTCCGAAGTCTTTGAAATCATTGCATGCGCATCCCATTATCATACACATCATTACAGGTACCATTACAGGTTTCTCATCTCCTTCGCTGTTTATTTCAGCAGAAATGTCTTCTGAGCAAACCATAAAGGACCTTCAGGCACAGAATGCCCAGTTCCAACAAATGTTCATAAGTCTGGCAAAAGGGCAGGAAGATCTGAAAGCCCTCATCCTAAAAGAAAAGAAGAAAAAGAAGAAGGCTGCTGGTATTCTGAATATGGGCAGAAGGTTTGGAGAGCGGTTGAAGCAATAAGTCGATCTGACCTCTTCATCTAAGGAAGGGGAGAATCAGGAAGAAGAGAAGGATCCTAGTCCTGCAGTTTCTGACAATGATACCGACTACAATGATGAGCAATATCCTCCTGCTGAGGATAGATATAAACAATTGGAAGATCGTCTGAGTGCCATGGAAGTTTAGAGGATACCTGGATTAGATTTTGAAGAATTGGGTTTGGTGTCGGGAGTCGTCATCCCGCAGAAGTTCAAAGCTCCAGTTTTTGCTAAATATGATGGGGTGTCCTGCCCAAAACTCCATCTCCGTTCTTATGTCAGAAAGATCCAGCCCCACACCGCTGATAGAAATATGTGCGTTCATTTCTTTCAAGATAGTCTGTCATGGACTCAGCTTGAATGGTTCTACCAGCTGGAAGGAGCAAATATCTAAAACTGGGAAGATCTAGCTGCTGCTTCTACAAGCAATATCAGTATAAAGCCGACCTTGCTCCTACTCGTACTCAACTCCAGAGTATGTCCATGGGTGCAAGTGAAGGTGTTGTACCCCAAAATTTTCCCTCCCATATTCTTCAATATTTGCCAAAAGCAAGCTTCAAATCTCCCCAAGGGTTGCACAGTTCAAGGGCCTCCTAACAGTCAAAAACTAGGGTTTTGGTTCTGACAAAGAAAATGAAGTTTCCAAGGGTCCAATCAAGTCCCACATGCCTACAAATATGGTCAAGCATCCTCATACCAAGTTTCAAGACTTACAGCACAAAATTGCACAGTCAAAAACCCTAATTGCACTACAGTCAACTGTAGGGGCAAAATGGTCATTTGACAGTCAAAAGTTCAAATTTTTGGTCAACATCTCATTTTGAAGCCACAAACATCATCTGATCAATGCTTGATCATGATTCTCAAAGCTTGGCTCAAAAAGTCTCAAGATGCAAAAGTTTCCATATTTGGACAGTTGAAAAAGTCAACTGTAACTTGATCAAGGCATAACTTCCACATGGATTATCAGAAAAATTCCATCCAAAGCTCATTTTGAATAGAAAGACATTTCCTACAACTCCTCTTCATACTTCAAGTCCAAGAAATGCTCTCACAAAAAGTTATCAATTTCAACATTATAGGTCATTTTCAAAAGTCAACAAAAAGGGACTTTAAGTCAAAGGCCATAACTTGAGATTGGTAAATCAAAATGACATGGGACCAAAGGAATTGGTTATAGGACTTCAATACCTTTCTAAAATGTCCAAGAACATGAGCAAAGCTTAAAAATTGAGCAAGTTATGCCTTGTAGAAGTTGGGAAATTTTTGGATATTTTGAAAAGTCAACATTGCTTCAAAAGTCTTAAAAATGCTAATGGGCCTCTTTTTCTTCCAAAATCCATCATCCAAAACATGTGCACGACCATTTGGCCCAAAGGTAAGTTTTTCATCATTTTTATTTTATTTATTTGAATTTTTAATTGCTAGAAATTCATTTAATTAATTAAAATATATGAAAAATACCAAACCTAAGTTTTTAAATCTTTTTATGCATAAAATACACTCAATATTTCGTGCATGATCAGATTTGGAAAGAATCAAGGCAATTGGATATGATTGGCATCAAAAACATGTGAAAAAGATTGAAAAATATTTGCCATGAAAATCAAATATCTCTTCATCAATGCAAAGGTTCTTTGGATCAATTTTTCAACCCTAATCATTCCAGTACATATATACATGCCAACCCTAATGCTCATAACCTCCCAGCTGCGCCAGAAAAGAAGAACAAAACTTGCAATTTTATCAAAAAAGTCCAATACTGAAAACACGATTGCAAGGCTTTTCAAGATCAAATAACCACTCCATTAGCTTGCCAAGGTTACCAGGAGACTATTCCAATCAAGAACATTGTCCCATACTCAAGGAATTGGTATATCAGAGTCAAACTTTTCACGAAAATATCCATAATCGTATCATGAATTTTATGCATTTTTCATGTGTTTTCTTTACTGATTTACACTAATTGATTGATTCTGAAGCTAACCCTATAGTTTGATTGAGTTTTTATGCATTGTACGTGATTTCACCATTAAAGCCAGCTAGGGTTCTTCAAACTTGAAATTGGGCGTTTCTGAATACTGTAAAATTGGGACTTCCCAATACCATGATCAAAATCAGGACACTTGGACGAATCGATTGCCATAGTCGCGCCTAATTTATGAAGCACCGTAGCCTAATCGCTATTTTGGAAAAGTGCATATTTTGGGGGGGTTCAAAACCCCCGCTAACCTTTTTTATGTTTCAGGAAAATACAAACGAGGAAGAAGATGGTGAGGTGTAGGCCAGTAAGTGGGTCATTTGAATTTTCGCGCTAAATTTCCCACTAACTTTTGTTTTATCTTATATTGTTCTTTGGCCAGATAATAAACAGAACGCGTGAATAGCTCCACTGGCCAGGCTTGGCATTGGTAATCTCTAGGACCTGGGTTCGAACCCCAGGTCCCCTTTCTTTGCAATAATATTTTTCATAACATTTTCCCATGTAGCTCATGCCCTGAAGATCACCATACGCTCCTCACTCAAACGTGCCACACGTCCCACAACCTCCATCCAATGGCCAGGATCTGAAGCCTATGATGTGCTGCAGTCAACGCACCTACACGCTAGCCAAAAAGTCAATAAGGCCAAGGCTTAATGGGCCAGAATTGCTAGGGCTTTACCTCCAATTGGGGACAGAACCCCCCAAGGTATTGTATTTCTTTTCTTTTCTTTATTTTATTTATTTCAATTATTTCTTTTTTTAATTAATTCCTTTAATTTAATTTATTTTCATAAAACATAAAAATAACAATAAAAATCAGAAAGTCATAAAAATCAAAATATATTTATTTAATTAGTATTCTTGTAAATAAATCTCACTAATTAATTAGATTTAAATTTAGGGTTAATTTTAATATCTTTTCTTAATAAATTAAAAACTTGTAGAATTAGGTTTAAATTACTTTAATTACTTTTTTTTATTTTCTCATCACTAATAATTAATTATTTATTTTTATAAATCAAACTGCATTAATTAATTAATTTAATTTTAGGTTTAATTTTAACATGTTTTTCTTAATAAATAAAAATTGTAGAATTAGGGTTAATTAGTTAATTTCTTAATTTAATTCTCATAAAAAACCATAAATACAAAATCTCAAAAATAATTTCTTTTTTTCATTTTAATTTCATTAATTTAATAATAATAATTTAATTCCTTTAAAAAGGGTCCAACGCCCTCGCTTTCAATTTTACTTCAATTCGCGCATTTATTTTCTTTTCGTATAATTTTTATGTAATTCTCCCAAAGCCATGTAACTCGGACAGTTTATATTTCTCGCACATTACTTCTTTATTTTCTGTCAAATCGGGTCCTGGATTAAATTTGGCGATGTGGACCCGCGCCTTTGTAATAGTTTAGAACTTTTAATTTCCGCATCATTTTAACTGTTAATAAATGCATGCAAGAATGAATGACTAAATAAAAACAAACGCGTAGATCACCATAACATGACAAGACAAAAATAAATGAACATGACACACAAATCACACACCACCCCTAGGGTACGCCTCACTGTTTCCTTGCCTCGAAAGGTGATCGTCGAGTAGAGGATGTCTTAGTAAGTCCTCATGATCCGGGAACCTGGCATGAGGGTAGCTTCTAAGGTGTCTTCCCATTGCTCTGGTGATCACCATGCCCCGAACCTCGAATTGACCCGAACACCTCCAACGGTGGTGCTACCTACCTCTCAATGGTGGGATGGCACTACCTTAAGGACATTTACACAGACGAATTCCTTAGGGTAGGTAGACGACTCTAGATACTTGCTCTAATTTCAAAAACAAATCAAAAATACTTTTCACACCGACACCTTTTCAAAAAGCTTTCGAAAGCAAATTTTTCAAACACTCTTGAGGACCGATACAAGAGTCGAACTGAAATTTTCAAAGAAATTTTTTTAAAACCCACAGTTGAAAAGCAAACAAACCATTTTGAAAACACAATGAGCAAGTATCTAAGAGCCCGTGGATAACCATGGATAGAAAGGGTGCTAACACCTTCCCTTTCTATAATCTACCTCCCGAACCGAGAGCAATCTCTTTAAGGAATTTTTCTGTACTTTTGTCCTTTCCATTTGGAGAAAATAAAAGACGGTGGCGACTCTTGCTTACCACGACATTTCGCGAACCAGCGTTAAACAGTCAGTTCCAGATCCACCGATCACAGAACTGGCGACTCTGCTGGGGATATTATAAAGTGAGGTGTACCTTAGGGTTAGTTCATAACTATGTTTTCAATTGTATTGATTTGCTTGCTTTAAATTGTGGGACTGTCTCGGGAGTTCTATAGATCCTAACCCGGATCTGGGGATACCTTCTTAGAAAGTAGCAACAAGACTGTGAGGGAACTGTGCGGGGTATACCGACATGGTTGAAACAATCTGCTACGTTGATGTGGCACTTTGGTGTGTACCGGTAACCCTTGAGTTCAGTCAAGGAGAGTACGGGGCCTCCGCGTGGTGTCATGAAGCATCAACAGACCTTAGGAACCTTAATTGAACTATCTTGGCCTCTTTAGGGTAGTGAGATAACTGACTTTGGTGCAGTCCAAGGTTGGTTGATACTCGATACTACACTCAATTGAGGGTTGCTTTCCTGGAATATTTCGGTCGCCAGTTCAGTGGATAAATCGAAACGATGAACAATGAAAGCAATCCAGTGATATTGGGACCCTTAGAACCCGGTTACTTCTAATAGGACAGGTTGAACCCACCAACTTCAAGAGGGTAATACCTAGACCCCATGCTGGCCTAAACCCTAAGGGCTTGTCTTGTGTGCCTTGTGTGCCTTACATGTTTGTCTTTGTAAATATCTGTGGTGTGTTTAATCATAGCATCATGACATCATCCAGCATCATATGCATTGACTAACCATTTCAGGGGTTCGAATCTTCATCTTTGTTCTTGTTTTGTAGGACATGGAAACTGTTCGCAGAAAGACAATTCAAATCAGCCTTGTAAGGATCCCTCCTCAGCTTAAGGAGCTTATATCCAGGATTCCCGAGAGCTCTTCATTCAGTGAGAGACATGGAAAACTCATCAGCTTGGTCAACACCAACATTGAGGAAGATATGATAAAGGTCCTGTTCCAGTTCTTTGACCCTCTGCATCACTGCTTCACCTTCTTGGATTATCAGCTGGTACCTACATTGGAGGAGTTCTCCCGACTCCTGAAGATCCCTATCCTTGATCAACTACCCTACAACGGTACGGAAAAGGAGCCCAAGCTTGAAGAGATTGCTAAAGCCTTGCACCTACAATCATCTGACCTCAAGGGACATTGGGAAGTTAGAAGTGGTATCAAAGGGTTCTTAGCCAGGTTTCTGTTTGAAAAGGCCCATGAATGTTGGAACTCCCTTGACTTACAAGCTTTTGAAGAAGTTGTGGCCCTCCTTGTCTATGGTTTGGTGTTGTTCCCTAACCCAGATCAGCTTATAGATATCAGTGCTGTCCAGATCTTCATGTCCAGGAATCCTATACCTACGTTGCTGGGGGACATCCTTCACTCATGTTACACTCGAACCATGAGAAAAAGAGGTGTCCTTATGTGTTGCACTCCTCTCCTGGGAAGGTGGTTTATTTCGCACCTTCCACAATCAGTTTTGAAGAACGAGCGGGGTTTGAGATGGTCACAACGGTTGATGACTCTTACACATGCAGATATACATTGGTGCCCTCGGTCCAGAGAAGATGTCACTATCATTGATCGTTGCGGGGAGTACCCTAATGTTCCTTTACTTGGAATCAGAGGAGGTATTACTTACAACCCATGCCTGGCTTGGAGACAGTTTGGTTATGCTCGGAGGGATGGCCCTCATGATATGTTAATTCCTGACATAGTTTTTGACTTCGACAACGATGCACAAGGACTTCGCCAGAGATTTATCAGAGCTTGGAGGATGCCCAGTAGGATAGACAGCAAGACACTGGGGCACAGGAACTCCATCCCATTGGAACCTTATCTCAAGTGGGTACGCGCCCGCTCCCAGAAGTTAGTAATGCCTTATCCTCATATGCTCCCTGTGATCAAAGAGCCAGTCTTGGAAGGAGAAGTGTCCTACACCATTCAGCATCCTGATATGCCCACATCCTGGGAAGAGATGCAGAAGAGCTGGATCCAGCTTAAGGAAGAACGGAATTCTCTTGAGAGCAGTCTACATGCTAGTGAAAAGAAGGTCTTGGAGCTCACCCGCCTATTGCATGAGAAGAGGAATCTCAACGCCTACATAGCTCCAAAGAGGATGCGTAGTGTCTTTTGGGATTGATTTGCTTTGTAATTTGTGCCCATGAGGCTTTGATGTACTGAACAATTATTTCTTTAATGATAACGTGTGTTCCTTTTTGTTTACAACAAATTTGAACTTTCGAACCCTTGAATGCATTGCATAAACACATATCATTCATCATGTGCATAGCAGGTTTTCTTCTTTTCAGGTTGCTTACCGTTCTTCGCTGTTTATTTCAGCATCATGAATCCTGACTCATCATCAACCGAGATGTCCATCAAGGCTCTTCAGGCGCAGAATGCGCAATTTCAGGAACTAATTATGGGTTTGGCTCAGGGCCAAGAAGAGCTGAAGGCTCTGCTCCTGAAGAAGGAGGAGAAGAAGAAGAGGAGAACTGTTCTTTTTAACTCGGGCCGAAGGTTTGGCAACACCCTGCAGAATGAAGAGGCTGGTTCTTCTATATGCAAGGGTACCCCCCAAGGGGAAAAAGGTCCTAGTCCGGTAGTCTCCGACAACGAGACTGATTTTGATGAGGAACAGTATCCTCCTGCAGAAGACATATATAAGCAGTTGGAGGACAGGCTGAATGCTATGGAGATCCAACAAGTGCCTGGGCTGGATTTCGGAGACTTAGGTTTGTCAACTGGTGTGATCATTCCTCATAAGTTCAAAGCACCATCCTTCACCAAGTATGACGGGGCATCTTGTCCCAAGCTACACCTCAGGTCTTATGTGCGGAAGATTCAGCTGTACTCAGTGGACAAGAATTTGTGGATCCACTTCTTCCAGGAGAGTCTTTCAGGGACTCATCTCGAATGGTTCTATCAGCTGGATGGGACCAAGGTTCGTAACTGGGAGGAGTTGGCTACTGCTTTCTATAAGCAGTATCAATATAATGCCGACCTTGCCCCTACACGTACCCAACTCCAGGGTATGTCGTTAGGTTCAAGTGAAGGTTTTAAAGAGTACGCTCAGAAGTGGAGGGATCTGGCTGGCAGGGTGCAGCCTCTGTTGACTGACCGGGAGTTGGTAGACATGTTCTTGGGGACCCTATCTGGGCCATTTTTCAACCATCTTATCGGTAACTCATCTGCAGGGTTTACTGATCTTATTCTGACTAGAGAGAGAATTGAGGCTGGGTTGAAGTCTGGTAAGATTCCGAAGGGTGCATCTACAAGTTCCGAGAAGAAGCCCTTTAAGAAGGAGGCCAGTGCTGTATATGGGTCTAAAAGACAAGAGAAGCCTGAGCGCCGCCAATCTGTCAACGCGGTGATGATTGCTAAGCCTGCTGCCGCTCCTCGGCAAACCAATCCACCAAGGGCTGAAAGACCCCGGAGAGAGTTCACCCGTTTGAGTATGACCCTATCGCAGATCTTACCGTAGTTGCTATCCACCAACCTAGTGACTGTCAGAGAGGCCCCAAAAGTTGTGAACACTGCCTCCCCCAAATACAACCCAAATGCCCGTTGTGCTTATCACTCCGATAGCCCGGGGCATTCCACTGATGACTGTTGGGCATTAAGGAATAAGGTGCAAGACCTTATTGACGCAAAAGAGATACAGTTTGAAGCGCCTGAGAGGCCAAATGTGGTGACTGCTCCCATGCCCCAGCATGGGGTAAATGCTGTTGATGAAGATGTATACGCTGTTTCTGTGGATGATGTGGCTACTCCCTTAATGACTGTCAAGAGGAATCTACTGCTGGCCGATTTATTTCCGGGTTGCAGCAAGGGTTACCTTTTCTGTGCTGTTTCTCTCTCTGGTTGTCCTTTGCTGAAGTTGGGCATCCAAAGCCTAATGGACAGCAAGGAGATTCTGTTTAAGAAGTCTGTTGTTCAGTTGGTTCCGGTAGAAGAAGTTGTTGTTGTTACAATCTTCAATAATCCAATCAAGGCTCTCCCAAGGAAGCCTGTTCAAATCATGACTGTCGCACCTGTTGTTATTACTGTCCCGGGGCCTCTCCCCTACGAATCTGATAAGGCTATCCCCTGGCACTATGGGGCAGATGTGTATGTGAATGGAATCAAGCAAGAATTTAACACTGGCACCAGTATCAGCAATATCACTGGTCCAGCAAAGGTTACCCGCAGTGGCAGGCTCTTCTCGCCTGACATTGCACCGCCAGCTATTCGAAGACCCCTTACTATAACACTTACAAGTGTACATGTTCCTGTTTCTGATCAAGTCGTTTCCCCTGCTGCCGAGTCATCCAATGCTCGGGGCAAAGGAATTGAAGACGAGCCTGCCCAGACGGAGGCACCAATACCTATAACTGCTGAAGCCTCCCAACAAGAAATGGAGGAAATCCTAAAAATAATCAAGAAGAGCGACTTTAATGTTGTGGAACAGTTGGGGCATACGCCCTCCAAGATCTCCATGCTCTCCTTGCAATTGTGCTCAGAGGCCCATGCTAAGGCCTTAATTTCATTTCTCAAGACGGCCCATGTGCCACAGGAAACATCTGCAGTTCAGTTCACTGATTGCGTAGAAAATCTGACAGCGGACAACGGTTTGGGTTTCTCAGATGCTGACCTTACTGCCAAGGGAAGGGACCACAATGACGCCCTGTATGTCTCTATCAAATGCAGGGGCACTACTCTGGCACACGTGTTGGTGGACACTGGCTCTTCCCTAAATGTGCTACCCAAGAAAGCCTTGGACCGTTTGGATTGTGAAGGCCTGGAGCTGAAACCTAGCAATATTATCGTCAGAGCCTTTGACGGTTCCAAGAGGATGGTTCATGGAGAGGTTGACATTCCTATTCGTGTGGGTTCTCAGGTGTTCGACTCTACTTTCTATGTGATAGATATCCGTCCATCGTATTCTTGTCTACTGGGTCGACCTTGGATCCACAAAGCTGGGGTAGTGACCTCTACCTTGCACCAGAAGCTAAAATACCCTGTCAGAGGGAAGATTGTCACTGTGCAGGGAGAGGAGGAGTATATGGTGAGCCATTTGAATTCCTTCAGATATATTGAGATGGACGGGGAGTTTATTGAAACCCCCTTTCAGCATTTCGAAGAGGTACTTCCAACTTTAGCAGCAGCAGAAACAACGGTCGAAGAGGATGTTCCTTTGAAGATGGCTTCCCTAAAAGATGCCCGGGCTGTGATTCAGAAAGGTGAATGTGCTAACTGGGGCAGGCTTCCCGACTTTACACAGAAAACTGACAAATTTGGACTGGGTTTTACTGCAGAGGGACAGAAAGCTATGCGGAAGGCAAAGACCAGAAGACCTCCTGTGCTCATTACCAATCCAGGAGTGAATGCTGTTGGAGAGGATAATGAAGTAGATGAAGCTGAGTTCAATAGCTGGATCTACCCGACAACTGATGGCGGATTGACCAATTGGATTGCCAAAGACCATACTCCTGTTACTTTTGTTACGCAGTAATAAACTTCTTTGTTTTGTTATTTGTAATAAACAATTAAACTCTATGGCCCGGTGTCTTACCCGGGGCACCGTTGGCTTCATTTGTGAGGGCATATAAATTGTCATTTCATATATCATGAATAAAAATCTTGGACGTTTTCTCGCATCTAAAATCTTATGCTCCTTTTCTTTCTTTCCTTCCTTTATATATTTCAAAACAGCTGTATTTACACACACTCACTCATACAGGTTTCAATCCACTCTGGATCTCACTGGTAACGACTCTGCTACTGCCAGTTATGACTTCGAAAATCCGATCAACTTAGCCGAAGACGAAGGTGAAGATGATTGCGAAGTGCCTGGCGAACTCGCAAGACTGTTACTCTAGGAAGAGAGGGCAATTCAACCACATGAAGAGCCAGTGGAAACAATAAATCTGGGGACTGAGACAGACAGAAAGGAGGTAAAGATTGGTGCCAACCTAGAGCTCAGCGTGAAGCAACGGTTGACTCAGATGCTACATGATTATGTGGAGATATTTGCCTGGTCCTACGAAGACATGCCCGGGTTGGATACTGACATTGTGGTCCATCATTTGCCTACCAAGGAAGACTGCCCTCCGGTTAAGCAAAAGGTCAGCCGTATGCGTCCAGAGATGTCTGAGAAGATCAAAGCCGAGGTTATGAAACAGTTTGATGTTGGGTTCCTTGCAGTGACTTCTTATCCTCAGTGGGTTGCTAATGTGGTGTCGGTACCAAAGAAAGATGGAAAGGTCAGAATGTGTGTCGATTACAGGGATCTGAACAGGGCCAGCCCCAAAGATGACTTCCCCCTACCTCACATTGATGTCCTTGTTGACAATACAGCTCAGCATAAGGTGTTCTCTTTCATGGATGGTTTTTCAGGTTACAATCAGATCAAGATGGCACCTGAAGACATGGAAAAGACTGCATTTGTTACTCAGTGGGGCACCTTCTGCTACAAGGTCATGCCTTTTGGACTGAAGAACGTTGGGGCAACCTACCAACGTGCCATGGTTGCTTTATTTCATGACATGATCCATCATGAGATAGAAGTGTATGTTGACGACATGATCGCAAGGTCCCAGACTGAGGAAGAGCACCTAGATCATCTGCAGAAGTTGTTTGACCGTCTGAAGTTGTACAAGCTGAGGTTGAACCCGAACAAGTGCACCTTTGGGGTAAGATCTGGGAAGTTGCTAGGCTTCGTTGTAAGTGATAAGGGTATTCAAGTGGACCCTGCCAAGGTTAAAGCTATTCAAGAGATGCCAGTTCCTAGGACAGAGAAAGAGGTCAAAGGCTTTTTAGGACGCCTGAATTACATTGCTCGTTTCATCTCGCACCTGACTGCTACTTGTGAACCAATCTTCAAGCTACTGAAGAAAGATCAGGTAGTACGTTGGAATGATGAATGTCAGGCTGCTTTTGACAGAATCAAGGAGTATCTCCAAGAACCACCCATCCTTATGCCACCGGTTGAAGGGAGACCTCTGATACTATACCTGACAGTACTTGACAACTCAATGGGGTGTGTGATGGGGCAGCATGACGAGTCTGGCCGAAAAGAGCATGCCATTTATTACCTTAGCAAAAAGTTTACCGACTGTGAGACCCGATACTCACTGCTTGAGAAAACTTGCTGTGCTTTGGTATGGGCTGCTCGCCGGCTGAGACAGTATATGCTGACTCACACTACCTTGTTGATCTCAAAGATGGATCCTATAAAGTACATATTTGAAAAGCCTGCTCTGTCTGGGAGAATAGCAAGATGGCAGATGATCTTGACAGAATACGACATTCAGTACACAACCCAGAAAGCCATCAAGGGAAGTGTATTGGCAGACCACTTGGCACATCAGGCAGTAGACGACTATCCGTCAATGAACTTCGAGTTTCCAGACGAGAGCATCATGATAGTGACTGATTGTGAAGTACCTGGACCGGATGAAGGACCTGAGGAAGGATCCCGATGGTCTATGCACTTTGACGGAGCCTCCAATGCTTTGGGTAACGGTATCGGCGCCATAATCATATCCCCTCAAGGCACTCATACTCCACTCACTGCCCGACTATGTTTCAACTGTACCAACAACATGGCGGAGTATGAGGCATGCATCATGGGTCTTCAAGCTGCGATCGACTTAAGGATCAAGTTTCTGAGTGTCTTCGGAGATTCCGCTCTCGTGATCAATCAGATCAAAGGAGAGTGGGATACGAAACATCCGAATCTTATTCCTTACAGAGAATGTGTGTTGACATTGATCCCTCACTTCACAGAGATAACCTTTGAACACTTTCTGAGAGAGGAGAATCAGCTGGCGGACGCGTTAGCTACAATGTCTTCTATGTTCAAGGTCAAATGGGATAATGAGGCTCCCCAGATCACCATCTGGAAACTGGACGAACCAGCATACTGTTGTGATCTCGAAACTGAATTGGTGACTGAGAAGCCTTGGTACCATGAGGTGAAGAGATATTTGGAAGCTCAGGAATACCCTGAAGGTGCCTCTGTCAATGATAAGAAGTTTCTGAGAAGGTTCGCAGCGAAGTTCTTCCTGAGCAACGACATCCTGTATAAGCGAAACCATGATTCGACCTTACTGCGTTGTGTGGACAAGAATGAAGCAGAAAGGATCATGGAAGAGTTACATGAAGGGACCTTCGGAACACATTCCAGTGGACACACTATGGCAAAGAAAATCCTTCGGGAAGGGTATTTCTGGTCCACCATGGAAGCTGACTGTTACCAGCACTCTCGGACATACCATAAATGCCAGATATATGCAGACAAGGTGCATGTTCCTCCAGTTCCACTAAATGTTCTGACTGCGCCTTGGCCGTTTGCAATGTGGGGCATAGACATGATCGGTGAGATCAAACCTACGACATCCAACGGGCATCGCTTCATCCTGGTAGCGATTGATTACTTCACGAAGTGGGTCGAAGCAGCTTCCTACGCTACGGTAACCAAGATTGTTGTGGCACGATTCATTCGGCACAACCTGATCTGTCGATACAGCGTCCCAGAAAGAATCATTACAGACAACGGTACCAATCTCAATAACAAGATGATCACTGAGCTCTGTGAGCAGTTTAAGATACAGCACCACAACTCTTATCCTTACAGACCGAAGATGAATGGGGCTGTAGAAGCAGCGAATAAAAATATCAAGAAAATTGTGCAAAAGATGACAGTGACTTACAAAGATTGGCACGAGATGTTACCGTTCGCTCTACATGGGTACCGTACCTCAGCCAGGACGTCAACCGGGGCAACTCCTTTCTCCTTGGTCTATGGTATGGAGGCAGTCTTACCGATCGAAGTGAAAATACCCTCTCTCTGGATAATGAAGGATGCAAATCTGAACGAAGATGATTGGATCCAGACACGACTTGATCAATTAAACCTTATTGATGAAAAGAGACTTGCTGCTATCTGTCATGGTCAGACGTACCAAAAACGGATGATCAGGGCATTTAACAAAAAGGTCAGACCACAAGAATATCAAGTTGGGGATCTGGTAATCAAGCGAATCATCCTTCCTCAGAGTGATCCAAGGGGCAAATGGACCCCTACGTACGAAGGGCCATTTGTGGTTAAACATGTGTTCTCAGGAGGAGCCATGATTCTAACCAACATGGATGGTGACGACCTTCCTCACCCCGCCAATGCAGACATAGTAAAAAGATACTACGCATAAAAAAAGACCCGCTAGGCTGACATGCCTAGGCAAAAATTAGGGCTTCCCGACGAACCAAAAGGGTTCGGGCAAAATGAAGGGATGAAATGAAAAGAAAAAAAAAATCTGTACACCCGGCAAGTCGAAAACCTGAAAAGGCGGCTTGGGCAAAAATGGGTATCCCGGTGGACTGAAAACCCGAAAGGGCGGTCCAGGCAAAAGTTAGGGATAAAGCGTAATACTATGTCTCATTGAATCACTCTGCATCCAGAATCCGGTATCTACATCAAGTTCAGACGGCATCGATCAGTCAGCTTCATCTTCAACCAAGGTCATCAAGTGATGAGACGCTCGGAGATATAAAGGCGATAGCAGAGTTGAAACCCAGTGGGATCATTCCATTTCACACAGCTGTTTTATTTTCTCTTGTACAAATTTGTATAAACTCTTTTGTTCGGCGGCGTTCTCTTACTAGGACGTCAGCCTCTTGTACATAAACGCCTATTTTACAGGCAAATTCAAAGTCAATACAAATATACTTTTCAGTTAAAATTGCCAATTGTTTTTCCTTTTCTGTTGTGTTTTGCGAAGAACGTCCAAGTTTCAATTTGTGATATATGCATTGACAATAATTTGCTAACTCATGAATATTTGCATACAAAACAAAGGATTAATTACAGGTAACATTAGAAACAGGGGCAATAAAGAGTTGACTAAGCAATCTAATTGTTCTGTCCTCCAAAGGGACCAAGGTGGGTTCAGCTAAAGAACATAACCAGATATCTTAATTCCCCAGAGAGTGAGCCAGCGAGTCAGTACACTCTCCCCGAGCAAAGCTACAGTCAGCCTTAAGGAAGTTGGATATCCTCCAGCAGATATCAACATTCCACAGCAGCATATATGCATTCTTAAACAAGCATCCCCGGCAATCTTGACCTAAAGATTGTTCCCCGGCGGTATATCAAACATTCAGTAGAGTCACTTCCCCATTACAGTTCAAAACTTCCCCAGGGGGGTCCAATCTAGTTCCCAAGGGAAGTCAGAATCCATCTCCCTAAGCAGTAAGCTTATCCCCAGTAGATTCTGGAAGCTTATCCTCGCAGAACGAACGCGTCCCCCGACTTTATTCCAAGAATTATTTCCTTACCAGGATATAACTGGGTTATCCTCAGCCAAAAGCCACGGAAAGAGCGTCCTCGACGAAGTCTTCTTATCTCCAGCGAAGTCTATTAACACTTCCAACACAACAAGGGTATCCCCAGCAAGTTATTATCAATAACTCAACAAAGTACCTCCCTCCCCACAGAGTATTGCTCTCCAGCAAGATTGTTAGAGTGCTTTCCTCCCTGCAGAGTAATCTCTTCGCCAAGTTTATTCCCCAACGGAGTTATCTTCTCCCGCCGGTATTCTTGCAACTATCATCCCCAGCGGAAGCAAAAAATATATTCTTCAACATCAGCCCAGGAGTGACTTCCCAGCACCCGTCAAGGGTTTATTTTCCTAAGACGAAAACATATATTCATAAACATCACATTTCCATACATTATAGCATGCATATACGCATCATATCTTACAAATCTCATTTACATTGAGAACATCATTGCTTGATCCATATCATGCATGGCATATGACTGACCTTTACCTTTCAGGAAAGATCCAGTTAAGTTCTCAGCTATATTTCAAGACCTAGACCGGTTCAGTTAAGTCGACCCTAAGACTTCTCTGTTTCTTATCCCATCAAAGGCCTTCTCTGGTTCAGTCAGATCGACCCTAAGATCTCCCTGTTTCTTATCCAGTTGAAGATTGCAAGACCTTAACCGGTTCAGTTAAATCGACCCTAAGATTTCTCTGTTTCTTATCCAGTCAAAGGCCTTCTCTGGTTCAGTCAGATCGACCCTAAGATCTCCCTGTTTCTTATCCAGTTGAAGATTTCAAGACCTAGACCGGTTCAGTTAAATCGACCCTAAGATTTTTCTGTTTCTTATCCAGTCCAAGGCCTTCTCTAGTCCAGCTAAATCGACCCCTAACAGATTTTCCTGATAAAGACTCAGTAGAAGATATCCAAGATTCTCTCAATGATTACTGTTGAGGTAGAAGTCGCCCGAGAGTCTCTCAATGATTACTGTTGAGGTTGAAGTCTCCTATGGTTCTCTCCCCATTCCCGTTGAGGTAGTAATCGTCCGAGGTTCTCTCAGCGTTCCTGTTGAGGTAGTAATCGTCCAAGGTTCTCTCACCGTTCCTGTTGAGGTAGTAACCATCCCTGGTTCATTCATCACCTTTTGAAGCTCCAGATCCAGCTCCTATAACCAGTCAGGACACATCTATACAAAGAATCTGAAGACCAGCTCCTGTAACAGGTCAGGTAATCATTTTTCTTTTGCAGGTACGCAAGTTGTCGCTAAGGAATCTCTTACGCGATCGACGCCCAGAGGGCATCTATAAGCCCATCCACCTATCCATCACCTCTTAGCATGGCATCTATAAGCCCATCATCCTATCCATCAATCTCCAAATGGCATCTATAAGCCCATTCCACCATCACACTACTATGTGAGCGCAAATTTCTGGGCACTCTAGTGTTCAATCATCTTCCACCTTCGGATTACGAAAGGCACGTCAGCCAATCTGCATCCTCAGGTCTAAGAATATTGAACAGGGGCAACTGTTGTACCCCAAAATTTGCCCTCCCATATTCTTCAATATTTGCCAAAAGCAAGCTTCAAATCTCCCCAAGGGTTGCACAGTTCAAGGGCCTCCTAACAGTCAAAAACTAGGGTTTTGGTTCTGACAAAGAAAATGAAGTTTCTAAGGGTCCAATCAAGTCCCACATGCCTACAAATATGGTCAAGCATCCTCATACCAAGTTTCAAGACTTACAGCACAAAATTGCACAGTCAAAAACCCTAATTGCACTACAGTCAACTGTAGGGGCAAAATGGTCATTTGACAGTCAAAAGTTCAAATTTTTGGTCAAAATCTCATTTTGAAGCCACAAACATCATCTGATCAATGCTTGATCATGATTCTCAAAGCTTGGCTCAAAAAGTCTCAAGATGCAAAAGTTTCCATATTTGGACAGCTGAAAAAGTCAACTGTAACTTGATCAAGGCATAACTTCCACATGGATTATCAGAAAAATTCCATCCAAAGCTCATTTTGAAGAGAAAGACATTTCCTACAACTCCTCTTCATACTTCAAGTCCAAGAAATGCTCTCACAAAAAGTTATCAATTTCAACATTATAGGTCATTTTCAAAAGTCAACAAAAAGGGACTTTAAGTCAAAGGCCATAACTTGAGATTGGTAAATCAAAATGACATGGGACAAAAGGCATTGGTTAGATGACTTCAAGACCTTTCCAAAATGTCCAAGAACATGAGCAAAGCTTAAAAATTGAGCAAGTTATGCCTTGTGGAAGTTGGGAAATTTTTGGATATTTTGAAAAGTCAACATTACTTCAAAAGTCTTAAAAATGCTAATGGGCCTCTTTTTCTTCCAAAATCCATCATCCAAAACATGTGCACGACCATTTGGCCCAAAGGGAAGTTTTTCATCATTTTTATTTTATTTATTTGAATTTTTAATTGCTAGAAATTCATTTAATTAATTAAAATATATGAAAAATACCAAACCTAAGTTTTTAAATCTTTTTATGCATAAAATACACTCAATATTTCGTGCATGATCAGATTTAGAAAGAATCAAGGCAATTGGATATGATTGGCATCAAAAACATGTGAAAAAGATTGAAAAATATTTGCCATGAAAATCAAATATCTCTTCATCAATGCAAAGGTTCTTTGGATCAATTTTTCAACCCTAATCATTCCAGTACATATATACATGCCAACCCTAATGCTCATAACCTCCCAGCTGCGCCAGAGAAGAAGAACAAAACTTGCAATTTTATTAAAAAAGTCCAATACTGAAAACACGATTGCAAGGCTTTTCAAGATCAAATAACCACTCCATTAGCTTGCCAAGGTTACCAGGAGACTATTCCAATCAAGAACATTGTCCCATACTCAAGGAATTGGTATATCAGAGTCAAACTTTTCACGAAAATATCCATAATCGTATCATGAATTTTATGCATTTTTCATGTGTTTTCTTTACTGATTTACACTAATTGATTGATTCTGAAGCTAACCCTATAGTTTGATTGAGTTTTTATGCATTGTACGTCATTTCACCATTAAAGCCAGCTAGGGTTCTTCAAACTTGAAATTGGGCGTTTCTGAATACTGTAAAATTGGGACTTCCCAATACCATGATCAAAATCAGGACACTTGGACGAATCGATTGCCATAGTCGCGCCTAATTTATGAAGCACCATAGCCTAATCGCTATTTTGGAAAAGTGCATATTTTGGGGGGGTTCAAAACCCCCGCTAACCTTTTTTTTGTTTCAGGAAAATACAAACGAGGAAGAAGATGGTGAGGTGTAGGCCAGTAAGTGGGTCATTTGAATTTTCGCGCTAAATTTCCCACTAATTTTTGTTTTATCTTATATTGTTCTTTGGCCAGATAATAAACAGAACGCGTGAATAGCTCCACTGGCCAGGCTTGGCATTGGTAATCTCTAGGACCTGGGTTCGAACCCCAGGTCCCCTTTCCTTGCAATAATATTTTTCATAACATCTTCCCATGTAGCTCATGCCCTGAAGATCACCATACGCTCCTCACTCAAACGTGCCACACGTCCCACAACCTCCATCCAATGGCCAGGATCTGAAGCCTATGATGTGCTGCAGTCAACGCACCTACACGCTAGCCAAAAAGTCAATAAGGCCAAGGCTTAATGGGCCAGAATTGCTAGGGCTTTACCTCCAATTGGGGACAGAACCCCCCAAGGTATTGTATTTCTTTTCTTTTCTTTATTTTATTTATTTCAATTATTTCTTTTTTTAATTAATTCCTTTAATTTAATTTATTTTCATAAAACATAAAAATAACAATAAAAATCAGAAAGTCATAAAAATCAAAATATATTTATTTAATTAGTATTCTTGTAAATAAATCTCACTAATTAATTAGATTTAAATTTAGGGTTAATTTTAATATCTTTTCTTAATAAATTAAAAACTTGTAGAATTAGGTTTAAATTACTTTAATTACTTTTTTTTATTTTCTCATCACTAATAATTAATTATTTATTTTTATAAATCAAACTGCATTAATTAATTAATTTAATTTTAGGTTTAATTTTAACATGTTTTTCTTAATAAATAAAAATTGTAGAATTAGGGTTAATTAGTTAATTTCTTAATTTAATTCTCATAAAAAACCATAAATACAAAATCTCAAAAATAATTTCTTTTTTTCATTTTAATTTCATTAATTTAATAATAATAATTTAATTCCTTTAAAAAGGGTCCAACGCCCTCGCTTTCAATTTTACTTCAATTCGCGCATTTATTTTCTTTTCGTATAATTTTTATGTAATTCTCCCAAAGCCATGTAACTCGGACAGTTTATATTTCTTGCACATTACTTCTTTATTTTCTGTCAAATCGGGTCCTGGATTAAATTTGGCAATGTGGACCCGCGCCTTTGTAATAGTTTAGAACTTTTAATTTCCGCATCTTTTTAACTGTTAATAAATGCATGCAAGAATGAATGACTAAATAAAAACAAACGCGTAGATCACCATAACATGACAAGACAAAAATAAATGAACATGACACACAAATCACACACCACCCCTAGGGTACGCCTCACTGTTGCCTTGCCTCGAAAGGTGATCGTCGAGTAGAGGATGTCTTAGTAAGTCCTCATGATCCGGGAACCTGGCATGAGGGTAGCTTCTAAGGTGTCTTCCCATTGCTCTGGTGATCACCATGCCCCGAACCTCAAATTGACCCGAACACCTCCAACGGTGGTGCTACCTACCTCTCAATGGTGGGATGGCACTACCTTAAGGACATTTACACAGACGAATTCCTTAGGGTAGGTAGACGACTCTAGATACTTGCTCTAATTTCAAAAACAAATAAAAAATACTTTTCACACCGACACCTTTTCAAAAAGCTTTCGAAAGCAAATTTTTCAAACACTCTTGAGGACCGATACAAGAGTCGAACTGAAATTTTCAAAGAAATTTTTTTAAAACCCACAGTTGAAAAGCAAATAAACCATTTTGAAAACACAATGAGCAAGTATCTAAGAGCCCATGGATAACCATGGATAAAAAGGGTGCTAACACCTTCCCTTTCTATAATCTACCTCCCGAACCGAGAGCAATATCTTTAAGGAATTTTTCTGTGCTTTTGTCCTTTCCATTTGGAGAAAATAAAAGACGGTGGCGACTTTTGCTTACCGCAACATTTCGCGAACCAGCGTTAAACAGTCAGTTTCAGATCCACCGATCACAGAAGGCTTTAAAGATTATGCACAAAAATGGAGAGACTTGGCTGGGAGAGTTCAACCCTCGTTGTCTGATACGGAGTTGGTTGATATGTTTTTGGGGACACTATCTGGTCCATTTTTCAATCATTTGATCGGCAGCTCGTCAGTTGGCTTCACTGAGCTGATTCTAACTGGAGAAAGAGTAAAAGCTAGGATTCGAAGCGGCAAAATACAGAAGGATGCCTCTTCCAGTTCAGTAGAGAAGCCTTTCACTGGTAAGAAGGAAGCCAATTCCATCTATAGCCCGAGGGGCCAAAACAGGGCTGAACCTCGTCAGACAGTAAGTGCTATAATGATACTGAGGCCTGCAGTTGCTCCATAATGCAACAATCAACAAAGGGTGGAAATACCACAATGGCAGTTTACTCGCATCAACATGACATTGGCTGAAGTGCTACCTCACCTGCTGAGATCCAACTTGGCAAACTTGAAAGAGGCTCCCAAGAATCCAAATACCACATCTCCCAGATATAACCCGAATGCCCGGTGTGCTTATCATTCTGAGAGTCCTGGCCATGATACAAATGATTGTTGGGCTCCGAGGAACAAAATACAAGACTTGATTGAAGCCAAGGAAATAGATTTTGATGCTCCGGAGAAGCCAAATGTCATAATGGCTCCTATGCCCAAACACGGTCGTGGAGTTAATATTGTTGACACTGATTTGTTTGTTGCCACTGTTGATGAAGTTTATACTCTTCTCATGACTGTCAAGAAGAATTTGTTGTTGGCCGGTTTATTTCCGGGTTGTGGTGAAGGTTGCCACATGTGTTCGTTTCTACCTTCTGGTTTCTATTTGCTGAAATCAGGTATTCAGCGCCTGATGGATAGCAGAGAGATTTTGTTCGAGAAAACTATGATTCATGTTGTTCCAATTAAAGACGTTGCCATTATAACCATTTCCTCCAATCCTTCCAAGGTTTCCTCAAGAAGACATGTTAGGATTACATTTGTTCCAAGAATTGCTCCGATGATAATTACTGTTCCCGGTCTTGTCCCGTATGTCTCGGACAAAGTTGTCCCATGGCATTATGGTGCCGATGTGTACTATCATGGCATCAAACAAGATCTGAAAGATGAAGAGGTTGATCCTGATATTGATAACATTGTCGGAACCAGCAAAATCACCCGAAGTGGAAGGGTATTCTCTCCCGAGATTTCCCCTAAGACTGTCAACAAGCCAATTGTCATTCCATCTGTTGTTCCTGCTAGTACATCAACTACTATTCCTGTTCTTACTCCAGTTATTACCCCTATCGGCGAATCGTCTGATACCCGCGGAAAGGAAATTATAGGTGAGCCTGCCCGGACGGAGGCACCTAAGGAAATTGTTGTGGAAGCCTCTAAGCAAGAAATAGAGGAAATACTGAAAATCATTAAGAAGAGTGACTACAATATGGTCGAGTAGCTGGGGCAGACCCCATCAAAAATATCCATGTTGTCTCTGCTATTGTGCTCCGAAGCCCATGCGAAGGCTTTGATTGTATTCTTCAAGACTGCACATGTGCCGCAAGAGACTTCAGCTGATCAATTTAAAGATTTTATGGCCAGCCTGACTGCTGATAATGGGTTGGGTTTTTCAGATGCAGATATGACACCAAAGGGAAGGAAGCATAATGATGCTCTGCATGTCTCGATTGAATGCAGGGACACCACTATGGCTCATGTGCTGGTAGATACTGGGTCTTCACTGAATGTTCTGCCAAAGAAGGCGTTGGACCGGTTGGATTGCGAGGGTTTGACTATGAAGCCTAGTAACATTGTGGTAAGGGCTTTTGACAGATCAAAGAGAATGGTGCACGGGGAGGTGGACATCCCCGTCAAAGTGGGTTCTCAGACTTTTGGGTCAACCTTCTATGTGATGGATATCAGGTTGTCGTATTCTTGTTTGCTGGGTCGTCCTTGGATCCACGAGGCTGGGGCAGTTACTTCCACACTCCACTAAATGCTGAAGTACCCAGTGAAAGGAAAGATTGTCACAGTGCAGGGTGAAGAAGAATATATGGTGAGCCACCTCAATTCCTTCCGGTATATAGAGATGGACGGGGAATTCATAGAAACTCCTTGTCAGAACTTCGAAGAGGTCCCTCAGATCTTGGCATCGACTGAAACTACTACCAACAAACCTCCTTTGAAGATGGCTTCCCTCAAGGACGCCAGGGCCGTGGTTGAAGAAGGTGGGTGTGCCAATTAGGGTCAGCTCCCTGATTTCACTCAGAAAACTGACAAATTTGGCTTGGGCTTTACTACAGGGGCTCAAAGGGCTGTTAGACGCGCTCGGGATGGAAGACCTCCCCTACACATCAGTAATTGGGAAATTAATGCCATTAAAGACAGCAAGGAGGACTCAGACATTGACAGATGGATCTACCCAACTACCAACGGTGGACCGAGTAACTGGATGGCTAGGGACTTTGTACCCATTTCTTTTATTCTGCAGTAATTGACTTACTTGTTTTGAGATTTGTAATAAACAATTTGAAACTTTACGGCTTGGTGCCTTGCCCGAGGCACCTTGGCTTTGCTTGTGAGGGCTATTATTTATCATTTCATATATCATTAATAAAGCATTGGACGTTTCTTGCATACAAATTTTGCGCTCTCTATTTTTCTTTTTTGTTTTCACTTTATCAAAACACCTATTCTCTTACACACACTCACGTATCATAATGCAGATCCATATCCACTCTAGATCCCATTGATAACAGCTCTGCTATTGCCAGTTATGGCTTCAAAAATCTGATCAACCAAGCCGAGGACGAAGGTGAGGATGATTGTGAGGCGCCTGGAGAACTTGCTAAACTATTACAGTAGGAAGAAAGGGCCATACAGCCTCATGAAGAGCCGGTTGAGACAGTGAATTTGGGTACTGAGGAAGATAGAAAAGAGGTTAAAATAGGTGCAAATCTGGAGCTTAGCGTCAAATAGAGGTTGATACAGATGCTGCACGACTATGTTGAGATCTTTGCCTGGTCCTATGAAGAGATGCCTGGTTTGGACACTGATATTGTGGTACATCGCATGCAGACTAAAGAAGACTGTCCTCCGGTTAAACAGAAGGTTCGTCGTATGCGCCCTGAAATGTCAGAGAAGATCAAGGCAGAGGTCATGAAACAGTTTGATGTAGGATTCTTGGCTGTCACTTCTTATCTGCAGCGGGTCATCAACGTCGTTCTGGTACCTAAGAAGGAAGGTAAGGTACGGATGTGTGTTGATTACAGAGATCTGAATTGGGCAAGCCCCAAGGATGACTTCCCACTTCCTCACATCGATGTTCTGGTCGACAATACCATGCAACATAAAATCTTCTCCTTCATGGATGGTTTCTCTGGCTACAACCAGATCAAGATGGCTCCTGAAGACATGGAGAAGATAACCTTCGTTACACAGTGGGGCACCTTCTGCGGACAAAGTGATGCCTTTCGGGTTGAAGAACGCTGGGGCAACTTATCAGCGTGCAATGGTCGCTCTGTTCCACGATATGATTCACCATGAAATCGAAGTTTATGTTGATGATATGATAGCCAGATCTCATACTGAGTAAGAGCACCTTGATCATCTCCAGAAATTTTTTGACAGGTTGAAGACATACAAGTTGAGGTTGAATCCGAACAATTGTACCTTCGGGATAAGATCTGGTTGTTAGAACATAGTTTGATTCTATAACCCTCAATTAGAGTTTTGATGATAACAAAATACAAGAATAAATAAATTGTAAGATTTATAAGACATATATGCTACTTAAAATTATGTTGTGTATTTACAGAAGTTCTGATGGAATCAGCATCAGAAGATCAGTATCAACATCAGCATCAGAAGATATGTCAGCATCAGAAGATCAATAACATGTGTTACACGCTGAAGTTTCCAGATCATACGCTGAAGCTTGATGACCAGAATCTGCGTATAAAATACTCTGACTCTGATCAAGATCCTTACCAAGTTATCAGCACTCAGAAGCGTCATCATCCAGTTAAAGCAAAGAACACTCTGATTACCATAAGCAGAGAACACTCTGAAGCGTTACTAAGCATTCAAGGCAGATTAATTACCAGCGGATTTATTCAAAGATAAGATCTTCTCAAAAAGGAAAGAACGTTATTATCATTGAAAGTGATTTATGGACAACAACGTATCTTTTCCTTGGCTATATAAACAAGTCAGTGTGAGAAAAGTAAAGGCTAATAATCTACACGCACGCAGTCATACAATTTGCTAAGCTTTCCAACCACGCTCATTTAAACGCATTAGCAATCCAGTTTCATTCTAAGCTTAACTTTATGTATTATCACAGTTGTGGTATACTGTTTTATTAGAAAACATCAAACACATTATTTGTTCAATTATTTGTAAAGAGATTTCCTTGAGATAAACCGGTTTGTGGTTATACTCAAGAAGGCTTTAACAGTTGTTAAAGTAGTTGTTGTATTCAGTTGAATATAGTGGATTAAGACCTCGTTGGAGAGAGGCGAAATCACCTTGACGGGTGGACTGGAGTAGTTTGAGATCAAATGAACCAGGATAAAAATACAGTGTTGTCTGCTCATTTGATTTAAAGCTTTACAATTCAACCCCCCTTCTTGTGTTTTTCACATCTTCAATTGGCATCAGAGCTCCTGGTTCTGAGCTTAAAACACTTAACTGTGTCAGTACAAGATCCAGCGTCAGAAAAACACAATGGCAGGACCAAATCAAAACATCAGCAATGACAACAATGAAGAAAGAGACAGATTCATAGGAAAACCTCCAGTCTTTGATGGAGAGAACTTTGACTACTGGAAAGACAGAATTGAAAGTTTCTTTCTGGCCCATGATGCTGATCTGTGGGACATGGTGACTGATGGATACACGCACCCAGTGGATGGAAGTGGTCAGAAGATTGACAGGAAAGCAATGTCTGATCAGCAAAAGCGTGATTTCAGAAATCATCACAAGTCCAGAACAATTCTTCTCAGCGCCATCTCTTATTCAGAATATGAAAATATATCAAACAGAGACACTGCAAAGAATATGTTTGACTCTCTGAGAATGACGCATGAAGGCAACATTCAAGTCAAAGAAACCAAAGCTCTTGTGCTCATTCAGAAGTATGAGGCATTCAAGATGGAAGAGAGTGAATCAATAGAGACTATGTTTTCAAGATTTCAAATTATTGTTGCTGGTCTAAAAGTTCTTGACAAAGGGTATTCCACTGCTGATCATGTTAAGAAGATCATCAGAAGCTTGCCAAAACAGTGGAGGCCAATGGTCACAGCGCTTAAGCTAGCCAAGGATCTCAACAAAATCTCTATGGAGGAACTTGTCAGCTCCCTCAGAAGTCACGAGATAGAGCTAGAAGCAGATGAACCTCAAAAGCAAGGTAAGCCATTAGCTTTAAAATCTAACTGAAAATATGACTCCAAAGTTTTGCAGGCTGTAGAAGAAACCTCTGATGGGTCTTCATCAGAAGAAGATGAACTATCTCTCCTATCCAGAAGGGTGAACCAATTATGGAAGCATAGGCAAAATAAGTTCAGGAATCCCAGAAGATCATAGAATCAGAATGAATCTTTCTCCAGATACAGGAGGTCAGAATCCTCCTCTGGACACAGAAGATCTGAAGGTTCTTCAGGGAATAGAAAGCCAAACAACAAAGACGTCATCTGCTATGAATGTAACGAGCAAGGGCACTACAAAAGTGATTGCCCAGAGCTTCAGAAGGAAAAGCCCAAAAAGAAGTTTGGCAAGGAAAAGAAGAAAAGCCTCATGGCTACTTGGGATGATTCTGACACATCTGAAGCTGACTCAGAATTAGATGATGAAAGAGCAAACATAGCTCTCATGGCAAACATAACAGAAGACAGTGAAGCTTCTAAGTCAGACTCTGAATCAGATACAGAAGAGTTATTCCCTGACTTTGCTATAAACTTTACTAAGGCTGAACTAGCTGAAAGCCTTAATGAAATTATGGAAAGATATCAGCAGATCAGAGTCAAATTCAGAAACCTGAAAAGGAATCTTGCTTTTGACTCTGATAAGACTGAGAGTCTCAAATTGGAGAATTCTGAGTTAAAAGATAAAATTTCAAAATTAGATAATCTATTGCAAAACTCTCAGAAGGAAACAATCCCTGAAACTCCCAGCAATGCTGATGAGATCATCAAGGAGTGTTGTACCCTAAAATTTTCCCTCTCATGTTTTCAAAGGTCATTCCCTACATGGTTGACCAGAAACCCTTGCCTAAGGAAAAAGAATTTTTTTTGAGTGGTACTTTAAGTACCTTTCGATTGGCATTCTGAAAGACCCTTCGATTGGTATTCTGAAGGAGCCTTTCGATTGTCGTTATGGACAAGCACTTCGATTTGCATTCTGAAAGACCTTTCGATTGGTATTCTGAAGGAGCCTTTCGATTGGCATTATGGACAAGCACTTCGATTTGCATTCCGAAAGACCTTTTGATTGGTATTCTGAAGGAGCCTTTCGATTGGCATTATGGACAAGCACTTCGATTTGAATTTTGAAAGACCCTTCAATTGGTATTATGAAGGAGCCTTTTGATTGGCATTATGGACAAGCACTTCGATTGGCATTATGGATAAGTACTTCGATTGGCATTATGGACAAGCACTTCGATTTGCATTCTGAAAGACCCTTAGATTGGTATTCTGAATGAGCCTTTCGATTGGCATTATGGACAAGCACTTCGATTGGCATTATGGACAAGCACTTCGATTGGCATTATGGACAAGTACTTCGATTGGCATTGTGTCAAGGCTTTCGATTTGGATTCTGAAAGACCTTTTCGATTGGCACCCTGGGCCAAGCCTTTCAATTGGCATGTCAAGGGATCCTTCGATTAGCATGAACAACACCTTTCAATTGGCCTGTTAACGAAGCCTTTCGATTGGAATTTCAATAAATACCCTTCGATTGATGTTTGGACAAGGGCCATTTGAAGAACTCCTTCCAGGCCATTCGAAAGAGGCCATCAAGAGGGTACTCAAAAAACATGTCCAGGCACTGAACATGAGAAAATGGCGTGTTTCCCTTGCAAACATTGAAATAATTAAATGCTGATTGTGGATTTAATTCCTGAGTTAATGGCCAGATTCTTGCCTTTTCTACTCAACAAAAGCTAATTCGACCAGAGTGACTCTTTTCAAATCAAGCAGTCGAAGCAGAAGAAGTCCATTCGAAGGAGGCAACTTAGGACCAATCGAAGAGCAGGGCCTAAAGGCATTCGAAATTCAAAAGTGTCCAGGTTCATTCAAGAGACACGAATATTTCAAAAAAGGAAATATTTTAATGTGTCTGATTCTTGTCTCATGGCTTTAATGGCCTGTTTAATTGGCTGTCTCTTGCCGTTACTAGACCCCCACACTCCTATAAATACAAGGGCCAGTGGCACATTACAGAAAAAAACGAAAAAACACAGAGGAAAAAATAGAGAAAAGGAAAAGGAAAGATTTGGAGATACGTTGCCCACAACCCACCAAAGGTTATCAGCATTTTCATCCAAGCCAAGGCAGCCACCAGCGAACAGCTCCACACCCAGAGCCGCAGATCATACATCTTCAATTGGTAAGGGTTTGCAAAACCAAAATTGCACCTTCATGGCATTTAAATACACATTGCATATGTATTTTTGTTATTACTGATTGTGTTGCATGTAAGCTGAAGTGCAAAGGTGAGATCGTGCCATTACTTGGGTACGATCCGAGTTTCCCCTTTCGAACCTCAGAATAAAACAAACCCAGGCCCAGATTCAGCAGATTCACGTTGAGGAAGAATCAGAATTGGGAGGAGATTCGAATCAGGGGGGTAAAGTCCCCCCTGGACCTTTAACATTTGTTTCATTTTGCAGGAAAGATATTCTCAGAATCCTGTTCAGAGTTTTGAAGCTTAGCAGCTTAGCTTCGAACTGGATCCAGGATTTCCAGATCGAAGGATGACATATCCATATCGAACACTCCCAAAAGTGTAGCCCCTCATGCACCTTCGATCAAGCCTCTTCACTGGGTCGAAAGACAACCCACACCTCTTTCGACCCAGGCCTCCAGAATTATGCTTTTTTTATTTGCTGCTTGTTTCCTTCGTTTTTTATCCTTATTTTGACTATTTTATTCCTTTTTTAATCAACATAAAATCAATTAAAAAAAACCACAAAAAAACATTAGGCTAGTTTTTTTCTTCTTCTATTAAATTAACTTGGTTAATTAATCATTTAATTATCTTAACATTTTTCCAAAAAACTAATATTAAGTAGATTTAGATCATTTTCTCAAAACTAAAATTAAGTAGATTTAGATCATTTTCTCAAAAATAAAATAAAACAACAAAAAGATTTTATTCTTAGATTTTTAGAGGTTATTTTCAAATTCGCGCGCGTTTATTTTATTGTAACTGCCTACTGGTTTGTAATAGCTTAACTAAGACTTTTACACTTTACTGCTTTATTCCTCCAATTTTTAGACATGTAAATAATCCCCCTCCCCGAAGCCTTGTAATAGCATAGGATTTACAATTCTCGCACTTTAAATTCCTGTACATATATTAACTGTTTAGATGTATGCTAACTAGGCTATGCATGACAAGATTAACTTTTAACTTAAAATCAACAGTAGCTCACCATGACATGCAAAGATAATATAGCTAAAAATTGACACACTTGCACATGTCACTCCTAGGGTGCACCTCACTTGGTCGCCTCGAACGTGGTCATTAAGTATAGGATGTTTTAGAGGTCGTCCTTTTGTCCCAAGATCATAAGTTGCCTCGAAACGGTTGCCTCGGAAAAATGATCTAAGACACTAGGGTTACCGCTAAGGCGTCCTAACGTTTCTTTAGTGATCACACGTCCCTTAAACCGAATTGACCCGAAAACTACAACGACGGTGCTACCTACTCCTCAATAGTGGGATAGCACTGTCTAAAGGACATTTGCACAGTTTAATTCCTTTTTGAGTAAGTAGAGGTTCTTAAGTACTTGCTCATTTTAAAAACAAAACAAAACTTTTGCACTTACACTCTCTTCAAAAACAAAACTCTTTTCAAAACCAACAAACACAAAGAAAAGCAAACTTTTGAAAACATAGTGAGCAAGTACCTAAGAGCCCGTGGATAACCACGGATAGAAAGGGTGCTAACACCTTCCCTTTCTATAATCTACCTCCCGAACCCGAGAAACAATCTCGAAAAGGAATTTTTCTGTGCTTTTGTCCTTTCCTTGTTGGATAAAATAAAAGACGGTGGCGACTCTTGCTTACCGCGACATTTTGCGAAAACAAACGCAAATGCGAACCAGCATTCCAAAACAGTCAGTTCTCATTCCCACCGATCACAAGGAGTATGATCACAACTTTCAGAAGTTTCTAGCTAAAAACATAGATAGAAGCAAAATGACTTCAATGATCTATGGAGTTAGCAGAAATGGCAGAAAAGGAATAGGATACCAAGGTAAGGTACCTACACCAAAAAATGCCATGGATTTAGTTATAAAACGTACTTCACTTGATTCACACTTTATATATGGGCACACACATGACATCAAATATACAAGTAGTAATTATTCTGTCAAACCAAAATTCAACCAGAGTTTTGGTAAAACTAACAAATCAGGACCCAAGAAAATATGGGTACCTAAGGATAAAATAATACATGTGGCAGATATCTTTAGCAGCAAAGCAGAAACACCAATCATGGTACCTGGACTCTGGCTGCTCACGACATATGACAGGAAGAAGGCATATGTTCCAAAGCCTGGAACTTAAGCCTGGAGGCCACGTAGGTTTTGGAGGCAATCAGAGAGGAAAGATCATTGGCTCTAGAACAATAGGTAATGGAAATCTTCCCTCTATAAGTAATGTTTTATTAGTAGATGGATTAATGCATAATCTGTTATCCATAAGTCAATTAAGTGATAACGGTTATGATATAATCTTCAATCAAAATTCATGCAAAGCTGTTAGTCAGAAAGATGGGACTATCCTATTTAATGGAAAGAGGAGAAACAACATTTATAAAATAAAACTTTCTGAACTAAAAAGTCAGAATGTAAAGTGTCTTCTGTCTGTTAACAACGAGCAATGAATCTGGCACAGAAGATTGGGACATGTTAGTATGAGAAGAATATCTCAGATTAACAAACTCAATCTGGTCAGAGGACTTCCTAACCTGAAGTTCAATTCAGATGCTCTGTGTGAAGCATGTCAGAAAGGCAAGTTTTCAAAACCAGCTTTCAAATCTAAAAACGTTGTTTCTACCTCCAAGCCATTAGAACTTCTGCACATTGACTTATTTGGACCAGTTAAAACTGCTTCAGTCAGTGGCAAGAAGTATGGGTTAGTAATCGTAGATGACTATAGCAGATGGACATGGGTAAAGTTCTTAAGACACAAGGACGAGTCACACTCTGTGTTTGTCACCTTCTGCAACCAAGTTCAGAATGAAAAGGATCTTAGAATCGTCAAAGTCAGAAGTGATCATGGTGGAGAATTCGAAAACAAAGATTTTGAGTCATTCTTTAATGACAAAGGCATTCTGCATGATTTCTCTTGTCCTAGAACTCCCCAGCAAAATGGAGTTGTAGAATGAAAGAACAGAACATTGCAAGAAATGGCCAGAACCATGATCAACGAGACTAACGTTGCTAAGATCTTTTGGGCAAAGGCAATAAACACAGCGTGTTACATTCAGAATAGAATCTCCATAAGGCCTATTCTGGAAAAGACTCCATATGAACTGTGGAAGAACAGAAAGCCCAACATTTCCTATTTTCATCCATTTGGATGTACATGCTTTATTTTGAATACAAAAAATTATTTGAACAAGTTTTACTCTAAAGCACAAAAATGTATTACGTTAGGATACTCTGAACGCTCAAGAGGGTACAAAGTATACAATACAGAAACACAGATTGTGGAAGAGTCAATCAGTGTTCGTTTTGATGATAAGCTTGACTTTGAAAAGTCAAAGCAGAATGAATTCCTTACAGGTATGGAAGTTGAACTCACAGGTACTGAAGATAAGTCATCAGAAGCTCTTAACAAAGACACTCCCTCAACATCAGAAAGAGGCACTGCAAGCAATCCAGCACCTTCTGTTGATCAACTTCAAAAAAGACCATCCAGAAGCAGCATGGATCACCCAGAAGAAACAATCTTAGGAAGAAAGGAATATCCTATCAGAACAAGAGCTAGCTTCAGAAACTCTGAAGAATCCCTCATGGGACTTGTTTCTCTAATTGAACCATCAACAATTGATGAAGCACTTCTGGACAATGACTGGATTCTAGCAATGCAAGAGGAGCTAAATCAATTCACAAGAAATGACGTATGGGATCTAGTTCCTAAACCAAAAGGATTCAACATCATTGGAACAAAATGGGTGTTCAGAAACAAACTGAACGAACAAGGTGAAGTCATCAGAAACAAAGCATGATTGGTAGCACAAGGTTATAGTCAGCAAGAGGGGATAGACTATACAGAAACCTTTGCTCCAGTCGCCAGGTTAGAATCTATCAGAATCTTAATTTCATTTACTGTTAATAAAGGCATCACTCTGTATCAGATGGATGTTAAAAATGCATTCTTAAATGGCTATATAGAAGAAGAGGTATATGTGCACCAACCCCCTGGTTTTGAAAGTTCCAAAAATCCTGAATATGTTTTCAAACTAAATAAGTCACTGTATGGTCTGAAACAAGCTCCCAGAGCTTGGTATGAAAGACTAAGTAACTTCCTGTTAGAAAAGGAATTCACCAAAGGGAAAGTGGACACAACCTTGTTCTGTAAGACAGTTAAGAATGACATTTTAGTATGTCAGATTTATGTTGATGACATCATATTTGGATCTACTAAACCTTCTCTAGGAAGAAAGTTTGCTAAGTGTATGCGGGCAGAATTTGAGATGAGCCTAATGGGGGAACTGAAATTCTTTCTGGGCATTCAGATTAATCAAACCCCAGAAGGAACTTACATTCATCAGAGCAAATATGTCAGAGATCTTCTGAAGAAATTTGATCTCTCAGAATGTAAGCCATCAAAGATTCCAATGCATCCCACGTGCATTCTGGAAAGAGAAGAGGTAAGTAAAAAGGTAGAACAGAAGGTCTACAGAGGTATGATTGGTTCTCTTCTCTATCTGACGGCTTCAAGGCCTGACATTTTATTCAGTGTTTGCATTTGTGCTAGATTCCAATAAGATCCTAGAGAATCTCACTTAACAGCAGTTAAGAGAATTTTCAAGTATCTGAAAGGTACTACTAATTTGGGTTTGTTTTATAGAAAATTAAGTGATTACAGCTTAGTAGGATACTGTGATGCTGATTTTGCTGGAGACATAGTAGAACGAAAAAGCACTTCTGGAAGCTGCCAGTTTCTGGGAGAAAATCTGATCTCTTGGTCCAGCAAAAGACAATCCACAATTGCTCTATCAACAGCAGAAGCTGAATACATAGCAGCAGCTGGATGCAGCACACAAATGCTCTGGATGAAAAGTCAACTTGAGGACTTCCAGATATTTGAGAGTAACATTCCTATCTTCTGTGACAATACTTCTGCTATTTGTCTCAGCAAAAATCCAATTTTACATTCTAGGGCTAAGCATATAGAAATAAAACATCATTTTATTAGGGACTATATTCAGAAAGGGATTTTAAATTTAAAATTTATTAACACAGACCATCAATGGGATGATATTTTTACAAAACCACTTTCTGAAGATAGGTTCAACTTCATTCTAAAACATCTCAGCATGAAGCTCTGCCCAGAATGAAATTGTTTTGATTCTATATATTAACCTTCAGAACTTTGTTTATTTTTCTGTGAACTACTGATCAATCTTCTTTCAGAACTTTAGAAGTGCAGATTGTATCAGAATCTATCCATGAAGATCTGAGCGCTTCATTTCCAGGATAGAGATGTGCTGTTCACTCAAGCAAACAAGTGTCATCCAGTCATCAGCTATTTTCCGAGGCTGAACACGCGTTCACGTTTCTGAAAAGGAAAAAGCGCTGATTGGATGCATTGAGACACATGTCATGGGTAACCGTTCCAAATATCTTTCTGAATCCCCTAAAATCAGCTATCATTAAATGCTAATAATCATTATTAATTTCTCTCTCTTGACGTTTATGTTTTCAAAACCTCTTTAGAAATCTATTTAAACACACTTCACGCCATTTACACTCTTTTACCGTCACTTTCATTTTCTCTAAATATTTCTGATTTCAGCGTTCTTACTTTCTCAAAAAACCCTTTCAATCTTTTTCACGAAAACCTCGTGTGAACATGGCTTCTTCCAGCATTCCTACTTCAGGTTCCCAGAAAACTGTTTCATCTGAACAATACGAAGAACCTTACAGAACGCTTCTAACACCAGTCAAAAACCTAGAGGTTCTGTCAGAATTAATCGTGGATTTCAACAGTCTTAAGGAGAATGGGTTTGATCTATCTGAAGAGGTTAAAGCTCAAGGATGGGAAAAGTATTTTGACAGACTGGTGGGTCCAACATTTCCTATTCTGGTAAAGGAATTTTGGATTCACGCTTCTTCTTCAAATCATCAAGTCACGTCTTACATCATGGGGAAGAAGATTATTATTACTGAAGACCTGATTGCAAGACTCATAGGGTACAATGGTGGTGGTGTTCGTTGCATTGATATGGCAGAAAGGTGTGCTGATGCTGCCCTAATTGCAAGGGAAATCTTCACTCTGGGGCTTCCCTCCAGCAATATAAGGGATTTAAAGGACAAACACAGAATTTGGGCCAAGATCATTCTGGGGTGCTTCAACCACAGGAAGCCTACCAGCTCTCCTGATTACATTAATATTGATCAGCAGTTTCTGATCTATTTCATCTCTCGGAAGGTCAAGATAAATCTGGCTCATCTTCTGTTCAACCATCTCAGAACAAGTGTTAAAGAAACAAGAGAAGAGGAACGTACAAAAAGGGATTGGATACCCTTAGGAAGACTGATATCAGATATTCTTACAGAGAATAGGCTGATTGATCATCTGACAGAGGCTCAAGAAATCAACACTCTGGAAGCTACTGTTGGCAAACAGCTGAATGCCAAAAATCTGAAGAAAATGAAGTTGATAGAGAACATCAAGAAGGAGCCCAACGTCACTCCTTTTGCTGCAATCTCCAGCAGAAGAGTCCCTCTGGATGACTTCCCACTGTTCTCAGGAATTGACTCTAAACCTGAAATCATTCTGAGATATCTGGATGCGTGCAAGGCTGATGGTACAACACCAAATCTGAATATTCAAGATCTTCAGCAGAAGGCTCCAGAGGTTGTTCTGAAGAAGACAAAGAAAAGAAAAGCTGCAGCAGAAGGATCATCTCAGCAGACTCCTAAGAAGAGAGGTAATCCTTCTTCTGTAACTGTTTTAGATTCAACTGTTGTATCAACGTCTATCCCAATACCCACTGTTGTACCCCAAAATTTTCCCTCCCATATTCTTCAAGAATTGCCAAATCAAAGCTTCAAAATCTCCCCAAGGGTTACACAGTTCAAAGACCTCCAAACAGTCAAAATTAGGGTTTTGGTTCTGACAAAGAAAATGAAGTTTCCAAGGGTCCAATCAAGTCCCACATGCCCATAAACATGGCCAAGCATCCTCATACCAAGTTTCAAGACTTACAGCACAAAATTGCACAGTCAAAAACCCTAATTGCACTACAGTCAACTGTAGGGGCAAAATGGTCATTTGACAGTCAAAAGTTCAAATTTTTGGTCAACATCTCATTTTGAAGCCACAAACATCATTTTATCAATGCTTGATCATGATTCTCAAAGCTTGGCTCAAAAAGTCTCAAGATGCAAAAGTTTCCATATTTGGACAGTTGAAAAAGTCAACTGTAACTTGACCAAGGCATAACTTTCACATGGATTATCAGAAAAATTCCATCCAAAGCTCATTTTGAAGGCAAAGACATTTCCTACAACTCCTCTTCATACTTCAAGTCCAAGAAATGCTCTCACAAAAAGTTATCAATTTCAACATTATAGGTCATTTTCAAAAGTCAACAAAAAGGGACTTTAAATCAAAGGCCATAACTTGATATTGGTAAATCAAAATGACATGGGACCAAAGGCATTGGTTAGAGGACTCAAAGACCTTTCCAAAATGTCCAAGAACATGAGCAAAGTTTAAAAATTGAGCAAGTTATGCCTTGTGGAAGTTGGGAAAGTTTTGGATATTTTGAAAAGTCAACATTGCTTCAAATGACCTAAAAATGCTAATGGGCCTCTTTTTCTTCCACAATTCATCATCCAAGGCATGTGCACGACCATTTGGCCCAAAGGGAAGTTTTTTACCATTTTTATTTATTTATTTGGATTTTTAATTATTAATAATTCATTTAATTAAAATAAATAGGTGAAAAATACTAAACCAATGCAATCAAATCTTTTTGTGCATGGAATAGGTTTAAAATTTCGTGCATGATCAGATATGGAAGGAATTGAAGTGATTGGCCATGATTTGTACCAAATAGGCATGAAGAAATATTGGAAAAGATTCTTGAAAATCAAATCTTGAAAATCATGAATGCAAAGGTTTTTGTTTGATTTCTTTGACCTAAAACCTTCACACATATATAGATAGTGCAACCCTAATGCATGAGAGTCCCAGCTGCGCAGAAAAGCCATAAGAAAAACTCACACTTTTGCCTAAAATTTTCAAAACTGAAAACAGGGTTCCAAGAGGTTTCAAGCCAAAATAATTATCTCATCACCTTCCTGAGACATCAAGCAACATATTTGAATCGTTTTCCACATTCCTAACGCCCAGAATTGGTAGATATAAGTCAAACTGTATCGCTCTTTTTGCATAATCGTGCTTTGTTATTTAGGCCATATCCATGCATTTTTGTTCTTGATTCGTGTTAATTGGATGATTCTGAAACTAACCATGTGATTGAATTGAGTTTTTATGCATTGTATGAAGAATTGCCATGGATGATTATTAGGTTTTTTCAAGCTTTAATTTGGGCGTTTCCAAATGCTGTAAAATTAGAGGATCACAATACCATGGTTAAAACCAGCAGGCTTGGACGATTTGGAAACGACCCTCGCGCCTAATTTATGTGGCCGGACGGCCTAATCGCTATTATCAAAAAACGCGTATTTTGGGGGGGTTCAAAACCCCCGCTAACCCTTTTGTATTTTCAGGAAATAAGCGAAGCAAGGAAGAAGAAGGCTAGGTGGCCAAGACTGGTTGGTTCATTTAAAAATTCGCGCTAAAAGTCCACTAACCCTTATGTTTGCTTATGTTATTTGTTAGTTATATTATAAACAAAGAGACAAAGTGGAGCAGTTGGCAAAGCGTCTTAGTGGTAACCCCTGGGACCTGGGTTCGAACCCCAGGTCCCCATCCCTTTCCATAATATTTTTATTAACGTTATCCTATGCAGCGTTCTCCCTTGAAGGCCATCATACACCCCTTGGTCCAGATTGCCACGCACACACCAAGATCAATCAAAGGGCCACAGTTTGAGGAACATAGTGGACATGAGTCAATGCATCCACACGCCAGCCAAGAAGTCAACCAGGCCAAAGAGTTATTGGGCTTAAATTGCTACCATTATACCTCCCAATTTGGGGACAGAACCCCCCTAGGTTTGCAATATTCTTTTCATTATTTTTATTTAATTCAATTATTGTTTTTTATTTTAATTAATTCCTTTAATCTAATATTTTCATTAAAAAAACATAAAAACAATATAAAATCAGAAAAAAGACAAAAATAAGTATTTTTATTTTTATTTAATGTTTTTTTGTAAATAAATAACATTAATTGATTTTAGTTTTAATTTAGGTTTAAATCTTAATATTTTTTTGATAAACTTAAAATTTGGTAGAATTAGGGTTTGTATTAATTTTTTATCCCTTTTCTTTTCTTTTCTCTAAATAATTAAATACTTCCTATTATTTTTATAAATCAAAATTGCATGTAAATAATTAGATTTAATTTTTAGGTTTAAACTTTAATACTTTCTTAATAAACTAAAAAACAATTAGAATTAGGGTTAACATTTTAATTTCAATTAATCTTTCTCATTAAAACCATAAATGCAAAAAATCTCAAAAAATAGTTTCTTTTTCTTTTTAGTTTCATTAATTTAATAATCGCTTAATTTAATTTAATTAAAAAAAGGGGTCCAACGCCCTCGTTTCCAGTTTTAATTCAATTCGCGTATTTATTTATTTTTCTTTTAATATTTATGTACCTCTCCCAAAGCCTTGTAAACTCGGACATTTTAATCTTTCGCACTTTACTTTTACTTTAATTCTTTATTTTTCTGTCAAATCGGGTCCTGGAAATTTTGGCGATGTGGATCCGCGCCTTTGTAATAGTTTAGAATTTTACCTTTCCGCCCTCTTTTGACTGTTAATTAAATCACATGCAAGAATGAATGGCCTCAAATAAAAACAAACGCTTAGATCACTTTGACATGAACAAGATAAATAAATGAAAACGACACACGAATCACACACCACCCCTAGGGTACGCCTCACTGTTGCCTTGCCTCGAAAGGTGATCGTCGAGTAGAGGATGTCTTAGTAAGTCCTCATGATCCGGGAACCTGGCAGGAGGGTAGCTTCTAAGGTGTCTTCCCATTGCTCCGGTGATCACCATGTCCCGAACCTCGAATTGACCCGAACACCTCCAACGGTGGTGCTACCTACCTCTCAATGGTGGGATGGCACTACCTTAAAGGACATTTACACAGACGAATTCCTTAGGGTAGGTAGACGACTCTAGATACTTGCTCTAATTTCAAAACAAATCAAAAATACTTTTCACACCGACACCTTTTCAAAAAGCTTTCGAAAGCAACTTTTCAAACACTCTTGAGGACCGATACAAGAGTCGAACTGGAATTTTCAAAGAAACTTTTTTAAAACCCACAGTAGAAAAGCAAACAAATCATTTTTGAAAACACAAGTGAGCAAGTATCTAAGAGCCCATGGATAACCATGGATAGAAAGGGTGCTAACACCTTCCCTTTCTATAATCTACCTCCCGAACCGAGAGCAATCTCTATAAGGAATTTTTCTGTGCTTTTGTCCTTTCCATTTGGAGAAAATAAAAGACGGTGGCGACTCTTGCTTCCGCGACATTTCGCGAACCAGCGTTAAACAGTCAGTTCCAGATCCACCGATCACAGAACTGGCGACTCTGCTGGGGATAAACTTAAAGTGAGGTGTACCTTAAGGTTAGTTCATAACTGTGTTTTCAATTGTATTGACTTGTCTACTTTAAATTTGTGGGTTGCATGGGAGTTACATAGATCCTAACCCGGATCTGGGGATACCCTGCTTAGGTAGCATAAGCTGTGAGGGACCTGTCCGGCGTAGACCGACACGGGTGAAGCAGTGGCTACGTTGGTGTGGCACCTTGGTCTGTACCGATATCCCTTGTGTTGCAACGAGGATAATATGGGTCTTCTAAGGAGTCATTAAGCACCAACAACCTTAGAACCTTAAATGACACAACTTGGCCATTAGAACAGTAGCAGTATGCTACGCCCATTGAGGCTAAACTCTCGTGATGGTTCTGGCCGCAAGAAAAGATTGCGATGCTGGAGTTATGACCGATTGAGGGTAGTCAATGATATTGGGATCCTCTAAGAACCCGGTTACTTTGATAGGACAGGTATGAACCAACAAACTGAAAGAGGGTAGTACCTAGACCTCATGCTGGCCCAAACTTTAAGGGCTTGTCTTGTGTGACCTGTGTGCCTTACCATGTTTGCCTTTGTATCTATTTGTGGTGTGCTTTATCATAACATCATAGCATCATGAGCATTGCATGCATCCTGCATAAGGACTGACCATTTCAAAGACAAGAGGGTTTCACCTTTGCTCTGTTTTGTAGGACATCATGATGCATGTGCGAAGGAATACTATCCGGTTCAACTTTGTTCACTCACCTGAATTGCTTGAAGAGTTGGTTAGTAGAATTCCAAATACCACTTCCTTCATTCAGAGGCATGGTTCTCTTCTCAGTTTAGTCACTGCAAAGCGGGATCAACAGTTGATGAGTGTTCTGACCCAGTTCTATGACCCTCTGTACCAGTGCTTCACCTTTCAAGACTTCCAGCTGGTCCCTACCCTGGAAGAGTTCTCTGATTTGCTTGGTATCCCTATCTTGGATCAGACTCCCTTTACTGGTTGGGAAAAGACCCTCAGGCTTGAGGAGATTGCTGCAGCTCTTCCCTTGACACATCAAGAGGTAACAGACAACTGGATAACTAGAAGCGGAGTCAAGGGTTTCTTGGCCAAGTTCCTGATTGGTAAAGCTAACAGTTTCTGGAATGACCTGGACTTTAGGGCATATGAATACATCTTGGCTCTCCTAGTCTATGGGTTGGTCTTGTTTCCTAATCCTGACAACTTCATCAATGTCACTGCCATAAGGATCTTTATGTCTCAGAATCTTGTGCCCACTCTCTTGGGTGACATCTTGCAACAACTTCATGCTCGTACTACTCGAAGACGAGGAACCCTATGGTGTTGTATCCCTTTGTTGGTGAGGTGGTTTATTTCGCACCTCCCTAAGTTCGTACTGAAGAACCAAGAAGGAAGGGGTTGGGCTCATAGGTTAATGTCTCTCACCGACAAAGACATCATTTGGACTTGCAGAGGTTTGGATGAGATAACTGTTATTGATCGATGCGGGGAATACCCTAATGTTCCTCTGATTGGTACCCAAGGAGGAATCTCTTACAATCCATGTCTAGCGCTCCGTCAGTTTGGAAGAGCCAGAAGAGCAGGCCCCCATGAGATGTTGGTGCCTCACATCAGTTTTGAGTTTCAGGTGGATAGTGACGAGTTGCGTCGTAGGTTCATCAAGGCTTGGGACAAAGTTCATAAAGCTGACCCACAAGAGTTGGGGCCAAAGACTTCTTTACCTATGGAAGCCTACTACAAATGGGTTCGCATCCGTGCTCAGAAGTTAGGTATGCCGTATGAAGCTGTCAGACCCGTCATTCTTGAGTGTCCTGACAAAGATGGTGTTCCTCCAACTGTCATGCCTCCTCAGATACCTACTGATTATGAGACATTAAAGAGATCTTGGTCGCAACTACGAGAAGAACGGGATTCTTACCGGGAAAAGTTCAACGAGCATGAATTGAAGATCCAGAAGCTGACAAAGCAGTTGGAGAATGAGCGAGTCTTGAATGCTTACATCCGTACTGAGAAGAGGAGACCATGGGATCAATAAGGAGCCCTGGATGTTCTTTTACAGTTTTATTTCCCTTTTCAGTATTTCCTTTCATGTAACGCCTAAGGGCAACCTGTTGAATAATTTCAGTTTCAAAGTTGAATCTAATGAAGTGTGTTCCTTTTTGTTTACAAAGTTGATTCCCGATTGTCTTTGAAAACATAAATCATACGCATTCCATTCATCATGTGCATAGCAGGTTTTCTTCTTTTCAGGTTGCTTACCGTTCTTCGCTGTTTATTTCAGCATCATGAATCCTGACTCATCATCAACTGAGATGTCCATCAAAGCTCTTCAGGCGCAGAATGCGCAATTTCAGGAACTAATCATGGGTCTGGCTCAGGGCCAAGAAGAGCTGAAGGCTCTGCTCCTGAAGAAGGAAAAGAAGAAGAAAAGAAGAACTGTTATGTTCAACTCGGGCCGAAGGTTTGGCAACACTCTGCAGAATGAAGAGGCTGGTTCTTCCATTGGCAAGGGTACTCCTCAAGCGGAAAAAGGTCCTAGTCCGGTAGTCTCTGACAACGAGACTGATTTTGATGAAGAGCAATATCCTCCTGCAGAAGACAGATACAAGCAGTTGGAAGACAGGTTGAACGCTATGGAGATCCAACAAGTGCCTGGGCTGGATTTTGGAGATTTGGGTTTGTCTACTGGTGTGATTATTCCTCGTAAGTTCAAAGCACCATCTTTCACCAAATATGACGGGGCGTCTTGTCCCAAGCTACATCTCAGGTCCTATGTTCAGAAGATTCAACCGTACTCAGTGGATAAGAATTTGTGGATCCACTTCTTCCAGGAGAGTCTTTCAGGGACTCATCTCGAATGGTTCTATCAGCTGGATGGGACCAAGGTTCGTAACTGGGAGGAGTTGGCTACTGCTTTCTATAAGCAGTATCAATATAATGCCGACCTTGCCCCTACACGTACCCAACTCCAGGGTATGTCGTTAGGTTCAAGCGAAGGTTTTAAGGAGTACGCTCAGAAGTGGAGGGATCTGGCTGGCAGGGTGCAGCCTCCGTTGACTGATCGGGAGTTGGTAGACATGTTCTTGGGGACCCTATCTGGGCCATTTTTTAACCATCTTATTGGTAACTCGTCTGCAGGGTTTACTAATCTTATTCTGACTGGAGAGAGAATTGAGGCTGGGTTGAAGTCTGGTAAGATTCCGAAGGGTGCATCTACAAGTTCAGAGAAGAAACCCTTCAAGAAGGAGGCTAGTGCTGTATATGGCTCCCGGAGACAAGAGAAATCTGAGCGCCACCAATCTGTCAGTGCGGTAATGATTGTTAAGCCTGCTGCCGCTCCTCGGCCAACCATTCCTCAAAGGGCTGAAAGACCTAGAAGAGAATTCACCCGGTTGAGCATGACCCTATCCCAAATCTTGCCACAGTTACTATCCACCAATCTAGTGACTGTCAGAGAGGCCCCAAAAGTTGTGAACACTGCCTCCCCCAAATACAACCCAAATGCTCGTTGTGCTTACCATTCTGATAGCCCGGGGCATTCCACTGATGACTGTTGGGCATTAAGGAATAAGGTGCAAGACCTTATTGACGCGAAAGAGATACAGTTCGAAGCGCCTGAGAGGCCGAATTTGGTAACTGCTCCTATGCCCCGCATGGGGTAAATGCTGTTGATGAAGAGGTGTACGCTGTTTCTATGGATGATCTAGCCACTCCCTTAATGACTGTCAAGAAGAACCTACTGCTGGCCGGTTTATTTCCGGGTTGCAGTGAGGGTTGCCTGTTCTGTGCTGTTTCTCTATCAGGTTGTCCTTTGCTGAAGTTAGGCGTCCAAAGCCTAATGGATAGCAAGGAGATTCTGTTTAAGAAGTCTGTTGTTCAGTTGGTTCCGGTAGAAGAGGTTTCTATGGTTACAATCTATAATAATCCAATCAGGGCTCTCCCAAAGAAGCCTGTTCAAATCATGACTGTTGCCCCTGTGGTTATTACTGTTCCGGGGCCTCTCCCCTACGTATCTGATAAGGTTGTCCCCTGGCACTATGGGGCAGATGTGTATGTGAATGGAATCAAACAAGAGTTCAACACTGGCGCCAGTATCTGCGATATCACTGGTCCAGCCAAGGTTACCCGCAGTGGCAGGCTCTTCTCGCCTGACATTGCACCGCCCGCTACTCGAAGACCCCTCCTTATAACACCTACAAGTGTACCTGTTCTTGTTGCTGATCAAGTTGTTTCCCCTGTTGCCGAGTCATCCAATGCTCGGGGCAAAGGGATTGAAGATGAGCCTGCCCGGATGGAGGCACCGATACCTATAAATGCTGAGGCCTCCCAACAAGAGATGGAGGAAATCCTGAAAATAATAAAGAAGAGTGACTTCAATGTTGTCGAGCAGCTGGGGCATACGCCCTCCAAGATCTCCATGCTCTCCTTGCTCCTGTGCTCAGAGGCCCATGCTAAGGCCTTAATTTCATTTCTCAAGACGGCCCATGTGCCACAGGAGACATCTGTAGTCCAGTTCACTGACTGTGTAGCAAATCTGACAGCGGACAATGGCTTGGGTTTCTCAGATGCTGACCTAACTGCGAAGGGAAGAGACCACAATGATGCCATGCATGTCTCTATCGAATGCAGGGGCACTACTCTGGCACATGTATTGGTGGATACTGGTTCTTCCTTGAATGTTCTACCAAAGAAGGCCTTAGACCGTTTGGATTGTGAAGGCCTGGAGTTGAAGCCCAGCAATATTATCGTCAGAGCCTTTGACGGTTCCAAGAGGATGGTTCATGGAGAGGTGGACATTCCTATTCGTGTGGGCTCTCAGGTGTTCGACTCTACTTTCTATGTGATGGATATCCGTCCATCGTATTCTTGTCTACTGGGTCGACCTTGGATCCACAAAGCTGGGGCAGTGACCTCTACCTTGCACCAGAAGCTGAAATACCCTGTCAGAGGGAAGATTGTCACTGTGCAGGGAGAGGAGGAGTATATGGTGAGCCATTTGAATTCCTTCAGGTACATTGAGATGGACGGGGAGTTTATTGAAACCCCCTTTCAGCATTTCGAAGAGGTACTTCCAATTTCAGCAGCAGCAGAAACAGCAGTCGAAGAGAATGTTCCTTTGAAGATGGCTTCCCTGAAAGATGCCCGGGCTGTGGTTCAGAAAGGTGAATGTGCTAATTGGGGCAGGCTTCCCGACTTTACACAGAAAACTGACAAATTTGGACTGGGTTTTACTGCAGAGGGTCAGAAAGCTATGCGGAAGGAGAAAACCAGAAGACCTCCTGGGCTCATTACAAATCCAGGAGTGAATGCTGTTGGGGAGGATAATGAAGTGGATGAAGCTGAGTTCAATAGCTGGATCTATCCAACGACTGATGGCGGATTGACCAATTGGATTGCCAAAGACCATACTCCTGTTACTTTTGTTACGCAGTAATAAACTTCTTTGTTTTGTTATTTGTAATAAACAATTAAAACTCTTTGGCCCGGTGTCTTACCCGAGGCACCGTGGTTTCATTTGTGAGGGCATATAAATTGTCATTTTATATATCATGAATGAAAATCTTGGACGTTTTTCTCGCATTTCAAATCTTATGCTCCTTTTCTGTCTTTCCTTCCTTTATACATATTTCAAAACAGTTGTATTTACACACACTCACTCATACAGGTTTCAATCCACTCTGGATCTCACTGGTAACGACTCTGCTACTGCCAATTATGACTTCGAAAATCCGATCAACTTAGCCGAAGACGAAGGTGAAGATGATTGCGAAGTGCCTGGCGAGCTTGCAAGACTGTTACTTCAGGAAGAGAGGGCAATTCAACCACATGAAGAGCCAGTGGAAACAATAAACTTGGGCACTGAGGTAGACAGGAAAGAGGTAAAGATTGGTGCCAACCTAGAGCTCAGCGTGAAGCAACGGTTGACTAAGATGCTACATGATTATATGGAGATCTTTGCCTGGTCCTACAAAGACATGCCCGGGTTGGATACCGATATCGTGGTCCATCACTTGCCTACCAAGGAAGACTGCCCTCCGGTTAAGCAAAAGGTCCGCCGTATGCGTCCAGATATGTCTGAGAAGATTAAAGCCGAGGTTATGAAACAGTTTGATGCTGGGTTCCTTGCAGTGACTTCTTACCCTCAGTGGGTTGCTAATGTGGTGCCGGTACCAAAGAAAGACGGAAAGGTCAGAATGTGTGTCGACTACAGGGATCTGAACAGGGCCAGCCCCAAGGATGACTTCCCTTTACCTCACACTGATGTCCTTGTGGATAATACAGCTCAGCATAAGGTGTTCTCTTTCATGGATGGTTTTTCAGGCTACAATCAGATCAAGATGGCACCTGAAGACATGGAAAAAACTACCTTTGTTACTCAGTGGGGCACCTTCTGCTACAAGGTCATGCCTTTTGGATTGAAGAACGCTGGGGCAACCTACCAACGTGCCATGGTTGCTTTATTTCATGACATGATCCATCATGAGATAGAAGTGTATGTTGACGACATGATCGTAAGGTCCCAGACTGGGGAAGAGCACCTAGATCATCTGCAGAAACTGTTTGACCGGTTGAAATTGTACAAGCTGAGGTTGAACCCGAACAAGTGCACCTTCGGGGTCAGATCTGGAAAGTTGCTAGGCTTCGTGGTAAGTGATAAGGGTATTCAAGTGGACCCTGCCAAGGTTAAAGCTATTCAAGAGATGCCAGTTCCTAGGACAGAGAAGGAAGTCAGAGGCTTTTTAGGATGCCTGAATTACATTGCTCGATTCATCTTGCATCTAACTGCTACTTGTGAGCCAATCTTCAAGCTGCTGAAGAAAGATCAGGTAGTACGTTGGAATGATGAATGTCAGGCTGCTTTTGACAAAATCAAGGAGTATCTCCAAGAACCACCCATTCTTATGCCACCGGTTGAAGGGAGACCTCTGATATTATACCTGACAGTTCTTGACAACTCAATGGGGTGTATGCTGGGGCAGCATGACGAGTCTGGCCGAAAAGAGCATGCCATTTATTACCTTAGCAAAAAGTTTACCGACTGTGAGACCCGATACTCACTGCTTGAGAAAACTTGCTGCGCTTTGGTATGGGCTGCTCGCCAGCTGAGACAGTATATGTTGACTCATACTACCTTGTTGATCTCAAAGATGGATCCTATAAAGTACATATTCGAAAAGCCTGCTCTGTCTGGGAGAATAGCAAGATGGCAAATGATCTTGACGGAATACGACATTCAGTACACGACCCAGAAAGCCATCAAGGGAAGTGTATTGGCAGACCACTTGGCACATCAGGCTGTAGACGACTATCAGTCAATGAACTTCGAGTTTCCGGACGAGAGCATCATGATTGTGACTGATTGTGAATTGCCTGGACCGGATGAAGGACCTGAGGAAGGATCCCGATGGTCTATGCACTTTGACGGAGCCTCCAATGCTTTGGGTAACGGCATCGGCGCTGTAATCATATCTCCTCAAGGCACTCATACTCCACTCACTGCCCGGCTATGTTTCAACTGTACCAACAACATGGCAGAGTATGAGGCATGCATCATGGGTCTTCAAGCTGCGATCGACCTAAGGATCAAGTTTCTGAGTGTCTTCAGAGATTCCGCTCTTGTGATCAATCAGATCAAAGGAGAGTGGGATACGAAACATCCGAATCTTATTCCTTACAAAGAATGTGTATTGACCTTGATCCCCCACTTCACAAAGATAACCTTTGAACACTTTCCGAGAGAGGAGAATCAGCTGGCGGACGCGTTAGCTACGATGTCTTCTATGTTCAAGGTCAAATGGGATAATGAGGCTCCCCGGATCATCATCTGGAAACTGGACGAACCGGCATACTGTTGTGATCTCGAGACTGAATTGGTAACTGAGAAGCCTTGGTACCATGAGGTAAAGAGATATCTGGAAGCTCAGGAATACCCTGAAGGTGCCTCTGTCAATGATAAGAAGTTTCTGAGAAGGTTCGCAGCGAAGTTCTTCCTTAGCAACGGCATCCTGTATAAGCAAAACCATGATTCGACCTTACTGCGTTGTGTGGATAAAACTGAAGCAGAAAGGATCATGGAGGAGCTACATGAAGGGACCTTTGGTACACACTCCAGTGGACACACTATGGCAAAGAAGATCCTACGGGCAGGGTATTTCTGGTCCACGATGGAAGCTGACTGCTACCAACATTCTCGGACATGCCACAAATGCCAGATATACGCAGACAAGGTGCATGTTCCTCCAGTTCCTCTGAATGTTCTGACTGCGCCTTGGCCGTTTGCAATGTGGGGCATAGACATGATCGGTGAGATTAAGCCTACGGCATCCAACGGGCATCGCTTCATCCTGGTAGCGATTGATTATTTCACGAAGTGGGTGGAAGCAGCATCCTATGCTACGGTAACCAAGACTGTTGTGGCGCGGTTCATTCGGCATAACCTGATCTGTCGATACGGCGTCCCAGAAAGAATTATTACAGACAACGGTACCAATCTCAATAACAAGATGATCACTGAGCTCTGCGAACAGTTTAAAATACAGCACCACAATTCTTCTCCTTACAGACCGAAGATGAATGGGGCTGTGGAAGCAGCAAATAAAAATATCAAGAAAATCATGCAGAAGATGACAGTGACTTATAAAGATTGGCACGAGATGTTACCGTTCGCTCTACATGGGTACCGTACCTCAGCCAGGACGTCAACCGGGGCAACTCCTTTCTCTTTGGTTTATGGTATGGAGGCAGTCTTACCGATCGAGGTGCAAATACCCTCTCTCCGGATAATGAAGGATGCAAATCTGAATGAAGACGATTGGACCCAGACACGATTTGATCAACTAAACCTTATTGATGAAAAGAGACTTGCTGCTATCTGCCACAGTCAGACGTATCAGAAACGGATGATCAGGGCATTTAACAAAAAGGTCAGACCACAAGAGTATCAAGTTGGGGATCTGGTAATCAAGCGAATCATCCTTCCTCAGAGTGATCCAAGGGGCAAATGGACCCCTACATACGAAGGGCCATTTGTGGTTAAACATGTGTTCTCAGGAGGAGCCATGATCCTAACCAACATGGATGGTGACGACCTTCCTCACCCCGCCAATGCAGACATAGTAAAAAGATACTACGCATGAAAAAAGACTCGCTAGGCTGACATGCCTAGGCAAAAATTAGGGCTTCCCGTCGAGCCAAAAGGGTTCGGGCAAAATGAAGGGATGAAATGAAAAATCTGTACACCCGGCAAGTCGAAAACCTGAAAAGGCGGCTTGGGCAAAAATGGGTATCCCGGTGGACTGAAAACCCGAAAGGGCGGTCCAGGAAAAAGTTAGGGATAAAGCGTAATACTGTGTCTCATTGGATCACTTTGCATCCAGAATCCGGTATCTACATCAAGTTCAGACGGCATCGATCAGTCAGCTTCATCTTCAACTAAGGTCATCAAGTGATGAGACGCTCGGAGATATAAAGGCAATAGCAGAGTTGGAACCCAGTGGGATCATTCATTTCACACAGCTGTTTTTATTTTCTTTTGTACAAAATTTGTATAAACTCTCTTGTTCGGCGGCGTTCTCTTACTAGGACGTCAGCCTCTTGTACCTAAACGCCTATTTACAGGCCATTCAAAAATCAATACAAATATACTTTTCAGTTAAAATTGCCAAGTGTTTTTTTCCTTTTCTGTTTTGTTTTGCGAAGAACGTCCAAGGTTCAATTTGTGATATATGCATTGACAATAATTTGCTAACTCATAAATATTTGCATACGAAACAAAGGATTAATTACAGGTAACATTAGAAACAGGGGCAATAAAGAGTTGTCTAAGCAATCTAATTGTTCTATCCACTAAGGTACCAAGGTAGGTTCAGCTGAAGAACATAACCCGATATCTTAATTCCCCAGAGAGTGAGCCAGCAGACAGTATACTCTCCTCAAGCAAAGCTATATTATCAAACCTTAAGGAAGTTGAGTATCCTCCAGCAGATCTCAACATTCCCCAATAGCAATATACACATTCTTAACAAGCATCCTCGGCAATCTTGGCCTAAATATTGTTCCCCGGCGGTATATCAAACATTCATTGGAGCCACTTCCTCGATACAGTGCAAAACTTCCCCAGGAGAGTCCAATCCAGTTTCCCCAAGAAAGTTGGAATCATCTCCCCAGCAGTAAGCTTATCCCCAGTAGATTCTGGAAGCTTATCCTCGCAGAGCACGAACGCGTCTCCCGGCTTTATTCAAGAGTTATTTCCTTATTAGGATATAACTGGGTTATCCTCAGCCAAAAGCCACGAAAGATCGTCCTCGATGAAGCCTCCTTATCCCCAGCGAAGTCTATTAACACTTCCAACACAACAAGGGTATCCCCAGCAAGTTATCAACAACTCAGCAAAGTACCTCTCTCCCCACAGAGTATTGCTTCCCAGCAAGATTGCTAGAGTACTTTCTCCCTGCAGAGTAATCCATTCGCCAAGTTTATTCCCCAACGGAGTTATCTTCTCCTACCGGCATTCTTGCAACTATCATCCCCAGCGGAAGCAAAGATCTGCTTGCCAACATCAGCCCAGGAGTGAATTCCCGGCACCCGTCAAGGATTTACTTTTCCCAGACGAACATACATTCCTAAACATCACATACGTCATTATAGCATGCATATATGCATCATATCTTACAAATCTCATTTATGTTGAGAACATCATTGCTTGATCCATATCATGCATTGCATATGACTGACCTTCACCTTTCAGGAAGAATTCAGTTAAAGTTCTCAGCTACATTCAAGACCTAGACCGGTTCAGTTAAGTCGACCCTAAGACTTTTCTGTTTCTTATCCAGTCCAAGGCCTTCTCTGGTTCAGTCAGATCGACCCTAAGATCTCCCTGTTTCTAATCCAGTTGAAGACATTTCAAGACCTAGACCGGTTCAGTTAAGCCGACCCTAAGACTTCTCTGTTTCTTATCCAGTCCAAGGCCTTCTCTGGTTCAGTCAGATCGACCCTAAGATCTCCCTGTTTCCTATCCAGTTGAAGACATTTCAAAACCTAGACCGGTTCAGTTTATCGACCCTAAGATTTTCTGTTTCCTATCCAGTCCAAGGCCTTCTCTAGTCCAGTTAAATCGACCCCAAACAGATTTTCCTGAAGAAGACTCAGTAGAAGTTATCCAAGATTCTCTCAATGATTGCTGTTGAGGTTGTAGTCGCCTTTGGTTCTCTCCCCGATACTGCGGAGGTAGTAATCATCCCAAGATTCGCTCAACGATTGCTGTTGAAGTCGAAGTCGTCCAAGATTCTCTTAATGATTGCTGTTGAGGTTGTAGTCGCCTGTGGTTCTCTCCCCGATACTGCGGAGGTAGTAACCATCCCAAGTTCCTCTCAACGATTGCTGTTGAGATTGAAGTTATCCAAGATTCTCTCAATGATTGTTGTTGAGGTTGTAGTCGCCTTTGGTTCTCTCCCCGATACTGCGGAGGTAGTAATCATCCCAAGATTCGCTCAACGATTGCTGTTGAAGTTGAAGTTATCCAAGATTCTCTCAATGATTGCTGTTGAGGTTGTAGTCGCCTTTGGTTCTCTCCCCGATACTGCGGAGGTAGTAATCATCCCAAGATTCGCTCAACGATTGCTGTTGAGGTTAAAGGCATCCAAGGTTCTCTCACCGTTCCTGTTGAGGTAGTAACCATCCCTGGTTCATTCATCACCATTTGAAGCTCCAGATCCAGCTCCTGTAACCAGTCAGGACACATCTATACAAAGAATTTGAAGACCAGCTCCTGTAGCAGGTCAGGTAATCATTTTTTCTTTTTCAGGTACGCAGGTTCTCGCTAAGGAAACTCTTATGCGATCGACATCCAGATGGCATCTATAAGCCCATCCACCTTCCATCATCTCTCAGCATGGCATCTATAAGCCCATCATCCTATCCATCAATCTCCAAATGGCATCTATAAGCCCATTCCCCACATCACACTGCTACTGTGTGAGCGCAAATTTCTGGGCACTCTAGTGTTCAATCATCTTCCACCTTCGGATTACGAAAGGCATGTCAGCCAATCTGCATCCTCAGGTTTAAGAAGATTGAACAGGGGCAACTGTTGTACCCCAAAATTTTCCCTCCCATATTCTTCAAGAATTTCCAAATCAAAGCTTCAAAATCTCCCCAAGGGTTGCACAGTTCAAAGACCTCCAAACAGTCAAAATTAGGGTTTTGGTTCTGACAAAGAAAATGAAGTTTCCAAGGGTCCAATCAAGTCCCACATGCCCATAAACATGTCCAAGCATCCTCATACCAAGTTTCAAGACTTACAGCACAAAATTGCACAGTCAAAAACCCTAATTGCACTACAGTCAACTGTAGGGGCAAAATGGTCATTTGACAGTCAAAAGTTCAAATTTTTGGTCAACATCTCATTTTGAAGCCACAAACATCATTTGATCAATGCTTGATCATGATTCTCAAAGCTTGTCTCAAAAAGTCTCAAGATGCAAAAGTTTCCATATTTGGACAGTTGAAAAAGTCAACTGTAACTTGACCAAGGTATAACTTTCACATGGATTATCAGAAAAATTCCATCCAAAGCTCATTTTGAAGGCAAAGACATTTCCTACAACTCCTCTTCATACTTCAAGTCCAAGAAATGCTCTCACAAAAAGTTATCAATTTCAACATTATAGGTCATTTTCAAAAGTCAACAAAAAGGGACTTTAAATAAAAGGCCATAACTTGAGATTGGTAAATCAAAATGATATGGGACCAAAGGAATTGGTTAGAGGACTCAAAGACCTTTCCAAAATGTCCAAGAACATGAGCAAAGTTTAAAAATTGAGCAAGTTATGCCTTGTGGAAGTTGGGAAATTTTTGGATATTTTGAAAAGTCAACATTGCTTCAAATGACCTAAAAATGCTAATGGGCCTCTTTTTCTTCCACAATTCATCATCCAAGGCATGTGCACGACCATTTGGCCCAAAGGGAAGTTTTTTACCATTTTTATTTATTTATTTGGATTTTTAATTATTAATAATTCATTTAATTAAAATAAATAGGTGAAAAATACTAAACCAATGCAATCAAATCTTTTTGTGCATGGAATAGGTTTAAAATTTCGTGCATGATCAGATATGGAAGGAATTGAAGTGATTGGCCATGATTTGTACCAAATAGGCATGAAGAAATATTGGAAAAGATTCTTGAAAATCAAATCTTGAAAGTCATGAATGCAAAGGTTTTTGTTTGATTTCTTTGACCTAAAACCTTCACACATATATAGATAGTGCAACCCTAATGCATGAGAGTCCCAGCTGCGCAGAAAAGCCATAAGAAAAACTCACACTTTTGCCTAACATTTTCAAAACTGAAAACAGGGTTCCAAGAGGTTTCAAGCCAAAATAATTATCTCATCACCTTCCAGAGACATCAAGCAACATATTTGAATCGTTTTCCACATTCCTAACGCCCAGAATTCGTAGATATAAGTCAAACTATATCGCTCTTTTTGCATAATCGTGCTTTGTTATTTAGGCCATATCCATGCATTTTTGTTCTTGATTCGTGTTAATTGGATGATTCTGAAACTAACCATGTGATTGAATTGAGTTTTTATGCATTGTATGAAGAATTGCCATGGATGATTATTAGGTTTTTTCAAGCTTTAATTTGGGCGTTTCCAAATGCTGTAAAATTAGAGGATCACAATACCATGGTTAAAACCAGCAGGCTTGGACGATTTGGAAACGACCCTCGCGCCTAATTTATGTGGCCGGACGGCCTAATCGCTATTATCAGAAAACGCGTATTTTGGAGGGGTTCAAAACCCCCGCTAACCCTTTTGTATTTTCAGGAAATAAGCGAAGCAAGGAAGAAGAAGGCTAGGTGGCCAAGACTGGTTGGTTCATTTAAAAATTCGCGCTAAAAGTCCACTAACCCTTATGTTTGCTTATGTTATTTGTTAGTTATATTATAAACAAAGAGACAAAGTGGAGCAGTTGGAAAAGCATCTTAGTGGTAACCCCTGGGACCTGGGTTCGAACCCCAGGTCCCCATCCCTTTCCATAATATTTTTATTAACGTTATCCTATGCAGCGTTCTCCCTTGAAGGCTATCATACACCCCTTGGTCCAGATTGCCACGCACACACCAAGATCAATCAAAGGGCCACAGTTTGAGGAACATAGTGGACATGAGTCAATGCATCCACACGCCAGCCAAGAAGTCAACCAGGCCAAAGAGTTATTGGGCTTAAATTGCTACCATTATACCTCCCAATTTGGGGACAGAACCCCCCTAGGTTTGCAATATTCTTTTCATTATTTTTATTTAATTCAATTATTGTTTTTTTTTTAATTAATTCCTTTAATCTAATATTTTCATAAAAAAACATAAAAACAATATAAAATCAGAAAAAAGACAAAAATAAGTATTTTTATTTTTATTTAATGTTTTTTTGTAAATAAATAACATTAATTGATTTTAGTTTTAATTTAGGTTTAAATCTTAATATTTTTCTGATAAACTTAAAATTTGGTAGAATTAGGGTTTGTATTAATTTTTTATCCCTTTTCTTTTCTTTTCTCTAAATAATTAAATATTTCCTATTATTTTTATAAATCAAAATTGCATGTAAATAATTAGATTTAATTTTTAGGTTTAAACTTTAATACTTTCTTAATAAACTAAAAAACAATTAGAATTAGGGTTAACATTTTAATTTCAATTAATCTTTCTCATTAAAACCATAAATGCAAAAAATCTCAAAAAATAGTTTCTTTTTCTTTTTAGTTTCATTAATTTAATAATCGCTTAATTTAATTTAATTAAAAAAAGGGGTACAACGCCCTCGTTTCCAGTTTTAATTCAATTCGCGTATTTATTTCTTTTTCTTTTAATATTTATGTACCTCTCCCAAAGCCTTGTAAACTCGGACATTTTAATCTTTCGCACTTTACTTTTACTTTAATTCTTTATTTTTCTGTCAAATCGGGTCCTGGAAATTTTGGCGATGTGGATCCGCGCCTTTGTAATAGTTTAGAATTTTACCTTTCCGCCCTCTTTTGACTGTTAATTAAATCACATGCAAGAATGAATGGCCTCAAATAAAAACAAACGCTTAGATCACTTTGACATGAACAAGATAAATAAATGAAAACGACACACGAATCACACACCACCCCTAGGGTACGCCTCACTGTTGCCTTGCCTCGAAAGGTGATCGTCGAGTAGAGGATGTCTTAGTAAGTCCTCATGATCCGGGAACCTGGCATGAGGGTAGCTTCTAAGGTGTCTTCCCATTGCTCCGGTGATCACCATGTCCCGAACCTCGAATTGACCCGAACACCTCCAACGGTGGTGCTACCTACCTCTCAATGGTGGGATGGCACTACCTTAAAGGACATTTACACAGACGAATTCCTTAGGGTAGGTAGACGACTCTAGATACTTGCTCTAATTTCAAAACAAATCAAAAATACTTTTCACACCGACACCTTTTCAAAAAGCTTTCGAAAGCAACTTTTTAAACACTCTTGAGGACCGATACAAGAGTCGAACTGGAATTTTCAAAGAAACTTTTTTAAAACCCACAGTAGAAAAGCAAACAAATCATTTTTGAAAACACAAGTGAGAAAGTATCTAAGAGCCCATGGATAACCATGGATAGAAAGGGTGCTAACACCTTCCCTTTCTATAATCTACCTCCCGAACCGAGAGCAATCTCTATAAGGAATTTTTCTGTGCTTTTGTCCTTTCCATTTGGAGAAAATAAAAGACGGTGGCGACTCTTGCTTCCGCGACATTTCGCGAACCAGCATTAAACAGTCAGTTCCAGATCCACCGATCACACCCACTCCATTTGAAAACACAACACCTCAAACTTTTAATGATTTTGACCTTGACTTTGATCCCTCTGAATCATTAACTCTAAGAAGATCTCGCTCCCAACCTCAAAATCCAAATATTGTTGAAACCCAACAAGAACTTGAAAAAGTTCTTTCTGATATAGACCAACACACTTCTGCTCCCATACCAGATAATCCAAATCCTGAAACCCACACAGAAGCACAACCAGAAATTCCCCTCTCACCAATACAAGAAATTCCACTCTCTCTAGAACCAGAAATCCCACAACCTTCATCTCCTCAACCTAAACAATCTCCACAACCTGAGATTCAAACTTCTGAGGCTCAACCCTCTGAATCCCCTGAACCACAATCTCTGGCCATTCAATTTCCCTTTGGCACCGTTGTGAATATTCCTCAACTTCCCTCTTCACCATAATTAACTCCACCAAATCCCCCATCAAGTCCAATCATAATTCCTGACTCTCCCACTCCCTCACCAAAAGACAATTCAGACGACCACAGCAAGACTGTCATTGATTTAACAGTCCTTGAACGCCTTGCTGCAATAAACCACAAAACTGTTATCCCTAAACCAAAACATCTAGATGTTGGTTCCAGCATATTGAACTTTGAAACAGAAGTACATAAGTGGATCACTTCTCTACAACAAGCAAGTCTGGAACTGGTTGATCCTGCTGCTTCTAACTACCTTTGGACAAAATTCAGAAGATGGGTATGCTCTGAAACCTTTAAGCTGCAAGAACAGAGCTATGGACAAGCTCAACAGAACTTCAGCAATCTGCTGAAAGAAAATGAAGGTCCAGTTCTGAGCAAGCTGCTTAAGGAAGAAGTTCTCCATCTGGACATTTCCCCTTGGTCTGAACATCGTCCAGCTTCCAAAGATCAACCAGAGTCAGAAGAACAGATGATTCCTGCTGAAGAACAGGGTCAAGAAGAAGACATTGCAGAAAGCTCTGAGAAGCATCCTGTTTCTGAAGATCCTCAAGCTTCCTCCCTTGACAGGCAGACTCTTGAAGACTTGAAAAGATCTGATATGCTGATGAATGAAAGAATGGATAAGCAGGACACCAAAATTGATGCAATAGCGAACATGTTAACTCAGCAACAGGAAACCAACACCCAAATCAAGAGCATGTTGGAGGCTTTGTTCACACGACTTCCTCCTCCTTCTTAGAAATTTTCTTGTTGTTTTTATAATTTGTTTATCTGTCTTTAATATAAACGCATTTTAGCTCTGATCATTTTAGCTCTGATTATTTATGCTTTTTGATAACTGACAAAAAGGGGAGAAAGAATGATATTTTTCAATAACGGATTACTGAGACATAAGTCTCAAACATTCTGACATTCTGATCTACTTGAATTTCTTTCTTCTGAAAAGCTTGAACAGGTACAAAAATCTGACGAAAGAAACAGTAAAGTACAGTAAAGTCCTGATACTCAAAAGTCTCATGGATTAAAGGGAAGTAATCAACTCAGGGGGAGTTTTTCTCTTCGTTGCTCTGATACCTTTTATTCTTTATTTTTAATCTCTGATACCTTTTATTCTTTATTTTTTAATTGAAAAAAATATGGTTTTTGTCATCATCAAAAAAGGGGAGATTGTTAGAACATAGTTTGATTCTACAACCCTCAATTAGAGTTTTGATGATAACAAAATACAAGAATAAATAAATTGTAAGATTTATAAGACATATATGCTACTTAAAATTATGTTGTGTATTTACAGAAGTTCTGATGGAATCAACATCAGAAGATCAGTATCAACATCAGCATCAGAAGATATGTCAGCATCAGAAGATCAATAACATGTGCTACACGTTGAAGTTTCCAGATCATACGCTGAAGCTTGATGACCAGAATCTGCGCATAAAATACTCTGACTCTGATTAAGATCCTTACCAAGTCATCAGTACTCAGAAGCGTCATCATCCAGTTAAAGCAAAGAACACTCTGATTACCATAAGCAAAGAACACTCTGAAGCGTTACAAAGCATTCAAGGCAGATTAATTACCAACGGCTTTATTCAAAGACAAGATCTTCTCAAAAAGGAAAGAACGTTATTATCATTGAAAGTGATTTATGGACAACATCGTATCTTTTCCTTGGCTATATAAACAAGTCAGTGTCAGAAAAGTAAAGGCTAATAATCTACACGCACGCACTCATACAATTTGCTAAGCTTTCCAACCACGCTCATTCAAACGTATTTGCAATCCAGTTTCATTCTAAGCTTAACTTTGTGTATTATCACAGTTGTGGTATACTGTTTTATTAGAAAACATCAAACACATTATTTGTTCAATTATTTGTAAAGAGATTTCCTTGAGATAAACCGGTTCGTGGTTATACTCAAGAAGGCTTTAACAGTTGTTAAAGTAGTTGTTGTATTCGGTTGAATATAGTGGATTAAGACCTCGTTGGAGAGAGGCGAAATCACCTTGACGGGTGGACTGGAGTAGTTTGAGATCAAACGAACTAGGATAAAAATACAGTGTTGTCTGCTCATTTGATTTAAAGTTTTACAATTCAACCCCCCTTCTTGTGTTTTTCACATCTTCACTGGTAAGCTTCTGGGTTTTGTTGTCAGTGACAAGGGTATTCAGGTAGACCCTGCGGAGGTAAAGACCATACAAGAGATGCTGGTTCCCCGCACGGAGATATAAGTTAGAGGTTTCTTGGGACGCCTGAATTACATCATCAGGTTCATTTCACATCTGACTGCTACTTGTGAGCCAATCTTCAAGCTTCTGAAGAAAGATCAAGTGGTAAAATGGAATGATGAATTCCAGACCGCTTTCAAAAGAATCAAAGAATACCTTCAAGAACCGCCAATTCGGATGCCTCCAGTTGAAGGAAGACCTTTGATATTATACTTGATTGTGCTAGACAATTCAATGGGATGTGTGTTAGGGCAGCATGACGAGCATGGTCGAAAAGAGCACGCAATTTATTACCTTAGCAAAAAGTTTACCAACTGTGAGACACGATACTCATTGCTCGAGAAAACTTGCTACGCTTTGGCATGGGCTGCTCGCTGACTGAGACAGTATATGCTGACTCACACTACCTTGTTGATATCAAAGATGGATCCGATCAAGTATATTTTCGAGAAGCCCGCTCTCTCCGGGAGGATAGCAAGGTGGAAAATGATATTAACTGAGTACGACATACAATATACAACCCAAAAAGAAATAAAGGGGAGTGTATTGGCTGATCATTTGGCTCATCAGGTCGTGGATGACTACCAGTCCATGAATTTCGAGTTCCCGGATGAGAATATTATGTTGGTGACTGACTACGAAGAACCTGGACCAGATGAAGGACCTGAGGAAGGATCCCGATGGTCCATGTATTTTGATGGAGCCTCAAACGCACTGGGTAATGACATTGGAGCTGTAATCATATCTCCCTAGGGTTGCCATACTCCGTTCACTGCCCGATTATGTTTCAACTGCACCAACAACGTGGAGGAGTATGAAGCGTGTATCATGGGTCTTCAAGCTGCTATTAACCTGAGGATTAAGTTCTTAAGTGTATTTGGGCATTCCGCTCTGGTGATAAGTCATATCCAAGGAGAGTGGGATACGAAACACCCGAATCTCATTCCTTACAAAGAGTATGTACTGACATTGCTCCCACACTTTGAAGAAGTAACCTTTGAACATTTCCCACGAGAGGAGAACTAGTTAGCGGACGCGCTAGCTACCATGTCTTCTATGTTCAAAGTTAGGTGGGTCAATGAAGCTCCCCAAATTACCATTGAGAGGTTAGATGAACCAGCACACTGCTATGAGATCGATACCGAAGAAGTGGCAGACAAGCCCTGGTTTCACGAAGTCAAAAGGTATCTCGAGGTTCAGGAGTATCCCGAAGGGGCATCTGTCAACGATAAGAAATTTCTGAGAAGGTTTGCTGCAAAGTTCTTCCTCAGCAATGGAATCCTCTAAAAGCGCAACCATGACTCCACACTACTACGGTGTGTAGATAAGAGAGAAGCAGAGAGGATCATGATAGATCTACATGAAGGCACTTTCGGAACCCATTCTAGTAGACATACCATGGCTAAGAAGATCCTACGGGAAGGATACTACTGGTCCACTATGGAAGCCGATTTTTATCATCACTCTCGAACTTGTCATAAGTGCCAAACCTATGCTAATAAGGTGCATGTGCCTCCGGTCCCCTTAAATGTTTTGACAGCTCTATGGCCCTTTGCAATGTGGGGAATCGACATGATCGGAGAAATCAGGCCCACTGCTTCCAATGGACATCGCTTCATTCTAGTAGCCATTGATTACTTCACAAAGTGGGTTGAGGCAGCCTATTTTTCTACAGTGACCAAGAACGTCGTGGCGCGGTTTATCCGACATAATCTGATATGTCGATACAGTGTTCCAGAGAGAATTATTACTGACAATGGTACGAATCTCAACAACACAATGATCACCGAGCTCTGTAAACAGTTCAAGATACAGCACCATAATTCTTCTCCCTACCAGCCAAAGATGAATGGCGATGTCGAAGCAGCTAACAAGAACATCAAGAAGATTGTGCAGAAGATAACGGTGACATATAAAGACTGGCATGAGATGTTACCATTCGCTCTTCATGGGTACCGTACCTCAGCACAGACGTCGACAGGGGAAACACCATATTCTCTGGTATATGGCATGGAGGAAGTCCTACCCATCGAAGTCCAGATACCCTCTCTCAGGATTATGAAGGATGCGAGTTTGAACAAAGACGACTGGATCCAAACCCGACTTGATCAGCTGAATCTAATCGATGAAAAGAGACTTACCGCTATCTTCCATGGTCGGACATATCAAAAGAGAATGATCAAGGATTTTAACAAGAAAGTCAAACGCCAAGAATATCAAGTCGGGGATCTAGTGATCAAATGCATCATACTGCCGCAAGGTGATCCCAGGGGCAAATGGACCCCTACGTACGAAGGGCCATTTGTGGTTAACATTTTCTCGGGAGGAGCTATGATTCTAACCACCATGGATGGTGATGACCTTCATCACCCTGTCAATGCAGACATAGTGAAAAGATACTACGCATAATCAAAGACCCGATAGGTCGACTGGCCTAGGAAAAAATAAGGGCTTCCCGGCGAACCAAAAGGGTTCGGGCAAAAGTAAGGCATGAAAATGAAAAAAAATATGTACACCCTGCAAGTCGAAAACCCGAAAGGGCGGCTTGGGCAAAAAAGGGTATCCCGGTGGATTGAAAACCCAAAAGGGAAATCCAGGAAAAAGTTAGGGATTGAAGCGTATCACTATGTCTCATTGGATCACTTTGCGAACAGACTTCGGAATCGACTATCAAGCTCGAACGGCGCCAACCAATCTGATCAACCTTCGACCAAGTAGCAAAGTGATGAGATGCTTGAAGATATAAAGGCAATATCAGAGTTGGAACCCAACGGGGTTGTTTCACATAGCTATTTTTCTTTCTTTTACACTTTTCGGAGGCGTTCTCTTACTAGGACATCAGCCTCTTTGTAGAAAACTCCTATTACATGCCAACTTCAAAATCAATACAAATCATTTTCATAAAACTTCAATTTGTTTTTCTGTTTTGTTTTGCAAGAACGTCCAATAATTTATTTTCGATATATGCATTTGAAAATGATTGCCGCTCATAAATATTTACATAAGAAACAAAAGACAATTACTCGTAATTCCAGAAACAGGGAAAAACAAGAAGTACCAAACCCTACAGTTACTTTGCCCCGCAGGTACCGGGATAGAGCCAGCTTGGGAACATAATTATTGGTACATACACTCCCCACAGAGTAAGAGTATCCAAAGGCATTGATATCAGCTTTCCCGAAACAAGACAACACTCTTCCCAGCCGAGGTTCATAATCGTGGGCGAGTCAGTAAATTTCATTCCCCAAGTGAAGTTTATTTCTCCAACAGAGCTCGTCATCTCCATCAACGGAATTTCATCCCCAGCTAAGTTTATTCCTCCAGATCAGCGGGTCTACCAACAGAGTATCTCCTCCCCCAAGTCTGGTTCCCGCAGAGTTATTCTCCAACATCTCTTCCCGACATAATATTTATAAATCTCCAAGCAACCGTTAGGGATTTATTTTCCCAGACGCGGGCATACCCCAATAGCCTTTCATGAACATACATCATGACATACACATACATATCATATGCAGCGTAATCTCAATTATTTTGAGAACATCGTCTCACCCTGCATTTCATGCATCACATATAACTAACCCTGATATCTTTTCAGGAAAAGAGGATTAGCTTCAACAAGTTGAGCAGTTATGCAAGTCACATATGTAGATGACTAACGGAAACTCAGTTCCCGAAAATGAATGGGTCAACTAATCTATACTATCACTTCGAAGTAACCCTACGACCTAGGTTCCTTCTCACAGCCCTATTATCCAGGCTTTCATATCGAAGTAACCCTACTATCCAGGTTCCTTCTCACAGCCCTACTATCCAGACTTTCATATCAAAGTAACCCTACGATCCAGGTTCCTTCTCACAACCCTACTATCCAGGCTTTCATATCGAAGTAACCCTACTATCCAGGTTCCTTCTTACAGCCCTACTATCCAGGCTTTCATATCGAAGTAACCCTACTATCCAGGTTCCTTCTCACAACCCTACTATCCAGGCTTTCATATCGAAGTAACCCTACTATCCAGGTTCCTTCTCACAGCCCTATTATCCAGGCTTCCATATCGAAGTAATCCTACGACCCAGGTTCCTTCTCACAGCCCTACTATCCAGGCTTTCATATCGAGGTAACCCTACTATCTAGGTTCCTTCTCACAGCCCTACTATCCAGGCTTTCATATTGAAGTAACCCTACGACCCAGGTTCCTTCTCATAATCCCTACTATTCAGGATTTTATTTCAAAGTAACCCTACTATCCAGGTTCCTTATCACAACCCTACTATCAAAGCTTTCATATTGAAGCAACCCTACTATCCAGGTTCCTTCTCACAACCCTACTATCCAGGCTTTCATATCGAAGTAACCCTACTATCCAGGTTCCTTCTCACAGCCCTATTATCCAGGCTTTCATATCGAAGCAACCCTACTATCCAGGTTCCTTCTCACAGCCCTACTATCCAGGCTTTCATATCGAAGCAACCCTACTATCTAGGTTCCTTCTCACAGCCCTACTATCCAGGCTTTCATATCGAAGCAACCCTACTATCCAGGTTCCTTCTCACAACCCTACTATCCAGGTTCCTTCTCACAACCCTACTATCCAGGCTTTCATATTGAAGCAATCCTACTATCCAGGTTCCTTCTCTCTTATCTCCAGATAGCAGTCCATAACACTTTAGAACCTGGACCTGATCAAACATGATTGGTTTTAGATTTCCCCAGTAAATCACTATGTAGCTTGTACCCTGACCAAATATGCAGTTCACTTCCGCTTCCTAAAGCCGGAGTTATTTCCCCAGTAGAGTAACGGACAACTGAAGCTAATAAAATTCTATTTCTCCCAAGAAAAATACCAACGTTCCTCAGCATATTCCTCATCAACAACAGTAATAGGAACTCTCATCAAAGGAATATCTCAGGAAATTAACATCATCTAGATGGCATCTTCAAGCCCATCTCCGACGTTTCTCCGTCACACCCAGGATGACACCTTTAAGCCCATCTCCGAAAATCTTCTATCATCAACTTCCAAATGGCATCTGTAAGCCCATCCCCGATATCACAAATCAAGTTCCACTTCATGCGAGTGCAAATTTATGGGCACTAGTGTTCAATCATCTTCCACCTTCAGATCACGAAAGGCAGACAGCCAATCTACATCCTCAGGTTTAAGAAGATTGAACAGGGGCAGCTGTTGTACCCCAAAATTTTCCCTCTCATTTTACTCAATGCATGCTCCTAGAGATCTTCAATTTGCTCAAGCTTACCCAAGAGTTGACCCGACAAACTCCCTTCTAAGGCAGTGTACCTCAAATTAGGGTTTTCATTGTCATCAAGATGGGTGAACCACAAAGACCTCATATTCTCTCTGTGGTCTTAATATGTTCTCAAGACCCTACATGCCAAGTTTCATGCCTTGCACAAGAAGTTTGCTCAGTCAATTGCTCAGATGCTTGAGAATCGACTGTATTAGGTCAAAAGTCAATTGTGACCAACATACAGTCAAACTTCAAGATTTTTGGTCAACATTAACATTTTGAAGTGACTTTCATCATTTTATCAAGGGTTGATCATGATTCCCAAAGGAATGCTCCAAATTCATCAAAACCCAAAAATTGCTAAATTAAGGCTTCTTAGTAAAAGTCAACCCAAATTTGACCAAGCATAACTTCCACATGCTTTATCAGAAATTTTCCATCCAAAGCTCATTTTGAAGAGGATGCAATTCCCTACAATTCATCTTCAGCTCACAAGTTCAAAATATGCACCCACAAAAAGATATGAATTTCTACATTATGGGTCCTTTTGAAAAGTCAACAAAAACACCTTTTGGGTCAAAGCTTCTTACATGAACATGGAATACTTAATTGAGATGAGACCAAAAGGGTTGCTTAGGGGACAACCTAAGCTTTCTAAAAAGTCCAAGAACACCTCTCTAGGGTTAAAATTGGAAGAGATATTCCTTGTCAAAGTTGACCTTTTTTGCTAAATGGGCCCAACTTTTTATGCTTGCACCTCACTTATAATGTGGTCCACGACTCAAATATTCACCCACACATTATTTGCTTCAGTTTTCAATTTATTTTGATTTTTTATTAATTAAAAATTAAATTAAATCAAATAATTGATGAATAATAGCAAAGATATGATTTGATTTGGTTTTTGGACAGGTTGGCAATCAAAATATGCTAAATTATCAAGGCCAAAACGAATCAAGCATAATTGGTACAAGAAAGGGAAGATTTGGCTCAAAATAGAAAGTTTGCATATGGCTAAAGAATCAAATCAAATCTCATCAAAATTCAAGATTCAATCCAAGTTTGTAACCCTAATTCATTCCTAGGTATATATTGGACAAGAACAAAGCAAAAAACAAGGGTTAGCAATCTTGAAAGAGGAAGAGCAAATTCAAAAATTCAAAGAAAAGTGTGAATCGGTTTTCACTCCACAGACCAATTCAAGCCATTCCAACGATTCCAATCGTTTCTTGGACCTTCCCAGAAGCCAACTGGATCATTTGCAAGGCTTGAAACACCCAGAAACACGCACAATCACTCTCACTATTTGCTCATATTTTCAAAATTGGTTACTGTATTTCTTGCATCATTAGCATGTTTAAGTTATATATTTGTGATCCTCATCGTGTTTACAAGCTAACTGGATGATTTGATTTCATTTTTGAAGTATGTACATGCCTTTGCCATTGTTAGGGTTTGTATGTGCAGTTTAGGGGTTTTGTCCACAGGTGAAATTAGCCAAAAAGAAGGGTACCATGATGTTCACGAGATCAAAACGAATGGATCTATATAGTTAGAAATCATTTATCATGTGTCTTGTGCATTTTGGAAATTTGCAGGGGCTATGGCTACGGACATGTGACTGTAGGTAAAAGGTATATACCTAATACGACGGTCCCAGGAAGAAGAAGATATATGGCGCGATTCCATTGGGCCATTTGAATTCCGCCCGTGTTTTTTTCTTTCCAACTAACCCATCTATTTTTTATATATTATATTTTGTTTTTGTTGTTTATACAATAAAGCAAGATAGCTCAGATGGTGAAGCGCATTAGTGGGGAGTATAAGGACCTGGGTTCGATCCCAGGTCCCAACAAATTTTCTTTATTTCACTTTCTTTCAACAGATCCAGTGCATTGTCATTCTACACGCCCAACATACTCCACCAATCTCCAGCCAGTGGATTCATCATCCATTCAAATCAACGCATAGGCAATGAGAGACTATGATGCACCCTCAGGTCAACGCCACAAAGAATCCAATACTGACCGGGCCTAGAGTGCTTTTGGGCTTGAAGATTTCAGATTGACACCCCTCCTTTTTCTAGTATACAGGCCCAATTTGTAGTTTCTTTCTATTTTCTTTTTCTAATTTCTTTAATTGTTTTCTTTATTTGTTTTAATTAATTAACCCAAAAAATATTATTTTTTCCATAAAATCAACAGATCATAAAAAAAGAGCTTTTTTATATATATAATATTTTATTTAATATAATTAGTAAATTAGGTAAATTTAATTTCTTTTTCATAATTAAAATCAAATAGAAACTAGGTTTTTTAATTTTACAATTAAATTTCTTTTCTCAAATAAAAAAACCCATAAATACAAAAAATCTTTTTGTACAAAACATTTTATTTTCTTGAAATTATTTAATTTAGCTAGATTAGGTTAATTTCAATTTCTTTTTTGTAAATAAAAATAATTAGAATTAGGGTTTTATTGTACATAATTTAATTAATTATTTTCTCAAAAATAACTTAATTATTTTTCAATTAGGGTTTAGGTTATTTTTCAACATCCCTCGTATTTAATTCGCCGCACATTTAATTATTTCTTTTCCATTATTTTTGTAACTGACAATGGTTTGTAATAGTTAAACTAGGGTTTTATTTACTGCTTTAATCCCCAATTCTTTGGTTATGTAATTAATCCCCATCCCCCGAAGCCTTGTAATAGCTAGGTTTATTTGTTCGCATTTTTAATTTCTGCAAATATTTAACTGTCTAGATGTATGCTAATAGGATTATATAGCAAGAATATCTAAAATTAAAACGGTAGATCACCTAATGTGCAAAGATTAAATAACTGAAACAATTCACATGCACATGTTCACTCCTAGGGTTTGCCTCACTTCGGTTGCCTTCGGTAAACAATCATTAAGCATATGAGATTTTAGTGGTTGGCCTCCAGTCTAAAAAGATCAAATTGTCCCATTCGAATGTTGCCTCGGAAATGTTGCCTCGGAGATGTTGCCTCGGAAAGATCTTAAAACTCTAGGGTTACTACTAAAGATTTCTAACTATTGCTTTAGTGATTGTACTGGTCCCTTTCGAATGTCCCTTACAACTCCAACGATGGTGCTACCTACTCCTTAATAGTAGGATAGCGCTGTCTAAAGGAAACGAGAACAAACAATCTTTTTCCGAGTAGGTAGAATCTTAAGTACTTGCTCAATGAAAACTTTTCACACAAACACCTTTCAAAACAATTTTCAAAACAAACTTCGTCACACTCTTGAGGATTGATACAAGGATTATCACGAAGTAAAACATTTTCAAGACAAACACACACAAGCAATTTGAAAAATGAGCAAGTACCTAAGAGCCCGTAGATAACTACAGATAGAAAGGATGCTAACACCTTCCCTTTCTATAATTTACCCCCCGTACTCAGTATCTCAAAAAAAGGTTTTTTCTGTTCTTTTTCCTTTTCCATGATTGGATGAAATAAAAGTCGATGGCGACTCTTGCTTACAGCGACATTTTGCAAACAAAAAACGCAAAACACAAACTAGTAAAAATAGTCGGTTCTGCCATCGTATCACAAGATCCTTCTGTGTTGCACTCCTCTTTTGGCTAGGTGGTTTATTTCGCACCTACCCCGATCTGTCTTGAAGAACGAACAGGGTTTGAGATGGTCTTTGTTGTACCCCAAAATTTGCCCTCCCATAATTCTCAAAACATTTCAAGTGAGGTCCTCAAATTGCTCAAGGAAGTCCAAAGGTTGACCAGACAAACTCCCTCCTAAGGCAGTCTACCTCAAATTAGGGTTTCATTTTGCACCAAGATACTTGAATCCAAGGAATACCAAATGCTCACCATTATCCTAATATATTCTCAAGATCATCCATGTCAAGTTTCAAGCCCTGCAGAGAAAGTTTGCTCAGTCAATTGCTCAAGGGGTTAAAAATCGACTGTGTTATGGGAAAAGTAAATTGTGGCCCACATACAGTCAAACCTCAATATTTTTAGTCAACATCCTCATTTTAAAGTATTATTCATCATGTGATCAAGGGTTGATCATTATTCATCAAGGATTGCTCACAATTCATCAAAACCCAAAAGTTGCTAAATTAGGGTTTTGTAGGAAAAGTTAACCCAACTTTGACCAAGCATAACTTTCTCATACTTTATTAGAAATGACCCATCAAAATCTCATTTTGAAGAGGATGCAATTCCCTACAATTCATCTTCAACTCCCAAGTTCAAAATATGCACTCACAAGAAGTTATGAATTTGGACATTATAGGTCATTTTGAAAAGTAAAAAAAAAAACACTTTTTTTGTCAAAGCTTCATACATGAACATGGAAGACCCAATTGAGATGAGACCAAAAGGGTTGATTAGAGGACATCTTGAGCTTTCTAAAAAGTCCAAGAAGACGTCTCTAAGGTCATAATTGAAGGAGTTATGCATTGGTGAAGTTGACCTTTTTTACAAAATTGCCAAAAGTCAAATATGCCTCAAATTGGAATTTTTGTCAAATGGGCCCAACATTTTGTGCTTGTATTGAGTTTGTAACATGGTCCATGAGTCATGATCCTTCCCACTTCCATTTATTTTATTTTTTCCATTTATTTTGATTTTTATTTCAATTAAATCAAATTAAATCAAAATCAAATCATGAAAATATCAAATTCATTTAAACCATGAGATTTTGTGCATATTTCAGGTCCATGGATAGCTGGCAAGGGAATCAAATCGTGCAAGGCTTGTTTGTACACAAAAATTTTGATTTTTTACTTGTTTTGGAAAGATTTACAAGAGAATCAAATCTTGATCAATCACCTTAATTGAAGAAGATTTGAAACAAATTTATAAACCTAATTCACTCAAGGCTACATATAGAACGTTTGCAGACCAAATGCACAAGGGTTAGAGGCGTGTAGAGTGAAGAACAACTTTCATAAAAATCAAATAAAAGTGGTAATCTGATTTCATAGTTCAAGCCTACCTCAAGCCTTCCAAGTTATCTCGTTCGCTTCCTGGGTGTTCAAGGAGTCTATACCAATCACCAACAAGTGTTTTCGTGCCCAGAAACACAATGTAAGTGCTTCACGACATCCCTCCCTCTTTGAAATTGAATCTCATGAATTTGACATGGTTAGCATGATTAGTTTATATATTCTGAATCCTTGAAGCATTTGCAAGCTATTGGTAATGATTAATTGCATTTTTGCTAACCATACAGAGATCCACCATTGTTAGGTTTTCTTGGTTCGTTTTAGGGTTTTCTTATGCAGGTAAAATTGGCCCAAAAGAGAGGTACCTTGATGTTCACAAGGCCAAGACGAATTGGTATATGGCATTAGTTTGTGTTTATCATGCTTGTAGGCGATTCTGGAAACACGCAGGGGCTATAGCTACAGACATTTGTCTGTAGGTAAAGGTCTTGACTTTTACCAACGGAGAGAGGAAGAAGAAGGGTGGCGTGGCACCCCCTGACTGGCCCATTTGAAAATTTGTGCGCTGGAAAGTTAATCTGTTGTGTTTTTCAATATAATCATTGTTTTTATCTATTGTATAACATAAGCGCGTTGGTTCAGTTGATCAGTGGGAGAGAGAAAAAGCCATAGGGCCTGGGTTCGAATCCCAGGTCCCCCTATTATTTCATAATATTTTTCATTGCATGATCAGGCATATGTATAGGCACAAGGACCACCATGGACCATCATCTTTCAACCATCAGATTTCCCACAATCTGGATCCAAAGGCCATCACATGAAGGTCTACCATGCATCTTAGTCAAGCCAACGCGTTGGAATATGAGAAGTCAACTTTGGACCAAGGCTTTTGGGCTCAGAATTTGCTAAGGACACCCCCCTCAATTGCCAGCATACCAGGCCCAATTCTCTCTTTTCTTCTTTATATTTTCTTTATTTAATTTATTTTGTTTAAATTATTTTCTCACAAATTTAATTCTTTTTTATACAAAAATTCATAAAATCAACTTTCATCAAATTTAGGTTTTTTATATATTTTGTCAAAATTAATTTAATTAGTTTAATTTAATTTTAGGGTAACTTTTATTTTTTGCAAAGAACTTAAAATAATTTAGAAAATTAGGGTTTTGTTTAATTTATTTTTTATTTTTTATTTTCCTTTTCTTAAAATAACCAAAATACAAAAATAGGTCAAAATTAATTATTTTTATTAATTTAAATTAATTAGTAACTAGGTTTGTATTTATTCATTAAAACCTTATTTTCTTAAAATAATCAAAAACAACCAAAAATATGTCCTTTCTTCCAATTAGGTTTAGACGGGGTCAAAACCCTATTTTTTTCCCGTCCTCGTTTCACCGCGTGCATTTATTTATCTTTACAATATTAATGTAACTGCTTATGGGATGTAATAGTTTAATTAGGACTTTTTCGTTTATTTATCGTTTTTACGGGGTTTTTTGGCTATGTAATTAATCCCCCTCCCCGAAGCCTTGTAATAGCGTAGTTTTATTTCTCGCATTTTAACTTTCGCAAATATTTAACTGTTAGATGTATGATAATAGGATTGCATGACAAGAATGTATGTTTGTAATTTTAAAATGGTTAGAAAACCCTAAATGTGCAAAGATAATAACTGAAATCAAGTCACTCGCACATGCGCATTCCTAGGGTATACTCTCACTTCGGTTGCCTTCGGTAAACGGTTATTAAGTATAGGGTGTTTTAGTGGTCGCTTTCTTGTCTAAACAAAGATCAAATGTCCCATTCGAAAATGTTGCCTCGAAAATGTTGCCTCGAAAAGGTTGCCTCAGAAATGTTGCCTCGAATATGATCTTAAGACATTAGGGTTATTACTAAGACGTCCTAACATTGCTTTAGTGATCGTTCGTCCCTTTCGAATTGACCCTTACAATTCCAACGACGGTGATACCTACTCACTAATAGTGGGATAGCGTCGTCTAAAGGAAACAAGAACAAAAACATTCTTTTTTCGAGTAGGTAGATGCTAGTAGGTACTTGCTCAAAATCAAACTTTTTTTCCACACTTACACTCCTTTCAAACAAAGTTTTCAAAACGACTTCGTAACACTCTTGAAGACAGAAGCAAGGGTTAAATCGAAGTAAAACAAAAACTTTTCAAAAACACACAAACACACAAACACAAAAGCAATTTTTAAAATGATGAGCAAGTACCTAAGAGCCCGTAGAAAACTACATATGGAAAGGGTGCTAATACCTTCCCTTTCTATAATCTACCCCCCGTGCTCAAAATCTCGAAAAAGGAATTTTCTGTGATTTTTTCCTTTCCGGTTGGATGAAATAAAAGTCGGTGGCAACTCTTGCTTACCGCGACATTTTGTAAACACAAACGCAAAATGCAAACCAGCATTTTCCTAAAACTGTCTGGTTCTGCCACCGTATCACAGAACTGGCAACTCTGCTGGGGAATAATAAGTGGGGTATACCTTAGGATTAGTTCATCATAAATTGCTTCTCTTATTTGATTTGATTTCTTTACTTTTGAGGGTTTTGTATTGGGAGTTACTATAGATCCTAACCCGGATCTGGGGGACACCTTTTAGGTAAGTAGCAATAAACTATGGGGGAACTGTACGGCGTAGACCGATACGGTTGAAGCAGTAGCTACGTTGATGTGGCACGTTGGTTGGTACTGGTATCCCTTGTGGAGAAACGAGGAGAATACGGGGCTGCTATATGTGTCGTTAAGCATCAACTGACCTTAGAACCTATAATTGACCAACTTGGGCATAGGAAGTAGTGAGATAGCCGGTCTCGGTGTAAAGCTGGGAATTGGTTGATACTCGATGCTACACTCATTGAGACCATACTCTCGAGATAGTTTCGGCTGCAAGAAAAGATTGTGTGAGCTGAAACCATGACCGATGGAGGATGGTTAGTGATATTGAGAACCTCTAGAACCCGGTTACTATTATTAGGACAGGTTGAAAGCAACTGAAATTCAAGAGGGTAGTACCTAGACCCCATGCAAGCCTGAAACTTAAGGGCTCTTGTGTGACTTGTTTGCCTTTTCCATGTCTGTTATCTGCTATACCTGTTGTGTGTTTTATCATGACATCATGCATCATAACATAGCATGCACACTTCATTATACTAACCATTTCAAAGACCGTGGAGATTTATCTTTGTTCTGCTTTGCAGATTATGGCTTCCATGCGCAGAAACACCATCCGAGTTAACTTTGTGCAAATACCTGCTCAACTCAAAGATTTAGCCTCGAGAGTTTCTGATACTTCTTCATTCATTAAGAGACATGGTCAGCTTCTTAGCTTGGTTACCTCAAGGCTTGATGAGCAAATGACGAGTGTGCTTTTCCAGTTCTTTGATCTGGCGCATCACTATTTCACTTTCCCGGATTATCAGCTAGTTCCTACTTTGGAAGAGTTTTCTCACTTATTGGGTAAATCCATCCTAGAGCAGATGCCCTTCACAGGTTTGGAAGATGCTCCTAGACCAGAGGACATTGCTTCATCCTTACATTTGAAAAGGGCTGATGTAGTATCCAACTGGGAGACGCGAAGCGGGGTTAAAGGTTTCTTAGCCAAGTTTTTGATAGATCAAGCTCAACTATTCTGGGATAACTTGGACTTTCAGGATTTTGAAGACATCTTAGCTCTCCTTATCTACGGTTTGGTTCTTTTCCCGAATTCAAATTCCTTCATAGATGTGAATGCAGTTAAGATCTTCCTGTCTCGCAATCCTGTGCCTACTCTGCTGGGTGATATTTTGCATGCCCTTTATACTCGTACTGTGCAAAGAAGAGGGACTCTCATGTGTTGCATGCCATTGCTGGCGAGGTGGTTTATTTCGCACCTCCTCAAGTCCATGTTGAAGAATGAGGAAGGTTTAGGGTGGTCTTACAGAATAATTTCCCTTGCCCATACAAACATTCTTTGGAGTTCTAAGGCTATGGAAAGCATTGATGTCATTTATCGTTGTGGGGGATACCCTAATGTCCCGTTGCTTGGAATTCGAGGGGGAATAACCTACAATCCATGCCTAGCTTTACGACTGTTTGGTCGCGCTCGGAGAGATGGTCCTCATGAGCTACTTCTTGCAGATATTGCCTTTGACTACAAGGAAGACGTTGACGAGCATCGCCGAAGGTTTATACGAGCTTGGGGCATGGTGAACAGGTCTGATCCTCAAGAGCTAGGACCAAAGACTTCTCTCCCTATGCAACCTTATCTCTAGTGGGTCCGAGCTCGAGCCCAGAAGCTTGGGATGCCTTATGAAGCTGTGTTGCCAGTGATTGTGGAGCCTACCAATGAAGAGGGAACTCCTTATACAGTCCTTTATACCTACATTCCCACTGATCTTGGGGCATTGAATAGATCCTGGATTCAGCTGAAGGAGGAGAGGGATACCTACCGAGAGAAGTATCATGAGAAAGAAAGGAAGATCTTGAAGCTTACCAAGCAACTTGAGAATGAAAGGACGATTAATGACTACGTCATCACCAAGGGGAAGCGTCCATGGGATTTCTTATTTTTGCTTTTTCTAGTTTAGATTTGTTTTCCATTTATTTCTTTTGTAATGCCTCAAAGGCATTGTTAAACATTTTTTATGAGTTAATCTAATAAAGTTTGTTTTATTTTGTTTTTACAAATTTAAATCTCCCAAGGTCTTTGAAATCATTACACACGCATCCCATTATCATGCACATCATTACAGGTACCATTACAGGTTTCTCATCTTCTTCGCTGTTTATTTCAGCATGAAATGTCTTCTGAAATACATACCGATCAAGCCATCAAAGCTCTACAGGCACAGAATGCCCAATTCCAATAGATGTTCTTGAACTTGGCTAAAGGGCTAGAGGATTTGAAGACTCTCATCCTGAAGGAGAAGAAGAAGAAGAAGAAGAAGAAGAAGAAGGTTGTTCTTCTGAATATGTGTAATAGATTTGGGAATAGGTTGCGACAGGAAGCTGATCTGTCTCTTTCATCCAAAGGAGAAGAGGTCCAAGAGGAAGAAAAGGGCCCCAGTCCTGTAGTTTCTGATGATGATACTGATTTTGATGATGAGCAGTATCCTCCTGCTGAGGATAGGTACAAACAACTTGAACACCGATTGAGCGCTATGGAGATTCAGAAGATACCTGGTTTGGACTTCGGAGATCTGGGACTAGCATCTGGGGTGGTGATCCCTCATAAGTTCAAATCTCCGGTTTTCGCCAAGTACGATGGAGCATCCTGTCCAAAACTCCATCTCCGCTCGTACGTCAGAAAAATCCAACCCTACACTGCTGATAGAAATTTGTGGGTACATTTCTTTTAAGATAGTCTGTCAGGGACTCAACTTGAATGGTTTTATCAATTGGAAGGAGCTAATGTCCGCAACTGGGAGGACCTTGCTGCTGCTTTTTAAAAACAGTATCAGTATAACGCTGACCTTGTGCCCACTCGTACTCAGCTTCAGGGTATGTCTATGGGTGCAAGTGAAGGTTTTAAGGATTATGCTCAAAAATGGAGAGATTTGGCTGGAAGAGTCCAACCCCCTCTGTCTGATAGGGAGTTGGTGGATATGTTTTTGGGGACGTTGTCTGGTCCATTTTTCAATCATCTGATCGGTAGTTCGTCATTTGGGTTTACTAAATTGATCTTGACTGGGGAGAGAGTAGAAGCTGGTATCCGAAGTGGTAAGATACATGCTTCGTCAAGTACATAAAAGAAGCCTTTCGCCAGTAAGAAAGAAGCTAGTGCAGTTTACAGCTCGAGGAGCCAAAACCGACCTGAACGCCGTCAAGCAGTAAATGCGGTAGTAATATCAAGACCCACTGTTGTCCAACAATGCAACAATCAGCAAAGAATGGAGAGACCGCAAATACAGTACACTCGGCTTAATATGACCTTGTCTCAAATTCTACCAAAGTTATTGAAGACCAACCTGGTAACTCTGAGGGAAGCCCCGAAGAATCCCAACACCACATCTCCGCTATAAAACCCGAACGCCCACTGCGCCTATCACTCTGATAGCCCAGGGCATGATACAAACAACTGTTGGGCCTTAAGGAATAAGGTGCAAGATTTGATTGAAGCTAAAGAAATCGAGTTTGACGCTCCGAAAAAGCCCAACGTCATGACTGCTCCTATGCCCAAACATGGTCATGGAGTAAATGTTTTGGACGATGATCTATTTGTGACCTCCTTGGAAGAAGTTTCTACTCCTTTGATGACAGTTAAGAGGAATCTATTGTTGGCCGGTTTATTTCCGGGTTGTGGCGAAGGTTGCCACTTATGTTCAATCCTGCATGCTGGTTGCCATTTATTGAAATCAGGTGTTCAACACCTGATGGATAACAAAGAGATCATGTTCGAGAAGACTTTGATCCCGTTAGTTCCAGTTGAAGATGTTGCCATCATAACCATATCTGCCAGTCCTTCCAAGGCTTCCTCGAGAAAGCCTGTTAGGATTACACTTGTTCCAAGAATTGCTCCGTTAATCATTACTACCCCTGGTCCTATCCCATACACTTCAGATAAGGTTGTCCCGTGGCACTATGGGACTGATGTGTATTACCATGGGGTAAAGCAAGACTTAAAGATTGAAGAGGCTGATGCTAATGTCAGCAATATTTTCGGGGCTAGAAAGGTCACCAGAAGTGGAAGACTCTTCTCTCCTGAGATCTCCCCTCTGACTGTTCATAAACCTGTTGCCATTCCATCTGCTAGTACATCAGCTACTATACCAGTACATATGCCAGTTATCACCCCTGTCACCGAGCCATCTGACACTCGGGGCAAAGAAGTCACAAGTGAGCCTGCCCGGATGGAGGCACCTAAGAAGATCATTGTAGAAACCTCTAAGCAGGAGATAGAGGAAATTCTGAAGATTATCAAGAAGAGTGATTACAACGTAGTCGAGCAGCTGGGACAGACCCCGTCCAAGATCTCCATGTTGTCCTTGTTATTGTGTTCGGAATCCCATGCAAGGGATTTAATTGCATTCCTCAAAACTGCGCATGTGCCGCGGGAGACTTCTGCCGATCAATTCAAATACTGTGTAGCTAGTTTAACTGCCGACAACGGGTTGGGTTTCTCAGATGCAGATCTGACTGCTAAAGGAAGAAATCACAATGATGCTCTACACGTCTCGATCAAGTGCAGGGGCACTACTTTGGCCCATGTACTAGTGGATACTGGATCCTCATTGAATGTTTTGCCAAAGAAAGCATTAGACCGCCTAGACTGTGAATGTTTGATTCTGAAGCCGAGTAATATTGTGGTCAGGGCTTTCGAGGGGTCAAAAAGGATGGTGCATGGGGAGGTGGACGTCCCTGTTAAGGTTGGCTCTCAGACTTTTGCATCTACTTTCTATGTGATGGATATCCAACCATCATATTCTTGCTTGCTGGGTCGCCCATGGATTCATAAGGCTGGGGCAGTAACTTCTACGCTCCAACATATGTTGAAATATCCAGTAAAGGGGAAGATCGTTACGGTACGAGGTGAAGAGGAGTACATGGTGAGTCATCTTAATTCCTTTCGCTGTGTGGAGATGGATGGGGAATTCATCGATACCCCGTGTCAGAACTTTGAAGAGGTCCCCTAGACTCTGGCATCGACTGAAGTTGCTACTGATAAACCTCCGATGAAGATGGCTTCCCTCAAGGATGCCAGGGCTGTAATTGAAAAAGGTGGGTGTGCAATTTAGGGTCAGCTCCCTGATTTCACACACAAAATTGACAAGTTTGGTTTGGGCTTTACTGCAGAGGCTCAGAGGGTTGTTAGGCGTGCGCGGATCAGAAGACCTCCTCTGCACATCAGTAATCAGGGAGTGAATGCAATTGAGGATGATAAAGAAGAGTCAGATATCGACAGCTGGATTTACCCGACTACCGATGGTGGATTGAACAACTGGACGGCGAAAGACTTCGTGCATGTTTCTTTTATTACACAGTAATAGACTTTTGTTTTGAGATTTGTAATAGACATTTTAAAACTTTACAACCCGGTGCCTTGCCCGGGGCACCTTGGCTTTGTTTGTGAGGGCCTATTATTTGTCATTTTCATATATCATCAATAAAGCATTGGACATTTTCTTGCATTACAAATTTTACGCTCCTTGTTTTTCTTTTCTATCTTGCACTTTATCAAAATAGCTATTGTCTTACACACACTCACATATCATAATGCAGATCCACATCCACTCTGGATCCCATTGATAACGACTCTGCTACTGCCAGTTATGACTTTGAAAGTCCGATCAACCAAGCCGAGGACGAAGGTGAGGGTGATTGTGAAGTGCCTGGGGAACTTGCTAGGCTGTTACTACAGGAAGAGAGGGTCATACAGCCTCATGAAGAGCCAGTGGAATCAGTGAATTTGGGTACAGAGGAAGACAAGAAAGAGGTCAAGATAGGTGCAAATCTGGAGCCTAGTGTTAAGCAACGGTGGATACAGATGCTATGCGACTATGTTGAGATCTTCGCTTGGTCTTATGAAGATATGCCTAGTTTGGACATCGACATTGTGGTTCACCGCTTGCCAACTAAAGAAGACCGCCCTCCGGTAAAATAGAAGGTTCACCGTATGCGCCCAGAGATGTCTGAGAAAATTAAAGCTGAGGTCATGAAACAGTTTGACGCGGGATTTCTAGTTGTTACTTCTTACCCGCAGTGGGTCGCCAACGTTGTTCCAGTGCCCAAGAAGGATGGTAAGGTGTGAATGTGTGTGGACTATAGGGATCTGAACAGGGCAAGCCCCAAGGACGATTTCCCACTCCCTCACATCGATGTTCTGGTCGACAACACTGCACAACATAAGATCTTCTCCTTTATGGATGGTTTTTCTGGTTACAATCAGATTAAGATGGCTCCCGAAGACATGGAGAAGACGACCTTCGTTACACAGTGGGGAACCTTTTGCTATAAGGTCATGTTGTTCGGATTGAAGAATGTTGGGGCACCTTATCAGCGCACCATGGTCGCTTTGTTCCACGACATGATTTACCATGAGATTGAGGTGTACGTTGATGACATGATTGCAAGGTCCCAGACTGAAGAAGAACACCTTGACCATCTCCAGAAACTATTCGACAGGTTGAAGATGTACAAGCTGAGGTTAAACCCGAACAAGTGCACCTTTGGGGTAAGGTCCGGTAAGCTGCTGGGTTTCGTTGTTAGTGATAAAGGTATTCAAGTGGATCCTGCAAAGGTGAAGGCTATACAGGAGATGCCAGCTCCCCGAACGGAAAAAGAAGTCAGAGGCTTTTTGGGACGTCTGAACTACATTGCCCGATTCATTTCACATCTAACTGCTACCTGTGAGCCAATCTTCAAGCTGCTGAAGAAAGATCAAGTGGTAAAATGGAATGATGAATGTCAGACCGCTTTCGAAAGGATCAAAGAATATCTCCAAGAGCCACCTATTCTGATGCCTCCAGTTGAAGGAAGACCTTTGATCTTATACTTGACAGTACTCAATAATTCAATGGGGTGCATGCTGGGGCAGCATGACGAGTCTGGCCGAAAAGAGCATGCTATTTACTACCTTAGCATAAAGTTTACCGACTTTGAGACCCGATACTCACTGCTTGAGAAAACTTGCTGCGCTTTGGCATGGGTTGCTCACCGGCTGAGACAGTATATGCTGACTCACACCACCTTATTGATATCAAAGATGGATCCAATCAAGTATATCTTCGAAAAGCCTGCCTTGTCCAGAAGAATAGCAAGATGGCAGATGATCTTGACTGAGTATGACATCCAATACACAACCCAAAAAGCAATCAAGGCGAGTGTATTGGCAGATCATTTGGCGCATCTGGCCGTGGATGATTACCAGTATATGAATTTCGAGTTTCCGGATGAAACCATCATGTTGGTGACCGACTGTGAAAAACCTGGACCGGATGAAGGACCTGAGGAAGGATTCTGATGGTCTATGTATTTTGATGGAGCCTCAAACGCATTGGGTAATGGAATTGGTGTCGTGATTATATCTCCTGAGGGCTGTCATACTCCATTCACCGCCCGATTATGTTTTAACTGCACCAATAATATGGCGGAGTATGAAGCGTGCATCATGGGTCTTCGAGCAGTTATTGACCTGAGGATTAAGTTCTTGAGTGTATTCGGAGATTCCTCTCTAGTGATCAGTCAGATCAAAGGCGAGTGGGATATGAAACACCCAAATCTTATTCCTTACAAAGAGTATGTACTGACATTGCTCCCACACTTCGAGGAGATAACCTTTGAACACTTCCCAAGAGAGGAGAATCAGTTGGCGGGCGCGCTAGCTACCATGTCTTCTATGTTCAAGTTCAGGTGGGACAATGAAGCTCCCCAGATTACCATTGAGAGGTTAGACGAACCCGCACATTGTTGTGACATTGAGACTGAAGAGGTAGCAGATAAACCCTGGTTTCACGAGGTAAACAGGTATCTTGAGGCTCAAGAATACCCAAAGGGTGCATCTGTTAATGATAAGAAGTTCTTTAGAAGGTTCGCTGCTAAGTTCTTCATCAATAATGGGATTCTTTATAAGCGTAACCATAATTCAACCTTACTGCGATGTGTGGACAAGAGCGAGGTAGAAAGGATCATGGTAGAGTTACATGAAGGTACCTTCGGAACTCATTCTAGTGGACATACCATGGCCAAGAAAATCCTTCGGGCAGGATATTATTGGTCTACTATGGAAGCCGATTGTTATCAGCATTCTCGGACATGTCATAAGTGCCAAGTCTATGCTGATAAGGTGCATGTACCTCTGGTTCCTCTGAATGTTTTGACTGCTCCTTGGCCTTTCGTAATGTGGGGCATCAACATGATTGGTGAGATCAGACCTACTGCGTCCAACGGGCATCGTTTCATTCTGGTAGCAATTGATTACTTTACAAAGTGGGTTGAGGCAGCTTCTTTTGCTACAGTAACCAAGAACGTCGTGGCGTGGTTCATCCGACACAATTTGATCTGTCAATACGGTGTACCAGAGAGGATCATTACGGACAACGGTACAAATCTCAACAACACGATGATCATCGAGCTCTGCAAACAGTTCAAAATACAACATCAAAACTCTTCTCCCTACCGGCCGAAGATGAATGGGGCTATTGAAGCGGCTAATAAGAACATAAAGAAGATTGTGCAGAAGATGACAGTGACATACAAAGACTGGCACGAGATGTTACCATTCGCTCTTCATGGGTACTGCACCTCAGCGCGGACGTCAACAGGGGCAACACCCTACTCTTTGGTGTATGGAATGGAGGCAGTCTTGCCCATTGAAGTCCAGATACCCTCTCTTCGGATTATGAAGGATGTAAGTTTGAGCAATGACGATTGGATCCAGACCCGGCTTGATCAGCTGAACTTAATCAATGAAAAGAGACTTACTGCTATTTGTCATGGTCAGGCGTTTCAAAAGCAGATGATCAAGGCATTTAATAAGAAAGTTAGACGACAAGAATATCAAGTCGGGGATCTGGTGATCAAACGCATCATACTGCCGCAAGGTGATCCCACGGGAAAATGGACCCCTACGTACGAAGGGCCATTTGTGGTTAAGAACATTTTCTCAGGAGGAGCTATGATTCTAACCACCATGGATGGTGACGACCTTCCTCACCCCGTCAATGCAGACATAGTGAAAAAATACTACGCATAATCTAAGACCCGCTAGGTCGACTGGCCTAGGAAAAAATAAGGGCTTCCCGGCAAACCAAAAGGGTTCGGGAAAAAGTAAGGGGTGAAAATAAAAAAATTTGTACACCCGGCAAGTTGAAAACCTGAAAAGGCGGCTTGGGCAAAAAAGGGTATCCCGGTGTACCGAAAACCCGAAAGGGCGGTTCAGGCAAAAATTAGGGATCAAAGCGTAACACTATGTCTCATTGGATCATCTTGCAACCAGACTTTGTTATCGACTATCAAACTCGGACGGCACCAATCAATCTGATCTACCTTCAACCAAGTAGAAAAGTGATGAGACACTCGAAGATATAAAGGCAATAACAGAGTTGGAACCCAGTGGGATTGTTCACATAGTTGTTTTTCTTTGTTTTTCACAAATTGTATAATTTCTATCTCTCAGAGGTGTTCTCTTACTAGGACGTCGGCCTCTTGTACAAAAAACGCCTATTACAGGCTAACTTCAAAATCAATACAATCCATTTTACAACAAATTTCAAAATTGTTTTCCTTTTCTGTTTTGTTTTGCAAGAACGTCCAATGATTCATTTTTTATATATGCATTTGACAATAATTGCTACTCATAAATATTTACATGCGAAACAAAAGAGGATTACTCGTAATTTCAGGAACAGGGGAAAACAAGAAGTGTCCAAACCTTACAGTTGCTCTACCTATCGGGTACAAGGATAGATCCAGTTGGAGAATATGACTAAAGGTGCATGCACTCCCTGCAGAATAAGAAATACCCAAAAAATAGTGGTATTAATTCTCCCCAAGCAGAGTTCATCTATCACCAACAATAGAAGACCCTCCCCAGTGGAGTTTATTTCTTCCACAAGCAGAGGCTCAATCCTCGACAAGGTTCGTTATCGCCAGCAACGATAATTCATCCCCAGCTGAGGTTATTCCTCCAAATCAGCAGATCTTCTGACAAAGTATCTCTTCCCCATAGAGTCATTCTCTCGCCAGTTTATTCTCCAGTAGAGTTATTCTCCCACCAATTTATTCTCAAATCATCTTCAATCGTTATCCCCAGCGGGAATGAAGAATTCAACTCTTTGTACTCTCCAGCAACCATCCGGGATTTATTTTCCCCAGCTAGAGAACGTCATAAGAACATTGCATATTCATACATCGTGGCATGCGTATAAGCATCATACAGCATAATCTCATTTATTTTGAGAACATCATTATTCAATACATTTCATACATCATGACATTACATACGACTAACTCTTTACCTTACAGGGAAAGATACAATCAAATTCTCACTGTTTTCTCTGGTTCAGTCAAATCAATGCTGAAGATTTCTATTCCAGTTCAAGCTATAAAGCTCGGATTCCACCGGATAGTATCTTGATTTCCCCATCATATTGTGAAGCCCGGAGAACGACCGGATGATAGTATCAGACACCACGAAGCCTGGAATCGACCAGATAGTAGTTTACCTTCAAGCTATAAAGCCCGGATTTGACCGGATAATAGTTTAATCCCCAACAAGTTATTGTGAAGCCTGGATTACGACCAGATAGCAATACAAGTTACTGTGAATCCTGGATTATGACCAGATAGTAGTGCAAGACACCATGAAGCCTGGATTCAACCAGATAGTTGTATATCATAAACACAAGCCGTGAAGCCCGGAAATCGACCGGATAACAGCTCAGCAAGCTATTGCGAAACCTGGATTATGACCAGATAGCAATACAAGTTACTGTAAAGCCTGGATTACGACCAAATAGCAGCCAAGAATACTACGAAGCCTGGAGTCGACCAGATAATGGTATATCTTTAATGCAAGTTATGAATCCCGGGTTCGACCAGATGGTATCTTGATTTCTCCAAACACCATGAAGCCTGGATTCGACCAGATAATGGTATGAGACATCGTGAAGCCTGGATTACGACCAAATAGCGGTAAAAAACACTGAAGCCTGGATTACGACCAGATAACAGTGAGGGACACTGTGAAGCTTGGATTTCAACCAAATAGCAGTCTACCCGCCCAATTACTATGAAGCCCGGAAATCGACCGGATATTAGTAAGCCTAAAAATAAAATGGAAGCCCGGAGGCGACCGGATAACCACTTGATTTCTTCTGAAGCCTGGATTACGACCAGATAAGAAATAAGGTATTGTGAAGCCTGGATTACGACCAGATAGCAGTACAGGACACCATGAAGCCTGGATTCGACTAGATAATGGTATAAAACATCGTGAAGCCTGGATTACGACCAGATAGCGGTAAAGCACTGAAGCCTGGATTACGACCAGATAACAGTAAAGGACACTGCGAAGCATGGATTTCGACCAAATAGCAGTTTACCTGGACAATTACTAAGAAGCCCGGAGTCGACCGAATATTAGTGTGCCCTAAATTCAAGTTGAAGCCCGAATGCGACCGGATAACAACTTAATTCCTTCTGAAGCCCGAATTATGACTAGATAAGAATTATGAAATTGCGAAGCCTGGATTACAATTGGGTAGCAATTTTAATCTCATATCCCCAGTAAGTCACTGTAAAGCCTGGAGCACGACCAGATAGCAGTCGATCTTATCACTATGAAGTCTGGATCACGACCAGATAGTAGTTCATTTTCACCTCTTCGACTAAGAGACGGTTCCCCAGTAGAATAACGGACGGTCGACGCTCCTAAAATTCTATTTCTCACAAGTAGAGATCAACATTCCCCAGCGAAGTCTTCCTCAACAACAGGCATACTGGTTATCGCTAAGGAATCTCTTAGGCAATCGAAACTCCTTCGGATGGCATCTTTAAGCCCATCTTCCATCATCAATCTCCAAATGGCATCTATAAGCTCATTCTTGGCATCACAAGACATGTACCACTTCATGCGAGTGCAAATTTCTGGGCACTCTAGTGTTCAATCATCTTCCACCTTCGGATCACGAAAGGCAGGAAAGTCAATCTGCATCCTCAGGTTTAAGAAGATTGAACAGGGGCAGCTGTTGTACCCCAAAATTTGCCCTCCCATATTTCTCAAAACATTTCAAGTGAGGTCCTTAAATTTCTCAAGGAAGTCCAAGGGTTGACCAGACAAACTCCCTCCTAAGGCAGTCTACCTCAAATTAGGGTTTCATGTTGCATCAAGATACTTGAATACAAGGAATCCCAAATGCTCACCATTATCCTAATATGTTATCAAGATCATCCATGTCAAGTTTCAAGCCCTGCAGAGAAAGTTTACTCAGTCAATTGCTCAAGGGGTTGAAAATCGACTATGCTAGGGGGAAAGTCAACTGTGGCCCACATACAATCAAACCTTAATATTTTTGGTAAACATCCTCATTTTAAAGTATTATTGATCATTTGATCAAGGTTTGATCATGATTCATCAAGGATTGTTCAATATTCATCAAAAGCATAACTTTGTAGGAAAAGTCAACCCAACTTTGACCAAGCATAACTTTCTCATACTTTATTAGAAATGACCCATCAAAAGCTCATTTTTAAAAGGATGCAATTCCCTACCATTCATCTTCATCTCCCAAGTTCAAAATATGCACTCACAAGAAGTTATGAATTTGGACATTATAGGTCATTTTGAAAAGTCAACAAAACACCTTTTTTGTCAAAGCTTCATACATGAACATGGAAGACCCAATTGAGATGAGACGAAAAGGTTTGCTTAGAGGATATCTTGAGCTTTCTAAAAAGTCCAAGAACATATCTCTAGGGTCAAAATTGAAGGAGTTATACATTGGTGAAGTTGACCTTTTTTGCAAAATTTTCAAAAGTCAAATATGCCTCAAATTGCATTTTTTGTCAAATGGGCCCAACCTTTTGTGCTTGTATTGAGTTTATAACATGGCCCACGAGTCATGATCCTTCCCACTTGCCTTTATTTTTTTTTTCCATTTATTTTGATTTTTATTTCAATTAAATCAAAATAAAATCATGAAAATATCAAAGTCATTTAAACCTTGAGATTTTGTGCATATTTCAGGTCCATGGATAGCTGGCAAGGGAATCAAATCGTGCAAGGCTTGTTTGTACACAAAAAGATTGATTTTTGGCTTGTTTTGGAAAGATTTACAAGAGAATCAAATCTTGATCAATCACCTTAATTGAAGAAGATTTGAAACAAATTTATAAACCTAATTCACTCAAGGCTACATATAGAACGTTTGCAGACCAAATGCACAAGGGTTAGAGGCGTGTAGAGTGAAGAACAACTTTCAAAAAAATCAAAGAAAAATGGTAATCAGATTTCATAGTTCCAGGCTACCTCAGGCCTTCCAAGCTATCTCATTCGCTTCCTGCGTGTTCAAGGAGTCTATACCAATCACCAACAAGTGTTTTCGTGCCCAGAAACGCAATGTAAGTGCTTCACGACATCCCTCCCTCTTTGAAATCGAATCTCATGAATTTGACTTGGTTAGCATGATTGGTTTATATATTCTGAATCCTTGAAGCATTTGCAAGCTATTGGTAATGATTAATTGCATTTTTGCTAACCATACAGAGATCCACCATTGTTAGGTTTTCTTGGTTCGTTTTAGGGTTTTCTTATGCAGGTAAAATTGGCCCAAATGAGAGGTACCTTGATGTTCACAAGGCCAAGACGAATTGGTATGTGGCATTAGTTTGCGTTTATCATGCTTGTAGGCGATTCTGCAAACACGCAGGGGCTATAGCTACAGACATTTGTCTGTAGGTAAAGGTCTTGACTTTTACCAACAGAGAGAGGAAGAAGAAGGGTGGCGTGGCACCCCATGACTGGCCCCTTTGAAAATTCGCACGCTGGAAAGTTAATTTGTTGTGTTTTTCAATATGATCATTGTTTTTATCTATTGTACAACATAAGTGCGTTGGTTCAGTTGGTAAGTGGGAGAGAGAAAAATCCATAAGGCCTGGGTTCGAATCCCAGGTCCCCCTATTATTTCATAATATTTTTCATTGCATGATCAGGCATATGTACAGGCACAAGGACCACCATGGACCATCATCTTTCAACCATCAGATTTCCCATAATCTGGATCCAAAGGCCATCACATGAAGGTCTACCATGCATCTTAGTCAAGCCAACGTGTTGGAATCTGAGAAGTCAACTTTGGGCCAAGGCTTTTGGGCTCAGAATTTGCTAAGGACACCCCCCTCAATTGCCAGCATACCAGGCCCAATTCTCTCTTTTCTTCTTTATATTTTCTTTATTTAATTTATTTTGTTTAAATTATTTTCTCACAAATTTAATTCTTTTTTATACAAAAATTCATAAAATCAACTTTCATCAAATTTAGGTTTTTTATATATTTTGCCAAAATTAATTTAATTAGTTTAATTTAATTTTAGGGTAACTTTAATTTTTTGCAAATAACTTAAAATAATTTAGAAAATTAGGGTTTTGTTTAATTTATTTTTTATTTTTTATTTTCCTTTTCTTAAAATAACCAAAATACAAAAATAGGTCAAAATTAATTATTTTTATTAATTTAAATTAATTAGTAACTAGGTTTGTATTTATTCATTAAAACCTTATTTTTTTTAAATAATCAAAAACAACCAAAAATATGTCCTTTCTTCCAATTAGGTTTAGACGGGGTCAAAACCCTATTTTTTCTCGTCCTCGTTTCACCGCGCGCATTTATTTATCTTTACAATATTAATGTAACTGCTTATGGGATGTAATAGTTTAATTAGGACTTTTTCGTTTATTTATCGTTTTTATGGGTTTTTTGGCTATGTAATTAATCCCCCTCCTGAAGCCTTGTAATAGCGTAGTTTTATTTCTCGCATTTTAACTTTCACAAATATTTAACTGTTAGATGTATGATAATAGGATTGCATGACAAGAATGTATGTTTGTAATTTTAAAATGGCTAGCAAACCCTAAATGTGCAAAGATAATAACTGAAATCAAGTCACTCGCACATGCGCACTCCTAGGGTATACTCTCACTTCGGTTGCCTTCGGTAAACGGTCATTAAGTATAGGGTGTTTTAGTGGTTGATCTCTTGTCTAAACAAAGATCAAATGTCCCGTTCGAAAATGTTGCCTCGGAAATGTTGCCTCGAAAAGGTTGCCTCGGAAATGTTGCCTCGAATATGATCTTAAGACATTAGGGTTATTACTAAGACGTCCTAACATTGCTTTAGTGATCATATGTCCCTTTCGAATTGACCCTTACAATTCCAGTGACGGTGCTACCTACTCACTAATAGTGGGATAGCGCCGTCTAAAGGAAATAAGAACAGAAACATTCTTTTTTCGAGTAGGTAGATGCTAGCAGGTACTTGCTCAAAATCAAACTTTTTTCCACACTTACACTCCTTTCAAACAAAGTTTTCAAAACGACTTCATAACACTCTTGAAGACAGAAGCAAGGGTTAAATCGAAGTAAAACAAAAACTTTTCAAAAACACACAAACACAAGCAAATTTTAAAATAATGAGCAAGTACCTAAGAGCCCGTAGAAGACTAGGGATGGAAAGGGTGCTAATACCTTCCCTTTCTATAATCTACCCTCCGTACTCAAAATCTAAAAAAAGGAATTTTTCTGTGCTTTTTTTGCTTTCCGGTTGGATGAAATAAAAGTCGATGGCGACTCTTGCTTATCGCGACATTTTGCAAACACAAACGCAAAACGCAAACCAGCATTTTCCTAAAATAGTCCGATTCTGCCACCGTATCATAGTCTCATAGGCTAATGACTCTTGCACATTCAGGTATTCATTGGTGTCCTCGATCCTCAGAGAATGTTACCATTATTGACCGATACGGAGAATTCCCTAATGCCCCTCTCTTAGGCATTAGGGGAGGAATCACTTACAATCCTTGTTTGGCACTGTGACAGTTTAGATATGCGATAGGGGATGGTCCTCATGATACACTTATCCAAGGAATCACCTTCAACTATAAGAATGATGCTCAGGGTTACCGTAAAAGGTTCATGTAAGCTTGGGGCATGGTACATAGAGTTGATAGCAAGACACTGGGGCACAAGAATTCCATCCCTCTTGAGCCTTATCTCAAATGGGTATGAGCCCGTTATCAAAGTCTTATGATGCCCTACCCCTCCATCCTACCTAAGATTATGGAACCGGTTGCTAAAGGAGACACTCCTTATCTTGTTCTTCATCCTGACATGCCGACCGATCATGAGGAGTTACAAAAATCTTGTGTTCAACTTAAGGAGGAGCGGGATACGTTTGAAGCTCAATTCTGCTCCAGCAAGAAGAAAGTCCTGGAACTCACTAGGCTACTTCATGAAGAGAGGAATATAAACGCCTACATTGCACCAAAGAGGACGCGCTTATGGGAAACCTAATTTTCTTTTTGCTTTAAGTTTTATTTTGTTTGATTGTAAGCCTAAAGGGCACTCTTTGTAACAATTCGAACTTATTAATACAATTAACGTGTGTTTCTTTTGTTTAAGCAAATTTGAGTCTTTAAGAATCCTTGAAATCATTGCATATGTATATCATCCATGACATTGCATAAATAGGTTTCAAAGTAGGATTCTCATCTTATTCGCCGTATATTTCAGCAATAATGGCTTCTGAACAAAGTATCAAGGATCTCCAGGCACAAAATGCCCAATTTCAGAAAATGTTTGTAGCTTTGGCTAAAGGGCAGGAAGATCTGAAGGTCGTTATTCTGAAAGATAGAAAGAAGAAGGCGAAGAAGACCACTGGTGTCCTGAATCTGGGCAGAAGGTTCAAAGGACCGGTTAAGAGAGTGTCAGAGCTGGCAACTTCCTCCAAAGGGGGGAGAATAAAGAGGAGGAAACAAGAGAGGAAGACTCCAGTCCAAAAGAATTCGATGATGAATCTGACTATGATAAGGAACAATATCCTCCTGCTGATGAAAAATACAAACAGTTGGAGGATCGTTTGAATGCAATGGAGGTCCGGACGGTACCGGGTTTGGATTTTTAAGAGCTCGGTTTGGTCTTTGGGGTTATCATCCCGTAAAAGTTCAAGGTGCCGGTGTTCGCCAAGTATGATGGGGTTTCTTGTCCCAAGCTTCATCTCCGTTCTTATGTGAGGAAGATTCAGCCTCACACTGCTGATAGGAACTTGTGGGTCCATTTCTTTCAAGACAGTCTGTCCGGGATTCAGCTTGAGTTGTTCTATCAGCTGGAGGGAATCAATGTCCGCAACTGGGAAGATCTGGCTGCTACTTTTTATAAGCAGTACCAATATAACGCTGACCTTGCTCCTACCTGTACTCAACTCCAGAGTATGTGTGATACGGTGGGAAGAACTGGCTGTTTTTTGGAATGCTGGTTTGCGTTTTGCGTTTGTTTTTGCAAAATGTCGCGGTAAGCAAGAGTCGCCACCGACTTTTATTTTATCCAACAAGGAAAGGAAAAAAGCACAGAAAAATTCCTTTTTCGAGATATTTCTCGGGTTCGGGGGGTAGATTATAGAAAGGGAATGTATTAGCACCCTTTCTATCTGTGGTTATCCACGGGCTCTTAGGTACTTGCTCATATTGTTTTTCAAAATTGTTTTCTTTGTGCTTGTGGGTTTGAAAAAAAAATTTGTTTAAAAACTTCGATTTAACTCTTGCTTCTGTCCTCAAGAGTGTATGAAGTGTTTTTGAAAACTTTGTTCGAAAAGTGTAAGTGTGAAGAGTTTTTGTTTTTGAAAGAGCAAGTATCTAAGAACCATCTACCTACTCGAAAAAGGAATCGTTCTATGCTAATGTCCTTTAGACAATGCTATCCCACTATGAATGAGTGGGTAGCACCGTCATTGGAGTTTGAGGGTCAATTCGAATTAGGGACTTACGGTCACCAAAGCAATGTTAGGACGCCTTAGCGGTAACCCTAATGTCTTAGATCATTTGTTTGAGGCAACAATATTCGAGGCAACCGTTTCGAGGCAACTATGATATTTTAGACAATAGGGTGACCTCTAAAATAACCTATACTCAATGACCGCGTACGAGGGCAACCAAGTGAGGTGTACCCTAAGAGTGTGCATGTGCGAGTGTGTCATTTTCAGTTATTTTATCTTTGTACATGTTAAGGGTGATCTATGTTGATTTTAGGTTAAAACATTCAGTCTTGTCATGCCATCCTATTATCAAATATCTAACAGTTATAATTTGCGGGAAATAAATTGCGGAATTTAAATTACAAGGCGTCGGGTATTTACATCGCCAAAGACAAACCCTTTAAAAATAAATAAAGCGATAAAAAATAATAAAAGTCCTATTAACAATTACAAACCGGAATCAGATACATAATAGGATAAAAGAAAATGGATCGAGTGCGAGAAATTAAATCGAGCGCAAATTTAGGGTTTTGACCCTTTTTGGTTTAAAGGAAACATTTTTTATTGTTTTTGAATTAAGAAAGAAAATTACCTAAGTTGATTACTAAATTAATAATTTAATTAATTAATAATAAAAAAAAGTTATTTTTGGATTTTTGGTATTTAAAGAAATAAAATAAAATTAATTAATGTTAGTAAAAACCTAATTAAATCTAATTGAATTTTAATTATTTACAAAAATGTGAAAGTTATTCTAATTAAAATTCTAAATTAATTAATTAATGTTTATTAATAAAAATAAAAAAGTTAGAATTTAATTTGATAAAGAAAATATTTTGTGGTTTTTTATTTTATAAAAAAGAAGAGTTTTAATGGGTTAGTTAATTAAATAAAATATAAAAAAACAATTAAATAAAACAAGAAAAGTAAATATAGGAGAAAAGAGGTATGGGCCTGAAAAGGGTGTCTGAATAGCAATCCTATGGCCCATTAAGCGCTGGCCTGGTTGACTTCTAGGATCATGTGTGCACGTGCTGACTTAGACTATGGTGGACCATCATCTCTTGGCCACCAGATCTGGCCAATGGCCATCTGGCAATTGATTGAATGATGGTGTATGGTACGCTGCAAATCTTCATGGGCATTGGAACACCTGAAGAAAAAATATATCAAAGAAGTGGAGGACCTGGGATTCGAACCCAGGTCCTGATGGTGTTTGGAATGCTTGCTTTGCCACTAGGCCACTTGGTTTTTATTGTTAATAATATACACAATAATAAAAATAAAAGAAAACGAGTTATATGCCAGAAAAGACAAAACAATGCACGCCACATTTGAATGGGCGAATCACGCCTCGCCACGCATCATCTTCAACCCTCGTCCGTAGCTAAAAACCTGTAAAACTTATAGCTACGGACACAAGCCGTCGCTACAAGTCGTGCCTCCTCCAAAATCTGCTGTAGGCCATAAAAATAAATTTTAAGGGCATGGTTGTGCTCGTCTTGACCTCCCGGTCCTAACCATGCCCTTCTTGATGGACAATTATTCCTGAAATAAAAATGCCTAAAAACGACCAAGAAACCCTAGCTATGGCATCTCACAGTATAGGTCATATAAACAAAATTGGGTAATGCAAAAAGCTTAGAGACATTGTGAGGATTATGAATATGCAAGCAATTTGTACAAAGGATGCAAGAATGATGATTTACGAATTCAAATACAGATCTAGGTAGCGTGATGCTTACAGCGTGTTTGGGCGTGTATGGAAGCCTGCTTTGGATTGGTTTCAACTCAGTGAACCTCCAGGAATCGATTGGGATGCTTCTTGGCTTCTGAAAACACCTCTAGGCACGATTTTGATCTCAAGCTTTTTACCACTTTTTCAAATTTTTGTTCTGCCTCTTCTTGCAGCCTCTAACCCCTATTTTTGTGTGCCTCTCTTGCTTATGTATGATACAATGTGTTAGGGTAACAAATATGGATGGAATCTCTCTAAATCAATGCATTGTAATATGATTTGATTTCCTCTTTAAAGCTTGCCAAATTTATCAAATCTCCATCTTTTTGTACATGATATGCTTGATACGAATTTTGATGATGATCATGATGATAATTAAGACCTGAAACAACCAAAAAGATCTTAGGTAATCAAAGTTTGGATTTTATTTGATTTAATTTGATTTAAAATGAAATAATTCAATAAAAAATCAAATAAAAATAATAAAAATAAGATATGGGCTCATGGCTGAAGCTAGGACACGTGGACAATGATGCAAGCTCAAATCAAGTGGAAAAGAATGGGCCCATTTGACAAAATTTGAAGTTTTGGGGATAGTTGACTTTTAGCAATTTTGCAAAAATGCCCAACTTCAACAATACATAACTTCTTCAATTTTGAACTTTTGGATGTGTTCTTGGACCTTTTAGAAAGCTTGAGATGTCCTCTAACCAACCCTTTTGGTCTCATCTCATTTTTATATTCCATGCTCAAGTTATAAGCTTTGGAAAACAAGGTGTTTTTGTTGACTTTCAAAAATGACCTATAATGTCCAAATTTATAACTTCTTGTGAGTGCATTTTCTGATCTTGGGGTATGAAGATGGATTGTAGGAAATTGCATCCTCTTAAAAATGAGCTTTGGATGTGTCATTTCTCATAAAGTATGAGAAAGTTATTCTTAGTCAAAATTAAGTTGACTTTTCTTGTAAAACCCTAATTTAGCAACTTTTGAGTCTTGATGAATTTTGAGCAATCCTTGATGAATCATGATCAACCATTGATCAAATGATGAAATATCCTTCAAAATGAGAATGTTGACAAAAAAATATTGAATTTTGACTGTTTATAGGTCACAGTTGACTTTTGCCCTAGCACAGTCGATTTTTGGACCCTTTGAGCAATTGACTTAGCAAACTTCCTCTGCAAGGCTTGAAATTTGGCATGGATGATCTTGATGACATATTAGGACATTGGGGAGAACTTGAGGTCATTCGGACTCAAAGATCTTGATGCAACCCAAAACCCTAATTTGGGGTTGACTGCCTTAGGAGATAACTTGTCTGACCAATTCTTGAGCAACCTTGAGCCATTTGGAGATTTTTCTTGCAATGTCTTGAGAAATATGAGAGGGAAAATTTTGGGATACAACAGCTGCCCCTGTTCAATCTTCTTAAACCTGAGGATGTTGATTGGCTTCCGTGCCTTTCGTGATCCAAAGGTGGAAGATGATTGAACACTAGAGTGCCTAGAAATTTGCACTCGTATGAAGTGATATCAGCTTTGTGATGTCAGGAATGGGCTTACAGATGTAATTTGGATATTTCTAGAGGGAGGATGGGCTTAAAGATGCCATCTGGAGGAGCGTCGATCGCATAAGAGATTCTTTAGCGAGAACTTGCATACCTGTTGTTGTAGAAGATTCCGCTGGGGAAGTCTAATTTTTGTTGGGATTTAGGAACTTGCCTATACTTCAACTGAGAGAACATCTCTGCTGAGTTTTAAGAACTTCTCCGTAATTCAACTGGGGGGAAATCTGTCGAGATTTAGAACCTTATCTGTAATTCAACTGAGGATAATTCAGTTGAGATTTAAGAACCGGTCAGGTCTTCGACTGAGGGAAACATCTTCATCAAGATCTAGGACTGTCTAGTCTTCAACGGAGTATAATTCTGTTGAGATTGTAGAGCTCGTCCACACTTCAATGGAGGAAAATTGTCGAGATTGAGAACCTTATCTGTAATTCAACCGAGAATAATTCTGTTGAGATTTAAGAACCGGTCAGGTCTTCGACAGAGGGAAACATCTTCATCAAGATCTAGGACTGTCTGGTCTTCAACGGAGGATAATTATGTTGAGATTGTAGAGCTCGTCCACACTTCGACGGAGGAAAATTGTCGAGATTGAGAACCTTATCTGTAATTCAACCGAGAATAATTCAGTTGAGATTTAAGAACTGGTCAGGTCTTCGACTGAGGGAAACATCTTCATCAAGATCTAGGACTGTCTATTCTTCAACGGAGGATAATTCTGTTGAGATTGTAGAACTCGTCCACACTTCGACGGAGGAAAATTGTCGAGATCGAGAACCTTATCTGTAATTCAACCGAGAATAATTCAGTTGAGATTTAAGAACCGGTCAGGTCTTCGACTGAGGGAAACATCTTCATCAAGATCTAGGACTGTCTGTTCTTCAACGGAGGATAATTCTGTTGAGATTGTAGAACTCGTCCACACTTTGACGGAGGAAAATTGTCGAGATTGAGAACCTTATCTGTAATTCAACCGAGGATAATTCTGTTGATATTTAAGAACCGGTCAGGTCTTCGACTGAGGGAAACATCTTCATCAAGATCTAGGACTTTCTAGTCTTCAACGGGGTATAATTCTGTTGAGATTGTAGAACTCGTCCACACTTCGACGGAGGAAAATTATCGAGATTGAGAACCTTATCTGTAATTTAACCGAGAATAAATCAGTTGAGATTTAAGAACCGGTCAGGTCTTCGACTGATGGAAACATCTTCATCAAGATCTAGGACTGTCTGTTCTTCAACAGAGGATAATTCTGTTGAGATTGTAGAACTCGTCCATACTTCGACGGAGGAAAATTTTCGAGATTGAGAACCTTATCTGTAATTCAACCGAGAATAATTCAGTTGAGATTTAAGAACCGGTCAGGTCTTCGACATAGCTGAGAACTTAACTACATCCTTCCTGAAAGGTAAAGGTCAGTCGTATGGAATGCATGATATATATCAGGCAATGATGTTCTTAAAATAAATGAGATTATGTTATATGATGCGTATATGCATGTGTCATGATGTATGGAAATGTAATGCTTTAGCTGGGGAAAATAAATCCCGGATAGCTGCTGGAGAATAGAGTTGGATTCTTCATTTCCGCTGGAGATGGCGAACGAAGATGTTTGCGAGAATAAACCTGTAGGAGAGGATAACTCCGTTGGGGAATAAACTGGTGAGGAGATTACTCTATGGGGAAGAGATGCTCTGCCGAGGATTCCACCGATAAATTCCGCTGGGGATGAATTACCATTGCTGGTGATACTGAATCCTGTTGGGGATTTAAATTCTTGTTTGTGAAAGGAAAGAACTCTGCCGGGGATGATCTCTCAGTAGCGACTTCACTGGGGATAACCTTTTAGACTCTTATGGGGATAATCCTTTCAGCTCTGCTGGGGACAATCTTCCAAAGTCTACTGGGGATGATTCTCCAAACTCCACTGGGGAAGCTTTTTCAGACTACGCTGGGAAAAATTTCAAACTCCACTGGGGATATGTTGTATTCTACCGGGGAATATTCTTATGCTCCGTTGGGAAACATTAAGACTGTCGGGGATATTAAACCTTTTCAGGGTCGATGGTAGGTAAACTCTGCTTGGGGAGAATATTACCGATTCATTTAGTTGCAAGTCTCAGCTGGGGGGAGCTGTCATTACTGTCTTACTTTTCGGGGAGTGAATGCATCCCAACCATATTCTTCAGCTGAATCTACCTTTGTACCTGGTGGACAGAGCAACTGTACAGTTTGGACAATTCTTATTTGCCCTTGTTTCTGATATTACCAATAATGGCCTTTTGTTTCGCATGTAGATATTTATGAGCAGCAATTAATGTCAAATGCATATATTAAAAATGAACATTGGACGTTCTTTGCAAAACAAAATAGAAAAAGGGAAAAACAGGTTGAAATTTCTCTGAAAATGAATTGTATTGATTTTGAAGTTTGGCCTGTAAATAGGCGTTTTTGTACAAGAGGCTGACGTCCTAGTAAGAGAACGCCGCCGAATAATAGAATTTACACAATTTGTGAAAAACTAAACAAAACAGCTATGTGAATAATCCCACTGGGTTCCAACTCTGCTATTGCCCTTATGTCCTCGAGCATCTCATCACTTTGCTACTGGTTGAAGGTAGATCAGATTGATTAGTGCCGTCCGAGCTTGATAGTCGATACTGAAGTCTGGTTACAAGGTGATCCAATGAGACATAGTGTTACACTTTGATCCCTAATTTTTTCCTGGACCGCCCTTTCGGGTTTTCAGTCCACCGGGATACCCTTTTTTTCCCAAGTCGCCTTTTCAGGTTTTCGACTTTCCGGGTGTACAGATTTTTTCATTTTCATCCCTTATTTTTGCCCGAACCCTTTTGGTTCGCCGGGAAGCCCTTATTTTTGCCTAGGCCAGTCAATCTAGCGGGTCTTTGATTATGCGTAGTATCTTTTCACTATGTCTGCATTGACGGGGTGAGGAAGGTTGTCACCGTCCTTGGTGGTTAGAATCATAGCTCCTCCTGAGAAAATGTTCTTAACCACAAATGGCCCTTCGTAAGTAGGGGTCCATTTTCCCCTGGGATCACCTTGAGGTAGAATGATGCGCTTGATAACCAGGTCCCCAACTTGATACTCTTGTCGTCTGACTTTCTTGTTAAATGCCTTGATCATCCGTTTTTGGTACGTCTGACCATGACAAATAGCAGTGAGTCTCTTTTTGTCGATTAAGTTCAGCTGATCAAGCCGGGTCTGAATCCAGTCATCTTCGCTCAAACCTGTATCCCTCATAATCCGAAGAGAGGGTATATGAACTTCAATGGGAAAGACTGCCTCCATACCATATACCAAGGAATAGGGGGTTGCCCCTGTTGACGTCTGCGCTAAGGTACGGTACCGATGAAGAGCAAACGGTAACATCTCGTGCCAGTATTTGTATGTCACTGTCATCTTCTGCACAATCTTCTTAATGTTCTTATTAGCCGCTTCAACAGCCCCATTCATCTTCAGCTGGTAGGGAGAAGAATTGTGATGTTGTATCTTGAACTGTTTGCAGAGTTCGGTGATCATCTTATTGTTGAGATTAGTACCATTGTCCGTAATGATCCTTTCTGGTAAACCATATCGACAGATCAAATTATGCCGAATGAACCGTACCACGACGTTCTTGGTTACCGTAGCGAAGGAAGCTGCTTCAACCCACTTCGTAACGTAATCAATGGCTACCAAGATGAAACGATGCCCGTTAGATGCCGTAGGTCTGATCTCGCCGATCATATCAATGCCCCACATTGCAAAAGGCCATGGAGCCGTCAACACGTTCGCATCTTTGATATCAATAGGGTAGTGTGAGTCAGCATATATTGTCTCATCCGGCGAACAGCTCATGCCAAAGCGTAGCAAGTTCTCTCGAGCAGTGAGTATCGGATTTCACAGTCGGTAAACTTTTCGCTAAGGTAGTAAATAGCATGCTCTTTTCCTCCAGACTCGTCATGCTTCCCCAGCACACCTCTTTGTATTACCCAACACTTTTAAGTATGAGATCAACGGTCTTCCTGCAATTGGAGGTATCAGAATTGGTGGCTTGGAGGTAGTATGGCCCTCTCTTCTTGAAGCAATAGACTAGCAAGTTCCTCAGGCACTTCACAATCGTCCTCACCTTCGTCCTTGGCTTGGTTGATCGGACTTTCGAAGTCATAACTGACAGTAGCAGAGTCGTTACCAATGGGATCTAGAGTGGATATGGATCATGATATGTGAGTGTGTGTAAAATAGCTGTTTTGCAATATATAATAAAAGAAAAACAAGGAGCGCAAAATTTGAAATGCAAGAAAATGTCCAATGCTTTTATTAATGATATATGTAGATGACACACATAAAGCCCTCACAAATGAAACCACGGTGCCCCGGGTAAGACACCGGGCCATAAAGTTTAAAACATTGTCTGTTACAAATACAAAACAAAAGTCTCATTACTGGGTAACAAAAGAAATTGGGATGAAGTCCTTTGCTATCCAGTTGCTTAGTCCACCATCAGTAGTAGTATAGATCCGACTGTCGAACTCAGATTCCTCAACATCGTCTTCAATGGCATTTACTCCTGAATTGCTGATAAACAAGGGAGGTCCTCTGATCCGTGCACGCCGTACGGCTCTTTGAGCTTCTGCAGTGAAACCAAAACCAAACTTGTTAGTCTTATGTGCAAAATCAGGGAGTTGGCCCCAATTTGCACACCCACCTTTCTCAACAACAACCTGGGCATCCTTAAAGGAAGCCATCTTCATAGGAGGATCTTCAGTGATAGTTTCAGCTGACGCCAATGTCTGGGGAACCTCTTCAAAATGTTGAAACGGGGTCTCAATGAACTCCCCGTCCATCTCTACATATTGAAAAGAGTTGAGGTGGCTCACCATGTATTCCTCCTCTCCTCGTACCGTCACGATTTTCCCTTTGATTGGGTATTTCAGCATTTGGTGAAGCGTAGAGGTGACTGCCCCAGCTTTGTGGATCAACGGGCATCCCAGTAAGCAAGAATAGGACGGCCTAATGTCCATCACATAAAAATCAGATGTAAAGATCTGAGAACCAACCTTCACTGGAATATCCACTTCTCCATGTACCATTATCTTTGACCCATCAAAGGCCCTGACAACAATGTTACTTGGCTTCAACTCTAAACCCTCACAGTCCAACCGGTCTAGAGCTTTCTTAGGTAAAACGTTCAAGGAGGAACCAGTATCCACCAATACATGGGCAAGAGTAGTGCCCATGCATTCAATGGAGACATGCAGGGCATCATTGTGATTTCTCCCCTTAGCAGGCAGGTCGGCGTCAGAGAAACCCAACCCGTTATCAGCAGTCAGACTAGCCACGCAATCTTTAAACTGATCAGCTGATGTCTCTTGCGGTACGTGTGCAGTCTTCAGGAAGGCGATCAGAGCCTTGGCATGGGCTTCTGAGCAAAGCAACAGAGACAACATAGAGATTTTGGATGGGGTTTACCCCAGCTGCTCGACTACATTGTAGTCGCTCTTTTTGATAATCTTCAAAATTTCCTCCATCTCTTGTCTAGAGGCTTCTACAGTGATTGTCTTCGGTGCCTCCGTCCGGGCAGGCTCGTTAGTGGTCCCTTTTCCCCGAGTGTCAAATGACTCGGCAACAGGGGTAAGAATGGGAATTTGAACAGGAACAGTAGCAGGTACATTGGCAGGTGTAATAACAACAGGTTTCCGAACAACTGGCAGAGAGATCTCAGGGGAGAACAGCCTTCCACTACGGGTGACTTTGGCAGGTCCAACAATATTGCTGACGTCAGTATCAGCATTCAGATCCTGTTTAACTCCATGATAGTAAACGTCAGCCCCGTAGTGCCATGGGACAGCTTTATCAGACGTATAGGGGATAGGCCCAGGAACAGTGATGATCAAAGGAGCGATTCTTGGAGCAGATGTAATTCTAACAGGCTTTCTCGAGGAAGCCTTGGAAGAATTGTCGAAAATGGTGACTATAGCAACTTCTTCAGTAGGAACCACAGGAACGAAAGTCTTCTCAAACAGAATTTCTTTATTATGCATCAGGCGTTGGACACCTGACTTCAAAAGATAGCAACCGGTAGGTAGGACGGCACACAGACGGCAACCTTTGCCACAACCCAGAAATAAACCGGCTAACAAAAGGTTCTTCTTCACAGTCATCAATGGAGTAGCAATGTCTTCTACGGAGGTCACGAATGAATCATCTTCTTTATATTTACTAGATGAATGAGACAGATCAGCTTCCTGTCGCAACCTATTCCCAAATTTGTGACCCATGTTCAAGAGGACCGTCTTCTTCTTCTTCTTCTTCTTCTTATCTTTCAAAATAAGGGTCTTCAGATCTTGCTGACCCTTGGCTAAACTCATGAACAATTCTTGGAACTGGGCGTTTTGAGCCTGTAGAGCTTTGATAGCTTGATCAGTTGATGTTTCGGAAGACATGATGCTGAAATAAACAGCGAAGAAGATGAGAAAACCTGTAAGGGTACCTGTTATGAGGTGCATGGAATGAAATGCATATGATATGATTTCAAAGACGTCGAGAGGTTCAAATTAGTAAACAAAAACGAAACACACTTTTATTAGATAAACTTTGAAATCAATTGTTCAACAGATGCCTTTAAGGCATTACAAGAACGAAAAAATTGAAAAGTAAACTAGAAATAATCAAAAAAAATAATCAGTGCTCCCATGGTCGTTTATCGTCGGTGCGGACATAGTCGTTGAGGATCCACTCGTTCTCCAGTTGCCTTGTCAGCTTCTGAATCTTATGCTCTTGCTCGTGATACTTTTCTCGGTAAGTATCCCGCTCTTCTCTCAGTTGCATACATGATCTCTTTAATGCCCCAATGTCAGTAGGCATGTAAGGGTGTAGGATGGTAGGAGGAACCCCTTCTTCATCAGCAACTTCAAGAGTTATAGGCAAGACCGCTTCGTAGGGAATTCCCAGCTTTTGGGCATGTATGCGAACCCATAGGAGATATGGTTCCATTGGTAGAGAAGTCTTCGCACCCAGCTTGTGCGGATCGGACCTGTGTACTCTATCCCAAGCTCTTATGAATCTACGGCGTTGCTCGTCACTATACCCTTGGAAATCAAAGACAATACTTGGCATTAGCAACTCATGAGGTCCTTCCCTTCTAGCTCGCCCAAACTAACATAAGGCCAAGCACGGATTATAGGTGATCCCTCCATGGGTTCCTATCAGTGGAACATTGGGGTATTCCCCACAGCGATCAGTAATGGCCATATCTTCCATACCCTTGATAGTCCAAATGATGTCATTATGAGAGAGAGACATAATCCTATAGGCCCATCCCATGCCTTCTTTGTTCTTCAAAACTGATTTGGGGAGGTGAGAAATAAACCACCTTGCCAGGAATGGTGCACAACTCATAAGGGTTCTCCGCTTCCGAGCAGTACGGGCATACAGAGAATGGAGAATGTCGCCCAAAAGAGTGGGTACAGGATTACCGGACATGAAGATTTTTACCGCATTCACGTCTACGAAAGCATCTGAGTTGGGAAAAAACACCAAACCATATATGAGAAGAGCCAGAATGTCTTCAAATGCTTGGAAGTCTAAACTGTCCCAGAACTGATTAGCCTTACCAACCAAGAATTTATTCAATAAGCCTTTTGCTCCACTACGAGTTTCCCAATTAGCCATTACCTCAGCCTTTGTCAGATGGAGGGCAGAAGCAATCTCTTCCGACCTAAGGATCTTCTCCCAACCTGTAAATGGGGTCTGCTCCAGAATAGAGATACCCAATAGATCAGAGAACTCTTCCAAGGTAGGGACCAACTAGTAGTCCGGAAAAGTAAAGCAATGGTACAGTGGATCAAAGAACTGGACTAAGACACTCAACATCTGGTCATCCATCTTGGAGGTGACCAAACCAAGGAGATGCCCATGTCTTCAGATGAAGGAAGTAGTATCTGGCATCTTTGCAACAAATTCCTTAAGCAGAGTGGGAACCTGGACAAATTTGATCCGGATAGTGTTTCTACGCATGTGTGCCATGACCTACAAAACAGAACAAAAATGAATCCCTCATGTCTTTGAAATTGGTTAGTCCAATGCAATATGCATGCAATGTCATGATGTCATAATGTCATGATAGGAAACACACTGCAAGTATCCACAAATATCAAACATGGTAAGGGCACACAAGTCACACATATAGCCCTTAGATTTCAGGCTGGCAAGGAGCTTAGGTACTACCCTCTTTCAGTTCAGTTGGTTTAAACCTGTCCTAAAATAGTAACCGGGTTCTAGAGGATCTCAATATCACTGACCAACCTCGATCGGTCATAATTCCAGTTTAGCAACCTTTTCTTGCGGTCGGAATCATCGCGAGAGTTTAGTCTCAATGAGTGTAGCATACTACTACTGTTATATGGTCAAGTTGGTCAATTTAAAGGTTCTAAGGTCAGTTGGTGCTTAATGACCCCTTAGAAGACCCATATTCTCCTCGTTGCACCACAAGGGATATCGGTACATACTAAAGTGCCACACCAACGTAGCTACTGCTTCAACCGTATCAGTCTACGTCGTACAGTTCCCTCATAGTTTATTGCTACTTACCTAAAGGGTATCCCCAGATCCAGGTTAGGATCTATAGTAACTCCAATTCAAGCCCACAAAAATAAAGCATACAAGTAAATAAATTAAAAACAATATGAACTATTCCTAAGGTACACCCCACTTATAAATATCCCTGGCAGAGTCGCCAGTTCTGTGATATGGTGGGAAGAACTGACTGTTTTTTGGAATGCTGGTTTGCGTTTTGCGTTTGTTTTTGCAAAATGTCGCGGTAAGCAAGAGTCGCCACTGACTTTTATTTTATCCAACAAGGAAAGGAAAAAAGCATAGAAAAATTCCTTTTTCGAGATATTTCTCGGGTTCGGGGGGTAGATTATAGAAAGGGAAGGTATTAGCACCCTTTCTATCCGTGGTTATCCACGGGCTCTTAGGTACTTGCTCATATTGTTTTTCAAAATTGTTTTCTTTGTGCTTGTGGGTTTGAAAAAGTTTTTGTTTGAAAACTTCGATTTAACTCTTGCTTCTGTCCTCAAGAGTGTATGAAGTATTTTTTAAAACTTTGTTCGAAAAGTGTAAGTGTGAAGAGTTTTTGTTTTTGAAAGAGCAAGTATCTAAGAACCATCTACCTACTCGAAAAAGGAATCGTTATATGCTAATGTCCTTTAGACAATGTTATCCCACTATGAATGAGTGGGTAGCACCGTCGTTGGAGTTTGAGGGTCAATTCGAATTAGGGACTTACGGTCACCAAAGCAATGTTAGGACGCCTTAGCGATAACCCTAATGTCTTAGATCATTTGTTTGAGGCAACAATATTTGAGGCAACCGTTTCGAGGCAACTATGATCTTTTAGACAAGAGGGTGACCTCTAAAACAACCTATACTCAATGACCGCGTACGAAGGCAACTAAGTGAGGTGTACCCTAAGAGTGCGCATGTGCGAGTGTGTCATTTTCAGTTATTTTATCTTTGTACATGTTAAGGGTGATCTATGTTGATTTTAGGTTAAAACATTCAGTCTTGTCATGCCATCCTATTATCAAACATCTAACAGTTATAATTTGCGGGAAATAAATTGCAGAATTTAAATTACAAGGCGTCGGGTATTTACATCGCCAAAGACAAACCCTTTAAAAATAAATAAAGCGATAAAAAATAATAAAAGTCCTATTAACTATTACAAATCGGAATCAGATACATAATAGGATAAAAGAAAATGGATCGAGTGCGAGAAATTAAATCGAGCGCAAATTTAGGGTTTTAACCCTTTTTGGTTTAAAGGAAACATTTTTTGTTGTTTTTGAATTAAGAAAGAAAATTACCTAAGTTGATTACTAAATTAATAATTTAATTAATTAATAATAAAAAAAAGTTATTTTTGGATTTTTGGTATTTAAATAAAGAAAATAAAATTAATTAATGTTAGTAAAAACCTCATTAAATCTAATTGAATTTTAATTATTTACAAAAATGTGAAAGTTATTCTAATTAAAATTCTAAATCAATTAATTAATGTTTATTAATAAAAATAAAAAAGTTAGAATTTAATTTGATAAAGAAAATATTTTGTGGTTTTTTATTTTATAAAAAAGAAGAGTTTTAATGGGTTAGTTAATTAAATAAAATATAATAAAACAATTAAATAAAACAAGAAAAGTAAATATAGGAGAAAAGAGGTGTGGGCCTGAAAAGGGTGTCTGAATAGCAATCCTATGGCCCATTAAGCACTGGCCTGGTTGACTTCTGGGATCATGTGTGCACGTGCTGACTTAGACTATGGTGGACCATCATCTCTTGGCCACCAGATCTGGCCAATGGCCATCTGGCAATTGATTGAATGATGGTGTATGGTACGCTGCAAATCCTCATGGGCATTGGAACATCTGAAGAAAAAATATATCAAAGAAGTGGAGGACCTGGGATTCGAACCCAGGTCCTGATGGTGTTTGGAATGCTTGCTTTGCCACTAGGCCACTTGGTTTTTATTGTTAATAATATACACAATAATAAAAATAAAAGAAAACGAGTTATATGCCAGAAAAGACAAAATAATGTGCGCCACATTTGAATGGGCGAATCACGCCTCGCCACGCATCATCTTCAACCCTCGTCCATAGCTAAAAACCTGTAAAACTTATAGCTACGGATACAATTCGTCGCTACAAGTCGTGCCTCCTCCAAAATCTGTTGTAGGCCATAAAAATAAATTCTAAGGGCATGGTTGTGCTCGTCTTGACCTCCCAGTCCTAACCATGCCCTACTTGATGGACAATTATTCCTGAAATAAAAATTCCCAAAAACGACCAAGAAACCCTAGCTATGGCATCTCACAGTATAGGTCATAAAAACAAAATTGTGTAATGCAAAAAGCTTAGAGACATTGTGAGGATTACGAATATGCAAGCAATTTGTACAAAGGATGCAAGAATGATGATTTACGAATTCAAATACAAAGCTAGGTAGCGTGATGCTTACAGTGTGTTTGGGCGTGTATGGAAGCCTGCTTTGGATTGGTTTCAACTCAGTGAACCTCCAGGAATCGATTGGGATGCTTCTTGGCTTCTGAAAACACCTCTAGGCACGATTTTGATCTCAAGCTTTTTACCACTTTTTCAAACTCTTGTTCAGCCTCTTCTTGCAGCCTCTAACCCCTATTTTCGTGTGCCTCTCTTGCTTATGTATGATACAATGTGTTAGGGTAACAAATATGGATGGAATCTCTCTAAATCAATGCATTGTAATGTGATTTTATTTCCTCTTTAAAGCTTGCCAAATTTATCAAATCTCCATATTTTTGTACATGATATGCTTGATACGAATTTTGATGATGATCATGATGATAATTAAGACCTGAAACAACCAAAAAGATCTTAGGTAATCAAAGTTTGGATTTTATTTGATTTAATTTGATTTAAAATGAAATAATTCAATAAAAAATCAAATAAAAATAAGATATGGGCTCATGGCTGAATCTAGGACACGTGGACAATGATGCAAGCTCAAATCAAGTGGAAAAGAATGGGCCCATTTGACAAAATTTGAAGTTTTGGGGATAGTTGACTTTTGGCAATTTTGCAAAAATGCCCAACTTCAACAATGCATAACTTCTTCAATTTTGAACTTTTGGATGTGTTCTTGGACTTTTTAGAAATCTTGAGATGTCCTCTAACCAACCCTTTTGGTCTCATCTCATTTTGATATTCCATGCTCAAGTTATAAGCTTTGGAAAACAAGGTGTTTTTGTTGACTTTCAAAAATGACCTATAATGTCCAAATTTATAACTTCTTGTGAGTGCATTTTCTGATCTTGGGGTATGAAGATGGATTGTAGGAAATTGCATCCTCTTCAAAATGAGCTTTGGATGGGTCATTTCTCATAAAGTATGAGAAAGTTATTCTTAGTCAAAGTTAAGTTGACTTTTCTTGTAAAACCCTAATTTAGCAACTTTTGAGTCTTGATGAATTTTGAGCAATCCTTGATGAATCATGATCAACCATTGATCAAATGATGAAATATCCTTCAAAATGAGAATGTTGACAAAAAATCCTGAAGTTTGACTGTTTATAGGTCACAGTTGACTTTTGCCCTAGCACAGTCGATTTTTGGACCCTTTGAGCAAATGACTGAGCAAACTTCCTCTGCAAGGCTTGAAATTTGGCATGGATGATCTTGATGACATATTAGCACATTGGGAAGAACTTGAGGTCATTTGGACTCAAAGATCTTGATGCAACCCAAAACCCTAATTTGGGGTTGACTGCCTTAGGAGATAACTTGTCTGACCAATTCTTGAGCAACCTTGAGCCATTTGGAGATTTTTCTTGCAATGTCTTGAGAAATATGAGAGGGCAAATTTTGGGGTACAAAAGTATGTCTATAGGTGCAAGCGAATGTTTTAAGGACTACGCTCAGAAGTGGAGAGATTTGGCAGGGAGAGTCCAACCCCCTTTGTATGATAGGGAGTTGGTGGACATTTTTCTTGGTATGCTATCTGGTTCGTTCTTTAATCACTTGATTGGTAGCTCCTCAACTGATTTTACTGAGCTGATATTGACTGGATAAAGGGTAGAAGCTGGGATCCGAAGTGGCAAGATCCATAAAGACACCTCTTCAAGCACAGTGAAAAATCCATTCATGGGTAAGAAGGAGGTTAATGCTATTTATAATCCAAGAAGTCAGAATAGAACCGAGCACCGTCCAACGGTAGGGGATGTGATGATACCTAGGCCTGTGGCTACTCAACACCCAAAAATTAGCCAAGGGTAGAAAGACCTCAAAGGCAGTTCACCCGGATCAATATGATGTTGTCTGAGGTTTTACCCCATCTGTTAAAATCTAATTTGGAAACCTTAAGGAAGGCTCCCAAGAATCCCAACACCACATCTCCTTGTTACAATCCAAACACTCGGTGTGCTTACCATTCTGAGAGTCCAGGCCACGATACAAACGACTGTTGGGCTTTGAAGAATAAGATACAGGATCTGATCAAAGAAAAGGAGATTGAGTTTGATGCTTCTGAGATGCCTAATGTCATAACTGCTCTCATGCCCAAGCACAACCATGGTGTTAATGCCGTTGATATTGATCTATTTGTTACTTATGTTGATGAAGTTTCTACTCCTCTCATGACCATCAAGAAAAGTTTGTTGCTAGCCAGTTTATTTCCAGGCTGTGGTGAAGGTTGTCACATGTGTTTATCTCTTCCTTCTGGTTGTTATTTGCTGAAGCCATATGTTCAACGCCTGATGGATAACAAAGAGATTTTGTTCAAAAAGACTCCAGTTCCAACTGTTCTACGTGAAGATGTTGCTATCATAACAATTTCCTCCAATCCTTCCAAGGTCTCCTCTAAAAGACCTGTTAGGATTACATCTGCTCCAAGAATTGCTCCATTAATAATCACTTTTCCTGGTCTTGTACCATACTCCTCAGACAAAGTTGTTCCTTGGAATTATGGTGCCGACGTTTACTACCATGGCATCAAGCAGGATTTATTAACCATTAAAGACGAAAAAAATGAAGAGGCTGATCCCGATATCAGTAACATTGTCGGGACCAGCAAAATTACTCGAAGTGGAAGGGTTTTCTCTCCTGAGATATCCCTAAAGACTGTTGCTAAGCCTGTTGTTATTCCATATGTTGTTCCGGCTAGTACTCCTGCTACTACTCCCATCCTTACTCCAGTTGTTACCCCTGCCGATGAGTCATATGGGACTCGGGGCAAAGAAGTTGTAGGTGAGCCTGCCCGGACGGAGGCACCTAGAGAAGTTATTTTGGAATCCTCTAAACAAGAAATGGAGGAGGTTTTAAAGATAATCAAGAAGAGCGACTACAATATGGTCAAAGAGCTGGGGCAGACCCCTTTGAAGATATCAATGCTGACTCTGTTATTGTGTTCCGAGGCCCATGCAAAGGCTTTGGTTACATTTCTAAAGATTGCGCATGTGCCGCAAGAAACCTCCGTTGACCAATTCGAGGACTGTGTGGCCAGTCTAACCGCTGATAATGGGTTGGGTTTTTCTGATGCTGATTTGACACCCAAGGGGAGAAAGCATAATGATGCTCTGAATGTCCTGGTCGAATGCAGGGGCACTACTATGGCCCATGTGCTAGTGGACACTGGATCGTCATTGAATGTTCTGCCCAAGAAGGCTCTTGATAGGCTAGATTGTGAAGGTTTGACCTTAAATCCCAGTAACATTGTGGTGAGGGCTTTCGACGGTTCAAAAAGAATGGTGCACGGGGAGGTGGACATCCCTGTAAAAGTGGGTTCCCAGACCTTTGGATCCACCTTCTACGTGATGGATATTAGGCCATCTTATTCTTGTTTGTTGGGTCGTCCTTGGATCCATGAAGACGGAGCCGTTACTTCTACGCTGCACCAAATGTTGAAGTATCCAGTGAAGGGAAAGATTGTCACCATGCATGGTGAAGAGGAGTACATGGTAAGCCATCTGAACTCTTTCAGGTATGTGGAAATGGACGGTGAGTTCATAGATACCCCTTGTCAAAATTTTGAAGAGGTTCCCTAGACTATGGCATCAACCGAGACTTTTACCAGTGTGCCAAAGATCACCAGACCTCCCTTGAAGATGGCTTCTCTCAAGGACGCCAGAGCAGTAGTTGAAGAAGGAGCTCAAAGGGTTGTTCGACGTGCTCGGGCTGGAGGACCTCCCCTACGCATTAGCAATCATGGGGTCAATGCTATAGAAGACAATGATGAGGATTCTGATATTGACAGATGGATCTACCCTACTACCAACGGTGGACCTAGTTACTGGACGGCCAAAGATTTTGTGCCGATTACTTTTGTTCAGTAGTAATTGTCTTACTTGTTTTTCGGATTTGTAATAAACAATATATACTCTATGGCCTTGTGTCTTACCCTAGGCACAATGGTTTATTTGTGAGGGTTATTATATGTCATTATCATATGTCATCAATAAAACATTGGACGTTTTTGCATACAAATTGTGTGCTCTCTATTTTTCCTTTCTGCCTTTTACTTTGTCTATACAGCTATGCTCTTACACACACTCACGTATCAACTGCAGATCCATATCCACTCTGGATCCCATCGATAACGGTTCTGCTATTTCTAGTTATGACTTTGAAAGTCCGATCAACCAAGCCGAGGGTGAAGGTGAGGAAGATTGTGAGGTACCCGGAGAAATTTCTAGACTATTACAACAGGAAGAAAGGGCCATACAGCCTCATGAAGAGCCAGTTGAGACAATAAACTTGGGTACAGAGGAAGACAGGAAAGAAGTCAAGATAGGTGCAAATTTGGAGCTTAATGTCAAACAGCGGTTGATACAGATGTTACATGATTATGACGAGATCTTTGTCTGGTCATATGAAGACATGCCTGGTTTAGACACATATATTGTGGTACATCGTCTGCCAACCAAAGAAGATTTTCCTCCGGTTAAACAGAAGGTCTGTCATATGCACCCTGAGTTGTCAGAAAATATCAAGGCCGATGTAATGAAATAGTTCAATGCAGGATTCTTAGTTGTCACCTCCTATCCACAATGGGTTGCCAATGTCGTTCCGGTACCTAAGAAGGACGGAAAGGTACATATGTGTGTGGACTACATAGACTTGAACAGGGAAATCCCCAAGGATGGCTTCCCGCTTCCCCATATTGATGTTCTAGTTGACAGCACAACACAAGATCTTTTCCTTCATGGACGGTTTCTCTGGGTACAATCAGATCAAGATGGCTCCTGAAGACATGGAGAAGACAACCTGTGTCACGCAGTGGGGCACTTTCTGTTACAAGGTGATGCCATTTGGGTTGAAGAATGTTGGGGAAACCTATCAGAGAGCTATGGTAGCTTTGTTCCATGACATGATACATCACGAGATAGAGGTATATGTTGACGATATGATAGCCAGATCTCAAAATGAAGAAGAGCACCTCGATCATCTGCAAAAGCTGTTTGATAGGTTGAAGACGTACAAGTTGAGACTGAATCCGAACAAGTGCACCTTTAGGGTAAGGTCTGGTAAACTCCTAGGTTTCATTATCAGTGACAAAGGTATTTAAGTAGACCCTGCAAAGGTAAAAGCTATACAAGAGATTCCCACTCCTCGTACTGAGAAGGAAGTTAGGGGTTTCTTGGGACGTTTGAACTACATTGCCAGGTTCATTTCACATCTGACTGCTACTTGTGAGCCAATCTTCAAGCTTCTGAAGAAAGATCAAGTGGTAAAGTGGAATTACAAACGCCAAGATTCCTTTGAAAGAATCAAGGATTACCTTCAAGAGCCTCCAATTCTGATGCCTCCGGTTGAAGGAAGACCATTGATAATGTACTTAACAGTATTGAATAATTCAATGGGGTGTGTGCTGGGACAGCATGACGAGTCTAGTTGAAAAGAGCATGTAATATACTACCTTAGCAAAAAGTTTACCGACTGTGAAACACGATATTCACTGCTTGAGAAAACTTGTTGCCCTTTGGCATGGGTGGCTCGCCGACTGAGACAGTATATGTTGACCCACACTACTTTGTTGATATCTAAGATGGATCCAATAAAATACATCTTTGAGAAGCCCGCTCTACGCAGAAGAATAACAAGATGGCAAAGGATCCTAACTGAATACGAAATTCAATACACAACCCAGAAAGAAATCAAGGGAAGCGTATTGGCTGATAATTTGGCTCATTAGGCTGTGGATGACTACCAATCCATGAACTTTGATTTCCCGGATGAGAATATTATGTTAGTAACTGATTATGAAGAACCTGGACTGGATGAAGGACCCGAGAAAGGATCCCGATGGACTATGGTTTTTGATGGGGCTTCTAACATGCTTGGCAATGGTGTTGGTGCTGTGATCATCTCTCCAGAAGGTTGTCATACTCCTTTCACTGCCAGATTATGTTTCAACTATACCAATAACATGGCGGAGTATGAAGCATGCATCACGGGTCTCAAAACTGCTATTGACATAAGGATCAAGTTCTTGAGTGTATTCGGGGATTCGGCTTTGGTAATAAGTCAAATCAAAGGCGAGTGGGACACGAAGCACCTGAATCTCATACCTTATAAAGAACATGTGCTGACATTGCTTCCAAACTTTGAAGAGGTCACCTTTGAACATTTCCCACGAGAAGAGAATCAGTTAGCGGACGCGCTAGCTACTATGTCGTCCATGTTCAAGGTCAGATGGGATAACGGGGCTCCTCAAATCATTATTGAGAGGTTGTATGAACCAGCATATTGCTATGAGATTGACACTAAGTAGGAGACAAACCTTGGTTTCATGAAGTAAAGAGGTATCTCGAGGCTCAAGAATATCCCGAGGGGGCATCTGTCAATGATAAGAAGTTTCTGAGAAGGTTCTCCGCAAAGTTCTTCCTCAGTAATGGAATCCTCTATAAGCGCAACCATGACTCTACTTTACTTTGCTGCATAGATAAAAATGAAGCAGAGAGGATTGTGGTAGATTTACATGAAGGTACCTTTGGAACCCACTCTAGTGGACACACCATGGCTAAAAAGATCCTGCGGGCAGGATAGTATTGGTCCACCATGGAAGCAGACTGTTATCAGCACTCCCAAATTTGTTACAAATGCCAGATCTACGCTGATAAAGTACATGTACCTCCGGTTCCTTTGAATGTCTTGACGGCTTCCTGGCCCTTTGCAATGTGGGGCATTGACATGATCAGAAAGATTAGACCTACCGCTTCCAATGGGCATCATTTCATCCTAGTGGCCATTGATTACTTCACGAAGTGGGTTGAGGCTGCTTCTTTTTCTACGGTTTCCAAGAATGTTGTGGCGCGATTTATCAAGCATAACCTAATTTGTTGGTATGGTGTGCCAGAGAGAATCATCACAGGCAACAGTACAAATCTCAATAATACAATGATCACTGAACTCTGTAAACAATTCAAGATCCAGCATCATAATTCTTCCCCTTACCGACCGAAGATGAATGGAGCTGTTGAAGCTGCAAATAAGAACATTAAGAAAATAATACAGAAAATGACGGTGACATACAAAGACTGGCATGAGATGTTACCATTTTCTCTTCATGGTTACCGCACCTCGGCGCGTACGTCAACAGGGGCAACACCTTATTCTCTGGTATATGGTATGGAGGTTGTCCTACCTATTGAGGTCCAGATCCCTTCTTTGAGGATCATGAAGGATGCGGGTTTAAACGAAGACGATTAGATCCAGACTCGACTTGATCAATTGAATCTGATTGATGAGAAAAGGCTTATTGTTGTCTGTCATGGTTAGATGTACCAAAAACGGATGATCAAGGCTTTCAACAAAAAGGTCAGACGTCAGATATATCAAGTGGGTGATCTAGTAATCAAGTGCATCATCCTGCCACAAGGTGATCCTAGGGGAAAATGGACTCCCACATATGAAGGTCCATTTGTAATCAAGAACATATTTTCTGGTGGAGCCATGATTCTAACCACCATGGATGGTGACGACCTTCCCCACCCTGTCAATGAGGACATAGTGAAAAGATACTACGCATAAATAAAGACTCGCTAGGTCGATTGGCCTAGGAAAAAATAGGGGCATCCCGGTGAACCAAAAGGGTTCGAGAAAAAATTAGGGATAAAAACAAAAAATTTGTACACCCGGCGAGTCGAAAACCTAAAAAGGCCGCTTGGGCAAAAAAGGGTATCCCGGTGGACTGAAAACCCGAAAGGGAGGTCCAGGAAAAAATTAGGGATTTAAGGCGTATAGCTATGTCCCGTTGGATCACCTTGCGATCAGACTTCAGTATCAGACTATCAAACTTAAGTGGTACCGATCAATCCAGTCAACTTTGGACAAGCACCAAAGTAATGAGACGCTCGAAGGCATAAGAGAAATAGCATAATTGAAACTCAATGGGATCATTATACATAGTCGTTTTCTCTTTGTATATAACTTTGTATAGATTCTTTTTGTGACGGAATTTTCTTACTAGAATGTCTGTCTCCTTATACATAAACGCCTTTTATAGGCAAACTTCAAAAAATCAATACAAATCAGTTTTTGAAAGTTCAAAACTACTTGTTTTCTATTTTTCTGTTTTGTTTTGCAAAAACGTCCAATGATTATTTGTGGCATATGCATATTGAATATGATTACTGTTTGCAAATATTTACATAAAGAACAGAGAGACAATTGCTAATGGCTTAAGGAACGAAGCAATGTCTGAAAGCCATTCCTAGTCTCTACAGTTTTTTCCCAAGCAGGAATTACCTTCTCCAGGAGAATTCCTCAGAGATTTGAAATCCATGTTTTCCAGCTGAGTATATTTTTGTCCCTAGCAGTTTATGAAGCCTCGTCCTCACAGAGTAAAACGACCGAAGTTTGACCTCTCATTCCCCACAGAGCTTTATAATCTCCGACAGCTTTCAAATCTTCATCCCCATTAGAGTTTATTTCTCTGGCAGTAGAAGATCATCCTCAATAGAGTTCCTTTTCCCTAGCTACTAAATATTCCCCAGTAGAGTCTCCAACATAATTCTTTTCTCACTATGGAATATTCCAACAGAAGAATTCTTCTCCCTCGGCGGAGCACTCCCCAAATAGAGCATCTTCTCCCTAGTGGAATATTCGCAAGCAGAAGTACTTGTCTCCCCACAGATTCATTCTTAAACAAAAGGGAAAAAAAATCCCAGCCGAGTATTCTCAAACAGAAAAAGGAAATCCTCGACAAATCATCTCTACTTATCATCCCCAGCGGCAGTAGAAGAACCACTTTTTCTACAACGGTCAGGAATTCAATTTCCAGTAATCTCCAGCAACAATCATGGATTTATTTTCCCAGACTCGGATATGTCACAATAGCATTTCATGTTCATACATCATGATATGCGCATACATATTACATACAACATAATCTCATTTATTTGGAGAACATCATCACACAATGCATTTCATGCATCGCATATAATTAATCATGTACCTTTTCATGAAAGATGGTTATCATCAACAATTCCAACCGTTCAAGATTAAATCTATGAAGCTATACATGTCATATCTGCAGACAACTAATGGAAAATCAGTTCCCGAAACCAAACAGGTCAACTAATCTACGTGATCAAATGAAGCAGTCCTACTACCCTGGCTTTATTTCGAAGTAACCCTACTACCCAGGTTCCTTCTCACAGCCCTACCACCCAGGCTTTATTCCGAAGCAGCCCTACTACCCAGGCTTTATTTCGAAGTAATTCTACTACCCAGGTTCCTTCTCACAGCCCTACCACCCAGGCTTTATTCTGAAGCAGCGCTACTACCCAGCTTTATTTCGAAGTAACCCTACTACCCAGGTTCCTTCTCACAACCCTACCACCCAGGCTTTATTCCAAAGCAGCCCTACTACCCAGGCTTTATTTCGAATTAACCCTACTACCCGGGTTCCTTCTTACAGCCCTACCACCCAGGCTCTATTTTGAAGCAGCCATACTACTCAGGCTTTATTTCAAAGTAACCCTACTACCCAGGTTGCTTCTCATAGCCCTACCACCCAGGCTTTATTCTGAAGCAGCCCTACTACCCAGGCTTTATTTCGAAGTAACCCTACTATCTAGGTTCCTTCTCATAGCCCTACTATCCAGGCTCCTTTTCATGAATTACCTGACGCAGTTTTACATGGACGTTTCCCGAGAAAGCCATATACAGGTTCCTTCTCTTTTATCTCCGGACAACAGTTTACAACACTGTAAAACCTGGACCCGACCAGATAAGATCGATTTCATATTCCCTAGTAAGTCGCCATAAAATTCGGACTCGACCATATAACAGCTCACTTTTGTCTCATCAATCAAGAGTTAATTCCCCAGTAGAGTAATGGACAACTGAAGCTCCTAGACTCTATTTCCCAGGACATAAATCAACATTCCCCGGCGAAGTCCTCCTCAATGGAAGGTACATGAATTTTCATAAAGGAATCTCTTATGAAACCGATATCTTTTCTGGATGGCATCTTTAAGCCCATATCAGAAGATTCTCAGTCGCCTTCCAAATGGCATCTGTAATCCCATTTCTGATATTATCGATCGACATTCACTTCATGCGAGTGCAAAAATCTGGGCACTCTAGTGTTCAATCATCTTCCACCTTCAGATCACGAAAGACAGACCAGCCAATCTACATCCTCGGTGTGATCGGTGGGAATAGAACTGACTGTTTTTGGAATGCTGGTTCGCGTTTTGCGTTTGTTTTTGCAAAATGTCGCGGTAAGCAAGAGTCGCCACCGTCTTTTATTTTATCCAACAAGGAAAGGAAAAAAGCACAGAAAAATTCCTTTTTGAGGAATTCTTGGGTTCGGGAGGTAGATTATAGAAAGGGAAGGTGTTAGCACCCTTTCTATCCGTGGTTATCCACGGGCTCTTAGGTACTTGCTCACTATGTTTTCAAAAGTTTGCTTTTCTTTGTGTTTGTGGGTTTTGAAAAGAGTTTTATTTTTGAAGAGAGTGTAAGTGCGAAAAGTTTTGTTTTGTTTTAAAAGGAGAAAGTACTTAAGAACCTCTACCTACTCAAAAAGGAATTAAATTGTGCGAATGTCCTTTAGACAATGCTATCCCACTATTGAGGAGTAGGTAGCATCGTCGTTGGAGTTTTTGGGTCAATTCGATTTAAGGGACGTGTGGCCACTAAAGCAATGTTAGGACGCCTTAGCGGTAACCCTAATGTCTTAGATCATTTTTCCGAGGCAACCGTTTCGAGGCAACTTATGATCTTTGGACAAAAGGACGACCTCTAAAACTTCCTATACTCAATGACCACGTTCGAGGCAACCAAGTGAGGCGTACCCTAAGAGTGGTATGTGCGAGTGTGTCAATTTTCAGTTTATATTATCTTTGTACATGTTATGGTGAGCTACGGTTGATTTTAAATTAAAGGTTAATCTTGTCATGCATAGCCTATTATTCAAACATCTAGCAGATAATGGTGCGGAAATTAAATTGCGGAAATTTTAAATCTAAGCTATTACAAGGCGTCGGGTATTTACATCGCCAAAAACAAACCCTTAAAATTAAATGCTAAAAAGTAAATAAAAGCGGTAAATAAAATCCTAAGTTAAAGCTATTACATCCTCGGAGCAATTACAATTATGGATCAAAAATAATATGCGCGCGAGAAAATTGAATCGGAACGTCCTAGGGTTTTGACCCTTTTTATTTAAAGAAAGCATATTTTTGTCATTTTTTATTTAAGAATTAAGTTTAATTAATTAATTAAAAGAAAAATATATTTTTTTGAGTTTTATTTTAATTAAGGAAACAAAATTAAAAAGGTAAAAATATATCAAAACCCTAATTCTAAACCAATTTTAATTTAATGAAAAATATGTTAAGATTAAACCTAATTAAAACTAACTTAATTAATTAATGATTTATTTACAAAAATAATAAAATAATGAAATTAAAAAATATTATTTTTTAGGGTTTTCTGATTTTATGAAAAGTTAATTAGTTAATAATAACAAAATAGAAAATAGAAAATAGAAAGTAGTGAAAAGAAAAAATAAAATAAACAAACTCAGGGGGGGGGGGGGGGTGTTGGGCCTGAAGTTGGCATTTGAATGGTAATTCCCAGGCCCAGACGTCCAGCATGTTGGACTTTTTGTGATTCCATGCATGTTTATTGACTGAGGACTATGATGGGCGTGCAATCTGGGTCACTAAATCTGCCTAGTGGGCCACTTGGCATGCTGATCCCTGGGGCATATGGTGAACCACGCCTGGAATGCTACACCTGAGTACCTGAAGAAAAAATGTAACAAAGTTTTGGGGGACCTGGGATTCTAACCCAGTTCCCAAGGGACAATTCAACTAGCGCGTTACCAACTGAGCCATGATGTTAACCTGATAGTGGAATAAGACACAAATAATATATTCAAAACCAACAATTATTCCCTGCAAAAAATAAAAACGCGCTAATAATTCAAATGGGCCAATAGACGCTAGCCACGTGATTGTCTTCTTCATATCACCCTGGTTCATTTACCTGTGGATTTTATTCCGCAGGAAGATTCGTAGCACCTCTCCAAAATCCTCCCTAGGCCATATAAACGCAAGCTAAGAGTGCCAATGCACTCGTCTCTCTCCCCTGAACTCATCCATGGCCATTATTTGCATTGATTTTTCCTGCAATTAAAAACCCCAAAAACGAGATACACGAACCCTAGAACTGGGCATGGCGTTACAGGCTATGAAAATAAAATTCAATGATGCCAAAAGTTTCAGAATACAGCACAGAGTATGAATATGCAATTATTTCAATGAAAGGATGCAAGATTGAAGCTTTACGATTCCATGAGAATGGCGGTTCATAGCGATACTTACAGGGCTTTTTGGGGCAGGAGAGCACACAATAATGATTGGTACTGCTTCAGTGAGGTCCAAGGAAGCGATTGAAACCTTTGTTTGATCTTGAAAAGGTCTCTAAGTGCAATTTTAGATCCAAGGTTCACAAGCTTTTTTCTCAAAGTTGTGTGGCCGTTTCTGCAGAGTTTTCGTGCGTTTTTTCCGTGTCATTTTTTCTTTGTGAGCATGAGGTTTATATAGACAGAGGAATTTAGGTCAACATTTGTGTATCAAATCTTGGTCCATTATGATGAAGAGATTTGATTTGATTTCTTCATAAATACTTGCTATATTTGATTCAATCATGTGCCAATCTATTTTTATGCGTTACTGCCAGCCTGTCATGAGTTGTTTGGGCCTCCAATATGATGGAAATCAAAAGCTGACCTGCCCCTTCAGATCCACTTCCCTTCGAATTTGCTCTCTTCGATAGCTCTAAGCTCCACTTAGAATTACTCCAGCTTCAATTTCATAGCCCCTTCGATTGAGCCTCCCTCTGCTTCGATTGCTTGATTCGAAAAGGATCACCCTGGTCGAATCAGCTCTTGTAGGGTTGGGAGCAAACAAGGCAAGAATTTGGCCTTTAATTCAAATAATTGAGTCCACAATCAGCATTTAATTATTTCTATATTTGCAAGGGACACATTCCATTGTGAACTTTGGGTGAACCTGTACAGGTTAGGATATGTGTTTTTGCTTAGTCATGGTAGCCTACTTCATTCCTTCGAATCTGCCTTCTTTGCCAGCTTTAAAGTCCAATTCGAATCTATTTAGAACATTCCCTATTAGACAACTTTGACCAGCCCTTGGCCTTGTGATGAGTCTAAGTTCTGATTCGAAGTGTTCAGAACTTCCTTCATCAGAGCATCTTAGATTAAGAGAAACTCTGCACTGAAATGCCATTCGAAGGTCATTTCGTTCTGATGTTCTTATTAAGGGAAACTCAGAAGTTCCAGTCGAAGGACACTCTGAAGTTCCAGTCCAAGGACCTTTTGAAATGCCAATTGAAGGGTATTTGTCCATATACCAATCAAAGGGTACTTGTTAAAATTCCAATCGAAAGACACTGCTATAATACCAATTGAAAGATACTTGTTCAACTACCAATCGAATGCCACTGCTATAATACCAATCGAAAGATACTTGTTATCCTGCCAATCGAAGGACATAGTTAACATGCCTGTCGAAGTTGCCTTGACACAATGCTAAATCGAAGGATCCCTTGGCATGCCAATTGAAAGGCTTGGCTCAGGGTGCCAAACGAAAAGGTCTTTCAGAATTCCAATCGAAGGCCTTGACATAGTGCCAATCGAAATGCTTGTCCATAATGCCAATTGAAGCACTTTTGGAATGTCAATCGAAAGGATTGGCCATAATGCCAATCGAAGGGAATTATCCATGCCAATCGAAAGGCTCCTCCAGAATACCAATCGAAGTGTTTTTCAGAATGCCAATCGAAAGGTACTTAAAGCACCACTCAAAAATTTTCTTTTTCCTTAAGCAAGGGTTTCTGGTCAACCATGCAGGGGGAAGACTTTGGAAAACATGAGAGGGCAAATTTTGGGGTGCAACAGTTGCCCCTGTTCAATTTTCTTAAACCTGAGGATATAGATTGGCTTTCGAGCCTTTCGTGATCCGAAGGTGGAAGATAATTGAACACTAGAGTGCCCAAAAATTTGCACTCGCATGGTGTAGCATCAGCATTGTGACGTCGGGAATGGGCTTACAGATGCCATTTGGAAATTTTTGGTAGGAGGATGGGCTTATAGATGCCATCTGCAGGAGTGTCGATCGCATAAGAGATTCCTTAGAGAGAATTTGCATACCTGTTGTTGTAGAAGATTCCGCTGGGGAAGTCTAACTTTGTTGAGATTTAGGAACCTGCCTGTACTTCAACTGAGAGAATGCTTCAGCTGAGTTTTAAGAACATGTTCATAATTCAATTGGGGGGAAACATCTTTATCAAGATCTAGGAACTGTCTCGTGCTCAATGGAGTATACCGCTGAGGTTATAGAACTTGTCCACACTATGACGGAGGAGAACATCAAGATCTAGGAACTGACTCGTGCTCAATGGAGTATATCGTTGAGGTTATAGTACTCGTCCACACTATGATGTAGGGAAACATATTAATCAAGATCTAGGAACTGTCTCGTGAAGGAGTCTGGAATAAGTATCAGAATGTCATCCATATCTGGGTCGCATCTGAACTGTCTCTAGAAGGAGTCTGGAATAAGTATCAGAATGTCATCCATATCTGGATCGCATCTGAATTGTCTCTAGAAGGAACCTGGAATAAGTATCAGAATGTCAGCCATATCAGGATCACATCTGAACTGTCTCTAGAAGGAGTTTGGAATAAGTATCAGAATGTCAGCCATATCTGGGTCGCATCTGAACTATCTCTAGAAGGAATCTGGAATAAGTATCAGAATGTCAGCCATATCTGGGTCGCATCTAAACTGTCTCTAGAAGAAATATGGAATAAGTATCAGAATGTCAGCCATATCTGGGTCGCATCTGAACTGTCTCTAGAAGGAATCTGGAATAAGTATCAGAATGTCAGCCATATCTGGGTCGCATCTGAACTGTCTCTAGAAGGAATCTGGAATAAGTATCAGAATGTCAGCCATATCTGGATCGCATCTGAACTGTCTCTAGAAGGAGTCTGAAATAAGTATCAGAATGTCAGTCATATCTGGATCGCATCTGAACTATCTCTAGAAGGAATCTGGAATAAGTATCAGAATGTCAGCCATATCTGGATCGCATCTGAACTGTCTCTAGAAGGAGTCTGGAATAAGTATCAGAATGTCAGCCATATCTGGATCGCATCTGAACTGTCTCTAGAAGGGATCTCAGAAGATGATGATATTTGCCTGTTGATTTATCTTTCCTGAAAAGGTAAAGAGTTAGTTGTATGCAATGTCATGATGTATGCATTGTGTAATGATGTTCTCAAAATAAAATGAGATTTGTGTCATATGTATTTTGTATGCATATGTTATGAATGTTGTTGAAGTGTAATTTTGTCTTGGACTTTGCTCAAAATGTTTCCACCGGGGATCCCTGCTTTGTTGTTTGAGGAGAACTCCGCTGGGGGATATTGAAAACTCTGTGGGGAGTATGATTATTTCGGCTTGGGAAAAGAGTTTAGGAGTCTTTGTCGTCCGTTGCTCTACTGGGGAGTCGAAGTTGAACTGATATCTGGTCATGTCGAGGTTTCGCAGTAACTTGTTGAGGATTGTAGAGTAGTCTACTGGGGAAGAGGAGTTGTGGTCTTTTGATTTTTAGTAGTCGGAGAGGCAAACTCAGCTGGGGAATCCTGGTGTTATTGGGGAAATAAACCTTGTCGTCAGTCCGCTAGAGAGGTGACATCTTCGTTGGGGGAAGTCCTCGAGGATTCTTGAGGTTGATTCAGTTGGGGAAAGGTTTTCATAGATTAAACCCTTGTTGGGAGTCATCCTATGAGAAGGATTTTGGGGAGATTTGTCACTGCCCCTAGTAGCAAGTGTTTGTGACATTTCCAGAAAATGTTTAATTGTACGTAACCCTTCACCGAGATTGATGTTCAATGCCACAAGTGACGGAGATGGAGACTTGCCCCTGGTTACTCTGCACTTCTTCAGAGATTTCTTGAAATCTTGACTGGACTGCCCCAGGTGTGCTGGATAGTGATATGTCAAGTCCCCTTGTTGATAGGAGATTTGTCAATGGAAGTGTCATCCTTTTTGAAGTGATTTTGTTCACTGAGAGGGCTTTCGTTCATCGGATATTCGTTGTGTGAATTTCTCCGATGTCAAACAAATAGCCAAATGCAAACAGTGATATTCAAATAATGCAAAGTTTATGCTTGTCTCGAAGTTTTTAAAAATGCATTTTTTAGCAGAAAACTTTTTATAAGACAAATTCAACACATGATTTAGGGCAAAGCCTTACAGGAGTCAGGATACCTTTTGTAACAGTATGCTTTTGAACTAACTCATGCTTCAATTAGGACTTTTGAAGGGTTGTAACGTGGCTTGGTTCACGGTTTAAGAAACAAAGGATAAAGGCTCAAAGTATATTTGTACCCACCCGCTCTTCATGATGTTCTTCAATCCTAAACTCAGTTAATTGTGCGTCGAACTCTATTAGAATCTGGAACGAAGTTTTGGTGATGGTTCACACAAGTTGGATTTTGGAAGGCAGTCATTGTTTTTTTTTTTTTGCAACATTTTTCATGTTGTCGAGGATTTGTAATGACCTCGTTCTTTTGATTTATTATCCCTAATTTTTGCCTGACTGTTCCTGTTTTCAAGATTACAGTCAGCGGGATGCCCCAAATTTCTTGAGCCTCCTTTATAGGTTTTGGCTCAGTGGGCTTTTCTCTTTTGAGAGATTGACTGCCTATGAGATAAGGAACCACCACTGTCTTTTGATTCCAGAGGAATGCTTTTGATGTCGTTCGTTGTATTATGAACTGAGAGTTTTGCGACCTCAATGCGCATCTTTTTGAATTAACTGAGAGACTACCCTGCCCCAGGTTTAAATTAAAGGTTTCAATTTGTGTTTAAAACAGAAAACTCCTACTTCTTTGGCTCGAAGGGGTTGACTAGGGATTATCTTCCTTATAACTCCAGTGTTTAGGATTTGAAAGAAACGCCTGTACATCGTCAGCAAGGTCTGTCCAAAAGCATACTGGATGAGATTATGGCATTGTTTCGTCATCCTCCCTCTAAAGGCTTGTAACTTTTAGCAAGAGTTGAATGTCATAAAGTGAGTAAAAAGCATAGTTTAAATGTAATGAAAATGACTGGATCAAATCAAGACAAACATATGCAATGTATTAATGAAACAAAGTTTGGCATTAATAGATAATTGTTTGAATAACAAAGAGATTACAACTTGAAAATTCAAATGAACAAAAGCTTTCAATGATTCGTCATAGGAGCAGTGATTATGTTTGGAGTCTCCGGAGGGTCAAACTCGATCTCCTTGGCATCAATCATGTCTTGGACCTTGTTCTTCAGAGCCCAACAGTTGTTTGTGTCATGCCCTGGGCTACCAAAATGATAAGCACATCTTGCATCCGGGTTGTAGTTAGGAGAAGAAGTCTTAGGGTTCGGATGAGGAGCCTTTAATGTAATCAGCTCTTTCTTCAACATGTGTTGTAGCGCTTGAGCTAGTGACATGTTGATCTTAGTGAATTGTCTTTTAGGCGCGACCTCCTTACGTTGATGCCCTTGTTGACGCTGGTGAGGTTGTTGTTGAGCTTGTGACCCTGAAGCAAGTTGAGGAGCTTTTCCCTTGTCTTCTTGCCCCAAAGGTGGTTGAATGATGACTTGATCTTCAATCCTAGTTTTTTGCCCCACTTGGTTATTTTGAGGTAGCTTGTTGACGAGGACCCTGAGCTCTTCTTGTCTTTGAGCTAAGTCTTGAATGAGAGCCATCTGGCCCACTAGGTGTCCCATCATTTGGATCTTTATTGTTGCCAACTCAGTTTGTAGCCCTTCCAACTGATCATTCCTGATGCCTCCTGGATTCCCTAGGACCAAGCCCCTTGTGAGGAGAGCTTTTATTTCTTCTTGCCCCTGGGATAGGTTCAAGAACATTTCTTGAAGTTGGGCGTTTTGAGCCCGGAGATCTTGGTTGTCTGGTTGGAAAGCCATTGCTGAAATAAACAGCGAGAACATGAGAAACCTGTATCGGATGACCTGTTATGCAATGATATGTATGATATATGTATGCAATGTTTTCAAGGATCTCGCGGGGTAAACAAGAAACTGTTAGAATCTGAATCTGGTAGCTTGATTGAAGGAACTTCATGTTGCTAAGAGTCCTTCTTCAAGAGTCAAGCTCACCATATCGAGTGGGTCATATCCCCTGACTCAAGTTATCATGTTTTGATCTCTAGATGGCATTGGCTAGAGGAAAATAAATCCCCTTGCCCCTTGCTGGACATTTGATTTACCATAACCTGCATCACAGACCCTTGAGATCCTTGAAATGGTTAAGGAAATGATAAAGCATGATGTTATGATGTGTATGCTATGCGTTTAAGCAAAAGTGTGAGGTGATGTAAGTAAACCCTGCAATAAATCCAAATTATTGGATAAGGACTGTAAACAAAACCTGCAAGGAACTCATGTTGTCAAATAACAAGAATGTGCAAGTAGTTCAAGTTTGAAGGCACACAAGTCACACAAATAGCCTTAAGTTTAGGCTGGCATGGAGTTTAGGTATTACCCTCTTTCAGTTTCAGTTGGTTCAAAACCTGTCCTATAAATAGTAACCGGGTTCTAAGGAGCTCAATATCATTGGATTGTTTTCTATGTTCATCGTTTTGGTTTAGCCACTTAACTAGCGACCAAAATATTCCAAGAAAACAATCCTCAATGAGTGTAGTATCGAGTATCTACCAACTTCGGACTGCACCAAAGTCGGTCATCTCACTACCCCTAAAAAAGGCCAAGATGGTCAAGTAAGGTTCTAGTTCATTAGTGCTTAGTGACATCACTCAGCAGCCCCGTATTCTCTTTGATTGACTCAAAGGCGACCGGTACTCACAAATATGTCGCACTAATATAGTTATTGCTTCAACCGTGTCGGTATACCCTACACAGTTTCCACAATGTATTGCTATCTATGAATGTTTCCAAAATCCGGGTGGAGGATTTCAAACCCAAATAATAGAACCAAGTGTAAAGCAAACAAAGCAATCAAGGTAAGCAAGTAAAGGTGATCTAAACCCTAAGGTAACCCCACTTTTAAAGAAATCCCCAGCAGAGTCGCCAGTTCTGTGATTGGTGGGAATAGAACTGACTATTTTTGGAATGCTGGTTCGCGTTTTGCGTTTATTTTCGCAAAATGTCGCGGTAAGCAAGAGTCGCCACCGTCTTTTATTTTATCCAACAAGGAAAGGACAAAAGCACAGAAAAATTCCTTTTTGAGGTATTCTTGGGTTCGGGAGGTAGATTATAGAAAGGGAAGGTGTTAGCACCCTTTCTATTTGTGGTTATCCACGGGCTCTTAGGTACTTGCTCACTATGTTTTCAAAAGTTTTCTTTTCTTTGTGTTTGTGGGTTTTAAAAAGAGTTTTGTTTTTGAAGAGAGTGTAAGTGCGAAAAGTTTTGTTTTGTTTTAAAAGGAGCAAGTACTTAAGAACCTCTACCTACTCAAAAAGGAATTAAACTGTGCAAATGTCCTTTAGACAATGTTATCCCACTATTGAGGAGTAGGTAGCATCATCGTTGGAGTTTTCGGGTCAATTCGATTTAAGGGACGTGTGGCCACTAAAGCAATGTTAGGACGCCTTAGCGGTAACCCTAATGTCTTAGATCATTTTTCCGAGGCAACCGTTTCGAGGCAACTTATGATCTTTGGACAAAAGGACAACCTCTAAAACTTCCTATACTCAATGACTACGTTCGAGGCAACCAAGTGAGGCGTACCCTAAGAGTGGCATGTGCGAGTGTGTCAATTTTCAGTTTATATTATCTTTGTACATGTTATGGTGAGCTACGGTTGATTTTAAATTAAAGGTTAATCTTGTCATGCATAGCCTATTATTCAAACATCTAGCAGTTAATGGTGCAGAAATTTTAAATCTAAGCTATTACAAGGCGTCGGGTATTTACATCGCTAAAAACAAACCCTTAAAATCAAATGCGAAAAAGTAAATAAAAGCGGTAAATAAAATCCTAAGTTAAAGCTATTACATCCTCAGAGCAATTACAATTATGGATCAAAAATAATATGCGCGCGAGAAAATTAAATCGGAACGTCCTAGGGTTTTGACCCTTTTTATTTAAAGAAAGCATATTTTTGTCATTTTTGATTTAAGAATTAAGTTCAATTAATTAATTAAAATAAAAATATATTTTTTTGAGTTTTATTTTAATTAAGGAAACAAAATTAAAAAGGTAAAAATATATCAAAACCCTAATTCTAAACCAATTTTAATTTAATGAAAAATATGTTAAGATTAAACCTAATTAAAACTAACTTAATTAATTAATGATTTATTTACAAAAATAATAAAATAATGAAATTAAAAAATATTATTTTTTGGGGTTTTCTGATTTTATGAAAAGTTAATTAGTTAATAATAACAAAATAGAAAATAGAAAGTAGTGAAAAGAAAAAATAAAATAAACAAACTCAGGGGGGGTGTTGGGCCTGAAGTTGGCATTTGAATGGTAATTCCCAGGCCCAGACGTCCAGCCTGTTGGACTTTTTGTGATTCCATGCATGTTTGTTGACTGAGGACTATGATGGGCGTGCAATCTGGGTCACTAAATTTGCCTGGTGGGCCACTTGGCATGTTGATCCCTGGGGCATATGGTGAACCACGCCTGGAATGCTTCACCTGAGTACCTGAATAAAAAATGTAACAAAGTTTTGGGGGACCTGGGATTCTAACCCAGGTCCCAAGGGACAATTCAACTAGCGCGCTACCAACTGAGCCATGATGTTAACCTGTTAGTGGAATAAGACACAAATAATATATTCAAAACCAACAATTATTCCCTGCAAAAAATAAAAATGCGCTAATAATTCGCTAGCCACGTGATCGTCTTCTTCATATCACCCTGGTTCATTTACCTGCGGATTTTATTCCGCAGGAAGATTCGTAGCACCTCTCCAAAATCCTCCCTAGGCCATATAAACGCAAGCTAAGAGTGCCAATGCACTTGTCTCTCTCCCCTGAACTCATCCATGGCCATTATTTGCATTGATTTTGCCTGCAATTAAAAACCCCAAAAATGAGATACACGAACCCTAGAACTGGGCATGGCGTTACAGGCTATGAAAATAAAATTCAATGATGCCAAAAGTTTCAGAATACAACACAGAGTATGAATATCCAATTATTTCAATGAAAGGATGCAAGATTGAAGCTTTACGATTCCATGAGAATGAAGGTTCAGAGTGATACTTACAGGGCTTTTTGGGGCAGGAGAGCACACGATAATGATTGGTACTGCTTCAGTGAGGTCCAAGGAAGCGATTGGAACCTTTGTTTGATCTTGAAAAGGTCTCTAAGTGCAATTTCAGATCCAAGGTTCTCAAGCTTTTTTCTGAAAGTTGTGTGGCCGTTTTTGTGCGTTTTTTTCGTGTCCTTTTTTCTTTGTGAGCATGAGGTTTATATAGACAGAGGAATTTAGGTCAACATTTGTGTATCAAATCTTGGTCCATTATTATGAAGAGATTTGATTTGATTTCTTCATAAATACTTGCTATATTTGATTCAATCACGTGCCAATCTATTTTTATGCGTTACTGCCAGCCTGTCATGAGTTGTTTGGGCCTCCAATATGATGGAAATCAAAAGCTGACCTGCCCCTTCAGATCCACTTCCCTTCGAATTTGCTCTCTTCGATAGCTCTAAGCTCCACTTAGAATTACTCCAGCTTTAATTGCATAGCCCCTTCTATTGAGCCTCCCTCTGCTTCGATTGCTTGATTCGAAAAGGATCACCCTGGTCGAATCAGCTCTTGTAGGGTTGGGAGAAAACAAGGCATGAATATGGCCTTTAATTCAAATAATTGAGTCCACAATCAGCATTTAATTATTTCTATATTTGCAAGGGACACATGCCATTGTGAACTTTGGGTGAACCTGGACAGGTTAGGATATGTGTTTTTGCTTAGTCATGGTAGCCTACTTCATTCCTTCGAATCTACCTTCTTTGCCAGCTTCAAAGTCCAATTCGAATCTATTTAGAACATTCCCTATTAGACAACTTTGACCAGCCCTTGGCCTTGTGATGAGTCTAAGTTCTGATTCGAAGTGTTCAGAACTTCCTTCATCATAGCATCTTAGATTAAGAGAAACTCTGCACTGAAATGCCATTCGAAGGTCATTTCGTTCTGATGTTCTTATTAAGGGAAACTCTGAAGTTCCAGTCAAAGGACACTCTGAAGTTCCAGTCCAAGGACCTTTTGAAATGCCAATTGAAGGGTATTTGTCCATATACCAATCAAAGGGTACTTGTTAAAATTCCAATCGAAAGACACTGCTATAATACCAATCGAAGGATACTTGTTCAACTACCAATCGAATGCCACTGCTATAATACCAATCGAAAGATACTTGTTATCCTGCCAATCGAAGGACATAGTTAACATGCCTGTCGAAGCTGCCTTGAAACAATGCTAAATCGAAGGATCCCTTGGCATGCCAATTGAAAGTCTTGGCCCAGGGTGCCAAACGAAAAGGTCTTTCAGAATTCCAATCGAAGGCCTTGACATAATGCCAATCGAAATGCTTGTCCATAATGCCAATTGAAGCATTTTTGGAATGTCAATCGAAAGGATTGGCCATAATGCCAATCGAAGGGAATTATCCATGCCAATCGAAAGGCTCCTTCAGAATACCAATCGAAGTGTTTTTCATAATGCCAATCGAAAGGTACTTAAAGCACCACTCAAAAAATTTCTTTTTCCTTAGGCAAGGGTTTCTGATCAACCATGCAGGGGGAAGACTTTGGAAAACATGAGAGGTCAAATTTTGGGGTGCAACACTCGGGTTTAAGAAGATTGAACAGGTGAAGTTGTTGTACCCCAAAATTTTCCCTCCCATTTTCACACAAGACATACCCCTAGAGGTTCTCAATTGCTTAAGGTTGACCAAGGATTGACCAAACAACTCTCCTACTAAGGCAATGAACCCCCAACTAGGGTTTCCATGTTCATCAAGATGTTTGAGCTCCAATGGTCTCAAATTCTTCCCATGGTCCTAATATGTCCTCAAGATCATCCATGCCAGTTTCATGCTTTGCTCAATAAGTTTGCTCAGACAATTGCTCAAATATTGGAAAATCAACTGTGCTAGGTCAAAAGTCAACTATGACCTATATACAATCAAACTTAAATATTTTTGGTCAACATCAACATTTTGAAGTGATATCCATCATTTGATCAAGGTTTGATCACGATTCCTCAAGAAATGCTCCTAATTCATCAAAAGTCAAAAATAGCAAATTAGGGTTTCTATAGGAAAAGTCAACCAAAGTTTGACCAAGCATAACTTTCTCATAATTTATCATAAATTTTCCAACCAAATCTCATTTTTAATAGAATCCAATTCCCTACAACTTCTCTTCAGCCCTCAAGTCAAAGAAATTCACCATTTGAAAGATATAAGTTCATACATTACAGATCATTTTTAGAAAGTCAATAAAAGCCACTTTTTTCCAAGACCTTTAACATCAAGATAACATCTGCAAAAGCAAAATTGATCAAAAGAGGGATTGAAGTAGACATATTTGGATTTCCAAAAAGTATAAGATCATCATCATAAGATTAAAATTGATCAAGTTATGGTTTTCCCAAGTTGGGAAAATTTGGGAAATTTTAAGAAATATGCATTGGGCAAATTTGAATTTTTAAGGCAATGGCTCAAATTCTTGAACTTCAAACATATTTCTAAGACCAAAATGGACCCATAGGGCCATTTTTGCATAGTCTTGATTTTATTTGCATTTTATATTAATTTTATTTAATTAAATATCAAATAAATCAAGATTATTACAAAGTATGTGGGCCGTTATCATTTGGGCTTGGTTTGGTACATGGAGAGGCCCCAATTTTCGTGTGCAGCAAGGCCAGTTCAGTCTAGGTACATTCAAATTTTAAAATGGACAAAATCCCTTAACTTTGGCCAAGGTTACAAATGGTCATTCATGGAATTCAAAAGCTTGTCCATATTTGTTAGAAACATGGCATTTTCGTGTCTTCTCATCATTCTCTATATAAACAAGCTTCTGGCAAGCATCAAATAGATATACATGACCTGGAGAACCCCTGTCCAATTTGCAAAAAAACACTAAAGTTGTCAAACTCGAATTTCCATTTCCAGCTTGTTTCAGTACCAAACAAGTATCAAAACATACTCCTGGAGAGCCTCTGAAGCCATTGCAAGCATTCCCAAGGCTTGAAGCTTGCAGAATCGTGCACAACCTTCATCACAGTTTGCATATGTTCTTGATTTTGATTCCTTTAATTCTGGTATCATAAATGCATTTTAGCTATATATTCATGTTCATCGTCATATTTCCAATGATTCTAGTTGGTTTAGTTGGAGTTTAAGTGTAGGAATCGTATTCGCCATAGCTAGGGTTCCGAAAGCCCCAAATTGGGGACTCTATGTATATGTTAAATTAGGCCCAATTAAGGGTCAATTCATGCTCAAGAGATCACGAGCGACCGATCCATGGCCTTATCTGAGATTTATATTACTTTTGCTGAATTTTTAAAAAATGTAGGGGTTATAGCTACGGAAGTTGTCTGTAGGTAAAAGCTGTATGCCTAAAACGATGGTTCTTTGGAGAAGATGACTAGGTGGAAGCCCATCACTGGCCAGTCTAAATCTAGCGCGCGTTTTTGAAATTTTCAGATATTAATCTTGTTTTCCTACATAATATTATTGTGTTGTTATTTTTACAAATAAGCTTGGTAGCGCAGATGGCCAGGGAACGAGCATGCAAAGTCAAGGACCTGGGTTCGATCCTGGAAACCCAATTTTGCATTTTCTAACATTTCTATGCAGAATCTAATGCACCACTAGTCAACGTGTCCATCATGCAGCTCAGGATCTGACCATCAGATCCATCTCCATCCCAGTTCTAGCGCCTCAAGCATGCAGACATATGGTGGACCCTCTTGGCACAAACTCATCAGATCCAGCGCTGGTGATGGGCCAACAAGACTGGGCCTTGGTAGAATTCAGCAACATATCCTCCAGTTTGGGCCTACACCCCCCTCAGGCCTAATTTCTAACCTTTTTTCTAGTTTTTTTTTATTTATCATCATTATTTTGTTTAATTATTTTTATTAATCAATTTTTTTTACAAAAATCATAAAATCAAGAAATCACAAAAAAAATGTTAGAATTAGTTTTCTTTTTATTAAAGTTAATTTTGTTTAAAAATAAATTAATTTAATTAGGATAACTTGATTTGTTTTCTTTAATTAAAATTAATTAGAAATTAGGACTAATTTGCAAAATACAATTTTACTTTATTTTCTTAAATAAAAATACAAAAAATATTTTCTTTAATTAAGTAGATTCTATATGATATTTAATCTATTCCCGTGTCATTTCTCGCGCGCGTTTACTTATTTATTTTTTCAATTATTGTATCTGATTACGGGTTTGTAATAGTTTTTAACTAGGATTTATTTTACTGCTTTTATTTACTGTTGAATCCCATGTTTGGATATGTAACCCCCTCCCCCGAAGCCCTGTAATAGCGTAGATTTTTTTCCGCTTTTAATTTCTGCAATTGTTTAAACTGTTTAGATGTATGGATAATAGGATTGTATGCAAAAGATAAATCGAAAGTTTAAAACAGTAGAACACCCTAACTGTGCAAAGATAAATAAACTGAAATCAAACACTTGCACATGCTCACTCCTAGGGTATCTCCCACTTCGGTTGCCTCAGAAATACGGTCACTATTCTCGAACGTGAGAATTCTTAGTGACTGTCCTCTAATTCAGAGATCGCAAGTACCTTTTGAAGGTTGCCTCGGTAAAACAAAAATGCGATCTTAGAACTTTAGGACAGCTACTAAGAGATCTTGCCCTGTTGGCTTAAGTGACCGTAATCGTCCCTTTCGATTGTCCCTCAAACTCCAACGATGGAGCTACCTACTGCTTAATAGTAGGATAGCACTATCTAAAGGAAATAAGAAAACGAACAGTCTTTTTCGAGTAGGTAGAAACTCTTAAGTACTTTCTCAAAACAACCAGCTTTTTTTCACACTTACACTTTTTGAACAAAGTTTTCAAAAACTCTTTATCACACTCTTGAGGACTGACACAAGGGTTACCATAAAGTGAAACACCGCAATAAGGCATTTTCAAAGCTTTTCAAAACACACACAAAAACAATTTCAAAATGAGCAAGTACCTAAGAGCCCATGGAAAACCATGGATAGAAAGGGTGCTAACACCTTCCCTTTCTATAATCTACCCCCCGTACTCAGAAACATCTCGAAAAAGGTTTTTTCTGTTCTTTTTCCCTTTTCCTTTGTTGGATAAAATAAAATACGGTGGCGACTCTTGCTTACCGCGACATTTGCAAACACAAACGCAAAACCAGTATTAACAGTCAGTTCTGCCACCGTATCACACGGCCCCTTACAGGTTCTGATCACCGATAAGATCAGTAATCATTTATTTGCATAGAAACACAACCAAGTGAGAAGAGAAAGGTAAATTATATTTAAGACTCTATTGTGTTTGTTTAGTGATGTTTCAAATCAAAGTCTATTTTAAACCCTTTGGGGCCATAGTTAGATGTTCATGATAGTGTTCAGATCTCGGTCAGGTCTAAATAGGTTGGTTTATCATTAAACCAAGAGGATTTTGTTGAGATTAGGAATTTGGTTTAGTTATAAGAGAGATATGTTTTGGTCAAGATTTCTAGGGAGGCAAAAAGGTTCCAAAGATTGTGAGTCATTTAATGTAAAAGGTTTATGGGTAGTGTCAAGAAGAGAAAGGTGCTTTAGGTTGTTAAGGATCTTCATTTAAATTTTATATAAACTTAAGAGGTTAAGTTAAAATATGTGAATGAGTTCTTTTATAGTTCTTTGTAGGCTAATTATTTCTACAATTAGAGCTTTTCTCTGATGTTGGATGGCTAATAAGTGCAAATTATAGCTATTTTTGTGTATAAGCTTTGTTGCACTTATCGATACTTTTTGTTAATATTGTTTGAATAAGCTCAGCTTTGTTTGTAAATATGTTTAGTTTGTGTACATAATAGAATAATTGAGTTTTTGTGTAAATATTTTATAATTTTATAGGTTTTCATCCCTTTTGTAATTATTCATTCATAATTGGAGCATTAAGTAATAAAGGCCAAAGGCTAAGCTTCAAGAATGCAATTTTTGTCAATTCATCAAAGAATAAGGATCAAAACAAGGATGAGAAAAATCATCAATTTTGTTGATATTTAGTCATTTTTAGGTAGAAAATTGAATAAGCTTTCCAACCTTCCAACCGTGCGCGAATCGGATTTACGGTTCTCAAGTTATGGCAAAAATAAGTGCTGAATTTTTTTCAACACAGCACATACCGCATTAAGTGCCCTCTGAGCGGGCTAAGTGCACCCTGCGGGTTTTAAAGTGTATAAATAGGGTTTCAAACATATTTTTTAGGTATGTTTTGAGTATTTTTGAACCCCAATCCATCATAGACCATTTTTTGGTAGAGAGAGCTTGAATTTTGTCGAATCGGAGGTGGATTATCACCAATCGTCTTGACAACTCGAGAAGTGTCGGTTTATCTCTTTTTCCTCTTTTTGTAAACTCTATTTTGTTGGGTTTTTTTTTGTACTCTCACTCTAAACCTATGTATATGTATTGATCATGGTGTTGTATAATATATATGCTTTACAAATCAATCTTGTGCTTTCCTTGATCTTTTTGCATTTATGTTTGGATTTGTGTTGTTGTAGAGATAGACCTCACAAATATTTATTAGGGAAGGAAATCTATTAGTTTGTAGATTCTAGAGATATATTTAGATCTAATAATCACGTGGGTATCAAAGCTTAATGCTTCCGTATTGTTTGAGTCGGTTGAGAGATCATCGACGGGAGTAATATGGTTGTTCTCTCAGCTCAATGTTGCAGATATGTACACTGTTATGAGTGATACGTGATGATTTTGATGAGTATTGTATGTTGAGTACGACTGATTGATAGGTTTAAGTTTGTTTTGAGTAGTGTAAATTTATGCCTGATAGGTTCTCCTCTCTGAAGAATATATTTATTTTATGTTGATACTTTTTACCTTTTATACCTCCAACCCATTCAAACCTTAACTCATAAACTAGAGATTTTTGAATAGAAATTCATTAGCACTAATCCATGTGGATATGATATGATATAACCTATAAAAATACTTACTTTTGCTTGCCGCTTTAGCAAGGGCTAGTGGGGATCTTCATTATATTTAGTGTAGTGCGAATGGGGAGGCTATCTTCTCTTTTTTGGGCCAGTTTATCTTGGGGTTTATCTAGAGTGATGTATGGATGTTATATAGTGTGTTTATTGTGAATGTTTGTGCTAAGTACTCCTTGGTAGTAAATAGTGGGATGTGGGCCCATTTGGTCAGGGGTCGTGTGCAATTTTTTGGTGATGCTTGGAGTGTCATGGGTTCAGGGCTCATCTTTATTGGAGTCCCTTGAGTTTAAAGGGTTCATTAAGAATATGGTGTTGGTGGATCTCCCCTATTAGAGAGAAGGTTTACTTGGTTTCATTCTAATGAGGTAGTTATGAGTAGGTTGGATCATGTCCTTTTAGCAGCTAGTATGGATAAGGAGTGGGGTTAGAGAGTCTTCGGGCTTTGGCCTGTGATTTTTGTCATCATTGCTCAATTGTGGTAAAGTATTCATCTCAGCTTTAAGGGCCTAAACCCTTTTAATTTAACAATTTTTGGCTAGATGTTTCGAGTTTTGACTATATGGTAAGGGGTTTTTGGGGGTCAGAGGTTATCCAGGGTTAGATGGCGTGTGTTCCGAAGGATACATTAAAAGCTATTAAGGCCTCCCTGGAGGTTTAGAATAAGGAGGTCTCTGGTAATTTGGAGCTTGATATTAAGGCCAACTCAAGTAAGTTTGAGAGTTTGGAGCTGAAGTTAGAGTCAATGAATCTTTCTCGTGGGGAGTTGAAGAGTAGATTGTTGGTGTGTCAGGATTTGTGGTAGCTTATTCAGTGTCGTGATTTGTAGTTGTTTCAAAGTTTGAGATGGTGTGGCTTAAGGAGGGATATGTTAATACAAGGTACTTTCATGTTTACTTTAAGCATAGGAAGTTGAGGAACAACCTAATTGCGCTTCTTGTTAGAGTTCGGTGGGTTGATTCAGTGTCAGATGTTAGAGAGGAAGTTTCTATATTATTTTTTGGTAATTTGGATGATCCAATGGTATCTAGGCTTACCATAGAAGGAGTTACCATTTCATGTCTGTCTGTGGCGGAGGTTGAGTCTTTGTCGGTCAGGTTTATGCTTAAGGGGTTAGCACTACTACAAAACGTGCATACAACAACGTCAAAGTCACCACAGTTCTTCCAAACACCATGGTGACACTGCTAAACTCATGCGCTAACTTTTTTTTTAATTAAAAATTTTAAGGGTATAACAACGGTTGATGAGAAAATCATGGTGATACCATCAAAGTTTCATGGTTTCAAACCTCATCGCCCTCAAATAATTTATTCATTTTCTCTGCACGCCTTTTTATTTTAATTTATATTAAAATTAAAAATAATAGAGATATCACTACAGTTATTTTGTAAAACCGTTGTTACACACTGGCACTTCTTTATGAAATTTCATTATGCAAAAAATATACCATTACGGTTCACAGTAATGACCGTGATGATAAATTTATATATATTAAAGACTCAGTATCCATTTTTCTACGAAAAAAGAAACAACACGAAACAACCCTAACACAAACGCCGTCGTTATCATCGGGAAGGAAGACAACAACACTGACACAATATTCTCCTTTACGGTACGTAAAATATTTTCGAAATTTTTGTCACTTAGTTTCGTTTCAATGTAGTATTTAAAGACAAACTCATCCAAAGGTGTGTTTTATGTCTTCTTCTTCTGTAAAATCTCAATATGGAAATTTATGTGATTGCGATGGTTGTATGGTTCGTACCAATCTAAGAAGGAATAAAATAAATGAAGGCTTTTTGGAGATGTCTATTTTGGAGGAGTGATAAGACATGTAATTTGCTCATATGGGATGAAGCCATGAGAGAAAAAGGTGGAAATGAAGTCAGAGTTTTGAAGTCAGAGTTGAAAGTTGTGGAAGCTATGGGTTATTTTAAGGTTATGTATGAAGATTCAAAGAGAATAACAAGAATTTGAAGAAAAAAATGAAATCAAAGAGATTTTATGGAAATTTAAAGATGTTATGTTTTGTTATCTTCTTTATGTTTAATGTTTACTTTGTTATGAAATGTAATAGTTGAAGTAGGGTTTGAATTGCATTGTTGATGTTGAAACTGCAGATGAAGTGCATGTCAAGTTTGGCATTATTGGTTCTTTAATTCCTCGATCTATTGAATGAATGATTATCTCTACTTGTCTTTTCATATATCTTTTTCCCTTCTTTGATATTCCTACTTACGTATAGTTTGATATAATACAAGTTTTGATACCAATTCACAAATGGTGTATTGTTGATTCAGGTATGATACAAATGAGATTTATTTATAAACAATATCACAACAGTTATTTCTCACAACTATTGTTATAGGGCGTGCGCTTTCTAACTTACTACTACGGTCACTGGCCCGTGATTGAAAGTAACACATATACAACCACATGCTATATAACAATGGCTGGACCTGCATGATTATATATCATTTCCAACTGTTGTTAAAGGCCTTTTTGTAGTAGTGTAGGTGTATTTATATCCAGGATGGATGGTTCCAATAGCCTAGGCTCGAATGGCTTTAATTTTTCTATTTTTAAAAAGTTTTGGAGAATAATCAAGTTGGAGGTGCTTAAGATGTTTGATTAGTTTTTCCTTAATGTTGTCTTGCCAAAGAGTTTGATGTCCATTTTGTTTCCCATATCCCGAAGGTCGATTCCCCTTTGGGGTTGGGTGATTAAAGATCGATTTCTCTTTTGAACTATTTGTATAAGTTGGTGACCAAGGTGTTGGAAACTAGGCTAGTCAGGGTGATGGGGAAGCTGAATTCGATTGAGCAGTCAACCTTTGTCAAGGGGAGGAAGTTGGTAGATGGATTGGTTGCTTATAATGAGGCTTTAGATAAGGCTGGGGTTTGTAAGAAAAAAGTGATTTGTGTTGAAAGTGGATTTTTAAAAGACTTATGAATGAGTCAATTGGTCCTTTTTAGATTATTTGTAGAGGAGATTTGACTTTGATTGTAGGTGGAAGGCCTTGATTAGAGTCCGCGCTTTTGAGGAGTGTCTCTTTGTGTTGGTAAATGAGTGCACAATAGAAGAAATAAGTATTCAAAAGGGTTTGAAACAAGGAGACCTTTTACACTCTTTTTTGTTTCTTTTGACGGTTGAAGGTCTTAGCACACTTCTTTAAAGATAGTTGTTTCGATGGGTGTCTTTAAAGGATTTAAGGTTGGGAATGATGGGTTACAAGTATCTTAACTTCAGTATGTTGATGATAGGATTATAGTAGAAGTCATTTCGGTGGACAACCTATTGACTATAAAAGTGGTTCTTTGAGTTGACTTCATGACTCAAAGTGAACTTTGCTAAGAGGTGTATGTTTGGTGTTAATATAGATGGGCCTTTTTTGAATCATGCTAAAGAGTTATTGCATCGTAAGTGGATTCCATTCTCTTTGAATATATAGGACTTTCGATGAGTGTGAATTCGAAGAAGAAAGGAACTTGGGATCTTTTAGTTAAACTAGTCTCTAAAAAGCTTGCTTCCTAGACATATTGATTTTCAAGTCTTGGAGAGAGTAATCCTGTTGGATTCAGTGTTAAACTCCATCCTAATTTTCTTTTTGTCTTTCATGAAGATGTCGATTTCTTTTATGACAAAAATTTGTAGGTATGTAGAGGAGATTTCTTTGGGGAGAGGGTCCAAAGGGGGCTCTGCGGTTGCTTGGATAAAGTATGTGAATGTGTGTAAGGCTAGACTGATAGGTGGTTTAACGATTAAGGATTTAAGGCTCGTTAATTTGGTCTCACCTTTATTTTTGCCAACTTTATTGTTTTCTAACCACTGCTTATACTTCTGTTGTATTCTATACCTTATCTTCTCTCTTCTTGCTAATTAATACATTTATATGATTTGCATTTAAATAATAGACATATGTATTCTACTAAATCTTCTAGGTGACTCTCATCAATTGTACAATATCATTCATGTGTATTAATTTTATTTATCAAAACAGTAGAAATGAAAAAAATGTTGATCTGCCCTATTAGAAAATAGAATTTAAATATATTTCATTGCTCATTAAAAAATAATTGTACCTAAATATAAATAAGTTATTATAGATTTCTTTAAAAAGATCATAATTCATACAAACTAACTTTATATTAATAAAAGATATCAAATAAATTATTTAAAAGATTATTGTAGAAAATAAAAGATTGGAATCAACTGGACACAAAACGAAAATTACATAGAAATCAATTTTGTAATTAATTATCTTCAAAATGCATTTGCTTTCAAAAGGTTTAAAAAGCAACAATTAACATGAAAATAAGACTAATAAAGGAATTGCTATTTTGTTTTAGATACATAAATCATTCTTGCATACAACAAATAGAGAACAACAACAATAATTGTTCAAAATTAAAAGGGAATATTTTAAGAAATTATCTAATTAATATGAATCCAATTATTAAAAAAATTAAACTAAATCAAATATAATTCAAAAACAAATCTTATTTGTTGTGATTTTAGAAATAGAAGGAATGAAAGTTTCCCTATAACTCCTTAGTTCATCATTCAATATACTCACAGAATATAGAGGGTGTAGATTTCTTCAAAATTTGCTCTCTTCATCCAATATTACATCCTTAAAATATGTAATTTACTTTTTGTTTGTAGTTGACGATGCAACAACAAATAATTTTTGGAGTGTAAAAAAAAAACAAAAAAACAAAAAAGAAAGGATGTGTTAATTTCAAAAGAAAACCTCAAACTAAAAATACTATAATATTTGATTCACGAAAGCTATATTTTCAATACATCAAGTAAAGAGTTATTGTAACGTGAGTTAGATTAACTTAAAGGGTATAACTTAAAGAGATTACTATATCATCATTCAATTCGTAACGATACATAAGTAGTTAATAATAATTTTAGAAAAATAAAATCGGAAATAACAGTGCAGTTTATTGTTCGATTATCTCATATTTCTATATTTACTTAAATTTTTATATATTCATTAATATTAATTCAAAAAATAAAATAAAATAAAAATATGTCAGTCCAAAAACTTTTATCAACTCTATCTACGAATAGAAAACTTGTATCTTTTTTATCTACAATAAAAAATAAATAACAAAGATGAAATTAAACAGATTAATCGTTAAAGGTTAAATATAAAATAAAAAGCTGTCAACCCAAAAACTTATATCCTCTTTATTTATAATAAAATATTTATATATTTTTTATTTATGGTTGATTGTAATAAAATTTTGATTTTAATATATTTTTTATCATCATTTCTAGAATATTATATTTATGTTATTTTAAACGGACGTTTCTTCTATGTAATATTTTACTTTTTTTTATTTAAGCCTCGTGTATCAAAAAAGGAAAGAGAAATAAGAAAAGGAGCGAGCCTTGCCCTCAACAAAACAAGGAAAAATCATAGTAAGTTAAGAAAATATAGAGTTAAGTATTTTTAATTTGTTGGAATAATATAACAAGTGTGAGTAAGTGGAGAAATAGTCTCACATTGGATAGGAATATGGAGACTTAAGAATATATATAAGTGGGAGAACTCACTTACCTATCACCTTAAGGTTTTAGGTGGATAAGTGTTGTGTCTCTCACAAAGATGTTTATTCCTACACTATATATCGATGCTCCTAGTAACTTCCCCCAACATTGATATCTAGAGCTCCGGTTCAAAATTCATGGGAAACACAGGAAACACGAGTGAACAGTGAGGTGTTGTGTGATTGAGATTCACATTTTTCTAATTCTGTGGGATTTGGGAAACATTGTGTTTTAGTGAGTTTGAGTGAACTGTACAAAGTTGAAGATAAACGGAAACGGCGATACCAGTTCTAAGCTTCCAGTGTTGATGGTAAATACTGGAATCGTTAGAAGATCCAGATGTGTGTGTTGTTCAGTTCTTAAGATGTGTTAGATCTTGTCACCGATATTTATGCTTCGTTAGCAGCAGACGCGATAGAAGCACAGAAGATAACGCAGAAGGAGATAAGGAACAAAGATCAGAAGGCATTGTTCTACATCCATCAATGTGTGGATGCGAATGTGCTTGAGAAGATTGTTGACTCTGAAATAGCAAAGGATGTGTGGGACACACTGGTGAGATGTTACGGTGGTGACGCATCAGTGAAGAAGGTGAAGCTTCAGTCCTTAAGAAAGCAATATGAGAATCTCAACATGAAGGACAACGAGAAGATTTCTAAGTACATCTCTAGAGTGATTTTGATCACTAATGAGACGAAAGCTTATGGAGAAACTCTTTCTGAACAAGTAATCATAGAGAAGGTATTGATATTTTCAACTTCTCAATTTAATTATATTGTGGTAGAAATTGAATATTCCAAAGATCTGAGTACCATGAGAGTTGAAGAGCTGCAAAGTAGTCTAGTGGCGCATGAGTTGCGTATGACTGAGAGAACTTCTCAGTGGGAAGTAGAGCAGCAGGCTCTGAAAGCAACTTCTGGTAAGAAGTATCAGAATTAGACTTGGTCAAAAGCCAGGAAGAAAACTAACGGTGGTCAAAGGTCATAAGCTTCAACCTCTGATAGGCAGAAGAATGTCTAGAAGGGAAAGGAGAAGTCTGACAATAAGAATGTTCAGTGTTACTGTTGCAAGAACTTTGGTTACTATATTAAAGATTGCTGGTCAAACAAAGAAAGGAAGTCAGAAGAAGCAAATATAGCCAAAGGAGAGTCTAATGATGAACATGTGCTATTGTTGGCTTCTGAATCTGATGATATGAATTCATCAGAATGGTGGTATATGGACACAGGGTGTTCAAACCATCTTACTTGAAACAAGAAATGGTTGGTTGATTTTGACTCTGGGAAGATTACAAAGATCAAATGTGTTGATGATAAATACCTCAATGTATAAGGTATGGGAAATGTCAGAGTCATTCTAAACAATGGGAAAGCAGCAGTGATCCAAAATGTGTGGTATGTACCTGGCATGAAAAGCAATCTGATGAGTGTGGGACAACTGGTTGAGAAAGATTTTTCAGTTACCATGAAGGACAATCTTCTGAAGTTGTATGATTGTAATCAGAAGCTAATTATGGAGTCAGGACAGGGAAGGAACAAAATATTCAAGGTAAATGTTAGAACTGCAGACTCTGAATGTCTTAGTGCAACAAGTGTTATCAAGGAGAGTGAGTTGTAGCACAGAAGATGTAGTCATCTGAATTTCAGAAGCTTAGGGAATCTAAAATTAAAGAAGCAGGTACATGGAATTCCTACAATCAAGAAGCCTAAGAAGTCATGCAAGGTGTGTATGGAAGGTAAGCAACCAAGATTGTCATTTGCATCAGAAGTAGCTCCAAGAGCAAAGTATGCCTTGGGAGTAGTGCATTCTGATGTGTGTGGTCCATTTCTAGTAGCATTGATTGGACAAAATAAATACTCTGTGTCATTTGTTGATGAGTTCACCAGAATGACATGGGTATCTCTCATAAAATTCAAACACGAGGTGTTTGTTGAATTCAAGAAGTTCCGATTAAAGGTTGAGAACCATAGTGACCAGACTCTGAAGATTCTTAGAACTGATGGTGGTGGTTAGTATAACTCCATAGAATTTAGAAGGTTCTGTGAGGAGAATGGAATTGAGCATGAGGTTTCTGCTCCCTATACTCCTCAACACAATGGTCTTGCTGAAAGAAGAAATTGTACTTTACTTGATATGGTGAGAAGCATGCTGAAAGAGAAGAAGCTTCCTCATACTTTGTGGGGAAAAGTTGTTGCCATTGTATATTATGTGCTCAACAGATGTCCAACGAAGAAGTTGGAGGAAATAGTTTATATTCAGAAGTGGACTGGAGATAAGCAAAGTGTTAGTCATCTGAAGGTGTTTGGTTCTGTATGTTATAAACATGCCTCATAAACCAGAACACAGAAGTTGGATGATAGAAGTAAAGTAATGTTACTGGTGGGGTACCACAGTACAGGTTCTTACAAACTTTGTTGTCCAGAAACTAACAAAGTTGAGTTCAACAGAGACGTCATTGTAAAAGAATCAGAAGTCTGGAATTGAGAAAAGTTTCGGCCTGACTCTGATGAGAGAACTCCTGAAGAAAAATCAGAAACATATGTTTCTGAAGCTGGTAAAAATTTTAACTCTGAAGACGAGTCTGATGGTGACTTTGACTCTGAAGAAGATTCAGAAGGTGAAGATGATTCTGACTCTGACTCCGATGGTGATTCAGACTATGGGAATTTTCTAGACTCTGAAGACAGTCAAGGTTCTGGAGAAAGTCCATTTTCTGAAGTAAGAGCTTCTGAAGGGGAAAGTTCTGGTGTCCAAGGTTCTAAAGTTCAAGTTCAGAGGCAACAAAGAGTCAGAAGCATCCCAAGAATATTTTCAGAGTTTGACATGTTGTAAGGCACTGAAGTAGACTCCGAAGGAGAAGTTATTAAGTGTGCAATATTAATAGACTCTGAACTCGTGAGTATGGAAGATGCTCTTAAGCAGAAAGTCTGGTTTCATGCCATGAAATAAGAACTTGATACTATGGAGAGAAACAAGACTTGAAAGCTGACAGAACTTCCAAAAGACAAGAAATCCATCAGCGTCAGATGGGTTTTTAAGCAGAATCTAATTCCAGATGGATCAATTGGAAAACACAAAGAAAAATTAGTAGCAAGAGGTTTTCTACAGAAGTCTGGTCTGGATAACTCTAAAGTGTTTGCACATGTAGAGAGACATGAAACAATCAAACTAGTGATTACAATAACTACTAACAGGAATTGGCCTCTGATGCATTTAGATGTAAAATTTACATTTCTGAATGGTCTATTACAAGAAGATGTATATGTGTGACAACCTCCTGGACTTGAGAAAAATAATCAAGAAGGGATGGTGTTCAAATTACACAAAGCCTTGTATGGATTGAAGCAAGCGCCTAGAGCCTGGAATCTGAAGATTGATTCATTTTTCAAGGAACAAGGGTTTCAGAAGTGTGAGATAGAGTATGGTGTTTATGTTCAACATACTTCAAAAGGTAATATGGTTCTGGTCTATTTGTATGTTGATGACATATTGCTAACAGGAAGTTCTGAACAAGAGATAGCTAAGTTCAAGAAGGTTCTGATGAATGAGTTTGAGTTGACAGATCTTGGGAAAATGAGTTACTTTTTAGGGATGGAGTTTATGTACTCTGAGAAAGGAATAATTTTGCATCAGATGAAGTATGAACTTGAGCTTCTGAAGAGATTTAAGCTAGATAATTGCAAAGCTTCTATCACACCTACTGATACGAATCAGAAGTTGGACTCTGATTCTGATGGAGAGGATGTGGATGCTACAATATTCAAACAGTTGATTACTTCTCTGAGGTATTTGTGTAATACTAGACCTGATATTTGCTATACAGTTGGAATGGTTAGAATATTTATGAGTAAATCAAAGTGGTCTCATTATCGATCTCCTGTCATGATTCTGAGGTATGTGAAGGGAATTCTGAAGTATGGAGTGTTATTTCCTCCTGGAAGAAAGACCGAATCAGAACTTCAGAGTTATTCAGACTCTGATTGATGTGGAGACATAGTTGACAGAAGAAGTACTTATGGGTACTTATTCAAATTTCTATGAGGTCCTATTTCTTAGTGTTCCAAGAAGCAATATGTTGTTGCGCTGTCAACCTGTGAAGTTGAATATATTGTAGATGCTCTGTCTTCATGTCAAGCTGTGTGGATTCTGAACTTGCTACAAGATCTGAAGATTGAGATAAACAAGCCTCTGAAGCGGATGATTGATAACAAGTCTACAATCAATCTTTCCAAGAACCCAGTACTTCATGGGGGAAGCAAGCATATTGAAACTAAGTATCACTTTTTGAGGAATCAGGTTCAGAGTGGAATATTAGAAGTTGTGCAATATAGTATCCAGAAGCAGCTGGTGGACGTTCTAACTAAGGCTATCAAGACTGATCAATTTCTTCGTTTGAGGGATGGAATTGGTGTTGTCAGATTTATGTAAATATAAATTAAGGGATGATGTTGGAAATAATTTATATTTTAGGAATATCTTATTGACTAAGTTTGTTTGAGGGTATTTTAGTATTTTATTATACCCTAATTTTGTGTATAAATAGCCTAGTAGTAGGTCAATATAATTATTCATTACTTCTTATTTTGTAGCCGTCATTCAATATATTCCTTTTGTCTTTCATCTCTCCTTTGTGCACCAACAATTGGTATCAAAACCTTTGGTTCGAGAAAGAGACCGGAAGAGTGAAGGAGCATTGTGGACTCACACTTGAGGAGGAGTGTTGGAATAATATAGCAAGTGTGAGTAAGTGGGGAAATAGTTCCACATTGAATATGAATGTGGAGATTTAAGCATATATAAGTGGGAGAACCCACTCACTTATCACCTTAAGGTTTTAGGTGGATAAGTGGTGTGTCTCTCACAAAGGTGTATATTTCTACACTATATATTGATGCTCCTAGTAATTCCCTCCCAACATAATTAAGATAGGTTGTTTAAGATATAAAATTCTAATTTTCAAATGTTAAAATTTTTAATTTTTTATAGATAATTGTCAATAAAATGTCTATTTTTTCACTATACTATACTCATCTGTTTTACCACTCTAATCAACAGTCTCACGTGTGAGTATGTCATCAGTTTTTTACATATTTATATTTACTCGTATCTCTTTAATGATTCATAAAAAAAAATTATTTGATTTTTAATAATCTTTACTAAGTCTTGTTGTGATGTAATATTGTTGGGTCGGGTATATTCATTATCATGTATTATTCTTTTTATTACTTGCTTCTAAAGATATTACTAAGTCCTTATTCATTCAAAGTTGGTATTTTTTTCTCATGGTTAATTTACATTTTTATTCATATTATTCTTATCATTTAAAAATTTCTACACCAAATATGTATTATATGTGCGAAAGCATGAATTTCTTACTAATTATCTACAATAAAAAATAAATAATAAAGATGAAATTAAACAAAATAATCATTAAAAATTAAATATAAAATAAAAACATTTCAGCTCAAAAACTTGTATCCTCTTATCTACTGATGTAATATTTATAATTTTTTATTTATAGTTGATTGTAATAAAATTCTGATTTTAATTTATTTTTTATTACTTCTATGTTTACTATTCTTAATGATATTTATATTATTTTAAACTGACATTTCTTCTATGTATTTTTTTAATTTTTTTAATTTAAGCTAAGTGGATCAGAAAAGGAAAGAAGAATACAAAAGGAAGGGAGGCTTGACCCTCAACAAAACAAGGAAAAACCATAGTAAGTTAAGAAAATATAGAGTTAGGTATTCTTAATTAACTTGCTCAATACTAACTATATCCTAATAATAATGGGAGGATTGATCCAACAAGTAAAATTTGAAGGGGTAAAAAAACACTTAGAAGGGGGGGTTGAATAAGTGACTCTTTTCGTTTTCAATACAAAGCTCAAACAATAATGGAATAACACAGTTATTTTTATCCTGGTTCGTTTGAACTCAAACTACTCCAGTCCACCCGCCAAAGTGATTTCGCCTTTCTCAACAAGGACTTAATCCACTATAATCAACTGATTACAATCACACAACAACTGTTGTGACTAACAATGCACAAGTAAACTTACAAGTGACTAACACCACTAAGACTTAAATCTAGTCCTAGTCTGCTTGAGAAATCTGACCAAACTTGGTCTCTCAAGGAACAAAATACAGGAGTTTAATCTTTACAGATATTGAAATAGAGTTTGCTTCTTATCAAGCTATATCACAACTGTGATTTTTCACTTAGAATCTAATACACAAATTGTATGAACAATGAGTTTGTGAGCTTTTGGATCTTTCACGTAGTTTCTTGCTTCTTTTGAAAATTTTATTTGTTTTCTTGGTTCACTTCAAAAGTGTTTGGCTTGCAATAAATGTCCTTTTATTTATAGTAGGAACAATAAGACCGTTGTTGCCTTCAGAAAAGATGAAGAGCATTAAATACTTTGCGTGTATCCTTGCAATATTCCATTTTCCAAGAAACTAGTTGTAGGCACTTGAGTGCTTTCAGTCGTCTTTGCATTAATGAGCAAACGTCAGAATGTAAGAGCGTGTTTCCTTTGCTTTGACAAGACAAGTTGGTCTAAACGTTGTTTCAGAATTTGCTTCCAATGTCTTTAAGTCAGAACATGCTTCATCCAATTTCTGGGCAGAGCGTTGCTTGCTAATAACTTTGAACAGCGCTTGCTTTCAAGTTATCTTTTAAATCAAGGAGCCTGCTAGAAGTTAGAAGATACATTTAACAAGTAAAGGTTCTTACCAGAGTCAGCAGATGCGTTTGGATAAAAAAGGTTCTTTTATCAAAGAACTTCTTCATAATCTTTGCTTAGTACTTTAGAATGTTTTCTGTCAGAATATTAACTAAGACATTCAAAACACATTCATTAGAGCATAAATTATCTTAAATATAATTTAGTTATCATCAAAACTCTTGAGATAGGAATCTCCCCCTTTTTGATGATGACAAAAAATTATTTTAGATAAAGAAAAGAAACGGATTAAGAGATAAGAATCTCCCCCTGAAATGAATATTTCTATGCATAAGACATCCTGAGATTATTTAGTTAGAGTAATACACAGCCTTCTTGAATTTCTTCGGAACTTCTTCAAGAAGATAAATCTTAGCTGGAATATTCTTTCAGAGTTAAAGTGATACCTGCAAAAAAAAAATCTTTTGCACAGAAGGAATTCTTGCAAATTTGTTAGAATGTCTGAGACTTAGTCCCATAACTGTTAAACAGTGATTAGTTCAAGAATGCACATTTTCTCCCCCTTTTTGGCATAATCAAAAAGTGTAAAAAATGAGAAATTTTGAAAGATTTCATTAAAAAATAGATATCCAAAAGAACAAACAAAACATCCAAATAAGAGACAAAAAGAAACTAGGATTTCTTAGTGACAAGAGCCATCAGAAGATTCTTGATTTCAGAGGCAGATTCGTTTTGCATTGCCATCCAGTTCTTGATCTCTAGATTTGTTTGATCTTGCTTATCCATGTGTTTATTCAAGACTTCATTCTCCTTCTTTAGCTCTTTCAGAGTGTCCATAATGAGTGAGGTAGGAGCAGAAGATGATGAAGCTTCAGTAGAAACAGGGTCAGAAGCAGCAACTGTTGAGTCAGACTTCACAAAGGTGGAGAGCAGAGTGCCCAGATCCATTGCAAGAGTTGGCACAGGTTCAGGTCCAGCCTTAACTGAAGGTTGATTCAATAGAACAATAGCCAGAGGATTTGAATCTTCAGAGGATTCTTCAGATTCATCTTCTGATATGTCCATCTTATCAGCTGGTGTATCAGCAATCAATAGCGAAGACTTCTTATTCCAAGTGTTAGCAGCTTCTGTCTTGAAAGCATGCAGAAGTTTGGAAAAGTTGTCCAGCACCTGAGAATGGCACAAATCCTATAACTTCCGTGATTCAGCAACCAAAGTTCTTCTGAAGGTTTCCCATAGAAGATTTGTTGCTGCTGTGTTCACACTTCTGGAGCAATCTTCTTTCAGCGGTTGTAACCATGCTTAAACATTTGTTATAAAATTCTGAAACAAAGTATTTACATCTGGCTGAACAGGTTTAGGGACAGTCGTTCTGTAAGTTTTGCTTTTCAAGAATTGTAGAGATGGAAAGTCCACTACAGTTCTTAAAAAGCTATTGGGTTCAGGATTATTTGTAGGTTCAGGTTCAGGTTGGTTAACACAAATAGGAGGTCCTGATATTTCATGAGGCACAGATGGTTCAGCAGTTTCAGTTTGTTCAAAAGGTTGTTGTTATGGAATTTGAGGAGTTGAAAGTGATGTTGTATGTTGTGGTGAAGTGGGTGGAGTGACATCAGGCGAAATTATTATTGTATAAGTAGGAGTGGGTATGGGATTTTGAAGCTGTGGTTGATTCATAGCAAAAATATTCTCATATGGTAGGTTGAAAGGAGGTTTTATGGTTGCTAGGGGTTCATTTATCCCTGGAATTCTCCAAGAGCCAGCATCATACCATCCAGTGGGTCTGGGTGATAGAGGTCTGGGAGGGGGTCTTGAAAAACGTTCAGCAGGAATAGGTTGAAAAATAGATGGTTCAGGGGGTTCTGATTGAGAGGGTTCTGATTGGGTGTCAGAATGTTCATCAGAGTCAGAATCACTTAAATCTGTTGAAAACTGATTTTTACAAGGGTTGTCAGTAAGGGGTTCAGATGGTAAGTTCAGATCAATGTCGACACCTAAGTCTCCTAAGGTTTGGGAGGGTTCAGCAGATGCAGATACATTTTCAGGATCATAAACATGTATAGTTTCAGCATGATTACCTGTCTTCTTTTTCTTCTTTTGAGGAGTGTCAGAAGGTCCTTCTACAACTTTTCTCTTCATATATTCTTGGAGAACAACATCAGGAGCAGCTTGATTTCTTCCTTGAAGTCAAGCTGGATCAATGGGTGATCCTGTTTCTTTGCAGGTCTCAAGATAGTGCAAAACCATACGAGGATGCTCCCCTGAGTTGAACATAGGAAAGTCAGCAATAGGAATTCTTCTCCTATTCACAATAGTTGACAGACATGGAGTGGGTTCCACCAGCAGTTTGTCAATAATTTTCCTTTTCAGCAAGTTCTTTCCAGTCATAGTCTTACCACATATAGGTTCAAGCTCCCCCAGAAGATTTGCTTCTTTTAGGTGAGCAATCAGACCATTCTCAGTCAGAATGTCTGATAATAACCTCCCCATAGGAATCCAATTCCTCTTTGATTTGGGATTCTTCATCCTTTCAGCTTCTCTAGTTTCTTTGACATGGTTCCAGAGATGTTCAAAAAGCAAGTAGGGCAAATCAATTTTGACATTGGTTCCAAGGAAAAACAGCAAATAATGTTGATCAGCGTTGATGTAATCAGGAGAACTGGTGTCTTTCCTATGGTGAATACATCCATGAATAATCCTTGCCCAAATCTTATATTTGTCTTTCAAGTCCCTGACTTTGGAGGAACCTTGACCGTTGGTAAAAATCTCTGAATATACCTTAGACATCTCCATTCTCCCACTGGGCATTCCTGTAACTCCGAGTCCTTTAAATCCCAACAACCTTCTGATTTGATTTTCTGTAATGGATATTTCCTTGCCCATTACAAAGGAGAGAATAACCTTGGGGGTTGCAATAGCGTGAATCTAAAATTCTTTCACCATATGTGGAAAGACTGGACCAATAAGACGATCAAAGTAGCTTTCCCAACCTTGAAACTTCACAGCAGGGAACAAGTCAAATCCATTCTCTCTGAGATTCTCAAAGTCTACCATTATCTCACTCAAAACTTCCAAACTTTCTACCGGAATGAGAGTTGTCCTTTCAAGTATAATGTATTGCTCAGAGTGGGTAGAAGAAGAAGAAGCCATTGAAGTTCTTTAGAAATGAGAAATTGAAGAAAAGGGTTTTAAGAGAAAAGTACAGTAAGATAAAAAACGCTTGAGTTTTGAAAGAGACAGTAAAGAATGAAAAGGGTTTTTCAAAAATTATTTATATGCATTAATTTAAAAAAAAAATTAGAATTAAAATTAGAAGTATTTAAGACACAATTAAAATAAAGATTAAAATGGATTTAAAAATGAATCTCATCATTACTTGCATTTAATGATTTGCTAAAAATAAGGGAAAACATGGGATTATGGCTAATCATCAACAGTTACCTAGAACGTCATCAGTAGCTTTTGCACGCTTGACCTTTCAGAAACACACCACGTGTTCATCTCCTGAAGGATGCATGTAACAGCTGTTTGTTCTAATGAATTTCTGAACTACACTTGGACATGAAGCGTTAGAATGTTTCATAACTTTTCATATAGCTTATGTTACAACTTCTCTTCTAACTTCTGAAGAGTCGTTGATCAGAGCATTCATTTCAGAAAGTTCTGAAGTCAGTCACAGAAAATAAATATTATTTTATTCAGGACATAATTCCATACAAATATTTTTCAGAATGAAATTAAATCTATCTTCTGAAAGAGGTTTGGTAAAAATGTCAGCCCATTGATGGTCTGTTTTTACAAAAAATAAGTTTAATATTCCCTTCTGAATATAGTCCTTTATGAAATGATATTTAATTTCTATATGTTTGGCTTTAGAATGTAAGATTGGATTTTTAGAGAGACAAATAGCAGAAGTATTGTCACAGAAGATAGGAATCTTACTTTCATAAAGGTTGAAATCTTCTAGTTGACTTTTCATCTAAATCATCTGAGAGCTACATCCAGCAGCAAATATATATTCAGCTTCTGTGGTTGATAGTGCGATTATTGCTTGCTTCTTACTGTACCATGAGATAAGATTGTCACCCAAAAACTGGCAGCTTCTAGAGGTGTTTTTACTTTCAATTCTATCTCCAGCAAAGTCAACATCACAATAACCTACTAGTTTGTAATCTTGTGATCTTCTGTAACACAGACCAAGATTAGCAGTACCTTTCAGATACCTAAGAATTCTCTTAACAACTGTTAAATGAGATTCTCTAGGATCTGATTGGAATCTAGCATACAAGCACACGTTAAATAATATATCAGGTCTAGATGCAGTCAGATAGAGAAGGGATCCAATCATACCTCTATAGAGCTTCTGATCTACTTTCATACTTACCTCATCTTTACCTAGAATGCAGGTTGGATGCATAGGTGTCTTGGCATATTTGCTTTCTGACATTTGAAATTTCTTCAGAAGTTCTTTAACATACTTCGTATGATGTATGAAAGTTCCTTCTAGAGTCTGGTTAATTTGAATTCCAAGAAAGAATTTCAATTCACCCATCATGCTCATTTCAAATTCTGCCTGCATGGTCTTAGCAAATTCTTTTCCCAGAGAGATATTAGAAGTTCCAAAAATTATATCATCAACGTAAATTTGACAAATTAAAATATCATTTTTAAATGTTTTTCTAAAAAGATTTGTGTCCACTTTCCCTCTGGTAAAATCTTTTTCTAATAGAAAATTACTCAGACGATCATACCAAGCTCTGGGAGCTTGTTTTAAACCGTACAAAGACTTTTTCAATTTAAAAACATGTTCTAGATGCTTTGAATCCTTAAATCCAGGAGGTTGATGGACATATACTTCTTCTTCAATATAACCATTTAGAAATGCACTTTTAACATCCATTTGATATAATGAAATGTTATTTTGTACAGCAAAAAAAATTAATAATCTTATAGATTCTAACCTGACGACTGGGGCAAAGGTTTCATTATAATCAATTCCTTCTTGTTGACTATAACCCTGTGCAACCAGTCGTGCTTTGTTTCTGATTACTTCTCCTTGTTCGTTAAATTTGTTTCTGAAAACCCATTTGGTTCCCATAACATTGAATCCTTTGGGTCTTGGAACTAGATTCCACACATCATTCTTGGAGAATTGATTTAGTTCTTCTTGCATTGCTAAGATCCAATCATTATCTTCCAGGGCTTCATCAATGGTAGTTGGCTCAATCAGAGAGACTAAACCAAACAAAGATTCTTCATTGATTCTGAGAGAGGGTCTTGTTCTGATGGGATCTTCTTTTCTTCCAATGATTACGTCTTCTTTGTGAGCTGAAGATATTCTAGGAAACCTTTTCTGTGTGGGTGGGTCAGAGATTCTGAGATTGTTCAGAGCATTGTCAAGAGGATGATTTTCTACGTCTTCTTTTGCTTCTGAACTTTCAGAATTTGAGTGATGATCTTCTGTACCTACAGAAAAATCAATTTGCTTTGGCCGTTGCTGGCCAAGCTTATCATCAAACCTGACTTTGATTTATTCTTCAACAATCAGAGTTTCTGTGTTGTATACTCTATAGCCTTTTGAGCGTTCAGAGTATCCAAGCAGGAAACACTTTTGTGCTTTGGAATCAAACTTATTCAGAGTTTCTTTGGTGTTTAGAATAAAACAAGTACATCCAAAAGGATGGAAATAAGAAATGTTGGGCTTTCTGTTTTTCCACAATTCATAGGGAGTATTTTCAAGAATAGGTCTTATAGAGATTCTATTCTGAATATAACACGTTGTGTTCACAGCTTCTTCCCAAAAGTGCTTAGCCATATTTGTTTCATTGATCATGGTTCTGGCCATCTCTTGTAATGTTCTATTCTTTCTTTCTACAACTCCATTTTGCTGGGGAGTTCTAGGACAAGAAAAATTATGAACAATACCATTTTCTTTAAAATATTTTTCAAAATAATGATTTTCAAATTCATCACCATGATCACTTCTAACTTTTGTGATTTTAAAATCTTTTTCATTTTGCACTTGAGTACAGAAGTCAATGAATACAGAATGTGACTCATCCTTGTGTTTTAAAAACTTTACCCATGTCCATCTGCTGAAATCATCAACGATGACCAATCCATACTTCTTGCCTCTGATGGATGCAGTTTTAACTGGCCCAAACAGATCAATATGAAGTAACTCTAATGGCTTAGAGGAAGAGACAACATTCTTAGATTTAAAGGAAGGTTTTGAAAATTTTCCTTTTTGACATGCTTCGCAGAGAGCTTCTGAGTTGTACTTCAGATTGGGAAGTCCTCTGACTAAATTTAATTTATTTAGTTGAGAGATTTTTCTAAGACTGACATGTCCCAATCTTCTGTGCCATACCCATTGCTCATTGCTAACAGACAAAAGACATTTGACGTTTTGAGATTTAAGATCTGATAAATCAATTTTGTAAATGTTGTTCTTTCTCTTGCCAGAAAATAGGATTGATCCATCCTTTTGACTTACAGCTTTACAGGAGTTTTAATTGAAGATAATGTCATAGCCATTGTAACTTAATTGACTTATGGACAATAGATTATGAGCTAATCCTTCTACTAATAAAACATTTGAGATAGAAGGAAGGTTATTGTTTCCTATGGTTCCAGAACCAATAATCTTCCCTTTCTGATTACCTCCAAACTTCACATCTCCTCAAGCTTTAAGTTCCAGGCTTTGGAACATAGACCTTTTTCCCGTCATGTGTCGTGAGCACCCAGAGTCCAGGTACCATGACTGGTGTTTCAATTGAGCTGTTAAGGACATCTGCAACAAATATTATTTTATCCTTAGGTACCCATATCTTTTTGGATCATTTTGGGTTAGCATAAGAGTTTCCAGAATGTGATGTATATTTTATATCATGTGAGTGTCCAAACTTGAATTGCTTATTCAGAGGTTTGTAAGTGAAGGTCATTTTAGCAACAGGTTTTGGAATGTATGTCTCCTTCCCTTTGGGAGGTTCATATCTAATTCCTCTTCTGTTTTTCCCACTAACTCCATAGATCATTGAAGCCATTTTGCTTCTGTCTATGCCTTTAGCAAGAAAAGATTGAAAGCTATAGTCATATTCTTTCAGAATATCTTTTGAACTAGACACAGACTCTGAACTAGAATTCTTTTGAACATTTTGAATTTCCTTTTTAAGTTTAAAATTGTTTTCTAGAAGTTCAGATTTTTCTGTTTCAAGTTTCTCAATATCAGATGCAAGACTCTTCTTGAGTTTCTTGTATTTGATTTTGAGCTTACTATAGTTTTTCAGAAGTTCTGATAAACTATCAGCAAGTTCTTCTCTAGAAAATTCAGAAAATACATCTCTTTGTTCTAGAAAACTATAGTAGCTCTCAGATGATTTGGATGAAAAGTCAACTAGAAGATTTCAACCTTTATGAAAGTAAGATTCCTATCTTCTGTGACAATACTTATGTTATTTATCTTTCTAAAAATCCAATCTTACATTCTAAAGCCAAACATATAGAAATTAAATATCATTTCATAAGGGACTATATTCATAAGGGAATATTAAACTTATTTTTTGTAAAAACAAACCATCAATTGGCTGATATTTTTACCAAACCTCTTTTAGAAGATAGATTTAATTTCATTCTGAAAAATATTTGTATGGAATTATGTCCTGAATAAAATAATATTTATTTTCTGTGACTGACTTCAAAATTTTCTGAAATGAATGCTCTGATCAACAACTCTTCAGAAGTTAGAAGAGAAGTGACCAATTTTAGCAAGAGTATCAGTATCAACACACTGATTTCCTTTCTTAAAGATATGTATGAACATAAAGTACATGTGCCGTGGAAATACAAAGATTTGAAGGAAAATAAAATAATGATGCTACATAAACAAAAATTAGAAAAGAAAGTATATTATGTTATGATCGAAGATAACGAGTGAGCACCATGAGACAAAAATTCTACGAACGGATACAACGCGTTATTACAAAAAATATATCATATTTCGGAATGTGAAATACATTTAACTTTCGTTAAAGAAGCGAGGTAACGAAGGATGTTATAAAAAAATTTCACTTAATATTTCAGTGATTTAAAAATCGAGGAGTAAAGTTATACGCACATGAGTTCGAACCTCAACAACAGCACTTTTATTATTTTCAAAACTAGTGTATCTTATCTCTTGGTTTATCTAAAAAAATCGAGAAGTAAGATTATTATTTAAAAAATAATAATTGTTACATTTTTTATCCATAATATTACATTGTTTACACATAATATTAAAATAAAAATTATATTCCCTAAAGATTTAGATTTTAGATGTTTGAATTATTGAATTTTGAGGAAGATCAAAGGTTGGATGAAAGATTATTCTCTACGGATCTTGCATGCATTTGTTTCTAATGAAAAAAAAGGTAAGATAATTAAAATTAATATTCAAATATATGATTTTCGTTTCAAATAAATATTTAAAAAAACAAACATTAAACCCATATAATTTTATGCTCTTACAATCCATCATAGAGAACTTTTCCAAACATCTTTAAGTTTCAAGCGTTTCATATTCCATTTAGGTTAGAAATGTTAATATTATACATATACTTTTAGAATGGATATCTTAGATTTCACGTGGATCACTAATGACGGAGTCTTGAGCGTTGATAGTCATTAAGTGGACGACAAAGATTTTTAGTGAAAATCCTATAAAAAAACATCTAACATATCCCTCGGTTCAAATCAAAAACTGAGGTGAACAAGTTTGTTCTTATTACATTGTTTATACAAAATATTAAAATATATTGTTTACAACAAATCTTTGGTGATATCTAAATTTATTCCATACCCTTAATTTCTCAAAAAACACTCCATAACTTATCCAACTTCTGATAAATTATATGTTCTCACCCTGAAAAATTGTATTTTCTGCACTTGTAATCCATCTCATATATGTTTCTCAAGTTCTTGAGTGTTTCTAGATGAAAATTTTGCATGACAAATACACAAAAAAAAATATTTTTGTAGTAGCAACTCATGAAATATACGGTGGTAAATGTTAAAACATAGTTTGGTTCTACATTTAAGTATTAGTTTTTATGATAACAATTACATAATTATTATGAAGAACAATTATGCTCTCTAATTGTTTATTTAAATGAATAGAGAAGTTCTGATGAAAAAGCTTAGAAGATGATAAAAGAATTGTGTTGTAAAGCTCTGATAAGACGAAGCATACAAACTTAGCAATTCCAAGTAACACACAACAAAAGAAGTTATGATGATTATAACTTCTGAAGCGCCAAGCTGCAAGCTATAACTCTGATAAAATGATATTCTGAAAGAACAAAGAAGCTTCAACGTGTCCATCATATTCAAATTTCTGATTTCATGCAGTCCAACTCAAGATACTCTGAAGGACTGAAGATCCAACATTTATGACAAAAGATTACAAGATCAAAAGTAACGACTGGAACTGGACAGGATCTGCGTTTTTGGAAAGAACATTAACACCTCAAATAATCAACCTTCCAAAGATATACTTTCATGTCTCCAACGGATCAATAATGTACTCTATAAAAAAGAGACTATGAAGATGGATCTGAGACACACCTTTGCGCATATCATAAGAGCAGTTGAGATTCTTCTCATAATTTTTGTATCTCTTAAATCATTGTTGTGCTGCAATTTTTGTGTAAACATCACAGTTATGATACTGCTTATTAGAAGCAATCGTTAACATTTTTTATTTGTTAAAAAGTTTTAATTCCTTGAGAAACCAAGTTGTAGTTTGATCTCAAGAAGATGTTGACGGTTCTCTTCGTGTTGTGAAAATCACTTTTTGATTAGTGGATTAAGACCTCGGTTGAGAGAGGCAAAATCACCTTGGCGGGTGGACTGGAGTAGTTTGAGTTTAAACGAACCAAGATAACCAACTTGTTTTACTGCTTTAATTTTGAAAAACCCAATTCAAACCCCCTTTCTTGTATTTTACTATCCTTCAATTGGCATAAGAGCGCCTGATTCTGGAAGTTAACACTTAACCGTGTAAGAAAAAGATCCTAAGAAAGAAAAACAATATGGTGGAACCAGTTCAGAACAACAACAACGACGACGACAACCATGATGAGAAAGGCATAATCAGCGGCAGACCTCCAATGTTTGATGGAGAGAACTTCGATTACTGGAAAGACAGAATCGAGAGTTTCTTTCTAACTCATGACGATGATCTCTGGAACATAGTAATTGACGGCTACATTCATCCAGTCGATGCAAGAGGTCAGAAGATTGATAGAAAGAGAATGACAGATGACCGGAAAAAAGAGTTCAGAAACCATCACAAAGCCTGAACAATCCTTTTGAGTGTCATCTCATATACTGAGTATGAGAAGATCACTAACAAGGATACTGCTCATAACATGTTTGAATATCTAAAAATGACGCATGAAGGGAACACAAAACTCAAAGAAACTAAAGCTCTTGCACATATTCAAAAGTATGAAACCTTTAAAATGGAAGAAGATGAAACTATTGAGACAGTGTTCTCAAGGTTTCAATTTCTAGCTGTTGGTTTGAAAGTTCTGGACAAAGGGTACTCCACAGCAGATCATGTAAAAAAATTGTCAAAAGTTCACCCAAGAAGTGGAGACTTATGGTCGCAGCCATAAAGTTAGCCAAAGATCTGAACACTACATCTCTAGAAGAATTAACCAGCTCTCTGAGAAGTCACGAGATAGAGCTAGAAGAAGACGAGCCCCAAAAGAAAGGTAAGTCTCTTGATCTTGAATCTAATAAAAATATGAAACTAAAGCTTTTCAGGAAGAAGAAGAAAGCTCTGGTGGATCATCATTAAAAGAAGATGAATTATCTTTTCTCTCCAGAAGAGTTCAGCAGCTATGGAAGCACAGACAAAGAAAATTCAGGAATCCTAAAAGATCAAGTAATCACTCTGAATCATCCTCTGGATATAGAAAGTCTAGCAACAAAGATATCATCTGTTACGAATGCAAAGATTCAGGTCACTACAAAAACGATTGGCCCAAACTTTAGAAAGAAAAGCCGAAAAAGAAGTTTGTTAAAGAAAAGAAGAAAAGTCTTATGGGAACATGGGATAGCTCAGAATCTTCTGAAGCAGAATCTAAATCAGAAGATGAGCGGGCCAATATAGCATTGATGGCCAATGTTTCAAAAGACACAGATACATCATAATCTGAATCAGACTCAAAAGAGATATTTTCGAAATTCTCTAGATCTCCATTAGAAAATAGTTCGTCTGAAATTCTTGAAAGATATCAGCAACTTCGAAACAAATACAAAAACCTGAAACATGGTCTAGTATCTGAAACTGAAGAAACTAGGAAACTAAAAACAGAAAACTCTGAGCTAAAAGAAATCAATTCTAAACTTAAAAATGAAAAATCCTTAATTGAAAATGAATTACAAAAAGCTCAGAAATAATTTGTTTCAGAAGTTTCATCTAGTTCAGATAACATCATAAAAGAATATGATCACAACTTTCAAAAATTTCTAACTAGAAACATAGATAGAAGCAAAATAGCCTCAATGGTCTATGGAGTTAGCAGAAACGGCGAAAAAGGTATAGAATATGTGAAACCAAAAGGGGAAGAACCATATCAACCAAAACAAGTTGATGACATGGTCATAAAATACACACCCCTAAGTTCACATTTCACATATGGACACATACATGACATAAAATACACCAGTGAACTCCATTTTGTGAACTCTTATGATAAACCAAAATTCAAATAGAACTTTAGAAACTCTAACTAACAAGGACCCAAAAAGATATGGGTGCCTAAGGATAAAATCATATATGTTGTAGATGTCTTTAACAACAAAGTTGAAACACCAGTCTTGGTAGCTAGACTTTGGATGCTCTCGACACATGACGGGAAGAAAACATATGTTCCAAAGTCTGGAACTTAAATCTGAAGGATACGTAGGTTTCAGAGGCAATCAGAAAGGAAAAATTATTGGCTCTGGAACCATTAGTAACAGTACACTTTCCTATATAACTAATGTTCTCTTAGTAGATGGATTAATGCATAATTTTTTTGTTCATAAGTCAATTAAGTGATTGGTTATGATATAATCTTTAACCAAAAGTCATGTAAAGCAGTTAGTCAGAAAGATGGAACAATCTTTTTCAATGGTAAGAGAAAGAACAATATTTATAAGGTTAAACTTTCTGAATTAAAAATTTAAAATGTAAAATGTCTTATGTCTATTAACGGTGAGAAATAGGTCTGACACAAAAGATTGAGACATATTAGTATGAGAAGAATATCTCAGATTAACAAACTCAATCTGGTCAGGGGACTTCCTAACTTGAAGTTCAACTCAGATGCTCTATTTGAAGCATGTCAAAAAGACAAGTTTGCAAAACCCTCTTTCAAATCTAAAAATGTTGTTTCTACCTCTAGACCATTAGAACTTCTGCATATAGATATGTTTGGACCAGTGAAACCTGCATCCATCAGCAGCAAGAAGTATGGATTGGTGATCGTAGATGACTACAGCAGATGGACATGGGTAAAGTTCTTAAGACACAAGGACGAGTCACACTATGTGTTCTCTACCTTTTGTAACCAAGTTCAGAATGAAAAAGAGTTTAGAATCGTAAAAATCATAAGTGATCATGGTGGAGAGTTTGAAAATAAAAGTTTTGAATTTTTTTAATGAAAATGGCATTTCTCATGATTTCTTTTATCCTAGAACTCCCCAATAAAACGGAGTTGTGGAACAAAAGAATAGAACTTTACAAGAAATGGCCAGAACCATGATCAACGAGATTAACATTGCTAAACACTTATGGGCAGAGGCTGTTAACACTGCGTGCTACATTCATAATAGAATCTCCATAAGACCTATTCTGAAAAAGACTCCATATGAATTGTGAGAGAACAGAAAGCCCAATATTTCCTACTTCCATCCATTTGGATGTATCTGTTATATGTTGAACACTAAAAAATATCTAAACAAGTTTGATTCTAAGACACAAAAGTGCTTTACGTTAGGATACTCAGAACTTTAATTTATTCTGAGACATTTTTAGTATTTAAAAAATAGTGGCATGTTAAATTCTCTGATTTCAAACATGATTACCACACAAAGATATGTGAATATCGAAGTTGTGCCTAATCACTTTTCTCATGAGAATTCTAAATGTTTTAGTTTTATCTTTTGCAATTTTTTGCATTGTTTCACCGATCAATTAATGCACTGCATGTACCCCTACTTAAGCTACTTAATTATATCTACTTTCGTATTATTTGTATGAACAAGTATCATTTCCTTTTTCGTGTTATTATAACAATTCATATAAATTTGATCTCTTTTTGATTAAAAAAAAAATTGTTCAACAACGGATTTAGTTCACTTGTCAAATAAATCATCATGTGTCGATAGTTATTGTAGAAGGTCTTGTCACACATTGTGATAATACCATTTGCTCGAAAAGATATGACTCCAGAAAATAGAGTTGGAATCAATAGACTATGGTGAAGAAGAAAGCGGTTAGTGTGTGAGGCATTTTTAGTGAGTAGAGAAAGAGACAATAATAAAGGAAATAAGGATTTGTGTTATTCAAGTGTACAAATAATGATACACACTATGACTATTTATATACAACCCTAATTGGGTTTGGGCTAACACAACTTAGATTATATTAAATATTAAATCTAATCAAATCTAATTTAATCTAATTTAATATTTCAACACACTTCCATAATCCAAGTTGTCGAACATCCTCAAAAATAGTCAATCTGAACTATTCCTAATTTCTTTCTCAAATTCAGGAATTTGTCGATCTTCAATCATTTGGTGAAAATGTCGATCAACTGTGCTTCACTTGAGCAATGCATAACTTCAAGTTCACCTTGATTTACTTTTTCCATCAAGAAGTGAAACCTTGCTTCAATATGTTTACTTCTTCCATGCAGAACTGAATTTTTCGCCAGATTTATGACTGACTTGTTGTCGATTTGCAATACTAGAGGTTTCTTCACTTCGACAGTCATTTCTTCAAGTACAGATCTGATCCAAATTGCTTGACATGCAGCATAGAATCCTGCTATATATTCAGCTTCACACGATGACAATGCCACCACAGGTTGCTTCTTCGAACACCATGAGATTGGGGCACCAAATACTTGAAAGAAATATTCAGTTGTGCTTCTTCGATCTTCCTTATCTCCGCACCAATCAGCATCCAAAAAACAATTAACTATTACTTTTTGCCTTCAGAATCTCGTCGAAATAGTATTTCATAATTTATTGAACACTTCAAATATCGAAGGATTCTTCTTGTAGCCTTCATATGTGACACTCTTGGTTCACCCATATATCTGCTTACTAATACGACTGCGAAACCTATATCAGGTCGACTATTGCACACATACTTCAGAGATCCCACAATTTGCTTGAACAAAGTTGCATCGACTTTGTCTTCCTCTCCATTCTTCTCCAACTTCACATTTGGTTCGACATGTGAGGATGCAGGATTCGAATCATCCATTCTGAATCTCTTGAGTATTTCTTTGGCATGCTTTCTTTGATGTAGCACCATATCTTGCTTCGACATTTGAAATTCCATGCCTAGAAAATAAGACAATTTTCCTAGATCCGACATTTCAAATTCCTTCGTCATCAGCTCTTTGAACTTCGACAAGTTCTCCAAACTATTTCCAGTTACTAGCAAGTCATCAACATGCAAGCAGATGCTTGTTATATCTTGTGCTAGAACCTGAACATAGACACCATACTCTGATTTGCATTTGACAAATCCTAATTCGACTAAGTATGAGTCGATCTTCTTGTACCATGCCCTAGGTGCCTGCTTGAGGCCATAAAGCGTTTTGTGCAATCTATATACTTTACTCGCTTCCTTCTGAATCACAAACTCAGGAGGTTGTGTGACATAAACTTCTTCGTCTAAAGGACCATTCAAAAATGCTTATTTCACATCTAGATAAAATATTGATCAGCCTTGGTTGCATGCCAATGCTACTACTAGTCGAACAGTCTCTAATCTTGCTACTGGAGCAAATACTTCAGAGTAGTCAAGTCCTGCTCTTTGAAGAAAACCTTGAGCTACTAATCTTGCTTTATGTCTTGCTATTGACCCATCTGCATTGTGTTTCAACTTGAACACCCACTTTACTTCGATAGCTTTTGTATGTGTTGACAATTCGACTAACTCCCATGTGTTGTTTCTTTCGATTGCCTGTAACTCTTCGACCATAGCTAACTTCCACTTGTTAATCTTCAAAGCTTCGCTATAGTTGATTGGTTCAGCACCTGCAAGTAAAGCAAAATGAACTAATTCTCCATCTGGTGTGATTTCATCATCACCCATCACTTCATAATCATGAAGTCATGTTGGAAGAACTCTATTTGTTTGAGGTCTTTGGCTTGTTTCAGCCACAACCTCTTCGACTTCGACTATGACGGGAGTGTCAGCAACCGCTTCTTCTTCGACTTCGACTGGATTCTCAACAATTCCTTCGACCTCTACTTCATTAGTTTCTTCGTCGAAATCAAAGTTCATTAATGATTTGTTAATTGAATTGTTAGAATTCCAATCCCAGGCAGAATTTTCATTAATCACAATATCTCGACTCAACACAATCTTTTCATTAACTGGATTGAATAGTCTGTATGCACCAGTTTTATGATATCCTACCAGAATCATAGGTTCACTCTTGTCATCAAGCTTCCTTCTCCTTGCATCAGGAACATGCTTGTAACACATAAAGCCAAACACCTTCAAGTGACTTACTGATGGTCGTTTGCCACTCCACACTTCTTCAGGAACCTTGTTCTTCAATATCTTAGTAGGACACTTATTCAAAATATAAGCTACAGTCGAAACAGCTTCTCCCCATAAAAATTTTGGCAAATTCTTTTGCTTCAGCATGCATCTTGCCATATCTAATATGGTTTTATTTCTTCTTTCAGCAATTCCATTATGTTGAGGTGTGTAAGGAGCAGTTACCTCATGATCAACACCATGTTCTGCACAGAAATATTCAAACATCTTGGATGTGTATTCGCCACCTCCATTTGTTCGTAGAACTTTGATCTTCTTCTCACTCTGGTTTTCGACAAGTATCTTGAATCTCTTAACGATTTTGAATACTTCGTCCTTTCGTTTGATCACATAGATCCATAACTTTCGACTAAACTCATCGACAAAGGAAACAAAATATATATTTCCACCAATTGTATGTTCTTCAAATGGACCACATACATCTGAATGCACCACTTCGAGAATGCAGGATGATCTCAATGACATAGTCGAAACGAAAGAATTCCTGGATTATTTTCCCACTAAACAACCTTCACAAAGTTTTCCAGGCATCTCCAGACTTGGAATACCAGTAACCATATCTTGAGTAATCAATTGATTAAGTGATCGAAAATTCAAATGTCCAAACCTCAAATGCCACAACCAACTATCCTTGTGGTCGACAACAGTTCTCAAACATTGAACTTCTGTCAAACTAATCATAGTCTTAAATGTCCTGTTCTTCGACAATGGAGATTTTAAAACTAAATTGTTCTTAGTGTCGAACAATTTCAAAACTCCATCTTTCATGACAACTGAGAAACCTTTTCCAACTAGTTGTCCAACACTTAACAAGTTGCATTTCATTCCAGGTACATAGAGCACATCTTTGATCATAGCTTTCCCTCCATTACTCATTTGAAAGACTATGTTGTCAGTACCTTCTGCTTGCAACGAACTATTATCAGCAAGTTTTACCTTGCTCTTCTTCGACTCGTCAAAATCTGCCAACCACTTCTTTCAACCAGTCATGTGGTTCGAGCAACCTGAGTCGAGAAACCAGATATTAGATTCAACATGGTTATCTGCAACTGCATCCATAACCATCATACCACCTTCAGAATCATCTGAGTCTTGGTGTGCAAGGTTCGCTCCTTCGTCATTGTCTTTCGATCCCTTGTCTTTTCTGTACCAACAATTCTTGGCCAAGTGTCCCCATTTTTCACAGTTATAACACTGCATACATTTCTTATCTTCTTTGTCCTTTCGATAGTTTCCACCTCCCCTTTTCAAGGATTCAGAAGATCTATCTTCGACCTTATTCTTATGGGAATTCGACCAAGACTTCTTGCCATGAGTCTTGTCGAACTTGCCTTTGAATTTGTTGGAACCACCATCTTTTTTCCATGATTGAGCTTGCAGTGCCTGTATCGATTCCTGAACTCCTTTCCTTTCGATAATCCTCATCTCATGCGCCTCCAACGAACCAACCAAATCTTCCACTTTATTGGTTTCAAGATTGTTGGATTCTTGAATAGCTACAATAACGTGATCAAAGTGAGAGGTCAACGTTCTCATTACCTTCTCAACTATCATCTTATCAGTAATGGTTTCACCACAACCCTTCATGAGATGGACAAGTTTCTGAACCTTTGACACATGTTCTGCAACTTTTTCATCTTCTCCCATCGACAACAACTCATATTGTCGACGCAAGGTTTGTAATTTGACAACCTTGACTTTCTCACCTCCTTCAAAATACTTTACCAGAATATCCCATGCCTCCTTCGCTGTTTCAACATGAGAGATTCTGTCAAAGTTAGCAGCATCGACAGCCGTTTGAATGCAATAAGCAGCCTTGCAATCTTTTTTCTTGACTTTGTTGTGGGCTTTTTTCTGTTCGTCAGTTGCATTTGTAGCCAATGCCGGAACGTCGTCGGTAACCACTTTTAGGATTTCATGGAAACCAAATAAAGATTACATCTGTTTTTTCCATCGAATCGAATTTTTAGCGTCAAACATTGAAAGAAAATTTGGAATGCCCTTATCACTTCTAGTGTCTGTCATTTTTGGATTTAGATCTTCCTCTCATGTTTCCATCATGCTTCAATCTCATCCATTGATTCATCTTTTTTCTCTCTCACTTATAGTATTATCTTTCATTGTGTTGTAATCAATCATTAGATTAAGAAAAGGAGAGAAAGCTGAACCAAAAAGACATGAGAGGATCCAAATTCGCTTCCAAACTAGTCTAATTGATGATTGAAGTGACAATAGATTCATTTTATTATCATTGGATAGAGCTATCAAATTAATACGAGCATCCTAATCAACTTGTTGGCAAAGTATTGACATTACAAATCGCAAAATCATAAAAAACGAATAAAATATCATCAAACTTCCCATTCGTCCATTTGTCACAGCATCAAAACTAGAAAACTAATCAACAAAAACTACTATCAGTTTAACAAACTTAACCAGCTGCATTGGTGAGCTGAGTTGAGCTGGCATGTAATCCAAAGCTCACAGCTCACTTTTTGAGCTATGTACACCAAGCATGCAGGAACTAAGTTTTTCATTTGTTTTGTTATGCATAGTTCTTATTTCATTTCAATAGGGTTGGAGATGAGCTTATTATCACAACACAAACAATATGAATTACACCACAGTCATCTCAACTCAGAGGAGGAGTAAACTGTAGTAGTCAAATTTTTCAACATTTACAGTTATATAAGGCAACAGCCCTTTTAATTTCCTACCCTTACTAGAAAGAGAGCATTTAAATTAGTAAACAACTCTCAACCTTTGGAATTAAACAATAAATTTTAGCTACTGCTGTCAAACCTTATTTCCTAGTAAACAACTCTCAACCTTTGGAATTAAACAATAAATTTTAGCTACTGCTGTCAAACCTTATTTCCTAGAAGATTTAGAAAATCCGAGTTCCTTGCGCAGCTGTTCATCAGGTTGCAAGCTATCTGGAATGGCACCAAATATTCTTCGCGATATTTCAAACCCAGAAGCTACATGATGTACATATGCTGATGCATTCTCAACTGTTTGTTGCAAACTTAACGAAGTAGAGAGATAGTTTGAGGTAGTACTTCTTAATAATAATTTTCTCTCGGGCGGCTTGTCAAGGTCAGCGGCCTTAAGAAACCGTTCTGTGGCAGCCTCCCATGAAAGGTCGTGCCTGTGATCATCAGTAAGCTGGTCAGGCTTTTCAGCCAATGCCTTAAGTGTGAGTTGAACAAATTCCTTGTGGTTCTTATACGTCCAACAATTTGGGAACTGCTTGAAAAATTCATTTGAGCAATGGTCTGCGCACACAACAATTTTTCCCATTGCTAAAGCTTCTGCTGAAGTTGTGCAAACCACATCTGTTGTGCTCGGATTAAGAAACAATTTGAAACTGTGGTACATGAAATAAAGTGTTAAGTGTAAACATATACATGCTCCCATCATCAGAACATTGACGACGAGCTTAAAAAAATAAACATTTAACACATCATCCAGACAAAAACAAAACACAGAGTGGGAGCGATAAATATGAAACTTACTCGTGAAATAGACCATCAGCATGATCACGGCCTGGATGAACTCTAACTGTCATTTCCAGCTTTTTAGCAGCTTTTTGAACTTCATCAGAGTCCTCTCCACTTCCAAATAAATCAAGCTCGAGAGAAGATAATTCCTTTTGATGCTCATTAAGAAGCTGGAGCAGCTCCTTGTAGCCTTTGCTCCACACCATCTTCCCAATAAAATAGGCACCTTTGGTAAAGGCATTATTATCTTCAGTTTGTTGTTGATCCCTTTTTTTCTTGCCAATCTCAAGGAACTTTGGATTAACTCCATGAACGTTACAGACTATGGACCCAGGGTAATCCTGAGTAGCAGCAGATAGTCTGATTACCTGCAATCATACAGCTGATTAGTTCCAGAAGAGCATGCGCGCACAACAGTTGCAACAAGTTCATGATAGCTAAAACAAACTTTTTTCACAACTAAGCATTAGAGCAAAGTCTCATTTCCCACTGATGATGATTACTAATACAATTTGAGAATGTACAAACAACTGCCACCTAAAGAAAAAATACATGTTATCTTTAGATAATGTGTTGGTTTTAACCACACAAATGAAGACACCAAAAAACATCATTAAAGCATTGCCAAGGTAAACATTGGATTCATTTTTATTATCTTCCGTGAAAATAAAATAACTTACCTTATGACAGTATATACCAACAACCCAGTTGTTCAAATATTTCAGTAAAAATGCTTGCAGTTTTCCATTCTTCTCTCTCTTCACATATTCTAAATAATTAGTGTGAATGATTCCTATAACTAGCCTGAATTTCGTTTTCCATCTTTTCCCATGGTGATACCAAGTCAGATGCTCAGGCTCCTCTAGAACGGCAATATCTGCTTCTTCATCGGGGATCATTTCTGAAATATCGCCAACAGCAAGAATGCTCCTTTTATCTCTAGAAAACTACACGGTAAGCATCTTGTAAATTAGCATTACTTCTAAAATAAAAGGTATCGTGAAGTCAATCGGAAAACACTCAAGCAGACGATAATTAAACAAAACATAAATAGAGATTCTTATAAACCAATAAACGCCCCAACCTATATACCAAGTATACAACAATCAAGCCTTATCCCACTAAATGGGGTCGGCTACATGGATCAACTTTCGCTACAATATTTCTTGTTTAAAGGAAAATGTAGAAACAGCGAGAGAAGCTATCACCTTTCCCGGATAAAACTTTATGCTGAAACCAGATGCAAATCGAAGTCTGTCCTCTAACCATTGGCGGATATATTTCTCCTGCTCTTCGGGAGAATCAAATGTCATGTTATTTGGATATACAACTTTTTGATCTTCCAAAGATAACCAAGGTATTAACAAGGTGACATTCCTCTCCCCAGCTTTGTAAAGATACGCTGCACGAAAGAGAGGGTTCACTGCGGTCCCGGTCAACCACGGAAGGCTGGCAGTTGTGAAAATTGCAAAATGCTGTTTCTTATCCATCTGTTTGTTGGATTTAAAACTTCAATATCATAGTACTTCTAAACTCAAATTCTACAAAAAGATTATACAAGAAAAACGAGAGAAAATAGGTTAAATTAAAGGCATAAAAGATGAAAATCGTTGATGGAAAAGAGAATACGTACCTTGAAGGAATTAGGAGGAAAGAGATGTGAAGAATGGATTGTAGAGAGACGAATTTATGTGAATGAATGGTTAAGAGAGGTAAACGAGGGAAATTAAGGGGAGAGAGGAGGAATATTTTCTCTCTCTTGGTATGAAGTAAACGGCGTCGTTTCGTGTACGTAGGTTCCCGAGTTTCTCTGGTTCGATATTCGACTAATGAATGCGACGAAGAATTGACCAATCTTGAGTAAAAGGAAATGACCAATCTAATTTTAGAATCATTCGTTATGATTTATTTTTTTCACAAAATGTGTTGCTACCCAATTAAATTTTACTACTAATTTTGATGCAATTTGAAAAATAATTTTAATCGATAATAACATTAAATTTAATTGTATGTGTAATTTAATAAGTAATTGTGAAAATTTTAAACATCTACTATCTATCTAATAAAAAATTATACGTCGGAAATCACGACTATATCTCTCTTAAATTAAAATTTATTGTTTCTTAATTACAAGGGTGATTTTTACTTTTATTTATAATATAAGAAAATTAATAGTTGTGGAAATCACATTAATGACCTTTGTTCTATTTATACCACCTATTTATTTTGAGAGTAATTTGTGTTTAAAAATTATTTCTTCCAATCAATCATGTCATTTTATTCTATTTTCAACTATTTGGTTAATGAAATGTGTCTGCTCATATGTTGTTGATGTCACTTTGTTGGTTTACAATTACTTATTTTCTCTAATATTGATTTCTCTTAATTTTTATTCATTTTATACTATTATTTCTTTCTTTTGGTCTGATTCTCTAATCTCTCATCTCTTCTCCCAATTCATCTATTGTCTTCTCTCTTTCTATAAATAAAAAAAACAATTATCTTCGTTTAACTATCTAATCTATAACCCAATATCCATAAATGTAATATTTTATTCATAATGGCATCTATATGATAGTATTTCCGTGCGGATGAGGTGGTAAGTGTTGTAGCGAGTTCGGCACTGTGTCAGAAGTGACTATCAACCATTACTAGTTCTACAAGTGTGAGACAAGTTTCCTAAAGAGTTTTGATGAAGATAAATTATCATTGATTGCAAAATGGAATGGTTCAAGTCAAGACATCTTAATCAAGTGAAATTTATCAAAGGATGAGAAAAAACATCATGAAATAGTATGGCTATGGATCAAGATTGCAACATTCTGAAGACTTGCATTGATCTTAATTTATTGAGGTATAAGCATGTATTATATATTGATAAAGCAATGCTCAAAATAATCTCTAAAATTCACTTGCATGCATGGTTCATTTGGTTGAAAATATCTTACTATTTATAGCTTTAAAACAAAATATTTTTTATCATGCATTTGAAAATTTATTTTTCATGTTTGAATCATGTTAAATCAATTTAAAATATAGTCTATTGACTTGGATAAATCAAAAGATGTTGCATAAAGTTGGTTAAAAAATTTAGGCAATTTTTTAATTTTTTTAAACATTCAATTTTTGGTAAATTAAGACGTTTTAAACCGCCGTAAGATCACAAAAACAGCTCTAATTTACAACGTTCTGAAGCAGTATTTTATTTTTTGAAATTCAAAAATAATGTTCTGTATTTGTTAAGTCAGGTATCCGTTAAAACTGACTTAATAAGTTCTGTACAAATTTGAAAAAATAATATTTTATTTAACACATTTTCATGCATCTTTTCATGAAACCATTTCATTTTAACTTGACAACTGTTCATAATTTTTTTGCATAACTTTACTATATTTCATAGAGGTGTTATGCTTATATAAACACATGAAATTTCAAATTATAATTCACCTCTTCCATTGCAATTAACATCATTATACTCATTCATTTTTAAAAATAAGTGTTTTGATATTTCAACTTTCATTGAGAATTTCTTTACATGTGTTCTTCATATTATTTCAGAAAAATTCCTTCATTATTCATAAACACTTGAGCATTAATATATCTTTATATATTGTTTGTTTGGAAGAGAAGATCAATAATTATTATTGATAGATATTCATCAACTTTTTATTTAATATTTTCCATATTTAGTTGTAAATTTCTTGTTGTCCAAAATTATTGGAAATAAGAGAGTAGAAAGGAAAATATTATTTTCTTGTTCTACTTGTTTGGTTGTATATTGTTGTCCAGGATTGTTGGAAGCAAGAGATTCATTAAGAGAGGATTGTCCTCTTAGTGTACTTAGTGAAAATCCAAGAGGATTGTTCTTGGTGGTTTTATTAGTTAGAGTCTTGTATAGAAGGACTAGGGTGTCTTGTCTAGAGATCTAACAATAATGAAATCTCTTTCATGTTGAAAGGAAACTAGAGTACTCTCGGACTGTAAGAGAAATCAGGATATATCCTTGTGTCATTTACTTTCCGCATTTTATCGCTTTCATCACTTCACCAAAAATCAGAAAAGAAAGATCAAAGATTCATAAAATCGGAAATATATTTAAAAGTCCTAATTCACCCCCCTCTTAGAAAAACCTTATACTTATATTTGGTATCAGAGCAGGTTATAGGTAACCTATTCCTATAGATCCAGAATGGCTTTCGCAAATCAAAATCTGGTCTTTAAAGATGGTGGTAGCAATAACAAGCCTTCACTATTTTATGGTGAATACTTTGATTTTTGAAAAATCCGCATGAAGGCTCATTTAGAAGCACAAGGAGAGCAAATATGGGATGCTGTCGAAAATGGTCAATTTGTTCCTACAAGTGTTGTCAACGGTGTTGGTACGTCAAATCCTAAAAGTGCTTGGGATGACGATGATAAGAAAAAGGTTCTCTATGACAAAAAGGCAATCAATCTTCTTCAAGGTTCACTTAGCATGGATGAATTCTTTCGTGTTTCGGCATGTAAAACGGAAAAAGAAATATGGGATACTTTGGTAGAAACTCATGAAGGAACCATTGAAGTTAAAAGATCAAGATTGAATACCTTAAGTAAAAAATACGAGTTATTCAGAATGCAGCCCAGAGAATCCATTCTTGACTTGCAGAAAAGATTTGCGCACCTAACAAATCATCTGAAAGCTCTTGGAAAAACCATTACTATCGAAGGACTTAATCTTAAAGTGCTTAGATCTTTAACCCGAGAATGGCAAGCAAAAGTAACGGCGATATCCGAAAAGAAAAATCTATCCCGAATGACTTCCGCAACATTATTTGGAAAACTTCAAGAATATGAGACGGAACTTGGAAGATTGGAAAAACATGAAAATCAAGAGAAGAAATCTAAAAGCATTGCTTTAAAGGTTGATTCCAAACAAGTTCAGAAAGAAGACAATCTAGAAGAAGACGGAAATTTCATGCTTCTTGTTAAAAGGTTAGGAAAATTCTTTGGACCTAAAAATAATTTTGGTAATTCTAACTTTGTAAAAAGGAAGAAATTTTCAAAGAATAAGAATAAAGAAACCTCCACATCAACACAAGATGTCACATGTTATGAATGTGGCAAGCAAGGTCATATAAAGTCGGACTGTCTGAAACTCTCTAAGAAAAATGAATTCAAAGGCAAAAAGGAGTTTAAAAAGGCCTATGTTGCATGGGAAGATAACGAGATAAGTTCATCATCCGATTCAAATTATGATGAAAGTGCAAATATAGCATTGATGGCTTCACATCATTCTGATGATGAAGATAGTGAGGTTAGTTATGATTTTTCTCTCTTTGATAATGATGCACAAGGTGTAATAAATGAACTCTTAAATGAATGCAAAATTCTATACAAAACTATATCATCTCAAAACAAATAAATCTCATATCTAGAAAAAAAAGTTGGGACAATTGAAAAAGATTTTAATAAGGAAAAATAAAACATGATTAGTGAACAAAAACATAATTTTGTATGCAAAAATTATGAATTGCTCTCCTTCCAAATTATCCAATTGAAAAGAGTTATTGAAAGATATGAAAAAGGACAAATTGGGTTGGAAGGTGTCCTTAGTCAACAAAGATACTCCAATAATAAAAGTGGACTTGGATATTCAAATTTTTCAAAACAATGTTCTAACAAAACTATCTTTGTTAAGGCTAGTGACCAAACAATTCAAGAGAAAGTGAACAAACCTAAAGTGATTCATCATTATCCTAAAAAGAAATCTTATCCTCCTAGATATAGAAGCAACTTTGTACCTACTTGTTTTTATTGTAGTATTATTGGCCATACACCTAATACTTGCTATGTTAGAAACTTTAGTGTCGCAAGTGAGCATTATGTGTGGGTAAAGAAATGTACTAATTATAAAGGACCCAAAGCAACTTGGGTACCTAAAAAAACCTAATTTATTTTGTAGGTATGCTTGAAGACTACATCAAATATATGGTATCTCGATAGTGGTTGTTCTAAGCATATGAAGGGAGACATAAACCAATTTTCAAATCTAGTTCTAAAGGCCAGGGGCTTTGTCACCTTATAGAGATAATAATAAGGGAAGAATTCTTGGTAAAGGAAAAGTTGATGCACCACCTTTCACATCCATTAAAGATGTACTTTTTGTTGAAGGGTAAAGCATAATCTTCTAAGTATAAGTAAACTTTGTGACAATGGCTTCAAGATCAAGTTCACTAAAGATGAATGCTTGATTATAGATGAAGTCACCAATGAGGTAAGACTCAAAGGTAAAAGAATTAACAATATTTTTATGATTTCTTTAGATGATTTATTTTTGAAAGTAAAATGTATTATGGTAAATAATAATGAATCATGGTTATGGCATAAAAGGGAAGCCCATATACATATGGAACATTTAAATAAATTAACCAAACATGATCTTGTCATTGGATTACCAAAGATAAAATTTATCAAAGATGAATTGTGTGATGCTTGTCAAAAGGGAAAACAAACTAGATCAACTTTCAAATCTAAGAATGTGGTGTCTACTACAAGGTCACTACAATTGTTGCATATGGACTTATTTGGTCCATCAAGAACAAAAAGCTTCGGACGTAATGTATATGTTTTATTTATTGTTGATGATTTTTCTATATATTCTTAGACTTTGTTCCTTGTGCAGAAAAGTGATGCTTTCAAGGCATTTAAGAAGTATGCAAAACAAATTCAAAATTCAAAATCATTAAAGATTGTATCCATAAGAAGTGATCATGGTGGAGAATTCCAAAATGCATATTTTGAAGAATTTTGTGAAGAACATGGTATCTCTCATGATTTTTCAGCACCAAGGACTCCACAACAAAATGGAGTAGTTGAAAGAAAGAATTGATTTCTAGTGGAACTTGCGAGAATAATACTTAGTGATGCAAATCTACCAAAGTATTTTTGGGCGGATGCGGTTAGTACGGCATGTTATGTTGAAAATTGAGTTATTATTAGACCTATCTTGAAAAAGACTCCATATGAACTCTTTAAAGGAAGAAAGCCAAACATTGCTCACTTTCATATTTTTGGATGCAAGTGTTTTGTCCTCAACAATGACAAAGACAATCTCGGTAAGTTTGACGAGAAATTCGATGAAGATTGTTGTACCCCAAAATTTGCCCTCCCATATTCTTCAAAATTTGCCAAGTCAATGCTTCAAAATCTCCCCAAGGGTTGCACAGTTCAAGGGCCTCCTAACAGTCAAAAATTAGGGTTTTGGTTCTGACAAAGAAAATGAAGTTTCCAAGGGTCCAATCAAGTCCCACATGCCTACAAATATGGTCAAGCATCCTCATGTCAAGTTTCAAGACTTACAGCACAAAATTGCACAGTCAAAAAACCCTAATTACACTACAGTCAACTGTAGGGGCAAAATGGTCATTTGACAGTCAAAAGTTCAAATTTTTGGTCAACATCTCATTTTGAAGCCACAAACATCATTTGATCAATGCTTGATCATGATTCTCAAAGTTTGGCTCAAAAAGTCTCAAGATGCAAAAGTTTCCATATTTGGACAGTTGAAAAAGTCAGCTGTAACTTGACCAAGGCATAACTTCCACATGGATTATCAGAAAAATTCCATCCAAATCTCATTTTGAATATAAATACATTTCCTACAACTCCTCTTCACACTTCAAGTCCAAGAAATTCTCTCAAAAAAAGTTATCAATTTCAACATTATAGGTCATTTTCAAAAGTCAACAAAAAGGGACTTTAAGTCAAAGGCCATAACTTGAGATTAGTAAATCAAAATGACATGGGACCAAAGGCATTGGTTAGAGGACTTCAATACCTTTCCAAAATGTCCAAGAACATGATCAAATCTTAAAAATTGAGCAGGATATACCTTGTGGAAGTTGGGAAATTTTTGGGTATTTTGAAAAGTCAACTTTGCTTCAAATGCCTTAAAAATGCTAATGGGCCACATTTTCTTCCAAGAATCATCATCCAAAGCATATGCACGACCATTTGGCCCAAAGGGAAGTTTTTCATCATTTTTATTTATTTATTTGGATTTTTAATTGCTAATAATTCATTTAATTAATTAAAATACATGAAAAATACCAAACCTAAGTTTTTAAATCTTTTCATGTATGAAATACACTCAATATTTCGTGCATGATCAGATTTGGAAAGAATCAAGGCAATTGAACATGATTTGTATCAAATTTGCATGAAAAAAGATTTGAAAAGATTAGGCAAAATCACAAAATCAAAAGCATTGATTCCATGGATATTTGGCTTATTTTGTTGACCTAAAACACTCACACATATATATACATGATAACCCTAATGCCAAGAACATGAATGCTGCGCCCCATCTCAAGAACCAAACTTGCAATTTTATCAAAAAAGTCCAATACTGAAAACATGATTGCAAGGCTTTTCAAGATCAAATAACCACTCCATTAGCTTGCCAAGGTTACCAGGAGACTATTCCAATCAAGAACATTGTCCTATACTCAAGGAATTGGTATATCAGAGTCAAACTTTTCACGAAAATATCCATAATCGTATCATGAATTTTATGCATTTTTCATGTGTTTTCTTTACTGATTTACACTAATTGATTGATTCTGAAGCTAACCCTATAGTTTGATTGAGTTTTTATGCATTGTACGTGATTTCACCATTGAAACAGGCTAGGGTTCTTCAAGCTTCGAATTGGGTATTTTTGAATACTGTAAAATTAGAACACCTTAATACCATGATCAAAATCAGGAAGCTTGGACGATTCTAATGCAATAGTCGCGCCCAATTTATATAGCATCATAGCCTAATCGCTATTCTTGAAAAGAGCATATTTTTTTTTTGGGGGGGGGGGTTTTAAAACCCCCGCTAACCTTTTTTATATTTCAGGAAAAAAGCAAAACAATGAGGAAGAAGACCCTGTGGCAACCTGCGATTGGTTGATTTGAAATTCGCGCGCGGAAGTTCCGCTGACTCTTGTTTTATCTTATATTAATTGTTAGTTATATAATATTCAAAGCGCGCTAAGAGCTCCAGTGGCAGGCATGTGTATTGGTAATCCCTGGGACCTGGGTTCGATTCCCAGGTCCCCCTCCCTTTCAATAATATTTTTCCTAACATCATCATGTGCAGCTTGCCCCCCTGATGACCATCCTACGCCCATAATCTCAATATGCCACTTGTCCCACAATCTCCATCCAATGGCCAAGATCTGAGGTCTATGGAGCGCTGCAGTCAACGCACACACACGCTAGCCAAAAAGTCAGACAAGGCCTTGCAACAAGTGGGCCTAATTGCTAGGAATATACCTCCAATATTGGGGACAGAACCCCCCTTGGTATTGTATTTCTTTCTATTTTCTTTGTTTTATTTTTATTATTTGTTTTAATTCCATTATTTTCTTTTAATTTAATAAAAATTAATTTCACATAAAAATAATATAAAAAATCAGAAAAGACAAAAATTAAAATATGTTTTATTTAAATATTATCTTTTTGTAAATAAATCTCACTAATTAATTAGATTTAAATTTAGGGTTAATTTTAATATCTTTTCTTAATAAATTAAAAAAAGTGTAGAATTAGGGTTTTAAGTATTCTTTATTCTTTTTTTTATTTTCTCATCACTAATAATTAATTATTTATTTTTATAAATCAAATCGTATTAATTTATTAGGTTTAATTTTAGGTAATTTTCATATTTTCTTAATAAATTAAAAAATAGCCAGAATTAGGTTTAAATTTCATTTAATTCTTTCATAAAATTCATAAATACAAAAAACCTCAAAAACAATTTCTTTTTATTTTTAATTTCATTAATTTAATAATTTAATTTAATTTCATTAAAAAGGGTCCAACACCCTCGCTTGCGATTTTTTATTCTCTTCGCGCATTTTATTTATTTCCTTCTTTTAAATATTGATGTAATTCTCCCAAAGCCGTGTAAATTTATATTTCTCGCATTTTCCTTTATTTTATGTCAAATCGGGTCCTGGATTTTAATTTGGCGATATGGACCCGTGCCTTTGTAATAGTTTAGGAACTTTTAATTTTCGCACTTTTTAACTGCTAATAATTGCATGCAAGAATGAATGTCTAAATAAAAACAAACGCGTAGATCACCCATGACATGACAAGACAAAAATAAATGAACATGACACACAAATTACACACCACCCCTAGGGTAGGAATTTTTCCTCTTCTTTATATCATATAACAATTTTTTTTGACGATTCTGCTAATCCACGCCTCACTGTTGCCTTGCCTCGAAAGGTGATCGTCGAGTAGAGGATGTCTTAGTAAGTCCTCATGATCCGGGAACCGGGCATGAGGGTAGCTTCTAAGGTATCTTCCCATTGCTCTGGTGATCACCATGTCCCGAACCTCGAATTGACCCGACACCTCCAACGATGGTGCTACCTACCTCTCAATGGTGGGATGGCACTACTTTAAAGGATATTTACACAGACAAATTCCTTAGGGTAGGTAGACGACTCTAGATACTTGCTCTAAATTTCAAAACAAATCAAAAATAATTTTCACACCGACACCTTTTCAAAAAGCTTTCGAAAGCAATTTTTCAAACACTCTTGAGGACCGATACAAGAGTCGAACTGGAATTTTCAAAGAAACTTTTTAAAACCCACAGTTGAGAAGCAAACAAACCATTTTTGAAAACACAATGAGCAAGTATCTAAGAGCCCATGGATAACCATGGATAGAAAGGGTGCTAACACCTTCCCTTTCTATAAATCTACCTCCCGAACCGAGAAACTATCTCATAAGGAATTTTGTTGTGCTTTTGTCCTGTCCATGTTGGAGAAAATAAAAGACGGTGGCGACTCTTGCTTCCGCGACATTTTGCGAACCAGCGTTAAACAGTCAGTTCCAGATCCACCGATCACAGAACTGGTGACTCTGCTAGGGATCTTTTTAAAGTGAGGTGTACCTTAGGGATAGTTCATAACTGTGTTTTCAATTGCTTTCTTTGCTTGCTTTAAATTGTGGGACTGTCTTGGGAGTTCTATAGATCCTAACCCGGATATGGGGGATACCTTCTTAGAAAGTAGCAACAAGACTGTGAGGGAACTGTGCGGGGTATACCGACATGGTTGAAACAGTCTGCTACGTTGATGTGGTACTTTGGTGTGTACCGGTAACCCTTGAGTTCAGTCAAGGAGAGTATGGGGCCTCCGCGTGGTGTCGTGAAGCATCAACAGACCTTAGGAACCTTAATTGAACTATCTTGGCCTCTTTAGGGTAGTGAGATAACTGACTTTGGTGCAGTCCGAGGCTGGTTGATACTCGATACTACACTCAATTGAGGATTGCTTTCCTGGAATATTTCGGTCGCCAGTTCAGTGGCTAAATCGAAACGATGAACAATGAAAGCAATCCCGTGATATTGGGACCCTTAGAACCCGGTTACTTCTAATAGGATAGGTTGAGCCCACCAACTCCAAGAGGGTAATACCCAGACCCCAAGCTGGCCTAAACTCTAAGGGCTTCTCTTGTGTGACTTGTGTGCCTTCGTACTTGCCTATTTACATGCTCGTTATCTGACACCTGAATTTCTTGCAGGTTTTGTTCACAGTCCTTAATTGGGACTCATAACAGGGTTACTCACATTATCCCATGCATACCATAACATCATGCCATTGCATACATCCTAACCCATTTCAAGGATCTCAAGGGCTTGTGATGCAGGTCATGATGAATCAAACTGTCTAGCAAGAGGCAAGGAGGATTTATTTTCCTCTAGCCAAGGTTGTCAGGGGCTATGACCCACTCGATATGGTGAGACTTGACTCTTGAAGAAGGACTCTCAACAACAGGAAGTTCCTTCAATCAAGCCACCGAATTCAAATTCTAACAGTTTTCTTGTTTACCCCGCGAGATCCTTGAAAACATTGCATGCATATCATGCATATCATTGCATTGCAGGTACCCTTTTGACAGGTTGCTTACCTTCTTCGCTGTTTATTTCAGCCGATCGTCATGAATCCTGAATCGTCTACTGAGCAATCCATCAAGGCTCTCCAGGCCCATAATGCCCAGTTCCAGGAGTTGGTTACGAGCCTAGCTCAGGGTCAAAAGGAATTGAAGACTCTGATTCAGAAGAAGAAGAAGAGGACTGTTTTGTTCAGCCCTAGACGCGGATTTGGGAACACACTGCAGGATGAAGCTGAGAGGACAACTCCATCTGTGGGGAAAGGCAGCCCCCATGAGAGAGAGGTGCCTAGTTCAGTGGTCTCCGACAACGAGACGGAGTTCAATGATGAGCAGTACCCTCCAGCTGAGGACCGATACAAACAACTAGAGGATCGTCTGAATGCCATGGAAATTCAACAAGTGCCAGGGTTGGATTTCAGAGACCTGGGTCTATCTTCTGGTGTGGTGATCCCACACAAGTTCAAAGCACCATCTTTCGCAAAGTATGACGGGGGGTCCTGCCCTAAGCTACATCTCAGATCTTATGTGCGGAAGATCCAGCCGTACACTGTGGACAAGAATTTGTGGATCCATTTCTTCCAGGAGAGTCTTTCAGGGACTCATCTCGAATGGTTCTACCAGCTGGATGGAACCAAGGTTCGTAACTGGGAGGAATTGGCTACTGCTTTTTACAAGCAGTATCAGTATAATGCCGACCTTGCTCCTACACGTACCCAACTCCAGGGCATGTCGCTAGGATCAGGAGAAGGTTTTAAAGAGTATGCGCAGAAATGGAGGGACCTTGCTGGAAGGGTACAACCACCTCTGACTGACCGGGAACTCGTTGACATGTTCTTGGGGACCTTATCCGGGTCGTTCTTCAATCATCTCATTGGTAATTCATCTGCAGGATTTACCGACCTCATTCTGACTGGGGAAAGAATTGAAGCTGGTATCAAGAGTGGGAAAATTCAAGAGGCCACGCCTTCTGATACTCACAAAAAGCCTTACACGGGCAGGAAAGAGTCTAATGCTGCATACGGTCAAAAGAGTCGTCGTGACCAACAAGCAGGGGCAGTCATGATCTCTGGTTCTGTACCATGCCGACAACCACAAAAGGGAAATCAGCGAAGGCCGGACGAGCCTAAAAGACAATTCACCAACATCAACATGTCATGGTCACAAGCATTGCAGCACATGTTGAAAATGAATCTGATTGCGGTGATCAACCCTCCTGCAAATCCCAAGACCTCCTCTCCAAACTACAACCCAGAGGCGAGGTGTGCTTATCATTCTAATAGCCCGGGGCACGACACTGAGGACTGTTGGGCACTGAAATATAAGATCCAGAATATGATCGATGCTAAGGAGATTGAATTCGAGCCCGCTGAGACTCCCAATGTGACCACTGCTCCCTTGCCAAAACATGGCTAGGATTGAGAGATTTTTGTCCATCTGAATTCAAGTTGTATTTTTCTTTTCTTGTTCAAATAAACAATTGTCATGTTAAACTCTTTTATTTCATGAATGCATTACACATGTCTGTCTTGAATTAATTATGTTTACCATACTCAAAACTGTTTTCATATTTTTGTGATGATCAACTCTTGGTTAATAATTCTAAGCCTCTTGAGGGAGGATGATGAAAACGATACCATAATCTACAGTATGCTTTTGAACAGACCCCGCTGATGAGGTACAGGCATTGTTTCAATCCCTAAACACTGGAGTTATAAGGATGATAATCCCTCGTCAACCCATCTGAGCCAAAGAAGTAGGAGTTTTTCTTTTCGAAATTTAAAACCCTTAATCATAACCTGGGGCAGGGTAGTTCTCTCAGTTGATCCAAGTGCATAACGAATGGCACCAAAGAAGTCCTTACAAAACAAAGAAAGAGAGTGATGGTTCCGAATAATCAATAAAGAAAGGCATTCATTATCTTTCAAAATAAGAACCCATTAAGTCAAAACCTAGGAAGGAGACTTACAAAACTGGGGCATCCCGCTGACTGTAATCACAAAAGAACAGTTCAGGCAAAAAAATAGGGATAGCAAAATCAAAAAGAAAGAGGTCCTACAAACCCTCAACCAAAAAAGGAATGACTGCCCATTCAAAATAAGCTGTCAATATCCGAACCATCACTGGTATATCAGGATAAAGACTCAAACAAGGTCTAACGCACGGTTAACTGAGTTTAGGTTGGAAGAACATCACGAAGAGCGGGTGGGTACAAATAAATTTTGAGCCTTTATCCTTTGTTTCTTAAACCGTGAACCAGGCCACGTTATAACCCTTAAAAGTCCTAGCTGAAGCATGGGTTAGTTCGAAAGCATACTGTTACTGTGATCGGTGGATCTGGAACTGACTGTTTAACGCTGGTTCGCGAAATGTCGCGGAAGCAAGAGTCGCCACCGTCTTTTATTTTCTCCAAATGGAAAGGACAAAAGCACAGAAAAATTCCTTAAAAGAGATCGCTCTCGGTTCGGGAGGTAGGTTATAGAAAGGGAAGGTGTTAGCACCCTTTCTATCCATGGTTATCCATGGGCTCTTAGATACTTGCTCAATGTGTTTTCAAAATTGTTTGTTTGCTTTTCAATGTGGGTTTTAAAAAAGTTTCTTTGAAAAATTTCAGTTCGACTCGTACGTCAGAGTGTTTGAAAAATTTGCTTTGAAAGCTTTTGAAAAGTGTCGGTGTGAAAAGAGTTTTTGTTTGTTTTGAAGAGAGCAAGTATCCTTGAGAACCTACCTACCCTAAGGAATTCGTCTGTGTAGATGTCCTTTAAAGTAGTGCCATCCCACCATTGAGAGATAGGTAGCACCACCGTTGGAGGTGTTCGGGTCAACTCGAGTTTTAGGGACATGGTGATCACCAGAGCAATAGGAGGACACCTTAGAAGCTACCCTCATGCCAGGTTCCCGGATCATGAGGACTTACTAAGACGTCCTCTACTCGACGACCACCTTTCGAAAGGCAACAGTGAGGCGTACCCCAGGGGTGGTGTGTGCGAATTGCGTGTCATGTTTCAGTTATTTGTCTTGTCATGTTTGTCGTGTTCTACGTTTGATTTTAATTTATCCATTCATTCTTGCATGCATATTTAACATTTATAAAGTTTGCGAAAAATAAATCTAAGGCTATTACAAAGGCGCGGGTCCACATCGCCAAAATTAACCGGACCCGATTTGACAGAAAATTAAAACAAAGCAAAGTAAATAAAAGTGCGGAAAGTAAAGTTACATGGCTTTGGGAGATTTACATAATTATAATGAACGACATAAAGTAAATATGCGAAATAAAATTATTAAAACAATGGGCGTTGGACCCTTTTGCAAGATATTTAAAATTAATAAGGAATTAAAATAAAAAATGAAAATTAAATGTTTTTGATATTTTTGTGTTTTTTAGATTTAATAAGGAAAAGAAGTTAGTTGAAATTAAATTAAAAGGCAAACCCTAATTCTAATATTTTTTAATTATTAAGAAAGAATTAAAATATGATCTAAATTAAACCCTACTTTATTTATGCACAATTTTTAATTTATGAAAATAACTAAATAATATTATTCTGAAAAAAAAGGAAAAATTAAAAGAAAAATCAAAAAAACAAAGATATTAAACCTAAATTCTATTTTTGGTGTTTTTTATTAAAAAGATTAAAACTATAACCTAATTAAACTAAATATTTATATATATTAATTTATTGATGAAAATAATTACAATAAAATATTTATTATTTTTTTGGTCTTTTCTGATTTTTATAATGTTTTTTGTATTTTGATTAAAAATTAAATAAACAATAATTAAAATAAACATAACAATTAAAATAATAATTAGAAAAATAAAATTGACAAACCAAGGTGGGGTGTAGTCCCAAAATTGGAGGTATAGGCCTGGACTTTTGGCCCATTGAGCTTCAGTCTTCGTTGACTTTTTGAATCCTGTATGACGCGTTGACTGGAGTTTATTGTACTCCTTTGATCATGGCCCTTGGATTGCTACTGATGGACGCGTGTATGGTGAACTTGGAGTGTGCATGGTGCGTCTCAGAATTATGCTTGCATGGGAATTTGGTTTGAAAAATAATATGAAGCATTATACAGACCTGGGAATCGAACCCAGGTCTTGGAGTTGGCAAAGCGACACCTGCACCACTGAAGCACTTTGAATTCTTTTAATATATAATAACAATTAAACCATATAAAAGAAAAGCAAAGTTAGTGGAGGGAAGCGCGCCAGATTTTGAATTAACGAATTACAGCGTGCCACATCTTCATCTTCTTTCTTTTTTCTGAAACACAAACGTATGGCCACGGTTTTCTGGGCGTGGCTGAAGGGGTGATTTAAGAAAATAGCGAATAGCTCCCTTCTTAACATAAATTAAGCGCGAGGATGCATTTTTCTTCGTCTCCATGCCCTGAATACAACCATGGTGTTGGGAACATCCAATTTTGCCATACCTGGAAACCCCTAATTCCAAAACTGAAAAACCTTAATGCTCGTTAATGGTGAAATCACGTGTATTGCTCAAAAACGAAATTCATTGGCATGGTTAGCATCAGAACAAAACAACAATCATGAATCCATAAATAAAACTCAAGAAAGATGCTTAAATTATGATATGCGTTTAAGAATTTTTTGTTGTACAGTCACAGGTCTCATTACCAATTCTTGAGGTCTGAGTTGATGCTAATGATTGGAATGTGTCCAGTAATTGCCACTGAAGCTTTTGGGATAGGTTTTGATGTTTGAATCGACCTCTAAGGCACTTTTCAGATTTGAGTTTTTTATGAAAAATTTCAAGAGTGCAATGGAGTTTGGGGCGCAGCTTCCAGTCCTTTTGCATTAGGTTTACATTCCTGTATATGTAAGGAGTGATTAGGTTAAGAAAACTTGGACAAAGTCCATTGCTTTGATGATTTTCAATATTTGATTTCATGAAATCTTTTCCATATCTTTTCCATATGCAATTTGGTGTCAATTAGTTCCAATCAACCCAAAACCTTCCATAATTGACTAAGCACGAGATATTGAGCCTATAATGTGCATAAAAAGATTTTTTTAGGTTAGGTTTATATTTTTCATGTATTAAAATGATTTAAATGAATATAAATTAATATAAATTCAAATAAATAATTAAAAAATATGAAAATACTTCCCTTTGGGCCTAGTGGTCGTGCATAGGCTTGGCATGAAGAAATTTGGAAGAAAAATGGGCCCAATAGCAAATTTAGGCCTTTTGCATCAATGTTGACTTTTCAAAATTCCCAAAAATTTCCCAACTTCCACAAGGCATAACTTGGTCAATTTTTAAGCTTTTCACATGTTCTTGGACATTTTGGAAAGGTCTTTGAGTCCTTTAACCAATTCCTTTGGTCCCATGTCATTTTGATTTACCAATCTCAAGTTATGGCCTTTGACTTAAAGTCACTTTTTGTTGACTTTTGAAAATGACCTATAATGTTGAAATTGATAACTTTTTGTGAGAGCATTTCTTGGACTTGGAATATGAAGATGAGTTGTAGGAAATGTCTTTCTCTTCAAAATGAGCTTTGGATGGAATTTTTCTGATAATCCATGTGAAAGTTATGCCTTGGTCAATTTCAGTTGACCTTTTCAGCTGTCCAAATATAGCAACTTTTGCATCTTTGATGATTTCTGAGCCAAATTTTGATAGTCATGATCAAGCATTGATCAAATGATGTTTGTGGCTTCAAAACGATAGGTTGACCAAAAATTTGAACTTTTGACTGTCAAATGACCATTTTGCCCCTACAGTTGACTGTAGTGCAATTTAGGGTTTTGACTGTGCAATCTTGAGCTGAATGCCTTGAAATTTGACATGAAGATACTTGACCATCTTTATAGGCATATGAGACTTGATTGGGCCTTTGAAAACTTCCTTTCTTTGATCAGAACTCAAACCCTAGTTTTGACTGTATAGGAGACAGTTGAGCTGCACAACCCTTGGGGAATTTTGTGACCTTGATTTGGCAATTTCTTGAAGAATATGGGAGGGCAAATTTTGGGGTACAACAGTTGCCCCTGTTCAATCTTCTTAGACCTGAGGATGCAGATTGGCTGACGTGCCCTTCGTAATCCGAGGGTAGAAGATGATTGGACACTAGAGTGCCCAGAAATTTGCGCTCACCTAGTAGCAATGATGATGAGGGAATGGGCTTATAGATGCCATTTGGAGATTGCTGGATAGGATGGTGGGCTTATAGATGCCATCTGGACGTTGATCGCGTAGGAGATTCCTTAGCGAGAACCTGCATACCTGCAAAACAGAAAAATGGGTACCTGACACGTCACAGGAGCTGATTTTAGATGCTTGATATAGATATGTCCTGACTGGTTACAGGAGCTGGGTCTGGAGCTTCAAACGTTGATGAATGAACTAGGGATGGTTACTGCCTTAGCATGGATGGTAAGAGAATCCTGAATGATTTCAACCTCAACAACGCTCGTTGAGAAAATCTTGGTGAGAATTACCATCTTCGTAGTGTCAGGAAGAGAACCGAAGGACATTATAATCTCAAAGGGAGTCACCTCACTCACCGTTGGAGAGGGAACTATAGGAAATTATAATCTGGAAGGAAATATCACCTCACTCGCCGTTGGAGAGGGGACCATAAGAGAATATCACCTCACGCTCATGCCGGAGAGGGAAACATCTGAAGAAGGAATTACCACCTCACTCGCCGTTGGAGAGGGGACCATAAGAGAATATCACCTCACGCTCATGCCGGAGAGGGAAACATCTGAAGAAGGAATTACCACCTCACTCGCCGTTGGAGAGGGGACCATAAGAGAATATCACCTCACGCTCATGCCGGAGAGGGAAACATCTGAAGAAGGAATTACCACCTCACTCGCCGTTGGAGAGGGAACCATAGGGAGAATATCACCTCACACTCATCGTCAGAGGGGGGAAACATCTGAAAAAGGGATTACTACCTCACACACCGCTGGAGAGGGAACCGTAGGGGACTGCTGAGTCTTTATCAGAAAAATCTGTTGGGCATCGATTTAGCTGGACTAGAGGAGGTCTTGAAATATCTTCAACTGGAATAAGTGACAGAATGTTGCCATATCTGGTTTACATCTGGACTATATCTGGAAGGAGATCTGGAAGCAGCATCAGAACGTCACCATATCTGGATCATATCTGAAACTATATCTGAAGGATACCTGGAAGCAGTATCAGAACGTCACCATCTCTGGATCATATCCGAAACTATATCTGAAGGATACCTGGAAGCAGCATCAGAACGTCACCATCGCTGGGTTTACATCTGAAACTATATCTGAAGGAATTCTGGAAGCAGTATCAGAACGTCACCATCGCTGGGTTTACATCTGAAACTATATCTAGAAGGAATTCTGGAAGCAGTATCAGAACGTCACCATCGCTGGGCTTACATCTGAAACTATATCTAGAAGGAATTCTGGAAGCAGTATCAGAACGTCACCATCGCTGGGCTTACATCTGAAACTATATCTAGAAGGAATTCTGGAAGCAGTATCAGAACGTCACCATCGCTGGGTTTACATCTGAAACTATATCTAGAAGGAATTCTGGAAGCAGTATCAGAACGTCACCATCGCTGGGTTTACATCTGAAACTATATCTAGAAGGAATTGCGATTAGTTGATAGTAGTCATTTTTGTATTGATCTTTTTCCTGAAAAGGTAGAACATAATTGTATGCAAAATCATGATGCATGAACTGTATGTCTTCAAAATTAATGAGATTCGTGCCATATGATGCATATGCATGCTATAATGATGTATGCGACGTTTTATGAATGTATGTTTTCGTCATAGGAAAATAAATCCTTGACGAGTGCCGGGAAGTCACTCCTGGGCTGCTGTTGAGGAATAGATTTTTGCCTCCGCTGGGGATGATAGTTGCAAGAATACCGGTAGGAGAAGATAACTCCGTTGGGGAATGAACTTGGCGAATGGAGGATTCTGCGGGGAGAAAAAGATATTCTAGCGACCATGCTGGGAAGAAATACTCTGTGGGGGGATGATTTTGCTGAATTGTTGAGGATGACTCGCTGAGGATACCTTGCTGTATTGGAAGTATGAATGGACTTCGCTGGGGATGAGAAGATTCTGTCGACGACGCTCTTTCCGTGGCTTTTGGCTGAGGATAACCCAGTTATATCCTGTTAAGGAAATAACTCTTTAAATAAAGCCGGACGACGCGTTCGTGCTTTCGGGAGGATAAGCTTCCAGAATCTACTGGGGGTACGCTTATTGCTTGGGGAGATAGATTCCAACCTTCCTGGGGGAACTGGATTGGACTCTCCTGGGGAAGTTTTGAACTGCGTTGGCTATGTTCTTCAACGGAGCTTACCCTGATACCTTGGAGGACAGAACCATCAGATTACTTAGACCACTCTTCATTGCTCCAGTTTCTATGGGGAAGGCACTTGTGGGATGCTGCTAGTTGTTGAGATATAAATCTTCTTCTGGCAGACAGATGACAAGAAGACGGGACATAGTCGTACGCTTTAATCCCTAACTTTTGCCTGGACCTCCCTTTCGGGTTTTCAGTCCACCGGGATACCCATTTTTGCCCAAGCCGCCTTTTCAGGTTTTCGACTTGCCGGGTGTACAGATTTTTCATTTCATCCCTTCATTTTGCCCGAACCCTTTTGGTTCGCCGGGAAGCCCTTATTTTTGCCTAGGTGTGTCAACCCAGCGGGTCTTTGATTTTGCGTAGTATTTTCCGACTATGCCCACGCTTTTAGAATGCAGGGAAGGTGCCCCTGGCTGCTTGTGTTGCCATATTACCAGAAGGTGTCTGATCGTGCAAGATTCGTTGCTGAGATGCCCTAAACGACTCAGACGGAGATTCGCCCCAGGCTATTTTTGCCTTTGAGATATTCTCCGAATCTTGATTGGATTGCCCCAGATGATGGACCATGATCATGTCTGCCCCTTGATTGGAAATGCTTTTGTTCACTAGGTATTCATCGTGCGAATTTTCCTGCTGTTCAAACAAAAAGTCATATGCAAACAAAGTTATGTTAAAATGCAAAGCTTATGTCTGTCTTGAAGATTTTGAAAATGCATTCTTTTTCATAAGTGAATGTTTGTAAAACGTGATGTCAACTCCGTATTTACCGTAAGCCTTAAGGAGTCAGGATACCTTTCGGCACAGTATGCTTTCGAACTAACCCATGCTTCAGCTAGGACTTTTAAGGGTTATAACGTGGCTTGGTTCACGGTTTAAGAAACAAAGGATAAAGGCTCAAATTATTTGTACCCACCCGTTCTTCGTGATGTTCTCCAAACCTAAACTCAGTTGATCGTGCGTTAGACCTTGCTTGAGCCTTTGGTTTGATTTTCCGGTGATGGTTCGGATGTTGATAACTTGTTTTGAATAGGCAGTCATCTTTTGCTTTGGTTGAGGGTTTGTGAGACCTCTTTCTTGATTTTGTTATCCCTTTCTTTTTTGCCTGAACTGTTTCCTTTTTTGGAATTACAGTCAGCGGGATGCCCCAGTTTCATAAGTCCCCTTTGTAGGTTTAGGCTTTTTGGGCTTTTCATTTATGAATTTTGATGACGACTGCCTGTCTTTTTGATTGTTCTGAACCATCATTGTCTTTGTTCGTTTTGTAAAGATGCACTTGGATCAACTGAGAGAACTACCCTGCCCCAGGTTATGATTAAGGGTTTTGATTTTTGAAAGTAGAAACTCCTACTTCTTTGGCTCTGATGGGTTGACGAGGGATTATCATCCTTATAACTCCAGTGTTTAGGGGTTGAAACAATGCCTGTACCTCATCAGCGGGGTCTGTTCAAAAGCATACTGTAATGATCGTGGTATCGTTTTCGTCATCCTCCCTCAAGAGGCTTAGAATTTTAGATCCAGAGTTGACGTCAGAAAAATATGAAAAGAAATTTGAATATAATGAAAACAATTGTATTAATTCTCAAAACAGACGTATGCGATGCATTGATAACATAAAGGAGTTTGCTATGACATTAATTGTTTGTATAAGCAAAGAAAAGTACAGCTCAAAAATTCAAATAAACAAAAGGTCTTTAATGATTGGGCAACGGAGCAGTGATTGTGTTCGGAGTCTCCGGCACTTCAAACTGAATCTCTCCGGCGTCAATCATATCTTGAATCTTATTCTTGAGAGGCCAGCAATTGTCTGTAGTATGCCCCGGGCTATCTGAATGATATGCGCACCTATCGTTGGGATGATAGTTGGGTGCAGAAGTGTTCGGATTTCGAAGAGGAGCCCTTAAGGTGATCAACCCTGCCTTCAACATTTGTTGCAGTGCTTGATCCAACGACATGTTGAGTTTGGTGTACTGCCGTTTCTCTTTGCGTTGCTGCCCCTGTCCTTGTTGAGCAGGTCCAGGATTGGATATTTGGATTGCCCCTGCCTCATGACGGCTCTTTTTACCGTGCACAGCATTGGATTCTTTCTTTCCATGATGAGGCTTTTTATCAGCAGGTGCAGCCTCTTGAATTTTCCCGGACCGGATGCCAGCTTCTATTCGCTCTCCAGTCAAGATAAGATCTGTGAATCCAGCAGATGAATTCCCAATCAGATGGTTAAAAAATGGCCCAGATAGGGTCCCCAAGAACATATCAACAAGTTCCCGATCAGTCAGAGGCGGTTGTACCCTTCCAGCAAGATCCCTCCATTTCTGCGCATATTCTTTAAAACCTTCACTTGACCCCAACGACATACCCTGGAGTTGGGTACGCGTAGGAGCAAGGTCGGCATTGTACTGGTACTGCTTATAGAAAGCAGTTGCCAACTCCTCCCAGTTACGAACTTTGGTCCCATCTAGCTGATAGAACCATTCGAGGTGAGTCCCTGAAAGACTCTCCTGGAAGAAGTGGATCCATAAGTTTTTGTCCACCGTATAGGGTTGAATCCTCCGAACATAGGACCTTAAGTGCAGCTTGGGACAAGATGCCCCGTCGTACTTAGAGAAGGGTGGTACTTTGAACTTGCGAGGGATAACCACACCAGTTGACAAACCCAGATCTCCGAAATCCAGCCCAGGTACCTGTTGAACCTCCATAGCTTTCATTCTGTCCTCCAGTTGCTTATATCTGTCATCAGCAGGAGGGTACTGCTCTTCATCAAAATCTGTCTCGTTGTCGGAGACCACTGGACTGGGAACCTCTCTCTCATGATGACTGCTTTTTTCCACAGATGGGGTTGTCCTCTCAGTTTCAACTTGCGGTGTATTCCCAGATCTGCGTCTAGGACTGAACAGAACGGTCCTCTTCTTCTTCTTTTCTTTCTTCAAGAGCAAAGCCTTCAGATCTTGTTGCCCCTGGGTCAAATTCATGATCAGCCCTTGGAACTGGGCGTTCTGAGCCTGGAGGTCCTTGATAGTCTGCTCGGCTGATGATTCAGGATTCATGGCGATCGGCTGAAATAAACAGCGAGGAAGGGTAAGCAACCTGTCAAGGGATACCTGCAATGCAATGAGATGTATGACATGCATGTAATGTTTTCAAGGACCTCGCGGGATAAATAGAGAAACTTTGTTAGCATTTGGAACCGGTAGCTTGACTGAAGGTACTGCGTATTGTCGAGAGTCCTTCTTCAAGGGTCAAAGGCTCACCATATCCAGTGGGTCATAGCCCCTGACGCCCTTGGCTAGAGGAAAATAAATCCTCTTTGCCCCTGGCTAGACAGTTGATTTATCATGACCTGCATCACAAGCCCTTGAGATCCTTGAAATGGGTTAGGATGTATGCAATGGTATGATGTCATGCTATGCATGGGGTAATGTGAGTAACCCTGTTATGAGTCCCAATTAAGGACTATAAACAACCCTGCAAGAAATTCAGTACCCTGTTATGAGTCCCAATTAAGGACTATAAACAAGACCTGCAAGAAATTTAGTACCCTGTTATGAGTCCCAATTAAGGACTATAAACAAGACCTGCAAGAAACTTAGTACCCTGTTATGAGCCCCAATTAAGGACTATAAACAAGACCTGCAAGAAACTTAGTACCCTGTTATGAGTCCCAATTAAGGACTATAAACAAGACCTGCAAGAAACAAGTGTCAGGTAACAAGCACGCAGATAGTCAAGTACGAAGGCACACAAGTCACACAAAAGAGCCCTTAGGATTTAGGCCAGCATGGGGTCTGGGTAGTACCCTCTTGAAGTTGGTGGGTTCAACCTGTCCTAATCAAAGTAACCGGGTTCTAAGGTTCCCAATATCACGGGATTGCTTTCATTGTTCATCGTTTCGATTTAGCCACTGAACTGGCGACCGAAATATTCCAGGAAAGCAACCCTCAATTGAGTGTAGTGTCGAGTATCAACCAACCTCGGACTGCACCAAAGTCAGTTATCTCACTACCCTAAAGAGGCCAAGATAGTTCAATTAAGGTTCCTAAGGTCTGTTGATGCTTCACGACACCACGCGGAGGCCCCGTACTCTCCTTGACTGAACTCAAGGGTTACCGGTACACACCAAAGTGCCACATCAACGTAGCAGACTGTTTCAACCATGTCGGTATACCCCGCACAGTTCCCTCACAGCCTTGTTGCTACTTTCTAAGAAAGGTATTCCCCAGATCCGGGTTAGGATCTATAGAACTCCCAAGACAGTCCCACAATAATAAAGCAAACAAGGAAAGCAATTGAAAACACAGTGATCTTAGTCCTAAGGTACACCTCACTTTAAGTTAAGTCCCCAGCAGAGTCGCCAGTTCTGTGATCGGTGGATCTGGAACTGACTGTTTAACGCTGGTTCGCGAAATGTCGCGGAAGCAAGAGTCGCCACCGTCTTTTATTTTCTCCAAATGGAAAGGACAAAAGCACAGAAAAATTCCTTAAAAGAGATCGCTCTCGGTTCGGGAGGTAGGTTATAGAAAGGGAAGGTGTTAGCACCCTTTCTATCCATGGTTATCCATGGGCTCTTAGATACTTGCTCAATGTGTTTTCAAAATTGTTTGTTTGCTTTTCAATGTGGGTTTTAAAAAAGTTTCTTTGAAAAATTTCAGTTCGACTCGTACGTCAGAGTGTTTGAAAAATTTGCTTTGAAAGCTTTTGAAAAGTGTCGGTGTGAAAAGAGTTTTTGTTTGTTTTGAAGAGAGCAAGTATCCTTGAGAACCTACCTACCCTAAGGAATTCGTCTGTGTAGATGTCCTTTAAAGTAGTGCCATCCCACCATTGAGAGATAGGTAGCACCACCGTTGGAGGTGTTCGGGTCAACTCGAGTTTTAGGGACATGGTGATCACCAGAGCAATAGGAAGACACCTTAGAAGCTACCCTCATGCCAGGTTCCCGGATCATGAGGACTTACTAAGACGTCCTCTACTCGACGACCACCTTTCGAAAGGCAACAGTGAGGCATACCCTAGGGGTGGTGTGTGCGAATTGCGTGTCATGTTTCAGTTATTTGTCTTGTCATGTTTGTCGTGTTCTACGTTTGATTTTAATTTATCCATTCATTCTTGCATGCATATTTAACATTTATAAAGTTTGCGAAAAATAAATCTAAGGCTATTACAAAGGCGCGGGTCCACATCGCCAAAATTAACCGGACCCGATTTGACAGAAAATTAAAACAAAGCAAAGTAAATAAAAGTGCGGAAAGTAAAGTTACATGGCTTTGGGAGATTTACATAATTATAATGAACGACATAAAGTAAATATGCGAAATAAAATTATTAAAACAATGGGCGTTGGACCCTTTTGCAAGATATTTAAAATTAATAAGGAATTAAAATAAAAAATGAAAATTAAATGTTTTTGATATTTTTGTGTTTTTTAGATTTAATAAGGAAAAGAAGTTAGTTGAAATTAAATTAAAAGGCAAACCCTAATTCTAATATTTTTTAATTATTAAGAAAGAATTAAAATATGATCTAAATTAAACCCTACTTTATTTATGCACAATTTTTAATTTATGAAAATAACTAAATAATATTATTCTGAAAAAAAAGGAAAAATTAAAAGAAAAATCAAAAAAACAAAGATATTAAACCTAAATTCTATTTTTGGTGTTTTTTATTAAAAAGATTAAAACTATAACCTAATTAAACTAAATATTTATATATATTAATTTATTGATGAAAATAATTACAATAAAATATTTATTATTTTTTTGGTCTTTTCTGATTTTTATAATGTTTTTTGTATTTTGATTAAAAATTAAATAAACAATAATTAAAATAAACATAACAATTAAAATAATAATTAGAAAAATAAAATTGACAAACCAAGGTGGGGTGTAGTCCCAAAATTGGAGGTATAGGCCTGGACTTTTGGCCCATTGAGCTTCAGTCTTCGTTGACTTTTTGAATCCTGTATGACGCGTTGACTGGAGTTTATTGTACTCCTTTGATCATGGCCCTTGGATTGCTACTGATGGACGCGTGTATGGTGAACTTGGAGTGTGCATGGTGCGTCTCAGAATTATGCTTGCATGGGAATTTGGTTTGAAAAATAATATGAAGCATTATACAGACCTGGGAATCGAACCCAGGTCTTGGAGTTGGCAAAGCGACACCTGCACCACTGAAGCACTTTGAATTCTTTTAATATATAATAACAATTAAACCATATAAAAGAAAAGCAAAGTTAGTGGAGGGAAGCGCGCCAGATTTTGAATTAACGAATTACAGCGTGCCACATCTTCATCTTCTTTCTTTTTTCTGAAACACAAACGTATGGCCACGGTTTTCTGGGCGTGGCTGAAGGGGTGATTTAAGAAAATAGCGAATAGCTCCCTTCTTAACATAAATTAAGCGCGAGGATGCATTTTTCTTCGTCTCCATGCCCTGAATACAACCATGGTGTTGGGAACATCCAATTTTGCCATACCTGGAAACCCCTAATTCCAAAACTGAAAAACCCTAATGCTCGTTAATGGTGAAATCACGTGTATTGCTCAAAAACGAAATTCATTGGCATGGTTAGCATCAGAACAAAACAACAATCATGAATCCATAAATAAAACTCAAGAAAGATGCTTAAATTATGATATGCGTTTAAGAATTTTTTGTTGTACAATCACAGGTCTCATTACCAATTCTTGAGGTCTGAGTTGATGCTAATGATTGGAATGTGTCCAGTAATTGCCACTGAAGCTTTTGGGATAGGTTTTGATGTTTGAATCGACCTCTAAGGCACTTTTCAGATTTGAGTTTTTTATGAAAAATTTCAAGAGTGCAATGGAGTTTGGGGCGCAGCTTCCAGTCCTTTTGCATTAGGTTTACATTCCTGTATATGTAAGGAGTGATTAGGTTAAGAAAACTTGGACAAAGTCCATTGCTTTGATGATTTTCAATATTTGATTTCATGAAATCTTTTCCATATCTTTTCCATATGAAATTTGGTGTCAATTAGTTCCAATCAACCCAAAACCTTCCATAATTGACTAAGCACGAGATATTGAGCCTATAATGTGCATAAAAAGATTTTTTTAGGTTAGGTTTATATTTTTCATGTATTAAAATGATTTAAATGAATATAAATTAATATAAATTCAAATAAATAATTAAAAAATATGAAAATACTTCCCTTTGGGCCTAGTGGTCGTGCATAGGCTTGGCATGAAGAAATTTGGAAGAAAAATGGGCCCAATAGCAAATTTAGGCCTTTTGCATCAATGTTGACTTTTCAAAATTCCCAAAAATTTCCCAACTTCCACAAGGCATAACTTGGTCAATTTTTAAGCTTTTCACATGTTCTTGGACATTTTGGAAAGGTCTTTGAGTCCTTTAACCAATTCCTTTGGTCCCATGTCATTTTGATTTACCAATCTCAAGTTATGGCCTTTGACTTAAAGTCACTTTTTGTTGACTTTTGAAAATGACCTATAATGTTGAAATTGATAACTTTTTGTGAGAGCATTTCTTGGACTTGGAATATGAAGATGAGTTGTAGGAAATGTCTTTCTCTTCAAAATGAGCTTTGGATGGAATTTTTCTGATAATCCATGTGAAAGTTATGCCTTGGTCAATTTCAGTTGACCTTTTCAGCTGTCCAAATATAGCAACTTTTGCATCTTTGATGATTTCTGAGCCAAATTTTGAGAGTCATGATCAAGCATTGATCAAATGATGTTTGTGGCTTCAAAACGATAGGTTGACCAAAAATTTGAACTTTTGACTGTCAAATGACCATTTTGCCCCTACAGTTGACTGTAGTGCAATTTAGGGTTTTGACTGTGCAATCTTGAGCTGAATGCCTTGAAATTTGACATGAAGATACTTGACCATCTTTATAGGCATATGAGACTTGATTGGGCCTTTGAAAACTTCCTTTCTTTGATCAGAACTCAAACCCTAGTTTTGACTGTATAGGAGACAGTTGAGCTGCACAACCCTTGGGGAATTTTGTGACCTTGATTTGGCAATTTCTTGAAGAATATGGGAGGGCAAATTTTGGGGTACAACAGTTACAAAGGTATCCTGACTCCTATAGGGCTTGCTGTAAAATCCTGAATTGACATCACATTTTACAAAAGTTCGCTTGTTTTTTATGAAAAAACTGCATTTTCAAAAATTTCAAGACAGACATAAGCTTTGCATTTTAATATAACATTGTTTGCATATGACTTTTTGTTCGAACAACAGAGAAATTCGCACGAAGAATATCCAGTGAACAAAAGTACTTCCAACCAAGGGGTATGGCATGATCATTGTCCATCATCTGGGGCAGTTAAGTCAAGATTCGGAGAATCTCTCAAAAGGCCAACCAGCTTGGGGAAAATCTCCATCTGGATCACTTAGGGCATTGGACGATCAAACGAAGATCTTCTGGTAGTATGGCAACACAACACTACTGACAGGGGCACCTCCCTACATTTGGAGGGCGTGGACATAGTCGAAAAAATACTACGCACGATAAAAGACCCGCTAGGTTGACATACCTAGGCAAAAATTAGGGCTTCCCGACGAACCAAAAGGGTTCAGGCAGAATGAAGGGATGAAATCTGTACACCCGGCAAGTCGAAAACCTGAAAAGGCGGCTTGGGCAAAAATGGGTATCCCGGTGGACTGAAAACCCGAAAGGGCGGTCCAGGAAAAAAGTAGGGATCAGAGCGTACGACTATGTCCTGTCATCTCGTCACTTGTCTACCAGAAGAACATTTGTCAAATCAGCAGTCATCAAGCACCTCCACAGGTATCTTCCTCTCCCACATCAGAAACAGGGGCAATAATGAGTCGTCCAAGCGATCCAGTTGCTCTGTCAACCAAAGTACCAAGGAAAGGTTAATACAAAGATGATTACCATCTACCTTTATGAATTCCAGATCGTGGGTTAACATCCGAAACCAAACAGGACAATCATCCACTTAATCATCATCAGGCAACCCTACACCGGTTCCTTCTCAACTTTCAGACAAAGTCTTACACGGACTCATCTGCAGACAACCCTACACCGGTTCCTTCTCAACTTTCAGACAAAGTCTTACACGGACTCATCCACAGACAACCCTACACCGGTTCCTTTCCTTTCAGAAAAAGTCTCACACGGACTTATCATCAAGGTAACCCTACACCGGTTCCTCCTCAATTTTCAGACGAAGTCTTACACAGACTCACCCTATCCAAGTAACCTCACCCCGGTTCCTCCAGAAGTCTCACACGGACTTACCTCAAGATGACCTTACCCTGGCTCATCCAGAAGTTTTACACGAACTTATCCTGCAGTAACCTTACCCCGGTTCCTACAGAAGTCTTACATGGACTTATCTCAAGATAACCTTACCCCGGTTCATCAAGAAGTTTTACACGAACTTACCCTGCAAGTAACCTTACCCCGGTTCACCAAGAAGTTTTACACGAACTTATCCTGCAGTAACCTTACCCCGGTTCCTACAGAAGTCTTACACGGACTTATCTCAAGATAACCTTACCCCGGTTCATCAAGAAGTTTTACACGAACTTATCCTGCAGTAACCTTACCTTGGTTCCTACAGAAGTCTTACACAGACTTATCTCAAGATAACCTTACCCCGGTTCATCAAGAAGTTTTACACGAACTTACCCGGCAAGTAACCTTACCCCGGTTCATCAAGAAGTTTTACACGAACTTATCCTGCAGTAACCTTACCCCGGTTCCTCCAGAAATCTTACACGGATTTATCTTAAGATGACCTTACCCCGGTTCATCAAGAAGTTTTACACGAACTTACCCCGCAGTAACCTTACCCCGGTTCCTCTAGAAATCTTACACGGATTTATCTTAAGATGACCTTACCCCGGTTCATCAAGAAGTTTTACACGAACTTACCCCGCAGTAACCTTACCCCGGTTCTGCCAAAGTTTTACACGAACTTATCCCGAAGAAACCCTACACAGGTTCTCTCTCCCCAAAGATGCAGTTTTACACGGGCTCATCGTCAAAGTAACCACATAAGTTCCCTTCTCAAGCTCCCGACATAGTTTTACACGGACTCATTGTCAGTAAACCCTACACAGGTTTCCTTCAACCCCATATGCAGCTCCACACGAGCCCAACCTCAAAAGTAACCCTACACAGGTGTCCTTCTTTCCAAGATGCGGTTTTACACGAGCTCATCATCAGGCAGCCCTACATAGGCTCCCTCTTTCAACTTACAAAATTACAGTTCAAAACTCCCCCAGGAGAGTCCAATCCAGTTTCCCCAGGAAAGTTTGAATCATCTCCCCAAGCAGTAAGCTTATCCCCAGTAGATTCTGGAAGCTCACCCTCGCAGAGCACGAACGCATTCCCCGGCTTTATTCAAAGAGTTATTTCCTTACCAGGATATAACTGGGTTATCCTCAGCCAAAAGCCATGGAAAGAGCGTCCTCGACGAAGTCTTCGTATCCCCAGCGAAGTCCATTAACACTTCCAACACAACAAGGGTATCCCCAGCAAGTTATTATCAACAACTCAACAAAGTATCCCTCTCCCCACAGAGTAGTGCTTCCCAGCAAGATCGTTAGAATACTTTTCTCCCCGCAGAGTAATCTATTCGCCAAGTTTGTTCCCCAACGGAGTTATCTTCTCCTACCAGTATTCTTGCAACCATCACCCTCAGCGGAAGCAAAATCTATTCTTCAATATCAGCCCAGGAGTGACTTCCCGGCACCCGTCAAGGATTTATTTTCCTAAGACGAAAAGATACATTCATAAACATCGCACTTTCATACATCATAGCATGCATATACGCGTCATATCTTACGAATCCCATTTATGTTGAGAACATGATTGCTTAATCCATATCATGCATTGCGTATGACTGACCTTTACCTTTCAGGAAAGACCCAGTTAAGTTCTCAGCTATTTTCAAGACCTAGACCGGTTCAGTTAAATCGACCCTGAGATTTTTCTGCTTCTTATCCAGTCAAAGGCCTTCTCTGGTTCAGTCAGATCGACCCTAAGATTTTCCTGTTTCTTATCCAGTCAAAGGCCTTCTCTAGTCCAGCTAAATCGACCCCTAACAGATTTTCCTGACAAAGACTCAGTAGAAGATATCCAAGATTCTCTCAGTGTTACTGTTGAGGTTGAAGTCGCCTATGGTTCTCTCCCCGTTACTGCGGAGGTAGTAATCGTCCCCAGATTCTCTCAGCGTTACTGTTGAGGTTGAAGTCGTCCAAGATTCTCTCAATGATTACTGTTGAGGTTGAAGTCGCCTATGGTTCTCTCCCCGTTACTGCGGAGCTAGTAATCGTCCCCAGATTCTCTCAGTGTTACTGTTGAGGTTGAAGTCGTCTAAGATTCTCTCAATGATTACTGTTGAGGTTGAAGTCGCCTAAGGTTCTCTCACCGTTCCTGTTGAGGTAGTAACCATCCCTGGTTCATTCATCACCTTTTGAAGATCCAGATTCAGCTCCTGTAACCAGTCAGGATACCTCTATACAAAGAATTTGAAGACCAGCTCCTGTAACGGGTCAGGTAATCCCTTTCTTTTGCAGGTACGCAAGTTCTCGCTAAGGAATCTCTTACACGATCGACATCCAAATGGCATCTGTAAGCCCATTCCCTGCATCACACTGCTGACATTCTACTATGTGAGTGCAAATTTCTGGGCACTCTAGTGTTCAATCATCTTCCACCTTCAGATTACAAAAGGCACGCCAGCCAATCTACATCCTCAGGTCTAAGAAGATTGAAAAGGGGCAACTGTTGTACCCTAAAATTTGCCCTCCCATATTCTTCAAAATTTGCCAAGTCAATGCTTCAAAATCTCCCCAAGGGTTGCACAGTTCAAGGGCCTCCTAACAGTCAAAAATTAGGGTTTTGGTTCTGACAAAGAAAATGAAGTTTCCAAGGGTCCAATCAAGTCCCACATGCCTACAAATATGGTCAAGCATCCTCATGTCAAGTTTCAAGACTTACAACACAAAATTGCACAGTAAAAAAACCCTAATTACACTACAGTCAACTGTAGGGGCAAAATGGTCATTTGACAGTCAAAAGTTCAAATTTTTGGTCAACATCTCATTTTGAAGCCACAAACATCATTTGATCAATGCTTGATCATGATTCTCAAAGTTTGGCTCAAAAAGTCTCAAGATGCAAAAGTTTCCATATTTGGACAGTTGAAAAAGTCAGCTGTAACTTGACCAAGGCATAACTTCCACATGGATTATCAGAAAAATTCCATCCAAAGCTCATTTTTAAGAGAAAGACATTTACTACAACTCCTCTTCACACTTCAAGTCCAAGAAATGCTCTCACAAAAAGTTATCAATTTCAACATTATAGGTCATTTTCAAAAGTCAACAAAAAGAGACTTTAAGTCAAAGGCCATAACTTGAGATTGGTAAATCAAAATGACATGGGACCAAAGGCATTGGTTAGAGGACTTCAAGACCTTTCCAAAATGACCAATAACATGATCAAATCTTAAAAATTGAGCAGGATATGCCTTGTGGAAGTTGGGAAATTTTTGGGTATTTTGAAAAGTCAACTTTGCTTCAAATGCCTTAAAAATGCTAATGGGCCATATTTTCTTCCAAGAATCATCATCCAAAGCATATGCACGACCATTTGGCCCAAAGGGAAGTTTTTCATCATTTTTATTTATTTATTTGGATTTTTAATTGCTAATAATTCATTTAATTAATTAAAATACATGAAAAATACCAAACCTAAGTTTTTAAATCTTTTCATGTATGAAATACACTCAATATTTCGTGCATGATCAGATTTGGAAAGAATCAAGGCAATTGAACATGATTTGTATCAAATTTGCATGAAAAAAGATTTGAAAAGATTAGGCAAAATCACAAAATCAAAAGCATTGATTCCATGGATATTTGGCTTATTTTGTTGACCTAAAACACTCACACATATATATACATGATAACCCTAATGCCAAGAACATGAATGCTGCGCCCCATCTCAAGAACCAAACTTGCAATTTTATCAAAAAAGTCCAATACTGAAAACACGATTGCAAGGCTTTTCAAGATCAAATAACCACTCCATTAGCTTGCCAAGGTTACCAGGAGACTATTCCAATCAAGAACATTGTCCTATACTCAAGGAATTGGTATATCAGAGTCAAACTTTTCACGAAAATATCCATAATCGTATCATGAATTTTATGCATTTTTCATGTGTTTTCTTTACTGATTTACACTAATTGATTGATTCTGAAGCTAACCCTATAGTTTGATTGAGTTTTTATGCATTGTACGTGATTTCACCATTGAAACAGGCTAGGGTTCTTCAAGCTTCGAATTGGGTATTTTTGAATACTGTAAAATTAGAACACCTTAATACCATGATCAAAATCAGGAAGCTTGGACGATTCTAATGCAATAGTCGCGCCCAATTTATATAGCATCACAGCCTAATCGCTATTCTTGAAAAGAGCATATTTGGGGGGGGGGGGGGTTAAAAACCCCCGCTAACCTTTTTTATATTTCAGGAAAAAAGCAAAACAATGAGGAAGAAGACCCTGTGGCAACCTGCGATTGGTTGATTTGAAATTCGCGCACGGAAGTTCCACTGACTCTTGTTTTATCTTATATTAATTGTTAGTTATATAATATTCAAAGCGCGCTAAGAGCTCCAGTGGCAGGCATGTGTATTGGTAATCCCTGGGACCTGGGTTCGATTCCCAGGTCCCCCTCCCTTTCAATAATATTTTTCCTAACATCATCATGTGCAGCTTGCCCCCCTGATGACCATCCTACGCCCATAATCTCAATATGCCACTTGCCCCACAATCTCCATCCAATGGCCAAGATCTGAGGACTATGGAACGCTGCAGTCAACGCACACACACGCTAGCCAAAAAGTCAGACAAGGCCTTGCAACAAGTGGGCCTAATTGCTAGGAATATACCTCCAATATTGGGGACAGAACCCCCCTTGGTATTGTATTTCTTTCTATTTTCTTTGTTTTATTTTTATTATTTGTTTTAATTCCATTATTTTCTTTTAATTTAATAAAAATTAATTTCACATAAAAATAATATAAAAAATCAGAAAAGACAAAAATTAAAATATGTTTTATTTAAATATTATCTTTTTGTAAATAAATCTCACTAATTAATTAGATTTAAATTTAGGGTTAATTTTAATATCTTTTCTTAATAAATTAAAAAAAGTGTAGAATTAGGGTTTTAAGTATTCTTTATTCTTTTTTTTATTTTCTCATCACTAATAATTAATTATTTATTTTTATAAATCAAATCGTATTAATTTATTAGGTTTAATTTTAGGTAATTTTCATATTTTCTTAATAAATTAAAAAATAGCTAGAATTAGGTTTAAATTTCATTTAATTCTTTCATAAAATTCATAAATACAAAAAACCTCAAAAACAATTTATTTTTATTTTTAATTTCATTAATTTAATAATATAATTTAATTTCATTAAAAAGGGTCCAACACCCTCGCTTGCGATTTTTTATTCTCTTCGTGCATTTTATTTATTTCCTTCTTTTAAATATTGATGTAATTCTCCCAAAGCCGTGTAAATTTATATTTCTCGCATTTTCCTTTATTTTATGTCAAATCGGGTCCTGGATTTTAATTTGGCGATATGGACCCGCGCCTTTGTAATAGTTTAGGAACTTTTAATTTTCGCACTTTTTAACTGCTAATAATTGCATGCAAGAATGAATGTCTAAATAAAAACAAACGCGTAGATCACCCATGACATGACAAGACAAAAATAAATGAACATGACACACAAATCACACACCACCCATAGGGTACGCCTCACTGTTGCCTTGCCTCGAAAGGTGATCGTCGAGTAGAGGATGTCTTAGTAAGTCCTCATGATCCAAGAACCGGGCATGAGGGTAGCTTCTAAGGTATCTTCCCATTACTCTGGTGATCACCATGTCCCGAACCTCGAATTGACCCGACACCTCCAACGGTGGTGCTACCTACCTCTCAATGGTGGGATGGCACTACTTTAAAGGACATTTACACAGACGAATTCCTTAGGATAGGTAGACGACTCTAGATACTTGCTCTAAATTTCAAAACAAATCAAAAATACTTTTCACACCGACACCTTTTCAAAAAGCTTTCGAAAGCAATTTTTCAAACACTCTTGAGGACCGATACAAGAGTCGAACTGGAATTTTCAAAGAAACTTTTTAAAACCCACAGTTGAAAAGCAAACAAACCATTTTTGAAAACACAATGAGCAAGTATCTAAGAGCCCATGGATAACCATGGATAGAAAGGGTGCTAACACCTTCCCTTTCTATAAATCTACCTCCTGAACCGAGAAACTATCTCATAAGGAATTTTGCTGTGCTTTTGTCCTGTCCATGTTGGAGAAAATAAAAGACGGTGGCGGCTCTTGCTTCCGCGACATTTCACGAACCAGCGTTAAACAGTCAGTTCTAGATCCACCGATCACAAAGATATATTCCTTGGTTATTCTCGTTCAAGTAAAGCTTATAGAATATACAATAAAAGAACTTTAACTATTGAAAAATCTATGCATGTTTCTTTTGATGAATCTAACATCAATAAAGAGGACATAATTGTTTGTGATGATGATGATATTATAGCTCTACCCTTGGAAGAAGTTCCTGATGATCAAAGTATGAAACAACCGGAACATCAAGAAGAAGTTTCACAACAAAATGCAAATCACAATGACCTTCCTAAAGAATGGAGAACTCATAGAGACCATCCAATTGATAAAGTCATTGGGATATTAGTCAAGGAGTTGCAACAAAATTAAATCTCAAAGATGCTTGCTTAAATATGGCATTTGTTTCACAAATTAAACCTTCCAAAGTTGATGAAGCCTTAGGAGACGATCAATGGATAATTGCTATGCAAGAGGAATTAAATCAATTCGAGAGAAATCAAGTTTGGGAACTTGTTCCTAGGCCAAGTGGTAAACACATCATAGGTACCAGATGGGTGTTTAAAAACAAACTTGATGAGAATGGTATAACTGTTCGAAATAAAGCAAGGTTGGTGGCCCAAGGTTATAATCAAGAAGAAGGAATCGACTTTGAAGAAACATTCGCTCCGGTTGCAAGGTTAGAAGCTATCGTTTATTACTTGCTTATGCTTGTTCATTAAATTTTCAGCTATATCAAATGGATGTAAAAAGTGCATTCTTGAGTGGCTACATCAATGAAGAAGTCTATGTCAAACAACCCCCAGGTTTTGAAGACTTCAAGAACCCTTCACATGTCTTTAAGTTGAGAAAAGCTCTTTATGGTTTGAAACAAGCACCAAAAGCATGGTATGATAGACTTAGTAATTTTCTATGCGAAAAAGGATTCGAAAAAGGTAAAGTTGATAAGACCTTGTTTATTAAGAAAATCAAAGGTAACATTTTATTAGTTCAAGTCTATGTTAATGATATCATTTTCGGTTCAACAAACAAAGAAATGTGTGAAGAATTTTCATTGATAATGCAAGGAGAATTCGAGATGTCCATTATGGGTAAGATGAACTATTTTCTTGGACTTCAAATTAAGCAACTAAAATATGGAATCTTCATAAACCAATCCAAGTATTGCAAAGAATTATTGAAAAAATTTGATATGGATAATTGCAAAGTAATGAATACTCCAATGGGCTCTAGTACTTATGTCAATCAAGATGAATCTGGTGTTTCCATTGATATTACAAAATATCGAGATATGATTGGTTCCTTATTGTATTTGACGGCAAGTCGTCCTGACATAATGTTTAGTGTTTGTCTTTGTGCTCGCTTTCAAGCAAATCCAAAGGAATCACATCTCATGGTGGTCAAGCGAATCATGAAGTATCTCAGGGGAACAACAAATGTCGGATTATGGTATCCTAAAGGTAGTGTTTGTAGTTTAATTGGTTATTCTGACGCGGATTATGCAGATTATAAAATTGATAGAAAAGGCACGAGTGGTACTTGACATATTCTTGGAAATGATTTAGTATCGCGGGCTTGTAAGAAACAAGCATGTATTGCTCTTAGCACGGCCGAAGTAGAATACATAGTAACAGGTAGTTATTGTGCACAAACACTTTGGCTTAAGAAACAACTTCGTGACTACGGACTCGATCTCAGATGCATTCCTCTATGTTGTGACAACACCAGTGCGATCAATATTACAAAGAATCCGGTCATGCACTCAAGAACTAAACACATTGATATTCCAGATCATTTCCTTCATGATCATGTGCTTCAAGGAGATGTCGTAGTTACTTTTGTGGATACTCATAATCAGTTAAGAGATATCTTCACAAAGCCTCTCGCAAAAGAACCTTTCTACAAAATTCGGCGAGAACTTGGAATTTCAGAAGAAAGTGATGTATGATTCTTCCAATTCTATACTCATTATATTTATGGTATATATTTCTCTCTTCTTTCCCCATTCCTTTTTTCTAATGACAAAGGGGGAGAAGAATTATTGTTTGTTTGTGTTTTATTTTCTCTAACAAAAGTGCAGCAAGAAAATTTCAAAGAAAACTCTCATGCATGGATGAAGGGGGAGTCTTTGTCTTAGGGGGAGTTTTCAAATTAATAGAGAAATCAAGATGCACCAAAATTTTTAAACAAAGGTTGTCATCATCAAAAGGGGGGAGAATGTGAAGACAAGCTTCCTAAAGAGTTTTGATGAAGACAAACTATCAAAATAAGGAGAGGCAGGTGTAGAGGAAGATGGGATAGGTGTTAGGTTTTGAGATGGCTGGGAAAAACATAAGGGAAGAGGAATGAAAACAAGTTAGGAACAAGGATTTAGTTCAGATTTAGTAGGGAACATATCCAAATAAGGATATCTTATCTCATTGAATATTACATCCTTTGAGATAAAGAGTCTACCATCAACAGCCAAGCATTTGTATCCCTTATGTTGAGCAGAATACCCTAAAAATAAGCACTCCTTAGTATGATAAGAAAACTTATTAGAGTTATAGGGTCTGAGGTGTGGATAACAGGCACACCCAAAGATTTTAAGAAAGCTGTAGTCAGGTTCAGTCTGATACATAACTTTGTAGGGTGAATCCATACCCAAAACAGAAGTTGGCATCCTATTAATAAGATAAGTTGCTTCTAGGAATAAATGATCCTAAAATTTTAAGGGAATTGATGCATGAGCAAGCAAGGTGAGACAAGTTTCCACCACATGCCTGTGTTTTCTTTCAACATACCCATTTTGATGGTGTGTGTGAGGGCATGTGAGCCTGTGTATGGTGCCCTGTTTAGTGAGTAAAGGTGTGAGCGGATGAAATTCACCTCCTTCATTAGTTTGCACTATCTTGACAGAGCAATTGAGTTGAGTATGGATATATGCCAAAACATTAGTAAAAACTGAAACTACATCAGATTTCAATTAGAGTAGAAAGATCCATGTGAATTTAGTATGTGCATCAACACATGTGAGCATATATTTGAAAACAGTAGTAGACAACATAGGTGCAGGCCCCCATACATCATCAAAAATAAGATCAAAGTGAGCATTATAAGTGGTAGTGGAAGCAGTAGATGGTAGTCTGTGTACCTTACCCAAACAACATGCAACACAAAAATCAAACTTAGATTGCTAAGGAATAGGAAGGTTACACTTGTTTAAGACAGACTTAAGGACCTCATGACGAGGATGTCTTAGTCTTCTATGCCATTGATCATACAATGAAGGCCCTAAACAATTGGCACCTTTATTTGAGCTAGAATTGAAAGTAATGGAATCAGAATTATTGCTAGTGAGTGTGTGAACAATAGGTGAATTATTTCTAGCAGAGGGAGAATATAAAGCCTGTAGAGATCCAAATGAATAGAGTCCATATTTTACAAGAGAGCCTTTAAGCACAAATTCATAAGTAGCATGAGATTTCACGAGGCAGATATCAGGGTGAGATTTAAAATAAACTTGATTATCAATGGCAAACTGGCTAACAGAGATGAGATTCTTGGTGATCTTAGGCTCTAACAGTAATTTTCCAGTGTGAGTGTAATGTGTGGCTTGTGTGGTGAGTGAAAAGAAGTGTTACCAATAAAGGTAATAGACAGACCTTGACCATTGCAAAAAATCACTTGGTCAAACCCAGAGGTGGAAATGCTGTCTAGAAAATTCTCTACATAGTGAGTGACATGATTAGTGGCTCCTGAATATGGATACCAAGGAGATTTTTCCAGTTGACTGGTACATGTTTTTGAACCATATAAATAAGCTTGAGGTTGTTTATCTGGTCTTACACCAGTAGCAGGGGCACGCCACTGAACAAACTGTGGTGCAATCCTCCTCCTTCTGCCACCATTATGACCTCCTCCTCTAGATTGAGATGATCTACCACCACGTCTACCATGAGAATGCTCAAACTGTGGTGCAGATTCAGGTGTAGTGGACTCATCCAAGGTAGCTATTGTACCCCAAAATTTTCCCTCTCATTTTATCAACATTTCTCATCATAAGGCTCTGGGAACTCAAGACTAAGCTAGGGTTTACACTGCTCAAGGCATCTCCTTGCACTGATGACCTAAACTAGGGTTTGAGTTTGCACAAGGATGTTTGGACCTTCAATGCTCAAAGTGACTTTCATACTCCATGTTGGATTCATAAGTTTGTCCATACCAAGTTTCAAGCCTTGAATCAATTTTTTGTCTAGTCAATTGGACAGTTGACCTAGAAATCAACTGTATTGGGGAAAAAATCAACTGTGGCCAATTTAAAGTCAAACCTCATGAATTTTGACCCACATCAACATTATGAACTCATATGAACCATTGGATCAAGTTTGGACCACAACTCCACAAGAAATTTGATCAGATCACCAAAAGGGCAAAATGGTCATTTTTAGGGTTTTGACTGCACAAAGGCAATTTTTGACTGTTTGACCTAGCCAATGGCAAATTAGGTTCAACCATGGACTCAAGGGCTCAATGGCATCATCTTGACCTATTCAACAAGTTCAAAAGATCTCAAATGCATAGGATTGACAGATGAATTTTTCAGTCAACTGATCAAAATTTGACTGTACACTGAAAAGTCAAACTTTGACTTTTTGGTCAAAATCAAGTGCCAAGGTTCATTTCATCAATATGTGTCAAATTATGAAACTTGTTCATCAAGAAACCCAAAATTGCAAATTAGGGTTTGAAATTGAAAAAATTTCATAACTTAGAATTTTTCTAAGTTATGAAATTTTCTTAATTTTTCCTAACTTTGCGCCACATTTTCACCATGATGCAAATGGATTCAAACAAAACTTAAAACATTAAAGTTGTAGTCTTCCACAAAGTATACAACTTTGGTTCACAAAGTTTTCTCAAAAGAAGCTTGGATCTCAAGTTATGATTTTTGGAACAAGGGTCCCTAAAACTTTTAACTTAGAGAAATTTTGCCCTAGTTTAGGCAGGATTTTGCCCTATCTTCTTGGCCATTTTTCACATAGTTCCACTTGGAGTCTCAAGTTGCATTTCAAATATGGATTATAGTGCTTGTTGCAAGCTTTCCAAATTATCCAAGAACTCCTCAGACACATTTGTGGTTAGGGAGAATCGAATGCTTAAAGTTGGCAAAAACTCACTTTGTATCCATGGCAAATACATGTTCACTCAAGTGGCATTTTCAAACCAGCATGCTTTGTACTAGTTTGCAGGCCTCTAAACCAATTCACACTCCTTAATTTAATGCAAATCCATTGAGCTAATGCATTATCTTGGTCATTTGGGCATTGTACACAAAACTAAGCCCTAAGTAGAAAAAGGTACATTTCTATTTTTAAAAAGGTATGCTTTATGTCAAACCATGATCTTTGAATCATAGGGCCAAGATCTCAGAAGCCAAATCAAATCCACAAATTCCAGCAACCAAGAGGATTGTATGCAGCATATTATATGGCTTGTACAGGCCTGTATTGACAACTTCACATCTTTGCTTAAAAAACAAAAAATTGTCCAAACACTTGCCAACTTGAAAACCAGTCCATGCTAGCTTAAACAAACATTACAAACAACTTTCACACAACCCTTTGAGCAAGATACACGAGTGTTTGAGCCTCAAAACCTCCCATAGCCAGAAATCATTCTTCTTTGGCAAAACAGGGCAGGTGCTGCAACTTGAGTGCCATAGCTCATTTGGCTCGTGTGTTTTGCTCTTTTTTGCTTCAAACACCTTCCATTCAACTCACTCAAGCTATCCCAAACCTCCATTGCCAACTGTAACTCCATTTACAGTGTTCACCAGTTTCATTTCAAGCTTATGCAGGTTGAGTTCTAGAGGCTGATTCAGGGACATTCAAGGCAAGCTAGCTATTGGAAAAGATCAAGTGAAGTTCAGGTAAGCTACCAGACACCTCAAAACTTGTTGAGAAGCACTGTATTGCCCTACTAGAATCCAACTGAAACAGGATTTTCATCACTTTCTATCTCTCTATTTAGGAACATTTAGCCTTAGGTTTGTGAATGAAAAATGTAGTATTCAATGTCATGAAGCCATACATATGCTCAGCTTTCATTTATATTAAGTGTGCTAGGAGAATTTCATCCATGAACATGCTGAAAAAATTAGATCAGATTTTGGGGCCATAGAAATTCTCTCTGGTCTTTGAGAGTTAGGATTAATGCTTTATATGGTTAGAATCGTATTGAAATTCTCTACAAGTTTGATGTTATGAGTTTTGGCAAAAGATCACGTTTCCAGGATGTTCAAGATTGTACAACAGGCGCGCGTTTTTCAAATGTGCTGGAGGAAGAAGATGAAGTGGTGGGCTGGTGTTGTACCCCAAAATTTGCCCTCCCATATTCTTCAAGAAATTGCCAAATCAAGCTTCAAAATTCCCCAAGGGTTGCACAGTTCAAGGGCCTCCTAACAGTCAAGATTAGGGTTTTGGTTCTGATCAAGAAAATGGAGTTTACAAGGGTCCAATCAAGTCTCACATGCCTACAAATATGGTCAAGCATCCTCATACAAAGTTTCAAGACTTTCAGCACAAAATTGCATAGTCAAAAACCCTAATTGCACTACAGTCAACTGTAGGGGCAAAATGGTCATTTGACAGTCAAAAGTTCAAATTTTTGGTAAACATCTTATTTTGAAGCCACAAACATAATTTGATCAATGCTTGATCATGATTCTCAAAAGTATGGCTCAAAAATCATCAAGATGCAAAAGTTTCTATTTTTGGACAGCTGAAAAGTCAACTGTAACTTGACCAAGGCATAACTTTTTCATGGTTCATCAGAAAAATCCCATCCAAAGCTCATTTTGAAGAGAAAGACATTTCCTACAACTCATCTTCACACTCCAAGTCCAAGAAATGCTCTCACAAAAAGTTATCAATTTCAACATTATAGGTCATTTTCAAAAGTCAACAAAAAGAGAATTTAAGTCAAAGGCCATAACTTGAGATTGGTAAATCAAAATGACATGGGACCAAAGACATTGGTTAGAGGACTCAAAGACCTTTCCAAAATGTCCAAGAACATGAGCAAAGCTTAAAAATTGAGCAAGATATGCATTGGAGAAGTTGGGAAATTTTTGTGAAATGGCCAAAATCATTTATCCTTGAAATTTCATTTTTTGACAAAAGGGGCCCACTTTTTCCACTTGAATTAGCCTAGCCATGCTTCCCACGTGTCCCACCTTTTATGTCAGATTTTTTAATTAATTTTTTCATTTTTTATTGATTTTATTGGATTTAATTAATTTTAAATCTTTTAAAATCAAGAGAAATTCAAAAAAATTAATTTAAGGGAATATTTGGCTTTGATTAACCTTGAAGCACCATTATGTATATCCCATTTTCGTGCCAAGGCTCAAAGAAGCAAGAATTCAAAAAATGATCCAAAAAAGGAAGTTTGGTTATGGAGGTTTATGGAGGATTTTGAACTTGAATGCTATACATTATGGAGCCATAATTCCTCTTCATACACATTGCCTAAGGTATATACAAGTGATCAGAAACCAAATTGAGACCTAAGCTGCGCAAGAACACAAAAGCAAACTCACATTTTTGGCCATTTTTTTTGAAAACTGAAAACAGCCTTGGAGCATTTGTTGAGCCTCCATTTTGATCAAAACATATTCCTGAGTTCCCAAGGAAGCTCCAGCGATCAAAACCACACTCAAACGTGCAAGGAATCAGTCCCACAAAGCTACACGGTTTGTATATTTTTTTCAGAAATGCATAGCACGAATCATCCATTTCCATTGATTTTTATTGATTGATTTGTACTAACAATTGTCCTCTGAAGCTTTTGGTGTCATCCAATTGGATTATAGGTGTCTGAATCCGATTCTACCATGAACAAAAACTAGGGTTCATGAAACTTAGAATTAGGGCTTTGGTTATGTGGTAAAATTGGACCTTAACACCAGCATGAACGAAATCGTGGCAACATGAGGATTCCATTTTTGTTGTCGCGCTCAATTTATGTTTAGGCATGGCCTATTCGCTATTTTCAAATAGCTTGAGTTTTGGGGGGGTTTAAAACCCCCGCTATTTCATTTTCATTACAGGTACATTGGGGAAGACGACTGTGTGTCACGCTGTGAATGGCTGGTTTGAATCCAGCGCGTTTTTTTTTTATTTTATAACACTAACGACCATTTTATTTTATATTTTTTGTTTCTCATATGATATACAAGGCGCGTTGGATGGTTCAGTGGTAAGCATAGGCGTTGGCAACGTTCATGACCTGGGTTCGAGACCCAGGTCCTCACCCCTTTCAATATTATTTTTCAATTAACATTCCCATGCAGCTTCAATATTAAGGCACACCATGCATCTCCAAAATCAAACCTGCCACGCGTTCAATCTCATTAATTCAAAGGCCCAGATCTGAGGAGCACGGTACACACGAGTCAACGCTTGGGTACGTGAGTGGAGGAGTCAGCCAGGCTTAAGGCTTATTGGGCTCAGATTACTGGACCTCACCCTCCAAATTAGGGGCAGACCCCCTTAGGTTTTGCATTTTCTTTTCATTCTTTGTTTCTTTTTATTTTTATATTCTTTTAATTATTGCTTTTTTTTTATTAATTAATATTTTCATGACATATAAAAAACAATAAAAATCAGAAAATCATAAAAAATCAAAATATGTTTTATTTTAATTTAATTCATTAATAGTTCCGTTTTTGTAAATAAAATTCAATAATTAATTTAGCTTTGATTTTAGGTTATTAACTTTAATGTTTTTTTTAATAACTAAAAAAATAAATAAAAATAGACCTTTAGCATCTTCTTTTTTTATAAATCTTTTTATTATAAGTATCATTAACCATTAATTTTGTAAATAAATTTTATAATTAATTTAGTTTTAATTCTAGGTTTTAACTTTAATGCATTTTCTTCAATAAATTAAAAACAATTAGAATTAGAATTATTTAACTTTTAATTAATTTAATTTTCTTCAATGTCATAAATACAAAAAAAAAACATAAAAAATAAGTTCTTTCTTTTTATTTAATTTAATTATTCTATTAATTTTATTTTAATTCCTTTAAAGGGTCCAACGCCCTCGCATTCGATTACATTTTTGTTTCGCGCGTTTTATTTATTTCTTTTTGTGAATATAATGTATTTGCTCCAAAGCCCTGTAATAGTCAATTAGACATTTATTTTCTGCACTTTATTTTAAATCGGGTCTGGATTAATTTGGCGTTGTAGACCCGCGCCTTTGTAATAGCGTAGGACCTTTTATCTTTTCCGCACTTTAAATTCCCGCATCTTTTAACTGTTAAACAATAACATGAAAGAATGAATGCCCAAAAATAAAATCAAAGCTTAGATCACCAATACATGACAAGATAAACAATAAACTGAAAATGACACACAATTCACACACCACCCCTAGGGTACGCCTCACTGTTGCCTTGCCTCGAAAGGTGATCGTCGAGTAGAGGATGTCTTAGTAAGTCCTCATGATCCGGGAACCTGGCATGAGGGTAGCTTCTAAGGTGTCTTCCCATTGCTCTGGTGATCACCATGTCCCGAACCTTCGAATTGACCCGAACATCTCCAACGGTGGTGCTACCTACCTCTCAATGGTGGGATGGCACTACTTTAAAGGACGTCTACACAGACGAATTCCTTAGGGTAGGTAGACGACTCTAGATACTTGCTCTAAATTCAAAAAAAAATCAAAAATACTTTTCACACCGACACCTTTTCAAAAAGCTTTCGAAAGCAATTTTTCAAACACTCTTGAGGACCGATACAAGAGTCGAACTGAAATTTTCAAAGAAACTTTTTAAACCCACAGTTGAAAAGCAAACAAACCATTTTGAAAACACAAATGAGCAAGTATCTAAGAGCCCATGGATAACCATGGATAGAAAGGGTGCTAACACCTTCCCTTTCTATAACCTACCTCCCGAACCGAGAGCAATCTCTATAAGGAATTTTTCTGTGCTTTTGTCCTTTCCATTTGGAGAAAATAAAAGACGGTGGCGACTCTTGCTTCCGCGACATTTCGCAAACCAGCGTTAAACAGTCAGTTCCAGATCCACCGATCACAGAACTGGCGACTGTGCTGGGGACTAATCTTAAAGTAAGGTGTACCTTAGGGCTTAGTTCATAACTGTGTTTTCAATTGTATTGATTTGCTTGCTTTACTATTGTGGGTTGCATGGGAGTTACATAGATCCTAACCCGGATCTGGGGGCACCCTGTTTAGGTAGCATAAGCTGTGAGGGACCTGTCCGGCGTAGACCGACACGGGTGAAGCAGTGGCTACATTGGTGTGGCACCTTGGTCTGTACCGATATCCCTTGTGTTGCAACGAGGAGAATATGGGTCTTCTAAGGAGTCATTAAGCACCAACAACCTTAGAACCTTAAAATGACACAACTTGGCCATTAGAACAGTAGTTGTATGCTACGCCCATTGAGGCTAAGCTCTCGTGATGGTTCTGGCCGCAAGAAAAGATTGCGATGCTGGAGTTATGACCGATTGAGGGTAGTCAATGATATTGGGATCCTCTAAGAACCCAGTTACTTTGATAGGACAGGTATGAACCAACAAACTGAAAGAGGGTAGTACCTAGACCTCATGCTGGCCTAAACTTTAAGGGCTTGCTTTGTGTGACTTGTGTGCCTTACCATGTTTGCCTTTGTATCTATTTGTGGTGTGCTTTATCATAGCATCATAACATCATGAGCATTGCATGCATCCTGCATAAGGACTGACCATTTCAAAGACAAGAGGGTTTCACCTTTGCTCTGTTTTGTAGGACACCATGATGCCTATGTGAAGGAATACTATCCGGATCAACTTTATTCACTCACCTGAGTTGCTTGAAGAGTTAGTTAGCAGGATTCCAAATACCACTTCCTTCATTCAGAGGCATGGTTCTCTTCTCAGTTTAGTCACTGCAAAGCAGGATCAACAGTTGATGAGTGTTCTGACCCAGTTCTATGACCCTCTGTACCAGTGCTTCACCCTTCAAGACTTCCAGCTGGTCCCTACTCTGGAAGAATTCTCTGATCTGCTTGGTATCCCTATCTTGGATCAGACCCCCTTTACTGGTTGGGAAAAGACCCTCAGGCTTGAGGATGTTGCTGCAGCTCTTCCCTTGACACATCAAGAGGTAATGGACAACTGGGTGACTAGAAGCGGAGTTAAGGGTTTCTTGGCTAAATTTCTGATTGGTAAAGCTAACAGTTTCTGGAATGACCTGGACTTTAGGGCATATGAAGACATCTTGGCTCTCCTAATCTATGGGTTAGTCTTGTTTCCCAATCCTGACAACTTCATCAATGTCACTGCTATAAGGATCTTTATGTCTCAGAATCTCGTACCCACTCTCTTGGGTGACATCTTGCAACAACTTCATGCTCGTACTACCTGAAGACGAGGAACCCTATGGTGTTGTATCCCTTTGTTGGTGAGGTGGTTTATTTCGCACCTCCCTAAGTTCGTACTGAAGAACCAAGAAGGAAGAGGTTGGGCTCACAGGTTAATGTCTCTCACCGACAAAGACATCATTTGGACTTGCCGAGGTTTGGATGAGATAGCTGTCATTGATCGATGCGGGGAATACCCTAATGTTCCTCTGATTGGTACCCAAGGAGGGATCTCTTACAATCCATGTCTAGCGCTCCGTCAGTTTGGAAGAGCAAGAAGAGCAGGGCCTCATGAAATGTTGGTGCCTCACATCAGTTTTGAGTTTCAGGTGGATAGTGACGAGCTGCGTCGTAGGTTCATCAAGGCTTGGGACAAAGTTCATAAAGCTGACCCACAAGAGTTAGGGCCAAAGACTTCTTTACCTATGGAAGCCTACTACAAATGGGTTCGCATTCGTGCTCAGAAGTTAGGTATGCCGTATGAAGCTGTCAGACCCGTCATTCTTGAGTGTCCTGACAAGGATGGTGTTCCTCCAACTGTCTTTCCTCCTCAGATACCCACTGATTATGAGACATTAAAGAGGTCTTGGTCGCAACTGCGAGAAGAACGGGATTCTTACCGGGAAAAGTTCAACGAGCAGGAATTGAAGATCCAGAAATTGACAAAGCAGTTGGAGAATGAGCGAGCTCTGAATGACTACATCCGTACTGAGAAGAGGAGACCATGGGATCAATAAGGAGCTCTGGATGTTCTTTTTATAGTTTTACTTCCCTTTTCAGTATTCCCTTTCATGTAACGCCTAAGGGCAACCTGTTGAATAATTTCAGTTTCAAAGTTGAATCTAATGAAGTGTGTTCCTTTTTGTTTACAAAGTTGATTCCCGATTGTCTTTTGAAAACATAAATCATACGCATTCCATTCATCATATGCATCACAGGTACTCTTCTTTTCAGGCTGCTGACTGTTCTTCGCTGTTTATTTCAGCATCATGAACCCTGAATCATCAACTGAGACATCTATCAAGGCCCTTCAGGCGCAGAACGCCCAATTTCAGGAGTTGATCATGGGTTTGGCTCAAGGTCAAAAAGAGCTGAAGGCTATGCTTCTGAAGAAGAATAAGAAGAAGAAGAGGACTGTGCTATTTAACACTGGGCGCAGACTTGGGAACACCTTGCAAAATGAGGCTGAGAGGACTACTCCATCTGTGGGGGAAGGCAGTCACCAAGAAAGGGAGGTCCCTACTCCTGTGGTCTCTGATACTGAAACAGACTTCAACGACGAACAGTACCCTCCTACTGAAGACCGGTACAAGCAGCTGGAGGACAGATTAAAAGCTATGGAAATTCAGCGTGTGCCTGGACTGGATTTCGGAGACTTGGGGTTATCTACTGGGGTGGTGATTCCACACAAGTTCAAGGCACCTGCCTTTGTGAAGTATGGCGGGGCTTCCTGTCCCAAGATGCACCTCCGTTCTTATGTAAGGAAGATCCAGCCTTACACAGCAGACAGGAACCTTTGGATCCACTTCTTCCAGGAGAGTCTTTCAGGGACTCACCTCGAATGGTTCTATCAGTTGGAAGGAACCAACATTCGTAACTGGGAGGATCTGGCCACTGCTTTTTACAAGCAGTATCAATATAATTCCGACCTCGCTCCTACGCGTACCCAACTCCAGGGTATGTCGCTAGGGTCGGGCGAAGGTTTTAAGGAGTATGCCCAGAAATGGAGAGATCTGGCTGGCAGGGTGCAGCCACCATTGACGGACCGGGAGCTGGTGGATATGTTTTTGGGGACCCTATCTGGTCCATTTTTCAATCATCTCATTGGTAATTCCTCTGCTGGGTTTACTGATCTGATCTTGACTGGTGAAAGGATCGAGGCCGGTATAAAATCGGGGAAGATACAGAAGGTTGCCTCCTCCAATGCTGAAAAGAAACCCTTCAAAAAAGAGGCTAGTGCTGTATATAGCTCCCGGAGACCAGAGAGATCTGAGCGCCGCCAATCTGTCAGTGCGGTAATGATTGCCAAGCCTGCTGCCGCTCCTCGGTCGACCAATCCTCAAAGGGGTGAAAGACCCCGGAGAGAGTTTACTCGCTTGAGCATGACCTTATCACAGATCTTGCCACAGCTGCTCTCAACCAACTTGGTGACCGTCAGAGAGGCTCCAAAGTTTCCAAATACTACATCTCCTAAGTACAATCCTAATGCTCGTTGTGCTTACCACTCTGATAGCCCGGGGCATAACACAGATGACTGTTGGGCCCTAAAGAATAAGGTTTAGGACCTTATTGATGCAAAGGAGATACAGTTTGAGGCGCCCGAAAGGCCAAATGTTGTAACCGCTCCCATGCCCCAGCATGGAGTGAATGCTGTTGAGGAGGATTTGTATGTAGCTTCGGTGGATGATGTTGCTACTCCACTGCTGACAGTTAAGAGGAACCTGTTGCTAGCCGGTTTATTTCCGGGATGTAGCAAAGGTTGCCCTCTATGTGTTGCTTCCCCTGCTGGTTATTCTTTGCTGAAGTCAGGCGTCCAAAACCTGATGGATAGTAAAGAGATTTTGTTCAGAAAGACTGTTGTTCCTGCTGCCCCTGTTGAAGAAGTCTCAATTATTACCATCTTCAACAACCCTTCCAAGGCTCCTTCAAGGAAGCCTGTCCAAATTGTGCCTGTCCACAAGATTTCTCCCATCACCATTACTGTTCCGGGACCCATCCCCTACGAATCTGATAAGGCTGTCCCATGGCATTATGGGGCAAATGTTTATGTTCTGGGGGTGAAACAAGAGTTCGACGCTGATACTGGTGTCACCAACATCACCGGGCCTGCTAAGGTCACTCGTAGTGGAAGACTATTCTCACCAGACATTGCTCCTCCGGTAATTCAGAGGCCTTTGATCATCACACCTGCCAGTGTGCCTGTTTCTCCCCCTGACCAAGTTTCCACCCCTGTTGCCGAGTCATCTGATGCTCGGGGCAAGGGGATTGCTGCTGATATGCCTGCCCGGACGGAGGCACCGAAGACCATTGTTGAGGCTTCCAGGCAGGAAATGGAAGAAATCCTCAAGATAATAAAGAAAAGTGATTTCAACATTGTAGAACAGCTGGGGCACACCCCCTCTAAAATCTCCATGCTATCACTGCTGCTGTGTTCAGAGGCCCATGCCAAGGCCCTGATTGCTTTCTTAAAGACAGCCCACGTACCCCAAGAGACGTCTGCTGATCAGTTCACCGACTGTGTGGCCAACCTAACCGCTGATAATGGCCTGGGTTTCTCTGATGCCGATCTGACAGCAAAAGGGAAGAACCATAATGATGCCCTGCATGTCTCCATTGAATGCAGGGGCACTACTCTTGCTCATGTGCTGGTTGACACTGGTTCTTCATTAAATGTGTTGCCCAAGAAGGCTCTGGATAGGCTGGACTGTGAGGGTCTAGAGCTCAAACCAAGTAACATTGTTGTCCGGGCCTTTGACGGGTCCAAAAGAATGGTACATGGTGAGGTGGACATCCCAATCAGGGTTGGGTCACATGTCTTCGATTCAAAATTCTATGTGATGGACATCCGTCCATCCTATTCTTGTTTGCTGGGTCGCCCGTGGATCCACAAGGCTGGAGCTGTGACCTCCACGTTGCATCAAAAGCTCAAGTACCCGGTCAGGGGGAAGATTGTAACGGTGCAAGGGGAAGAGGAATACATGGTCAGCCACCTCAACTCCTTCAGGTACGTGGAAATGGATGGGGAGTTCATTGAGACCCCCTTTCAACATTTTGAAGAGGTGCCACAAACATTGGCAGCAGCAGAAGCAGTGGTCGAAGAGGTTTCTCCTTTGAAGATGGCCTCCTTAAAGGACGCCCAGGCTGTGATTGAAAGAGGTGAATGTGAAAACTGGGGCAAGCTCCCTGATTTTACTCCTAAAACTAACAAGTTTGGGCTGGGTTTCACTACGGAGGCTCAGAAGGCTGTGCGCAAGGCGAGAATTGGAAGACCTCCTGTGCTCATCACCTACTCAAAAGTGAATGCTATTGGAGAGGAAGACGAAGTGGAGGAGTCAGAGTTCGATAGCTGGATCTACCCGACGACTGATGGTGGATTGACCAATTGGACTGCTAAAGACTTTACACCTATAACTTTTGTTCCCCAGTAATGAACTTCTTTGTTTTGGATTTGTAATAAACAATAATTTGAAACTGTATGGCCCGGTGTCTTACCCGGGGCACCGTGGTCTTATTTATGAGGGCTTTTGTTTGTCACTGTCATATATCATAAATAAAAGCATTGGACGTTTTTTACATTTCAAATCTTGCGCTCTTTTTCTTTCCTTTCTTTATATATTGCAAAACAGCTGTATTTACACACACTCACTCATACAGGTTTCAATCCACTCCGGATCTCACTGGTAACGACTCTGCTACTGCCAGTTATGACTTCGAAAATCCGATCAACTTAGCCGAAGACGAAGGTGAAGATGATTGCGAAGTACCTGGCGAGCTTGCAAGACTGTTACTCCAAGAGGAAAGGGCAATTCAACCCCATGAAGAGCCAGTGGAAACAATAAACTTGGGTACTGAGGCAGACAGGAAAGAGGTAAAGATTGGTGCCAACCTAGAGCTCAGCGTGAAGCAACGGTTGACTCAAATGCTGCATGATTATATGGAGATCTTTGCTTGGTCCTACGAAGACATGCCCGGGTTGGATACCGATATTGTGGTCCATCACTTGCCAACTAAGGAAGATTGCCCTCCGGTTAAGAAAAAGGTCCGCCGTATGCGTCCAGAGATGTCTGAGAAGATTAAAGCCGAGGTTATGAAGCAGTTTGATGCCGGGTTTCTTGCAGTGACTTCTTACCCTCAGTGGGTTGCTAATGTGGTGCCGGTACCTAAGAAGGACGGTAAGGTCAGAATGTGTGTCGACTACAGGGATCTGAACAGGGCCAGCCCCAAAGATGACTTCCCTCTACCTCACATTGATGTCCTTGTTGATAATACAGCTAAGCATAAGGTGTTCTCTTTCATGGATGGCTTTTCAGGTTACAATCAGATCAAGATGGCACCTGAAGACATGGAAAAGACTACATTTGTTACTCAGTGGGGCACCTTCTGTTACAAGGTCATGCCATTCGGGTTGAAGAACGCTGGGGCAACCTACCAACGTGCCATGGTTGCTTTATTTCATGACATGATCCATCATGAGATAGAAGTGTATGTTGACGACATGATCGCAAGGTCCCAGACTGAGGAAGAGCATCTAGATCATCTGCAGAAGTTGTTTGACCGGTTGAAATTATACAAGCTGAGGTTGAACCCGAACAAGTGCACCTTCGGGGTAAGATCTGGAAAGTTGCTAGGCTTCATGGTAAGTGACAAGGGCATCCAAGTGGATCCTGCCAAGGTTAAAGCTATTCAAGAGATGCCAGTTCCTAGGACAGAGAAAGAAGTCAGAGGCTTTTTAGGACGCTTGAATTACATTGCTCGGTTCATCTCACACCTAACTGCTACCTGTGAGCCAATCTTCAAGCTGCTGAAGAAAGATCAGGTAGTACGTTGGAATGATGAATCTCAGGCTGCTTTTGACAGAATCAAAGAGTATCTCCAAGAACCACCCATCCTTATGCCACCGGTTGAAGGGAGACCTCTGATATTATACCTGACAGTGCTTGACAACTCGATGGGGTGTGTGCTGGGGCAGCATGACGAGTCTGGCCGAAAAGAGCATGCCATTTATTACCTTAGCAAAAAGTTTACCGACTGTGAGACCCGATACTCACTGCTTGAGAAAACTTGCTGCGCTTTGGTATGGGCTGCTCGCCGGCTGAGACAGTATATGCTGACTCATACTACCTTGTTGATCTCAAAGATGGATCCTATAAAGTACATATTCGAAAAGCCTACTCTGTCTGGGAGAATAGCAAGATGGCAAATGATCTTGACGGAATACGACATCCAGTACACAACCCAGAAAGCCATCAAGGGAAGTGTATTGGCAGACCACTTGGCACATCAGGCCGTAGATGACTATCAATCAATGAACTTCGAGTTTCCAGATGAAAGCATCATGATAGTAACTGATTGTGAAGTACCTGGGCCGGATGAAGGACCTGAGGAAGGATCCCGATGGTCTATGCACTTTGACGGAGCCTCCAATGCTTTGGGTAATGGTATCGGCGTTGTGATCATATCCCCTCAAGGCACTCATACTCCACTCACTGCCCGGTGATCCGCTGTCGCGCGCGGGTCAAAAACGAGTTAAATTGCAAACTGTAGTAACGACGGTAACAGTAACTCGAGTATCGTCTCTCAAGGACTCTTGGGTTTTACTAACTAAAATCGAAATTGGGGGGTTGTTTGGTTCGAGTTTAGGCAAATAAGCTAATTATAAAAAGTGATTATCAAATAAGCTGTTTGGAAATAAGTGATTATAGAATAAGTCGATCTACTGATTCAGTTCCTACTATCATCGATTATTATAATTTTAATACCCGAAGCGGATTGTCTATTCCTAATTGGGTACAAACTCAATGACAAGCGCGGTGAAGTTTGTGAGATGTACGATCCTATTGTCCGAATTAAGCAAACGGGATAAGTTTTCATGGATTAAGCAAACATGACTGATCAGACACAACAACGGATTAAGCAAACGTGATGAGTCTATGTTAGGATCATACAATCAACCAAATTGAATCAATATATTTTATGCAATCGAATTAAGCATACAATAACACAAAATATCATTGAAAGGAATTAAACTTAAATTAACATTATAATAATCTCAAGTATTGGAACCTGAATTACAGTAGATCAACCCAAAGGAATTAGTTCTCCATAGTCATTCGTCCAAGCTTTTCAAAAAATCGTGAATGGAATTTCGTGAACAGTGAATTCGAATGCATTGCCACAGTACCACGGCTGCTACCCTAAGGGGAAAGAGAACGACCCGTTTTACAACCCAACTGGGTCAAACAAACGACCCAGGCCCAAAACTAATTGACCCGAAACTTAACTAAAACTAGTGCTGCAACTTCAACAATTTTTTCAACCTTGCTACAGTCCGAATTGGCTCTCGACTTCTTCATGAAAGTTGTAGGTCTTTTTCTTAGCTTTCCAACCAATATTAGAACGCCTCAATCCGAGTCCTGTAGCTCCAGTTATGAATTTTTTATTGAAAGCTGCACATGCTGAAAAATAAAATACGAAAATTAATTAAATGCAAAAATAAGATAAATTAGCAAAACAATTTAAAACATAAAAATAAACACAATAAACTAAAGAAATGCATTAGTACAATCGTGGAAAGATGTGCATCAAAATGAACTGATCACCCGGCTATGTTTCAACTGCACCAACAACATGGCGGAGTATGAGGCGTGCATCATGGGACTCAAAGCTGCAATTGACTTAAGGATCAAGTTTCTGAGTGTCTTCGGAGATTCCGCTCTCGTGATCAACCAGATCAAAGGCGAGTGGGATACGAAACATCCGAATCTTATTCCTTACAAAGAATGTGTGTTGACAATGATCCCCCACTTCACAGAGATAACCTTTGAACATTTCCCGAGAGAGGAGAATCAGTTAGCGGACGCGTTAGCTACGATGTCTTCTATGTTCAAAGTCAAGTGGGATAATGAGGCTCCCCGGATCATCATCTGGAAACTGGACGAATCGGCATACTGTTGCGATCTCGAGACTGAATTGGTGACTGAGAAGCCTTGGTACTATGAGGTGAAGAGATATCTGGAAGCTCAGGAATACCCTGAAGGTGCATCTGTCAATGATAAGAAGTTCCTGAGAAGATTCGCAGCAAAGTTCTTCCTTAGCAACGACATCTTGTACAAGCGAAACCATGATTCAACCTTACTGCGTTGTATGGATAAGACGGAAGCAGAAAAGATCATGGAAGAGCTACATGAAGGGACCTTCGGTACACATTCCAGTGGGCATACAATGGCAAAGAAGATCCTTCGGGCAGGGTATTACTGGTCTACAATGGAAGCTGATTGTTACCAACATTCTCGGACGTGTCACAAGTGCCAGGTTTATGCAGACAAGGTGCATGTTCCTCCAGTTCCTCTGAATGTCCTGACTGCACCTTGGCCTTTTGCAATGTGGGGCATTGATATGATCGGTGAGATCAGACCTACGGCATCTAACGGACATTGCTTCATCCTAGTAGCGATTGATTACTTTACAAAATGGGTCGAAGCAGCATCCTATGCTACGGTAACCAAGAATGTCGTGGCACGATTCATTCGGCATAATCTGATCTGTCGATACGGCGTCCCTGAGAGAATTATTACAGATAACGGTACCAATCTGAATAACAAGATGATCACTGAGCTCTGCGAGCAGTTCAAGATACAGCACCACAACTCTTCTCCTTACAGACCGAAGATGAATGGGGTTGTAGAAGCAGCAAATAAGAACATTAAGAAAATCGTGCAGAAGATGACAGTGACTTATAAAGATTGGCACGAGATGTTACCGTTCGCTCTACATGGGTACCGTACCTCAGCTAGGACGTCAACCGGGGCAACTCCTTTCTCCTTGGTTTATGGTATGGAGGCAGTCTTACCGATCGAAGTACAAATACCCTCTCTCCGGATAATGAAGGATGCAAATCTGAACGAAGATGATTGGATCCAGACACGACTTGATCAACTCAACCTTATTGATGAGAAGAGACTTGCTGCTATCTGCCATGGTCAGACGTACCAGAAATGAATGATCAGGGCATTTAACAAAAAGGTCAGACCACAGGAATATCAAGTTGGGGATCTGGTAATCAAGCGAATCATCCTTCCTCAGAGTGATCCAAGGGGCAAGTGGACCCCTACGTACGAAGGGCCATTTGTGGTCAAACATGTGTTCTCAGGAGGAGCCATGATTTTAACCAACATGGACGGTGACGACCTTCCTCACCCCGCTAATGCAGACATAGTAAAAAGATACTACGCATGAAAAAGACCCGCTAGGCTGACATGCCTAGGCAGAAATTAGGGCTTCCCGGTGAACCAAAAGGGTTCGGGCAAAATGAAGGGATGAAATGAAAAAAAATCTATACACCCGGCAAGTCGAAAACCTGAAAAGGCGGCTTGGGCAAAAATGGGTATCCCGGTGGACTGAAAACCCGAAAGGGCGGTCCAGGCAAAAATTAGGGATAAAAGCGTAATACTATTGGATCACTCTGCATCCAGAATCCGGTATCTACATCAAGTTCAGACGGCATTGATCAGTCAGCTTCACCTTCAACCAAGGTCATCAAGTGATGAGACGCTCGGAGTTATAAAGGCAATAGCAGAGTTGAAACCCAGTGGATCATTCATTTCACACAGCTGTTTTATTTTCTCTTGTACAAACTTGTATAAATTCTTTTGTTCGGCGGCGTTCTCTTACTAGGACGTCAGCCTCTTGTACATAAACGCCTATTTTACAGGCAAAATTCAAAATCAATACAAAATTACTTTTCAGACAAATTGCCTTTTGTTTTTTCCTTTTCTGTTTTGTTTTGCGAAGAACGTCCAAGTTTCAATTTGTAATATATGCATTGACAATAATTTGCTAACTCATGAATATTTGCATACAAAACAAAGGATTAATTACGGGTAACATTAGAAACAGGGGCAATAAAGAGTTTGTCTAAGCAATCTAATTGTTCTGTCCTCCAAGGTATCAAGGTAGGTTCGGTTGAAGAACACAACCAGTATATCTTACTTCCCCAGAGAGTGAGTCAGCAAATCAAGGCCCTCTCCCCAAACAAAGTTACAGTCAACCTTAAGGAAGTTGGGTATCCTCCAGCAGATCCCAACAATCCTCAGCGCAATATACATGCACTCTTAACAAGCATCCCCAGCAGTCTTGGTCTAAAGATTGTTCCCCGGCGGTATATCAAACCTTCAGTAGAGTTACTCCCAATACATCTCAAAACTTCCCCAGGAGAGCCCAAACCAGTTTCCCCAAGAAGTTGGAATCCATCTCCCCAAGCAGTAAGCTTATCCCCAGTAGATTCTGGAAGCTTATCCTCGCAAAGCACGAACGCGTCTCCCGACTTTATTCAAAGAGTTATTTCCTTACCAGGATATAACTGGGTTATCCTCAGCCAAAAGCCACGGGAAGATCATCGTCGACACAGTTCTTTCTTATCCCCAGCGAAGTCTATTAGCACTTCCAACACAACAAGGGTATCCCCCAGCAAATTACCATCAACATTTCAACAAAGTCTCTCTCCCCACAGAGTATTGCTCCCCAGCAAGATTGTTAGAGTACTTTCCTCCCTGCAGAGTTATTCCTTTCGCCAAGATTATTCCCCAACGGAGTCATCTTCTCCTACCGGTATTCTTGCAATTATCATCCCCAGCGGAAGCAAAATCTATTCTCCAACATCAGCCCAGGAGTGACTTCCCGGCACCCGTCAAGGATTTACTTTCCTAGACGAAAAAACACATTCTAAACATCACATAAATCATTATAGCATGCATATACGCATCATATCTTACAAATCTCATTCATGTTGAGAACATCATCGCTTGATCCATATCATGCATTGCATATGACTGACCTTTACCTTTCAGGAAAGATTCAGTTAGATTCTCAATCACATTTCAAGGCCTTCTCTAGTCCAGTTAAATCGACCCCAAACAGATTTTCCTGATGAAGACTCAGTAGAAGTTATCAAAAGGTTTTTCTCAATGATTACTTTTGAGATTATAATTGCCTATGGTTCTCTCCCCGATGATGCGGAGACGATAATTCCATCCAAGGTTTTTCTCAATGGTTGCTTTTGAGATTATAATTGCCTATGGTTCTCTCCCCGATCCTGCGGAGACGATAATTCCATTCCAGGTTTTTCTCAATGTTTGCTTTTGAGATTATAATTTCCTATGGTTCTCTCCCCAATGCTGCGGAGACGATAATTCCATTCCAGGTTTTTCTCGATGATTACTTTTGAGATTATAATTTCCTATGGTTCTCTCCCCGATGCTGCGGAGACAATAATTCCACTCCAGGTTTTTCTCAAACGTCCGCTTTTGAGATTATAATTTCCTATGGTTCTCTCCCCAATGTTGCGGAGACGATAATTCCATTCCAGGTTTTTCTCAAACGTCCGCTGTTGAGATTATAACTTCCTATGGTTCTCTCCCCAATGCTGCGGAGATGATAATTCCATTCCAGGTTTTTCTCAAACGTCCGTTGTTGAGATTATAATTTCCTATGGTTCTCTCCCCGATTCTGTGGAGATGGTAATTCCCACCAAGATTTCGCTCAATGTTTGCTGTTGAAGTGAAGTTATCCCAAGATTTTCTCAACGATTGTTGTTGAAGTTAAGGTCATCCAAGGTTCTCTCACCGTTCCTGTTTAGGTAGTAACTATCCCTGGTTCATTCATCACCGCTTGAAGATCCAGACTCAGCTCCTGTAACCAGTCAGGACACATCTATACCAGGCATCTGAAGACCAACTCCTGCAACATGTCAGGTATTCATTTTTCTTTTGCAGGTACGCAAGTTCTCGCTAAGGAATCTCTTATGCGATCAACATCCAGATGGCATCTATAATCCCATCCACCTTCCATCATCCCTTAGCATGGCATCTATAAGCCCATCATCCTATTCATCAACCTCTAAATGGCATCTATAAGCCCATTCCATTGTCGCACTACTACTATGTGAGCGCAAATTTCTGGGCACTCTAGTGTTCAATCATCTTTCACCTTTGGATTACGAAAGGCACGTCAGCCAATCTGCATCCTCAGGTTTAAGAAGATTGAACAGGGGCAACTGTTGTACCCCAAAATTTTCCCTCCCATATTCTTCAAGAAATTGCCAAATCAAGCTTCAAAATTCCCCAAGGGTTGCACAGTTCAAGGGCCTCCTAACAGTCAAGATTAGGGTTTTGGTTCTGATCAAGAAAATGGAGTTTCCAAGGGTCCAATCAAGTCTCACATGCCTACAAATATGGTCAAGCATCCTCATACAAAGTTTCAAGACTTTCAGCACAAAATTGCACAGTCAAAAACCCTAATTGCACTACAGTCAACTGTAGGGGCAAAATGGTCATTTGACAGTCAAAAGTTCAAATTTTTGGTCAACATCTTATTTTGAAGCCACAAACATCATTTTATCAATGCTTGATCATGATTCTCAAAAGTATGGCTCAAAAATCATCAAGATGCAAAAGTTTCTATTTTTGGACAGCTAAAAAGTCAACTGTAACTTGACCAAGGCATAACTTTTTCATGGTTCATCAGAAAAATCCCATCCAAAGCTCATTTTGAAGAGAAAGACATTTCCTACAACTCATCTTCACACTCCAAGTCCAAGAAATGCTCTCACAAAAAGTTATCAATTTCAACATTATAGGTCATTTTCAAAAGTCAACAAAAAGGGAATTTAAGTCAAAGGCCATAACTTGAGATTGGTAAATCAAAATGACATGGGACCAAAGACATTGGTTATAGGACTCAAAGACCTTTCCAAAATGTCCAAGAACATGAGCAAAGCTTAAAAATTGAGCAAGATATGCATTGGAGAAGTTGGGAAATTTTTGTGAAATGGCCAAAATCATTTATCCTTGAAATTTCATTTTTTGACAAAAGGGGCCCACTTTTTCCACTTGAATTAGCCTAGCCATGCTTCCCACGTGTCCCACCTTTTATGTCAGATTTTTTAATTAATTTTTTCATTTTTTATTGATTTTATTGGATTTAATTAATTTTAAATCTTTTAAAATCAAGAGAAATTCAAAAAAATTAATTTAAGGGAATATTTGGCTTTGATTAACCTTGAAGCACCATTATGTATATCCCATTTTCGTGCCAAGGCTCAAAGAAGCAAGAATTCAAAAAATGATCCAAAAAAGGAAGTTTGGTTATGGAGGTTTATGGAGGATTTTGAACTTGAATGCTATACATTATGGAGCCATAATTCCTCTTCATACACATTGCCTAAGGTATATACAAGTGATCAGAAACCAAATTGAGACCTAAGCTGCGCAAGAACACAAAAAGCAAACTCACATTTTTGGCCATTTTTTTTGAAAACTGAAAACTGCCTTGGAGCATTTGTTGAGCCTCCATTTTGATCAAAACATATTCCTGAGTTCCCAAGGAAGCTCCAGCGATCAAAACCACACTCAAACGTGCAAGGAATCAGTCCCACAAAGCTACACGGTTTGTATATTTTTTCAGAAATGCATAGCACGAATCATCCATTTCCATTGATTTTTATTGATTGATTTGTACTAACAATTGTCCTCTGAAGCTTTTGGTGTCATCCAATTGGATTATAGGTGTCTGAATCCGATTCTACCATGAACAAAAACTAGGGTTCATGAAACTTAGAATTAGGGCTTTGGTTATGTGGTAAAATTGGACCTTAACACCAGCATGAACGAAATCGTGGCAACATGAGGATTCCATTTTTGTTGTCGCGCTCAATTTATGTTTAGGCATGGCCTATTCGCTATTTTCAAATAGCTTGAGTTTTGGGGGGGTTTAAAACCCCCGCTATTTCATTTTCATTACAGGTACATTGGGGAAGACGACTGTGTGTCACGCTGTGAATGGATGGTTTGAATCCAGCGCGCTTTTTTTTTATTTTATAACACTAACGACCATTTTATTTTATATTTTTTGTTTCTCATATGATATACAAGGCGCGTTGGATGGTTCAGTGGTAAGCATAGGCGTTGGCAACGTTCATGACATGGGTTCGAGACCCAGGTCCTCACCCCTTTCAATATTATTTTTCAATTAACATTCCCATGCAGCTTCAATATTAAGGCACACCATGCATCTCCAAAATCAAACCTGCCACGCGTTCAATCTCATTAATTCAAAGGCCCAGATCTGAGGAGCACGGTACACACGAGTCAACGCTTGGGTACGTGAGTGGAGGAGTCAGCCAGGCTTAAGGCTTATTGGGCTCAGATTACTGGACCTCACCCTCCAAATTAGGGGCAGACCCCCTTAGGTTTTGCATTTTCTTTTCATTCTTTGTTTCTTTTTATTTTTATATTCTTTTAATTATTGCTTTTTTTTTATTAATTAATATTTTCATGACATATAAAAAACAATAAAAATCAGAAAATCATAAAAAATCAAAATATGTTTTATTTTAATTTAATTCATTAATAGTTCCGTTTTTGTAAATAAAATTCAATAATTAATTTAGCTTTGATTTTAGGTTATTAACTTTAATGTTTTTTTTAATAACTAAAAAAATAAATAAAAATAGACCTTTAGCATCTTCTTTTTTTTTTAAATATTTTTATTATAAGTATCATTAACCATTAATTTTGTAAATAAATTTTATAATTAATTTAGTTTTAATTCTAGGTTTTAACTTTAATGCATTTTCTTCAATAAATTAAAAACAATTAGAATTAGAATTATTTAACTTTTAATTAATTTAATTTTCTTCAATGTCATAAATACAAAAAAAAACATAAAAAATAAGTTCTTTCTTTTTATTTAATTTAATTATTCTATTAATTTTATTTTAATTCCTTTAAAGGGTCCAACGCCCTCGCATTCAATTACATTTTTGTTTCGCGCGTTTTATTTATTTCTTTTTGTGAATATAATGTATTTGCTCCAAAGCCCTGTAATAGTCAATTAGACATTTATTTTCTGCACTTTGTTTTAAATCGGGTCTGGATTAATTTGGCGTTGTAGACCCGCGCCTTTGTAATAGCGTAGGACCTTTTATCTTTTCCGCACTTTAAATTCCCGCATCTTTTAACTGTTAAACAATAACATGAAAGAATGAATGCCCAAAAATAAAATCAAAGCGTAGATCACCAATACATGACAAGATAAACAATAAACTGAAAATGACACACAATTCACACACCACCCCTAGGGTACGCCTCACTGTTGCCTTGCCTCGAAAGGTGATCGTCGAGTAGAGGATGTCTTAGTAAGTCCTCATGATCCGGGAACCTGGCATGAGGGTAGCTTCTAAGGTGTCTTCCCATTGCTCTGGTGATCACCATGTCCCGAACCTTCGAATTGACCCGAACATCTCCAACGGTGGTGCTACCTACCTCTCAATGGTGGGATGGCACTACTTTAAAGGACGTCTACACAGACGAATTCCTTAGGGTAGGTAGACGACTCTAGATACTTGCTCTAAATTCAAAACAAATTCAAAAATACTTTTCACACCGACACCTTTTCAAAAAGCTTTCGAAAGCAATTTTTCAAACACTCTTGAGGACCGATACAAGAGTCGAACTGAAATTTTCAAAGAAACTTTTTAAACCCACAATTGAAAAGCAAACAAACCATTTTGAAAACACAAATGAGCAAGTATCTAAGAGCCCATGGATAACCATGGATAGAAAGGGTGCTAACACCTTCCCTTTCTATAACCTACCTCCTGAACCGAGAGCAATCTCTATAAGGAATTTTTCTGTGCTTTTGTCCTTTCCATTTGGAGAAAATAAAAGACGGTGGCGACTCTTGCTTCCGCGACATTTCGCAAACCAGCGTTAAACAGTCAGTTCCAGATCCACCGATCACAGCTGGGCTTTGTCTGCTTGCTTCTAACACCCCTCTTTTCAGTTTCACACCCTGTGGCCCAATTTCTTATATTTTTGCATTTTTGAATTTTTGTTTTCTTTTCTGACTTTGTTATTTTATTTTCAAATATAATAAATACTCAAAAAATATTTTCATTATTATTTTAATTTATTTAGCATTTTATTCTAATTTTTTCTAACATTAAAAGCATTTAAATATTCTTTTATATTATTAAGACTTGAAAAATATTTACATTTTTATACTTTTATTTTTGTTCTTCACTTTTATTTATATTAAAAATATTTTCTTGAATATATTTTATTTTTGTACATATTTTATTTTATTTTGTACATATTTTATTTGATTAATATAGACATAATAAACATATATACTTTTATTTTATTAAATACTTAGAATAAAAATACAAAAATATTACATTTTTATTTTTATTATTATTTGTACTAAAAAAATACCTTTGTGAGTATATTTCATTTTTTACACATATTAATATATTTTTGTATATAAATAATATATAATATTTATTCTCTTAAAGAAATTAGGGTTTACTCTTAAAACAAATAAAATTAATCTTTTATTTATTTATTTATTTCTTTATACTTTTTATACTAAAAATACTTTTACATACATAAACAAATTAAAATCTTTTTGCATAATATATATTATTTAATATTCATTTATTTTGTTTATTTAAATATTGTACATTTAAATATTTATGCATTGTGATTCAATTTGGATGTAATAGTAAACTAGGATTTATATTTTTTGTCAAACACCCCCCATTCAAAATTGTACCCCCATCCCCATAATCATGTTGTAATAGCTTAGAATTTAAATTCTCGCATTTTACGCTTTCAAATATGCCATGATTAGAGAATTAGGATTTGTATGCAAAAATCAAATTAACAAATAGTTTGACCTAATCAAAGACAAAAATGCATGAAAATCAAACACAATACACACTTGCACCCCTAGGGTTACAATCCACTTGTTGCCTTCAAAAATGGGTCATGGTATGCATGTTGGGTACTTTGGCAAAACAAAAACAAAATAAAAGATCATAGTCCCTCGATGACGCTATCTGAGTTGCCTAAACAAAAATGATCAAGTCCCTCAAGAAAATTGCCAAAAATACTTAGCATAATTGCTATCATGGTCTATACAATGACCCGCGCCTGTCCCGTTTAACATCCTAATACAAGGTTGTTCACCAAATACAATGGTGAAATAACATTGTCAATAGGGTTAAAAACATAAGAAAGATCTTTTGATTAAAATAGGGTAGACAACTCTTAGTTACTTTATCAAAAGCTTGCAAAAACATCCTTGCTATTTTCAAACACACCTAACAACACAATTTCAAAACAAACTTTTAAAAACATTGAAACCTTTTCAAAAGACCAAAACACCTTTGTATACATTCAAACAAGAATCATTACAAAGGTTGCCACGACGATGACCTCTTTTCAAAACATCTTTCAAAACCACACACAAAGCACAATTTCAAACAATTGAAGAACACCATTTCAAACAATTGAAAAACAAAGCAAGTGATCTAAACAAGTAACTAAGATCCCATGGATAACTACGGATGAAAAGGGTGCTTGAACCTTCCCTTTTCGTAATATACTCCCCGAACCCAAGAAAACATCTCAAAGGTATTTCCTGTGCTTTTTGACCTTTCCTTAGGATAAAATAAAAAGTCGGTGGCGACTCTTGCTAAACCGAAACATTTGCGAACACAAACGCAAAACCTCAAGTTAGTTCTCCCACCGTATCACAGAACTGGCGACTCTGCTGGGGGTAACTTTAAAAGTGGAGTAACCTTAGGGTTTAGATCACCTTTTCATGTTTATCTTGTTTGCTTTGATTGCTTTACATTTGGTTCTATTGTTTGGGTTTGAATCCTCTACCCGGATTTGGGAAACATTCATAGGTAAACAGTAATACGTTGTTGAAACTGTGTGGGGTATACCGACATGGTTGAAGCAATAGCTATATTAGTGCGACATATTTGTAGGTACCGGTAGCCTTTGATTTAATCAAAGAGAATACAGGGCCGCTGAGTGATGTCATGAAGCACTAATTTACTTTTAGAACCTTTACTTGACCAACTTTGCATTTTTTAGGGGTAGTGAGATGACCGACTTTTGTGCAGTCCGAAGTTGGTAGATACTCGATACTACACTCATTGAGGGTTGTTTTCTTGGAATATTTCGGTCGCCAGTCAAGTGGCTAAACTGAAACAATGAACACAAAAAATAATCCAGTGATATTGAGCTCCTTAGAACCCGGTTACTATTTATAGGACAGGTTGAGCCAACTAACTTCAAGAGGGTACTTACCTATGAAACCTCATGCAAGCCTGAAACTAGGATCTTGTGTGATTTGTTTGTACATATGCCTGTGCATACATCATGAACATCATAAAGCATCATATGCATCCACTAACCATTTCAAGGGTTTGGATCTTCATCTTTGTTCTTGTTTTGTAGGTCATGGAATCTCTTCGCAGGAAAACAATTCAAGTCAACCTTGTGAAGATCCCTCCTCAACTCAAGGAGCCTACTTCCAAGATTCCAGAGAATTCTCTCTTCAGTGAAAAACATGGTAGACTCCTCAACTTGGTCAACTCCAACATTGAAGAAGACATGGTGAAAGTTCTGTTCCAGTTCTCTGACCCCCTACACCACTGTTTTACATTCCCTGATTACCAACTAGTACCTACTTTGGAGGAATTTTCTCAACTCCTGAGGATTCCTATTCTTCATCAACTACCCTACAACGGTACGGAAAGAGAACCAAAGCCTGAAGATGTTGCTCAAGCCTTACACTTGCAACCATCTGATATAAAAGGTCATTGGGAAACCAGAAGTGGTGTCAAGGGTTTCTTGGCAAAGTTTTTGTTTGAGAAGGCACAAGACTGTTGGAATTCTCTAGATCTACAAGCTTTTGAAGAGATTGTGGCACTCCTTATCTATGGGTTGGTCTTGTTTCCAAACCCTGATCAACTTATAGATGTGAATGCTGTCAAGATTTTCATATCTCGAAATCCTGTACCTACATTGCTTGGGGACATCCTACACTCATTTCACACACGAACAATGAGGAAAAGAGGTGTTCTCATGTGTTGTACTCCTATCCTAACAAGGTGGTTTATTTCTCACCTTCCCCAATCAGTTTTGAAGAATGAGCAGGGTTTAAGGTGGTCACAATGGTTGATGACCCTCACACATTCTGATGTTCATTGGTGTTCTTGGTCCAGAGAAAATGTCATCATCATTGATCGTTATGGAGAATTCCCTAATGTCCCACTACTTAGCATTAGGGGAGGCATCACCTACAACCCCTGTTTAGCTCTAAGACAGTTTGGATATGCTAGGAGGGATGGCCCTCATGATATGATAATCCCTAACTTGGTTTTTGACTTGGACAACGATGCGCAAGGACTTCGACAAAGGTTTATCCGAGCTTGGAGGATGCCCAACAAAGTGGATAGTAAGACACTGGGGCACAAGAATTCCATCCCCTTTGAGCCTTATCTCAAGTGGGTACGAACCCGCGCCCAGAGTCTTATGATGCCTTATCCTCACATTCTCCCCGTGATCAAAGAGCCTGTTATGGAAGGAGAGGTTCCGTACACCCTCCTACATCCTGATATACCAATATCATTGGAAGAATTGCAAAAGAGTTGGATACAACTCAAGGAAGAGCGGAATACTTTTGAAGCCAGCTTATATTCCAGTGAGAAGAAGGTTTTGGAGCTTACCCGCCGACTTCACGAAGAGGAAACTCTCAACACTTACATCGCACCAAAGAGGATGCGCAACGTCTTTTTACATTAAGAAGCTTTGTAATATTTTGCCCATGGGGCATGTATGTACTAACAAATTTCTTCTTATTAATATGACGTGTGTTATTTTTGTTTGCAACAAATTTGAATTTCTGAATCCTTGAATGCATTACATAAATAACATATCATTCATCATATGCATAAACATGTCTTCATACCAAGTTTCCTTATCTTTCTGCTGTTTATTTCAGCAAGATGGATTTGGAGCAGACGGTTAAGGATCTGCAAGCACAGAATTCACAATTCCAGCAACTCCTCATGACCTTAGAAAAGGGTCAAGAGGACTTAAAAGCACTGTTGGAAAAAGAGAAGGAACCAGAAAGGAAGAAAAATAAAAGAGTTGGGGTAGCCACTATGGGAAGGAGATTTGAGCATCAGGCTAGGAGAGTTCTGGAATTTCCCTCAACGTCAGACGAAGGGGTTGGTAAAGGAAAAGGAGTTGCGATGCCTTATGAATCTGAAGTTGAAGAAGAAGAAGAGGAAGAGGATGAAGATTACTCAGAGCAGCAATATCCCCCGGCGGATGATAAGTATAAAAATCTTGAGGATCGATTGGCAGCCATGGAGTTGCAAAGGGTACCTGGTTTAGATTTCGAAGAACTAGGGTTGGTCGCCGGGATCATCATTCCTCCCAAATTCAAAGTACCTACTTTTGCTAAGTATGACAGTCTGTCCTGTCCAAAGATGCATCTGAGATCCTATGTCAGAAAGATCCAACCTCACTCCTCTGATAAGGATCTTTGGGTCCATTTTTTCCAAGATAGTTTGTCAGGCACGCAATTGGACTGGTTCTATCAACTTGAGAGGTCTGAGGTTCATAACTGGGAAGACTTAGTTGTTGCTTTTTACTAACAATACCAATACAATGCAGATTTAGCGCCTACTCGTACTCAGCTATAGAGTATGGGTATGGCCTCTAATGAGGGATTTAAGGAGTATGCCCAGAAGTGGTGGGATTTGGCTGGAAGGGTGCAGCCACCTTTGTCGGATAGAGAGCTGGTTGACATGTTTTTAGGGACTCTGTCTGGTCCGTTCTTCAATCATTTTATCGGGAGTTCCTCTGTAGGATTCACCGAATTAATTCTGACCGGTGAAAGGGTCGAGGCTGGTATTAAAAATGGTAAAATTCAGAAGGATACCACCGCTTCCACTGCTATTAAGAAGGCCTTCCCAGCTAAGAAGGAAGTTTCTGCTATTCATACCCAAAGAAACCAAGGGAGAACAGAGCGTCGACCAATGGTGGGGGCTGTTATGATCCAAAACTCCTCCGCCGATCAACCTCGCGGTAATCAACCAAGAGCAAATCAGCAAAGGGTAGAAAGGCCACAACGACAATTCACCTGAATCAACATGACACCGGCTCAAGTCCTTCCTCATCTGTTAAAGATGAATCTTACCAATTTGAAAGAAGCGCCAAAGAATCCTAATACTTCCTCTCCTTATTATCACTCCAATGCAAAATGTGCATACCACTCTGACAGTGTAGGGTATGATACCAACAACTGTTGGGCTCTAAAAAACAAGATCCAAGACTTGATAGACGCTAAGGTGGTAGAATTCGATGCGCCCGAAAAGCCGAATGTGATTTCTGCCCCAATGCCGAAGCACGGTCATAATGTTCATGCCATTCTGGAAGATCTTCATGTTACCACTGTTGATGACCTTTTGACTCGGTTACCTGTGATTAAAGTGAATTTGATGAAAGCCGGGATATTCCCAGGCCGTGGAAAAGACTGTTACTTTTGTTCAAACTTGCAAGTTGACTGCTGTGGTACGGTGGGAGAACTGACTAGTGTTTTGCGTTTGTTTTCGCAAATGTGCGGTTGAGCAAGAGTCGCCACCGACTTTTTATTTTATCCTAAGGAAAAGCACAGCAAAAACCTTTGAGATGTTTTCTTGGGTTCGGGGAGTAGATTATAGAAAGGGAAGGTATTAGCACCCTTTCTATCCATGGTTATCCATGGGCTCTTAGTTACTTGCTTAGATCACTTGCCTTTTTCAATTGTTTGAAATGGTGTTTGTGTGTGTGGGTTTGAAAATGTTTTGAAAAGAGGCCAATGTGGAGGCAACCTTTGTAATGATCCATGTTGGGATGTATACAAAGGTGTATGTCTTTTGAAAAGGTTTTCATTTGTTTTTTGAAAGTTTTTTTTTTTGAAAGTGTTGTGAGGTGTGAAAAAACAGGCAAGTGTTTTCATATTGCAAGTTGACAAGTACTTAAGAGCGATCTACCCTAAAGTTCTCAAAGGTTTTGTTATGTTTTTAACCCTTTTAACAATTTTGTTCCACCATTGTATTTGGTGGACAATCTTGTGTTAGGATGTGAAAGGGGCGGGTGCGGGTCATCGTTTAGACCATAATTGCAATGGTGCCAAGTATCTTTGGGCATTTTCCTTAAGGGACTTGATCATTTTTCAGGCAACTTTCGAAAGCGTCATCGAGGGACTATGATCATTTGAATTGCGTTTGTTTTGCCCAAAGAGACCTAACATGCAATATGGCCCAATTTTGAAAGGCAACAAGTGGATATAACCCTAGGGGTGTTAGTGTGCAAGTGTGTTTTATTGCATACAAGAGTTTTTCTTTGAATTAGGTTTTTCTATTCCATTGATTTTATCTTGTCATACACGTCCTAATTACTAGCAATAAGAAGCGGAAATGTAAAATCCTACGCTATTACAACAATTAGGGGAGGGGGATACACATTTGTACATGGGGGGTTCAACGAGAAAAATAGACAAAAAAGAAAATAGCAAAAAACAAGATATATAGAGAGAGAGAGAGAGGGAGCCCGCGCGCTGTTGGGAGGCCATCAGAAGTTCTGACCCAGATCCGCTGTCAGATGATCAACCTGTTGGTGAAACTGGATGAGTCAGAACTTCTGACTCTAAAACCTGCAAAACAGGACCTTGTTAGTGGAGAAATCAGAAGTTCTGATTTCCCTGCGCTGCAAGACAGAAGTTTGTTAGTGGAGAAACCAGAAGTTCTGATTCTGCTGAAAAGGCAATAACTCTCAGAGGTTCTGATGTCATTGACAGCAAAACAGGCTTCAGATGTGCTAACGTCAAAGTCAGCACTTGGCTTTTTCCTGTACTAATCAGAACATCTGCAATCCTGTTGTTACTCCACAAAACAGGAAACATATTTGGAACAGATCCAGCAAAATAGCAAAAATGTTTCAGAGGTCAGAGTCACCAAGGTCACAGGCAAGTCTATACTGGCTCAGAACGTTCTGAGGTATGAGAATCCTCAGAACATAAACAGCAATAACATGAATATTTACATTATGTTACTTGAATATGCACAGCTGATGATGCTTAACAGTGTGGTGAGGGTCAGCAGGTGCTTACCTGACTGTCTGGAAAATGGTGGGTGAAAGTTAGCTTTTGGTTCTGGTGGTGTTCTGGACAGATTTGGAAAAAGGGAAGTGAAGGTGTATACGTGTATAGGGTCAGAAGTTTGGAAAGAACGTTTTTTTTGGTTTACAGAAAAGAGCTGGATGTTTGATGAAGTTGAAGGTAAGAAACTTAAAGTTATGAAACAAAGCTGGAGATTTTGGCAGAGTTTCAGAATGTTATGTTGCTAGGAGTTTCGTTTCTCTCTTAGCAATTTTTTTCTGCTTCTTTTCTTGAACGTCCTTTGCAGTGGTGAAAGCTCTCTATTTATAGGCAAAGTTCTTGTGGATGTCTTGAACATTTAAGGCGCCAACAGAGTTTGAATTTGTTCTTTGACAGAAATTTCTGGGAAGTTGTGATAACAGCTATCTTTCAGCCTAGGTAGCAGCAGCAGGCGTAGATTGGGGGAAGTGACCTCTGAAGTGGGCGGTGGCGTGAAGACCCATGCCAGAATCTGTGCAAAAGCATTTTCCAAGCCACACGTGAATGCTCAGGAGTGGTTGGAAGCATTAATGGGCATTAAATGGTGACAAGACCTGTCAATACCAACATTCTGGTAATGGAAACCAGCGTTGCATCAGCAGCGTAAACCATGCTCTGGCCTTGGTTACCTGTTGTCTTAGCAAGCTCTAGAGATTCTCCTGGTTTTCTGGTACGTTCCTTGGATCTACTTCTGGACAATCTGGACTTAGAGATTCTGTATCAATGTGACACCTATCCTTCTGACCTTTCATCTTCTGATTTCAACCTGTTCTGCAGGAGCCTTCATACTTTCCTGTTTCTCTTGCATTCCTTTAGCAAGTTCTGACTGAGCTTGTGTAACTGCTGAAGGGGCATGTTCTGTTTGAGGCTTACACTCTGAACCACGTCTACAACTTCTGATTGAACTGATGTAGCTGCTGAAGAGCCAACTTCTGACCACGCTGAGCCAAATTTGCAACTTCTGACCGTCTTCATCTGGAATGGGTCCAGAAGTTCTGAAGCGCTGATTTTTCTAAAAACACTTATTTTAAAGAAACATTCTAAGCACTTAGAATTTGATTTTCCTCAAGATGAAAGCGTTGTTTCTGGAGTTTGTGAGACCATCTTGCTCTTGTAAGTGACTTGCTTGGGCAAAAGGATAACCCAGGACTTGGATTTGTTTCAGGGGACTTTGAAAAAATCTAAGATGGTTTTCTGAAGAAAGGGAGGGCAAATTTTGGGGTACAACAGTTGCCCCTGTTCAATCTTCTTGAACCTGAAGAGTTAGATTGGCGAGTTTGCCTTTCGCGACTCGAGGGTAAAAGGAGATTGGACACCAGAGTGCCCGAAAATTTGCACTCGCCTAGTAGAGTATCAGCAACGGGAATGGGCTTACAGATGCCATTTGGAGAGGCGGTAGATAAGGAGATGGGCTTACAGATGCCATCCGGAGATGTGACAGAACCTTGTCGGGAATGGGCTTATAGATGCCATTTGGAAGTGTCGATCGCATAAGAGATTCCTTAGCGAGAAACTTGTATATTTGAGAAAGACGGATGTTTTCCTGGCTTGTTACAGGTGTTTGATCTTCAATCTCCTTATGCAGATGTGCCCTGGCTAGATACAGGTATCGAATCTACAATCAGTTGCTCACAGATGTGCCCTGGCTAGATACAGGAGTCGAATCTTCGGACTCTTCAGACGTGCCCTGGCTAGATACAGGAATCGAGTCTGGAAACGTTGCAGTTGATAGATGTGCCCTGGCTGGATACAGGAATCGAATCTTTGAACTCTTCAGACGTGCCCTGGCTAGATGCAGGAATCGAGTCTGGAAACGTTGCAGTTGATAGATGTGCCCTGGCTGGATACAGGAATCGAATCTTTGAACTCTTCAGACGTGCCCTGGCTAGATACAGGAATCGAGTTTGGAAACGTTGCAGTTGATAGATGTGCCCTGGCTGGATACAGGAATCGAATCTTTGAACTCTTCAGACGTGCCCTGGCTAGATGCAGGAATCGAGTCTGGAAACATTGCAGTTGATAGATGTGCCCTGGCTGGATACAGGAATCGAATCTTTGAACTCTTCAGACGTGCCCTGGCTAGATACAGGAATCGAGTCTGGAAACGTTGTAGTTGATAGATGTGCCCTGGCTGGATACAGGAATCGAATCTTTGAACTCTTCAGACGTGCCCTGGCTAGATACAGGAATCGAGTCTGGAAACGTTGCAGTTGATAGATGTGCCCTGGCTGGATACAGGAATCGAATCTTTGAACTCTTCAGACGTGCCCTGGCTAGATACAGGAATCGAGTCTGGAAACGTTGCAGTTGATAGATGTGCCATGGCTGGATACAGGAATCGAATCTTTGAACTCTTCAGACGTGCCCTGGCTAGATACAGGAATCGAGTCTGGAAACGTTGCAGTTGATAGATGTGCCCTGGCTGGATACAGGAATTGAATCTTTGAACTCTTCAGACGTGCCCTGGCTAGATACAGGAATCGAGTCTAGAAACGTTGCAGTTGATAGATGTGCCCTGGCTGGATACAGGAATCGAATCTTTGAACTCTTCAGACGTGCCCTGGCTAGATACAGGAATCGAGTCTGGAAACTGATCACTCTCAGATATGCCCTGGCTAGATACAGGTATCGAATCCGGAATTTGTGACAGTTGAAGGTAGTTGTTTTTGGGATCGTCTTTTTTTTTTGAAAAGGCAAAAACATAAGTTGTATGCAATGTCGTGATGTATGATATGCACGATGTCATGATGCTCAATCATGAGATAGTGTTGTATGCGTTTTATCATGTATGTAAGCAAGATGTATGAAAATGTGAAATGTTTATGAGTGTAATTTCATCTTAGGAAAATAAATCCTTGACGAACGGCTGGGGAGTTGCCCTGTGGCCGAGATACTTTGCTGAAGTTTTGATGAGAGGCCTGCTTGAGGACTTTAATGATGGATCCCGCTGGGGGTAATGATGATAAACTCTGCTGGGGATACCAAAGATAAAATCCGCTGGGGATTTGAAAGATAAACTCCGCTGGGGATTTGAAAGATAAACTCCGCTGGGGATGATCAAAGATAAAATCCGCTGGGGATTTGAAAGATAAACTCCGCTGGGGATTTGAAAGATAAACTCCGCTGGGGATTTGAAATATAAACTCCGCTGGGGATTTGAAAGATAAACTCCGCTGGGGATGATCAAAGATAAAATCCGCTGGGGATTTGAAAGAACTTTGTTGGGGGCGATCTTCCGTGGCGATTGACTGAGGATAACCCAGTTATAAGCCCTTGTGAGGAATAACTCTGAATAAAGTTAGGGAGAGACGTCCGTATTCTGCGGGGAACAAGCTTTCAGAATCTACTGGGGATAAGCTTTAAGACCTGCCGGGGTGGTTTTGCTTTTTCAAGGTTGTCGGGGAATCGACTCAGCTTGGGGAGAGTATTGCCGACTCTTGTTTCACTCTGCGGAGAGTTGAGATGATTTGGTCACATTCTTCAGTTGAATCTAACCGGGTACCTTGGCGGACAAAGCAATCAGACTGCATCAGACAACTTCACATTGCCCCTGTTTTCCGATGTCACCTGCAATTGATCTTTTGTTTCATATGCAAATATTTATGAATCAGCAATTTTAATGTCAAATGCATATATCAAAAATGAACATTGGACGTTCTTCGCAAGACAAAACAGAAAAGAAAACAATGGTAATTTGTATGGACAAGTGAATTTGTATTGATTTGAACTTTGCCTGTGAATAGGCGTTTTTATACAAGAGGCTGACATCCTAGTAAGAGGACGCCGCCAAATAACATAGAATTTTGAAAAGGAAATAAAACAGCTATGTGAATGATCCCACTGGGTTCCAACTCTGCTATTGCCTTTATGTCTCCGGGCGTCTCATCGCTTTGCTGCCTGGTGGAAGATGAAGCTGATTGGTCGATGCCGAAGTCTGAGCCAGGTAGTTGATACTGAATTCTGGATGCGATGTGATCCAATGAGACATAGTGTTACACTCCATCCCTAACTTTTGCCTGGACCGCCCTTTCAGGTTTTCAGTCCACCGGGATACCCATTTTTGCCCAAGCCGCCTTTTCAGGTTTTCGACTTGCCGGGTGTACAGATTTTTTTTCATTTCATCCCTTATTTTTGCCCGAACCCTTTTGGTTCGCCGGGAAGCCCTTATTTTTGCCTAGGTATGTCAACCTAGCGGGTCTTTTATTTATGCGTAGTATTTTTTCACTATGTCTGCATTGGCGGGATGAGGAAGGTCGTCACCATCCATGGTGGTTAGGATCATGGCTCCTCCTGAGAACACACGCTTAACCACAAATGGCCCTTCATACGTAGGGGTCCATTTGCCCCTGGGATCACCTTGAGGAAGGATGATGCGTTTGATTACCAGGTCCCCAACTTGATACTCTCGTGGTTTGACTTTCTTGTTAAATGCCCTGATCATCCGTTTTTGATACGTTTGACCATGACAGATAGCACTGAGCCTCTTTTCGTCAATCAGATTTAATTGATTAAGTCGAGTCTGGATCCAATCATCTTCATTCAAGTCTGCATCCTTCATTATCCGGAGAGAGGGTATCTGAACTTCAATTGGCAAGACTGCCTCCATGCCATAGACCAAAGAGAAAGGAGTTGCCCCAGTTGATGTTCCGGCTGAGGTACGGTACCCATGCAGAGCGAACGGTAACATCTCGTGCCAATCTTTATAGGTTACTGTCATTTTCTGCACAATTTTCTTGATATTCTTATTGGCTGCCTCTACAGCCCCATTCATCTTCGGCCGGTAGGGAGAAGAATTGTGGTGCTGTATTTTGAATTGTTCACAGAGTTCAGTGATCATTTTGTTATTGAGATTGGTACCGTTGTCTGTAATGATTCTTTCCGGGACGCCGTACCGACAGATCAGATTATGCCGAATGAATCGTGCCACAACAGTCTTGGTTACCGTAGCATAGGATGCTGCTTCAACCCACTTTGTGAAGTAATCGATTGCTACTAGAATGAAGCGATGCCCATTAGATGCCGTAGGTTTGATCTCACCGATCATGTCTATGCCCCACATTGCAAACGGCCAAGGTGCAGTCAGAACATTCAAAGGAACCGGAGGGATATGCACTTTGTCAGCATAGATCTGGCATTTATGACAAGTTCGGGAATGTTGGTAACAATCGGCTTCCATTGTGGACCAGAAATATCCTGCCCGAAGGATTTTCTTAGCCATGGTGTGTCCACTGGAATGCGTTCCAAATGCGCCTTCATGTAATTCCATCATAATTTCCTCTGCTTCAGCTTTATCCACACAACGTAGCAGAGTTGAATCATGATTCCGTTTGTAGAGAATGTCGTCGCTGAGGAAGAATTTTGCGGCAAACCTCCTCATGAACTTCTTATCATTGACAGATGCACCTTCAGGGTATTCCTGAGCTTCCAGATACCTCTTCACCTCATGGTACCAGGGTTTTTCAGTCACCTTCTCAGTCTCGAGCTCGCAGCAGTATGCCGGTTCATCTAACTTCCAGATTATGATTCGGGGAGCCTCATTGTCCCATTTAACTTTGAACATTGAAGACATCATAGCTAGGGCGTCTGCTAGCTGATTCTCCTCTCTAGGGAAGTGTTCGAAAGTTATCTCTTCAAAGTGGGGAAGCAAGGTCAACACATACTCCTTGTAAGGGATAAGATTCGGGTGTTTCGTATCCCACTCGCCTTTGATCTGATTGATCACGAGAGCGGAATCTCCGAAAACACTTAGAAATTTGATCCTTAAGTCGATTGCAGCTTGTAAACCCATGATACATGCCTCATATTCTGCCATATTGTTGGTGCAGCTGAAACATAATCGGGCGGTGAGGGGAGTATGAGTTCCTTTGGGAGATATGATTACAGCGCCGACGCTGTTACCCAGAGCATTGGAGGCTCCATCAAAATGCATAGACCATCGGGATCCTTCCTCAGGTCCTTCATCCGGTCCAGGTACTTCACAGTCAGTTACCACCATGATGTCTTCGTCCGGAAAATCAAAGTTCAGTGATTGGTAATCGTCCACAGGTTGGTGTGCCAAATGATCTGCCAGTACACTTCCCTTAATTGCCTTCTGAGTTGTATACTGGATGTCATATTCTGTCAAGATCATTTGCCACCTCGCTATTCTTCCAGACAGAGCGGGCTTTTCAAATATGTACTTGATGGGATCCATCTTTGAAATCAATAAAGTAGTGTGAGTCAGCATATACTGTCTCAGCCGGCGAGCAGCCCATACAAGAGCGCAGCAAGTTTTCTCGAGCAGTGAGTAACGAGACTCACAGTCGGTAAACTTTTTGCTCAAGTAATAAATAGCGTGCTCTTTTCGGCCAGACTCGTCATGCTGCCCCAGCACACACCCCATTGAATTGTCAAGTACTGTTAAGTAGAGTATCAGAGGTCTTCCTTCCACCGGTGGCATAAGAATGGGTGGCTCTTGGAGATATTCCTTTATCTTTTCAAAGGCAGCCTGGCATTCATCATTCCAGCGTACTACTTGATCTTTCTTCAGTAATTTGAAGATTGGCTCACAAGTAGCAGTCAGATGTGAGATGAATCGGGCAATGTAATTCAGTCGTCCCAGGAAACTTCTGACTTCTTTCTCTGTTCTTGGAGTCGGCATCTCTTGTATGGCTTTTACCTTGGCAGGGTCCACCTGAATACCCTTATCACTTACAATGAAACCTAGCAATTTTCCGGATCTTACCCCAAAGGTGCATTTGTTGGGATTCAATCTCAGCTTGTACAACTTGAGTCGGTCAAACAACTTCCTCAGATGGTCAAGGTGCTCCTCCTCAGTTTGAGACCTTGCAATCATGTCATCAACATATACTTCAATCTCATGATGGATCATATCATGAAATAAAGCGACCATGGCGCGTTGATAGGTTGCCCCAGCATTTTTCAATCCGAATGGCATGACCTTATAACAGAAGGTGCCCCACTGAGTCACAAAGGTAGTCTTCTCCATATCTTCCGGAGCCATCTTGATCTGATTATACCCTGAAAAACCATCCATGAAGGAGAACACCTTGTGTTGAGCTGTATTGTCAACAAGGACATCAATGTGAGGTAGGGGGAAGTCATCCTTGGGGCTGGCCCTGTTCAGATCCCTGTAGTCAACACACATCCTGACTTTACCGTCCTTCTTCGGTACTGGCACCACATTGGCAACCCACTGAGGGTATGAAGTCACTGCAAGGAATCCGGCATCAAACTGCTTCATAACTTCGGCCTTGATCTTTTCAGACATTTCTGGACGCATCCGTCGGACTTTTTGCTTTACCGGAGGGCAATCTTCATTGGTTGGCAGGTAGTGAACTACAATGTCGGCATCCAAACCAGGCATATCTTCATAGGACCAAGCAAAAATATCCATGTAGTCTTGTAGCATCTGGATCAATCATTGCTTCACGCTGAGCTCTAGATTGGCACCAATCTTGACCTCTTTCCTATCTGTCTCAGTAACCAAGTTAATTGTTTCCACAGGCTCTTCATGTGGTTGAATAGCCCTCTCTTCCTGGAGTAGCAGTCTTGCGAGTTCACCAGGCACTTCGCAATCATCTTCACCTTCGTCCTCGGCCAAGTTGATCGGATTTTCGAAGTCATAACTGGCGGTAGCAGAGCTGTTACCAGTGAGATCCAGAGTGGATTGAAACCTGTATAAGTGAGTGTGTGTAAATATAGCTGTTTTGCAATATATATAACACAGAAAGGAAAAGAGCACAAGATTTGAAATGCAACAAACGTCCAATGCTTTGATTGATGATATATGAAAATGTCATACAAAAAGCCCTCACAAATGGAGCTACGATGCCCCGGGTAGGACACCGAGCCAACAAAGTTTTAACATATTGTCTGTTACAAATTTGGAAATCAAAAGAAATCAATTACTGCGTGACAAATGTGATAGGGGTAAAATCCTTTGCCGTCCAGTTGCTTGGTCCATCGCTGGTAGTCGGGTAGATCCAACTGTCAAACTCCGCTTCCTCTACATCCTCCTCGATAGCATTCACCCTTGAGCTGGAAATAAACACCAGAGCCTTTCTGATCTTCTCTTTGCGCACAGCCCTCTGAGCCTCTGCAGTAAAGCCTAGACCAAACTTGTCGTTCTTCTGAGTGAAGTCAGGAAGCTGACCCCAATTTGCACAATTGCCTTTCTGAACCACAGCCCGGGCATCCCTTAGGGAAGCCATTTTCAAGGAAACATTCTCTTCGACCGCTGACTCTGCTGCTGCTGAAATTGGATGTACTTCCTCGAAATGCTGAAAGGGGGTTTCAATAAACTCCCCGTCCATCTCAATGTATCTGAAGGAATTCAAATGGCTCACCATGTACTCCTCTTCTCCTTGCACAGTGACGATCTTCCCCCTGACGGGATATTTCAACTTCTGGTGCAAGGTGGAGGTCACTGCCCCAGCTTTATGGATCCAAGGTCGACCTAGTAGACAAGAGTACGATGGACGTATATCCATCACATAAAAAGTAGAGTCAAACACTTGGGAGCCCACACGAATAGGGATGTTGACCTCTCCATGAACCATCCTTTTTGAACCGTCAAAGGCCCTGACGATGATATTGCTGGGTTTCAATTCCAGGCCTTCATAATTCAGACGGTCTAAAGCCTTTTTCGGTAGAACATTCAAGGAAGAACCAGTATCCACCAATACATGTGCCAGAGTAGTGCCCCTGCATTCGATAGAGACATGCAGGGCGTCGTTGTGGTCTTTTCCCTTTGCAATCAGCTCAGCATCTGAAAAACCCAAGCCATTGTCTGCTGTCAGATTTGCTACGCAATCAGCGAATTGGACTGCAGATGTATCCTGTGGTACATGGGCCGTCTTGAGAAATGAGATCAAGGCCTTAGCATGGGCCTCGGAGCATAGCAATAAAGAGAGCATGGAGATCTTGGAGGGCGTATGCCCCAGCTGCTCGACAACATTGAAGTCACTCTTCTTTATTATTTTCAGGATCTCCTCCATTTCTTGTTGGGAGGCCTCAGCATTTATAGGTATTGGTGCCTCCCTCCGGGCAGGCTCCTCTTCAATCCCTTTGCCCCGAGCATTTGATGACTCGGCAGCAGGGGAGACAACTTGATCAGCAGTAGGAACAGGTAAACTTGTAGGTTTTATAAGGAGGGGTTTTCGAGTAGCAGGCGGTGCAATGTCAGGCGAGAAGAGCCTGCCCCTGCGGGTGACCTTGGCTGGACCAGTGATATTGCAGATACTAGCGCCAGTGTTGAATTCTTGTTTGATTCCATTCACATATACGTCTGCCCCATAATGCCAGGGGACAGCTTTATCAGACACATAGGGGAGAGGCCCCGGAACAGTAATAACAACAGGTGCAACAGTCATGATTGGGACGGGCTTCTTCGGGAGAGCCTTGATTGGATTATTGAAGATGGTAACCACAAAAACTTCTTCTACCGGAACCAGCTGAACATCAGACTTCTTAAACAGAATCTCCTTACTATCCATTAGGCTTTGGATGCCTAACTTCAGCAAGGGACAACCAGATAGGGAAACAGCACAGAACAGGCAACCCTCACTGCAACCCGGAAATAAACCGGCCCGCAGTAGGTTCTTCTTGACAGTCTTCAGAGGGGTAACAACTTCATTTATCGAAACAGCATACAAATCTTCCTCAATGGCATTTACTCTATGCTGGGGCATAGGAGCAGTTACAACATTTGGTCTCTCCGGCGCTTCAAACTGAATCTCCTTTGCGTCGATCAGATCTTGCACTTTGTTTCTCAAGGCCCAGCAATCATCAGTAGTGTGCCCGGGACCATCAGAATGATAAGCACACCGGGCATTTGGGTTATACTTAGGAGACGCAGTGTTGACGACCTTAGGAGCTTCTTTGAGGGTCACCAGGTTGGTGGATAACAGTTGGGGTAAAATTTGAGATAAGGTCATACTCAGCCGAGTATACTGCCTCTTGGGTCTTTCGCTTCTTTGTTGATTGTACTGCTGAGGAGCAGCAACAGGTTTTGAGATGACCAAAGCATTGACAGCTTGGCGATTTTCGGGCTTGACTTGTCTTCTAAGACCATAGACGGCGCTTGCTTCTTTCTTAAACGGCCTCTTCTCAGCACTTGTGGAGGCGGCCTTTTGTATCTTTCCTGACCTGATGCCAGCTTCAATTCTCTCTCCCGTCAATATCAAATCTGTAAACCCAGCGGAGGAGTTACCAACCAAATGATTGAAAAACGGACCAGACAACGTTCCTAGAAACATATCAACCAGCTCTCGATCAGTCAATGGAGGTTGCACCCTGCCAGCCAAATCTCTCCATTTTTGAGCGTACTCTTTGAACCCTTCACCTGTCCCTAGGGACATACCCTGAAGTTGGGTACGCGTAGGAGCGAGATCAGAATTGTATTGGTATTGTCTGTAGAATGCGCTTGCCAAATCTTCCCAGTGTCGTATGCTAGTTCCATCTAACTGGTAGAACCATTCAAGTTGTGACCCTGAGAGGCTATCTTGGAAGAAGTGAATCCAAAGGTTCTTATCTGCCGTGTAAGGTTGGATTTTCCTTACGTATGACCTCAGATGCAGCTTTGGGCAGGAGATCCCATCATACTTGGCGAAGGCAGGCGCTTTAAACTTGTGTGGAATTACTACCCCAGAAGATAACCCCAAATCTCTGAAATCCAACCCTGGCACATTCTGAATTTCCATGGCGCTCAAGAGGTCCTCCAATTGCTTGTATCTGTCAGCAGCAGGTGGGTATTGTTCGTTATTATAGTCTGTCTCGTTGTCGGAGACTGCGGGACTAGGAGCTCCTCCCTCTTGGGGACTGTTCTTCTCAGCAGAAGAAGTAGTTGGATCAGCTTCATTATGGAGTGTGTTCCCAAATCTGCGTCCGGTGTTGAACAACGCAGTCCTCTTTTTCTTTTTCTTCTTCAGGAGTAGAGTCTTCAACTCCTGCTGACCCTGGGCTAGGCTTAGGACCATCTCTTGAAACTGTGCACTTTGGGCCTGAAGGGCCTTGATCGCTTGCTCACTGGATGAGTCTGGATTCATGATGACTGACCCAAATAAACAGCGCAGAAGATTAAGCAACCTGTAGAAAAAATGGGTACCTGTTATGCACATGATGCATGAGATGCTATCTATGAAATGCATTCAAGGGTTTTGGAAATTCACAATTGTTGTAGACAAAAGGAACGCACGTCATATTAATAAGAAAAGATTTGTTAGTACATAAATGCCCCATGGGCCAAAAAATACAAAATAATTTCTCAGGGTAGAAAGACATTGCGCATCCTTTTTGGTGTGATGTAGGTGTTGAGGACCTCTTGCTCATGGAGTCGGCGGGTAAGCTCTAGAACCTTCTTTTCACTGGCGTAGTAGCTAGCTTCAAAAGTATTTCGTTCCTCCTTGAGCTGAATCCAACTTTTCTGCATTTCCTCCCATGATGTAGGCATGTCTGGATGCAGGATGGTGTAGGGAATCTCTCCTTCATTGACGGGCTCTTTAATCACTGGGAGTATATGAGGATAAGGCATCATTAGACTTTGGGCTTGGGCTCGTACCCACTTGAGATAGGGCTCAAGAGGGATGGAGTTCTTGTGTCCCAGAGTCTTGCTATCAACCTTGTTGAGTTTTCCCCAAGCTCTGATGAACCTTTGGCGAAGTCCTTGCGCATCGTTGTCGAAGTCGAAAACTAAGCTAGGAATCAACATGTCATGAGGGCCATCCCTCCGTGCATATCCAAATTGCCTCAAAGCTAGGCAAGGGTTGTAGGTGATACCTCCTCTAATTCCAAGTAAAGGAACATTAGGAAATTCTCCGCAACGATCGACGATAATGACATTTTCTCTGGACCGAGAACACCAATGCACATCAGAATGAGTAAGAGTCATCAATCGTTGAGACCACCTTAAGCCTTGGTCATTCTTCAAGACAGATTGTGGAAGGTGCGAAATAAACCACCTTGCAAGGATAGGAGTACAGCACATGAGAACACCCCTCTTTCTCATTGTTCGTGTGTAAAATGAGTGAAGAATGTCCCCAAGCAATGTTGGTATTGGATTTCTGGACAAGAAGATTTTGACGGCGTTGACATCTATCAATTGGTCAGAATTTGGGAATAAGACCAACCCATAGATAAGGAGTGCCACAATCTCTTCAAAGGCTTGTAGGTCCAATGAGTTCCAACATTCTTGTGCCTTCTCAAACAAGAATTTTGCTAAGAATCCTTTGACGCCGCTTCTGGTTTCCCAATGCCCCTTGATGTCGGATGGTTGTAGATGTAATGCTCGAGCAACATCTTCCGGCTTTGGTTCCTTTTCCGTACCGTTGAAGGGTAGTTGATTAAGGATAGGGATTCTTAGGAGTTGAGAAAACTCCTCCAAAGTGGGTACCAACTGATAATCAGGGAAAGTGAAACAGTGGTGAAGAGGGTCAAAGAACTGGAATAGCACTTTCATCATGTCTTCTTCAATGTTGGTGTTGACTAGGCTGAGCAGTCTACCATGTCTTTCACTGAAGGATGAATTTTCCGGAATTCTTGAGGTGAGCTCCTTGAGTTGAGGAGAGATTCTCACAAGGTTGACTTGGATGGTATTTCTGCGAGGGATTTCCATGACCTACAAAACAAGAACAAAGATGAAGATCCAAACCCTTGAAATGGTTAGTGAATGCATTATGATGCTTTATGATGTTTATGATGTATGCACAAAACATATGTACAAGCAAATCACACCAAACCCTAGTTTCAGGCTTGCATGGGGTTTCACAGGTAAGTACCCTCTTGAGTGTAGTTGGCTTAAAAACCTGTCCTATAAATAGTAACCGGGTTCTAAGGAGCTCAATATCATTGGATTGTTTTCAATGTTCATTGTTTTGGTTTAGCCACTTAACTAGCGACCAAAATATTCCAAGAAAACAACCCTCAATGAGTGTAGTATCGAGTATCTACCAACTTCGGACTGTACCAAAGCCGGTCATCTCACTACCCCTAATCAATAGGCCAAGATGGTCAAGTAAGGTTCTAGGTCATTAGTGCTTAGTGACATCACTCAGCGGCCCCGTACTCTCCTTGATTGAACTCAAGGGTTACCGGTACTCACAAATATGTCGCACTAATATAGCTATTGCTTCGACCGTGTCGGTATACCCCGCACAGTTTCCACAACGTATTGCTATCTATGAAATGTTTCCCAAAATCCTGGCGGAGGATTATAAACCCAAACAATAGAGCCAAAGTATAAAGCAAGCAAATCAAACAATTAGTCATGCAAAAGGGGGATCTAAGCCCTAAGGTTACTCCACTTAAAAACAATCCCCAGCAGAGTCGCCAGTTCTGTGGTACGGTGGGAGAACTGACTAGTGTTTTGCGTTTGTTTTCGCAAATGTGCGGTTGAGCAAGAGTCGCCACCGACTTTTTATTTTATCCTAAGGAAAAGCACAGCAAAAACCTTTGAGATGTTTTCTTGGGTTCGGGGAGTAGATTATAGAAAGGGAAGGTATTAGCACCCTTTCTATCCATGGTTATCCATGGGCTCTTAGTTACTTGCTTAGATCACTTGCCTTTTTCAATTGTTTGAAATGGTGTTTGTGTGTGTGGGTTTGAAAATGTTTTGAAAAGAGGCCAATGTGGAGGCAACCTTTGTAATGATCCATGTTGGGATGTATACAAAGGTGTATGTCTTTTGAAAAGGTTTTCATTTGTTTTTTGAAAGTTTTTTTTTTTTGAAAGTGTTGTGAGGTGTGAAAAAACAGGCAAGTGTTTTCATATTGCAAGTTGACAAGTACTTAAGAGCGATCTACCCTAAAGTTCTCAAAGGTTTTGTTATGTTTTTAACCCTTTTAACAATTTTGTTCCACCATTGTATTTGGTGGACAATCTTGTGTTAGGATGTGAAAGGGGCGGGTGCGGGTCATCGTTTAGACCATAATTGCAATGGTGCCAAGTATCTTTGGGCATTTTCCTTAAGGGACTTGATCATTTTTCAGGCAACTTTCGAAAGCGTCATCGAGGGACTATGATCATTTGAATTGCGTTTGTTTTGCCCAAAGAGACCTAACATGCAATATGGCCCAATTTTGAAAGGCAACAAGTGGATATAACCCTAGGGGTGTTAGTGTGCAAGTGTGTTTTATTGCATACAAGAGTTTTTCTTTGAATTAGGTTTTTCTATTCCATTGATTTTATCTTGTCATACACGTCCTAATTACTAGCAATAAGAAGCGGAAATGTAAAATCCTACGCTATTACAACAATTAGGGGATGGGGATACACATTTGTACATGGGGGGTTCAACGAGAAAAATAGACAAAAAAGAAAATAGCAAAAAACAAGATATATAGAGAGAGAGAGAGAGGGAGCCCGCGCGCTGTTGGGAGGCCATCAGAAGTTCTGACCCAGATCCGCTGTCAGATGATCAACCTGTTGGTGAAACTGGATGAGTCAGAACTTCTGACTCTAAAACCTGCAAAACAGGACCTTGTTAGTGGAGAAATCAGAAGTTCTGATTTCCCTGCGCTGCAAGACAGAAGTTTGTTAGTGGAGAAACCAGAAGTTCTGATTCTGCTGAAAAGGCAATAACTCTCAGAGTTTCTGATGTCATTGACAGCAAAACAGGCTTCAGATGTGCTAACGTCAAAGTCAGCACTTGGCTTTTTCCTGTACTAATCAGAACATCTGCAATCCTGTTGTTACTCCACAAAACAGGAAACATATTTGGAACAGATCCAGCAAAATAGCAAAAATGTTTCAGAGGTCAGAGTCACCAAGGTCACAGGCAAGTCTATACTGGCTCAGAACGTTCTGAGGTATGAGAATCCTCAGAACATAAACAGCAATAACATGAATATTTACATTATGTTACTTGAATATGCACAGCTGATGATGCTTAACAGTGTGGTGAGGGTCAGCAGGTGCTTACCTGACTGTCTGGAAAATGGTGGGTGAAAGTTAGCTTTTGGTTCTGGTGGTGTTCTGGACAGATTTGGAAAAAGGGAAGTGAAGGTGTATACGTGTATAGGGTCAGAAGTTTGGAAAGAACGTTTTTTTTGGTTTACAGAAAAGAGCTGGATGTTTGATGAAGTTGAAGGTAAGAAACTTAAAGTTATGAAACAAAGCTGGAGATTTTGGCAGAGTTTCAGAATGTTATGTTGCTAGGAGTTTCGTTTCTCTCTTAGCAATTTTTTTCTGCTTCTTTTCTTGAACGTCCTTTGCAGTGGTGAAAGCTCTCTATTTATAGGCAAAGTTCTTGTGGATGTCTTGAACATTTAAGGCGCCAACAGAGTTTGAATTTGTTCTTTGACAGAAATTTCTGGGAAGTTGTGATAACAGCTATCTTTCAGCCTAGGTAGCAGCAGCAGGCGTAGATTGGGGGAAGTGACCTCTGAAGTGGGCGGTGGCGTGAAGACCCATGCCAGAATCTGTGCAAAAGCATTTTCCAAGCCACACGTGAATGCTCAGGAGTGGTTGGAAGCATTAATGGGCATTAAATGGTGACAAGACCTGTCAATACCAACATTCTGGTAATGGAAACCAGCGTTGCATCAGCAGCGTAAACCATGCTCTGGCCTTGGTTACCTGTTGTCTTAGCAAGCTCTAGAGATTCTCCTGGTTTTCTGGTACGTTCCTTGGATCTACTTCTGGACAATCTGGACTTAGAGATTCTGTATCAATGTGACACCTATCCTTCTGACCTTTCATCTTCTGATTTCAACCTGTTCTGCAGGAGCCTTCATACTTTCCTGTTTCTCTTGCATTCCTTTAGCAAGTTCTGACTGAGCTTGTGTAACTGCTGAAGGGGCATGTTCTGTTTGAGGCTTACACTCTGAACCACGTCTACAACTTCTGATTGAACTGATGTAGCTGCTGAAGAGCCAACTTCTGACCACGCTGAGCCAAATTTGCAACTTCTGACCGTCTTCATCTGGAATGGGTCCAGAAGTTCTGAAGCGCTGATTTTTCTAAAAACACTTATTTTAAAGAAACATTCTAAGCACTTAGAATTTGATTTTCCTCAAGATGAAAGCGTTGTTTCTGGAGTTTGTGAGACCATCTTGCTCTTGTAAGTGACTTGCTTGGGCAAAAGGATAACCCAGGACTTGGATTTGTTTCAGGGGACTTTGAAAAAATCTAAGATGGTTTTCTGAAGAAAGGGAGGGCAAATTTTGGGGTACAACAGTTGCCCCTGTTCAATCTTCTTGAACCTGAAGAGTTAGATTGGCGAGTTTGCCTTTCGCGACTCGAGGGTAAAAGGAGATTGGACACCAGAGTGCCCGAAAATTTGCACTCGCCTAGTAGAGTATCAGCAACGGGAATGGGCTTACAGATGCCATTTGGAGAGGCGGTAGATAAGGAGATGGGCTTACAGATGCCATCCGGAGACGTGACAGAACCTTGTCGGGAATGGGCTTATAGATGCCATTTGGAAGTGTCGATCGCATAAGAGATTCCTTAGCGAGAAACTTGTATATTTGAGAAAGACGGATGTTTTCCTGGCTTGTTACAGGTGTTTGATCTTCAATCTCCTTATGCAGATGTGCCCTGGCTAGATACAGGTATCGAATCTACAATCAGTTGCTCACAGATGTGCCCTGGCTAGATACAGGAGTCGAATCTTCGGACTCTTCAGACGTGCCCTGGCTAGATACAGGAATCGAGTCTGGAAACGTTGCAGTTGATAGATGTGCCCTGGCTGGATACAGGAATCGAATCTTTGAACTCTTCAGACGTGCCCTGGCTAGATGCAGGAATCGAGTCTGGAAACGTTGCAGTTGATAGATGTGCCCTGGCTGGATACAGGAATCGAATCTTTGAACTCTTCAGACGTGCCCTGGCTAGATGCAGGAATCGAGTCTGGAAACGTTGCAGTTGATAGATGTGCCCTGGCTGGATACAGGAATCGAATCTTTGAACTCTTCAGACGTGCCCTGGCTAGATACAGGAATCGAGTCTGGAAACGTTGCAGTTGATAGATGTGCCCTGGCTGGATACAGGAATCGAATCTTTGAACTCTTCAGACGTGCCCTGGCTAGATACAGGAATCGAGTCTGGAAACGTTGCAGTTGATAGATGTGCCCTGGCTGGATACAGGAATCGAATCTTTGAACTCTTCAGACGTGCCCTGGCTAGATACAGGAATCGAGTCTGGAAACGTTGCAGTTGATAGATGTGCCCTGGCTGGATACAGGAATCGAATCTTTGAACTCTTCAGACGTGCCCTGGCTAGATACAGGAATCGAGTCTGGAAACGTTGCAGTTGATAGATGTGCCCTGGATGGATACAGGAATCGAATCTTTGAACTCTTCAGACGTGCCCTGGCTAGATACAGGAATCGAGTCTGGAAACGTTGCAGTTGATAGATGTGCCCTGGCTGGATACAGGAATCGAATCTTTGAACTCTTCAGACGTGCCCTGGCTAGATACAGGAATCGAGTCTGGAAACTGATCACTCTCAGATATGCCCTGGCTAGATACAGGTATCGAATCCGGAATTTGTGACAGTTGAAGGTAGTTGTTTTTGGGATCGTCTTTTTTTTTTGAAAAGGCAAAAACATAAGTTGTATGCAATGTCGTGATGTATGATATGCACGATGTCATGATGCTCAATCATGAGATAGTGTTGTATGCGTTTTATCATGTATGTAAGCAAGATGTATGAAAATGTGAAATGTTTATGAGTGTAATTTCATCTTAGGAAAATAAATCCTTGACGAACGGCTGGGGAGTTGCCCTGTGGCCGAGATACTTTGTTGAAGTTTTGATGAGAGGCCTGCTTGAGGACTTTAATGATGGATCCCGCTGGGGGTAATGATGATAAACTCTGCTGGGGATACCAAAGATAAAATCCGCTGGGGATTTGAAAGATAAACTCCGCTGGGGATTTGAAAGATAAACTCCGCTGGGGATGATCAAAGATAAAATCCGCTGGGGATTTGAAAGATAAACTCCGCTGGGGATTTGAAAGATAAACTCCGCTGGGGATTTGAAAGATAAACTCCGCTGGGGATGATCAAAGATAAAATCCGCTGGGGATTTGAAAGAACTTTGTTGGGGGCGATCTTCCGTGGCGATTGGCTGAGGATAACCCAGTTATAAGCCCTTGTGAGGAATAACTCTGAATAAAGTTAGGGAGAGACGTCCGTATTCTGCGGGGAACAAGCTTCCAGAATCTACTGGGGATAAGCTTTAAGACCTGCCGGGGTGGTTTTGCTTTTTCAAGGTTGTCGGGGAATCGACTCAGCTTGGGGAGAGTATTGCCGACTCTTGTTTCACTCTGCGGAGAGTTGAGATGATTTGGTCACATTCTTCAGTTGAATCTAACCGGGTACCTTGGCGGACAAAGCAATCAGACTGCATCAGACAACTTCACATTGCCCCTGTTTTCCGATGTCACCTGCAATTGATCTTTTGTTTCATATGCAAATATTTATGAATCAGCAATTTTAATGTCAAATGCATATATCAAAAATGAACATTGGACGTTCTTCGCAAGACAAAACAGAAAAGAAAACAATGGTAATTTGTATGGACAAGTGAATTTGTATTGATTTGAACTTTGCCTGTGAATAGGCGTTTTTATACAAGAGGCTGACATCCTAGTAAGAGGACGCCGCCAAATAACATAGAATTTTGAAAAGGAAATAAAACAGCTATGTGAATGATCCCACTGGGTTCCAACTCTGCTATTGCCTTTATGTCTCCGGGCGTCTCATCGCTTTGCTGCCTGGTGGAAGATGAAGCTGATTGGTCGATGCCGAAGTCTGAGCCAGGTAGTTGATACTGAATTCTGGATGCGATGTGATCCAATGAGACATAGTGTTACACTCCATCCCTAACTTTTGCCTGGACCGCCCTTTCAGGTTTTCAGTCCACCGGGATACCCATTTTTGCCCAAGCCGCCTTTTCAGGTTTTCGACTTGCCGGGTGTACAGATTCTTTTTCATTTCATCCCTTATTTTTGCCCGAACCCTTTTGGTTCGCCGGGAAGCCCTTATTTTTGCCTAGGTATGTCAACCTAGCGGGTCTTTTATTTATGCGTAGTATTTTTTTCACTATGTCTGCATTGGCGGGATGAGGAAGGTCGTCACCATCCATGGTGGTTAGGATCATGGCTCCTCCTGAGAACACACGCTTAACCACAAATGGCCCTTCATACGTAGGGGTCCATTTGCCCCTGGGATCACCTTGAGGAAGGATGATGCGTTTGATTACCAGGTCCCCAACTTGATACTCTCGTGGTTTGACTTTCTTGTTAAATGCCCTGATCATCCGTTTTTGATACGTTTGACCATGACAGATAGCACTGAGCCTCTTTTCGTCAATCAGATTTAATTGATTAAGTCGAGTCTGGATCCAATCATCTTCATTCAAGTCTGCATCCTTCATTATCCGGAGAGAGGGTATCTGAACTTCAATTGGCAAGACTGCCTCCATGCCATAGACCAAAGAGAAAGGAGTTGCCCCAGTTGATGTTCCGGTTGAGGTACGGTACCCATGCAGAGCGAACGGTAACATCTCGTGCCAATCTTTATAGGTTACTGTCATTTTCTGCACAATTTTCTTGATATTCTTATTGGCTGCCTCTACAGCCCCATTCATCTTCGGCCGGTAGGGAGAAGAATTGTGGTGCTGTATTTTGAATTGTTCACAGAGTTCAGTGATCATTTTGTTATTGAGATTGGTACCGTTGTCCGTAATGATTCTTTCCGGGACGCCGTACCGACAGATCAGATTATGCCGAATGAATCGTGCCACAACAGTCTTGGTTACCGTAGCATAGGATGCTGCTTCAACCCACTTTGTGAAGTAATCGATTGCTACTAGAATGAAGCGATGCCCATTAGATGCCGTAGGTTTGATCTCACCGATCATGTCTATGCCCCACATTGCAAACGGCCAAGGTGCAGTCAGAACATTCAAAGGAACCGGAGGGATATGCACTTTGTCAGCATAGATCTGGCATTTATGACAAGTTCGGGAATGTTGGTAACAATCGGCTTCCATTGTGGACCAGAAATATCCTGCCCGAAGGATTTTCTTAGCCATGGTGTGTCCACTGGAATGCGTTCCAAATGCGCCTTCATGTAATTCCATCATAATTTCCTCTGCTTCAGCTTTATCCACACAACGTAGCAGAGTTGAATCATGATTCCGTTTGTAGAGAATGCCGTCGCTGAGGAAGAATTTTGCGGCAAACCTCCTCATGAACTTCTTATCATTGACAGATGCACCTTCAGGGTATTCCTGAGCTTCCAGATACCTCTTCACCTCATGGTACCAGGGTTTTTCAGTCACCTTCTCAGTCTCGAGCTCGCAGCAGTATGCCGGTTCATCTAACTTCTAGATTATGATTCGGGGAGCCTCATTGTCCCATTTAACTTTGAACATTGAAGACATCGTAGCTAGGGCGTCTGCTAGCTGATTCTCCTCTCTAGGGAAGTGTTCGAAAGTTATCTCTTCAAAGTGGGGAAGCAAGGTCAACACATACTCCTTGTAAGGGATAAGATTCGGGTGTTTCGTATCCCACTCGCCTTTGATCTGATTGATCACGAGAGCGGAATCTCCGAAAACACTTAGAAATTTGATCCTTAAGTCGATTGCAGCTTGTAAACCCATGATACATGCCTCATATTCTGCCATATTGTTGGTGCAGCTGAAACATAATCGGGCGGTGAGGGGAGTATGAGTTCCTTTGGGAGATATGATTACAGCGCCGACGCCGTTACCCAGAGCATTGGAGGCTCCATCAAAATGCATAGACCATCGGGATCCTTCCTCATGTCCTTCATCCGGTCCAGGTACTTCACAGTCAGTTACCACCATGATGTCTTCGTCCGGAAAATCAAAGTTCAGTGATTGGTAATCGTCCACAGGTTGGTGTGCCAAATGATCTGCCAGTACACTTCCCTTAATTGCCTTCTGAGTTGTATACTGGATGTCATATTCTGTCAAGATCATTTGCCACCTCGCTATTCTTCCAGACAGAGCGGGCTTTTCAAATATGTACTTGATGGGATCCATCTTTGAAATCAATAAAGTAGTGTGAGTCAGCATATACTGTCTCAGCCGGCGAGCAGCCCATACAAGAGCGCAACAAGTTTTCTCGAGCAGTGAGTAACGAGACTCACAGTCGGTAAACTTTTTGCTCAAGTAATAAATAGCGTGCTCTTTTCGGCCAGACTCGTCATGCTGCCCCAGCACACACCCCATTGAATTGTCAAGTACTGTTAAGTAGAGTATCAGAGGTCTTCCTTCCACCGGTGGCATAAGAATGGGTGGCTCTTGGAGATATTCCTTTATCTTTTCAAAGGCAGCCTGACATTCATCATTCCAGCGTACTACTTGATCTTTCTTCAGTAATTTGAAGATTGGCTCACAAGTAGCAGTCAGATGTGAGATGAATCGGGCAATGTAATTCAGTCGTCCCAGGAAACTTCTGACTTCTTTCTCTGTTCTTGGAGTCGGCATCTCTTGTATGGCTTTTACCTTGGCAGGGTCCACCTGAATACCCTTATCACTTACAATGAAACCTAGCAATTTTCCGGATCTTACCCCAAAGGTGCATTTGTTGGGATTCAATCTCAGCTTGTACAACTTGAGTCGGTCAAACAACTTCCTCAGATGGTCAAGGTGCTCCTCCTCAGTTTGAGACCTTGCAATCATGTCATCAACATATACTTCAATCTCATGATGGATCATATCATGAAATAAAGTGACCATGGCGCGTTGATAGGTTGCCCCAGCATTTTTCAATCCGAATGGCATGACCTTATAACAGAAGGTGCCCCACTGAGTCACAAAGGTAGTCTTCTCCATATCTTCCGGAGCCATCTTGATCTGATTATACCCTGAAAAACCATCCATGAAGGAGAACACCTTGTGTTGAGCTGTATTGTCAACAAGGACATCAATGTGAGGTAGGGGGAAGTCATCCTTGGGGCTGGCCCTGTTCAGATCCCTGTAGTCAACACACATCCTGACTTTACCGTCCTTCTTCGGTACTGGCACCACATTGGCAACCCACTGAGGGTATGAAGTCACTGCAAGGAATCCGGCATCAAACTGCTTCATAACTTCGGCCTTGATCTTTTCAGACATTTCTGGACGCATCCGTCGGACTTTTTGCTTTACCGGAGGGCAATCTTCATTGGTTGGCAGGTAGTGAACTACAATGTCGGCATCCAAACCAGGCATATCTTCATAGGACCAAGCAAAAATATCCATGTAGTCTTGTAGCATCTGGATCAATCGTTGCTTCACGCTGAGCTCTAGATTGGCACCAATCTTGACCTCTTTCCTATCTGTCTCAGTACCCAAGTTAATTGTTTCCACAGGCTCTTCATGTGGTTGAATAGCCCTCTCTTCCTGGAGTGGCAGTCTTGCGAGTTCACCAGGCACTTCGCAATCATCTTCACCTTCGTCCTCGGCCAAGTTGATCGGATTTTCGAAGTCATAACTGGCGGTAGCAGAGCTGTTACCAGTGAGATCCAGAGTGGATTGAAACCTGTATAAGTGAGTGTGTGTAAATATAGCTGTTTTGCAATATATATAACACAGAAAGGAAAAGAGCACAAGATTTGAAATGCAACAAACGTCCAATGCTTTGATTGATGATATATGAAAATGTCATACAAAAAGCCCTCACAAATGGAGCTACGATGCCCCGGGTAGGACACCGAGCCAACAAAGTTTTAACATATTGTCTGTTACAAATTTGGAAATCAAAAGAAATCAATTACTGCGTGACAAATGTGATAGGGGTAAAATCCTTTGCCGTCCAGTTGCTTGGTCCATCGCTGGTAGTCGGGTAGATCCAACTGTCAAACTCCGCTTCCTCTACATCCTCCTCGATAGCATTCACCCTTGAGCTGGAAATAAACACCGGAGCCTTTCTGATCTTCTCTTTGCGCACAGCCCTCTGAGCCTCTGCAGTAAAGCCTAGACCAAACTTGTCGTTCTTCTGAGTGAAGTCAGGAAGCTGACCCCAATTTGCACAATTGCCTTTCTGAACCACAGCCCGGGCATCCCTTAGGGAAGCCATTTTCAAGGAAACATTCTCTTCGACCGCTGACTCTGCTGCTGCTGAAATTGGATGTACTTCCTCGAAATGCTGAAAGGGGGTTTCAATAAACTCCCCGTCCATCTCAATGTATCTGAAGGAATTCAAATGGCTCACCATGTACTCCTCTTCTCCTTGCACAGTGACGATCTTCCCCCTGACGGGATATTTCAGCTTCTGGTGCAAGGTGGAGGTCACTGCCCCAGCTTTATGGATCCAAGGTCGACCCAGTAGACAAGAGTACGATGGACGTATATCCATCACATAAAAAGTAGAGTCAAACACTTGGGAGCCCACACGAATAGGGATGTTGACCTCTCCATGAACCATCCTTTTTGAACCGTCAAAGGCCCTGACGATGATATTGCTGGGTTTCAATTCCAGGCCTTCATAATTCAGACGGTCTAAAGCCTTTTTCGGTAGAACATTCAAGGAAGAACCAGTATCCACCAATACATGTGCCAGAGTAGTGCCCCTGCATTCGATAGAGACATGCAGGGCGTTGTTGTGGTCTTTTCCCTTTGCAGTCAGCTCAGCATCTGAAAAACCCAAGCCATTGTCTGCTGTCAGATTTGCTACGCAATCAGCGAATTGGACTGCAGATGTATCCTGTGGTACATGGGCCGTCTTGAGAAATGAGATCAAGGCCTTAGCATGGGCCTCGGAGCATATCAATAAAGAGAGCATGGAGATCTTGGAGGGCGTATGCCCCAGCTGCTCGACAACATTGAAGTCACTCTTCTTTATTATTTTCAGGATCTCCTCCATTTCTTGTTGGGAGGCCTCAGCATTTATAGGTATTGGTGCCTCCCTCCGGGAAGGCTCCTCTTCAATCCCTTTGCCCCGAGCATTTGATGACTCGGCAGCAGGGGAGACAACTTGATCAGCAGTAGGAACAGGTAAACTTGTAGGTTTTATAAGGAGGGGTTTTCGAGTAGCAGGCGGTGCAATGTCAGGCGAGAAGAGCCTGCCCCTGCGGGTGACCTTGGCTGGACCAGTGATATTGCAGATACTAGCGCCAGTGTTGAATTCTTGTTTGATTCCATTCACATATACGTCTGCCCCATAATGCCAGGGGACAGCTTTATCAGACACATAGGGGAGAGGCCCCGGAACAGTAATAACAACAGGTGCAACAGTCATGATTGGGACGGGCTTCTTCGGGAGAGCCTTGATTGGATTATTGAAGATGGTGACCACAAAAACTTCTTCTACCGGAACCAGCTGAACAACAGACTTCTTAAACAGAATCTCCTTACTATCCATTAGGCTTTGGATGCCTAACTTCAGCAAGGGACAACCAGATAGGGAAACAGCACAGAACAAGCAACCCTCACTGCAACTCGGAAATAAACCGGCCCGCAGTAGGTTCTTCTTGACAGTCTTCAGAGGGGTAACAACTTCATTTATCGAAACAGCATACAAATCTTCCTCAATGGCATTTACTCTATGCTGGGGCATAGGAGCAGTTACAACATTTGGTCTCTCCGGCGCTTCAAACTGAATCTCCTTTGCGTCGATCAGATCTTGCACTTTGTTTCTCAAGGCCCAGCAATCATCAGTAGTGTGCCCGGGACCATCAGAATGATAAGCACACCGGGCATTTGGGTTATACTTAGGAGACGCAGTGTTGACGACCTTAGGAGCTTCTTTGAGGGTCACCAGGTTGGTGGATAACAGTTGGGGTAAAATTTGAGATAAGGTCATACTCAGCCGAGTATACTGCCTCTTGGGTCTTTCGCTTCTTTGTTGATTGTACTGCTGAGGAGCAGCAACAGGTTTTGAGATGACCAAAGCATTGACGGCTTGGCGATTTTCGGGCTTGACTTGTCTTCTAAGACCATAGACGGCGCTTGCTTCTTTCTTAAACGGCCTCTTCTCAGCACTTGTGGAGGCGGCCTTTTGTATCTTTCCTGACCTGATGCCAGCTTCAATTCTCTCTCCCGTCAATATCAAATCTGTAAACCCAGCGGAGGAGTTACCAACCAAATGATTGAAAAACGGACCAGACAACGTTCCTAGAAACATATCAACCAGCTCTCGATCAGTCAATGGAGGTTGCACCCTGCCAGCCAAATCTCTCCATTTTTGAGCGTACTCTTTGAACCCTTCACCTGTCCCTAGGGACATACCCTGAAGTTGGGTACGCGTAGGAGCGAGATCAGAATTGTATTGGTATTGTCTGTAGAATGCGCTTGCCAAATCTTCCCAGTGTCGTATGCTAGTTCCATCTAACTGGTAGAACCATTCAAGTTGTGACCCTGAGAGGCTATCTTGGAAGAAGTGAATCCAAAGGTTCTTATCTGCCGTGTAAGGTTGGATTTTCCTTACGTATGACCTCAGATGCAGCTTTGGGCAGGAGATCCCATCATACTTGGCGAAGGCAGGCGCTTTAAACTTGTGTGGAATTACTACCCCAGAAGATAACCCCAAATCTCCGAAATCCAACCCTGGCACATTCTGAATTTCCATGGCGCTCAAGAGGTCCTCCAATTGCTTGTATCTGTCAGCAGCAGGTGGGTATTGTTCGTTATTATAGTCTGTCTCGTTGTCGGAGACTGCGGGACTAGAAGCTCCTCCCTCTTGGGGACTGTTCTTCTCAGCATAAGAAATAGTTGGATCAGCTTCATTATGGAGTGTGTTCCCAAATCTGCGTCCGGTGTTGAACAACGCAGTCCTCTTTTTCTTTTTCTTCTTCAGGAGTAGAGTCTTCAACTCCTGCTGACCCTGGGCTAGGCTTAGGACCATCTCTTGAAACTGTGCACTTTGGGCCTGAAGGGCCTTGATCGCTTGCTCACTGGATGAGTCTGGATTCATGATGACTGACCCAAATAAACAGCGCAGAAGATTAAGCAACCTGTAGAAAAAATGGGTACCTGTTATGCACATGATGCATGAGATGCTATCTATGAAATGCATTCAAGGGTTTTGGAAATTCACAATTGTTGTAGACAAAAGGAACGCACGTCATATTAATAAGAAAAGATTTGTTAGTACATAAATGCCCCATGGGCCAAAAAATACAAAATAATTTCTCAGGGTAGAAAGACATTGCGCATCCTTTTTGGTGTGATGTAGGTGTTGAGGACCTCTTGCTCATGGAGTCGGCGGGTAAGCTCTAGAACCTTCTTTTCACTGGCGTAGTAGCTAGCTTCAAAAGTATTCCGTTCCTCCTTGAGCTGAATCCAACTTTTCTGCATTTCCTCCCATGATGTAGGCATGTCTGGATGCAGGATGGTGTAGGGAATCTCTCCTTCATTGACGGGCTCTTTAATCACTGGGAGTATATGAGGATAAGGCATCATTAGACTTTGGGCTTGGGCTCGTACCCACTTGAGATAGGGCTCAAGAGGGATGGAGTTCTTGTGTCCCAGAGTCTTGCTATCAACCTTGTTGAGTTTTCCCCAAGCTCTGTGAACCTTTGGCGAAGTCCTTGCGCATCGTTGTCGAAGTCGAAAACTAAGCTAGGAATCAACATGTCATGAGGGCCATCCCTCCGTGCATATCCAAATTGCCTCAAAGCTAGGCAAGGGTTGTAGGTGATACCTCCTCTAATTCCAAGTAAAGGAACATTAGGAAATTCTCCGCAACGATCGACGATGATGACATTTTCTCTGGACCGAGAACACCAATGCACATCAGAATGAGTAAGAGTCATCAATCGTTGAGACCACCTTAAGCCTTGGTCATTCTTCAAGACAGATTGTGGAAGGTGCGAAATAAACCACCTTGCAAGGATAGGAGTACAGCACATGAGAACACCCCTCTTTCTCATTGTTCGTGTGTAAAATGAGTGAAGAATGTCCCCAAGCAATGTTGGTATTGGATTTCTGGACAAGAAGATTTTGACGGCGTTGACATCTATCAATTGGTCAGAATTTGGGAATAAGACCAACCCATAGATAAGGAGTGCCACAATCTCTTCAAAGGCTTGTAGGTCCAATGAGTTCCAACATTCTTGTGCCTTCTCAAACAAGAATTTTGCTAAGAATCCTTTGACGCCGCTTCTGGTTTCCCAATGCCCCTTGATGTCGGATGGTTGTAGATGTAATGCTCGAGCAACATCTTCCGGCTTTGGTTCCTTTTCCGTACCGTTGAAGGGTAGTTGATTAAGGATAGGGATTCTTAGGAGTTGAGAAAACTCCTCCAAAGTGGGTACCAACTGATAATCAGGGAAAGTGAAACAGTGGTGAAGAGGGTCAAAGAACTGGAATAGCACTTTCATCATGTCTTCTTCAATGTTGGTGTTGACTAGGCTGAGCAGTCTACCATGTCTTTCACTGAAGGATGAATTTTCCGGAATTCTTGAGGTGAGCTCCTTGAGTTGAGGAGAGATTCTCACAAGGTTGACTTGGATGGTATTTCTGCGAGGGATTTCCATGACCTACAAAACAAGAACAAAGATGAAGATCCAAACCCTTGAAATGGTTAGTGAATGCATTATGATGCTTTATGATGTTTATGATGTATGCACAAAACATATGTACAAGCAAATCACACCAAACCCTAGTTTCAGGCTTGCATGGGGTTTCACAGGTAAGTACCCTCTTGAGTGTAGTTGGCTTAAAAACCTGTCCTATAAATAGTAACCGGGTTCTAAGGAGCTCAATATCATTGGATTGTTTTCAATGTTCATTGTTTTGGTTTAGCCACTTAACTAGCGACCAAAATATTCCAAGAAAACAACCCTCAATGAGTGTAGTATCGAGTATCTACCAACTTCAGACTGTACCAAAGCCGGTCATCTCACTACCCCTAATCAATAGGCCAAGATGGTCAAGTAAGGTTCTAGGTCATTAGTGCTTAGTGACATCACTCAGCGGCCCCGTACTCTCCTTGATTGAACTCAAGGGTTACCGGTACTCACAAATATGTCGCACTAATATAGTTATTGCTTCGACCGTGTCGGTATACCCCGCACAGTTTCCACAACGTATTGCTATCTATGAAATGTTTCCCAAAATCCTGGCGGAGGATTATAAACCCAAACAATAGAGCCAAAGTATAAAGCAAGCAAATCAAACAATTAGTCATGCAAAAGGGGGATCTAAGCCCTAAGGTTACTCCACTTAAAAACAATCCCCAGTAGAGTCGCCAGTTCTGTGGTACGGTGGGAGAACTGACTAGTGTTTTGCGTTTGTTTTCGCAAATGTGCGGTTGAGCAAGAGTCGCCACCGACTTTTTATTTTATCCTAAGGAAAAGCACAGCAAAAACCTTTGAGATGTTTTCTTGGGTTCGGGGAGTAGATTATAGAAAGGGAAGGTATTAGCACCCTTTCTATCCATGGTTATCCATGGGCTCTTAGTTACTTGCTTAGATCACTTGCCTTTTTCAATTGTTTGAAATGGTGTTTGTGTGTGTGGGTTTGAAAATGTTTTGAAAAGAGGCCAATGTGGAGGCAACCTTTGTAATGATCCATGTTGGGATGTATACAAAGGTGTATGTCTTTTGAAAAGGTTTTCATTTGTTTTTTGAAAGTTTTTTTTTTGAAAGTGTTGTGAGGTGTGAAAAAACAGGCAAGTGTTTTCATATTGCAAGTTGACAAGTACTTAAGAGCGATCTACCCTAAAGTTCTCAAAGGTTTTGTTATGTTTTTAACCCTTTTAACAATTTTGTTCCACCATTGTATTTGGTGGACAATCTTGTGTTAGGATGTGAAAGGGGCGGGTGCGGGTCATCGTTTAGACCATAATTGCAATGATGCCAAGTATCTTTGGGCATTTTCCTTAAGGGACTTGATCATTTTTCAGGCAACTTTCGAAAGCGTCATCGAGGGACTATGATCATTTGAATTGCGTTTGTTTTGCCCAAAGAGACCTAACATGCAATATGGCCCAATTTTGAAAGGCAACAAGTGGATATAACTCTAGGGGTGTTAGTGTGCAAGTGTGTTTTATTGCATACAAGAGTTTTTCTTTGAATTAGGTTTTTCTATTCCATTGATTTTATCTTGTCATACACGTCCTAATTACTAGCAATAAGAAGCGGAAATGTAAAATCCTACGCTATTACAACAATTAGGGGAGGGGGATACACATTTGTACATGGGGGGTTCAACGAGAAAAATAGACAAAAAAGAAAATAGCAAAAAACAAGATATATAGAGAGAGAGAGGGAGCCCGCGCGCTGTTGGGAGGCCATCAGAAGTTCTGACCCAGATCCGCCGTCAGATGATCAACCTGTTGGTGAAACTGGATGAGTCAGAACTTCTGACTCTAAAACCTGCAAAACAGGACCTTGTTAGTGGAGAAATCAGAAGTTCTGATTTCCCTGCGCTGCAAGACAGAAGTTTGTTAGTGGAGAAACCAGAAGTTCTGATTCTGCTGAAAAGGTAATAACTCTCAGAGTTTCTGATGTCATTGACAGCAAAACAGGCTTCAGATGTGCTAACGTCAAAGTCAGCACTTGGCTTTTTCCTGTACTAATCAGAACATCTGCAATCCTGTTGTTACTCCACAAAACAGGAAACATATTTGGAACAGATCCAGCAAAATAGCAAAAATGTTTCAGAGGTCAGAGTCACCAAGGTCACAGGCAAGTCTATACTGGCTCAGAACGTTCTGAGGTATGAGAATCCTCAGAACATAAACAGCAATAACATGAATATTTACATTATGTTACTTGAATATGCACAGCTGATGATGCTTAACAGTGTGGTGAGGGTCAGCAGGTGCTTACCTGACTGTCTGGAAAATGGTGGGTGAAAGTTAGCTTTTGGTTCTGGTGGTGTTCTGGACAGATTTGGAAAAAGGGAAGTGAAGGTGTATACGTGTATAGGGTCAGAAGTTTGGAAAGAACGTTTTTTTTGGTTTACAGAAAAGAGCTGGATGTTTGATGAAGTTGAAGGTAAGAAACTTAAAGTTATGAAACAAAGCTGGAGATTTTGGCAGAGTTTCAGAATGTTATGTTGCTAGGAGTTTCGTTTCTCTCTTAGCAATTTTTTTCTGCTTCTTTTCTTGAACGTCCTTTGCAGTGGTGAAAGCTCTCTATTTATAGGCAAAGTTCTTGTGGATGTCTTGAACATTTAAGGCGCCAACAGAGTTTGAATTTGTTCTTTGACAGAAATTTCTGGGAAGTTGTGATAACAGCTATCTTTCAGCCTAGGTAGCAGCAGCAGGCGTAGATTGGGGGAAGTGACCTCTGAAGTGGGCGGTGGCGTGAAGACCCATGCCAGAATCTGTGCAAAAGCATTTTCCAAGCCACACGTGAATGCTCAGGAGTGGTTGGAAGCATTAATGGGCATTAAATGGTGACAAGACCTGTCAATACCAACATTCTGGTAATGGAAACCAGCGTTGCATCAGCAGCGTAAACCATGCTCTGGCCTTGGTTACCTGTTGTCTTAGCAAGCTCTAGAGATTCTCCTGGTTTTCTGGTACGTTCCTTGGATCTACTTCTGGACAATCTGGACTTAGAGATTCTGTATCAATGTGACACCTATCCTTCTGACCTTTCATCTTTTTGATTTCAACCTGTTCTGCAGGAGCCTTCATACTTTCCTGTTTCTCTTGCATTCCTTTAGCAAGTTCTGACTAAGCTTGTGTAACTGCTGAAGGGGCATGTTCTGTTTGAGGCTTACACTCTGAACCACGTCTACAACTTCTGATTGAACTGATGTAGCTGCTGAAGAGCCAACTTCTGACCACGCTGAGCCAAATTTGCAACTTCTGACCGTCTTCATCTGGAATGGGTCCAGAAGTTCTGAAGCGCTGATTTTTCTAAAAACACTTATTTTAAAGAAACATTCTAAGCACTTAGAATTTGATTTTCCTCAAGATGAAAGCGTTGTTTCTGGAGTTTGTGAGACCATCTTGCTCTTGTAAGTGACTTGCTTGGGCAAAAGGATAACCCAGGACTTGGATTTGTTTCAGGGGACTTTGAAAAAATCTAAGATGGTTTCCTGAAGAAAGGGAGGGCAAATTTTGGGGTACAACAACTGCCCACTGTTGAAATCAGGCATCTAACGCCTGATGGATACCCAAGAGATCCTCTTTCAAAAGACTCCTGTTGATGCTATCACCCATGTTACTCCTGCTACCTTTGATACTACAACCAATGACATTGCTATAATAACCATCTTCGACGATCTTTCCAAGACCTGCAAAAGGTCTGTTAAGATCACGCCTGATCCTAAGTTTGTGCCTTTGAAAATCACCATGCCAGGGCCTGTCCCGTATAAAACTAACAAGACAATACCGTGGAACTACGGAGGAGAAATATTCTACCATGGTGTCAAACTGATTGAATCAGTCCAAGAGAATTCCGATGTTGAAACCCCTTATATAGGTAATATTGCGGGAACGAGTAAGATAACTCGCAGCGGAAGGATATTCTCTCCGTAGATTTCTCCTCCACGAGCAGTCTTCGGACCCTCGAGAGTTTCTGTGCCTGTTAAGCCATTTGTGCAAAGCCCGGTAATTGAAGAACTTGATGCTCCTGAAGTTAGACCCTCTGATGTTGCTACCAAAGGTAAGGGGATACTAGAAGCGCCTGTCAGGACGAAGGCTCAGACTGTGGTAATCCCCGAGACCACCCAGAAAGAGATGGAAGAAATCTTAAAGATAATCAAGAAGAGTGACTACGATGTCGTGGAACAGCTAGGGCAGACCCCTTCCAAAATCTCCATGTTAGCTCTCCTACTCTGCTCTGAGGCCCATGCCAAGGCCTTGATCAAATTTCTAAAGACGGCACACGTGCCTCAAGAAACTTCGGCTGATCAGTTTCAAGAGTGCGTGGCTAGCCTTACTGCTGATAATGGTCTTGGTTTTTCCGATGCTGACTTGACTCATAAGGGAAGAAAACATAACGACGGGCTGCATGTCTCAGTAGAGTGCAAGGGAACCACACTTGTCCATGTCCTGGTGGATACCGGTCCATCTTTGAATGTGCTACCGAAAAAGGAGTTGGACCGATTGGACTGCGAAGGTTTGACCCTAAAACCCAGTAACATCGTTGTTAGAGCCTTCGACGGTTCTAAGAGGATGGTTCATGGAGAAGTGGACATTCCAATCAAGGTGGGTACAGAAATTTTCAACTCTACCTTTTATGTGATGGACATCCTTCCTTCATATTCTTGCTTGTTGGGAAGGCCGTGGATCCACAATGTTGGGGCAGTTACTTCCTCTCTGCACCAAATGCTAAAGTATCCAGTTCAGGGAAAGATCATAACGGTCCACGGTGAGGAAGAGTACATGATAAGTCACCTCAAATCCTTCTGCTATGTGGATTTAGATGGCGAGTTCATAGAAACGCCTTTCTAACATTTTGAAGAGGTTCCTCTCGAAGTCGCAATTGCAAAGACAATAGATGATGTGCCTATCATTTCCAAGCCTGTGTCTCAGATGGCATGCCTCAAGGATGCGGAGGCTGTAATCAAAGAAGGAAGGAGTATAGTGTGGGGGCAACTGCCCAAGTTTTCCCACAAGACAGACAAGTTCGGACTAGGTTTTACTGTTGCTGGCCAGAAAATTGTGTGTCGCTCCCGGGCTGGAGGACCACCCATAAAAATCACTCACCATGGAATTAATGCCTTAGAAGATGTTGATGAAGAAGAAAACTTTGAAGATTGGATCTTTCCAACCGTCAAAGGAGGATTAAGCAACTGGGAAGCGAAAGACTTTGTTCCCATCACTTTCATCAACCAGTAATTTATCTTTGAACAATTTCCTATTTTAGTCTGTAATAATCAAACAATTCGTACACTATTTTCACCTTATGCCTTACCCGGGGCATATAGGTCCATTTGTAAGGGCTTGATTTATTCATTATCATATGCCATGTTTAATGAATCATTGGACGTTTTCATCTATAAACTGTTGTGTTCATTTCCTTTCCTTTTACATTTTGTTTTGTTTAAGGATGGATATCCCTTACACACACCCACACTCACAAAATGCAGGTACCCATCCACTCCGGATTCCATGGGTGACTATTCTGCTTTAGCCTTCGGTAACTCTGAAGATTTGGTCAATCATGCTGAGTACGAAGGTGATGAAGACTGTGAAGTGCCTGGAGAGCTAGCCAGACTTCTGCAACAAGAAGAAAGGGTTATTCTGCCCCATGAAGAGTTGCTAGAAACCATCAATCTGGGAACAGAGGAAGACAAGAAAGAGGTAAAGGTGGATGCCAACCTGGAGCCAAGTGTCAAAGAGCGCTTAATTCGGCTGTTGAATGAGTATGTTGAAATCTTCGCCTGGTCCTACGAAGACATGTTGGGACTAGATACAGATATTGTGGTTCACCATCTCCCTACAAGAGAAGACTGTCCACCGATCAAACAAAAAGTCCGCCGAATGAGGCCCGACATGTCTGAAAAGATCAAAGTTGAGGTAATGAAGCAATTCAATGCTGGCTTTCTGGCTGTTACTTCCTACCCATAATGGGTTTCTAACATTGTGCCTGTGCCTAAGAAGGACGGCAAAGTCAGAATGTGTGTGGACTATCGGGATTTAAACAGGGCTAGCCCTAAAGATGATTTTCCACTACCACACATTGACATCTTGGTTGACAACACAACTCAACACAAGGTATTTTCCTTCATAGATGGATTCTCGGGATACAACCAGATCAAAATGGCCCCCGAAGACATGGAGAAAACTACTTTTGTTACGCAGTGGGGTACCTTCTGCTACAAAGTGATGCCATTCAGACTGAAGAATGTCGGGGCAACCTATCAGCGAGCCGTGGTAGCTTTGTTTCATGATATGATACATCATGAGATCGAAGTCTACGTAGACGACATGATAGCCCGTTCACAGACAGAAGAAGAACACCTCGATCATCTGCAAAAGCTATTTTTCAGATTGAAGGAGTATAAGCTCAGACTGAACCCGAGCAAGTGCACTTTTGGAGTTAGGTTTGGTAAACTTTTGGGATTTATCATCAGTAACAAGGGCATTGAGGTTGATCCTGCTAAAGTCAAAGCTATACAAGAAATGCCTGCCCCCCGCACTGAAAAGGAGGTTAGAGGTTTCTTGGGACGCTTAAACTATATTGCGAGGTTCATCTCTCACCTGACATCTACCTGTGAGCCAATCTTCAAGCTGTTGAAGAAATATCAGGTGGTTGAATGGAACAATGATTGTCAAGTTGCTTTTGATAAAATCAAGGAGTATTTACTGGAACCTCCTATATTGATGCCACCCGTTGAAGGAAGGCCATTAATCATGTATCTGATTGTTTTGGATAACTCAATGCGGTGCGTACTGGGCCAACATGACGAGTCAAGCCGAAAAGAGCATGCCATTTATTACCTTAGCAAAAAGTTTACCGACTGTGAGACTCGCTACTCACTGCTTGAGAAAACTTGTTGCGCTTTGGTATGGGCTGCTCGCCGACTAAGGCAGTATATGTTGACACATACCACTTTGCTGATTTCTAAAATGGATCCGATTAAGTATATCTTCGAGAAGCCTGCTTTATCTGGAAGAATCGCTAGATGGAAAATGATCATGACTGAGTATGATATCCAGTATACTACCCAAAAAGCTATAAAGGGGAGTGTATTAGCTGACCATCTAGCTCATCAAGCCGTCGAAGATTACCAATCTATGAGATTCGACTTCCCTGACGAGGACATCATGACATTGGACAACATTGAAGGTAACAGACCGTATGAAGGACCTGAACAAGGATCCCGATGGACCCTGTGATACGGTGGGAGAACTGACTTGAGGTTTTGCGTTTGTGTTCGCAAATGTTCGGTTTAGCAAGAGTCACCACCGACTTTTTATGTATCCTAAGGAAAGGTCAAAAAGCACAGGAAAGACCTTTGAGATGTTTTCGTGGGTTCGGGGGGTAGATTATGAAAAGGGAAGGTGCTAGCACCCTTTTCATCCATGGTTATCCATGGGCTCTTAGTTACTTGTTTTAGATCACTTGCCTTTGCTTTTCAATTGTTTAAAATGGTGCTTTGTGTGTGTGGTTTTGAAAATGTTTTGAAAAAGATGCCTTGTCTAGGCAACCTTTGTAATGATTCTTGTTTGAATATATACAAATGTGTGAGTCTTTTTGAAAAGATAATTTCAATGTTTTGAAAGTTGTTTGGAAGTTGTGTTGTAATGTGAGTTTGAAAAATGACAAGGATGTTTTGCAAGATTTTTGATCAAGTAACTAAGAGTTTGTCCACCCTATTTTACTCAAAGATTTTCTTATGTTTTTGACCCTTTTAACAATGTTGTTTCACCATTGTGTTTGATGAGTAACCTTGCGTTAGGATGTCGAACGGGACGGGCGCGGGTCATCGTATGCAATCATTGAAGGCAACTTGTGAGACATTTTAGCAATGTCGTTTTAGGGACTAGATCGTTTACCGAAGGCAACATTGAGGGTCATCGAGGGACTACGATCTTTTATCGAGGGTCTTTGCTAAAACTCCCATGCTCGAGGGACATGATTGCATTTTCTGAGGCAACAAGTGGAATTACCCTAAGGGTGCATGTGTGCAAAGTGTGTTTTATTGCATGCATTTTGTCTTTGATTAGGGGTTGTCTACTTGTTGGTTTTATCTTGCCATACACACCTAGTTACTAGCATTTGTACAAAAGTAATAAAAAGTGCAAAAAATAAATCCTACACTATTTCAACCATATTGAAGTGCATAGAAAGTATGAAGGAAAAAATAAGATAAAAGTAAGAAAAATGAGTGTCTTTCAATTGGGGGGAAGCAACCTTCGATTTGCCTTCTGTTGGCCTCCTTCGATTGGGGCTGGAAACAGCAAAGTCACGTCTTTCGATTGGGCCTTGGCAGGGGCGAGGTCCTGTCCTTCGATTGGGCAAAGGCAGCAGCAAGTTGTATCCTTCGACTGGGGCCTGGAAGTCAGTGTATGGCGAAGCCTTCTGGTTCTACCTTGTTGCCTTCTTCGACTGGAGGTTGAAAGCAGTGAGGGAATGCCTTTCGACTGAGCCTGGAAGTCAGTGTATGGTTTTCCTCCTGGTTGTCTCTTTCGTTCGACCTGGAGAAAGAGGATAGAAGCCAGAAGCTTCGTTTCCTATTTCCTGTTTCCTGTTTCTTTCATTTAAAGCATTAAATGGCAACATGGCCAGGGGCCATGCTAGTATTTGTCTTGTAAACAGTTTAATAATTAAAGCAAGTTCAGGTAAACAGAAAGCAAAACGAAAGGCTTAGCTCTAAAAAATATGTTAAAAAGGGTGGAAACGAAAGGAACAATGGTATGTACATGTTTCAAACGAAAGGGAAAATTACTATGCCATGGAACGAAAATTTCAAAGGTAAGAATAACTTACCTTGCTTCAGGCCTTGAATGGATTTGGGTTTCAAACTTGAACTGCTACCTGGACGTTTCTGGAATTCGAAGAGTAGTCACAGGGGGTTTGCTTTTGGTTCGAAGAGTTGTCACAGAAGGTTGTCTTTGAGTTTGAACAAACTTCTATGTGTGGGGTGTTCTTCAGAATCGAAAGAGGTAAGTGTTTGGGATTCTGGGTTTTGATTTCTCAAGTGTTGATGAACTTGAGAAGTTTTGTTGTGTTTGAGAAAATTTGGGAGATTCGTTCCTCTGGTCCAAAGATCCTCCTCAGCTTTGCAAAAATTCCTCTATTTATAGAGAAAAAGAATGGACATGTTTGAAGTAGCCAGCCTTGCAAAACAATAAAATAATAGGTAACGTGAAAGTACATGTGGGAGCCTCTTGGAAGTTGGGGTGCAGAAGATGTGACTTAGGCCTCTGACGTTGCTTGTGCTCAGACCAAATTCAGGTTGAAAGCTGCTTTTGTGATAAAGTACTCTCTATGAAAAGAAAGAGTATGTAGCCTTTAACCAAGAATAGTAGTATATAAAAGACAAAGTTTAAAAACCCTTGTACAAACTTCTGATTATGTAAAGATTTGGACGCAACATAGCCTGGCAAACGAGATTTAGTCTTGAGTCGAATGCAAGAGTGAGATCGAAGCACACCTGTTTGAAGGAAGCCTTTGCCTCAGTCGAAGCTTGTGGTCGAAACAAGCTAACTCGAAGGAAGCTATTGCCCAATCGAAAGCTCATGCTTGAAGGAAACATATTGCCCAATCGAAAGCTCATGCTCGAAGGAAGCATATTGCCCAATCGAAACCTGGGGCGAAGCAAACATATTTCCCAATCGAAAGTCCGTGTTCGAAGGAAGCAATGTTGCCCAATCGAATCATGTGGATCGAAACAAACATAAAGGGAGTCATTGCTTTTTAGCGTGAGGGAGGTTCCTGGCTTCTGAGTTGAAGGGTATTCCCAAGTTGCATTCGAAGGAGGCTCCTGCTCAAAACGAAGGATGTACCTAAACTTGCATTCGAAGGAGGCTTAGAGTTCAACATGAAGGACATATCCAAGTTGCATTCGAAAGAGGTTTTTGCTAAAAACGAAGGATGTAATCCAAGTTGCATTCGAAGGAGGCTCTTGCTCAACTGAAGTTTTCATCCAGGCATACAGAAGGTGAGTGCCCAAACGAGGACTTGCTTTGCAGGGGGTACATGTGACCAGTAGGTCATGGCCTTCGATTGCAAGCACGCATGCAGCAAAAGGCACAAACGAAGCCTGCAACGAGAAGTTACAGGCCCAGGCGAAAGAGGCACGCTAGTAGCCATTTTGAGCAATCGAAGGAGGCCAAGAGTCAATCGAAGTATGCTGAATCGAAAAACACTTGTTTTTATCCAAATTTGTCAAAATGTTATTTTTATCTGTTTTCTCCCTTTTTTACAGTCTCCTTTTAATTTTGGTATTGGCAAATCCCAATGCACTTGTGCAAGCTAAAATCCTGAGAATCTTTGTAAGAAAAGCCTTGAGAATTGAGAGGGAAAATTTTGGGGTACAACAGCTGCCCCTGTTCAATCTTCTTGAACCTGAAGAGTTAGATTGGCAAGTCTGCCTTTCACGACTCGAAGGTAAAAGAGGATTGGACACTAGAGTGCCCGAAAATTTGCACTCGCATGGTGTAGTATCAGCACTGATGTCGGGAATGGGCTTACAGATGCCATTTGGAGAGATGATGGATAGTTGTAGGTGAGTGGGTGAGTATCAGAAAGGTATCCATATTTGGAACATCTCTGAACTGGGGGTCTGAATAAGCAATAGATTGACATCCATGTTGGGAAGCATCCGTAAACTGTTTTCAAAAGTTGAATCTGAACAAGCGATAGATTAACATCCGTGTTTGGAGAATCCGTAAACTGTTTTCAGAAGTTGAGTCTGAACAAGCGATACATTGACATCCATATTTGGAAGCACCCGTAAACTGTTTTCAGAAGTTGAGTCTGAACAAGCGATAGATTGACATCCATATTTGGAAGCACCCGTAAACTGTTTTCAGAAGTTGAGTCTGAACAAGCGATAGATTGACATCCATATTTGGAAGCACCCGTAAACTGTTTTCAGAAGTTGAGTCTGAACAAGCGATAGATTGACATCCATATTTGGAAGCATCCGTAAACTGTTTTCAGAAGTTGAGTCTGAACAAGCGATAGATTAACATCCGTATTTGGAGAATCCGTAAACTGTTTTCAGAGGTCTTGAATCTGAACAAGTGATAGATTAACATCCGTATTTGGAGAGTCCGTAAAATGTTTTCAGAGGTCTTGAATCTGAATAAGCGATAGATTAACATCCGTATTTGGAGAATCCGTAAACTGTTTTTAGAGGTCTTGAATCTGAACAAGCGATAGATTAACATCCGTATTTGGAGAATCCGTAAACTGTTTTCAGAAGTTGAATCAGAATGAGTTGGTCGAGTAGATATTTGTCCTGTTTGGTTTCAGGTGTTAATCTTTGACCTGAGAAAAATAGTTTTCCTGGCTTGTTACAGGTATTAATCTTCAATCTCTTCATGTAGATAGTTTTCCTGGCTTGTTACAGGTATTAATCTACAATCAGTCGTCCACAGATAGTTTTCCTGGCTTGCTACAGGTATTAATCCGGAACTTGAAAAGGTTGGTCGACGAGATAGTTCTCCTGTCTGGTTTCAGGTATTAATCTCTGACCTGAGAAAGAAAGATAGTTTCCTGGCTTGTTACAGGTGTTAATCTTCAATCTCTTCATGTAGATAGTTTTCCTGGCTTGTTACAGGTATTAATCTACAATCAGTCGTCCACAGATAATTTTCCTGGCTTGCTACAGGTATTAATCCGGAACTTGAAAAGGTTGGCCGATGAGATAGTTGTCCTGGCTGGTTTCAGGTATTAATCTCTGACCTGAGAAAGAAAGATAGTTTCCTGGCTTGTTACAGGTATTAATCTTCAATCTCTTCATATAGATAGTTTTCCTGGCTTGTTACAGGTATTAATCTACAATTAGTCGTCCACATATAGTTTTCCTGGCTTACTACAGGTATTAATCCGGAACTTGAAAAGGTTGGTCGACGAGATAGTTCTCCTATCTGGTTTCAGGTATTAATCTCTGACCTGAGAAAGAAAGATAGTTTCCTGGCTTGTTACAGGTGTTAATCTTCAATCTCTTCATGTAGATAGTTTTCCTGGCTTGTTACAAGTATTAATCTACAATCAGTCGTCCACAGATAGTTTTCCTGGCTTGCTACAGGTATTAATCCGGAACTTGAAAAGGTTGGCCGGTGAGATAGTTGTCTTGTCTGGTTTCAGGTATTAATCTCTGACCTGAGAAATAAAGATAGTTTCTTGGCTTGTTACAGGTGTTAATCTTCAATCTCTTCATGTAGATAGTTTTCCTGGCTTGTTATAGGTATTAATCTACAATCAGTCGTCCACAGATAGTTTTCCTGGCTTGCTACAGGTATTAATCCGGAACTTGAAAAGGTTGGCCGATGAGATAGTTGTCCTGTCTGGTTTTAGGTATTAATCTCTGACCTGAGAAAGAAAGATAGTTTCCTGGCTTGTTACAGGTGTTAATCTTAAATCTCTTCATGTAGATAGTTTTCCTGGCTTGTTACAGGTATTGATCTACAATCAGTCGTCCACATATAGTTTTCCTGGCTTGCTACAGGTATTAATCCGGAACTTGAAAAGGTTGGCCGATGAGATAGTTGTCCTGTCTGGTTTCAGGTATTAATCTCTGACCTGAGAAAGAAAGATAGTTTCCTGGCTTGTTACAGGTGTTAATCTTCAATCTCTTCATGTAGATAGTTTTCTTGTCTTGTTACAGGTATTAATCTACAATCAGTCGTCCACAGATAGTTTTCCTGGCTTACTACAGGTATTAATCTGGAACTTGAAAAGGTTGATGGTAGCCATCTGTTGATTGACCTTTTCCTGAAAAGGTAAAATGTTTGCTGTATGCAATGTCATGATGTATCAAATGCATAATGTCATGATGTTCTCAAAAGTAAATGAGATTGTGTTGTATGCACTTATCATGTATGTAAATAGGATGTATGAAATGTGAAATGTTAATGAATGTATTTTTGTCTGGGAAAATAAATCCTTGACAAAAGCTGGGGAGTCATTAAATCCTGGACTGCTGTTGAAGAGTATGTGTGTCTTCAAACTTTGTTTAGAATATTTCCAATGGATTCCTGTTTTGTTGTTTGAGGAGAACTCCGCTGGGGGAAGTTGAAAACTCTATGGGGAGTATGTTTATTTCTGCTTGGAAAAGGAGTTTAGGAGTCTTAGTCGTCCGTTGCTCTACTGGGGAGTCGAAGTTGAACTGATATCTGGTCGGGTCCAGGTTTCACAGTAACTTGCTGGGGATTGTAGAGTAGTCTACTGGGGAAGAGGAGTTGTGGTCCTTTGATTTGTAGTAGTCGGAGAGGCAAACTCAAACTGGGGAATCCTGGTGTTGTTGGGGAAATAAACTCTGTCGTCAGTCTGCTAGAGAGGTGACATCTTCGTTGGGGGAAGTCCTCGAGGATTCTTGAGGTTGATTCAGCTGGGGAAAGTTTTTCAGAGATTAAACCCTTGCTGGGAGTCATCCCATGAGAAGGATTTTAGGGGAATTTGTCACTGCCCCTAGTAGCAAATGTTCGTGGCCTTTGCCAAAAATGTTTGAGTGTACGTAACTCTTTGCTGAGATTGGTGTCCAATGCCCCAAGTAATGGAGATGGAGACCTGCCCCTGGTTACTCTGCACTTCTTCAGAGATTTCTTGAAATCTTGACTGGACTGCCCCAGGTGTGCTGGATAGTGACATGTTAAGTCCCCTTGTTGATAGGAGATTTGTCAATGGAAGTGTCATCTTTTTTGAAGTGATTTTGTTCACTGAGAGGGCTTTCGTTCATCGGATGTTCGTTGTGTGAATTTCTCCGCTGTCAAACAAATAGCCAAATGCAAACAGTGATATTCAAGTGATGCAAAGTTTATGCTTGTCTTGAAATTTTGAAAAATGCGTTTTTTAGCAGAAAACTTTTTATAAGACAAATTCAACACAAGATTTAAGGCAAAGCCTTACAGGATTCAGGATACCTTTTGTAACAATATGCTTTCGAACTAACCCATGCTTCAATTAGGACTTTTAAAGGGTTGTAACGTGGCTTGGTTCACGTTATAAGAAACAAAGGATAAAGGCTCAAAGTGTATTTGTACCCACCCGTTCTTCGTGATGTTCTTCAATCCTAAGCTCAGTTAATTGTGCGTCGAACTCTGTTCGAGTTTGGAACGACATTTTGGTGATGGTTCACACCAGTTGAATTTATTGGGAAGGCAGTCATCATTTTTGCAACATTTTTCATGTTGTTGAGGATTGGTAATGACCTCTTTCTTTTGATTCGTTATCCCTAACTTTTGCCTGACTATTCCTGTTTTCGAGATTACAGTCAGCGGGATGCCCCGACTTTCTTAAGCCTCCTTTATAGATTTTGGCTCAGTGGGCTTTTTTTTTAGAGATAATGACTGCCTATGAGATAAAGAACCATCACTGTCTTTTGGTTCCAAAGGAATGTTTTTGATGTCATTCGTTGTATTACGAACTGAGAGTTTGCGACTTAAAGCGCATCCTTTTTTTTTGAATTAACTGAGAGACTACCCTGCCTCAGGTTTTGATTAAAGGTTTCAATTTGTGTTAAAATAGAAAACTTCTACTTCTTTGGCTCGAAGGGGTTGACTAGGGGTTATCTTCCTTATAACTCCGGTGTTTAGGATTTGAAAGAAATGCATGTACATCATCAGCAAGGTCTGTTCAAAAGCATACTGTATGAGATTATGGCATTGTTTTCGTCATCCTCCCTCTAAAGGCTTGTAACTTTTAGCAAAAGTTGAATGTCATAAAGAAGGTAAAAAGCATAGTTTAAATGTAATGAAAATGAAAGGATGAATTCAAGACAAACATATGCAATGCATTAATGAAACAGAGTTTGACATTAATAGATAATTGTTTGAATAACAAAAGAAATTACAACTTGAAAATTCAAATGAAACAAAGACATTCTCAATGATTTGGCATAGGAGCAGTGATCACGTTTGGAGTATCTGGAGGGTCAAACTCGATCTCCTTGGCATCAATCAAGTCTTGAATCTTGTTCTTCAAAGTCCAACATCCGTCGGTGTCATGTCCGGGACTGTCAGAATGATAGGCACATCTTACGCTCGGATTGTACCTAGAAGGGGAGGTATCAGGATTTTGAGGAGGATCCTTTAGTGTGATCAGTTTCACCTTCAGCAATTGTTGTAATGCTTGAGACAAAGGCATGTTGATGTTAGTGTACTGCCTTTCTTTATATCTTATCCTACGCCTATTTCCCTGTTTTTGTTGAACAAATGTAGGATTAGATATCAGGATTTCCCCTACCTGTTGATCATGACGACTCTTTCGGCTGTACACATCATTTGACTCTTTCTTTCCATTGTAGGGCTTTTTCTGAGCATCAGAAGGTGTAGCTTCTTGAATCTTCCCACTTTTGATGCCAGCTTCGACCCTTTCGCCGGTCAGTATTAGCTCGGTGAACCCGGTTGAAGAGCTTCCGATCAAGTGTTTGAAGAAAGGCCATGTCAATGTTCCCATGAAGATGTCAATCATCTCCCTGTCAGTTAAAGGGGGTTGCACCCTACCAGCCAGATCTCTCCACTTTTAGGCGTATCCTTTGAAGCTCTCGTTGGAACCCATGGTCATGTTCTGCAATTGCACACGAGTTGGTGCAAGATCAACATTGTACTGATACTGCTTATAGAAAGCAGCAGCTAAATCCTCCCAGGTGTGGATGCGAGAACTCTCCAATTGATAGAACCATTCGAGTTGAGTCCCTACTAGGCTTTCTTGGAAGAAATGGATCCAAAGCTTCGGATCAGTTGTGTATGGTTGAATCTTGCGGACATAAGACTTTAAGTGCATCTTAGGGCAAGAGACTCCATCGTACAGGGAAAAAGTAGGGATTTTGAATTTTGGCGGGATGACCACTCCAGAAACCAAACCCATGTCTCCTAAATCCAAGCCAGGTATCTGTTGAATCTCCATAGCACTGAGGCGATCCTCCAACTGTTTGTACTTGTCATCAGCGGGAGGATATTGTTCTTCGGAGTAGTCAGCTTCAACTTCATCAATCTCCAAATTGTGGTCTTCTTCAAGACTATCCCCTATGTTGGATGGAGTTGAAAGATCTAGGGTTTTAGGTCTTCTTCTCAAGTTCAGGATGCCCGCTGCCTTCTTGGACTTCTTCTTCTTGTCTTTGAGAAGGAGAGCTTTCAGATCCTCTTGCCCTTTACCCATAGCTAGAAGCATTTGTTGGAATTAAGCGTTTTGAGCTTGGAGATCTTTCACCGTTTGTTCCATATCCATCTTACTGAAATAAACAACAGGAAGATAAGGAGACCTGTAAGGGAGAAACCTGTCATGATATGATGCATGATATGTGGATGCATGTTTTCAAGAATCTCTCGGGGTAAACACAATAAAAATTTTAGAGGTTGAACTTTGATCAACATCTTTGATTGGAGAACTTCGTATCGGTGGATGTCTTTCCACTAGAATCAAGCTCACCATGTCGAGTGGGTCATAGCCCCCGATTCAAGTTGTTGCACTTGATTTTTAACGGCGTTTGTTTAGATGGGAACCCTCTTGTTCTTTGGTAGACGCCTGGTTCAACGTGCCCCTGTATCAAAAGACCCTCGAGATCCTTGAAATGGTTATTGAAAATGCCATGGTATGATGTTATGATGTTATGTACATGTATGCAAAAGTAAGCAAGTGTATATACAGACAATCATATTTACATAGAGCAAACAAGTCCTTAGGTTTAGGCTTGCATGGGGTTTGTAGGTAAGTACCCTCTTGAAGTTAGTTGGCTCAACCTGTCCTAAAATAGAAACCAGGTTCTAAGGAGCTCAATATCACTGGATTATTTTCTATGTTCATTGTTTTGGTTTAGCCACTTAACTGGCGACCAAAATATTCCAAGAAAATAATCCTCAATGAGTGTAGTATCGAGTATCTAACAACTTCGGACTGTACCAAAGTCGGTCATCTCACTACCCCTAAAAGAGGCCAAGATGGTCAAGTAAGGTTCTAAGAGTTTGTTAGTGCTTCATGACATCACTCAACGGCCCCGTATTCTCCTTGACTACTCAAGGGCTACCGGTACCCACAAATATGTCACACTAACGTAGCTACTGCTTCAACCATGTCGGTATACCCTGCACAGTTCCCTCACAATTTATTGCTACTTACCTAAAAAGGTGCCCCCAAATCCGGGTGTAGGATTTACAACAAACCCAAACAAGGAACCCAAAAAGTAAAGCAATCAAAGCAATCAAAGTAAGCATGTATAGGTGATCTAAAACCCTAAGGTAACCCCACTTTTAGAAAAATCCCCAGCAGAGTCGCCAGTTCTGTGATACGGTGGGAGAACTGACTTGAGGTTTTGCGTTTGTGTTCGCAAATGTTCGGTTTAGCAAGAATCGCCACCGACTTTTTATTTATCTTAAGGAAAGGTCAAAAAGCACAGGAAAGACCTTTGAGATGTTTCCGTGGGTTCGGGGGGTATATTATGAAAAGGGAAGGTGCTAGCACCCTTTTCATCCATGGTTATCCATGGGCTCTTAGTTACTTGTTTTAGATCACTTGCCTTTGCTTTTCAATTGTTTGAAATGGTGCTTTGTGTGTGCGGTTTTGAAAATGTTTTGAAAAAGATGCCTTGTCTAGGCAACCTTTGTAATGATTCTTGTTTGAATATATACAAAGGTGTGAGTCTTTTTGAAAAGATAATTTCAATGTTTTGAAAGTTGTTTGGAAGTTGTGTTGTGATGTGTGTTTGAAAAATGGCAAGGGTATTTTGCAAGATTTTTGATCAAGTAACTAAGAGTTTGTCCACCCTATTTTACTCAAAGATTTTCTTATGTTTTTGACCCTTTTAACAGTGTTTATTCACCATTGTGTTTGATGAGCAACCTTGCGTTAGGATGTTAAACAGGACGGGCGCGGGTCATCGTATGCAATCATTGAAGGCAACTTGTGAGACATTTTAGCAATGTCGTTTTAGGGACTAGATCGTTTACCGAAGGCAACATCGAGGGTCATCGAGGGACTACGATCTTTTATCGAGGGTCTTTGCTAAAACTCCCATGCTCGAGGGACATGATTTCATTTTCCGAGGCAACAAGTGGAATTACCCTAAGGGTGCATGTGTGCAAAGTGTGTTTTATTGCATGCATTTTTTCTTTGATTAGGGGTTGTCTACTTGTTGGTTTTATCTTGCCATACACACCTAGTTACTAGCATTTGTACAAAAGTAATAAAAAGTGCAAAAAATAAATCCTACACTATTACAACCATATTGAAGTGCATAGAAAGTATGAAGGAAAAAATAAGATAAAAGTAAGAAAAATGAGTGTCTTTCGATTGGGGGGAAGCAACCTTCGATTTGCCTTCTGTTGGCCTCCTTCGATTGGGGCTGGAAACAACAAAGTCACGTCTTTCGATTGGGCCTTGGCAGGGGCGAGGTCCTGTCCTTCGATTGGGCAAAGGCAGCAGCAAGTTGTATCCTTCGACTGGGGCCTGGAAGTCAGTGTATGGCGAAGCCTTCTGGTTCTGCCTTGTTGCCTTCTTCGACTGGAGGTTGAAAGCAGTGAGGGAATGCCTTTCGACTGAGCCTGGAAGTCAGTGTATGGTTTTCCTCCTGGTTGTCTCTTTCGTTCGACTTGGAGAAAGAGGATAGAAGCCAGAAGCTTCGTTTCCTATTTCCTGTTTCCTGTTTCTTTCATTTAAAGCATTAAATGGCAACATGGCCTGGGGCCATGCTAGTATTTGTCTTGTAAACAGTTTAATAGTTAAAGCAAGTTCAGGTAAACAGAAAGCAAAATGAAAGGCTTAGCTCTAAAAAATATGTTAAAAAGGGTGGAAACGAAAGGAACAATGGTATGTACATGTTTCAAACGAAAGGGAAAATTACTATGCCATGGAACGAAAAGTTCAAAGGTAAGAATAACTTACCTTGCTTCAGGCCTTGAATGGATGTGGGTTTCGAACTTGAACTGCTACCTGAACGTTTCTGGAATTCAAAGAGTAGTCACAGGGGGTTTGCTTTTGGTTCGAAGAGTTGTCACAGAAGGTTGTCTTTGAGTTTGAACAAACTTCTATGTGTGGGGTGTTCTTCAGAATCGAAAGAGGTAAGTGTTTAGGATTCTGGGTTTTGATTTCTCAAGTGTTGATGAACTTGAGAAGTTTTGTTGTGTTTGAGAAAATTTGGGAGATTCGTTCCTCTGGTCCAAAGATCCTCCTCAGCTTTGCAAAAATTCCTCTATTTATAGAGAAAAAGAATGGACATGTTTGAAGTAGCCAGCCTTGCAAAACAATAAAATAATAGGTAACGTGAAAGTACATGTGGGAGCCTCTTGGTAGTTGGGGTGCAGAAGATGTGACTTAGGCCTCTGACGTTGCTTGTGCTCAGACCAAATTCAGGTTGAAAGCTGCTTTTGTGATAAAGTACTCTCTATGAAAAGAAAGAGTATGTAGCCTTTAACCAAGAATAGTAGTATATAAAAGACAAAGTTTAAAAACCCTTGTACAAACTTCTGATTATGTAAAGATTTGGACGCAACATAGCCTGGCAAACGAGATTTGGTCTTGAGTCGAATGCAAGAGTGAGATCGAAGCACACCTGTTTGAAGGAAGCTTTTGCCTCAGTCGAAGCTTGTGGTCGAAACAAGCTAACTCGAAGGAAGCTATTGCCCAATCGAAAGCTCATGCTCGAAGGAAACATATTGCCCAATTGAAAGCTCATGCTCGAAGGAAGCATATTGCCCAATCAAAACCTGGGTCGAAGCAAACATATTTCCCAATCGAAAGTCCGTGTTCGAAGGAAGCAATGTTGCCCAATCGAAGCATGTGGATCGAAACAAACATAAAGGGAGTCATTGCCTTTTAGCGTGAGGGAGGTTCCTGGCTTCTGAGTCGAAGGGTATTCCCAAGTTGCATTCAAAGGAGGCTCCTGCTCAAAACGAAGGATGTACCTAAACTTGCATTCGAAGGAGGCTTAGAGTTCAACATGAAGGACATATCCAAGTTGCATTCGAAAGAGGTTTTTGCTAAAAACGAAGGATGTAATCCAAGTTGCATTCGAAGGAGGCTCTTGCTCAACTGAAGTTTTCATCCAAGCATACAGAAGGTGAGTGCCCAAACGAAGACTTGCTTTGCAGCGGGTACATGTTACCAGTAGGTCATGGCCTTCGATTGCAAGCACGCAGGCAGCAAAAGGCACAAACGAAGCCTGCAATGAGAAGTTACAGGCCCAGGCGAAAGAGGCACGCTAGTAGCCATTTTGAGCAATCGAAGGAGGCCAAGAGTCAATCGAAGTATGCTGAATCGAAAAACACTTGTTTTTATCCAAATTTGTCAAAATGTTATTTTTATCTGTTTTCTCCCTTTTTGACAGTCTCCTTTTAATTTTGGTATTGGCAAATCCCAATGCACTTGTGCAAGCTAAAATCCAGAGAATCTTTGTAAGAAAAGCCTTGAGAATTGAGAGGGCAAATTTTGGGGTACAACAGACCCTATACTTTGATGGTGCTTCAAATGCACTTGGCAACGGTATCGGCGTGGTACTTATTTCTCCGGAAGGTTGCCATACACCTTTCACTGCCCGAATTTGTTTCAGCTGCACCAACAACATGGCCGAATATGAAGCTTGTATCTTTGGTCTCAAGGCTGCAATTGACCTAGGAATCAAATCTTTGGTCGTGTTTGGAGACTCGGCTTTGGTTATCAGTCAAATCAAAGGAGAGTAGGATACTAGACATCCTAATCTTATCCCATACAAAGAACATGTCCTGACATTGTTGCCTCATTTCGAGCAGATTACCTTTGAGCACTTCCCGCGAGAAGAAAATCAGCTAGCCGATGCTCTGGCTACAATGTCTTCCATGTTTAAACTTAACTGGGATAATGAGGCTCCCCAAATCACCATCGAGTGAATGGACAAACCTGTGCACTGTCATGAGATTAATACCGAAGAAGTAGTGGAACAACCCTGGTTTCATGAAATCAAAAGGTATCTCCATACTCGAGAATACCCTGAAGGAGCTTCCGTCAATGACAAAAAGTTCTTAAGGAGATTTGCTGCCAAGTTCTTCCTGAGCAATGGTATCCTTTATAAGCGCAGCCATGATTGTGTTCTACTTTGTTGTGTGGACAAAGCTGAAGCTGAGTTGATCATGACTGAAATACATAGTGGCACATTTGGCACCCACCTGAGCGGACATATGATGGCTAAGAAGATTCTAAGGGCAGGCTACTACTGGTCTACCATGGAAGCTGATTGTCATCAACATTCCCGTACTTGTCACAAATGTCAAGTCTATGCTGACAAGGTACATATTTCTCCAGTTCCTCTCAACGTTCTAACAACTCCTTGGCCATTCGCGATATGGGGAATTGACATGATTGGAGAGATCAAGCCCATGGCATCTAATGGACATCGCTTCATTTTGGTCGCTATTGATTACATTACCAAGTGGGTTGAAGCAGCTTCCTTCGCCTCCGTTACAAAGAATGTGGTTGCCTGCTTCATCAAGCAGAACCTCATATGCCGGTATGGTATCCCCGACAGGATCATCACAGACAACGGTACAAATCTGAATAACACTGTGATCACTGCTCTATGCGAGCAGTTCAAGATTCAACATCACAATTCATCTCCCTATCGGCCAAAGATGAACGGTGCTGTTGAAGCTGCGAACAAAAATATCAAGAAGATCATTCAAAAGATGACAGTCACCTACAAGGACTGGCGTGAGATGTTACCGTTTGCTCTGCACGGATATCGTACCATGGCACGTACTTCAACAAGGGCAACCCCCTTTTCTTTGGTATATGGCATGGAGGCTATTTTATCTATGGAAGTTCAGATTCCCTCCTTAAGGATTATGAAGGATGTTGGTTTAAGTGAAGACGATTAGATTCAGACCCGGCTTGATCAACTTAATTTGATTGACGAGAAGCGACTTACTGCTGTTTGTCATGGTCAGACGTATCAAAAACGGATGATCAAGGCTTTCAATAAGAAAGTCAGGCGTCAGGTATATCAAGTCGGAGATCTTATAATCAAGCGGATCATCTTGCCGCAAAGTGATCCCAGGGGCAAGTGGACTCCTACTTACGAAGGACCATTTTTGATCAAGAACATCTTTTCTGGTGGGGCAATGATTCTGACCACCATGGACAAAGACGACTTACCGCACCCTGCAAACGCAGACATAGTCAAAAGATACTACGCATAAAATGACTCGACAAATTGAAAACCCGAAAGGGCGACTTGGGCAAAAATGGGCATCCCGGTGAATCAAAAACCCGAAAGGGCGGTTCAGGCAAAAATTAGGGATAAAACAAAAAAAACTGTACACCCGACAAGTTGAAAACTCGAAAGGGTGGCTTGGGCAAAAAAGGGTTTCCCGGTGGACTGAAAACCCGAAAGGGCGGTCCAGGCAAAAGTTAGGGAATTAAAGCGTATGATTATGTCTCGTCGGATCACTTTAAGGACAATCTCTTCACCAACAAGCTCCAAGTTTTTGATCAATCCAATCATCCGCGGACGAAGCAACGAATGCACAGGATACTCAGAGTTGTGAAGGCTATAGTGGAATGGCAACCCCATGGAATTGTTACACATAGCCATCTTTCTTTTTGTATAATTTTTTTCTCAAATTTACGACAACATTCTCTTACTAGGATGTCTGTCTCCTTTGTACAAAGATACTTACAAAAGTTAATATAAAGATACTTCAAAGTGCAGAAATTTGCTTGCCTTTCTTTTCTTTTTACACTTACGTTTTATTTGAAAACGTCCAATGGTTTGTTAAATAAGCATATGCATTTGAATATAATCATTGTTTACAAATAAAACGAAATGAGAAAGGATAATTACTGGTAGGTCGAAAGTATAGGAAAACGTCTTTAGGCTATTCCAGAAGAAATCCCCTGCAGTATGTCATTCAGATATTCAACAAAGCTAAAAACTTGAAGTACAAGATCTCCAGTGGAGTTAACTTTCAGGATTCCCATCAGAGTTAAGTATCCAAACTCCCGATCCTCAGTGGAGCCTGAAAACCCTGAAATACATATCCCTAGCAGAGCTAGAATTCTCTAAACCTTCTTCCCCAGCGGAGTCAAAATTTCCAACTATTAATCCCCAGCGGGAACCATTCAGTTTTCCCCAATTTCTCCAGCAGGTTATCTTAAAAGTCTGAGAATCAATCAGATAACAGTTAACTCTTGGTCTTATCCCCAACTAGGAATCCCCAGTAGATTGGCATAAAAACTAAGCTCCTGATTTCCCAAGCAGAGTAAACACTTTCCCCACAAAGTTATTTCCTAACAGAATGAAGATTCTAATTCCTGTTTCTCCATTTGAAGCCTCCTAGGTTTTAGTTCCCCAGTAGAGGTCGTTAGATTTTTCCTTATTTCCCCAGGAAAGTCATGAAGGATTCTCATTCCCCGCAGAAGTTGTCAAATCTCTTGTTAATCCCCACGAGTCACCAAGGATTTTCAGTCCCCAGCAGTGGTCCCAGGATTTCTCATCTTTAACAATCAAATATTTTTGGAATCCCCAACATCGGTCAAGGATTTACTTTCTCCGACAGCAGTCAAAGATTTCATTATCTCCGGTTATCAAGGATTTATTTTCCTCAGCAAGACAGCTACTCAGCTTACATGCACATCCATTACATTCATATATCATAAACATTGATGGAACACATTTTATTGCATCGTACATATCATGCAACATAACTTTGTGTTTTAGCTAACATTTTACCCTTTTCAGGATAAGATTAAAAAATCTATTGTTAAACAACTATTCAAAGATTTCAGATACAGTATAGATACGCTCCAGATACGGTGGCCATTCTATTTCTCATTAGGAATTTCAAGTCAAGATACAGTATAGATACACCCCAGGCGCGGCGGTCATTCTATTACTCATTCAGACTTCAGCAATCAGATACAGACTAGATACGCTCCAGACACGGAAGCCATTCTATTTCTCATTCAGATTTAGCTATCAACTTCAAGTTCAGATACACTCCAGACACGGAAGTCATTCTGTTACTTGTCCGGATCCTAGTTACAGTACGGATACACTCCAAACACAGAAGTCATTCTGCTACTCATACAGATCTCAACTTCAGATACAGTCCAGATACGCTCCAGACACGATTGTCGTTCTGTCACTCATTCAGAATTGATCCCCAGCACATAGATGCTTCATACACAGATGTTTCTCTGTCACCCATTCAGAATACAAATACACTCCAGACACGGTAGTCATTCTGATATTCATTCAAGAATCAAATACAGTTACAGCTCGAATACGCTCTAGACACAAACATCATTCCTTTGCTCATACGAACCCAGTCTCCAGATACAACCCATATACGTTCCAAATACGGATACCATTATGATATTCATTCTACTACTTTTCAACAAACAAATTTTTGGATGGAATCTCTAAACCAATCTCCATCAAGATTCTACCATCTCCAAATGGCATCTTTAAGCCCATTCCCTCCGCTACATTATTGACGAGTGCAAATTTACGGGCACTCTAGTGTCCAATCCCCTTTTACCTTCGAGTCACGACAGGCAAACTTGCCAATCTAACTCTTTAGGTTCAAGAAGATTGAACAGGGGAAACTTTTGTACCCCAAAATTTTCCCTCTCATTTTATCAACATTTCTCATCACAAGGCTCTGGGAACTCAAGACTAAGCTAGGGTTTACACTGCTCAAGACATCTCCTTGCACTGATGACCTAAACTAGGGTTTGAGTTTACACAAGGATGTTTGGACCTTCAATGCTCAAAGTGACTTTCATACTCCATGTTGGATTCATAATTTTGTCCATACCAAGTTTCAAGCCTTGAATCAATTTTTTGTCCAGTCAATTGGACAGTTGACCTAGAAATCAGTTGTATTGGGGGAAAAGTCAATTGTGGCCAATTTACAATCAAACCTCATGAATTTTGACCCACATCAACATTATGAACTCATATGAACCATTGGATAAAGTTTGGACCACAACTCCACAAGAAATTTGATCAGATCACCAAAAGGGCAAAATGGTCATTTTTAGGGTTTTGACTGCACAAAGGCAATTTTTGACTGTTTGACCTAGCCAATGGCAAATTAGGTTCAACCATGGACTCAAGGGCTCAATGGAATCATCTTGACCTATTCAACAAGTTCAAAAGATCTCAAATGCATAGGATTGACAGATGAATTTTTCAGTCAACTGATCAAAATTTGACTGTACACTGAAAAGTCAAACTTTGACTTTTTGGTCAAAATCAAGTGCCAAGGGTCATTTTTCATCAAGATGTGTCAAATTATGAAACTTATTCATCAAGAAACCCAAAATTGAAAATTAGGGTTTGAAATTGAAAAAATTTCATAACTTAGAATTTTTCTAAGTTATGAAATTTTCTTAATTTTTCCTAACTTTGCCCCACATTTTCACCATGATGCAAATGGATTCAAACAAAACTTACAACATGAAAGTTGTAGTCTTCCACAAAGTCTACAACTTTGGTTCACAAATTATTCTCAAAAGAAGCTTGGATCTCAAGTTATGATTTTTGGAACAAGGGTCCCTAAAACTTTTAACTTAGAGAAATTTTGCTCTAGTTTAGGCAGGATTTTGCCCTATCTTCTTGGCCATTTTTCACATAGTTCCACTTGGAGTCTCAAGTTGCATTTCAAATATGGATTATAGTTCTTGTTGCAAGCTTTCAAAATTGTCCAAGAACTCCTCAAACACATTTGTGGTTAGGGAGAATCGAATGCTTAAAGTTGGCAAAAACTCACTTTGTATCCATGGCAAATACATGTTCACTCAAGTGGCATTTTCAAACCAGCATGCTTTGTACTAGTTTGCAGGCCTCTAAACCAATTCACACTCCTTAATTTAATGCAAATCCATTGAGCTAATGCATTATCTTGGTCATTTGGGCATTGTACACAAAACTAAGCCCTAAGTAGAAAAATGTACATTTCTATTTTTGAAAAGGTATGCTTTATGTCAAACCATGATCTTTGAAGCATAGGGCCAAGATCTCAGAAGACAAATCAAATCCACAAATTCCAGCAACCAAGATGATTGTATGCAGCATATTATATGGCTTGTACAGGCCTGTATTGACAACTTCACATCTTTGCTTCAAAAACAAGAAATTGTCCAAACACTTGCCAACTTGAAAACCAGTCCATGCTAGCTTAAACAAACATTACAAACAACTTTCACACAACCCTTTGAGCAAGATACACGATTGTTTGAGCCTCAAAACCTCCCATAGCCAGAAATCACTCTTCTTTGGAAAAATAGGGCAGGTGCTGCAACTTGAGTGCCATAGCTCATTTGGCTCGTGTGTTTTGCTCCTTTTTGCTTCAAACACCTTCCATTCAACTCACTCAAGCTATCCCAAACCTCTATTGCCAACTGTAACTCCATTTATAGTGTTCACCATTTTCATTTCAAGCTTATGCAGGTTGAGTTCTAGAGGCTGATTCAGGGGCATTCAAGGTAAGCTAGCTATTGGAAAAGATCAAGTGAAGTTCAGGCAAGCTACCAGACACCTCAAAACTTATTGAGAAGCACTACATTGTCCTACTCGAATCCAACTGAAACAGGTTTTTCATCACTTTCTATCTCTCTATTTAGGAACATTTAGCCTTAAGTTTGTGAATGAAAAATGTAGTATTCAATGCCATGAAGCCATACATATGCTCAACTTTCATTTATATTAAGTGTGCTAGGAGAATTTCATCCATGAACATGCTGAAAAAACTAGGTCAGATTTTGGGGTCAGAGAAATTCTCTCTGGTCTTTGAGAGTTAGGATTAATGCTTTATATGGTTAGAATCATATTGAAATTCTCTACAAGTTTGATGTTATAAGTTTTGGCAAAAGATCACGTTTCCAGGATGTTCAAGATTGTAAAACAGGCGCGCGTTTTTCAAATGTGCTGGAGGAAGAAGATGAAGTGGTGGGCTGGGCTTTGCCTGCTTGCTTCTAACACCCCTCTTTTCAGTTTCACACCCCCTGGCCCAATTTCTTATATTTTTGCATTTTTGAATTTTTGTTTTCTTTTCTGACTTTTTTATTTTATTTCCAAATATAATAAATACTCAAAAAATATTTTCATAATTATTTTAATTTATTTGGCATTTTATTCTAATTTTTTCTAACATTAAAAGCATTTAAATATTCTTTTATATTATTAAGACTTGAAAAATATTTACATTTTTATACTTTTATTTTTGTTCTTCACTTTTATTTATATTAAAAATATTTTCTTGAATATATTTTATTTTTGTACATATGTTATTTTATTTTGTACATATTTAATTTGATTAATATACACATAATAAACATATATACTTTTATTTTATTAAATACTTAGAATAAAAATACAAAAATATTACATTTTTATTTTTATTATTATTTATACTAAAAAAAATACCTTTTTGAGTATATTTCATTTTTTACACATATTAATATATTTTTGTATATAAATAATATATAATATTTATTCTCTTAAAGAAATTAGGGTTTACTCTTAAAACAAATAAAATTAATCTTTTATTTATTTATTTATTTCTTTATACTTTTTATACTAAAAATACTTTTACATACATAAACAAATTAAAATCTTTTTGCGTAATATATATTATTTAATATTCATTTATTTTGTTTATTTAAATATTGTACATTTAAATATTTATGCATTGTGATTCAATTTGGATGTAATAGTAAACTAGGGTTTATATTTTTTGTCAAACACCCCCCATTCAAAATTATACCCCCATCTCCATAATCATGTTGTAATAGCTTAGAATTTAAATTCTCGCATTTTACGCTTTCAAATATGCCATGATTAGAGAATTAGGGTTTGTATGCAAAAATCAAATTAACAAATAGTTTGACCTAATCAAAGACAAAAATGCATGAAAATCAAACACAATACACACTTGCACCCCTAGGGTTACAATCCACTTGTTGCCTTCAAAAATGGGCCATGGTATGCATGTTGGGTACTTTGGAAAAACAAAAACAAAACAAAAGATCATAGTCTCTCGATGACGCTATGTGAGTTGTCTAAACAAAAATGATCAAGTCCCTCAAGAAAATTGCCAAAAATACTTAGCACAATTGCTATCATGGTCTATACAATGACCCGCGTCTGTCCCGTTTAACATCTTAATACAAGGTTGTTCACCAAATACAATGGTGAAATAACATTGTCAAAATGGTTAAAAACATAAGAAATATCTTTTGAGTAAAATAGAGTAGACAACTCTTAGTTACTTGATCAAAAGCTTACAAAAACATCCTTGCTATTTTCAAACACACCTCACAACACAATTTCAAAACAAACTTTCAAAAACATTGAAACCTTTTCAAAAGACCAAAACACCTTTGTATACATTCAAACAAGAATCATTACAAAGGTTGCCACAACGATGGCCTCTTTTCAAAACATCTTTCAAAACCACACACAAAGCACCATTTCAAACAATTGAAGAGCACCATTTCAAACAATTGAAAAGCAAAGGAAGTGATCTAAACAAGTAACTAAGAGCCCATGGATAACCATGGATGAAAAGGGTGCTTGCACCTTCCCTTTTCATAATCTACTCCCCGAACCCAAGAAAACATCTCAAAGGTCTTTCCTGTGCTTTTTGACCTTTCCTTAGGATAAAATAAAAAGTCGGTGGCGACTCTTGCTAAACCGAAACATTTGCGAACACAAACGCAAAACCTCAAGTCAGTTCTCCCACCGTATCACAGTAGCAATAGTAGAGTTAGCAGCAGGAGACACAGTACCTTGAGTGAGATTAACAGAGAGATAATCTTGAGATGCAGCACGAGGAGTACGATCCAGCCTTGCTTCATGAGAAAGAAGCATCATTTCATCAACAACAATATCATAAGGTTCATCATAATACTGAATAATCGAAGCTAGGGCTCGATACTCTTGTGATAAACCATCGACGATTCTTTCCAAATGATCACGGTGCGACACCAGATCACTAATTGACTCCAAGATATCAATTATTTGTTGAATGCGACTGAGATACTGTGTAATCGTACAATCTCTTTTCTGCATAGTACGAAGCTCGTACCTAAGCTAGCGCGAATTCACATAGATCCGTGTTCTCTAAAATAATCGATGACGAACCACACTTCATGAGCATGAACGCACTTGATGACGCGAGGAAGAAAGGCATCAAATAGAGTCGTTAGAAGCCACATGAAGAGAAGAGAATCCTCTTGATACCAAACCTGATACGCTGGATTTTCAGAGTCAGATTCACGATCCTCCATCGTGAGAAAATGCGGTGGAATCACCAGATTCACCAGATGCCGATGAAGCTTGTGAATGCGAATGATATCTTCGACTTGCTGCTTCAATGAGAGGAAGTTGTTGTTATCGAGTTTGATGTTAATCTGATATGCGAACGTCTTGAATACATTCTTCAGAGTAGACGAAACCAGTTATTGCAACGATGAGTTTTCATCGTTCGAAGTAGACAGTGAATTTAAATGAGACGCCATGGATTATAAGTCATGATACCATAATAGATAAAGATAAACTAACATAGAGAGAGAGTAATAGTTTGTTATTGATTCAATAAAAACTCTCTTAGATGAGTTTGTTACAATTAGATTGTTATATAGAGGCTGCAGTGCCAGCTGTCAGTGCCAGCTCATCAAGCTAAGCTAACTGTAGAATATATCTATTATAAACTACAATTAACTACTATAAACAAACATCTATATGATTACTCTATTAGAGTGAAAGATTTATTTTGGAGGGTAAGTTTGACATTGTTACAAATGCCTTCACAATGAAGATGTGGTCCATTGCCAACCATAACTGAAAATTGGGGAAATTGGTGTAGTCAGAAGGTTGAGATAATGAGCAATTCTTAGTTATAAAGTATTATGAGTGCTGCAAGTATCCACAAGAACCATAACTTGAAGGCCTCCAATAAGGCCTTGAAATTTGAGGGTTTGTGGGGAAAACTGGCATGTCACCACTTGAGTTGATAATTGGAAATAGGTATCGTTAGGGTCTGCCTAAGTATTTTTTACACTAACTGGTTCTTCTAATTCTGTGCTGTCATATATTTCATCTTCCACCAGAAGTAATCGAAATCTACTTGAAGCACATATGTGGCGTGGTATAAATTTTTCGTCACAATTAAAACAAAACCCTCAAGCACGACGCTTTTGCATTTTGGTGTTTGATAGGCGGCAAATGGGTAGTTTAGTAGGTTGTGATGTGGATGGTGTTTTGGGATAATCATAGATTGTGATGAAGGGTTAGGGAGGGTAAATGGGTTGGAGTGTGGTTTATGAAATTTCGGTTTGGCATCTTTTATTTTGGATTCAATAAGCTTAGCAAGTCCAATGGCTTGAGAAATGGATAATGGTTTATGAACAACTAACTCACTTTGAATCTCTGGTACGAGACCAAAAATAAAACAATTAAGAATTGCTTCTTAATGTAATCCCACAACCTGATTTCCTAATTTTTCAAACTTGGCTTGATAATCCATAATAGACCCATCTTGTTTTAACTTAAACAACTCAGCTTGATGGTTAGCATAAGTAGAAGGACCAATGCGTAATTCCAATGCTTTAGAAAAAGAGTTCCAATTCAGCAATAATTGATTTTGATGCATCCATTTGAACCAACACAAAGCTTCACCTTTCATATAAAATGACATCATAGATAATCTATTTTCAGGGGGTAATTGGTAAAAATTGAAAAATTGGTCTGCTTGAATAACCACTCAAGTGGGTTTGAACCATTAAATATTGCAAGTTCTAATTTGGGTGTTTTAAAAGTGGGTAGTTGAGGGGGTTGGTAAATTTGTGGAAAATGTTGAATGGTATAATTTTGTGTGGTTGGGAAGGCAGTATTGTAGGGTATGTCAAAAAAAGTGTGGGGCTGGAGAAATCTGGGTTGGTAAGCTGCAAAAATTCTCATTGCAGTAGTAGCAGTAGGGGGAAGGTGGGTATGAGAAAAAGTTACGGAGTGAACATGTGTGGTAGTAGCATGGGTAATGGGAGACCCATGGGGTGAGTTAGTTCGAGGTAAAGTGGAATGAACATGGGTTGTATGCATAGGAATAAATAAAGGTGAATGTGTAAGACCTGATGAGCTTGCAGCTGATTGGGTGGGTGACAGCAGATTTCGGTGGTTTCTTTTGAGCAGTAAGTTTAGTGAGCAGACCCATAATATTATCATATCTAGAATCAACAACTTGTTCTTCATTGTCCATTCTAGTTTGTATTTGTTGCAGATCAGTATTTGTTTTATCAAACCTCTCATTCATTTATTGTTGGGTTTGATTCATAACATTATCAAGATGGATGTGAGCAGTTTGGACAATACCAATGAAAGCACCAATGATAGATCTAACTAGGATAATAACCAAATTTAAGTTTCTAAAGAAGATAAACATAAAATAAGTTAAACATTTTCATTGAAGATTCAACCAAGAACTATTAAACTTAAATAGTAGGGTTTTATAAGTTAATGGGCCTGGGCCACTTTTTGCAAAGACAACATAACATATGTAATTAAAATTAGGATAATTATTAAAGAGACCCCTATTTAATATTGAATGCAGTCCTCTAATGATTTGGACTGCCTTTTGATTCGTTTGGGCTTTTGTATGGACATCTTAAAATAGGTATAACAAGATAGTATTAAATATAAATGTAAACATATATTCAGGCGTTTGAAGCATAAATTATCATGTTAAAAGAGTCTAACTCTTTTTTCGTTAAACTCACATGTCTCATTAGTTGTAAGAAAAAAAATTAAAATAAGTTACTCAATGTTTATATATATTGTGATAATAATTAATCCTTAAGATTACTATAGTACCTCAAAAATATCCTAAGAGATTTTTTTTATGAGGATTTTCTTAAAAAATTTGTATGGATAAGACCAAAATTCAATCAAATAAAGTTTCAAAAAAATAACCTTTAAGTTTTTTCTTATTTATCTGACTTATATCCTGTGCAATCCGGACAATGGATTAGTTTTAGGTATAAGCCACACTACTTTCCTTTTGCTTTTTACTTACTTGCTTTATTTCTATTTTTATGTACATAACAGTGTTGCAGCAACTGCATAATGCAGCCTTATTGGTACGCTGCTTGCTTGTACCCGTTTTTGTCCAAAGTTTTAACATTTTTAAAACTAGAGCAAATTGATGTTAACTGAGATAGGATGTAGATGTAGTATTTAAAATGAAAGAAACATATTTTTCAATAGTTCCTTCCTCATTCCTTCAAGGTACACTAGATTTTCATTAACTATTTCCCACTTAATTGTCTTTATTTTACTTTTTATCTCTAGTTTTTGTAAAGTTTGGGTTTTGTTGTATCAAATCTTTTATATGGATCCACTTTATCTTTTCATGTTTTCAGTCGCTTTCTCTTTTGCTATAAGATATGGCTGTAGCTTTTACATCTTGATTGATAAGTTTTTCCAGAAAGAAATCAATGTAAGGGAAAGTTCTTATCAATTTATTTATTAAATTCTATTGCATATAAAAGATCATAACAAAAGTAAGAAAATCAAATAATATATTATATAAATTGGGAAACATTGTAAGGTCAAAACCTATCACAAAATCATTCTTATAGTTGTAGATAGAAAACAGGAAACGAGTCCACCAGTCCAGGATTTTGTGTTCTCTCCATTTCCAATTTTATTAGCACAAGCAGAATAAATTTTCATCTATCCTATTACCAACAGCATGCATAATATCTCGTCACCACAAAGGAATCTTTATTACTAACATGAATTGCATCCCTATTTGTAAAATTTTAAAATAAGGGGCCATACCTGATTTGATAACAACCCATGTCATATAACATCTTCATCGTGAAGACACCGCCATTTCAATTTGATGAGCTGCACTTTCACATCTTTTACTCCTAAACATCCCCTTCCTTCCTTTTTGCATATAGATTCTCAATTCATCCTATTAATACCTTTGATCCGAGTATCCACACCACAAAAAATTCTCCTAGATGCTAGTCAACGCTTGCACAATTTTTTTAAAGTAAGATATTGAGAAGAGAACTAAGCCAATTAGACGGGTTACTTGTTAGTGCATAAAATTAAGATCAACAAACTAAACTTAATAGCTGTTGAAAGTAATTGATATTCAAAAATTGTTAGACTCAGAAGCAGTTTTGCTCTTAAGCAGTATAGTTTCTAAGGTTATTAGTCAGAAGAAGAAACTTCTGAGGTTACACCCAGAAGTATGTTTAACTTCTGGGATTCTAGTTATTTTTGTTTATTTAGCTATTAAGTTTAGTTTGCTTAGTTATTAAATTTATCTTTTGTTAGGGCCTACGTGGCAATTTACTTTGTGTATAAATAGTTAGTAGTAGCTGTCATAAATAATTAATTCCTTCTTACAGCTTTACAGTCGTTATTACTTTTGTTCTCATAAATATATTCTCATTCCTTTTGTTCTTAACATTGTGAACTAACAATTGGTATCTAGAGCTCTGGTTCGGATCCACGGGAAAACACGAGAAACATGAGTGAAACGGTGAGGCGTTGTATGATTGCTTTCGTGAACAGAATCATAACAAAATCATATTTTCTGATTCTGCGGGATTGAGAAACACTGTGTTTGGTGAGATCTTAGTGACTTGCACAAGGTTGATGATGAACGAAAATAGTAGTTTGAGCACCAAACTTCCGGTGTCCGATGGAAAGAACTGGAATCGTTGGATGATTCAGATGCGTGTGTTATTCGGTGCTCATGAAGTTCTTGAGCTTGTTACCGAAGGTTACGATCTAGTTGCAGCGGATGCGATGGAGGAACAGAGAAACACGCAGAGAGGCAAAAGAAAGAAAGATCATGGGGCATTGTTTTATATTCATCAGTGTGTGGATGTGAACATGTTTGAGAAAATTGTTGATTCGACAACGGCGAAGGTTGTGTGGGACACACTGATTAGGTTTTACGATGGTGGCGCATCAGTGAAGAAAGTGAAACTTCAGTCTCTAGGAAAATAGTATGCACATCTCAACATGAAGGACAACAAGAAGGTTTCTGAGTACATATTAGAGTAATTTTGGTCACTAATGAGATAAAAGCTTGTGGATAAACTCTTTTTGAACAAATAATCATTGAGAAGATATTGAGGTCTCTTATTTCTCAATTTAATTATATTGTTGTAGCAATTGAACATTCTAAAGATCTGGACACTATGAGAATAGAAGAGCTGTAAAGTAGTCTAGAGGCGCAAGAGTTGCGTCTGATTGAGATAACTTCTAAAAGAGAAGTTGAGTAGGCTCTGAAAGCTTATTTTGTCAAGAAGGACCAGAAATAGAAAAAACATGGTATGTCTCAAAAGTCAGAAGTCTTCTATAATGATGAAAAGAAACATTAGAAAGGAAAGGAGAAGTATGACAAGAGAATGGTTCAATGTTATTATTGTAATAAGTTTGGCCACATTGCTAAAGACTGTTAGTCAAACAAAGAAGAAGCAAAAATAGGCAAAGGAGATTCTGATGATGAATCTGTGCTATTGATGGCTTAGGAATCTGATGAGAAATCTGTGCGACTGTCATTTTCAGATTATGAAGGGAAAGAAAATGACTTGAATATTCAGAAGGAATGTTTGAATATGAGTCAGAATCAGAAGATGACTTTGAAGATTCTAAAGATGAGTCAGAATCTGAGGTTTTTGAAGATGAGTCAGAGTTAAAAGATGACTTTGAAGCTGAAGACAAGTCAAAATTCGAAGGTGATTCTGAGTCTGAAGAAGAATCAGAAGATGAGTAAGAATCTGAAGGAGATTCTGCTTCTGAAGATGAATCAGAACCTGAAGATTTTGAAGACGAGTCAGAACTTGAAAGTTCTGAAGGTGAGTCTGAGTTAGAAGATGAAGAATCTTCTGGAGACTCTGAAGATGAGTCAAATGGTGAATTTGATTCTGCTCCATATTCTGAATATGATGGTGACCATGCTTCTAGAAGGGAAAACTCTAAAGATATAGGTTATGGAGGACAAACTTCTGGAGATGATCATGTTTCTGGTGGAAATCATGTCTCTAAAGGTGGACCTTCTAAAGGGGGGAGCTTTTGAAGGTAGTCCAACCTCTAACGGTGGTCATGATTCTGAAGGTGAAACTTTTGAAGGCAGAGCTTCTGAAGGCGATCCAATTTTTGAATATGGTACTTTTGAAGGTAGTGATTCTGGACAAAGTCCAAAAGCTAACAAAGGTGGAGCTTCTGGTGGTAGTCTAACTTCTAAAGAAAGTCCAGAAGGAGATTCTGTTACAAAATTAGAAGGAAACTCTGAACAAGTCCAGATACCACAAAGAAACAAGACTTGGGAGTTAACTGAGCTTTCAAAGGAGAAGAGAGCCATCAGTGTCATATGGGTTTTCAAGGAGAAATCTGCATTTCTAAATGGAGTATTAGAAGTTGCACACTGTAGCAACCAGAAGCAACTTCAAGATGTTCTGATGAAGGATGTCAAGACTGAACAATTTATCTGTTTGAGGGATGAAATTGGTGTTGTATTTTTTTAGTTAACTGAATATGAATTAAGGGATGGTGTTGGAAGTAATTCATATTCAGAAGTTGTTGAAGTCAGAAGCAGTAGAGTCATGAGGTTGTTAGTCAGAAGCAGAAGCTTCTAAGATTACGTCTAGAAGTATGTTTAAATTCTGGGGTTCTAGTTATTTTTGTTTAGCAAGATATTGATAAGAGAACTAAGCCAATGAGATGTGTTAGTCTCGAATCTAAGTCAATTAGATGTGTTACTCTTTTATTTTCGAATGCTCTCTTCCTAATACTTTTTCATGATAGACAGGTGCGCATAACCCACAACGCCAACTATAGAAGGGTATGTCTGGGAAAGATTGATTAGTCTATTGATCATATATATAGAAAATAGAAAGTCGTCAATTAGGTGATTACAAATGAAACATCTAAAATGAGAACATGGTTAAGTTAAACAATTACCGGTCTCGAAGATCCAACATAATTTCTTACATATCTTGTTTTCAAATGTCTTCAACTCATATAACGGTCTCGAAGTTGTGTTGGATATTCGAGTCGATACTTGTTTAATTTACGATGTTATCATTTTAGATGCTTCATCTGTAAACACCTAATTGATGACTTTCTATTTTCTAAATATATGATCCATAGACTAATCAATCTTTCCCATACATATCCTTATATAGTTGGTGCTAATAAAATTTTAGTCCCTAGCAAATCTAGAACTATTTTGTAATTAGATGACACTAATAAAATAATGCGCCATTGTCAAATTCTGTTGAATTTTTACTAGAACATTATTTAATAATTTTTTAATGTTTAATTAACATTGAATATATTTTATTAAAATACAATAATAATAACTTAAAAATAAATCATCAATATATATATATATATATATATATATATATATATATATATATATATATATATATATATATATATATATATATATATATATATATATATATATATATATATATATATATATATATATATATATATATATATATATATATATATATATATATATATATATATATATATATATATATATATAATGTAGGTTCTGTAGGACAAGCTTCTGGAGATGATCATGTTTCTGGTGGAAATCATGTCTCTAAAGGTGGGCCTTCTGAAGGGGGAGCTTTTGAAGGTAGTCCAGCCTCTAACGGTGGTCATGATTCTGAAGGTGAAACTTTTGAAGGCAGAGCTTCTGAAGGCAATCCAATTTTTGAAGATGGTACTTTTGAAGGTAGTGATTCTGGACAAAGTCCAAAAGCTAACAAAGGTGGAGCTTGTGGTGGTAGTCGAACTTCTGAAGAAAGTCCATAAGGAGATTCTGTTAGAAAATTAAAAGCAGATTTTGAACAAGTCCAGATGCCACAAAGAAACAAGACTTGGGAGTTTACCGAACTTCCAAAGGAGAAGAAAGCCATCAGCGTCATATGTGTTTTCAAGGAGAAATCTACATTTCTAAATGGAGTATTAGAAGTTACACATTATAGCAACCAGAAGTAACTTGCAGATGTTCTGATGAAGGATGTCAAGACTGAATAATTTATGTGTTTGAGGGATGAAATTGGTGTTGTAGCTTTTTTGGTTAGTTGAATATGAATTAAGGGATGTTGTTGGAAGTAATTCATATTCAGAAGTTGTTAGAGTCAAAAGCGATGTTACTCAAAAATAGTAGAGCTCCTGAGGTTGTTAGTCAGAAGAAGAAGCTTCTGAGGTTACGCCTAGAAGTATGTTTAGCTTCTAGGGTTATTTTTGTTTGGCAAGATATTGATAAGAGAACTAAGCCAATTAGATGTGTTAGTCTCGAATCTAAGTCAATTAGATGTGTTACTCTTTAATTTTTCGCATGCTCTCTTCCAAATACTTTTTCATGCCAGACAGGTGCGCATAACCCACAACACCTACTATAGAAGGGTATTTATAGGAAAGATTGATTAGTCTATTGATCATATATATAGAAAATAGAAAGTCATTAATTAGGTGATTACAAGTGAAATATCTAAAATGAAAACATGATTAAGTTAAATAATTACCGGTCTCGAACATCTAACACAACTTATTGCACAACTTATTTTCAAATGTCTTCAAACTAGAAGTAAAATTAAAGTTATTTAATTATTTAATATAAATATCTCTATTACTTAGATTTAAGTCTCACTTATTTTTCTATTGGGAAGGAAATGAATCAACTCATATAACTAATATTCAACCACTCGATCAATTATCTGACATAATTTATACTTATTTGTTAATAATAATAATAATAATAATAATAATAATAATAATAATAATAATAATAATAATAATAATAATAATAATAATAATAATAAACAATGTCAAAATTAAATTTAACCCGAAAGTCTTGTTTGCCGAAGACAACTTTGGGAATCCCAAAAACTGTAGCATGTTTCTCGGCATACAGTCAAACATGACAACTTTGGGAATTCCAGTATTTTATCATGTTCCCAGACAACTCGAATCTCACTCGGCTAATCTATTTAAAAATAAGATAAATTTAATAGCTATCATATACTAATAATTTTATATAAAAAAAATGTAAATAACATACAGTTAAACATGATAATCTTATAGGATCTATGTTTAAAAATAAATATTTTGACTAGAGTTCATCCATGATAATTGTTACATCTGATATCGAGTTCGTCGTTCCATGTGTAACCCCAACTAAAGAGATAATAGAATTCTTTGATCGTAAAATTGCTCTCGGTCTCTTCAAAATAGCGTATACGCTCTCTGTGGAAATTTAAAGTAAGAAAATTATATGTTTTTTTTGGCAAAAAAGGAAAAATTTATTAAACCAATAAACACTAGCACAAGACATCTAATTGACATAAGGATTTGATTGTCAAAAAATTATATATTTTTACTCCTTTAGAGTTCCATGGAGAGCGTTTACGCTATTTTTGTTTAGCAAGATATTGATAAGAGAACTAAGCCAATTAGATGTGTTAGTCTCGAATCTAAGTCAATTAGATGTGTTACTCTTTTATTTTCGCATGCTCTCTTCCTAATACTTTTTCATGCCAGACAGGTACGCATAACCCACAACTCCAACTATAGAAGGGTATGTCGGGGAAAGATTGATTAGTCTATTGATCATATATATAGAAAATAGAAAGTCGTCAATTAGGTGATTACAAATGAAACATCTAAAATGAGAACATGGTTAAGTTAAATAATTACCGGTCTCGAAGATCCAACATAATTTCTTACATATCTTGTTTTCAAATGTCTTCAACTCATATAACGGTCTCGAAGTTGTGTTGGATATTCTAGTCGATACTTGTTTAATTTACTATTTTATCATTTTAGATGCTTCATCTGTAAACACCTAATTGATGACTTTCTATTTTCTAAATATATGATCCATAGACTAATCAATCTTTCCCATACATATCCTTCTATAGTTGGTGCTAATAAAATTTTAGTCCCTAGCAAATCTAGAACTATTTTGTAATTAGATGACACTAATAAAATAATGCGTCATTGTCAAATTCTGTTGAATTTTTACTAGAACATTATTTAATAATTTTTTAATGTTTAATTAACATTAAATATATTTTATTAAAATACAATAATAATAACAACTTAAAAATAACTCATCAATATATATATATATATATATATATATATATATATATATATATATATATATATATATATATATATATATATATATATATATATATATATATATATATATATTACTAACTTAATAAATAATTCATCAATATATATATTTCAAGCCATATTTGGAGCTTGAATGATAATGGAGGAAGGTCCGGTTTTTGGTGCGTGGGAGGAGAAAGAGAGGAAGATGATTAATGAGTTTGGGGTTAATAGATATGAAGAAAATGAAAATAATAGTATAATAAATAGAATTATATATGTTTCTCGGATCTATATTCTTTTTTTTTCTTCCTTTTTTTTTACTATCCTATGTCATGTTTCAATTTCCATCATTGATTTTATTTTTGTATATTTTCTTAAATTTATTTTCTTCCTTTAAAATTTCTTAATCGTTTGATTAGCAACATAATTTATAACAAGTTGTAAATAACAACAGACGATCCATGTTTCTCATTTACAAGTTTGTCTTTCCACTAATGATATAGTCCCACCCTTTTATTTATTATTTAATTTCTTTTTAAATTAATTTCAATCTTAGTTGTCCTTTATTTCATTTTTAACCACCTTAATTCTCCTTAATATTTATTTATAATAATAAATATAGTGGATTGTTACCTACGAGTTACTAATATTTATTTTTAAAGTCAGTAATGATCTCTTCATTAACATCCTCATTAGCATGCTTATCAATTTAATCTGATAAATAAAAATTATTAATTATTAATATTTTTAGTATTCAAACTATTGCTTTTATTTATCAACAAATAAAATATATATTTTTAAATCATATCAAAAAAAACTGGCTAGCATACCGATCTATTGGGTTGCTATTTAAGCAACTCTAAACATGTCTTTAAATTTTTGAAACAATTTTTTTATTAGAAAGAATAAATAATATATTAATAATAAATTATATCAAAAAATTATATTTAACCTTCATATAGTAATCACAACGATGTGATTCTAAACTCTCTATAATGATAAATATAAAGAAGAGTATGTGCATTACATATATATTATATGAAGATCATTATATGGATGTTTAACCTAATTTTTGTTATAATTTAATATTATTATATTATTTGTTTATTTTAAATTACCTTTCACATGAAAAAACTCAATGCTAGCTATATTTTTTGTGTGCACTTAAATGTACCATATACTTTATTTGTTAATAAATAAAAGTAAATGTTTTAATATCAATAGAAGAATCAATAATTTTTCATTTTTATTCCTTAGATTGAAAAAATTAATGACCAAGCTAATGAGGAGGAGATCTAGTGTCGTTAAAAGTTAATTTCATGAAAGATTTTTTTCTTTCAGTTTTGTTATCTAGAGAATTGGTAAAAGAAATATCTAATGAGAATAGTAAGTATATGAAAATATGGAAATAAATAAGAACTATACAATTTAAAAAGAAAAGATTGAGATTAAATTATTATTTTCACTAAACCAACAATTATTTCGCCCTATATCTTAAAGGTATGAATCTCCAATATAGACCACATTCATATCTAGGTCTTAAGTTACGTAAATGTATAAATATCTAATGTGACTATAATATAGGTTATATTTAGTGAATGTATATAACAAAATATATATTACTCTAGCAAGCCAATGAAAAAATAAATTTATAAAGGAGTTTTGAAACTTTTTCGTACTCTTTTGCCAATGCATTTTCATCCCAGGCAGATGATCATTTGCAACAATGGCTAGCATAAAGAACTATTTTTTTGAAAGTTTGAATATTCAATCGACCATATATAGCTAGAAAATTATATATATATATATATATATATATATATATATATATATATATATATATATATATATATATATATATATATATATATATATATATATATATATATATATATATATATATATATATATATATATATATATATATATATATATATATATATATATAATGTAACACCTCAGATAAATATTTATGTTGTTATTCGAATCACACATATTTGATATGACATACAATAAAATTTTAGATAATTCAGATATTAACATGTAATTATACATTTAATTCAAATATGCATAAAATTATAAAATCAAATATAATTAGAATTAACACATCTTCATAAACTAGAAATATTCAACTAGGTTCAATCTTGTCCTCGATCTTCAACTGTGTCTTCATTGTATTGTTTATCTTTCTATTTTGAAAAAATAAATGTGAGGTGATACATAATTTCTTAGTGAGTTCCATCTATCCTAGGTGTTGCGGCACGAAAATATCCAAGTATATCAAACACTCAAAATACAACAAAGTTTCCATCAAATTTTATTTATTCCTAAAGGAAATGGAAAATATTGATAAAATCTACGAAAGAAAAGAAAATGGTCGTCGCACTCAGATCGGGTTCGGGAGTCGATTATGTAAGAAGAAAGTATTAGAATCTCTCACATCTGTTGTACTCAAAGAGACTCATTTAGTTAGTCTTGCAAAATAATGTTAGTTTATATTACTTGCGATCTTCTACTTATTATGCGAAGAAAAAGAAAGAAAATGAAATGTTTTTGGATTTTATATTATTGTGCCTGACAGGATTTCAATATCTCGCTCCTACATATCTCCAGGTGTAATGAAGAACTCAAAGCTACATAGTTCTGGATAGCAAATGTTTGTAGATTGGTTGATTTTAGGGAAAGATTCTCGAGTCACATTCAAATGGAAAACATTGTTGCCCAAAACATGGAAAATTGTACATTTGTGTCACATAAAGTGTAGTTGTTTAGGTATTGACATGCATTTTTGGTAAAACCAGGTGTATGAATGTCATGACTGATGTCATAACATTCTAGTTTATTAGGTACAGATTTATTAGGTACCTTTGCAGAAAAATATTGTCATACAGGTGCTGATGTTTATGAGTATGTATCTGAGCATTTTGCAAAATGATCACATTTACCTAAATCAGTAGACAGGTTTTCAGATGTCATAACAGATGTTAAGACATCCTGTTCTGAACTAATAGGTATGCAGTTTGGTTAATTCTGAGTTTTTTCAGGAAAATGACTCAGTCTTTTCAGAACGGAATCCTGCGTTTTCTTTGGGTTAACCTAGCTCAACCCCAACCTGGTTGATAAAGTCCTGTGACCTAGTCTTAAGGACAAACAGAATTAACCCTAGCTTTTTGTGGAAACCCTAACTGAAGTTGCAGCTGCTATATATTCAACAGGGCTGCTGTTTTGAATAAAATCCCTTTTTGACAGAAGATCATTTAGAAGCTGTATAGTTTTTACTATTGTAATCCAAGCAATTATCATTGAGATAAGTGACTTGGAATATGTTTTAATTGTAAGGGTTGTGTAATACTCAAAGCTTTGAAGCAAGAGTGTTTGTATGTCTCTTGACTAAAGCTGTGAAGCAAAGTCAAGTTAGGTTTGTGTATCACTCAAAGCTGTGAAGCAAGAGTGTTTGTGTTGCTTGATTAAAAAGCTGTGAAGCATAATCAAGTATATGTTTTGAAGAGTGTCTTCAACAATTCATTAGTCAAATTGTTTTATGTATCACTGCTGTGATTGAGGGGGAGTGAGTAGGAACTCAGGTTTAAGTTGTACTTAGATTGAAGTTGCATTGGGTAGGTCTTAAGTGAAGGAGATAAACTGGTTGGTTTATTCCTAAATTAATATCTCTTATAGTGGATTTGCTCCCTGGCTTGGTAGCCCCCAGAGTAGGTGTTGTTGCACACTGAACTGGGTAAACAATTGACTGTGTTCTTTACTGTTTTTGTATTTACTGTCTTATAGAAAGTCAGATACGGTGTCATAACATTGAACGTGACATTGAGTATCTGCAGCCAGAATTTCATAAAGAATGACTGACTTATGTGGAAACAATGTTTGATTTTGAAGATGAGTCAAATGGTGAATTTGATTCTGATCTAGATTCTGAATATGGTGGTGACCATGCTTCTGGAAGAGAAAACTCTAAAGACATAGGTTCTGGAGGTTAAGCTTCTGGAGATGATCTTCTGGTAGAAATCATGTCTCTAAAGGTGGACCTTCTGAAGGGAGAGCTTTTGAAGGTAGTCCAACCTCTAACGGTGGTCATGATTCTGAAGGTGGAACTTTTGAAGGCAGGGCTTCTGAAGGCGATCCAACTTTTGAAGATGGTACTTTTGAAGGTAGTGATTCTAGACAAAGTTCAAAAGCTAACAAAGGTGGAGTTTTTGGTGGTAGTCGAACTTCTAAAGAAAGTCCAAAAGGAGATTCTGTTAGAAAATTAAATGTAGATTTTGAACAAGTCCAGAGGCCACAAAGAAACAAGACTTGGAAGTTAACCGAGCTTCCAAAGGAGAAGAAAGCCATCAGCATCATATGGGTTTTCAAAGAGAAATCTATATTTCTAAATAGAGAATTATAATTTGCACACTGTAGCAACTAGAAGCAACTTGCAGATGTTCTGATGAAGAATGTCAAGACTGAACACTTTATCTGTTTGAAGGATGAAATTGGTGTTGTATTTTTTTGGTTAGCTGAATATGAATTAAGGGATGGTGTTAGCAGTAATTCATATTCAGAAGTTGTTAGAGTCAGAAGCAGTATTACTCAGAAGCAGTAGAGCTCTTGAAGTTGTTAGTCAGAAGCAGAAGCTTGTGAGATTACGCCCAGAAGTATGTTTAAATTCTGGGGTTCTAGTTATTTTTGTTTAGCAAGATATTGATAAGAGACTAAGCCAATTAGATGTGTTAGTCTCGAATCTAAGTCAATTAGATGTGTTACTCTTTTATTTTCGCATGCTCTTTTCCTAATACTTTTTTCATGCCAGACAGGTGCACATAACCCAAAACGCCAACTATAGAAGGGTATGTGTTGGAAAGATTGATTAGTCTATTGATCATATATATATATATATATAGAAAATAGAAAGTCGTCAATTAAGTGATTACAAATGAAACATCTAAAATGAGAACATGGTTAAGTTAAACAATTATCGGTCTCGAATATCCAACATAATTTCTTGCATATCTTGTTTTCAAATATCTTCAAACTAGAAATAAAATTAAAGTTATTTAATTATTTAATATATATATATATATATATATATATATATATATATATATATATATATATATATATATATATATATTACTTTTCTATTGGAAAAGAAATGAATCAACTTATATAACGGATATTCAGCCATTCGATCAATTATCTGATATAATTTATACTTATTTGTTTATAATAAATAATAATATTAATAATAATAATAATAATAATAATAATAATAATAATAATAATAATAATAATAATAATAATAATAATAATAAACAATATCAAAATTAATTTTAACCCGAAAGTCTTGATCGCCGAATACAACTTTGGGAATTCCCAGTATTTTATGATGTTCCCAGGCAACTCGAATCTCACTGGCAAACTAATATATTTAAAAACAAGATGAGTTTAATAGCTATCATATACTAATTATTTTATATAAAAAATGTAAATGACATACGGTTAAACATGGTAATCTTATAGAATCTATATTCAAAAATAAATATTTTGAATAAAGTTCATCCATGACAATTGTTACATCTGAAATCGAATTCGTCGTTCCACGTGTAACTCTAACTAAAGAGATAAAAGAACTCTTTGATTGTAAAATTGCTCTCGGTCTCTTCAAAATAGCGTAGGCGAACTCTAAAGGAGGAAAAAAAATATGTTTTTTTGGCAAAAAGGAAAAATTTATTAAACCAATAAACACTAGCATAAGACATCTAATTGACATAAGGATCTGACTGTAAAAAAAAAAAATATTTTTACTCCTTTAGAGTTCCATGGAGAACGTCTATGCTATTTTGAAGAGGACGCGACGGTCAAAGAGTTTTGTTATCTCTTTAGTTGGGGTTACACATGAAACGACGAACTCGATATTAGATGTAACAATTGTCATGGATGAACTCTAGTCAAAACGTTTATTTTTGAATATAGATGCTATAAGATTACCATGTTTAACCGTATGTAATTTATATTTTTTATATAAATCTATTAGTATATGATATCTATTAAAGTTATCTTGTTTTTAAATATATTAACTTACGAGTGAAATTCAAGCCACCCGGCAACATAATAAAGTATTAGAAATTACAAAAGTTGTCTTAGACGACCAAAAAATTTGGGTTAAATTTAATTTTGATAATTTATTATTATTATTAACAAATAAATATAAATTATGTCAAATAACTGAGCGCATACTTGAATCTTGATTAGATAGGTTGATTGATTCATTCTTAATATGAAAGTAAGTGGACTTAAATCTAAGTAATAGATTTATTTATATTAAATAATTAAATATTTTTATTTTTATTTTTATTTTGAAGACATTTAGAACAAGCTGGTTAAGAAGTTGTGTTGGATATTCGAGATCGATACCTGTTTAATTTACCATGTTCTCATTTATTCATTTGTAATTACCTGATTGATGACTTTCTATTTTTTGAATATATGATCCATAGACTAATCAATCTTTTCCATACACATCCTTCTATAGTTGGCACTAATAAAATTTTAGTCCCTAGCAAATCTAAAACTATTTTGTAATTAGATGACACTAATAAAATAATGCGCCATTGTCAAATTCTGTTGAATTTTTACTAGAACATTATTTAATAATTTTTTAATGTTTAATTAACATTAAATATATTTTATTAAAATACAATAATAATAACAACTTAAAAATAACTCATCAATATATATATATTATTAACTTAATAAATAATTCATCAATATATACATTTCAGCCATATTTGGAGCTTGAATGATAATGGAGGAAGGTCCGGTTTTTGGTGCGTGGGAAGAGAAAGAGAGGAAGAGGATTGTTGAGTTTGGGGTTAATAGATATGAAGAAAATGAAAATAATAGTATAATAAATAGAATTATATATGTTTCTCGTATCTATATCTTTTTTTTTCTTCTTTTTTTACTGTCCTATGTCATGTTTCAATTTCCATCACTGATTTTATTTTTGTATATTTTCTTAAATTTATTTTCTTTCTTTACAATTTCTTGATCGTTAGATTAATAACATGATTTATAGCCGGTTGTAAATAGCAACAGACGATCTATATGTTTGAGAAACATAAACATAATTGTCTGCTGCTAGAATCTAGATCCATGTTTTTCATTTACAAGTTTGTCTTTCCACTAATGATATGGCCCTACCATTTTATTTATTATTTAATTTCTTTTTAAATTAATTTCAATTTTGGTTGTCCTTTATTTCATTTTTAATCACCTTAATTCTCCTTAATATTTATTTATAATAATAAATATAGTGGATTGTTACCTACGAATTATTAATATTTATCTCTAAAGTCTGTAATGATCTCTTCATTAACATCCTCATTAGCATGCTTATCAATTTAATCTCGTAAATAAAAATTATTAATTATTAATTTTTTTAGTATTCAAGCTATTACTTTTATTTATCAACAAATAAAATATATATTTTTAAATCATATAAAAAAAACTGGCTAACATACTAATCTATTGGGTTGCGATTTAAGCAACTCTAAACATGTTTTTACTTCATGTCAAACATAGTCTAAAATTTTTGAAACAATTTTTCTATTAGAAAGAATAAATAATATATTAATAATAAATTATATCAAAAAATTATATTTAACCTTCATATAGTAATCACAACGATGTGATTCTAAACTCTCTATAATGATAAATATAAAGAAGAGTATGTTGTGCATTTCATTTTTATTCCCTAGATTGAAAAAATTAATGACCAAGCTAATGAGAAGGAGATCTAGTGTTGTTAAAAGTTAATTTCATAAATGATTTTTTCCTTCCCGTTTGTTATCTAGGGAATTGGTAAAAGAAATATTTAATGAGAATAAGTAAATATATGTATCACATAATGTAAATAACTTTGAGTAGTAGTAACAAAAATTAGTTTAGTCTTACATATAGTTTGTTATAGTTTGTTAGTAAGCAAGGCTTCTGTAATGTTATATATAAGGTTCTACTTTCTGTACTTTAACCAAGAAGAAAAATAGAATGCAATGATTTTATTTCATTTCAAAATTAACATGGTATCAGTTTGAATTTTTTTTCCGCGCCTCTCTCCTTTCTCCTTCATCGCGCCTCTTTCCTTTCTTCTTCTTTCTCCTTTGTTCAGATATGGCGCTCCCTTACTCAGATTTTGCTATCAATCCTTCCAATCCCTACTATATGCATCCTAACGAGAATCCTTCCCTCGTTCTTATTCCCACATTAACAATATGAGAATGTGAGAATAAATAAGAACCATCAATTTAAAAAGAAAATGTTGAGATTAAATTATTATTTTCACTAAACCAATAATTATTCCACCCTTTATCTTAAAGATATGAATCTCCAATATAGGTCACGTACATATCTAGGTCTTAAGTTACGTAAATGTATATAAATCTAATGTGACTATAATATAGGTTATACTTAGTGAATGTATATAACAAAATATATATTACTCTAGTAAGTCAATGAAAAAATAAATTTATAAAGGAGTTTTGAAACTTCTTCGTACTATCTTGTCAATGCATTTTCATCCCAGGGAGATGACCATTTGCAACAATGGCTAGCATAAAGAACTATTTTTTGAAAGTTTGAATATTCAATAGACCATATATAGCTAGAAAATTATATATATATATATATATATATATATATATATATATATATATATATATATATATATATATATATATATATATATATATATATATATATATATATATATATATATATATATATATATATATATATATATATATATATATATATATATATATATATATATATATATATATATATATATATATATATATATATATATATATATATATATATATGGGACGTTTACAATCATAAAGGCAACATGTAGAGACACTTTAACAATTTTGTTTAGGGACGAGATCATTTACCGAAAGGCAATTGTAGGTTCGTCGAGGGACTATGACCTTTTTGATTTATGGGTCTTTGCTAAAGTGTCCTTGTTTCGAGGAACATGACTGTTTTTCCGAAGGCAACCGAAGCGGGGATACCCTAAAGGTGCATATGTGCATATGTGTTAAACTCAGTTATTTATCTTCCATTATTAAGTTTGCTAACATGTTAATCTTCAGTCTTATCATGCACACCTAATTACTAACAGTTAATATTTACAAAAATTTAAAGTGTGGAAATTTAAGTCCTAGACTATCACAACGTTTTGGGACAATTATATAAAAAGTGCAAGAAAATAAAGAACTATTTTTTGAAAGTTTGAATATTCAATCGACCATATATATATATATATATATATATATATATATATATATATATATATATATATATATATATATATATATATATATATATATATATATATATATATATATATATATATATATATGATGTAACACCTCAAATAAATATTTATGTTGTTATTCGAGTCACACATATTTGGTAGGACATACAATAAAATTTTAGATAATTCAGATATTAAAATGTAATTATATATTTAATTCAAATATGCATAAAGTTATAAAATCAAATAGAATTAGAATTAATACATCTTCATAAGCTAGAAATATTCAACTAGGTCCAATCTTGTCCTCGATCTTCAACTGTGTCTTCATTGTATTGTTTATCTTTCTATTTTGAAAAAATAAATGTGGGATGATACATAATTTCTTTGTGAGTTCCACCTATCCTAGGTGTTGCGGCACGAAAATACTCAAGTATATCAAACACTCAAAATACAACAAAGTTTCCATCAAATTTTATTTATTCCTAAAGGAAATTGAAAATATTGATAAAATCTACGAAAGAAAAGAAAATGGTCGTCGCGCTCAGATCGGGTTCGGGAGTCGGTTATGTAAGGGGAAAGTATTAGAATCTCTCATATTTGTTGTACTCAAAGAGACTCATTTAGTTAGTCTTGCAAAAGAATGTTAGTTTATATTACTTGTGATCTTCTACTTATTATGCGAAGAAAAAGAAGGAAAAAGAAATGTTTTTGAATTTTATATTATTGTGCCTGACATGATTTCAAAATCTCGCTCCTACATATCTTCTGGTGTAATGAAGAACTCAAAGCTACATAATTCTGGGTAGCAAATGTTTGTGGATTGGTTGATTTTAGGGAAAGATTCTCGAGTCATATTCAAATGGAAAACATTGTTGCCCAAAACATGGAAAATTGTACATTTGTGTCACATAAAGAATGAATGACTTAATCTGGATTAATACAAATTTATGCCATCATCACATTCTAGCGAAAAATATTTGATATTCTCATGTGGAAACAATGTTTGATTTTGAAGATGAGTAAAATGGTGAATTTGATTATGATCCAGATTCTGAATATGGTGGTTGTTGTACTCTAAATTTTGCCCTTAACTTTTTCAGTCGCACTTTCATACCATATTTTATCATCCAGTCACAATCATTAATAAATAGATTCATTCATCACATTTGCATCCTATCTTTAAGTTTTCTCTTGTGTTGTTGACTAACTTCTACTCAAAATGCGAAAAAAATATCTGTCTTTGTCTTTGCATATTTATGTTTTGTAGGTACCGAGTCGAAGCATATGGCAAATAAGGTTTTCCGGTATTATTTCCCTAAAATCTCTATTTGCAAAGAAAAAGAATTAAAAAATTTTCATTTTTTTTCACTGTACAATCGATTGCTCCTAGAGTGCAATCGATTGCACAAAGTGAATTTTGCACAATTTTTGGAAAAATACACTGTGCAAATCGATTTGCAATATAGTGCAATCGATTTGCATAGAGTGAAAATTAAAAAAAAAATCAGCATTTTAAACTTGTCAAATGTTTGGCTCCAATTTTTCTTCATTTTTGAAAGATGTATCATTAATTCAAATTTTAGTGCCAATTTTTTCATTTTTAAGAAGAATTATCATTAATTCAAATTTTGGCTCTAATATTTGAAAGAATTATCATTAATTCAAATTTTGGCTCCAAGAATCAATTACCAAATTACCACTAATCCCAATCCTAAACTCTATAAATAGAGCCCTCATTTCACTCAAATTTCAAGCTTTTGATAGCCAAATCCACCTTGCTAAAAAATCTCTCAACTCTCTCCATCTACCAAATTCACTCAAAGCTCCATTTTCACAAAGTTAGTAAGCTTTGCATTGAAGCTTACTAATCTTTGAGCTAAACCTTCATCCAAACACTTTTTCTCCATCAATTCTCTACATCCAAGCTTGGTCAATTGATTCTTGTGGTTGAATTGAAGCAAATTCTTGAAGTTGTTTTGATAATTCTCTAGATCTACCTTTGGTAAGTTTGGATAATTCATCTTTCACAATGTGATCTCTTGGTGATCTTTGGGATTGATTCTTTGACCATTATTTTGTGATTCCAATGGTGTTATTTTCTCATAATTTGATGGAATTTTCGTGCTCAAGTGGATCCATGATCATAAGGTGTTTGATGGAAAGTTTGAACAAGCAATTGCCCTTTTAAAATGTTGTTTTTGCTACTGCTTCTGTGTGCAATCGATTTACATAGTAGTGTAAATCGATTTACACAGCACAATTTTGCATAATTTTTTGAAAATTATACTGTGTAAATCGATTTACATAGTAGTGTAAATCGATTTACACCAGAACAGAATGTATTTTTTGCCTTGTTTTGGGGCAGCTTTGATCTAAAATGCTTTTTCTACTCACTCATTTTGATTGTTGGTTTGGATTGCAATTTTAAATGTCCAATTTGTCTTTAAACTCAATGGACTTTGTGATGTAGATGAAGTTGGATAAATGTTCATCAATTCAAATCTACCTAAGAGTGAATTATTTAATTCATTTTTGGTGCTTTGGATTAATGATATGTTTAGTGCTTTAATCCATCTAGAGGAGTGGTTGAATTTAAAGATGAAAGAATTTTGAAATGGTGATCCAAATTAGCTTATCATTTCCCTCCCTCTTCATCTTATCCCTTTCTTTTTTTTAATTGTGCTACATGTTAAGGGATGATGATCTCTATATCATTTATCCAAACATGAAGTGAAGGATCAAGCTCTGATACCTTTTATTTCTCCTTATCCGTGTTACCTACATATCTATCTCTGATACCTATCTGTTCAATTCTGATACAATTTATACTTGGTTACCTCTGATACTTTTCTCGTTAGTTTTCAATTGAAAAAATTCTAGTTTTTGTCATCATCAAAAAGGGGGACATTGTTAGAACAAAGTTTGAATCTACCACCCTAAGTTAAAGTTTTGATGATAACAAAATGCAAAGATATATTAATTGTATGATTCATGTAAGACATATATGCTACCTAAAAATCACATTCTGTTTTACAGAAACTCTGATGGGTATCAGCAAGAGAATATCATCATCAACATCAGAAGATGAAATATCAACATCAGCATCAGAGGATGTTATATCAGATGCCAGAATCAGAAGATCAACATGTGCTTACGCTGAAGCTTGATGAACAGATCTGCGCGTAATAATCTGAACTCTGATCAAGACAACAACAATTCATTAGCACCTAAGCAGTGTCAGAATAAAGCCAAAGCCAGAACACGCTTAAGTGGCAACGGTACTGTGCATTCAAGATACTTTATTATCAACGGAATTATTCCAGACAAAGATCTTCTCAATTTGGAAAGAATGTTATTGGCATTGAAATGGAATTAACTGACTCCAACATACCATTTTCCAATGCTATATAAACAAGTCAGTGAAGATTGAATTGGCTAATGCTCTACAACTCTCTACACACCTAAAGCTATTCATCATCTTCCTCACTATCAGTTTGCTAAAGCTCTCAAATTCTATACTCAATTATTTTAGCACTCTAGTTCTCATAAGCTTAACATGTGTAGTATCACAGTTGTGATAAACAGTTTTTGTAGAAAACATTCAACACACTTAGATTTCATTTATCTGTAAGAAAGTATTTCCTTGAGAAACCGGTTTGTGGTTTGACTCAAGAAGGCTTTAGCAGTTGTTAAAGTAGTTGTAATATTCAGTTGAATATAGTGGATTAAGACCTCATTGGAGAGAGGCGAAATCACCTTGACGGGTGAACTGGAGTAGTTTGAGATCAAACGAACCAGGATAAAAATACTGTGTTGACAGCAATTGATTTCAAGTTTTTACAATTCAACCCCCCTTCTTGTGTTTTTCACTTCTTCAATTGGTATCAGAGCGCCTGGTTCTGAGCTAAAACACTTAACCGTGTCAGTACAAGATCCAGCGTCAGAAAAACACAATGGCAGGAACATATCAACACACCATCAATGACAACAATAAAGGCAGAGACAGATTCAGCGGCAAACCTCCAGTCTTTGATGGAGAAAATTTTGATTACTGGAAAGACAGAATTGAAAGCTTCTTTATGGCACATGATGCTGATCTGTGGGACATGGTGACAGATGGATACATGCACCTAGTGAATGCAAGCGGTCAGAAGATTGACAGGAAAGCAATGTCTGATCAACAAAAGCGTGACTTCAAAAATCACCACAAGGCCAGAACCATTCTTCTCAGCGCCATCTCTTACGATGAATATGAAAAGATCTCTAACAGAGACACAGCAAAGAACATGTTTGACTCACTCAGAATGACGCATGAAGGCAACATTCAGGTCAAAGAAACTAAAGCTCTTGCGCTCATTCAGAAGTATGAGGCATTCAAAATGGAAGAAAGTGAATCCATTGAAATAATGTTCTCAAGATTCCAAATTCTAGTGGCTGGTCTCAAGGTTCTGGACAAAGGATACTCTACTGCTGATCATGTCAAGAAGATCATCAGAAGCTTGCCAAAATAGTGGAGGCCAATGGTTACAGCGCTGAAGCTAGCTAAAGATCTCAACAAAATTTCTCTGGAGGAACTTATCAGCTCCCTCAGAAGTCACGAGATAGAGCTGGAAGCTGATGAACCTCAGAAGTAAGGTAAGCCTTTAGCATTAAAATCTAACAAAAAATCTGAGTCTAAAGTTTTACAGGCAGTTGAAGAAACATCTGATGGATCCTCATCAGAAGAAGACGAACTTTCCCTCCTCTCCAAAAGAGTGAACCAACTATGGAAGCAGAGGCAAAGGAAGTTCAGGAATCCCAGAAGATCTGATTAGAATGAGTCCTCTTCCAGATACAGAAGGTCATATTCTTCCTCTAGATATAGAAGATCTGAAGGCTCCTCAGGAAGCAGAAAGCCAAACACCAAGGACATCATCAGCTATGAATGCAATGAGCAAGGACACTACAAGAGTGACTGCCCAAAGCTTCAGAGGGAAAAGCCCAAAAAGAAGTTTGGAAGAGAAAAGAAGAAAAGTCTCATGGCTACATGGGATGACTCTGACTCGTCTGAAGCTGACTCAGAATCAGATGATGAGAGAGCAAACATAGCTCTCATGGCCAACATTTCAGAAGACAGTGAAGCTTCTGAATCAGACTCAGAATCAGACACTGAAGAGGTATTTCCTGACTTTGCAATTAATTTTACTAAGGCTGAACTTGCTGAAAGCCTTAACAAAATTCTGGAAAGGTATCAGCAGATTAGAGTTAAATTCAGAAACCTGAAAAGGAATCTTGAATCTGACTCTGATAAGACTGAGAGTCTTAAATTGGAAAATTCTGAGCTGAAAAATAAAATTTCAAAGTTAGAAAATGTTTTACAAAACTCTCAGAAGGAAACAATTTCTGAAACTCCCAGCAGCACTGATGAGATCATCAAGGAGTATGATCATAGTTTTCAGAAGTTCCTTGCTAAAAGCATAGATAGAAGCAAAATGGCTTCAATGATCTATGGAGTTAGCAGAAACGGCAGAAAGGGAATAAGATACCAAGGTAAGGTACCTACACCAAAGAATGCCATGGATTTAACTATTAAACACACTCCTCTGAACTCACATTTTGTGTATGGTCACACACATGATATTAAATATACTAGTAGTAAGTATTCTGTGAAACCAAAATTCAACCAGAGTTTTGGTAAATCTAACAAATCAGGACCCAAGAAAATCTAGGTACCTAAGGATAAAATAATACATGTTGCAGATATCTTTAGCAGCAAATCAGACACACCAGTCATGGTACCTGGACTCTGGCTGCTCGCGACACATGACAGGAAGAAGGCATATGTTCCAAATCCTGGAACTTAAGCCTGGAGGCCACGTTGGCTTTGGAGGCAATCAGAGGGGAAAAATCATTGGCTCTGGAACTGTAGGTAATGGAAATCTTCCCTCTATAAATAAGGTTCTGCTAGTAGATGGATTAATGCATAATCTGTTATCCATAAGTCAATTAAGTGATAACGGTTATGATATAATCTTTAATCAAAAATCATGTAAAGCTGTTAGTCAGAAAGATGGGACTATCCTATTTAATGGAAAGAGGAAAAACAACATTTATAAAATCAAACTTTCTGAACTGAAAAGTCAGAATGTAAAGTGTCTTCTGTCTGTTAACAACGAGCAATGGATCTGGCACAGAAGATTGGGGCATGTTAGTATGAGAAGAATATCTCAGATTAACAAACTCAATCTGGTCAGAAGACTTCCTAATCTGAAGTTCAATTCAGATGCTCTGTGTGAAGCATGTCAGAAAGGCAAGTTTGCAAAACCTTCTTTCAAATCTAAAAATGTTGTTTCTAGCTCTAAGCCATTAGAACTTCTGCACATTGACTTATTTGGACCAGTTAAAACTGCTTCAGTCAGTGGCAAGAAGTATGGGTTAGTAATCGTAGATGACTATAGCAGATGGACATGGGTAAAGTTCTTAAGACACAAGGACGAGTCACACTCTGTGTTTGTTACCTTCTGTAACCAAGTTCAGAATGAAAAGGATCTTAGAATCGTTAAAGTCAGAAGTGATCATGGTGGAGAGTTTGAAAACAAAGATTTTGAGTCATTCTTTAATGACAGAGGCATTCTGCATGATTTCTCTTGTCCTAGAACTCCCCAACAAAATGGAGTTGTAGAACGAAAGAACAGAACATTGCAAGAAATGGCCAGAACCATGATCAATGAGACAAACGTTGCTAAGATCTTCTGGGCAGAGGCAATAAACACAGCATGCTACATTCATAATAGAATCTCAATAAGACCTATTCTAGAAAAGACTCCATATGAATTGTGGAAGAACAGAAAGCCCAACATTTCATATTTTCATCCATTTGGATGTACTTGTTTTATGTTAAATACAAAAAATTATTTGAACAAGTTTGACTCTAAAGCACAGAAGTGTATTATGTTAGGATACTCTGAACGCTCAAGAGGGTACAGAGTATACAATACAGAAACACAGATTGTGGAAGAATCAATCAGTGTTCGTTTTGATGATAAGCTTGACTCTGAAAAGTCAAAGCAGAATGAAGTCTTTGCAGGTATGGAAGTTGAATTCACAGGTTCTGAAGACAAGCCATCAGAAGCTCTCAACAACGACACTCCTTCAACATCAGAAAGAGGCACTGCGAGCAATCAAGCAACACCCGTTGATCAACCTCAAAAAAGACTACCCAGAAGCATCTTGGATCACCCAAAAGAAACCATCTTAGGAAGAAAGGAAGATCCAATCAGAACAAGAGCCAGCTTCAGAAACTCTGAAGAATCCCTCATGGGACTTGTGTCTCTGATTGAACCTTCTTCTATTGATGAAGCACTTCTGGACAACGACTGGATTCTAGCAATGCAAGAAGAGCTGAATCAATTCACCAGAAATGACGTATGGGATCTCGTTCCCAGACCAAAAGGATTCAACGTCATTGGAACAAGATGGGTGTTCAGAAATAAGCTGAACGAACAAGGTGAAGTTATCAGAAACAAAGCACGACTGGTAGCACAAGGTTATAGTCAGCAAGAGGGGATAGACTATATAGAAACCTTTGCTCCAGTCGCCAGGTTAGAATCTATCAGACTTTTAATTTTGTTTGCTGTTAATAAAGGCATCACTCTGTATCAGATGGATGTCAAGAGTGCATTCTTAAATGGTTATATAGAAGAAGAGGTTTATGTGCACCAACCCCCTGGTTTTGAAAGTACAAAAAATCCATAATATGTTTTCAAACTAAAGAAGTCACTATATGGTCTGAAACAAGCTCCCAGTGCTTGGTATGAAAGACTAAGTAACTTTCTGTTAGAAAAAGAATTCACCAGAGGGAAGGTGGACACTAACTTATTCTGTAAGTCAGTTAAGAATGACATCTTAGTTTGTCAAATTTACGTTGATGATATTATTTTTGGATCTACTAATCCTTCTCTTGGAAGAAAATTTGCTAAGTGTATGCAGGCAGAATTTGAGATGAGCCTCATGGGAGAACTGAAATTCTTTTTGGGAATTCAGATCAATCAAAATCCATAGGGAACTTACATTCATCAGAGCAAATATGTCAGAGAACTTCTGAAGAAATTTGACCTCTCAGAATGTAAGTCATCAAAGATTCTAATGCATCTGACGTGCATTCTGGAAAGAGAAGAGGTAAGCAAAAAGGTAGAACAGAAGGTGTACAGAGGTATGATTGGTTCTCTCCTTTATCTGACGGCTTCAAGGCCTGATATTTTATTCAGCGTATGTATTTGTGCAAGATTCCAATCAGATCCTAGAGAATCTCACTTAACAGCTGTTAAGCGAATTTTCAAGTATCTGAAAGGTACTACTAATCTGGGTCTATTTTATAGAAAATCTAGTGATTACAGCTTAGTAGGTTACTGCGATGCTGACTTTGCTGGAGACAGAGTAGAGCATAAAAGTACTTCTGGAAGCTGCCAGTTTCTGGGAGAAAATCTGATCTCTTGGTCCAGCAAAAGGCAATCCACAATTGCACTATCAACAGCAGAAGCTGAGTACATAGCAGCAGCAGGTTGTAGCACACAAATGCTCTGGATGAAAAGTCAGCTTGAAGACTTCCAGATTTTTGAGAGTAACATCCCTATACTCTGTGACAATACTTCTGCCATTTGCTTAAGGAAAAATCCTATTTTGCATTCTAGGGCTAAGCATATAGAAATAAAACATCACTTCATTAGGGACTTGTGATACGGTGGGAGAACTGGCTGTGGTTTTGCGTTTTGTATTCGCACTTGTTCGGTTGAGCAAGAGTCGCCACCGACTTTTTATTTTATCCTAAAGGAAAGGTTAAAAAAGCACAGCAAAAACCTTTTGAGATATTTCGTGGGTCCAGGGGGTAGATTATGAAAAGGGAAGGTATTAGCACCCTTTTCATCCATGGTTATCTATGGGCTCTTAGTTACTTGGTTTTTTAGATCACTTGCCTTGATTTTCGATTGCTTGAAAATGGTGTGTGTGTGTGTGTTTTGAAAATGTTTTTGAAGAAGATGCCTTGTCTTAGGCTAACCTTGTAACAATTCTTTACTCGAATATTTTACAAAGGCGTGTATCTTTTCGAAAAGATGTTTCAAAATGTTTTGAGAGTTTGTTTTGAAAGTGCTTGTGGAATGTGGTTTTTGAAAAGAAGGCAAGTGTTTTTGCAAGTGGATCTCAAGTAACTAAGAGTTTTATCTACCCTATTATACTCAAAGGTTTTTGTTATGTTTTAACCCTTTTTAACAATTTTGTTCCACCATTGAATTTGGTGGACAATCTTGCGTTTAGGAAGTTTGTTCGGGACGGGCGCGGGTCATCGTACGGACCATGAATGCAATGATGCCAAGTGTCTTTGGCAATTTGCTTTGAAGGGACTATGATCATTCTTTTAGGCAACATTCGAAAGCGTCATCGAGGGACTTATGATCATTTGAATTTGTTTTGCCAAAGATACTCGACGTGCAAGCATGGCCCATTTTGGAAGGCAACATGTGGGATCACCCTAGGGTGTGCAAGTGTGATTGTGTATTGATTTCATGTATTTGTCTTGCATTAGGTTATCTAGCGTTTGATTTTATGTACATGCAAACCCTAGGTCTAATCATGGTATAATTGAAAGCGGTAAATTGCGAAAATGTAAAGTCTACGCTATTACAAAATAAGTATCCGGGAGTGGGGGTACAAATTTATGAATGGGGATGAGACTTAGGAATATAGTGTCCAATAAGTTACAACCAAATCGAATCGATCAAATGTAAATGTAACGAATATACAAATGTAAGCAAATGTGTATAGGGGCAATGTATTGTGTAAGTGTATCATGTATATGCGTATGTAATTATTTACAGGTGCGACAATGTGAATTTAAGAAAGTATTGTTAAGTATTTGTTTTGACCTAAAGAAAAATTAAATGTTTATTTAATTTAATTAATGATCTTGTATTTTTTAATATGTATGAAAAGAAAAATATTCTAAGTTTGAAAGTTATTATTTTTCATTTGACATAAGAAAGTATCTTTGTATTATTAGTAAGAATATTTGAATTTAAAAAAAATGTTTTCAATTTTAATTATATGATGTAAAAAAATGTATCTTTATTATTTATGTACAAAAAGTATGTTTTAAATAAATATCAAGAATTAAATTAGAAAAAATGTATTTGTCATGTACAAAGAATATTCTCATTTAAATGTTAAGAAATTAAATTATGCAAAAATGTATGTTTACTTATTATGTACAAAAAGATATTTTAATTAAAAGAAAAAACAAGGTTTTACATTTTAATTGTATTGTATAATAAAAAATGTATTTTAATTATAAAAATAATTTGATGTCAATAAATAACAAGAAAAGGTTTTGTTGATTTAGATTCATAAGAAAAGAAAATGTTGGTTTTTAAAAAATAGTGTGAAATAAAAATCAAAAATGGGCTCAAGGGTAAGGTTATGGCCCAAATGTAAAAGAAGTGGGGAGGTGTATGAAGGAAAAAAAAGGCTTGGGCGTTGGAAAAAAATGGGTTAGGCCCACTGTACTGAAACAAATTTAGGGTTGATTATTTTATTGTTCAGTTGGAATTATGCTTAGGGTTTGTGAGGCACGCCGCTCATGGGGGTTTCGTTCATCTTCTCCGTTTACGCGTTTTTGAATTTCCCCTTTGCCCAGCCATCAGCATCCCTCTTCTCCTTCGCTGAGTTCAAGGAAACGGCGTAGAGGTACAGATCCGTCCTTACGGTATATTAGGTTTTTACGATTTTTGTTGCATGTTTTATGATTTGAGTGTGATTCTGACTTCGTTTTATGTGTGATTATTGCTGAGAAAAAAAAGAAAAGAATGAGAAGCAACGAAAACTACCTTTTGTGAAGGAGGAATGAAGGGTGTTATGGAGGCTTGCTGGCGAAGGGAGATTGCGCGATGAGAGCTTGGTATTTCTGTACTTTTCTCTTTTGCTTAGGGTTTCATGATGATATGTGACAAACTGAAAACCCCTTTTTGGAACTCACTTCTTCCTTCTTCTCTCCTACTGTATGCTTGTTGCTTCTCTTCTCCGTTTCTGAATTGCCTTGAATGTGCTTCTTTGGTTGCCTCGAATGTTTATTGCTTTGATACTTTGCCTTAAGTTGCCTGTTTACTTCTTCTTTGCCCCATGATGAGCCTAGGGTTCTGAGGGCCTGTGGGTTAGCTTTGGATACTTTGATATTGCTTCTGAACGATTTGCCTTTTGAGTTGCTTTTTGAAATGTGGTGCCTTGTATTGCCTAATGATGAAGAGATTCTGAAGGCGTTTGTGTATGCTTCTGATATATGCTCTTGTTGAATGGTTTTGAACATACGCGTTGATGCAGGCCTGGACTTGGTTCAGGTTTCACAAGTTTGAGGCTTGTGAAGTTGAGTTTGGCAGGTGGTGAGGCTTTTGGGCAGATGTTTGCTTAAGGTTGATGACCTCCTGACTTGCTTCAGGCAGGTTTCCTTTGCTTTAGCTGGTATGGTCTGGGATATCAGGTCAGGTTTTTGAATGATTTAGGCCAGGTTTTGAATGGTTTTGGCCAGGTTTTTGTTTGACAGGTTATATGCTGGTATGGCTTATGCAGTAGGCAAGTTTGCTTCAGGCAGGTTTAATGGCTTGACAGTAGGATGGTGTGCTTCATGTTAGGCTTCAGGTAGTATGAGGCTTTGGCATATTTGATGCTTCAGGTTTAGACAGGATGAGGCTTTTAGGCTTCAACTGGTTATTTTTGTGTTTTAGTTATTGACAGGTTGTGTTGGTTTTTGTTAAGCTTGAGGCTTAACAATTAGTATGCAGGTTTTTGTATATTCTTTTCTTCTGGTTTGAGGTTGGGCTCTCTTCTAGGTCTGATGCAGGTCTTGATCTTTTATGGTTAAGGCTTATGAAGTTTTGTATATTGGTTTGCCTCCTTGCCTTATCCACTGTGTTTTTGTTTTTGTATTTCTATCTTCCTGCCTAAAAGCCTAAAAACCTACTTACTTTCCTCTTCTTTTTCTCTCTCTTTAGTACAAAAACATTAAAAAATTGTTTATATTTGTACTTCTCTGAAAAAGTAGACAACTGGGAAATGATGAAATTGATTTTGTTTGCTTGCAATACAATGTTTCCTCTGCATTCTTATCTCTTCTTTTGACAGCTTTTGTGCTTGCTTGATATCTTGCCATATCTTCTTATTTGACAACTTTTGGCAGAAAGTTTGAATTTGGACTTGGTTGGCAATTCAGTTTGGACCTTTAGTTGGGTTTGAATTTGTGCAGTACTATTTGAGATTTGAACTTATGCAATTTTGACAATTTTTGAATTGTGCATTTTTTAAACTTGTGCATTCAATTAATTTGAAAACATTTTCACTCTTCTTTGTGAACCGGGAGAAATCCCGTGATTTGCAAAGAGGACTAACTGATCCCAGTTGTTGCTTTTAATGATGAGTCTAATTTAAACTGTCTGTCTCTTTAATTCAATTTATCTGTTTCTAACTTTTCTTCCTTTCTTTTGCAGATGAATAATTAAAACGGAGCACTGGAGCAAGGGATATCAGATGAAAAATTGAAGAATAGAAACAATGTTTAGGATAATTTTTATTTAAGTTTAAATTACTGTAAAATTATTGTTGTAAACAACAAAACAATTGTACAATTAATTTAAAAATTAATAAAAGTTTCTTTATCCAATTAAATATTTTTCCTTTATTGTTTATTTATTATTTAAAATTCTTTGAATTAAAATAATCGAAAAATGAATTCCAATCACTTAATCTTAGAATAATAAATAATGAAATAAACAAAGCTGTAGCATCTGATCAGTTAAACCTGGCAATTCCAACATCCAAAGCAAAGCAACAGTTAATCAGGCGCATTTGTCCAAACGCTTTTCCTTCTCATGACTTTAATCAAACATCGCAAATTCAACCCAAATGCAACCCTTTACTAATTCAGCCAAACAAACGTGAATTCAATCCACACGCCTTCTTTTACTGATTAAATCAAACAATGTGAATTCAAACCAACTCTCGGAATGTCTTGCAAAGTGCTGTAGAATTTAAATCCTTCTGAGAACGTGCCCACAAAAAAAACCCTAATTCCTGATTAAATGCCAAAGAGTGTTCGCCTGATCCAAGTTGAGCCAAAATCAACCAAAACCCTAAGCCAATTGTGAAACAATCCAGAGTCCTGAAAAATCAATAAAACCCTAATTTTGCTTGGCTGACGAAAAAAGTCCGTTTGTCCGATTCTTGAGCCAGTTTAAAAAAATCAGGAAACGCCTAAAGCTGCGATCTCTTGTGTAAAAATGCGAGGGCAAATTTTGGGGTACAACAGTTGCCCCTGTTCAATCTTCTTGAACCTGAAGAGTTAGATTGGCAAGTTTGCCTTTCGCGACTTGAAGGTAAAAGAAGATTGGACACTAAAGTGCCCAGAAAATTTGCACTCGTCGATGTGATGGTAGAGGTGAATGGGCTTAAAGATGCCATTTGGTGATGGGCTTAAAGATGCCATCTGGTGCGATAGAATCTTGTCGGGGGATGGGCTTAGAGATGCCATCTGATAATGGGCTTAAAGATGCCATTTGGCGACTGCTGGTAGGAGGATGGGCTTATAGATGCCATCTGGACATGTTAAACTGTATGTCAATGGTGAGTGGACAAGTATCAGAAGGGCATCCATGTTTTGGAACATCTCTGAATTGGGGGTCCGAGCAAGCAATAGATTGACATCCATGTTTGGAGAATCCGTAGACTATTTTGAAGTTGAGATTGAATAAGCAATAGAGCCACATCCGTTGTTGGGAAGCGTCCGTAAACTGTTTTCAAAAGTTGGCATCTGAACAAGTTGGTAGATTAACATCCGTTGTTGGGAAGAATCTGTAAACTGTTTTCAGAAGTCTTGAAGTTGAAGAGGAACCGGTGTAGGGTTTCCTGATGATGCGTCTGAATGGATCCGGAATAAGTATCAGAATGTCGCCGTGTCCGGGTCACATCTGATCTATTTCTGGATGAATCTCAGGAGGTGATCTTTGTCTGTCGACTGATCTTACCTGAAAAAGTAAAGGGTTAGTCGTATGCAATGTCATGATGCATGATGTAATGTATGTGACATCAATGTTTATGACATGAATGTGATGAATGCGCATGTAAGCTGGTGAGCTATCTTGCTGAGGATAAATGAATCTTGGACGGCTGAAGATAAAAGGATCTTGACCGCTGCCGGGAAAATAATTCCTTGGCTGTTGCTGGGGAAGAGAATTCCTGATGACCTCTACAGGGGAGTTCCAAACTAGTAGACCCATGCTGGGGATGTAAGACTGAGAATCTTCAGCTTGGTGGGAAGTAACGCTGGCGACTTCACTGGGGAACTCGAGATTTTCCCTCCCAACACTCTGTGGGGAGAAGGTTTACTAGTCTGGCTCCGCTGGGGATAATGAAACTTGACTCTGAGTGGAGTTAGCTTCTGGAAGGTTCTCTGGCTGGGGATTGCGAGAGTCCTCTGATTGCTGCAGGCGAAGGCTTGGAATCTGAACAAGCGATAGATTGACATCCGTTACTGGAGAATCCGTAAACTGTTTTCAGAACGTTGAGAAGAGTCTGAACAAGCGATAGGTTATCATCCGTTACTGGAGAACCCGTGAACTGTTTTCAGAACGTCTTGAGATTGAATAAGCAATAGAGCAGCGTCCGTTGTTGGGAAGCATCCGTAAACTGTTTTCAATGGTTGCATCTGAACAAGCTGATAGATTAACATCCGTTGTTGGGAAGAATCCATAAACTGTTTTTAGAACGTCTGGAGAAGAATCTGAACAAGCGATAGGTTAACATCCGTTACTTGGAGAACCCGTAAACTGTTTTCAGAAATCTTGAAGTTGAATAAGCAATAGAGCAGCATCCGTTGTTGGGAAGTGTCCATAAACTATTTTCAATGGTTGCATCTGAACAAGCTGATAGATTAACATCCGTTGTTGGGAAGAATCCATAAACTGTTTTCAGAAGTCTGGAGAAGAATCTGAACAAGCGATAGGTTAACATCCGTTACTTGGAGAACCCGTAAACTGTTTTCAGAAATCTTGAAGTTGAATAAGCAATAGAGCAGCATCCGTTGTTGGGAAGCGTCCGTAAACTGTTTTCAATGGTTGCATCTGAACAAGTAATAGATTAACATCCGTTGTTGGGAAGAATCCATAAACTGTTTTCAGAAGTCTTGAAGAGGAACCGGTGTAGGGTTTCCTGAGGATGAGCTTGTGTAAAACTGCATCGGGTTTTTGAACACTTTTGACATTCGAATGCCCCAAGTGGTGATGTAGATAATTTCCTGGCTTGTTACAGGTGTTGGTCTACAATCGGTCGTTCACAGATGTTTTCCTGGCTTGTTACAGGTGTTGATCTGGAGCTCTTCAGACGTGCCCTGGCTGGATACAGGAATCGAGTCTGGAAAAATAGTCGTCAACAGATATGCCCTGGCTGGATATAGGAGTCGAGTCTGGAAATGTGATTGGTTGAACACTTTTGGCATTCGAATGCCCCAAGTGGTGATGAAGGAGTCTTGAATCATATTACTCTACATATTGAGAGATTTCTTGAAATCTTGACTGACTGCCCCAGGTTAACTGAACTTTGAAAGATCTGTTGGACCTTGACTGGACTGCCCCAGGTTAATTGAATCGTGACATGTCATGCCCCTTGCTGATAGGAGATTTGTAAAGGAAGTGTCGTCCCTTTGAAGTGATTTTGCTCACTGAGAGAGTTTCCGTTCCTCCGAACATTCGCTGTATGAATTTCTTCGCTGTTAAACAAAAAGCCAAATGCAGACAGTGATATTCAAGCAATGCAAAGTTTATGTTTGTCTCGAAGTTTTGAAAAACGCGTTTTTTAGCAGAAAATTTTTCACAAGACAAGTCAACACAAGATTTAGAGTAAAGCCCTACAGGAGTCAGGATACCTTTTGTAACAGTATGCTTTCGAACTAACCCATGCTTCAATTAGGACTTTCGAAGGGTTGTAACGTGGCCTGGTTCACGGTTTAAGAAACAAAGGATAAAGGCTCAAAGTATATTTGTACCCACCCGCTCTTCGTGATGTTCTTCAACCTAAGCTCAGTTAAATGTGCGTCACTCTGTTTTGAGTTTGGAACGACTTTTGGGCGATGGTTCACCAGTTGAATTTGGGGAGACAGTCATCCTTTCCTTTTTCTTTTTTCAACATTTTTCATGTTGTTGAGGATTTTGTAATGACCTCACTATTTTGATTTTGATTTGTTATCCCTAACTTTTGCCTGACTGTTACCGTTTTCCGGGATTACTGTCAGCGGGATGCCCCAGCTTTCTTAAGCCTCCTTTATAGGTTTTGGCTTGGTGGGCTTTTCTCTTTTGAGAGATTGACTGTCTATGTGATAGGGAACCACCCTTGTCTTTTGATTCCAAAGGAATGCTTCCTTTTTTTGACATCGTTCGTTGTATTAAGAACTGAGAGTTTGCGACTTCAATGCGCATTTTCTTTTGGATTAACTGAGATACTACCCTGCCCCAGGTTTATATCAAAGGTTTTGATTATTCAGAACAGAAAACTCCTACTTCTTCGGCTCGAAGGGGTTGACTAGGGATTAACTTCCTTATAACTCCAGTGTTTGGGATTTGAAAGAAATGCCTGTACATCATCAGCAAGGTCTGTTCAGAAGCATACTGTATAAGATCATGGTATTGTTTCGTCATCCTCCCTCTAAAGGCTTATAGCTTTTTATCAAGAGTCAAATATCATAAAGAAAAGCATAAGAGTAGTGAAACGAATGGATGAATTCAAGACAAACATATGCAATGCATTAATGAAAACAGAGTTTAACATCAACAGATAATTGTTTGACAGCAAAAGAAATTACAACTTTTGAAAATTCAAAAAGAAGCAAAAGTCTTTCAGCTTGAGCTTCGTCACTTCAAGTGGAGAACCCTTTAACGGAAGATTTTCATCTCGCCGTCTGGCATGAATTCCAGCACCCCAATGTCGATCAGATCTTGAATCTTGTTCTTCAAGGCCCAACAGTCGTTGGTGTCGTGTCCCGGGCTGTAGGAATGGTAAACACAAAACGCGTCGGGATGATAGTGAGGAGAGGAGGTATCGGGCTTCTGAGGAGGGTCCTTTAGGGTGAGCAGGTTGACCTCCATCAGGCGCTTCAGTATAAAGAATGATGGTATTTCAGTCTCCGTGAACTGTCTTCCCGACGTTTCTTGCTTACGTCGATTACCCCGTGGACGCTGGCGAGGTTGTTGAAAGGCTTGTGACCCTGAAGCAAGCAAAGGAGCTTTCCCCTTGTCTTCTTGAGTGGATGGAGGCTGAGCGGTGACTTGCTCTTCAACCTCAGTTGTTTGCCCCAATTGGTTGTTTGGAAGCAGTTGGCGGACAAGAACTCTGAGTTCCTCTTGTCTTTGAGATAGGTCTTGGATGAGAGCCATCTGGCCCACCAACTGTCCCATCACTTGGGTCCTCAAGGTTGTCAGATCGAACTGCAGCTCCGCAAGCTGATCACTCCTGGCATTGTTGGAATTCTCCAAGCCCTTTGTGAGGAGAGCTTTCATCTCTTCTTGCCCCATAGACAAGTTCAGGAACATCTCCTGCAGCTGGGCAGTCTGGTCTTGGATGTCTTTGACAGACCTTTCTAGAGCCATCTCTTGCTGAAATAAACAGCAGGAGAGTAAGGAAACCTGAAAAAGGAAAGACTGTCAAAATGCAATGCATGATATGTGGATGCATGCTTTCAAGGATCCGTTGGGGTAAACACAAGAAGATGTTAGAGGTTGAACTCTGCTCTTGGATTGGAGAACTTTGCACCGGCAGACGTCTTTCCACTAGAATCAAGCTCACCATGTCAAGTGGGTCATAGCCACTGATTCAAGTTGTTGTATTTGAACTTTGACTAGAGAACTTTGTATCGGTGGATGTCTTTCCACGAGAATCAAGCTCACCATGTCGAGTGGGTCATAGCCACTGATTTAAGTTGTTGCACTTGATCTTTGACTGGAGAACTTTGTTTAGAGGAGAAACCTCTTGCCCCTTGATAGACGTCTGGTTCAATGTAACCCTGCATCAAAAGAACCCTCGAGATCCTTGAAATGGTTATTGAAAATGCTATGGTATGATGTTATGATGTTATGTACATGTATGCAAAAAGCAAGTGAGTGTATATACAGGCAAACATATTCACACAAAGCAAACAAGTCCTTAGGTTTAGGCTTGCATGAGGTTTAGGTAAGTACCCTCTTGAAGTTAGTTAGCTCATCCTGTCCTAAAATAGAAACCGGGTTCTAAGGAGCTCAATATCATTGGATTGTTTTCTGTGTTCATTGTTTCGGTTTAGCCACTTACTGGCGACCAAAATATTCCAAGAAAACAATCCTCAAATGAGTGTAGTATCGAGTATCTACCAACTTCGGACTGCACCAAAGTCGGTCATCTCACTACCCCTAAAAAGGCTAAGATGGTCAATTAAGGTTCTAAGAGTTCGTTAGTGCTTCATGACATCACACAGCGGCCCCGTACTCTCCTTGACTACTCAAGGGTTACCGGTACTCACAAATATGTCACACTAACATAGCTTACTGCTTCAACCGTGTCGGTATACCCCGCACAGTTCCCTCGTAGTTTTTTGCTATTTACCTAAAAAGGTGCCCCAAATCCGGGTGGAGGATTTACAACAAACCCAAACAAAGAACCCAAAAGATAAAGCAATCAAGGCAAGCAAAGCAAGAATGTAAAGGTGATCTAAACCCTAAGGTAACCCCACTTTTAAACTTCTCCCCAGCAGAGTCGCCAGTTCTGTGATACGGTGGGAGAACTGACTGTGGTTTTGCGTTTTGTGTTCACACTTGTTCGGTTGAGCAAGAGTCGCCACCGACTTTTTATTTTATCCTAAAGGAAAGGTTAAAAAAGCACAGCAAAAACCTTTTGAGATATTTCGTGGGTCCGGGGGGTAGATTATGAAAAGGGAAGGTATTAGCACCCTTTTCATCCATGGTTATCCATGGGCTCTTAGTTACTTGGTTTTTTAGATCACTTGCCTTGATTTTCGATTGCTTGAAAATGGTGTGTGTGTGTGTTTTGAAAATGTTTTTGAAGAAGATGCCTTGTCTTAGGCTAACCTTGTAACAATTCTTTACTCGAATATTTTACAAAGGCGTGTATCTTTTCGAAAAGATGTTTCAAAATGTTTTGAGAGTTTGTTTTGAAAGTGCTTGTGGAATGTGGTTTTTGAAAAGAAGGCAAGTGTTTTTGCAAGTGGATCTCAAGTAACTAAGATTTTTATCTACACTATTGTACTCAAAGGTTTTTGTTATGTTTTAACCCTTTTTAACAATTTTGTTCCACCATTGAATTTGGTGGACAATCTTGCGTTTAGGAAGTTTGTTCGGGACGGGCGCGGGTCATCGTATGGACCATGAATGCAATGATGCCAAGTGTCTTTGGCAATTTGCTTTGAAGGGACTATGATCATTCTTTTAAGCAACATTCGAAAGCGTCATCGAGGGACTTATGATCATTTGAATTTGTTTTGCCAAAGATACTCGACGTGCAAGCATGGCCCATTTTGGAAGGCAACATGTGGGATCACCCTAGGGTGTGCAAGTGTGATTGTGTATTGATTTCATGTATTTGTCTTGCATTAGGTTATCTAGCGTTTGATTTTATGTACATGCAAACCCTAGGTCTAATCATGGTATAATTGAAAGCGGTAAATTGCGAAAATGTAAAGTCTACGCTATTACAAAATAAGTATCCGGGAGTGGGGGTACAAATTTATGAATGGGGATGAGACTTAGGAATATAGTGTCCAATAAGTTACAACCAAATCGAATCGATCAAATGTAAATGTAACGAATATACAAATGTAAGCAAATGTGTATAGGGGCAATGTATTGTGTAAGTGTATCATGTATATGCGTATGTAATTATTTACAGGTGCGACAATGTGAATTTAAGAAAGTATTGTTAAGTATTTGTTTTGACCTAAAGAAAAATTAAATGTTTATTTAATTTAATTAATGATCTTGTATTTTTTAATATGTATGAAAAGAAAAATATTCTAAGTTTGAAAGTTATTATTTTTCATTTGACATAAGAAAGTATCTTTGTATTATTAGTAAGAATATTTGAATTAAAAAAAAAATGTTTTCAATTTTAATTATATGATGTAAAAAAATGTATCTTTATTATTTATGTACAAAAAGTATGTTTTAAATAAATATCAAGAATTAAATTAGAAAAAATGTATTTGTCATGTACAAAGAATATTCTCATTTAAATGTTAAGAAATTAAATTATGCAAAAATGTATGTTTACTTATTATGTACAAAAAGATATTTTAATTAAAAGAAAAAACAAGGTTTTACATTTTAATTGTATTGTATAATAAAAAATGTATTTTAATTATAAAAATAATTTGATGTCAATAAATAACAAGAAAAGGTTTTGTTGATTTAGATTTATAAGAAAAGAAAATGTTGGTTTTTAAAAAATAGTGTGAAATAAAAATCAAAAATGGGCTCAAGGGTAAGGTTATGGCCCAAATGTAAAAGAAGTGGGGAGGTGTATGAAGGGAAAAAAAGGCTTGGGCGTTGGAAAAAAATGGGTTAGGCCCACTGTACTGAAACAAATTTAGGGTTGATTGTTTTATTGTTCAGTTGGAATTATGCTTAGGGTTTGTGAGGCGCGCCGCTCATGGGGGTTTCGTTCATCTTCTCCGTTTACGCGTTTCTGAATTTCCCCTTTGCCCAGCCATCAGCATCCCTCTTCTCCTTCGCTGAGTTCAAGGAAACGGCGTAGAGATACAGATCCGTCCTTACGGTATATTAGGTTTTTACGATTTTTGTTGCATGTTTTATGATTTGAGTGTGATTCTGACTTCGTTTTATGTGTGATTATTGCTGAGAAAAAAAAGAAAAGAATGAGAAGCAACGAAAACTACCTTTTGTGAAGGAGGAATGAAGGGTGTTATGAAGGCTTGCTGGAGAAGGGAGATTGCGCGATGAGAGCTTGGTATTTCTTTACTTTTCTCTTTTGCTTAGGGTTTCATGATGATATGTGACAAACTGAAAACCCCTTTTTGGAACTCACTTCTTCCTTCTTCTCTCCTACTGTATGCTTGTTGCTTCTCTTCTCCGTTTCTGAATTGCCTTGAATGTGCTTCTTTGGTTGCCTCGAATGTTTATTGCTTTGATACTTTGCCTTAAGTTGCCTGTTTACTTCTTCTTTGCCCCATGATGAGCCTAGGGTTCTGAGGGCCTGTGGGTTAGCTTTGGATGCTTTGATATTGCTTCTGAACGATTTTCCTTTTGAGTTGCTTTTTGAAATGTGGTGCCTTGTATTGCCTAATGATGAAGAGATTCTGAAGGCGTTTGTGTATGCTTCTGATATATGCTCTTGTTGAATGGTTTTGAACATACGCGTTGATGCAGGCCTGGACTTGGTTCAGGTTTCACAAGTTTGAGGCTTGTGAAGTTGAGTTTGGCAGGTGGTGAGGCTTTTGGGCAGATGTTTGCTTAAGGTTGATGGCCTCCTGACTTGCTTCAGGCAGGTTTCCTTTGCTTTAGCTGGTATGGTCTGGGATATCAGGTCAGGTTTTTGAATGATTTAGGCCAGGTTTTGAATGGTTTTGGCCAGGTTTTTGTTTGACAGGTTATATGCTGGTATGGCTTATGCAGTAGGCAAGTTTGCTTCAGGCAGGTTTAATGGCTTGACAGTAGGGTGGTGTGCTTCATGTTAGGCTTCAGGTAGTATGAGGCTTTGGCATATTTGATGCTTCAGGTTTAGACAGGATGAGGCTTTTAGGCTTCAACTGGTTATTTTTGTGTTTTAGTTATTGACAGGTTGTGTTGGTTTTTTTTAAGCTTGAGGCTTAACAGTTAGTATGCAGGTTTTTGTATATTATTTTCTTCTGGTTTGAGGTTGGGCTCTCTTCTAGGTCTGATGCAGGTCTTGATCTTTTATGGTTAAGGCTTATGCAGTTTTGTATATTGGTTTGCCTCCTTGCCTTATCCACTGTGTTTTTGTTTTTGTATTTCTATCTTCCTGCCTAAAAGCCTAAAAACCTGCTTACTTTCCTCTTCTTTTTCTCTCTCTTTAGTACAAAAAGATTAAAAAATTGTTTATATTTGTACTTCTCTGAAAAAGTAGACAGCTGGGAAATGATGAAATTGATTTTGTTTGCTTGCAATACAATGTTTCCTCTGCATTCTTATCTCTTCTTTTGACAGCTTTTGTGCTTGCTTGATATCTTGCCTTATCTTCTTATTTGACAGCTTTTGGCAGAAAGTTTGAATTTGGACTTGGTTGGCAATTCAGTTTGGACCTTTAGTTGGGTTTGAATTTGTGCAGTACTATTTGAGATTTGAACTTATGCAATTTTGACAATTTTTGAATTGTGCATTTTTTAAACTTGTGCATTCAATTAATTTGCAAACATTTTCACTCTTCTTTGTGAACCGGGAGAAATCCCGTGATTTGCAAAGAGGACTAACTGATCCCAGTTGTTGCTTTTAATGATGAGTCTAATTTAAACTGTCTGTCTCTTTAATTCAATTTATATGTTTCTAACTTTTCTTCCTTTCTTTTGCAGATGAATAATTAAAACGGAGCACTGGAGCAAGGGATAGCAGATGAAAAATTGAAGAATAGAAACAATGTTTAGGATAATTTTTATTTAAGTTTAAATTACTGTAAAATTATTGTTGTAAACAACAAAACAATTGTACAATTAATTTAAAAATTAATAAAAGTTTCTTTATCCAATTAAATATTTTTCCTTTATTGTTTATTTATTATTTAAAATTCTTTGAATTAAAATAATCGAAAAATGAATTCCAATCACTTAATCTTAGAATAATAAATAATGAAATAAACAAAGTTGTAGCATCTGATCAGTTAAACCTGGCAATTCCAACATCCAAAGCAAAGCAACAGTTAATCAGGCGCATTTGTCCAAACGCTTTTCCTTCTCATGACTTTAATCAAACATCGCAAATTCAACCCCAATGCAACCCTTTACTAATTCAGCCAAACAAACGTGAATTCAATCCACACGCCTTCTTTTACTGATTAAATCAAACAATGCGAATTCAAACCAACTCTCGGAATGTCTTGCAAAGTGCTGTAGAATTTAAATCCTTCTGAGAACGTGCCCACAAAAAAACCCTAATTCCTGATTAAATGCCAAAGAGCGTTCGCCTGATCCAAGTTGAGCCAAAATCAACCAAAACCCTAAGCCAATTGTGAAACAATCCAGAGTCCTGAAAAATCAATAAAACCCTAATTTTGCTTGGCTGACGAAAAAAGTCTGTTTGTCCGATTCTTGAGCCAGTTTAAAAAAATCAGGAAACGCCTGAAGCTGCGATCTCTTGTGGAAAAATGCGAGGGCAAATTTTGGGGTACAACAAGACTATATTCAGAAAGGAATTTTGAACTTAAAATTTATTGATACAGACCATCAATGGGCTGATATCTTCACTAAACCACTTTCTGAAGATAGGTTCAATTTCATTCTGAAACATCTCAGCATGAAGCTCTGCCCAGAGTGAAAATGTTTTAATTTTATATATTAACCTTCAGAATGTGTTTTCTTTTTACTGTGAACTTCTGATCAATCTCCCTTTAGAAAGATAGACATGCAGATTGTATCAGATTCTATTCTTAAAGATCTGAGCATTTCAGCTCAAGGATAGACGTGCTGCTCACTAAATCAAACAAGTGTCATCCAATCATCAGCAAATCTCTGAAGCAGAACACGCATGCACGCTTCTGAGAAGGCAAAACGCTGATTGGATGCATTGAGACACATGTCTGGTAACCGTTCCAAGTATCTTTCTCAAATCCCCTAAAATCAGCAAGCATTAAATGCGTGTAATCATGAGTTAAACTGTAATCATGAATTAATTCTCTCTCTTAAAACCATTTACATTTTCAAAACACATTTTGAAATCTATTTAAGCACATTAACATCATTCATTAAATTTTTACCGTCTCTTACAATCATCCAAAGATTTTCTGCATTCTCACTTGTGTGTTCATCCTTTTTCAAAAGAAACCCTTTTTCAAGCTTTTCTAAAAGAAACCCTAAGTGTGAACATGGCAACCTCTAGCAATGTTTCTGCAGGCTCCCAGCAAGACGCTTCATCTGAGCAATACCAGATTCCCTTCAGAACTCTACTGACTCCGGTGAAGAACTTGGAGGTCTTGTCTGAACTGATCGTTGATTTCACCAGTTTGAAAGATAATGGCTTCGATTTGACTGAAGAAATTGGGGCACAAGGATGGGAGAAGTATTTTGATAGGTTGGTGGGGCCAACATTCCCCATTCTGGTTAAGGAGTTCTGGATTCATGCATCTGCTTCAACGCATCAGGTTACATCATACATCATGGGAAAGAAGATAGTGATCACTGAGGATCACATTGCTAGACTGATTGGATACAACGGTGGTGGCATCCGTTGTATTGACATGGCAGAAAGATCTGGAAACACTGGTTTAGTTGCTAGACAGATTTTCACTCATGGAGTTCCCAGCAGCAAAATCAGAGATTTAAAGGATCAGCACAGAATCTGGGCAAAGATCATCTTGGGCTGCTTCAACCACAGGAAGCCCACAAGCTCTCCTGACTACATCAACATAGATCAGCAATATCTGCTCTATTTCACTGCTAAGAAGACCAAGATCAACCTTGCTCATCTTATGTTCAATCACTTGAAGACCAGCGTCAAGGAGACAAGAGAAGAAGAAAGGACAAAAAGGGATTGGATACCCTTTGGAAGATTAATATCAGATATTCTGACTGAGAATAGGCTGATAGAACACCTTACATAAGCTCAAGAAATAAGTTCTCTAGAACCAGCGGTTGGCAAGCAGTTGAACGCAAAGAATCTGAAAAAGATCAAACTGATAGAGAATATCAGAAAGGAGCCCAGCGTCACTCCTCTTGCTGACATCACCAACAGAAGAGTCCCTCTGAGCGACTTTCCCATATTCTCTGAGATTGACTCTAAACCAGTCATCGTTCTCAGATACTTGGACGCGTGCAAAGCTGATGGCACAGATCCTGATCTGAACATCAAAGATCTGCACCAGAAAACTCTAGAGGTTACTTTGAAGAAGAATAAGAAGAGAAAGGCTGCTTCAGAAGGACCATCCCAGCAAACCCCTAAGAAGAGAGGTAATCTATCTGCTGTTAATGTTTTAAATTCTTCTGCTATTCCAACATCAATCCCAACCCCAGCTTCATATGAACTCCCAATCCCCATACCAACCATTGATGATACCGAACCAGAATTTGACCCTTCTGAGTCACTAACTCTCAGGAGATCCCGCACCAAACCCCTAAATCCAAAACCCACAACTTCAACAGAATCAGAACTTGATAAAGTTCTTTCTGAAATTTATCAATGTTCTTCTGCTCCCCTCTCAGAAAATCTAAACACTCAACCAGAAACTGCCCACTCACCTCAACCAGAACATACACTCTCACCCATACCAGAAACTCCACCTCCCTCTCCACAACCAGAACTTAATCCACCTTCACCTCAACCATCATCTCCACAACCTGAGTCTCAACACTCTGAGTCTCACCACTCTGAGGCTCAAACCCCTGAACCTCATTCACCTCAAACCCCTGAACCTCATTCTCCTCAATCCTCTGAACCTCAACCCTTGGCAATTCAACTGCCACGTGGTACAACTGTAAACATACCCCAACTACCATTCTCACCAGAAACTACCCCTCCAAATACTCCGAACAGTCCAATAATCATTTCTGATTCTCCCACTCCATCTCCCAAACAAAATAAATATGACCACAACAAGACCTTCTGTTGGCTGAAGATTTTGATAGTATTATTAGGAGCAAAATAAATGGGACGTTTTGATCGAAATGAAACAAAACGTCATGTTTCGAAATAGTAGAAGCAATGCTTCGAATGAGCATATCAGAGCTTGGAGCTTCGAGTGACAGTTATGAGAATATATCCAAAGAAGTCTTGAAATGATAACAAGGTTGTGTCTAAGAAGTGCGTTTGAAGCGAAGAAGTGCCAAAACATTTGAAATTCAAATGCAAGCGGGATGTTCGAAATTTGAAATATATGCGCTGGAGCATTCGAAGACACGTGGAAGCAAAAGAGAGGCATTGCTATGCATGTTCTGAACGTGGCAGAATCTTATAGTAAGACCTTTATGGTCGAAGTAGTATAAATAGAAGTCTTAGCATTAGGATTTTGTGTGTCATATCTATTTGTACAAAAAACTCAGTAAACATTCAAATTACCACATGGCTAGGGAAACGAATGCAAGAGCAATGTACGTATGATAGCACCACATGTTTATGATTTAATGAAAACCCTTTATCATTTCCAGTACTTTCCTTTGTCTTTATATCAATACCATTTACAAGTTTTTGCATCTAAAGTCTTTTTATTCTCACTGATGCCTTACATTTAAATGCTTTCCTTCCATTTCAAATACTTTACATTTCAGAAAACTGTTATACATTTCATGCCTTTATCTTCAAGTTTTTATCCTTCGAACACCTTTTTCACTTAAAGTCATTCTACAGATTTCTTGCATTAAACGCTTTCTTCATATTTTGAATCTTTTACATTAACTGTTTTGTTTTACGTTTCGAAGTCATTTACCTGTCTTTTATGCAGTTTTTACATGTCTTTACAATTGACCTTTATTCATGCAATTTAGTTTCGCGCACATATATTTTGATTACACCTTTAAATCTTTAAGAGAGAAATCGAAATAAGTCAAACACCTACACAACATTCTAAATACCAACCATGAATACCTGTTCGATCATGAGAGTTACCCTAATGACCAACACGTCCTAGGATCAATCTAGTCGATCCTGCGAGTTACCAGAGAAATTGAATAACAGTCAGTAAGTTTATTCGATAGTTTGGAGGACTAGCGGTTGTTTACCAGAAATCACTGTAAACAAATTGGCACGCCCCGTGGGACCAATCGTTGGATGTTACGGAATTTAGAACAGAAATAAAGATTGTTGAGACGTAACCATTATAAAAAGACCTTCTGAGTGATAAGTTTGCTGTTTTATGAACCTAAGAAGTGGTAAAATAACCAACAGCAACCAACCCTTATCCAGAAGAAAACGTTTGAACAAGATGTCTAGTTCTGACAATCAACAAGGGGAACAAAATGCCCCACATACAACAGGCACTAATGTGTCCGCTTCGATGGGAACATCTAATGTGATCCCTTCGAATGCACAGTATGTTGCGTCTTCTACCAGTAATATAGCCACTAATGGAGTAAGTGGCATATCAACTAATAGTTCGATCTTAGGAAATACTGGAACCATTGGTTATCCTGGGGGATTTGTTCCACCATCAGGGACACAAACCCATTTCGCCACTCTACTAACTAGACCACCCGGTTTCGATGGTAATAGAACCAGAAATTCCTCTTATGGAATGCCAACATCTTTTATGGCAGGTTTACACAATCCCACATCGAATTCATTACCACAATTAGGGTCTGGGTCTGGGGCGAATCAGTTTATGACAAATAACCAAGGGTCAGTGGGTTATAGCACAATGCCTATTTTAACCACAGAAAACCAGTTGGCTTTCAGGCAATTGATGGATGACAGTAACCATAACATGATAGGGGTATTAGCACAAACTATGCAGGAAATATTTGCCCCAATAGTACAAAATGTGACTGTGACAAACAAAGAGAACGCAGATAACATGAGTCGAATAGCAGATTTCTTTGCTCCCCCAGATAGGCGTAGGCAGAATCAGGCAGGAGTTCGAGCAAACATACCTGTTATGGAACAAGTTGCTAACGACCCAACCTATAGACCACCTAGAGAAGAAGTTAACTTGGGGGCAAGGGCACAAAGGCTAGAAGCCCCAATGATCCCAGGCCCACAAAGAGAAATTATGGAACCAGGGGCAAGGGTCGAAAGGCTGGAAGTCCCAGAGTTTCGAGAACAACCTAGGGGGGTTGTCCTGGTGGGTCGAAATCAAGATGCTGATGTTGTCGTTCATAGAATTCGAAACGATAACATCTTGGCAGAAAACAATTTAACCACCATGATAGAGAGAGTCATGGCCCAGAATGGCCTCAACACAGGAATTAGAAGGCCAAATTATGCTTCTCCTATATTAGATTGCATAATGCATACTGATTTACCAAGGGGATATAAAGTCCCTAAATTTACAAAGTTCGCTGGGGATACCAATGAGTCAACAGTCGAACATATAGCCAGATATCTAACCGAAGCGGGAGATATAGCCAATAATGAAGACCTCAGGATCAAATACTTCCCAAGTTCCCTGACTAAAAACGCCTTCACATGGTTCACCACTTTGCCCCCTGGGTCCATTGACACTTGGGCTCTTTTGGAGAGATTGTTCCATGAGCAGTTTTACATGGGACAGTCAAAAATTAGCTTGAAGGAATTAGCCAGTGTCAAGAGAAAGTTCACTGAACCCATAGATGATTATCTGAATAGATTTAGGCTTTTGAAATCCAGATGTTACACAGTGGTGCCTGAACATGAGTTAGTCGAAATGGCCGCTGGTGGCTTGGATTACTCTATTCGAAAGAAACTAGACACTCAATATTTGAGGGACATGGCTCAGTTAGCCGACAGGGTTCGACAGGTCGAAAGGCTAAAGGCCGAAAAGGCCAGAGTCTTTAAAAATAATAAGAAGGAAAGGATCTCCTATGTTGGAACTAAGGAAGCAGAATATTATCCTGAATTCGAATTCGAAGAGGCCGAAATCGACCTCGCTGAATTAAAACAGGCACCACCCTACTCCTGCAAATTATTGGTTCCCACAAAAGGGAAAGAGATTGTTGAAAATGAGAAAAGTGACAAATTCCCAAAGAAGGTTTATACTTTCGATGTCACTAAATGTGACGAGATTTTTGATTTACTTGTCAAAGATGGCCAACTTATCGTGCCATCAAATGTCAAAATACCTCCTTTAGAGCAAAGAAAGAAGAGAGGATTTTGCAAATATCATAGTTTCCTAGGCCACAAAACCTCACAGTGTTTTCTTTTCAGGGACCTAATTCAGAATGCAATCAAAGATGGCAGACTGAAGTTTGCTGATAAAGCAAAGATGAAAGTGGACGAAGATCCTTTGGACGTGGCAGACACCAACTACTCCGAGCCTGCATGCATTGGAGAGATTAACATGGTGGAAGCTGACCAAATTGATGCCCCAATAGGAGAGAAAGGTACTGAAAACGAAAGCTGGGTGATAGTCGAAGTCAATACGAAGGTTACTGAAGACGTCCAGAAGGAACCAGAGACTTCGATTGAAGCAGCACCTTTAGCAGTTGCAAAAGAAATCCAGGCTACTGAAGGCCAGGAAAATCAAAACCAAGAATTAACACAGGTCACTGAAGGCCTGAGGCTGGAATTGGAGAAAGTCCAAATCACAAAGCCAACTTCCCCTCATAAAGAAATATGGGACACTTTAGGGGAACCCAGTGGAAAATTTGACTATTTGGTCAAATATTCTGCCCCAGAGAGTTCAAAAGTCCACATTGAAGATATAAAACCCACAGGATGGGGAGATGATGAAGCTGAAGGGGAAGATGTTGAGGTAAACATGATGGATATGGAGAGGCCTCGCTCTGAAATGGAGGAGGTAGAAAGATACTTAGAAAAAGAGAAGTATAAAATGGAGGATAATCGTGCTGGAGATGCTAGTCTCAAGGATTACCTCATGACATGCCACAAGGGAGATACAGGCATGATACTGTGCCCTAGGTGCAGCATCCTCTGCAATCAGAGAATTGCTGCGAACTTCGAAAGGGTACAGAGGGCTCGAACTGGCAACAATTGGCGCCAGGATAACCAGCTATTCAGGTGTTATCCTAAGGCTGGAGAAAGTTTGCTGAAATTTGTGTTTCGCTGCTACAAAGGGGCAACCAAGTGATATGCCCAAGGTGTTCTGCTGTGTATGATCAAAGCATGGCCAGAGCCTTCGAAACGATTCCCTTCGCCCCTTGCTGGAACCATCAAGAAACTGTGCAGATGGGCCCACATTTCGATAACAGACACAAACAACGAAGGCCTGATAGTCCTCATCCCAAGGCTGCTCGAAGAGTGACGTTCAAACTCCCTGCTGAAGTGCCAACCGACAGATGGCTGCAAGTCAGAAACGACAAAGGCAAAGACAGATGGAGAAACACCGAACGAAATGCACGCCATGCTATGACATACAGGAGGCAATTTAACATAGCAAAAAGTGAAGAGGTAAGATTAGAGAACTACAAGGGAAGGAACCCCATGTCGAGATCCTAGTGGCGCAGGCAACAGAGGATTCGAAAGGCTGAAAGAGAAGCTGTGGCAAATAAAGGGGCAACCTCAACAAAGAACCAAGGTGAATCTAGCACCCATAAACCCACACCAAAAAATCAAACTGAAGACAAACCCCCGGTTAATAGGAGGCTTTTCTCTGAAGTACAACTAGACGAACCAAAGGAATACACTCCAGGCCCAGAAGAAGATGAAGATATGATAACAGATAACTTCGAATCATATGGGGAGTCTTCGTTCAACCTAAACTGCAACGTGGTATCTGTGCTTCCCTGTGAATTTGGACAGGAAACTGAAATTGATGAATATGAGGAAGAAGATACCATAGATTTGATGAAGCATAGGCCTGTGTGCTACTATGTGATGGACAATGGGGCTGTCGAGGAGAAAATGCGTTCTTCGAACGTCCAGAACCAGCTATGAAGAACCATCTTAAGCCACTTTTTATTCGGGCAAAAGTTGGTGCCCATGGCGTGAATAAGGTTCTAGTGGATGGGGGTGCTGCAGTCAATTTGATACCCCACTTCATGCTGAAAAGATTAGAGATCCGCGAAGGAGACATCAAGCCCCACAATATGGTTCTATCCAATTATGAAGGGAAAGTGGGCAAAACACTGGGAGTGGTTCAGTTGGACTTTACAATAGGCTCAAGCTGTAGGCCCAGCATGTTTATGGTGATCGAAGCCAAGGCCAACTACAACTTATTGCTGGGAAGGGAGTGGATCCATGGCGTAGGGGCAGTTCCTTCGTCAATGCACCAGCGATTAGTTCTGTGGAGAGAAGATGGCATCGTGGAAAACATTGAAGCAGACCAGAGTTACTTCATGTCAACAGTCAATTTAGTTGACAAGAGGAATTATGACAAACATCTGGCAAAGATTGCTCCGTGTGTTCCAAATGATGAGATCAACGGAACCAGAAACGCCCACTACTACATGACCCTTCTCCATGATGGCCTATACTGGAATAGAAGAATAATCAGTGAAGAAGAGGGAATCGAAAGTACTATACAAAGACGGCCAGCGGGCTGGGACTTCGACAACCTTATCCATGATTGAGTCCACCTTTTTTGAAAGGATTTCGGCCTATATGGCTGAGAACGAATCAAAGGCGGCCTTAGAGGCTGAAATAAATAAATTAGTTGTAAAGATGAACGAAATGAGTGGGGATGGCTCGAAATGCTCACCCTTCAAAGAACTTGAGATGGATCAAAGGTTGGACGCCATCTACGATAAAGAACCCTTAGGCTTCGAAAGGGACCCCATAGACTCAGGTGCCAAAATGTTGGTACAGGATCCACTCGAAGAAGTCAACTTAGGGGATGAAAACACGGAAAGAATAACCTACATAAGTGCAAAACTTAGCCCAGGCCTCAAGCAGGAAGTAATCGAAGTCCTCAAGAAAAACAAAGATTGCTTCGCATGGGATTATGACGAAATGCCTGGTTTAAAGAGGGAGTTAGTCGAACACAGACTGCCAATCAAAGATGGCAAGAAGCCCATCAAACAAACTCCCAGAAGATTCGCACCAGCGGTTCTCACAAAGATTAAAGCTGAGATCGAAAGGTTGTTGCGTTGCAAATTCATCAGAACCACAAGGTACGTTGAATGGTTAGCAAATATAGTACCTGTTATTAAGAAAAATGGTTCTTTAAGAATTTGCATAGATTTTAGGGATTTAAACACTGCAACCCCTAAAGATGAGTACTCCATGCCTGTGGCAGAAATGCTAGTAGACTCTGCTGCAGGGTTCGAATACTTGAGTATGTTAGATGGATACTCTGGGTATAATCATATTTTCATTGCTGAAGAAGATGTTTCCAAGACAACATTTCGTTGCCCATGAGCCTTAGGCACCTACGAATGGGTGGTGATGCCTTTTGGTTTAAAGAACGCTGGGGCAACTTATCAAAGGGCAATGAATTCGATTTTTCATGATTTCATTGAAACCTTTATGCAGGTGTATATTGATGATATAGTCATCAAATCTATATCTGCAGAAACACATGTGCATCATTTGAGCCAATCATTTGAACGAATGAGAAAACATGGCTTAAAGATGAATCCCCTTAAATGTGCATTTTTTGTGCAGGCTGGAGATTTCCTTGGTTTTGTGGTTCACAAGAAAGGGATTGAGATCAACCAGAACAAAACCAAAGCCATAATGGAGACGAAAGCACCTACGTCAAAAAGGGAGCTGCAATCTCTGATAGGAAAGATTAACTTCCTCAGAAGATTCATTTCGAATCTGAGTGGAAGAACCCAAGCCTTCTCCCTGTTGCTTCGTCTAAAGCAAGGCCAAGCCTTCGAATGGAACGAAGCCCATCAGGAGGCATTTGACAGGATAAAAAGATACCTTTCTCAGCCTCCTATTTTGTCTCCACATTCATGGGGGAAGCCCATGAGATTGTACATATCTGCCTCTGAAGTTAGTATAGGTAGTATGTTAGCACAAGAAGATAGCAATGGTATCGAAAGAGCCATATACTATTTAAGTAGAGTACTAAACGATGCAGAGACCAGATATAGCAATTTAGAAAAGCTATGTCTTTGTTTGTATTTCTCTTGTATGAAACTCAAGTATTATATAAAGCCTGTTGATGTTTATGTTTCATCTCATTTCGATGTCATTAAACACATGCTTTCAAAACCAATAATGCATAGCAGAGTTGGTAAATGGGCTTTAGCCTTAACAGAATATTCTTTGACTTTCATGCCTTTAAAAGCTGTGAAAGGCCAAGTGATTTCTGACTTCATTGTGGACCATTCATTGGTTGAGCAGAATGTCATGAGTTACGTCGAAATGCAACCATGGAAATTATACTTTGATGGTTCAACCCACAGAAATGGAAGTGGTGTTGGAGTCCTTCTAATTTCTCCTGAAGGAATTCCAACAAAATTCAAGTATAAATTAGATGGTCCTCGTTGCTCGAACAACGAAGCTGAGTATGAAGCGCTCATTGTTGGACTTGAAGCTTTGTTAGAATTGGGGGCAACTAGAGTCGAAATTAAAGGAGACTCAGAATTAGTGGTCAAACAAATAACAAAGGAGTATAAATGCATAAAGGAAAACTTGATGATATACTTCGTCATAGTCAACAGGCTACTTAGGAAATTTGAATACATGGATATTCAACACATACCAAGAATAGAGAACCAAGAAGCAAATGACTTAGCACAGTTGGCTTCGGGTTATAAAGTTTCTGTCAGGAACTTTGAGGATTTAGTTGAATTAAGGGGTAGAGTTATGGCTACTAGATTCACACCATCAGATCTAGAAAGCATGAAATTGGGATATGCTGAGAAACAGGGATTCGAAATATTAGCCATAAACACTTTATCAGATGCAGATTGGCGAAGTCCATTGGTGAGTTATTTGACAAACCCAACTCTGAATGTGGATAGAAAGACAAAATACAGAGCATTATCATATCTCCTCATGGGGAACGAATTGTTCAAAAAGACCCAAGAGGGCGTATTATTGAAGTGCCTAGGAGAAAGTGAGGCATACTTAGCATTGTCAGAAGTCCACAATGGGGCATGTGGGGCACATCAAGCAGGTCATAAAATGAAATGGCTGTTATTTCGATATGGAATGTACTGGCCTAGCATGCTCAAAGATTGTATAGACTTTGCTAAAGGATGTGAGGAATGTCAGAAACATGCAGGGATTCAACATGCCCCTGCAAGTGAGTTGCATTCAATCATCAAACCATGGCCATTTAGAGGATGGGTGTGATCGGTGGATCTAGAACTGACTGTTTAACGCTGGTTCGCGAAATGTCGCGGAAGCAAGAGTCGCCACCGTCTTTTATTTTCTCCAAATGGAAAGGACAAAAGCACAGAAAAATTCCTTAAAGAGATTGCTCTCGGTTCGGGAGGTAGGTTATAGAAAGGGAAGGTGTTAGCACCCTTTCTATCCATGGTTATCCATGGGCTCTTAGATACTTGCTCATTGTATTTTCAAAAATGGTTTGTTTGCTTTTCAACTGTGGGTTTTTAAAAGTTTCTTTGAAAATTCCAGTTCGACTCTTGTATCGGTCCTCAAGAGTGTTTGAAAAATTGCTTTCGAAAGCTTTTTGAAAAGGTGTCGGTGTGAAAAGTATTTTTGATTTGTTTTGAAATTAGAGCAAGTATCTAGAGTCGTCTACCTACCCTAAGGAATTCGTCTGTGTAGATGTCCTTTAAAGTAGTGCCATCCCACCATTGAGGTAGGTAGCACCACCGTTGGAGGTGTTCGGGTCAATTCGAGGTTCGGGACATGGTGATCACCAGAGCAATGGGAAGATACCTTAGAAGCTACCCTCATGCCAGGTTCCCGGATCATGAGGACTTACTAAGACATCCTCTACTCGACGATCACCTTTCGAGGCAAGGCAACAGTGAGGCGTACCCTAGGGGTGGTGTGTGATTTGTGTGTCATGTTCATTTGCATTTATCTTGTCATGTCATAGGTGATCTACGCGTTTGTTTTTATTTTCGTCATTCATTCTTGCATGCCTTTATTAACAGTTAAAAAGATGCGGAATTTAAAAGTTCTAAACTATTACAAAGGCGCGGGTCCACATCGCCAAATTTAATCCAGGACCCGATTTGACAGAAAATAAAGAAAAGTGCGAGAAATATAAATTTACACGGCTTTGGGAGAGTTACACAAATATTATACGAAATAAAATAAAATGCGCGAATTAAATTAAAATTGAAAGCGAGGGCGTTGGACCCTTTTTAATGAAATTAAATTATTATTATTAAATTAATGAAATTAAAATGAAAAAAGAAATTATTTTTGGGATTTTGGTATTTATGATTTTAATGAGAATTAAATGAAATTTAAACCTAATTCTAGCTATTTTTTAATTTATTAAGAAAATATGAAAATTATCTAAAGTTAAACCTAATTAATTAATGCGATTTGATTTATAAAAGTAAATAATTAATTATTAGTGAAAAGAAAAGAAAAGAAAAAAGTAATTAAACTAATTAAACCTAATTCTACAAGTTTTTAAGTTTATTAAGAAAAGATTTTAAAATTAACCCTAGAATAAAACTAATTAATTGGTGAGATTTTATTTACAAAATATTAAAATAAAATATATTTTTTTGATTTTTTATGACTTTTCTGATTTTTTGTATTATTTTTATAGTTTCATGAAAGTAAATTAATTGAAGAATTCAAAGGAAATTAATTAAATCAAATAAAAATAGAAAATATAAAAGAATAGCAAACCTTGGGGGGTTCTGTCCCCAATTTGGAGGTGCAGCCTTAGCAATTCTGGCCCAATTATGTCAAGGCCTTTTGACTTTTTCAGGATGCCTGTGACTTTGTTGACTAACGCCTAGGGTGTTCTCCACATCTGGGCCTTTAGACTGGTATCACTAAGCGCGTGGCACGCCTGGAGGAGGGACGTATGGTGCACCCAGGAATTGAATCTGCATGGGATCAAGTTAGGAAAAATATTATTGAAAGGGAGGGGGACCTGGGATTCGAACCCAGGTCCCAAGGAGTACCAACCAAATGCCTTGCCAGTGGAACCAAACACGCACTTTGTTTATAATGTAACCAACAAATAATATCAATCAAAACGTGCGTTAGTGGACTTTTTAGCGCGAAATTTAAATGAACCCAATCACTGCCTTACACTTCATCATCTTCTTCCTCGTTTTGCTTTTTCCTGAAATATAAGAATGGGTTAGCGGGGGTTTTAAACCCCCCCAAAACATGCAGTTTTCAATAATAGCGAATAGGTCATATGGCCACATAAATTAGGCGCGATGGGTGCTTCCAAATCGTCCAAGCTCCCTGATTTCAACCATGGCATTGAGGTTCTCTAATTTTACAGTATTTAGAAACGCCTAATTTGAAAGTCCTGTAACCCTAGCGTCCTTTAATGGTGGAATCGCGTATGAGTGATGAAAGCTTAATTAAACAATACAGTTAGCTTCAGAATGATGAGAGCATTACAAAACAAGCATTAGATTTGAAAATTATGGCATAAATGATCAGATGCGATTATGTAAAAAAAGTGATGCAGTCTGAATTATAACTACCAATTCTTGATGTTTCAAGCTATGATTTTGATTCAGACTCCTTCCTTGAAGCTTCAGGAACACAATGGAATAAGTATTTGGCCTTGAATCGCACTGTAACCTAGTTTTCAGTTTTGGAATTTTTGTCAAAAAACTCAAGCTTGGTTATGGTGTTCTTGCGCAGCTGGGAGGTTCTGATCACTAGGGTTAGCATGTATATATATGTATGAGTGATTAGGGTTGAGAAATTGATCCAAAGAACCTTTGTATTGATGAAGAGATATTTGATTTTTATGGCATATATTTTCCAATCTTTTTCATGCAAATTTGCTTCAAATCATGTCCAATTACCAAGATTCTTTCCAAATCTGATCATGCACGAAATATTGAGTGTATTCCATGCATAAAAAGATTTAAAAACTTAGGTTTAGTATTTTCCACATATTTATTTTAATTAAATGAATTATTAGCATTTAAAATTCAAATAAATAAATAAAAATGATGAAAAACTTCCCTTTGGGCCAAATGGTCGTGCACATGCCTTGGATGATGGATTTTGGAAGAAAAAGAGGCCCATTAGCATTTTTAAGACTTTTGAAGCAATGTTGACTTTTCAAAATATCCAAAACTTTCCCAACTTCCACAAGGAATAACTTGCTCAATTTTTAAGCTTTGCTCATGTTCTTGGACATTTTGGAAAGGTCTTTGAGTCCTCTAACCAATGCCTTTGGTCCCATGTCATTTTGATTTACCAATATCAAGTTATGGCCTTTTACTTAAAGTCCCTTTTTGTTGACTTTTGAAAATGACCTATAATGTTGAAATTGATAACTTTTTGTGAGAGCATTTCTTTGACTTGAAGTGTGAAGAGGAGTTGTAGGAAATGTCTTTCTCTTAAAAATGAGCTTTGGATGGAATTTTTCTGATAATCCATGTGGAAGTTATGCCTTGGTCAAGTTACAGTTGACTTTTTCAACTGTCCAAATATGGAAACTTTTGCATCTTGAGACTTTTTGAGCCAAGCTTTTAGAATCATGATCAAGCATTGATCAAATGATGTTTATGGCTTCAAAATGAGATGTTGACCAAAAATTTGAACTTTTGACTGTCAAATGACCATTTTGCCCCTACAGTTGACTGTAGTGCAATTAGGGTTTTTGACTGTGTAATTTTGTGCTGTAAGTCTTGAAACTTGGTATGAGGATGCTTGACCATGTTTATAGGCATGTGGGACTTGATTGGACCCTTGGAAACTTCATTTTCTTTGTCAGAATCAAAACCCTAATTCTTGACTGTTAGGAGACCCTTGACCTGTGCAACCCTTGGGGAATTTTGAAGCTTTGACTTGGCAATTCTTGAAGAATATGGGAGGGCAAATTTTGGGGTACAACAATTGCCCCTGTTCAATCTTCTTAAACCTGAGGATGTAGATTGGCTGACGTGCCTTTCGTAATCCGAAGGTAGAAGATGATTGAACACTAGAGTGCCCAGAAATTTGCGCTCACATAGTAGCAGTGTGATGGTGGAATGGGCTTATAGATGCCATTTGGAGATTGATAGATAGGATGATGGGCTTATAGATGCCATGCTAAGAGATGATGGAAGGTGGATGGGCTTATAGATGCCATCTGGATGTTGATCGCGTAAGAGACTCCTTAGCGAGAACTTGCGTACCTGCAAAAGAAAAATGATTACCTGACCTGTTACAGGAGCTGGTCTTCAAACTCTTTGTATGGATGTGTCCTGACTGGTTACAGGAGCTGGATCTGGATCTTCACAAGGTGATGAATGGACCAAGGATGGTTACTACCTCAACAGGAACGCTGAGATAACCTTGTATGATTACTACCTCAACAGGAACGCTGAGAGAATCTGGGGACGATTACTACCTTCGCAGGATCGGGGAGAGAACCATAGGCGACTACAACCTCAATAGCAATCATTGAGAGAATCTTGGATAACTTCAACTTCAACAGCAATCGTTGAGCGAATCTTGGGATGATTACTACCTCCGCAGGATCGGGGAGAGAACCATAGGCGACTACAACCTCAACAGCAATCATTGAGAGAATCTTGGATGACTTCAACTTCAACAGCAATCGTTGAGCGAATCTTGGGATGATTACTACCTCCGCAGGATCGGGGAGAGAACCACAAGCGACTACAACCTCAACAACAATCATTGAGAGAATCTTGGATGACTTCAACTTCAACAGCAATCGTTGAGTGAATCTTGGGATGATTACTACCTCCGCAGGATCGGGGAGAGAACCACAGGCGACTACAACCTCAACAGAAATCATTGAGAGAATCTTGGATGACTTCAACTTCAACGGCAATCATTGAGAGAATCTTGGATGACTTCAACTTCAACAGCAATCGTTGAGCGAATCTTGGGATGATTACTACCTCCGCAGGATCGGGGAGAGAACCACAGGCGACTACAACCTCAACAGCAATCATTGAGAGAATCTTGGATAACTTCAACTTCAACAGCAATCGTTGAGCGAATCTTGGGATGATTACTACCTCCGCAGGATCGGGGAGAGAACCACAAGCGACTACAACCTCAACAGCAATCACTGAGAGAATCTTGGATGACTTCAACTTCAACAGCAATCGTTGAGCGAATCTTGGGATGATTACTACCTCCGCAGGATCGGGGAGAGAACCACAGGCGACTACAACCTCAACAGCAATCATTGAGAGAATCTTGGATGACTTCTACTGAGTCTTTATCAGAAAAATCTGTTTGGGGTCGATTTAGCTGGACTAGAGAAGGCCTTGGACTGGATAAGAAACAGAAAATCTTAGGGTCGATTAGCTGAACCGGTCTAGGTCTTGAAATGTCTTCAACTGGACAAGAAATAGGGAGATCTTAGGGTCGATCTGACTGAACCAGAGAAGGCCTTGGACTGGATAAGAAACAGAGAAATCTTTGGAGTCGATTTAACTGAACCGGTCTAGGTCTTGAAATAGATGAGAACTTAACTGAATCTTTCCTGAAAGGTAAAGGTCAGTCATATGCAATGCATGATATGGATCAAGCAATGATGTTCTCAACATAAATGAGATTTGTAAGATATGATGCGTATATGCATGCTATAATGATGTATGTGATGTTTATGAATGTATCTTTTGTCTTAGGAAAGTAAATCCTTGACGGGTGCTGGGAAGTCACTCCTGGGCTGTTGTGAAGAATAGATTTTTGCTTCCGCTGGGGATGATAGTTGCAAGAATACCGGTAGGAGAAGATGACTCGTTGGGGAATAAACTTGGCGAATGGATTACTCTGCGGGGAGAAAAGCACTCTAACGATCTTGCTGGGAAGCAATACTCTGTGGGGAGAGAGGTACTTTGTTGAGTTGTTGATAATAACTTGCTGGGGATACCCTTGTTGTATTGGAAGTGTTGATAGACTTCGCTGGGGATAAGGAGACTTTGTCGGGGACGATCTTTTCGTGGCTTTTGGCTGAGGATAACCCAGTTATATCCTGGTAAGGAAATAACTCTTTGAATAAAGCTGGGAGACGCGTTTGTGCTCTGCGAGGATAAGCTTCCAGAATCTACTGGGGATAAGCTTACTGCTTGGGGGAGATGGATTCCAACTTTCCTGGGGAAATCTGGATTGGACTCTCCTGGGGGAAGTTTTGAACTGTACCGGGGAGGTGACTCCACTGAATGTTTGATATACCGCCGGGGAACAATCTTTTAGACCAAGGCTGCCGGGGATGCTTGTTAAGAATGCATGTATACTGCTGGGGAATGTTGGGATCTGCTGGAGGATACCCAACTTTCTTAAGGTTGATTGTAACTTTGCTCAGGGAGAGTGCACTGACTTGCTGGCTCACTCTCTGGGGAATTAATACATCTGGTTATGTTTTTCCGCTGAACCTACCTTGGTACCTTGGAGGACAGAACAATTAGATTGCTTAGACAACTCATTATTGCCCCTGTTTCTGAGGTGGGAGAGGAAGACCTGTGAGGTGCTGATAGTTGCTGATGGACCAATCTTCTTCTGGTAGGCAGGTTACAAGATGACAGGACATAGTCGTACGCTTTGATCCCTAACTTTTGCCTGGACCGCCCTTTCGGGTTTTCAGTCCACCGGGATACCCATTTTTGCCCAAGCCGCCTTTTCAGGTTTTCGACTTGGCGGGTGTACAGATTTTTTTCATTTCATCCCTTATTTTTGCCCGAACCCTTTTGGTTCGCCGGGAAGCCCTTATTTTTGCCTAGGTATGTCAACCTGGCGGGTTTTTGATTTTGCATAGTATTTTTTCGACTACGTCCATGCTCTTAGAATGCAGGGAGGTGCCCCTGGCTGTTTGTGTTGCCGTTTTACCAGAAGATGTTTGATTAGGCAAGATTCGTTGTTGGACTGCCCCAAGTGACTCAGGCGGAGATTTGCCCCAGGCTATTTGGCCTTTGAGAGATTCTCCGAATCTTGATTGGATTGCCCCAGATGATGGACCATGCTCATGCCATGCCCCTTGATTGGAAATGTTTTCATTCACTAGGTATTCATTGTGCGAATTTCCCTGCTGTTCAAACAAATTGTCATGTGCAACAATGTTATATCAAAAATGCAAAGCTTATGTCTGTCTTGAAGATTTTGAAAATGCATTCTTTTTCATAAAACAAGTGAATGTTTGTAAAACATGATGTCAACTCCGTATTTACCGTAGGCCTTAAGGAGTCAGGATACCCTTCGTAACAGTATGCTTTCGAACTAACCCATGCTTCAGCTAGGACTTTTTAAGGGTTATAACGTGGCCTGGTTCACGGTTTAAGAAACAAAGGATAAAGGCTCAAATTATTTGTACCCACCCGCTCTTCGTGATGTTCTTCAACCCTAAGCTCAGTTGATCGTGCGTTTGGACCTTGTTTGAGTCTTTGTCCTGATGTTCCAATGATGGTTCAGATATTGATGATTTATTTGGGATAGGCAATCATTTCCTTTTTGTTGAGGGTTTATAAGACCTCTTTCTTGTCTGATTTTTGTTATCCCTTTCTTTTTTTGCCTGAACTGTTTCCTTTTTTGGAATTACAGTCAGCGGGATGCCCCAGTTTTGTAAGTCTCCTTCATGGATTTTGACTTAATGGGTTTTTATTTTGAGAGATAATGACTGCCTTTCTTCAATGATTATTCGGAACCATCACTGTCTTTCTTCGTTTTGTAAGGACTTCTTTGGTGCCATTTGTTATGCACTTGAATCAACTGAGAGACTACCCTGCCCCAGGTTATGATTAAGGGTTTTAAATTTCGAAAAGAAAAACTCCTACTTCTTTGGCTCAGAGGGGTTGACGAGGGATTATCATCCTTATAACTCCAGTGTTTAGGGATTGAAACAATGCATGTACCTCATTAGCGGGGTCTGTTCAAAAGCATACTGTAATGATTGCGGTATCGTTTCCGTCATCCTCCCTCAAGAGGCTTAGAATTTCTTAATCAAGAGTTGATCATCAGAAAAAATATGAAAACAATTTGCGTATAGTGAATACGAATATATTGCTTCAAAACAGACATATGCGATGCATTAATGAAATAACAACGTTTAACATGAGTAAATGTTTGAACAAAAGAAAATTACAACTTGAACATTCGAATGAACAAAAGTTTTCTAGTCTCGGGGTTTGTCACTTCAAATGGTGAGCCTTGGAGGGATGGTAGAAAAATTCAGCCTGACCATCTTGTGTGAACTCCAGTGCTCCTTCATCAATCAGGTCCTGGATCTTATTCTTCAGAGCCTAACACTCATTTGTATCATGTCTTGGACAGGCAGAGTGGTAAGCACACCTTTTATTGGGATCATAAGTAGGATGTGCTATGTTGGGGTTTTGGGGATGAGCCCTTAATGTGATCAGGTTCAATCTCAACAGGCGTTGTAAAGCTTGAAACAGCGACATGTTGAGCGGGGTGAATTGCCTCCTGGACTTGTCTGGCTGAAGCCGGTGAGGTTGATGCTGAATTTGTGACAATGGAGCCATTTGAGGAGCTCTCCCCTTATCTCCTTGTCTCAAAGGTGGTTGAACGAGAACTGGCTCTTTACCCTTAGATGTTTGCCCCAGTTGGTTGCTCCGAAGCAGTTGGTTGACGAGAACTCCGAGCTCATCTTGTCTTTGAGCTAAACCTTGAATGATAGTCACCTGCCCCAGCATCTGGGCTTTCAATACATCCACTTCAGCTTGCAGATGTTTCAGCCGTTCGCCCTCCGCACTGTTCCTGACTAAAGTCTCCATGAGAAGTGTCCTTAGCTCCTCCTGCCCCTTGGATATATTCAAGAGGATTTCCCCGAACCGAGTCTCTTGAGCAAGAAGGTCCTGGTTGTCTGGTTGGAAAGTCATTGCTGAAATAAACAGCGGGAAAGGTAAGTAACCTGCAACAAGGGTACCTGTTATGTAATGAAGTGTATGACATGCATGTAATGTTTTCAAGGACCTCGCGGGGTAAACAAGAAAATTGTTAGAATTAGGTAGCTTGATTGAGGGAACTTCATGTTTGCTGAGATTCCTTCTTCAAGGGTCAAAGGCTCACCATATCCAGTGGGTCATAGCCCCTGACTTTAATCATCATGTCTAGTTTTGATTTCCAAACAACCTTGGTTAGGGGAACCTTCTTCAAGAGTCAGAGCTCACCATATCAAGTGGGTCATAGCCCCTGACAACTTTGTCTAGAGGAAAATAAATCCTCTTTGCCCCTTGCTGGGATAGTTGATTCACCATGACCTGCATCACAAGCCCTTGAGATCCTTGAAATGGATTAGTTTTTTATGCAGGATGTATGCAATGGTATGATGTCATGCTATGCATGGGGTAATGTAGGTAAACCCTGTTACGAGTCCCAATTAAGGACTGCAAACCAAAACCTGCAAGAAACTCAAGTAAAACCTGTCATGAGTCCCAATTAAGGACCAAATAAAACCTGCAAAACACTCAGTAAACCCTGTTATGAGTCCTAGTTAAGGACTAAAAACAAAACCTGCAAGTAGCTTATGTGTCAGATAACACGCATGCAATTAGTCAAGTACGAAGGCACACAAGTCACACAAGAGAAGCCCTTAGAGTTTAGGCCAGCATGAGGTCTAGGTGTTACCCTCTTTCAGTTGGTTGGTTCATACCTGTCCTATCAAAGTAACCGGGTTCTTAGAGGATCCCAATATCATTGACTACCCTCAATCAGTCATAACTCCAGCATCGCAATCTTTTCTTGCGGCCAGAACCATCACGAGAGTTTAGCCTCAATGGGCGTAGCATACTGCTACTGTTCTAATGGCCAAGTTGGGTCATTTAAGGTTCTAAGGTCTGTTGGTGCTTAATGACTCCTTGGAAGACCCATATTCTCCCCGTTTCAACACGAGGGATATCGGTACAGACCAAGGCGCCACACCAACGTAGCCACTGTTTCACCCGTGTCGGTCTACGCCGGACAGGTCCCTCACAGCTTATGCTACCTAAATAGGGTATCCCCAGATCCGGGTTAAGATCTATGTAACTCCCATGCGACCCACAGATTTAAAGCAGACAAGTCAATACAATTGAAAACACAGTTATGAACTAACCCTAAGGTACACCTCACTTTATAAATATTTCCCCAGCAGAGTCGCCAGTTCTGTGATCGGTGGATCTGGAACTGACTGTTTAACGCTGGTTCGCGAAATGTCGCGGAAGCAAGAGTCGCCACCGTCTTTTATTTTCTCCAAATGGAAAGGACAAAAGCACAGAAAAATTCCTTAAAGAGATTGCTCTCGGCTCGGGAGGTAGGTTATAGAAAGGGAAGGTGTTAGCACCCTTTCTATCCATGGTTATCCATGGGCTCTTAGATACTTGCTCATTTGTGTTTTCAAAATTGTTTGTTTGCTTTTCAACTGTGGGTTTTAAAAAGTTTCTTTGAAAATTTCAGTTCGACTCTTGTATCGGTCCTCAAGAGTGTTTGAAAGATTGCTTTCGAAAGCTTTTTGAAAAGGTGTCGGTGTGAAAAGTATTTTTGAATTTTGTTTTGAATTTAGAGCAAGTATCTACGAGAACCTACCTACCCTAAGGAATTCGTCTGTGTAAATGTCCTTTAAAGTAGTGCCATCCCACCATTGAGAGGTAGGTAGCACCACCATTGGAGGTGTTCGGGTCAATTCGAAGGTTCGGGACATGGTGATCACCGGAGTAATAGGAAGACACCTTAGAAGCTACCCTCATGCCAGGTTCCCGGATCATGAGGACTTACTAAAACATCCTCTACTCGACGATCACCTTTCGAGGCAAGGCAACAGTGAGGCGTACCCTAGGGGTGGTGTGTGATTTGTGTGTCAGATTCGTTTATTTTTGTCTTGTCATGGTATAGGTGATCTATGCGTTTGTTTTTATTTTAGGCCATTCATTCTTGCATGCATTTATTTAACAGTTAAAAAGTGCGAAAAAAGGTAAAGTTCTAAACTATTACAAAAGGCGCGGGTCCACATCGCCAAAATTTCCAGGACCCGATTTGACAAAAAGTAAATAAAGGTAAAGTGCGAGAAATTAAAATGTCCGAGTTTACAAGGCTTTGGGAGAGGTACATAAATATTAAAAGAAAAAGAAATAAATACGCGAATTGAATTAAAACTGGAAACGAGGGCGTTGGACCCTTTTTAATGAAATTAGATTATTATTTACAAATTAATTAAAATTAAAATAAAAGGAGGAATTATTTTTGAGGTTTTCGTATTTATGGTTTTTTAATGAGAATTAAATGAAAAGAATATTAACCCTAATTCTAGTTTTTTTTTCATTTATTAAGAAAAGCATTAAACTTTAACCTAAAATTAACCCTAATTAATTAATTGCAAATATTTACAAAAATAATAATTAATAATTAATAATTAAAAGAAAAAGAATGAAAAATACTCAAAACCCTAATTCTACACTTTTTAAGTTTATTATGAAAAATATTCGAATTAAACCTAATTTTAAAAAGCTAAATCAATTAATGATATTTATTTACAAAAAAAAAATAACATTTAAATAAAAATATTTATTTTTGCCTTTTTCTGATTTTTTATTGTTTTTATGTTTTTTATGAAAACAATTAAATTAAGGAACTAATTAAAAATAATAATTGAATCAAAGTAAAAAATGAAAAAAATATAAAAGAAACTTGCAAACCTTGGGGGGTTCTGTCCCCAGTTGGAGGTGAATTGTTAGCATTTTAAGCCCATTAAGGTTTTGGCCTTGTTGACCTTTTGACTAGCATGCCTGTGTATTGACTGAGGTTCACCATAGTCTTTGAATCATGGCCTTTGATTGAGTGCAATGGGACATGTGGCGCATTGGATTGAGGAGCACATGGTGGAACCTTGTATTGGATCTGCATAAGATAACAATTGGAAAAATAATATTGGAAAGGGGTGGGGACCTGGGATCGAACCCAGGTCCTAGAGATTACCATGCATATGCCTGACCAACTGCTCCACTTTGATTTCTTTGTATATCATGTAACTAATAAATATAATAAAACAAAACAAATGTTAGTGCTCCTTTTTCGCGCGAATTTTCAAACGAACCAACCACTGATGGCCACCTAAGCGTCTTCTTCCTCGCTTGTTTATTTCCTGAAAATCAAAGACGGTTAGCGGGGGTTTTAAACCCCCCCAAAATAGGCATTTTCTGATAATAGCGATTAAGCCATGGTAGCACATAAATTAGGCGCGAGGGTTGATTTGTTTTCGTCCAAGCGTGCTGAATTCATTCATGGTGTTGGCATGTCCTAATTTTACAGTATCTGGAAACGCCCAAATCAAAAGCTTGGTAACCCTAAATATCTTTAATGGTGGAATCGCGTATAGCACATGAAAACTCAATTGAATTATACAGTTAGCTTCAGAATTAGACAATGAATATAAATCAAGTGTTAAAAATTGCTAAAGATGCATGAATCGAGATGCAAGAATGTCAAATATTTTCTGTACAGGTCACCATCGTTCTCACGTTTCTTGATGTTAGGATGGATGGTTTTGATTTGAAAACCTTCCTTGAAGCCTCGGGAAGGTGATGGAACAAGTCTCCTTGCTTGAATCGACCTAGAACTTGGTTTTCAGTATTGGACTTTTCTTGAAAAATTTCAAGTTTGCTTAGGGATTTCTGGCGCAGCTTGGACCTCTTGGGCACGAGGGTTTGCATCCATATATGTATGTGAGTGATTAGGGTTAGAATTCAGAGCCAAAGGATCAAGGAATTGATGGAGAGGATATTGATTTTCATGGCAAAATATTTTCTAATCTTTTCATGCAAACTTAGTTCAAATCATGGCCAATTAACAAGATTCTTTCCAAATCTGATTATACACAAAATCTTGAGATTATTTCATGCACAAAAAGATTCAAAAAATTAGGTTTAGTATTTTTCACCTATTTAATTTAATTAAATGAATTATTAATAATTAAAAATCCAAATAAATAAATAAAAATGATAAAAAAACTCCCCTTTGGTCCAAATGGTCGTGCACATGCCTTGGATGATGAATTGTGGAAGAAAAAGAGGCCCATTAGCATTTTTAGGTCATTTGAAGCAATGTTGACTTTTCAAAATATCCAAAAATTTCCCAACTTCCACAAGGCATATCTTGCTCAGTTTTTAAGCTTTGCTCATATTCTTGGACATTTTGGAAAGGTCTTTGAGTCCTTTAACCAATGTCTTTGGTCCCATGTCATTTTGATTTACCAATCTCAAGTTATGGCCTTTGACTTAAAGTCCCTTTTTGTTGACTTTTGAAAATGACCTATAATGTTGAAATTGATAACTTTTTGTGAGAGCATTTATTGGACTTGAAGTGTGAATAGGAGTTGTAGGAAATGTCTTTCTCTTCAAAATGAGCTTTGGATGGAATTTTTCTGATAATCCATGTGAAAGTTATGCCCTGGTCAAGTTACAGTTGACTTTTTCAACTGTCCAAATATGGAAACTTTTGCATCTTGATGATTTTTGAGCCAAGCTTTGAGAATCATGATCAAGCATTGATCAAATGATGTTTGTGGCTTCAAAATGAGATGTTGACCAAAAATTTGAACTTTTGACTGTTAAATGACCATTTTACCCCTACAATTGACTGTAGTGCAATTAGGGTTTTTGACTGTGCAATTTTGTGCTATAAGTCTTGAAACCTGGTATGAGGATGCTTGACCATATTTGTAGGCATGTGGGACTTGATTGAACCCTTGGAAACTTCATTTTCTTTGTCAGAACCAAAACCCTAATTTTGACTGTTAGGAGGCCCTTGACCTGTGCAACCCTTGGGGAGATTTTGAAGCTTTGATTTGGCAATTCTTGAAGAAAATGGGAGGGCAAATTTTGGGGTACAACAGTTCCCCTATTAGTTCTTAAGGTTTTCAGAGTATATCCACTTCGTATTTCAACATACGCCATAAATCTTTTAAGTGTATCACAAGCATCCAATTTATTTTTCAAAACATAAACCCACGTCTTCCTACTAAAATCATCAGTAAAAGTAATAAAATATTTATTACCTCCATTGGATGGAATTTCCACATAGCATAAATCAGAGTGCACAAGCTCAAGTGGTTTTGTAGCTCTCAATGCATTCCCTTTAGGAAAAGGATCTCGATGCTTCTTTTCTACTACACAAGCTTCACAAAGTTGATCAAGAGGTTGTATAACAGGCAAGCCAGTAACCCATTTCTTATTTGCAAGAAACTTTATGCTTTCAAAGTTGAAGTGTCCAAGACGCATGTGCCAAAGCCAATTATCATCAATTGCTATAGCTTTGCAACACATATTAGCATCATGTTTGATGTTCATTGGAAATAGAAGATTCCTTGACATGCTTGTCTTTGCTATGAGACTTGTCTCAGCATCATTGATAGTGCAACCTTTCTTATTAAAGTTTAAGTCATAGCCTTTCTCAGCAAGTTGTTTCCCACACTTAAGAGATTTTGACATATACTAGGTACATAGAATACATCAGAAATATATTTCAAAGATCCATCCTTTAACCTGATGGCAATCTTTCCTTTTCCCAAAACTTGAAGTTTTGATTTATCACCGAGTTTCACTGTGCTATGAAAATTTTCATTTAAATTAGAAAATAGTTTTCTATTCCCACTTAGATGGTTACTACAACTAGTATCTAGTAACCATTGGTCATCATGTTTATCAGCTACAACATGACATGTTGTAAGTACCATCTTCATATCATCTTCAGTGTCTGCAACTCGAGTATGGATATCTCTAATATTCAATGATTTAGCACGACATTCTCGACCATAGTGACCATACTTTTTTACAATTATAGCACTGAATATTGTTGGTGCACAGGGAAGATAAAAGGAAAAGAAATATATTTACTGACACTTCAAATAAGGATTTACAATGAATTATAATAACCTACTCCATTAGGCTATTTATACACAAAATTAAATCTAAAATATATCTTCTAACAAAGATATAAGAAGATCTAAGATATATATCTTCTAACAAAGATATAAACAATCTAAAAGATATTCCTAAATATAAATTAATAATTAATTAATTATAAAATCTAAATTATTTCTAACACCATCCCTTAGTTTATATTTACCCAAAACTGACAACACCAATTCCATCCCTTAAACCAAGAAATTGATCAGTTTTGATAGCCTTTGTCAGAACATCTTCCAGCTGCTTCTGGGTGATACAGTGCACAACTTCTAATATTCTATTTTGAACTTGATTCCTCAGAAAATGATACTTAGTCTCAATATGCTTGCTTCTACCATGTAACACTGGATTCTTGGAAAGATTGATTGCAGGATTGTTATCAATCATCAACTTCAGAGGTTTATTTACCTCAATCTTCAAATCTTTCAGCAAGTTTAGAATCCATACAGCTTGACATGTAGTCAGAGCGCCTGCAATATATTTAGCTTCACAAGTTGACAAAGCAACAACAGGTTGCTTCTTGGAACACCAAGAAATATGACCTCCTAGAAATTTGAATAAGTATCCAGAAGTACTTCTTTTGTCAACTCTATCTCCGCACCAATCAGAATAACTTAGAAGTTCTGATTTGATCTTTCTTCCAAACGGAAATAACACTCCATATTTCAGAGTTATCTTCACATACCTCAGAATCCTGACTTCAGCCGTGTAATGAGACCACTTTGGTTTGCTCATAAATCTTCTAACCATTCCAACTGCATAGAAAATATCAAGTCTGGTATTACATAAATACCTCAGAGAACCAACCATCTATTTGAAGGTTGTAGCATCCACATCCTCTCCATCAGAATCAGAGTCCAACTTCTGATTCGTATCAACAAGTGTAATAGCAACCTTGCAATTCTCTAGCTCAAATATCTTCATAAGCTCTAGTTCATACTTCATCTGATGTAAAATGATTCCTTTCTCAGAGTACATAAAATCCATCCCTAGAAAGAAACTCATTTTCCAAAGATCTGTCATCTCAAATGCATTCATCAGAACTTTCTTGAACTCAGCCATCTCTTGTTCAGAACTTCCTGTGAGTAATATGTCATCAACATACAAACAGACCAAAATCATATTACCTTCTGAAGTATGCTGAACATAAACACCATACTCCATCTCACACTTCTGAAACCATTGTTCCTTGAAAAATGAATCAATCTTCAAATTCCAAGCTCTGGGCGCTTGCTTCAATCCATACAAGGCTTTGTGTAATTTGAACACCATCCTTCCTGATTCTTTTTCTCAAGTCCAGGAGGTTGTGATATATATATATATACCTCTTCTTGTAATGGACCATTAAAAAATGCAGATTTTACATCTAAATGCATCAGAGACCAATTCCTGTTAGCAGCTATTGCAATCACTAGTCTGATTGTTTCATGTCTCGCTACAAGTGAAAACGCTTCAAAGTAATCCAGCCCAGGCTTCTGTAGAAAGCCTGTTGCTACTAATCTCGCTTTGTGTTTGCCAATTGATCCATCTGGCTTTAGCTTCTTCTTGAAAACCCATCTAACGTTGATGGCTTTCTTGCCTTTTGGAAGTTCAGTCAGCTTCAAAGTCTTGTTTCTCTCTATAACATCAAGTTCTTCTTTCATGGCATGCAACTAGACTTGCTGCTTAAGAGCCTCTTTCGTACTCATGGTTCAGCGTCTACTAACATTGCACATTGAATAACTTCTCCTTCAGAGTCTACTTCAGTATCTAGTAACATATCAAACTCTGCAAATCTTCTTGGGATGCTTCTGACTCTTTGTTGCCTCTGAACTGGATCTTCAGAACCTTGGACACCAGAACTTTCCCCTTCATAAGCACTTGCTTCAGAAATTGGACTTTCTCCAAAACTTTGACTGTCTTCAGAGTCTGGATCACCATCAGAGTCAGAGTCAGAATCATCTTCTCCTTCTATATCTTCTTCAGAGTCAGAGTCTTTACCAGCTTCAGAAACATATGTTTCTGACTTTTCTTCAGAAGTTCGCTCATCAGAGTCAGGACGAGACCTTTTCCAATTCCAAACTTCTGATTCCTATACAATGACGTCTCTGTTGAACTCAACTTTATTAGTTTATAGACAATAAAGTTTGTACGAACCTGTACTGTGGTACCCCACCAGCAACATCACTTTACTTCTATCGTCCAACTTATGTCTTCTGGCTTCTGGGACATGTTTGTAACAAACAGAACCAAACACCTTCAGATGACTAACACATTGCTTATCTCCAATACACTTCTGAATAGGAACTATTTCCTTCAGTTTATTTGTTGGACATCTGTTGAGTACATAACATGCAGTTGCAACAGCTTCTCTCCATAGAGTATGAGGAAGCTTCTTCTCTTTCAGCATGCTTCTCACCATATCTAGCAAAGTACAATTTCTTCTTTCAGCAAGACCATTTTGTTGAGGAGTATAGAGAGCAGTAACCTCATGCTCAATCTCATTCTCCTCATAGAAAGTTCCGAATTCTGTGGAGTTATACTCACCACCACCATCAGTTCTAAGAATCTTCAGAGTCTGGCCACTCTGATTCTCAACCTTCAGTCTGAACTTCTTGAATTCAGCAAACACCTCGTGTTTGAACTTTATGAGAGATACCCATGTCATTCTGGTGAACTCATCAACAAATGACATAAAATATTTATTCCCTCCAGTCGATGCTACTGGAAACGGAACACACACATCAGAATGTATTACTCCCAAGGCATGTTTTGCACTTGGAGCTACTTCTGATGAAAATGGTAATCTTGGTTGCTTCCCTTCCATGCACACCTTGCATGAATTTTCAAGCTTCTTGATTGTAGGAATTCCATGTACCAGATTCTTTGATTTCAGATGCCCTAAACTTCTGAAATTTAGATGACCAAATCTTTTGTGCCACAACTCACTCTCCTTGACAAACACTTGTTGCACTAAGACATTCAGATTCTGCAGTTCTAACATTCACCTTAATGTTCTATCCCTTCCCTGTTTTGACTCCATAATCAGCTTTTGATTACAGTCATACAACTTCAGAAGATTGTCCTTCATGGTAACTGAAAAACCTTTCTCAATCAGTTGTCCCACACTCATCAGATTACTTTTCAAGCCATATACATACCAAACATTCTGGATCACCCCTGCTTTCCCATTGTTTAGAATGATTCTGACATTTCCCATACCTCCTGCATTGAGGTATTTATCATCAGCACATATGATCTTTGTACTCTTCCTAGATTTAAAATCAACCAACCACTTCTTGTTTCCAGTAAGATGATTTGAACACCCTGTGTCCATATACCACCATTCTGATGAATTCAGATCATCGGGTTCAGAAGCCAACAATAGCACAGGTTCATCATCAAACTCTCCTCTTGCTATATTTTCTTTTTCCAACTTTGTTTCTTTGTTGGACCAGTAATCTCTGGCATAGTGACCAAAGTTCTTGCAACAGTAACACTGAATATTCTTCTTGTCAGACTTCTCCTTTCCCTTTTGGACATTCTTCTGCCTATCAGAGTTTGAAGCTTCTGACCTTTGACCACCATTAGTTTTCTTCCTGGTTTTTGACCAAGTCTGCTTCTGATGCTTCTTACCAGAAGTTACTTTCAGAGCCTGCTGCTCTACTTCCCTCTCAGAAGTTCTTGCAGTCATACACAACTCATGCGCCTCTAGACTACTTTGCAGCTCTTCAACTCTCATGGTGCTCAGATCTTTGGAATATCCAATTGCTACCACAATGTAATCAAACTGAGAAGTTAAAGATCTGAAGATCTTCTCAATGATTATTTGTTCAGAAAGAGTTCTCCACAAGCTTTCATCTCATTAGTGATCAGAATCACTCTAGAGATGTACTTAAAAACCTTCTCGTTGTCCTTCATGTTGAGATTCTCATATTGCTTTCTGAGAGACTGAAGCTTCATCTTCTTCACTGATGCATCACCACCGTAACATCTGACCAGTGTGTCCCATGCATCCTTCGTTGTTTCAGAATTAACAATCTTCTCAAACACATTCTCATCCACACATTGATAGATGTATGTTGTACCCCAAAATTTTACCTCTCATTTTATCAAGATTTCCCCTCACAAGGTTCCTTGAGCTCCAGACAGGATTAGGGTTTGCTCAGCTCAAGACATCTCCTTGCACTGTTGACCTGAAATTAGGGTTTGAGTTTGCACAAGGATTTTTGGACTCCCAATGGCTCATGTGACTTTCATACTTCATGTTGGACTCCTAAGATTGCCCATACCAAGTTTCAAGCCTTGAATCAGATTTTTGCCCAATCAATTGGACAGTTGACCTAGTAATCAGTTGTATGGGGGAAAAAGTCAACTGTGGCCAATTTACAGTCAAACCTCATAATTTTTTATCCACATCAACATTATAGACTCATATGAATCATTTTATCAAGTTTGGACCACAACTCCTCAAGAAATTTGATCAGATCATCAAAAGGGCAAAATGGTCATTTTTAGGGTTTTGACTGCACAAGGGCAATTTTTTATTTTTAACCTAGCCAATGGAAAATTGGGTTCAAACATGGATTCAAGTACTCAATGGCATCATCTTGACTCATTCACAAGTTTCAAAAGATCTCAAATGCATTGGATTGACAAATGAATTTTTCAGTCAACTAATCAAAATTTGACTGTACACTGAAAAGTCAAACTTTGACTTTTTGGTCAAAATCAAGTGCCAAGGGTCATTTTTCATCAAGATGTGTCAAAACATGAAACTTTTTCATCAAGAAACCCAATTTTACAAATTAGGGTTTAAGATTGAAAAAATTTCATAACTTAGAATTTTTCTAAGTTATAAAATTTTCTTAATTTTTCCCAACTTTGCTCAACATTTTCACCATGATGCAATTGGATTTAAACAAAACTTCCAACATGAATAGTTGTAGTACTACACAAAATCTACAACTTTGATTCACAAATTTTTCCCAAAAGAAGCTTGGATCTCAAGTTATTATTTTTGGAACAAGGGTCCATGAAACTTTTAACTTAGTGAAATTTTGCCCTAGTTTAGGCAGGATTTTGACCTATCTTCATGGCAATTTTTCACCTAGTTACACTTGGAATCTCAAAATTCATTTCAAAGATGTATTATAGAGAATGTTACAACCTTTCCAAAATGTCCAAGAACTCTCCAAAATAATTTATGGTTAGGGAGAATCGAAGGCTTGAAGTTGGCAAAAACTCACTTTTGATCCATGACATTTTCATTATGATACAAGTTGCAAACTCTAATCAGCCTTGTTTGTACTTGATTACAGGTCCCAAAACCCTTACATACTAAATAATTAAATGCAAATCCATTGGTTTGAGGCTTTGTTCTGGTCATGGGAGGATTGCACAAAAGATTAATCCTAAAATTGCAAAAAGGCAACATTGCCATTTTTGTCAAAATTGCTTTATGTCAAATAGAATCCTTGAGCCTTGAACAAGATCTGGTACAACACACAATATCCACAAACTGGGTGGGCAAAGATCACAAAGGGCAGGATGATAGATAGCCTGTACAAGCCTGTCTTGCATCAGGGTTTACTTTTGCTTAAAATACAAGAAACTTGTCAAATACACCATATCTTGAACATCTATGGGAACCAACTCTTGCAAGCATTTGAGACAGTTTTCACACATTCCCTTGAGCCAGAAACACGAGCCATTGAGCCCTCAAACCTTTCAGAGCACAAAATCACCTTCCTCTTGCAAAATAGGGCAGCTTCTGCACCTTGAGTTCTATCTCACAAACCACTCGTGCGTTTTGCCCCAAACCTGTTCAAACACCTTCCATATAACCTATCCAAGTTATCCCAACCATTAGGCACTGACTGTAACTCCATTTGCAAGCTTCACCATTTCTGTTTTCAGCTTGTGCAGGTTGAGTTCTACAAGCTTGTTCAAGCACATTTAAGGCAAACTAGGCATTGAGGAAGGTCAGAGGAAGTTCAAGCAAGCTCCCAAATATCTCAGGCCTCACTAAAAAGCTCCACATTTCCATACACGAGTTCAACTGAAACAGGTTTTTGTCAACTTCCTATCTCTCTATTTAGGAATCATTAGGCTTAGGTTTGTGAATAAAAGATGTAGTACTCATAGCCATGAAGTTGTACATATGCTCAGTTTTCATTTAAATTAAACGTGTTAAGAGAATTTGATTCATGAACTTCCTAAAAAAATTAGGTCAGAATTTAGGGCTAGAGAAATTCTCTCTGGTCTTTGAGAGTTAAAATGAGTTCTTTACATGGTTGGAATCGTCTTGAAAAATGCTACAACTTTGATGTTATGAGTTTTTGCATTAGAGCACGTATGCAGGATCTGGATATTTGGTACAGGCGCGCGCATTTTTGAACAAAAGGTTGAAGATAAAGTTTGGAACTTGGTTGGGTCTTTGTTTCTCACTTTTGGCACCCCCTGCATTGCTGACTGCACCCCCCTCGCCCATTTCTTTATATTTTTGTATTTTTCCATTTATTTTTCATTTCTGATTTTATTTTATATTTTCTAAACATAAAAAATACCAAAATTATTTTTCATAAATTTTCACATTTATTTTTATATTTTATGTTATTTTTCTAACATGAAAATAATTATTAATTAGATATACTATTTATTTTCTCAAATAAAAGCTTGTAAACAATACATAATATTTTTTTTTAGTATTTATATATTTAAATAATATTTTCTCATATATTATTATTTTTCTAAATATTTGTATATATTTATATTTATTTTCTTGTACACAAAAATTAATATAGTATATATTATCTTAAAACAAAAAAAATAGGATTTCTACCCTCATTAAAAATAATATTTTTCTTTCTAATATATTTTATTTTTTGACACTTGAATATATTTTTATTTTTTTATTGTACATAAATAAATAATATTAAAAAATATACTTTCTTAAAGAAAATTAGGATTTTTACCCTTAATAAAAAAAATATAATCTTTTATTTCTTTTTTTATATACATTAAATATTTTTTACATACATAAAAATAAACAAAACATTTTTTGCATATTCATAATATTTTGTATATTTATTTAATTAATCATTTAAATACTTGCCCATTTATTTATTTGTACCATTTATTCAATTTGGATGTAATAGTAAATATTAGGGTTTTAATTTCTTGCAAAATAATCCCCTATTCAAAAATTGTACCCCCCTTCCCATATCAAATGTTGTAATAGTGTAGATTTATTTTACGCATTTATGCTTTCAAATATGCCATGTTAGAGATTAGGGTTTGTATGCGAATGTCCAAAATCAAACAAATAGCTTGACTAATATAAAGACAAAAAAGCATGTAAATTGACAACACAATGCACACTTGCACCCCTAGGGTTTCACCCACTTGTTGCCTTTAAAATGGCCATGTTATGCATGTTGAGTATCTTGGAAAAACAAAAACAAAATAAAATATCATAGTCCCTCGATGACGCTATCTTGGTTGCCTATACAAAAAATGATCTAGTCCCTCAAAAATTTGCTAAAGATACTTAGCACAATTGCTATCATGGTCAATACGATGACCCGCGCCTGTCCCGTTTAACATCCTAATACAAGGTTGTTTACCAAATGCAATGGTAAAACAACACTGTCAAAAGGGTTAAAAACGTATAGGAAAGATCTTTGAGTAAAATAGGGTAGACAACTCTTAGTTACTTGATCAAAGCTTGCAAAAACATTCTTGCTATTTTCAAACACACCTCACAACACAATTTCAAAACATTTCCTAAAAACAAACTTTCAAACATTGAAATATCTTTTCAAAATACAAACACCTTTTGTATATATTCAAACAAGAATCATTACAAAGGTTGCCTAGACAAGGCCTCTTTTTCAAAGCATTTTCAAAAACCATACACAAAGCACCATTTCAAACAATTGGAAAAGCAAATCAAGTTATCTAAACAAGTAACTAAGAGCCCATGGGTAACCATGGATGAAAAGGGTGCTTGGACCTTCCCTTTTCATAATCTACCCCCCGAACCCAAGAAAATATCTCAAAGGTCTTTCCTGTGCTTTTTGACCTTTCCTTTGGATAAAATAAAAAGTCGGTGGTGACTCTTGCTAAACCGAAACATTTGCAAACACAAACGCAAAACCTCAAGTCAGTTCTTCCACCGTATCACAATGTAGAACAACACCTTATGATCTTTCTTCCTCAACGCCTTCTGTGCTATCTTTTATGCCTCTGTTGCATCTGCTTCTAACAGATCATAACCATCGGTGACAAGATCTAACACATCTTGAGCACCAAATAACACGCGCATCTGGATCTTCCAACAATTCCAGTTTTTGCCATCAAATACTGGAAGCTTGGAATGAATATCGCTCCATTTCCGTTCATCTTCTACCTTGTGCAATACGCAGAAACTCAATGAAAACAATGTTTCCCAAATCCCAGAGTTTCTAACCAGAAGCTCTAGATATCAATTGTTAGTGTGCAAGGAAGATAAAAGGCAAAGAAATATATTTACTGACACTTCAAATAAGGATTTACAATGAATTACAATAACCTACTCCACTAGGCTATTTATACACAAAATTAAATCTAAAGTATATCTTCTAAAAAAGATATAAGAAGATCTAAGATATATATCTTCTAACAAAGATATAAATAATCTAAAAGATATTCCTAAATATAAATTAATAATTAATTAATTATAAAATCTAAATTAATTCTAACAAATATGAGATTTGCATTCTGATTGAAAATGTCTGTGCTTTTGACATTTGTGACATTGAGTATTAGATTTATTTTGAGAGGAGCCATTACCTCGTGAACTTTAGCTTGAATCATTTTGAAAATTTCTCCAGCTTCCTTTGGAACTTTGTCCTCTTTGAAAGTGGTTTGGCCTTCTTTGCACATACCCCTCATTTCTCACATTTGTTTGAGCTTTTAACGCTTGCTCAAATGTACCACCTGATCTCTCGTTCATCCGCATCTTACGTGACTCCAGAGATGCTTGCAAATCATTTAAAGTTATTGTGGTGAGATCTTTTGCTTCTTCAATTGTTGCTACTACGTAATTAAAATGAGTTGAAAGAGTGCACATAATTTTCTCTACAACATCTTTCTCCTTTATGTCATCACCGTTGAATTTCATTTCATTGACTAGTTTATCCATTCTTGAAAAATAGTCATGAATGTTTTCATCTCTTCCTTGCTCCATTAGTTCAAACTGACGTTTTAAATCTTGCAACCTCGTTCGTTTAACTGGGTCAGCACCTTCATATGTTTTAAGTAAAATTTCCCAAATCTCTTTTGTTGTTTTGGCATGGAAAATTTTCTCAAAAACAGATAGCTCAACATATTGACATATTGAAAATAAAGCTTTATCATTGAGAAGACAATCTTTCTCAACTTGTTTCTCATCATCCTTCCCTTTAACTTCTTCACTTGGTTCAACAAAACCTTTCTTCATAATTTCTCCATATCTGTTGGTTGCTAAACACAACTCCATCAAGCGTTTCCACATAGGAATATTTGATCTACCATTAAATTTAAAAATGATTGTTTGCACCTGATGAACTTGATTAACGCTTGAGCTTGTAGCCATTTTAATATTAAAGCTCTGATGTCAAATGTTGGCAATAAAATTTAATTGCCTTTATATAAATATGTTGATTTAAAAATAACAAGGAAAAGAATATTAAAATTGTCTTCAAAAGTAGAAAAACTCGCTGGAGTTTTTTTTCTTTCTTTATTATATAACTTTGTTTTCTTTGTGATTGATTACAATGTTACAATTGATAACTATTTATATTAATGAATACATGCATATTTTTAGATATAGTAAACAACGTTCGTCCAATCATCCAAGATTTTCATTAATTCATATCTCTGATACATATTTATAGAAACTCTATAAATATAGAATAAGCTAAGTTTAGCTTCCAACACTCACAATTATGTTTCAGCATATCCTCCCAAGGAACCAAAGCCACCTTTCAATCCATTGAGGATAACGGGACATACACTATAATGATATCATGAATGATTTGTTCTAACAATCATTCTTTTGTCTTAAAATATAAAACTTTAATCCTCTGATCAAACACAAGTGAAATAAGAAATGATTTTGAAATCAGAGAAAACTTGATTCCACTGTTAGGGTTTATTTTTTGAAAAAGGAGAACATTTGGGAAGAACACGAGTGAAATATATTTTATTAAGTTAGTAATATATATTAATGAGTTATTTTTAAGTTATTATTATTATATAAATGAAAAAGATTAATTGGTATTGCATTGTAAATGTAAAAAAATTAATAAACAACGAATTTAAAAACATTCATTATGATTGGATAGAGAAACGTCATCCCGTCCCATATGTGCCATGAAATTTAAAAGTGGTTTCAACTTTGGTGGGGATTAAAATTCTGGAAAAGAAAAACTAACGATTGCATTTGATTGGAACACAATCGAGTTTAAATTATAATCTACTAATTGTTACTTTAATCATAAGATTTATGCACTACAGTTACCAACGATTGCATATTTATCATCAGCGGTAAAAAGAACAACATTATATTATTTCTTATTGTGCCAAAAAAATTAAACAGTTTTAAAAAAAAAAATAGCAAAATACAATTTCTGATTTGTTCCATAAAAGATACATTTTTCTATCAAAATCTACTTGAATCTAGATTTTTGGACATGCCAAATTTGATAAAACTATTTTTCATTTTCAAAATAATTATAATTTGCAAAATCACAAAATTCTTATGTGAATAAATGATTCAATTGATGTTGATTATCTCCGTACTTGTTAGAAAGTAAAGAGAAAATATACATTATCTTCTATAATAGAATCTTCAAATATGCAAAGTTAATTATAAGAAAGAATAATTCTTTTCATTTATAGATACAAACACTACTTGTTATATACAAAGTTGGCTACTCATTAACTTTCAAGTTTCAGTGCAATATAACAAACTTGAGTAGTTTGTTATGTGTTAGGTAATAAACAGTTCTTAGATAATGACTAAAGTTGGTTTAATTAACATTCTCTAAGAATATTTTGAAACTCTCTATGAAACCTATGTCCACCATATATGACCTGCATCCTTCAAATCTCAGTAGAAAACATCTTGTTAGTGTATAGCATAGCTTCTTATTTCCTTTTTCTATTACTTGCCACATCAGCTTAGTGTATGTATTAGATAAGTTATTCTTGTATATAAACACCTCTTGTAATCTATTATTCTCTAATGAAGATTTTACAGTTGGCAAATAACAACTTTCTGTTATGCTCTATTTTGCTCTCTAACTGTTTCATCTTCATGAAGATCCATGGTGATTGTGCCACCATTAACATGGTATCAGAGCTTCCAAAGCTCTGGTAACCATCGTTGAATAGCATCTCTTTCGATTGCTTCATCCTTTGTGGTTAGTTTCTTCTGTTTCTTGTTCCGATTGCTTCACCGTTTCATCTTCTTCTTCTTTTTTTTATTGAATATCGGTTCGATTTTCTTGCAATCTGGTTTACCTGTTCTTCGCAATCGACTTTCTGCTTGTTTACTCCATTGATGGCTTACCAGAGTTTCACAGATTTTTCCACGAATTCATCAAACCCTTATTACTTACATCCGAATGAAAATCCAGCCTTAGTTCTTGTTACTCCTGTTCTTGACGACAAGAATTATCATACTTGGGCTAGGTCAATGCACATTGCACTGATTTCCAAGAACAAGGAGAAATTTATTGATGGTACTCTTCCCAAACCACCAGTATCAGATGTGCTTTATGCTCCTTGGATTCGATGCAATACAATGGTTTTGGCTTGGATTCACCGTTCCATTTCTGATTCTATTGCTAGGTCGATTTTGTGGATTGAGAATGCAGTAGATGTATGGAAAAATCTGAAGATCTGTTTTTCACACGGCGACATATTCCGCATTTCTGATATACAAGAGGATTTGTACAAACTTCGCCAAGGTAATCTTGACGTATCAAATTACTTTACGCAAATGAAAGTTCTGTGGGATGAACTAGAAGCGTATAGGCCAATTACTGCTTGTTCTTGTGTTATACCTTGTTCATGTGGAGCTCTTGCTTCAATTCGAACGTATAGGGAACAAGACTATGTTATACGGTTTCTTAAAGGATTGAGTGAGAAGTTTATGCAGTCCAAGACTCAAATCATGATGATGCAGCCGTTACCTGATATAGAGAAAGCTTTCTCTCTTGTTATTCAACAAGAAAGAGAACTCAATAGTTCTCAATCTGTTATCTCAAATAGCAACATGTCTGAAGAATCCACAGCTTTGCATATTAATTCTTCTTCTGGCAACAATTCCAACAAGAATAACAACACATACTTCAAAGGCAAAAATGGTGGAAATGGAGTTTCAAAAGGCCATAGCAGAGTGTGTACTCATTGTGGGAGAACTAATCACACTGTTGAAACATGTTTCACTAAACATGGATATCCACCAGGTTTTAGAGGTAAAGGCAAAGCTTCTACTCAAGCTACTCACTCTCAATCAGTTGCTTCTATTGAAACAGGTCAGGTTGCACCACAGCAGCATTCAGCTGAGTCCATGGTTGGCTTTACTCAGGAGCAGTATCAAAGCATTCTGGAATTACTCCAACAGTCCAAGCCCACCTCACAAGCCAATTCTATCTCAACCTCACCTTTTATCTTAAACACTCACTCTCATCCTGAAAATGGTAAGAATTCCCAACTTTGGATTCTAGACACTGGTGCCACTGATCACATAGCCTTTGATTTGTCCATTTTTATATCTCACAACACAATTGTTCCTATTCATGTAGTTTGCCTAATGGATCTCATGTCACTGCATCTATATCTGGCAGTATTGCTTTGTCACCAAATCTTGTTCTTCATAATGTTTTATACATTCCATCTTTTCATGTCAACTTAATCTCAATAGCCAAACTTATCCATACAAATAATTATGTTGTTCACTTCACTAATGATTCATGCAAAATTCTGCAGAATCAGTCCATGGAAGTGATTGGTACAGCTAGACTCCAGAGAGAACTATATGTTCTTCATTCTTCATATGATCAGCATGCTTGTAATAGTTCTATGCATAATGATTCTTTTCTCTGGCACTTAAGATTAGGCCATATATCCAATATAGGATTACACAATGTATCCAAAGTTTTTCCTTTCATTCCTTCAAAATGTAATAATGATACTTTTCCTTGTGATCCTTGCCATTTTAGTAAACAGAAGAAACTTCCCTTTTCTCAAAGTATTACAAATTCTACTTCACCTTTTGAAATTTTACATGTTGATATATGGGGTCCTTTCTCTACCATTTCCATGCTTGGTCATAGATATTTTCTAACCCTTGTTGATGATTACAGTAGGTATACATGGGTTGTTTTTTTGAAAGCTAAAGATCAAACTAAGCAAAGTGTGATACAATTCTTAGCATACATTGAAAACCATTTCCACACATCATTGAAATATTTTAGATCTGATAATGGGACTGGGTTTCTCCCTTTATCTGATGAGTTTTTGTCTAAAGGTGTGGTTCACCAAAAGTCATGTGCTTATACACCTCAACAAAATGGGGTGGTAGAGAGGAAGCACCAGCATATTCTGAATGTAGCTAGGTCCATTTACTTTCATTCTCATGTTCCTCTCACCATGTGGAATTTTTGTATTGCTCATGTTGTTCATCTAATTAACAGATTGCCTACTCCTTTGTTGAGTTTAAAATTCCCTTATGAAAAACTATATAATCAACCCCCTAGTATCATTCACCTAAAGGTCTTTGGTTGTTTAGGTTATGCTGTTTCTACTTTGCCACATAAGACAAAATTTGATCAAAGAGCTAGAAAATCTGTTTTTCTAGGTTTCAAAGATGGTACAAAAGGATATATTTTATATGATGTTCAACATCATAATATTTTTATATCAAGACATGTTACTTTCTATGAAACTGTGTTCCCTTTTAAACCTACTTCTTCCAGTTCTCAGTCTAACCAAAACCCTATATCTGATCCACTTGCTTTACCTTTTCTTGATGTTCCTGAAACATCACATCAGTCCTCTACAACTACTGATATTTCTGCTAGCCTGATGGCACATCCTCTGCTACTTCTGTAGAGCCTGATAATACACCATTACTTAATAATTATCATCCTTTGTCTTATGTGCCCAGTCCTAATACAACTAGCAGTGACTTTATGCACTCACCTAGGGAGTCTTCCAACTCTCCTTTAGGTAATCCTCCTCATCATAGTCCCTCATTTGAGTCTACTTCTATCATAGAACCAGTAGTCCCATTACAACCCCATAATTCTGATATTTCCCATAATCTTCCTCTTAGACACTCAACTCGTGTCTCCAACCCTCCATCTTACCTAGCAGACTATCATTGTTACCATATTAACAACAAACCTATAATAAACTCTTCCAAAACTGCTTATCCATTGTCTTCAGTTTTGTCCTATGATAAATGTTCCTCTGCTTTCAAACATTTTTGTTGTGCCATATCATCTACTACTGAACCTAAAACTTACAACCAAGCCATCAAACATGACTGTTGGGTTAATGCCATGAATGTGGAGCTTAAGGCTCTTGAGCAAAACCATACATGGACTGTGATGGATCTGCCTGCTGGTAAAACACCTATTGGTTATAGATGGGTTTATAAGATCAAGCACAAAGCAGATGGTTCTATAGAAAGGTACAAAGCAAGACTAGTGGCAAAAGGTTACACTCAGATGGAAGGTATTGACTATTTTGACACTTTTTCCCCTGTTGCAAACTTACTACTGTTAGAGTCCTACTTTCCATTGCAGCTATAAAAGGTTGGCATCTAGAACAACTAGATATTAACAATGCTTTTTTACATGGTGACTTGAATGAGGATGTGTATATGTCTCTTCCACCTGGATTGTCTGGTTTTGATCCTTCTAAAGTGTGCAAATTACAAAAGTCCTTATATGGTCTTAAGCAAGCTAGTAGACAATGGTACTCCAAACTATCTGTTTTTTTGATCTCCCTTGGTTATCATCAATCTCAAGTTGATTACTCCCTCTATGTTAAACATGAGGCACCTTACTTTACTGCTCTGCTTGTATATGTTGATGATGTTGTATTAGCAGGAAACTCCTCAGCTGAGATTCAACAGGTTAAGAAGCTTCTGCATCAGAAGTTCAAGATTAAAGATCTTGGTCAACTAAGGTACTTCTTAGGGTTTGAAATTGCAAGGTCATCCAAAGGCATATTTCTCAACCAAAGAAAGTACACTCTTGAGTTACTCCAAGATGCTGGTGTTCTTTCAGCCAAGCCTTCTTTTGTCCCCTTTGATCCCACCATTAAGCTCTCTATTAATGAAGGTGAACTTTTAGAAGATCCTTCATCTTATAGAAGACTAATTGGAAGGCTTATATATCTTACTAATTCTAGACCAGACATATCATTTGTTGTACAGCACTTAAGTCAATTCATGTCTCAACTTAGAATTCCTCACTTTCAAGCTGCAATTCGTGTTTTGAGATATCTCAAGTCTGTCCCTGCAACTGGCTTACTTTTTTCTGCATCTAGTGAACTCAAGCTCATGGGTTTTGCTGATTCTGATTGGGCTCGTTGCCCTGATACAAGGAAGTCGATCACAGGTTATTGTGTGATGTTAGGTTCTTCTTTGCTATGCTGGAAATCCAAGAATCAGCACACTACATCTAGATCTTCGACTGAAGCTGAGTATAGAGCTTTGGCTTCTATTACATGTGAAATTCAGTGGCTCACATATATTTTTCATGATCTATTGATCGATTTTGATCATCCTGCTTCCATTTTCTGTGATAGCAAGGCAGCTGTGTAATTAGCTCATAATCCCACATTTCATGAAAGAAGCAAGCATATAGAATTTGATTGTCATGTTGTTCGTGAAAGAATACAATCTAAGCTCATTCATCTGCTTCCCATATCTACTCATGATCAGCTGGCTGATATGCTCACTAAGCCTCTACATTCTCCAGCTTTCAAGAAGTCTTTGATCAAGTTGGGTCTTTGTAACATCCAAAGTCCAACTTGAGGGGGACTGTTAGTGTATAGCATATCTTCTTATTTCCTTTTTCTATTACTTGCCACATCAGCTTAGTGTATGTATTAGATAAGCTATCCTTGTATATAAACACCTCTTGTAATCTATTATTCTCTAATGAAGATTTTACAGTTGGCAAATAACAACTTTTTGTTATGCTCTATTTTGCTCTCTAATTGTTTCATCTTCATCAAGATCCATGGTGATTGTGCCACCATTAACACATCTACCAAGTTGTTCCTCACATGTTGCAAGTCCTATTAAAAGACAACACATGTCTCTTTCTCATAACCAACATTCTGGAAGAATGCTACAAGGGAAAATGGAGTTTTGCATCCTCTTGGCTTCACGCCTTTCCCCTTCATATTGATTAATTTTATTGGAGTGAATCATTCTTCTACTGTTTTTAAACTATAATATGTTATTTTGGGTTGTATTTCATGAGCGAAAAATTTCCCATGTTATTGTATTACTTCATTGACAAATTACCATATTTTGATATTGGGATTTTTTCTTTATATCTAGTTGTAGTGATTTTCACTATTAAAAATTCAAAAATATTCTTCGCAAGTACACTTGCGAAGTCACTTCTCTCAGCAGATTTCACATGTGCACATGCGAAGAAACCATTTTTTTTATATATAGAGGTTGTTTCGCATGTGCACATGCGAAACCTGATTAATAGGTGACTTCACAAGTGTACTTGCGAAACTTCTTCTGCTTGTGTTATTTTTGTTTAAAACTACACCAATTTCATTATTTCATAATTAGATAAATTTTTTACGATTTTTCAAAAATATAAAACGAACATAACAATACGGTCACGATTAAATTAAATGTTCAGACATAATTTTATACATAAATTGTTCGGAAATAGATGGCACATCATACAAAAGAGACGGAAACTTGGCCAGATCATTTTTGAATAGAATGATGGAGTTCACCAAATTAATGGAGCTTGAGAGAGAATCAAATAAGGAGAAGTCGAAGAAAGTTTCATATTTAAATTTAAGCGGTGACAATTCTTTCGGTGTATTTTAGAATATAATTGAATCATTTTTTAAATGTATTGTCGAACATATTGTAAAATCTATATGTTTCAAGTGCACATGCGAATTAACCATAAATATTAAAAAAAACACAGTTTAATTCGCATATATATATATGCGGATTCACCTCCTAACAGATGATTTCGCAAGTTCACATGCGAATTAACCTTAAATATTAATAAAAAATAACATTGAATTTAATTCACATATGCATATGTGAATTCACTCCTAACATGTGACTTCCCAAATACACATACAAAATAAATCTAAGAAATCACGTTGATGGTGCATTCACATATGCACTTACGAATTCTAAATATATTTTGAGTTTTTCACCAAGACACCTAAAAGAAATTCTCACTAGATAAGAAAAGAAATTCCCTTAATATTTCTTCAATGGAAACACATAGTGTTTCTTCAAGTAAATTTTAATTGCGTGTTTTTATGTAAATTTTGAGGAATGTTTTATAATTTAGTATTAAGTAAATTTGACTAATAGGGAATTAGAAACTTTCAAATTAAATATTATTTCAAAGTTTATACCTATAAAAATTGACTGAACTTGACAAAAACAACGAGGAATATATGAAACTAGATATAGTGGTGTTTACTTACATAAAATTATTCATATGCATATGAACTCAACTTTCCCTTTTTTTTTACAAAATATTTGATTATTTTGGAGGAATCCATATCGCTGTTTTGGCTACTTATGTTTGTTAAAGATTTCCCGAGGCCAATTTAGAATCTCATGATAATTTTTATTTTTTTGAACTTTTGAATCCTAATCGTAGTTTAAGTTAGTGATTTTTCTCTAAGGAATTTAAATAGAATCTAGATGTAGGGATGTCAATGGGGCGGGGCGGGGCCGGGGGGACACTTCCCCATCTTTTTCCCCGCCATCAAATTCATTCCCCGTCCCCGTCCCCGATCTCCGTCACGGGGGAATTTCTATCCCCATCCCCGTTCCCCGCGGATCCCCGTTCCCCGCGGGGATCCCCATAGATCCTACATTTATTCATTAATATTTTATTTTTTTAAAATGTTTATATTTTCTATAAAAATAAAAAGCACAAAGAATTCACATATTTATTATGTTATTAAAAAATACTAGTATTTGACATTTATTATTTTTTATTAAAAATACTAATGGAATACAAAATAATAATATTTTTTTTATAAATTTCTATAAAATGCTATAAAATTCAACAAAATGAACTATAATACTTTTTAAAGTAACAATATGCCTAAACAACTAAAAAAATCCAACAACATAATTATGCTTAAAAAACTATACTTCATCAAAAGTGAGACTCTAAATGTCTGGCAGAAGAAAATGAAACGCTTCAACTTTTTTAGGGTCTAATATTTACATTTCTCTCTCTTAATAAATACATGAATATTTATTTATTTATTTTTATAAATAAACATAAAGAAAATGACTAAAAAACCTAATCTAAAATATATATATTAAATTAACTATATTAAAATAATAGGCGGGGCGGGGTCCCCGCAGGGCGGGGTCCCCGCAGGGCGGGGGGTGTATTCCCCGTCCCCGTCCCCGAAATGCTCTCGGAGGAATTTTTCTCCCCATCCCCGCCCCCACGGGGGAAAATTCCCCATCTTTGGGGCCCCGAACGGAGCGTTCCCCGCGGGGATCCCCATTAACAGGTCCAAACTGACATCCCTATCTAGATGTGATGGGTTCATAATATAGTAGAAATTCTTTAAATTAATAATGTCGAAAAAATTATTAATTTAAAGAGTTGTTAATTTATCGATAAATTAATAATTATTAATTTAAAGAGTTTTTAAATAATTATATTGTACATATTAAATAAAAAGGTAAATTAGTCTATGCTTCTTAGAATTACGTTGCAGCGAACCTTGAGACTCAATGTAAATTAATAACTACTCTGTTCATATGTATTGAAAATCAATAATGCCTTTTGAAGTACAGTAAATGTAAATAAGATGAACAAATGTGTTCAATGTATTCTTAAGTAAGTTTGACATATATAAATTACATGAATGTGTTAGAGTATTTAAACCATATCTCACAAGATGGCTTCTCGTCTAAAAGGTGTTGCAAAATCAACTATGTCAGATCAAATACGTAACGAGTTGTGTGAGTACAAGAGAGATAACCCTGCAAGCACACAAAAAGACTTGCAAAGATGGCTTGAGGGAAAATTTCAGTTGAAAGTTAGTCAAGGAATAATATCAAACACACTTAAGCGGTCAGATGACTATCTCTCTGCTGAAATAGAAAAGGGAAAAGCAGAGATCAAAAGACGCAAACCAGCAAAATATCCTGACATGGAGAAGGTTGTTTATGGGTGGTTTCTCCAGCATCAAGAACGTGTGAATATCACAGGAGAATTAATTTTGTAGAAGGCAAGAGATACAATGAAACTCGTGTACCCTCGTGATGATTCATATTTTAACTTCTCTATATGATGGTTTGGGAAATTCAAGCACCGACATGGCATAACGTCATTTCGTCGTTTTAGCGAGAGCGGGTATGTTGATGTACAAGACATGGAGCAGAAATTGGTATCATTAGGGAGAAAATTGACCAGTTCCCTATGAAAGATGTTTTCAATATGGATGAAATTGGGTTATTTTATAGGCTACAAACTGATCATTCACTGGCAACAAAATAACTTGAAGAAAGAAACCAAGATAAAGAAAGGTTGGCGGTATTTATTTATTGTAATGAAGATGGCTCTGAAAAAATCCCTCTATAGATTATTGGGAAATATGCAAAGCCTCGTTGCTTCAAGAATGTCAACATGAATAGCTTGGATTGTCAGTATCGAGCTAACGAAAAAGCATGGATGACTAGTGTGCTTTTTGATGAATATGTTCATTCATTTGACCAAATGATGTATGGTATAAGAGTTCTACTTGTGGTGGATAATTGTCCAGCACATCCAAGAAATATTGAAGGGCTAAGAAACATTGAGTTGTTTTTCTTGCCACCCAACATGTCATCAAAGATTCGACCTTGCGATGCTGGGATAATAAGAGCTTTCAAGATGCGTTACCGTAGAAGGTTTTACCGCAAAATATTGGAAGGTTATGAGGTGGGATAATCTGATCCAGGGAAGATAAATGTCCTTGATGCTATCAATTTGGCAATCCCATCTTGGACAATAGATGTTCGAAAAGAAACAATAGCGAATTGCTTTTGAAACTGTAAAATTCGATCAGCTAGTAATGTTGCAAGAAATTTGGATGAATCCACTTTTGATGAAGAAACTCAAGACCTTGGAGTATGATCAATCAATATGGCTATCGTAATAAGATGAATATCGACAATCTAATGAACTATCCAGGTGAAAATGGAGCATGTTCGGAGGTTCAGAGTTTACAAGATATCGTGGGTACTATCATTGAGAATAATGCAGAGGATAACATCGAAGATGATACGGTGTCTTTGGAGCCTGTTACGCAAAAGGAAGCACTTATAGCGTCAAATACTCTTTACAACTTTATGATACAATACAAAAATATAACACCTGAGTTATTGGATGCAATAAGAAAAGTTAGAGATGAGCTCCAAATAGACTTGAACTTTAAAGGAAAACAGACAACTATTGAATTATATTTCAATAGAGTGTAATGTATTTTTTTCAGTTTCTATAAATTATTAATTTAAGATTTTCTTGGGACAAAAAATTATAAAGGGATCTTCTGAAAAATTATTATCTTATTATTTTATCGAGTTTTTCAATTTTTTACATTGGCCTAAGTTGGGACCGGACAAATTTATTATTTTAGAGAGTTTATTAATTTACCGAGTATTAATTTAAAGAATTTCTACTGTATCTCCCATGTTGGTTAGAGTGTCTTCTGGCTCTTACCCTCATCAATTTTAGAGGTCCAACTATACTAGAACTATGCTTTATGGGATTATTAATGAGTTCATGCATACTACTATAATAAGCATATCATATCTCGGACTCAAATGCATTTAATCTTGGCTAAGGAAGCAAGGTAACGAAGAGTGTCATAAAAAGTTTTCACTTTACCCTTAAGTTAATAAAAAATCAAAAAACCAAGTTATCTACACATGGGTTCGAATCCTAACATCTGTATTTTTATTATTTTCAAAACTAGCGCATGACACCTCTCGGTTTATCAATAAAACTGAGGGATAAGATAAAGTATTTTTTATTTAAAAAATTGTTACATTGTTTACCCGAAAAATTACATTGTTTACACAGAATAATAAAGTGAAAATTAATTTTTCAATGAAGATCATATATTGGATCTTCGAATAATTGAATTTTGAGGAAGATCAAATGCTGGGTGCCAATATATTATCTTCTTTTTTTTTGCTTGCATTTATTTCTGACATAAAACAAAAAAAATAGATAAATAAATGATTTTCTGCTCAAATAAATATCTAAGAACACCTTAAAGTGGTGGCACTACGCCAAAAAAGACTTACGAAAGCGCTTTTTTAGCCTTTAAAAGCGCTTTAAAGCGCTTTCGTAGGTGGCGCTGCTATAGGTTTTAGCAGCGCTTTTTGTTTAATGAAAAGCGCTCTCATAAGTTTTCTTTTAGCAGCGCTTTTTTCTGAAAAAGCATTGTCTTAGGTAGGCTTTTAGCAACGCTTTTTTCTGGAAAAGCGCTTTCGTAGGTGGTCTTTTAGCAGCGCTTTTGCCTGAAAAAGCGTTGTCATATGTTTATCTTAGACAACGCTTTTTGTGAAAAAGCGCTTTCATAGGTTACCTAAGGCAGCGTTTTTCTTAAAAAAGCGCTTTCATATGGTGTTTTTTTTAGAGGTATAATTTATATAATTTATATACCTGCATTGTTTGCAGCATATTATTTATATAAACCAGTTGCCATAACCTGTAATTCATAAACCGCAGTAATGCATTGTATACCATTGTAATCCAAAATATATATACACCATTTTTGTACCTCAAAATATATAAAAACCATTGTTATCAACATTGTAACTCAAAATCAGTCTTACAAAATCAACCCTAACAACAAGAAGATGTGGCTCAAACTAAATAGTACTCAATAATCTAAAGATAACTGATACACTTACAAAACCTTCCTCAAATATCCAAATCAAATATAACAATAATTAAGGACGTACAAGAGTTTCTGCAATAACTTTGAAAACAAAAAATAACAAAATTGTAATACTGCTTCCTTTCTAACTCTCAGTCTGCTCCCTCATCCTTCGGATGGTACTCCGAACAGTCACAGCACTGGCAGTACTGTCAAAATAATAAGCACAAAGAAAATCACAAGGTTAGCAACTATATACAAGCAATTAATCAATTGAGAAAACATGTTTTTTGAGCAAGATTATTACTTCAAAGTGTAAGCACCACCAGTCTTGACCTTCCCACAATCTTTGCAGCCCCAAATACCAACAGCCTTTCTCTTAACAACATACTACATACAACAAATTGAGAACATAATCAACCAATGCATATCGAAAAAACTCGTCACAAAACACCTTAAAAAAACTACCTTTCCACAAAACTCGCAGAAGAATTTACTGTGCTGACTGACTTCCATCTTCTTAATTTGCTTCCTCAAACTAGCACCATATCGGGTGCCTGAAATTAGAACACAAACCTATAAGTTATCACCATTTACGACACAAAAACCATAAACTCATCTTAGCTGAGAATTTCATTTAAATTAGAAGCAAATAAATCTAAGCTAAACCTAATTGAAATTAAAAAACCCACAAAGTTTTTAGGGTTAGAACAAACACATTTATAGTGAATTGAAATGAAATAAATATCTACAAAACAAACAAATCTGAAACCGAAAAGCACAACAAACAAGACAAAATGTTGAAAAGTAAGAAAATTGATAGAACGTACCGTATTTTCCAACAATACCGGCCTTCTTGGTTCTCTTAGTCTGTAACCAAAATCACAAACAATAATCACATAAGAATGAAATTAGAATAACAGTTTAAAATTCAACAAGCTGTGAAAACGAACGAACCATTTTGGAGCGGCTTCACGGGATGCTGTGAGAAAAGTAGACGAGCGGCTATACTGCAAATGGTTTCCAACAAGGGTTTCTGTTGAATAACTTATAATAATAATTCGGGTATGGGCTTAACTAATGGGCTTAGAAAAGTGATACGAATTGTGTTTTGATATTTATTATAAAACTACCTACGAAAGCGCTTTTAAAAGCGCTTTCTAAAAGTCATCTATAACATCGCTTTTACATCAAAAAGCGCTTTCGTAGCATATCGTATAGCAGCGCTTTTAAAAGCGCTTTCTAAAGGCCAGCTTTAGCAGCGCTTTGGAAAAGCGCTTTCTAAGGATGACCTTTAGCAGCGCTTTTGAAAAGTGCTTTCTTAAGGTACCCTCTGAAAGGCCAGCTTTAGCAGCACTTCCCAAAAAGCGCTTTCTAAGTGTGACTGTTGTACCCCAAAATTTGCCCTCTCATTTCATCAACATTTTCTCATCACAAGACTCTTGGAGCCCAAGATCAAGTTAGGGTTTGCTCTGCTCAAGACTCCTCTTTGCACTGTTGACCCAAATTAGGGTTTGAGTTTGCACAAAGATGTTTTGACCTAAAATTCCCAAAGTGACTTTCATGCTTCATGTTGGACTCACAAGTTTATCCATACCAAGTTTCAAGCCTTGATTCCAATCTTTGCCCAGTCAATTAGACAGTTGACCTAGAAATCAACTGTATTTGGGAAAAAGTCAACTATGGTCAATTGACAGTCAAACCTCATGATTTTTGACCCACATCAACATAATTAACTCATATGAACCATTTGGTCAAGTTTGGATCACAGTTCCACAGGAAATTTGATCAGATCACCAAAAGGGCAAAATGGTTATTTTTAGGGTTTTGACTGCACAAGGGCAATTTTTGACTGTTTGACCTAACCAATGGCAAACCAAGCTCATATATGGACTCAAGGACTCAATGGCATTGTCTTGACACATTCAACAAGTTCAAAAGATCTCAAATGTACAGGATTGACAGATGAATTTTCCAGTCAACTGATCAAAATTTGATTGTATACTGAAAAGTCAAACTTTGACTTTTTGGTCAAAATCAAGTGCCAAGATTCATTTTTCATCAAGACATGTCAAATTATGAAACTTGTTCATCAAGAAACCCAAAATTGCAAATTAGGGTTTAAAATGAAGAAATTTCATAACTTAGAAATTTTCTAAGTTATGAAATTCCCTTATTTTTCCCTAACTTTGTCCCATTTTTTCATCAAGATACAAATGGATTCAAAGAAAACTCAAAACATGAAAGTTGTAGTCCATTGCAAAATATACAACTTTGATTCACAAAGTTTTCTCAAAGGAAGCTTGTAGCTCAAGTTATGATTTTTGGAACAAGGGTGCAAAACATTTTTAACTTAGAAATTTTTTGACCTATTCAAGGCAGGATTTTTGTCCAACTTCTTGGCCATTTTTCACATGCTTCCACTTAGAGTTTCAATTTGCATTACAAATATGGATTTTAGTACACATTCCAAGCTTTCCAAATTGTCTAAGAACTTCTCAAACACCCTTGTGGTTAGGGAGATTCGAATTTGCAAAGTTGGGCAAAATTCACTTTTGTTCATAACCAAATGCATGTTCATACAAGTTTCATTTTCAAATTAGCATGCTTGGAACTTTTTTGCAGGCCTCTAAACCAAGTTTTCACTCTATAATTAAATGCCTAACCATTGTGTTCAAGCATTATTTTGTGTATTTGGTCATTACACATGAAATTATCCCTTAAATAGAAAAAGCACATTTGCCATTTTTGAAAAGTGGTGTTTTATGTCAAATTCAAAATCCAAGAAGTACAAGCCAAATCTTTGAGGCCAGATAGAGTCCACAAATTTTTGTTACCAAGGGCAAGATATGCAGCATGCTTGAGAGCTTGGCACAGGCCTATAACACAACTAACACTATCCTTGCTTACATTGGAAGAAACTTGGCAAACTCATACCAACTCTCACTTCCTGCAAGCACAGCCAAACACAAACCTTGTTCTCATCTTTCATACATCCAAGCAAGCCTAAAGCACGACCAAACCACCCCTCATCCCTCCTCATACAGAAAATCACAATTTTTCTGCAAAACAGGGCATCTGTTGCAGTTTGACTTCCACAATCCATTCCACTCGTGCACTTTGGCCAAAACCAGTTCAAATACATTCTATATCATCCGTTGGAACTATCCCAAGCCCTAGATACAAACTGTAACACCCCTAACATCACTTGCCATTTTCACTTTTCAGTTTTGCAGGTGAACTTCCATAACACGATTCAGAGAGTATCAAAGCAAGCTAGGTGTTGGAGAAGCATCCTTGGACTTCAGGAAAGCTGTACAAAAGCTCAAACTCCATTAAAGTTGGCCACATTGCTGTACACGACTCAAGCTGGAACAGGTAAAAACATGAACTTCTATCTCTCAATCTAGGAAGAGTTAGGCTTAGGTTTGTGAATGAAACATGCTCTACTCATAGCCCTGAAGCCATCCATGTATTTACTTTTCATTTATATTGAGTATGCTGTGAGAATTTTGGCCATGAACATTGAAGAAAAATTAGGTCAGAAATTGGGGATGAAGAAATTCTCTCTCGTTTCTTAGAGTTAGGTCAAGTATTTTATATGTCTGAATTCGTCTCTTGATGCTCTACATTATTGGTGTTATGAGTTTTGCATGAAAGTCCAGGAATCAGGAGTTAGGAAACGCGCGTTTTTGCTTGTTCAAACAAAGCTGGAGGTTGAATATGACTGGCTTGGGCTGGGCCTGAGTCAGTCCTGCTTTTTGCACCCCCTTTTCTAATTTACACCCCTTGGCCCATTGTGTGATATATTTATCATTTTTGATTTTTTCTTTTTGATTCTGACTTATTATTTTTTGCTCAAATATAAAAAAATATCAAAAATATTTTTCCACCCTTTTTTGCATTTATTTGGCATTTATTTGTCTTATTTAATATATGTATGTAAATAAATATAAAAACCTTTTTATTTAAAACCCTAAAAATAATACAAAAATAAATATTTTTCAGTTATTATTTTTTGTTTACATTTTGAAAACATTTTTTAAAATATACTTTTTTTTGTAAATAATTAATATTTCATTCTTGTATATATTTAGTATATTTAATATAATATAGGCAAAATTTTCATTTTGGTCCCTTAACTATACCCTTGGGGTCATTTTGGTCCCTTAACTTTCAAAATGTTTCATTTTAGTCCTTTTTGTCTAATTAGCGACAGATTTAGCGACATATTTCAAAGTTTTTCCGTCGCTAATTAGACAAAAAATGACTAAAATGAAACTTTTTGAAAGTTAAAGGACCAAAATGACACGAAAAAAAGTTAAGGGACCAATGTGAACCCAAGGGTATAGTTAAGGGACCAAAATGAGTATTTTGCCTATAATATATAAATACTTGTATATTTTATTAGATATTTAGGGCAAAAATATAGAAATAATACATTTTTATTTTTATTAATATATGACACTAAAAAATACTTTTTTACAATATACTTCTTTTTTTTATTTTTGTATAAATTAATATATAAATATTTTATATAATTAATAAATAAATACTATTTATTTTTAAAAAAAAAACTAGGGTTTTGCCCTAAACCATAAAATATTCAAAATTTGACCTTTTTATTTTTGTTTATATTTCACATTGAAAAACACTTTCACATACATAAAAAAACATTTTGTGCATAATACATTTTGCATATTTATTGTATTTATTCCAATATTGTACAATTAAATATTTGTATATTCAATATGGATGTAATAGCTTTAGATTTAATTTCTTGCCAAATATCCCCCCATTTAAACATTTGTATCCCCATCCCCATAATCATTGTTGTAATAATTTAGGACTTTAAATTTCCGCATTTAAAAGCTTTTAAATTATGCCATGATAGACCTAGGGTTTGTATGCAAATCAAATAACAAATAGCTTGGCTAATACAAAGACAAAAAAGTATGAAAATGGACAACACCATGCACACTTGCACCCTTAGGGTTACTCCACTTGTTGCCTTCAAAAATGGGCCATGTTGCATGTTGAGTGTCTTTGGCAAAACAAAAACAAATCAAATGATCATAGTCCCTCGATGACACTTTCTCAAGTTGCCTAAAAAATGATCAAGTCCCTTGAAGGAAAAATTGCTAAAGACACTTGGCACTATTGCATTCATGGTCTAAACGATGACCCGCGCCCGTCCCGTTAACATCCTAACACAAGATTGTCCACCAAATACAATGGTGGAACAATACTGTTAAAAGGGTTAAAACATAGGAATGATCTTTGAGAAATTTAGGATAGATAGCTCTTGGTTACTTGACCAACTTGCAAAACAAATCCTTGCCATTTTTCAAGACACACTCCACAACACAACCTTCAAAACAACTTTCAAAAAACATTGAAACATCTTTTCAAAAAGACAAACACCTTTGTAAAACATTCAAGTAAAGAATTGTTACAATGGTTGCCTAGACAAGGCATCTTTTTCAAAACATTTTCAAAACCACACACAAAGCACCATTTCAAACAATTGAAAATGCAAGGCAAGTGATCTAAGAAAGTAACTAAGAGCCCATGGATAACCATGGATAGAAAGGGTGCTAATACCTTCCCTTTCTATAATCTAATCCTCGAACCCAAGAAAACATCTCAAAGGTTTTTCCTGTGCTTTTTAACCTTTCCTTAGGATAAAATAAAAAGTCGGTGGCGACTCTTGCTAAACCGAAACATTTGCGAAAACAAACGCAAAACCTCAAGTCAGTTCTCCCACCGTATCACAGAACTGGCGACTCTGCTGGGGAGAAAATTAAAAGTGGAGTAACCTTAGGGCTTAGATCACCCTTTTGCATGACTAATTGTTTGCTTTGATTGCTTTACATTTTGGTTCTCTTGTTTGGGCTTGAAATCCTACACCCGGATTTGGGGAAACATTCATAGATAGTAATACATTATGGAAACTGTGCGGGGTATACCGACACGGTTGAAGCAATAGCTATATTAGTGCGACATATTTATGAGTTACGGTAACCCTTGAGTTCGATCATGGAGAGTACGGGGCCGCTGAGTGATGTCACTAAGTGTTGTACCCCAAAATTTTCCCTCCCATATTCTTCAAGGTTTGTCAAGAATCATCCCCAAATGGTTCAAGATTTCTCAAGGGTTGCACAGTCCAAATGCCTCCTAAGCCAGTCAAAATTAGGGTTTTGTTTCTTTCAAGGAATTTGGGGTTTTCAATGGTCCAATCAAGTCCCATAGGCCTATGCATATTCTCAAACATCTACATGTCAAGTCTCAAGACTCAGAATGGCAATTTGCACAGTCAAAAGCCCTATTTGATCCACAGTCAACTACAGAGGAAAATGGTCATTTTGCAGTCAAAAGTCAGAATTTTTGGTCAACATCTTATTTTGAGTCCACAATCATCATTTGATCAAGTCTTGATCATGATTCCACAAGAATGGCTCAAAAATCATCAAGATGCAAAAAGTTACTATTTTTGGACAGTAGAAAAGTCAACTATATCTTGACCAAGGCATAACTTTTTCATGGTTCATCAGAAAAATCCCATCCAATGCTCATTTTGAAGGGGATGACATTTCCTACAATTAATCTTCACATTCCAAGTCCAAGAAATGCTCTCACAAAAAGTTATCAATTTCTACATTATAGGTCAATTGCAAAAGTCAACAAAAATGCACTTTAAGTCAAAGACCATAACTTGAGATTGGTAAATCCAAATGACATGGGACCAAAGGCATTGGTTAGAGGACTTCAAGACCTTTCCAAAATGTCCAAGAACATGTTCATATAATCAAAATTGAGCAAGATGTGCATTGGAGAAGTTGGGAAATTTTTGTGAATTTGCAAAAGTCAACTTTGCTAAAAACACTTTGTTTTTGCTAATGGGCCTCAAATTTCTTCTTGAATCTTTATCCAAGACCTATGCACGACCCATCAAGCTTAAATTGATTTATTTTATTATTTTTATTAATTAATTGGATTTTTAATTGATTTTAATTCATTTAATTAATTTAAAATGTAGGAAAATATCAAGATATGGTTTTTCAATCTTTTCATGAAGCAAATATGACCTACTGGCAAATTCGTGTGCACATCAAGGGGACAAGAATCTCCAAGTTTGGCAAGATTTTTCAATCAAAAAGATGCAAAAAGATATGATTGAAAATCAAATATTGAAACCATCATTCCATGGATTTCTTGGCCAAGATTTAACCTAAATCCATTCTACTATAAGTACACAACCTAACCCTAATGCATTGGACGAGAATTTGCTGCAGAAAAAGCCATAATCACATTGAGAAAATTCAAAGAAAACTCAAAACTGTATTCAATCTTCCAGGCCAATTCAAGGCATTTTCTTGATTCTAATACACTGCAGGAGGTTCCCAGGACGTGTTACACTCAAATTCCAATACTAAAACTCCAGGAATCGCCCATTACAGTGTCACGGTTTGAAGCTTTTTTCCATAATCGTATATATTGATTCATGCATATTTAACATATTCTTGTGGTTGGTTTGTGTTCATAGGAATCATACGAAGCTAATGGTGTGGTTTAATTGCATTGAAATGCCCTAAATCCAAAGATGCCATTGACAAAAGCTAGGGTTCTTGAGCTTCCAAATTGGGGCTTTTCAGTATAGGAAAAATCAAGCCTTGAGAGACCCGTGACTGAACTCGTGAGAACCATACGAATTCAAAGGACATATCGCGAAATATTTATGCAACCCATACGCCTAATTGCTATTATTCGTCGTTCCATATTGTGGGGGTTAAAAACCCCCGCTATCTGTCTTGTTTTTTGCAGGAACGCACGAGGAAGATGATGAGTTGTTAGTACGTGGTTGGACAATTTGAATAAGTGCGCGCGTTTTCGTTTTTACAGCCTATGAATTAATTACTTAATATATTTATTGTTTGTCATTATACTAACAAATGCAGGCGCATGGCTCAGTGGATAGTGAGGTGGATGGTAATCATTGGGACCTGGGTTCGATTCCCAGGTCCACTCAAAACTCTATGATATTTTTTCTAACATGTTCACGTGCAGGCATCCTAAAAGCATTCTACCATGCTCCTCACTCATCCAAACGCCAAGTGTCTTCAAGCATTAATCCAATGGCCAGGAGATGAAGAACACCATATTCCCAGTCAAACAAATGCCTGGACAATTCCCAAAGTCAAACGTGGCTGAATGTACAAATGGGCCTCAGATTGCTAGCATACCTCCTTGCTGGCCCATCACCCCCCTGGTTTCTTTATTCTTTTTTCTTTTATATTTTAATTTCTATTTAATTCTTTTAGTAACTATTATTATTATTATTATTATTATTATTATATTAACAAATTAATTATTTTCCTAATAAAATTCAGAAAACTAATATTTTTATTATTATTATTATTTATTAATTTCACCTTAGTTTATTATTTTTGTAAATAAATTCTAAATGTAATTAATTTAGTTAATTAGGTTAACTTTAATCTTTTTCACAATAAATAAAATCAATCTAGAATTAGGTTTTTCTTTTGACAATTTTAATTCTTTTATTTTTATTTTCATTAAGACATTAAAAAAACTAAAAAAATACTTTTTTCTTTTAATTATTTAATTGATTAGAATTAGGTTTAATTAATTGCAAAAAGGACCAAAATTCCATTATTTTCTCCAAAAGGGTCAAAACCCTAAAGACTTTTCCCGATTCAATTCTTTCGCGCGCGTATTTATTTTTAATTTATTATTTTGATCATATTTATGTAACTGCTCCGAGGATGTAATAGTTAATTAGGACTTTTATCGCTTTCTTTTAATTTCTCGTATTTATTTTCAAGGGTTATGTTTTTGGCGATGTAAATACCCGACGCCTTGTAATAGCGTAGATTTACTTTCCGCAATTTATTTTCCGCACAATTATTAACTGTTAATTATGCATGACAAGACTTGCTTGGAAATTAAAATCAATTCGTAGCTCACCATAATCCATGTGCAAAGATAATATAAATTGAAACCTGACACATGTGCACATGCCACTCCTAGGGTACGCCTCACTTGGTTGCCTCGAGGTGGTCATTAAGTATAGGGTGTTTTAGAGGTTGCCCTCCTGTCTAAAGATCCAGTTGCCTCGAAACGGTTGCCTCGGATAAAAAAGGATCTAGGACATTAGGGTTACTGCTAAGGCGTCCTACTATTGCTTTGGTGACCACACATGTCCCTATAATCGAATTGACCCGAATAACTCCAACGACGGTGCTACCTACTTTTCAATAGTGGGATAGTACTGTCTAAAGGACTCTTACACAGCTTAATTCCTTAGAGTAGGTAGATTTCTCTTGGGTACTTGCTCTTTCAAAAACAAAAACACTTTTCGCACCTACACTTTCAAACAAAAAGTTTTCAAAACCAATACTTCATACACTCTTGAGGACTGATACAAGAGTTACCTAGAAGTTTTCAAACTAAACTTTTTCAAAACCCACAAACACAAGAAAAGCAAACAATTTTTGAAAACATAGTGAGAAAGTACCTAAGAGCCCGTGGATAACCACAGATAGAAAGGGTGCTAACACCTTCCCTTTCTATAATCTACCTCCCGAACCGAGAAACATCTCGAAAAGGAATTTTGATGTGCTTTTGTCCTTTCCATGTTAGAGAAAATAAAAGACGATGGCGACTCTTGCTTACCGCGACATTTCGCGAACCAGCATTTCAAAACAGTCAGTTCTATTTCCACCGATCACACTAAGCACTAATAACCTAGAACCTTACTTGACCATCTTGGCCTTTTATTAGGGGTAGTGAGATGACCGGCTTTGGTGCAGTCCGAAGTTGGTGGATACTCGATACTACACTCATTGAGGGTTGTTTTCTTGGAATATTTTGGTCGCTAGTTAAGTGGCTAAACCAAAACAATGAACATGGAAAACAATCCAATGATATTGAGCTCCTTAGAACCCGGTTACTATTTATAGGACAGGTTTTTAAGCCAACTAAACTCAAGAGGGTACTTACCTATGAAACCCCATGCAAGCCTGAAACTAGGGTTTTTGTGTGACTTGCTTGTACATATGTTTGTGCATACATCATGAACATCATAAAGCATCATATGCATCCACTAACCATTTCAAGGGTTTGAATCTTCATCTTTGTTCTTGTTTTGTAGGTCATGGAAATTCTTCGCGGGAAAACTATCCAAGTCAACCTTGTGAGAATCCCTCCTCAACTCAAGGAGCTTACATCCAGAATTCCAGAAAGCTCTCTCTTCAGTGAAAGACATGGTAGACTGCTCAGCCTAGTCAACACCAACATTGAAGAAGACATGGTGAAAGTGTTGTTCCAGTTCTTTGACCCCCTTCACCACTATTTCACATTCCCCGACTACCAATTGGTGCCTACTTTGGAGGAATTTTCTCAACTCCTGAGAATTCCTATTCTTAATCAACTACCCTACAACGGTACGGAAAAAGAACCAAAGCCTGAAGATGTTGCTCAAGCACTATACTTGCAACCATCTGACATCAAGGGGCATTGGGAGACTAGAAGTGGTGTCAAAGGCTTCTTGGCAAAATTCTTGTTTGAGAAAGCTCAAGAGTGTTGGAATTCACTGGATCTGCAAGCCTTTGAAGAGATTGTGGCACTCCTTATTTATGGGTTGGTCTTGTTCCCAAATCCTGACCAACTTATAGATGTCAATGCTGTCAAGATTTTCCTATCCAAGAATCCCATACCTACATTGCTTGGGGACATCCTCCACTCATTTTACACACGAACAATGAGAAAGAGAGGTGTTCTCATGTGATGTACTCCTATCCTTGCAAGGTGGTTTATTTCTCACCTCCCACAATCTGTTTTGAAGAATGAACAAGGCTTAATGTGGTCACAATAATTGATGACCCTCACACATTCTGATGTACATTGGTGTTCTCGGTCCAGAGAAAATGTCATCATCATTGATCGCTGTGGTGAGTTCCCCAATGTTCCATTATTTGGCATTAGAGGGGGCATTACCTACAACCCTTGTCTAGCTTTGAGACAATTTGGATATGCACGGAGGGATGGCCCTCATGACATGCTGATTCCTGACCTAGTTTTTGACTTCGACAACGATGCGCAAGGACTTCGCCAAAGATTCATCAGAGCTTGGAGGATGCCTAACAAGGTAGATAGCAAGACACTGGAGCACAAGAACTCCATCCCTCTTGAGCCTTATCTCAAGTGGGTACGAACTCGCGCCCAGAGTCTTATGATGCCTTACCCTCATGTTCTCCCTTTGATTAAAGAGCCTGTTAAGGAAGGAGAGGTTCCTTACACCATCCTATATCCTGACATGCCAACATCATGGGAGGAGATGCAGAAGAGTTGGATCCAACTCAAGGAAGAAAGGGATACTTTTGAAGCCAGCTTCTACGCCAGTGAGAAGAAGGTTTTGGAGCTTACCCGCCGACTTCACGAGGAGGAGACCCTCAACACTTACATCGCACCAAAGAGGATGCGCAACGTCTTTTTACCTTAAGGATTTTTTGTAATATTTGGCCCATGAGGCATTTATGTACTGACAAAATTTCTTCTTATTAATATGACGTGTGTTCTTTTTGTCTGCAACAATTTTGAATTTCTAGATCCTTGAATGCATTACATGAATAAACATATCATTCATCATATGCATAAGCAGGTCTTCACACCAGGTTTCCTTATCTCTCTACTGTTTATTTCAGTAAGATGGATCTCGAATAGACGGTCAAAGATCTGCAGGCACAAAACTCGCAGTTTCAACAGATCCTTATGACCTTGGCCAAGGGTCAGGAGAATCTTAAAGCACTGTTATGGAATAAAGAGCAAGAAAAAGGAAAAAGAAGAAGAAAAGAGTTAGGGTAGCTACACTGGGAAGAAGATTTGAGAATGAAGCTAGGAGAGTTCTTGAATTTCCCTCCACATCTAATGAGGGAACCGGTAAAGGAAAAGGGGATGCACTACCTTCTGAGTCCGAGGCTGAAGAGGAAGAGGTTGAGGAAGATGAAGACTACTCAGAGCAGTAATACCCGCCAGCGGACGACAAATACAAAAACTTGGAGGATAGACTGACAGCTATGGAGCTGCAAAGGGTTCCTGGATTAGATTTTGAAGAATTGGGATTGATTGCTGGGATTGTGATCCCTCCAAAGTTTAAGGTGCCAATATTTGCAAAATATGACGGGTTGTCTTGCCCGAAGATGCACCTGAGGTCGTATGTCAGAAAAATTCAACCTCATTCATCCGATAGAAATCTTTGGGTACACTTCTTCCAGGATAGCCTGTCTGGTACACAGCTAGATTGGTTTTACCAACTTGAGAGGTCAGAAGTGCACAGTTGGGAGGATTTGGCAGCTGCCTTTTATCGCCAGTATCAATATAACGCTGACTTGGCGCCAACCCGTACTCAGCTACATAGTATGGGGATGGCCTCAAATGAGGGATTCAAAGAATACGCCCAGAAATGGCGCGACCTAGCCGGAAGAGTGCAGCCACCTCTTTCAGATAGAGAACTAGTTGATATGTTCTTGGGGACCCTATATGGCCCGTTCTTCAACCATTTGATCGGGAGCTCTTCCGCAGGGTTTACTGAACTGGTTCTGACTGGCGAACGGGTGGAAGCTGGTATTAAGAGTGGGAAGATTCAAAGGGATGCCTCTGCATCCACAGCTGTTAAAAAGCCATTTCCAGCCAAGAAGGAGGCAATTGTTATATACTCTCAGAAAAGATTGGGAAGAACTGAGCACCGTCCGACTGTAGGGGCCGTAATGATTCAAAATTCGTCAAATGATCAACCTCGTAACAATCAGTCCAGACCTAACCAGCAACGGGTAGAACGGCCACAATGGCAGTTCACCCGCATCAACATGACGCCTGCACAAGTTCTTCCCCATTTGTTGAATCTAAATCTTACCACTATTAAAGAGGCACCAAAAAATGTGAATACAACTTCCCCGCATTATCATCCCAATGCTAAATGTGCCTATCATTCTGACAACATCAGGCATGACACCAACAATTGTTGGGCGCTTAAGCATAAAATTCAAGACTTGATAGATGCAAAAGAGGTTGAGTTCAATGCTCCAGAGAAGCCGAATGTAATATCCGCTCCGATGCCAAAGCATGGTCGCAATGTCCATGCTATTGAAGAAGATTTGTATGTTGCTACTGTTGATGATCTGGTAACTCCACTACTAACAATCAAGTTGAATCTGTTGAAAGCTGGGATTTTCCCAGGATGTAAAGAAGACTGCTACTATTGTTCCTCCCTACCAATCGACTGTCCATTGCTGAAGATAGGCATCCAAGGCCTAATGGACAGCCAACAAATTCTTTTCGAAAAGATTCCTGCTACTCCAACCCCTATCGAAGATGTTTCAATAATCACCATTTCCACCAATCTTTCCAAGGTCCCTAAAAAGCCTGTTAAGATTACATCCGCTACGAAGATTGCACCTCTGAAAATAACCATGCTTGGGCCTATCCCCTACAAATCTGACAAATCGATACCGTGGAATTATGGTGCAGAAATCTACTACCACGGTGTTAAACAAATTGAGATAACTGAAGAGAGATCTGACGAAGAAAATGCCGACATTGGAAACATTGCCGGTACGAGCAAGATTACCCGAAGTGGGAGAATTTTCTCTCCAGAGATTTCCCCTCCAAAGGCAATCTTTGGACCCTCAGCTGCTGCCAAGGTTACTCCTGCACCGATAAAACTTTTTGCGAGAACTCAGTTGATTGAAGAAGCTGTTACTCATGTGGTTGTCCCTCCTACTTATGCTGATAAGGGGAAAGGGATCCAATAAGAGCTCGTCAGGACGAGGGCTCAACCCTTGGTCATCCCCGAAACCTCTAAGAAAGAAATGGAGGAGATTCTGAAAATAATTAGAAAAGTGATTACGATGTGGTGGAGCAACTGGGGCAAACCCCCTCGAAGATATCCATGTTAGCTTTGCTGCTTTGTTCGGAGGATCATGCCAAAGCATTGATAAGATTTCTGAAGACAGCCCATGTTCCCCAGGAAACCTCAACCGATCAATTCCAGGATTGTGTAGCCAGCCTTACCGCCGACAACGGCCTGTGTTTCTCTGATGCTGACCTGACTCCGAAAGGAAGAAAGCACAATGATGCATTGCATGTGTCAGCCGAATGCCGAGGAACTACTCTCGCCCATGTCTTGGTCGACACTGGTTCTTCCCTAAATGTGCTGCCTAAGAAGGCTCTCGACCGGTTGGACTGTGAAGGCTTGGAGCTGAAACCAAGTAATATCATTGTCAGGGCCTTTGACGGGTCTAAAAGGATGGTGCATGGGGAGGTCGACATTCCCATCAAGGTAGGCACTGAGGTGTTCCAATCCACATTCTATATGATGGACATCCGCCCATCATACTCTTGCTTGCTAGGAAGACCATGGATACATAATGCTGGCGCAATCACTTCCTCCCTACATCAGATGCTGAAATACCCTGTCAAGGGTAAGATCATAACCGTACACGGTGAAGAGGAGTACATGATCAGTCATCTGAACTCCTTTAGGTATGTGGAAGTGGATGGCGAATTCATCGAGACACCATTCCAACACTTCGAGGAAGTTGCTCCCGAGGTTGAAATAGCAAAAGCAGTAGCTGAGGTACCCAAGCAGGTGGCCAGGATGGCATCTCTGAAAGACGCAAAGGCTGCAATGAAGGAGGGGAAGAGCTCAACATGGGGACAGTTTCCTGACATTCCTCACAAAACAGACAAGTTTGGGTTGGGATTTACCATTGGGGGGCAAAAAGCTATGCGTCGCTCAAAAATTGAAAGAACACCCATCAATATTTCTCCTCATGGAATTAATGCTTTGGAAGACGAAGACGAAGAGGGTAACATTGAAGATTGGATCTTCCCAACCATTGAAGGGGGACTGCACAACTGGGAGGTGAAAGACTTCGTCCCCATTACTTTCATTACTCGGTAATTTATCTTTCGAACATTTCCTGTTGGTCTGTAATAATTACTAAAACAATCTGCACACTATTTTTCACCTCATGCCTTGCCCGGGGCATGTAGGTCCATTTGTAAGGGTTTTGATTCTCTTCATATTCATATGCCATGTTTAATGAATCATTGGACGTTTTTCATTTATAAACTGCTGTGTTCATTTTCTTTCCTTTTGCATTTTTGTTTGTTTAAGGATGGTTATCCCTTACACACACTCACGAATGCAGGTACCCATCCACTCTAGATTCTATGGGTGACTATTCTGCTATATCCTTCAATAACTCTGAAGATTTGGTCAACCAGGCTGAATACGAAGATGACGAAGATTGTGAAGTACCAGGAGAGCTAGCCAGACTTCTACAACAAGAGGAGAGGGCCATCTTGCCTCATGAAGAGTTGTTGGAAATTATCAACTTAGGAATAGAGGAAGACAGGAAAGAAATACAAGTGGGTGCCAATCTGGAACCAAGTGTCAAGGAGTGCTTAATACAACTGTTGAATGAATACGTTGAAATCTTTGCCTGGTCTTATGAAGACATGCCGGGTTTAGACACAGATATCGTGGTTCACCGTCTCCCTACAAGAGAGGATTGTCCACCGATCAAGCAAAAAGTCCGCTGAATGAGGCCCGACATGTCTGAGAAGATTAAAGCTGAAGTAATGAAGCAATTCAACGCTGGCTTTCTGGCTGTTACATCCTATCCACAATGGGTTGCTAACATTGTGCCAGTTCCCAAAAAAGACGGCAAGGTCAGAATGTGTGTGGACTACCAGGATTTGAACAGGGCTAGCCCTAAAGATGATTTTTCGCTACCGCATATCGACATTTTGATTGACAACACAGCTCAGCACAAGGTGTTTTCCTTCATGGACGGATTCTCGGGCTACAACCAGATCAAAATGGCCCCCGAGGACATGGAGAAAACAACCTTTGTTACACAATGGGGTACCTTTTGCTACAAGGTGATGCCGTTCAGACTGAAGAACGCAGGGGCAACTTATCAACGCGCCATGGTAGCTTTGTTTCATGATATGATACATCATGAGATCGAAGTTTATGTAGACGACATGATAGCTCGATCACAAACAGAGGAGGAACACCTGGAACATTTGCAGAAGCTGTTTGCCAGGTTGAAGGAGTACAAACTCAGGCTGAATCCAAGTAAGTGCACTTTTGGAGTTAGGTCTGGTAAACTTCTAGGATTTATTGTCAGCAACAAAGGCATCGAGGTCGATCCAGCAAAAGTGAAGGCTATACAAGAAATGCCTGCCCCCCGTACTGAAAAGGAGGTTAGAGGGTTCTTGGGGCGCTTGAACTATATTGCCAGATTCATCTCTCATCTGACGTCTACCTGTGAGCCAATTTTCAAACTATTGAAGAAAGATCAGGTAGTCGAGTGGAACGACGATTGCCAAGCTGCTTTTGATAAGATCAAGGAGTATTTGCTAGAACCTCCTATTCTGATGCCACCCGTTGAAGGAAGGTCGTTGATCATGTATCTGACTGTTTTGGACAACTCAATGGGGTGCGTACTGGGCCAACATGACGAGTCTGGTCGAAAAGAGCATGCCATTTATCACCTTAGCAAAAAGTTTACCGACTGTGAGACACGCTACTCACTGCTCGAGAAAACTTGTTGCGCTTTGGTATGGGCTGCTCGCCGACTAAGACAGTATATGTTGACTCATACCACTCTGTTGATTTCCAAAATGGATCCTATCAAGTATATCTTTGAGAAACCTGCTTTATCTGGAAGAATCGCTAGATGGCAAATGATCCTGACTGAGTATGACATTCAATACACTACCCAAAAAGCTATAAAAGGGAGTGTACTAGCTAACCATCTAGCTCATCAAGCTATCGAAGATTATCAATCCATGAGATTCTACTTCCCGGACGAGGACATCATGACTTTGGACAATATTGAAGGTAACGGACCGTATGACGGACCTGAAAATGGATCCCGATGGACCCTGTACTTTGATGGTGCTTCAAATGCACTTGGGAACAGTATCGGTGCGGTACTCATTTCCCCGGAAGGTTGCCATACACCTTTCACGGCCTGACTTTGTTTCAACTGTACCAACAACATGGCCGAATATGAAGCTTGCATCTTTGGTCTCAAGGCTGCTATAGACTTGGGGATCAAATCTTTGGTCGTATTTGGGGACTTGGCTTTGGTTATCAGTCAAATCAAAGGAGAGTGGGACACCAAACATCCTAATCTTATCCCATACAGAGAACATGTTTTGACATTACTGTCTCATTTCGAGCAGATCACCTTCGAGCATTTCCCGCGAGAAGAGAATCAGCCAGCAGATGCTCTGGCTACTATGTCTTCCATGTTTAAACTCAACTGGGATAATGAGGCTCCCCAAATCACCATCGAGCGAATGGATGAACTTGTGCATTGTCATGAGATTAATATCAAAGAAGTAGTGGAACAACCCTGGTTTCACGAAATCAAAAGGTATCTCCAGACTAGAGAATATCCCGAAGGAGCTTCCGTAAATGACAAAAAGTTCCTAAGGAAATTTGCTGCCAAGTTCTTCCTGAGCAACGACATCCTCTATAAGCGCAACCATGATTGTGTTTTACTCCGATGTGTAGACAAAGTTGAAGCAGAGTTGATCATGACTGAGATACACAGCGGCACATTTGGCACCCACTTGAGCGGACATACGATGGCTAAGAAGATTCTAAGGGCAGGCTATTACTGGTCTACCATGGAAGCTGATTGCCATCAACATTCCCGTACTTGCCACAAATGTCAAGTCTACGCTGACAAGATTCATATTCCTCCTGTTCCTCTCAATGTTTTAACAGCTCCTTGGCCATTTGCAATGTGGGGCATTGACATGATTGGAGAGATCAAGCCCACAACGTCCAACAGACATCGCTTCATCCTGGTCGCCCTTGACTATTTTACCAAATGGGTCGAAGCAGCTTCCTTCGCCTCTGTTACAAAGAATGTGGTTGCCTGCTTCATCAAGCAGAACCTCATATGCCGGTATGGTGTCCCCGTCAGGATCATTACAGACAACGGTACGAATCTGAATAATACTATGATCACCGCTCTATGCGAACAGTTCAAGATTTATCATCACAATTCATCTCCCTATCGGACGAAGATGAACGGTGTTGTTGAAGCTGCGAACAAAAACATCAAGAAGATCATTCAGAAAATGACAGTTACCTACAAGGACTGGCATGAGATGTTACCGTTTGCTCTGCATGTGTGATCAGTGGATCTGGAACTGACTGTTTAACGCTGGTTCGTGAAATGTCGCGGAAGCAAGAGTCGCCACCGTCTTTTATTTTCTCCAAATGGAAAGGACAAAAGCACAGAAAAATTCCTTAAAGAGATTGCTCTCGGTTCGGGAGGTAGGTTATAGAAAGGGAAGGTGTTTGCCCCCTTTCTATCCATGGTTATCCATGGGCTCTTAGATACTTGCTCATTGTGTTTTCAAAAGTGTTTGCTTTTCAATTGTGTGTGGGTTTTGAAAAAGTTTCGTTTAAAGATTTCAGATCGACTCTTGTATCAGTCCTCAAGAGTGTTTGAAAAATTGTTTTGAAAGCTTTTTGAAAAGTGTCGGTGTGAAAAGAAGTTTTGATTTGTTTTGAATTAGAGCAAGTATCTACGAGTCATCTACCTACCCTAAGGAATTAGGCTGTGTAAATGTCCTTAAGGTAGTGCCATCCCACCATTGAGAGGTAGGTAGCACCACCGTTGGAGGTGTTCGGGTCAATTCGAGGTTCGGGACATGGTGATCACCAGAGCAATGGGAAGACACCTTAGAAGCTACCCTCATGCCAGGTTCCCGGATCATGAGGACTTACTAAAACATCCTCTACTCGACGATCACCTTTCGAGGCAAGGCAACAATGAGGCATACCCTAGGGGTGGTGTGTGATTTATGTGTCATGTTCATTTACTTTGTCTTGTTCATGTCATGGGTGATCTACGCGTTTGTTTTTACTTTATCATTCATTCTTGCATGCAATTATTTAACATTTAAAAAGATGCGGAAATTAAAAGTTCTAAACTATTACAAAGGCGCGGGTCCACATCGCCAAAATAAATCCAGGACCCGATTTGACAGAAAAAAAAGAAATAAAGGTAGAGTGCGAACGATAAATATTTACACGGCTTTGGGATAGGTACATTAATATTTACAAGAAATAAATAAAATGCGCGAATATGAATTAAAATTGGAAACGAGGGCGTTGGACCCCTTTTTTAATGAAATTAAATTAAATGATTATTAAATTAAAAAGAAATTATTTTGGTATTTTTGGATTTATGAAGTTTTTTATGAAAAAGATTAAATGAAATTAAAATGCTAATTAACCCTAATTCTACAACTTTTATTTATTAAGAAAAAACCTATTAAAATTTAAACCTAAAATTAAATCTAATTATTTAATGACAATTTGATTTTATGAAAATAAATAATTAATTATTAGTGAAAAGAAAAGAAAAAGGATGAAAATTAATTAAAACCCTAATTCTACCAATTTTAAGTTTATTAGAAAAAATATTAAGATTTAAACCTAAATTAAAAAAAACTAAAATCAATTAATGATGTTTATTTACAAAAAATAACATTAAATAAAAATATTTATTTTTTTGTCTCTTTTCTGATTTTATATTGTTTTTTATGTTTTTTATGAAAATATTTAAATTAAAGAATTAAAAGAAATTAATTAAAATAAAGAAAAGAAAAATATAAAAAGAATAAAAGAAACAAACTCTAGGGGGTTCTGTCCCCAAGTGGAGGGTTTATTGTAGCAATTCTGGCCCACATATATCAAGCCCTTTTGACCTTTTCAGGACGCGTGTAGGTGCGTTGACTCAGGTCCATCATGTTCCTTCAATTATGACCCTTTGATCCATCTCAGTAGGCACGTGGATGGCTTGATTTTGTGGATGTACGATGGACGCTAGCACTGAAACTGCACATAAGCGTTAAAAGGAAAATAATATGGAAAGGGGTGGGGACCTGGGGCTCGAACCCAGGTCCTAGAGATTACCAGTAACGTGCCTTGCCAACTGCTCCACTTGACTTCTTTGTATATTAAATAACAAACAATTATTATAAAATAAAACCAAGCGTTAGTGACTTTTCGCGCGAAATTTTGAATGAACCAATCAGTCTTGGCCACATAATCATCTTCTTCGTCGTTTGTTGATTTCCTGAAAATAAGAGATGGTTAGCGGGGGTTTTGAACCCCCCCAAAATATGCGTTTTCTGATAATAGCGATTAGGCCGTCCGGCCACATAAATTAGGCGCGAGGGTTGTTTCCAAATCGTCCAAGCCTGCTGGTTTCAATCATGGTATTGTGATTCTCTAATTTTACAGTATTTGGAAACGCCCAAATTAGAACTTGAAAAAAACCTAATAATCATCCATGGCAATTCTTCATACAATGTATAAAAACTCAATTCAATCACATGGTTAGTTTCAGAATCATCTAATTAACACAAATCAAGAAGAAAAATGCATGGATATGGCCTAAATAACAAAGCACGATCATGCAAAAAAAGTGATACAGTTTGACTTATATCTACCAATTCTCAAGGTTTCAGGCTATGATATTGATTCAGTCTCCTTCCTTGAAGTCTCAGCAAGCCAATGGAACAGGTATTTGGCTTTGAATCGCCCTGTAACCTAGTTTTCAGTTTTGGAAAATTTGTCAAAAAACTCAAACTTAATTCTTGGTGTATGGCGCAGCTTGGAGGTCATGGGCACGAGGGTTTGCATCCATATATGTATGTGAGTGATTAGGGTTGAGAATTTGAGCCAAAGAATCCTTGAATTGATGATAAGATATTTGATTTTCCATGCATTAGTTTTCAAATCTTTTCATGCATATTTGCTACCAAATCATGACAAATCATATTGATTCTTTCCAAATCTAACCATGCACGAAATATTGAGTGTATATCATGCATAAAAATATTTAAAAACCTAGGTTTAGTATTTTTCATATATTTTAATTAATTAAATGAATTTCTAGCATTTAAAAATCCAAATAAATAAAATAAAAATGATAAAAAACTTCCCTTTGGGCCAAATGGTCGTGCACATGCCTTGGATAATGAATTGTGGAAGAAAAAGAGGCCCATTAGCATTTTTAAGACATTTGAATTAATGTTGACTTTTCAAAATATCCAAAAATTTCCCAACTTCCACAAGGCATAACTTGCTCAATTTTTAAGATTTGCTCATGTTCTTGGACATTTTGGAAAGGGCTTTGAGTCCTATAACCAATGTCTTTGGTCCCATGTCATTTTGATTTACCAATCTCAAGTTATGGCCTTTTACTTAAAGTCCCTTTTTGTTGACTTTTGAAAATGACCTATAATGTTGAAATTGATAACTTTTTGTGAGAGCATTTCTTGGACTTGAAGTGTGAAGAGGAGTTGTAGGAAATGTCATTCTCTTCAAAATGAGCTTTGGATGGAATTTTTCTGATAATCCATGTGGAAGTTATGCCTTGGTCAAGTTACAGTTGACTTTTTCAACTGTCCAAATATGGAAACTTTTGCATCTTAAGACTTTTTGAGCCAAGATTTGAGAATCATGATCAAGCATTGATCAAATGATTTTTGTGGCTTCAAAATGAGATGTTGACCAAAAAGTTGAACTTTTGACTGTCAAATGACCATTTTGCCCCTACAGTTGACTGTAGTGCAATTAGGGTTTTTGACTGTGCAATTTTGTGTTGTAAGTCTTGAAACTTGATATGAGGATGCTTGACCATATTTATAGGCATGTGGGACTTTATTGGACCCTTGGAAACTTCATTTACTTTGTCAGAACCAAAACCCTAGTTTTTGACTGTTAGGAGGCCCTTGAACTGTGCAACCCTTGGGAGATTTTGAAGCTTGCTCTTTGCAAATTTTGAAGAATATGGAAGGGCAAATTTTAGGGTAAAACAGTTGCCCTTGTTCAATCTTCTTAGACCTGAGGATGCAGATTGGATGACGTGCCTTTCGTAATCCGAAGGTGGAAGATGATTGAACACTAGAGTGCCCAGAAATTTGCGCTCACATAGTAGCAGTGTGATGGTGGGGAATGGGCTTATAGATGCCATTTGGAGATTGATGGATAGGACGATGGGCTTATAGATGCCATGCTGAGAGATGATGGAAGGTGGATGGGCTTACAGATGCCATCTGGATGTTGATCGCGTAAGAGATTCCTTAGCGAGAACTTGCGTACCTGCAAAAGAAAAGGATTACCTGACCCGTTACAGGAGTGGGTTTTCAAATTCTTTATGTAGAGGTGCCCTGACTGGTTACAGGATCTGGATCTGGATCTTCAAAAGGTGATGAATGAACCAGGGCTAGTTACTACCTCAACAGGAACGGTGAGAGAACCTTGAATGATTACAACCTCAACAGTATCGCTGAGAGAATCTGGGGACGATTACTACCTCCGCAGTATCGGGGAGAGAACCATAGGCGACTACAACCTCAACAGTAATCATTGAGAGAATCTTGGACGACTTCGACTTCAACAGTAACGCTGAGCGAATCTTGGGATAAGTATCAGAAGGTAGCCATATCCGGGTCACATCTGAACCATCTCTAGAAAGGTGATCTCTGAATAAACAATAGAACAGCTTCCGTGTCTGGAGCATCTCTAAGTTATCTGAGGGGGTCTGGAATAAGTGTCAGAACGTCGCCATGCCTGGGTCACATCCGAACCATATCTGGAAGGAAATTTGGAAGAAGTATCAGAACATCGCCATATCTGGTTCACATCTGAACTATATCTAGAAGGAAATCTGGAAGAAGTGTCAGAACGTCGCCATTCCTGGGTCACATCCGAACCATATCTGGAAGGAAATCTGGAAGAAGTATCAGAACGTCGCCATATCTGGTTCACATCTGAACTATATCTAGAAGGAAATCTGGAAGAAGTATCAGAACGTCGCCATATCTGGTTCACATCTGAACTATATCTAGAAAAAGTCTGGAAGAAGTATCAGAACGTCGCCATATCTGGTTCACATCTGAACTATATCTAGAAGGAAATCTGGAAGAAGTATCATAACGTCGCCATATCTGGTTCACATCTGAACTATATCTAGAAAAAGTCTGGAAGAAGTATCAGAACGTCGCCATATCTGGTTCACATCTGAACTATATCTAGAAGGAAATCTGGAAGAAGTATCAGAATGTTGCCATATCTGGTTCACATCTGACCTATATCTAGAAGGAAATCTGGAAGAAGTATCAGAACGTCGCCATATCTGGTTCACATCTGAACTATCTCTAGAAGGAAGTCTGGAAGAAGTATCAGAACGTCACCATATCTGGTTCACATCTGAACTATATCTAGAAAGAGTTGCGATAGTTGATAGTAATCATATTTGTATTGACCTTTTTCCTGAAAAGGCAAAACATCAATTGTATGCAAGATCATGATGCATGAACTGCATGATTTCAAAATGTACTCAAAATTGATGAGATTCGTGTAGTATGATGCATATGCATGCTATAATGTATGAAGATGTGATGTTTATGAACATATGTTTCCGTCTTAGGAAAATAAATCCTTGGCAAGTGCCGGGAAGTCACTCCTGGGCTGCTGTTGAAGAATAGATTTTGCTTCCGCTGGGGACGATAATTGCAAGAATACCAGCAGGAGAAGACAACTCCGTTGGGGAATAAACTTGGCGAATGGAATATTCTGCGGGGAGGAAAGTACTCTAACGATCTTGCTGGGAAGCAATACTCTGTGGGGAGAGAGATACTTTGCTGAATTGTTGATAATAACTTGCTGGGGATACCCTTGTCGTGTTGGAAGCGTTGATAGACTTCGCTGGGGATAAGAAGACTTCATCGAGGACGCTCTTTCCGTGGCTTTTGGCTGAGGATAACCCAGTTATATCCTGGTAAGGAAATAACTCTTGAATAAAGCCGGGAGACGCGTTCGTGCTCTGCGAGGATAAGCTTCCAGAATCTACTGGGGATAAGCTTACTGCTTGGGGAGATGGATTCCAACTTTCTTGGGGAAGCTGGATTGGATTCTCCTGGGGAAGTTTTGAAATGTATCGGGGAAGTGATTCCACTGAATGTTTGCTATACCGCCGGGGAACAATCTTTAGGTCAAGACTGTCGGGGATGCTTGTAAAGAATGTCTGCATATCGTGCTAGGGAATGTTGAGATCTGCTGGAGGATACTCAACTTCTTTAAGGCTGACTGCAGGTTTGCTTGAGGAGAGTGTACTGACTTGCTGGCTCACTCTTTGGGGAATTGGGATGTACTGGTTATGTTCTTCATCTGAACCTATCTTGATACCTTGATGGACAGAACAATCAGATTGCTTAGACAACTCTTTATTGCCCCTGTTTCTGATGTGGGAGAGGAAGATACTTGTGGAGGTGCTGGATGACTGCCGATTTGACCAATCTTCTTCTGGTAGGAAAGTGACGAGATGACAGGACATAGTCGTACGCTCTGATCCCTAACTTTTGCCTGGACTGCCCTTTCGGGTTTTCAGTCCACCGGGATACCCATTTTTGCCCAAGCCGCCTTTTCAGGTTTTCGACTTGCCGGGTGTACAGATTTTTCATTTCATCCCTTATTTTTGCCCGAACCCTTTTGGTTCGCCGGGAAGCCCTAATTTTTGCCTAGGTATGTCAACCTAGCGGGTCTTTGATTATGCGTAGTATTTTTTCGACTATGTCCGTGCTTTCAGAATGTAGGGAGTTGCCCCTGTTAGAAGTGTTTTACCATGCCACCAGAAGGTGTTTGATCAGGCAAGATTCGTGGCTGGAGTGCCCCAAGTGACTCAGGCGGAGATTTACCCCTGGTTATTTGGCCTTTGAGAGATTCTCCGAATCTTGATTGGACTGCCCCAGATAATAGACCATGATCATGTCATGCCCCTCGATTGGAAGTGCTTTTGTTCACTAGGTATTCATCGTGCGAATTTCCCTGCTGTTCAAACAAATAGTCATATGCAAACAAAGTTATGATAAAAATGCAAAGCTTATGTCTGTTTCGAAGTTTTTGGAAATGAATTTTTTTAATAAAACAAGCAAGTTTTGTAAATTGTGGTGTCAACTCGTTATTTTACCGCAAGCCTTAAGGAGTCAGGATACCTTTTGTAACAGTATGCTTTCGAACTAACCCATGCTTCAGCTAGGACTTTTTAAGGGTTATAACGTGGCCTGGTTCACGGTTTAAGAAACAAAGGATAAAGGCTCAAATTATTTATACCCACCCGTTCTTCGTGATGTTCTTCAAACCTAAGCTCAGTTGATCGTGCGTTAGACCTTGTTTGAGTCTTTGTACTGATGTTCCAATGATGGTTCAGATATTGATGATTTATTCTGAATAGGCAGTCATTTTTTTGTTTTTGTTGAGGGTTTGTATGACCTCTTTCTTTTGATTTCGCTATCCCTAAATTTTGCCTGAACTGTTTCTTTTGTGATTACAGTTAGCGGGATGCCCCAGTTTCGTAAGTCTCCTTCGTAGGTTTTGACTTAATGGGTTTTTATTTTGAAAGATAATGACTGCCTTTCTTTATTGATTATTCAGAACCATCATCGTCTTTTGTTTTGTAAGAACCTCTTTGGTGCCATTTGTTATGCACTTGGATCAACTGAGAGAACTACCCTGCCCCGGGTTATGATAAAGGGTTTTAAATTTCGAAAAGAAAAACTCCTACTTCTTTGCCTCAAAGGGGTTGACGAGGGATTATCTTCCTTATTACTCCAGTGTTTAGGAATTGAAACAATGCATGTACCTCATCAGCGGGGTCTGTTCAAAAGCATACTATAGATTATGGTATCGTTTTCGTCATCCTCCCTCAAGAGGCTTAGAGTTATTAACCGAGCGTTGATCATCACAGAAAAATGAAAAGAATTTTGAATATAATGAAAACAATTGTATTAATTCCCAAAACAGACATATGCGATGCATTGATAGAATAAAAGAGTTTGCTATGACATTAGTTGTTTGTATAAGCAAAGAAAAATACAACTCAGAAATTCAAATAAACAAAAGGTCTTCAATGATTGGGCAACGGAGCAGTGATTATGTTCGGAGTCTCAGGCACTTCAAACTGAATCTCTCCGGCGTCGATCATATCTTGAATCTTGTTCTTGAGAGGCCAGCAGTTGTCCGTAGTATGCCCCGGGCTATCAGAATGATAGGCACACCTCTCATTAGGATGGCAGTTCGGAGCAGAAGTGTTCGGATTCCGAAGAGGAGCCCTTAAGGTGATCAGCCCTGCCTTCAACATTTGTTGTAGTTCTTGATCCAGCGACATGTTGATCTTGGTGAACTGTCGTTTGGGTGCGCTCTCCTTGCGTTGCTGCCCCTGTCTTTGTTGAGCAGGTCTAGGATTGGAGATCTGGGTTGCCCCTACCTCATGACGGCTCTTTTTACCGTGCACAGCATTGGACTCTTTCTTTCCATGATGCGGCTTTTTATCAGAAGGTGCATCCTCTTGAATCTTCCCAGACCTGATGCCCGCTTCTATTCGCTCTCCAGTCAAGATAAGATCTGTGAATCCAGCAGACGAATTCCCAATCAGATGGTTATAGAATGGACCAGACAGGGTCCCCATGAACACGTCCACAAGTTCACGGTCAGTCAGCGGTGGTTGTACCCTTCCAGCCAGGTCTCTCCATTTCTGCGCATACTCTTTAAAACCTTCTCCCGATCCTAGCGACATACCATGGAGTTGGGTACGCGTAGGAGCGAGGTCGGCATTGTACTGATACTGCTTGTAAAAAGCAGTAGCCAACTCTTCCCAGTTACGAACCTTAGTTCCATCCAGCTGATAGAACCATTCGAGGTGAGTCCCTGAAAGACTTTCCTGGAAGAAGTGGATCCACAAGTTCTTGTCCACAGTATACGGTTGAATCTTCCGCACATAAGACCTGAGATGCAGCCGGGGACAGGATGCCCCATCGTACTTAGCAAAAGAGGGTGCTTTGAATTTGTGTGGGATCACCACACCAGAAGTTAGACCCAAATCTCCGAAATCCAAACCAGGCACTTGTTGAATTTCCATCGCATTCAGGCGGTCTTCCAACTGTTTATACTTGTCCTCAGCAGGAGGGTATTGTTCGTCGTTGAAATCTGTCTCGTTGTCGGAGACCACTGGACTGGGAACCCTTTCCTCCTGATGACTGCCTTCCCCAACAGATGGAGTAGTCCTCTCAGTTTCATTTTGTGTGCCATTCCCAGGTTTGCGTCTAGGGTTGAACCACACAGTCCTCTTCTTCTTCTTTTTCAAGAGCAGGGTCTTCAGGTCTTGCTGCCCCTGGGCCAAATTCATGATCAGCTCTTGGAACTGGGCATTCTGAGCCTGGAGGGCCTTGATGGACTGCTCAGTTGATGATTCAGGATTCATGACAATCGGCTGAAATAAACAGCGAAGAGGGTAAGCATCCTGTCAAAGGGTACCGGCAATGCAATGATATGGATGCGTGCAATGTTTTCAAGGATCTCGCAGGGTAAACAAGAAAATTGTTAGAATTGGGATCCAATGGCTTGATTGAAGAAACTGCATATTGTTGAGAGTCTTTCGTCAAGGGTCAAAGGCTCACCATATCCAGTGGGTCATAGCCCCTGACAACCTTGGCTAGAGGAAAATAAATCCTCTTTGCCCCTTGCTAGATGTTTGATTTATCATGACCTGCATCACAAGCCCTTGGGATCCTTGAAATGGGTTAGGATGTATGCAATGGTATGATGTTATGCTATGCATGGAATGATGGGGGTAACTTTGTTATAAGTCCTTATTAAGGACTATAAATAAAACCTGCAGGTAAACTCAGTAACCCTGTCATGAGTCCTAATTAAGGACTATAAACAAAACCTGCAAGAAACTTGGTATACTCTGTTATGAGTCCCAAGTAAGGACTAAAAACCAAAACCTGCAAGAAACTCGGTAAACCTTGTTATGAGTCCTAATTAAGGACTATAAACAAAACCTGCAAGTAGTTCATGTGTCAGGTAACAAGCATGCAAGTAGTCAAGTACGAAGGCACACAAGTCACACAAGAGAAGCCCTTAGAGTTTAGGCCAGCATGGGGTCTGGGTATTACCCTCTTTCAGTTTGTTGGTTCATACCTGTCCTATCAAAGTAACCGGGTTCTTATGGGATCCCAATATCATTGACTACCCTCAATCGGTCATAACTCCAGCATCGCAATCTTTTCTTGCGGCCAGAACCATCACGAGAGTTTAGCCTCAATGGGCGTAGCATACTGCTACTGTTCTAATGGCCAAGTTGTGTCATTTAAGGTTCTAAGGTTGTTGGTGCTTAATGACTCCTCAGAAGACCCATATTCTCCTCGTTGCAACATAAGGGATATCGGTACAGACCAAGGTGCCAACACCAACGTAGCCATTGTTTCACCCGTGTCGGTCTACGCCAGACAGGTCCCTCACAGCTTATGCTACCTAAACAGGGTATCCCCAGATCCGGGTTAGGATCTATGTAACTCCCATGCAACCCACAAATTTAAAGCAGACAAGTCAATACAATTGAAAACACAGTTATGAACTAACCCTAAGGTACACCTCACTTTATAAATATGTCCCCAGCAGAGTCGCCAGTTCTGTGATCGGTGGATCTGGAACTGACTGTTTAACGCTGGTTCGCGAAATGTCGCAGAAGCAAGAGTCCTCAAGAGGCATATGCATTTTCTTACAAACCAAGAAAAGATGATTACTGATAAGTTGAAGGTACAGATAGATATCTTGATGCCCTTTCATAAGGAATCCTCGGCGGTTCTAAACTCCAAATTCCTCAACAAGGTTCAAATCCAGAGCTTAATTCCCCAAACAGAGTTAAACTTCAGGATCTTCAGCAGAACAGAAGCTTCCTCAAAGTTGATTTCCCCGGCCAGAGAGCCTTCCAGAACTTAATTCCCCTCAGAGTTACGTTTTAGTATCCCCAGTGGAGCCCTGAAATCTGAAAATCTTATCCCCAGTGAAGTCAAAACTACCAATCCCCAGCGGAGCTAAAACTTCCAACTATCAATCCTCAGCGGAACCAGACTAGTGAACCTTCTCCCCACAGAGATACTTCCCACCAGACTGAAGATTCTCAGTCTTACGTCTCCAGCATAAGTCTACCAGGTTCTGGACTCCCCAGTAGAGATCATCAGAATTCTCTTGCCCCGCAAGTCACCAAGGAGTTTCAATCCCCAGCAGTGGTCCTAAGATCCCCCAACAATTGAAGATCTTTCATTCCCCAAGCAGTCAGCAGTCAACAAGGATGTCTCATCTTCAAACAACTAAAAATTCTTGGAATCCCCTGCAGCAGTCAAGGATTCACTTTCCCTGGAAGCAGTCAAGATTCTATTATCTCCGGCTATCCAGGATTCATCTATCCTCAGCAAGACAGCTCATCAGCTTACATGCGCATTCATTACATTCATATCATAAACATTGATATAGCATATATTGCATCATACATTTCATGCAACATAACTTTGTGTTTCAGCTAATATTTTACCCTTTTCAGGATAAGATTAATAAGCTTCGACCTCTGAAAACAGTTTACAGGTTCTCCAGACATGGATGTTAACCTATCGCTTGTTCAGATCCGAGACTTCTGAAAACAGTTTACAGATGCTTCCCAACACGGATGTTAATCTATTGCTTGTTCAGACTCAACTTTTGAAAACAGTTTACGGACACTTCCCAACATGGATGCCGATCTATTGCTTATTCAACTTCAAGACTTCTGAAAACAGTTTACGGGTTCTCTAGACACGGATGTTAACCTATCGCTTGTTCAGATTCTTCAACTTCTGAAAACAGTTTATGGATTCTCCAAACACGGATGTTAATCTATTGCTTGTTCATACTCAACTTTTGAAAGCAGTTTACGGGTTCTCCAGACACGGATGTTAACCTATCGCTTGTTCAAATTCAAAACCTCTGAAAACAGTTTACAGGTTCTCCATACATGGATGTTAACCTATCACTTGTTCAGATCCGAGACTTCTGAAAACAGTTTACGGACGCTTCCCAACATGGATGCCGATCTATTGCTTATTCAACTTCAAGACTTCTGAAAACAGTTTACGGGTTCTCCAGACACGGATGTTAACCTATCGCTTGTTCAGATTCTTCAACTTCTGAAAATAGTTTACGGATTCTCCAAACACGGATGTTAATCTATCGCTTGTTCAGACTCAACTTTTGAAAACAGTTTACGGGTTCTCCAGACACGGATGTTAACCTATCGCTTGTTCAAATTCAAAACCTCTGAAAACAGTTTACAGGTTCTCCAGACATGGATGTTAACCTATCACTTGTTCAGATCCGAGACTTCTGAAAACAGTTTACGGATGCTTCCCAACATGGATGTTAATCTATTGCTTGTTCAGACTCAACTTTTGAAAACGGTTTACGGATTCTCCAAACACGGATGTCAATCCATTGCTTATTCAAGATCCCCAGTTCAGAGATATTCCAAACACGGATACCTTTCTGATACTCGCTCACTCATCAACGACATACAGTTCAACAAGCATTCCAGATGACATCTTTAAGCCCATCCCCCGATAAGATTCTGTCACATCTCCAGATGGCATCTCTAATCCCATCTCAAAATGGCATCTTGAAGCCCATTCCCGCATCCATGTCATGACGAGTGCAAATTTACGGGCACTCTAATGTCCAATCTCCTTTTACCTTCGAGACGCGAAAGGCAAACTTGCCAATCTAACTCTTCAGGTTCAAGAAGATTGAACAGGGGCAACTGTTGTACCTCAAAATTTTCCCTCTCATTTCATCAACATTTTCTCATTACAAGACCCTTGGAGCCCAAGATCAAGTTAGGGTTTGCTCTGCTCAAGACTCCTCCTTGCACTGTTGACCCAAATTAGGGTTTGAGTTTGCACAAATATGTTTTGACCTAAAATGCCAAAAGTGACTTTCATGCTTCATGTTGGACTCACAAGTTTATCCATACCAAGTTTCAAGCCTTGATTCCAATCTTTGCCCAATCAATTAGACAGTTGACCTAGAAATCAACTGTATTTGGGAAAAAGTCAACTATGGCCAATTGACAGTCAAACCTCATGATTTTTGACCCACATCAACATAATGAACTCATATGAACCATTTGGTCAAGTTTGGATCACAATTCCACAGGAAATTTGATCAGATCACCAAAAGGGCAAAATGGTCATTTTTAGGGTTTTGACTGCACAAAGGCAATTTTTGACTATTTGACCTAACCAATGGCAAACCAAGCTCATATATGGACTCAAAGACTCAATGGAATTGTCTTGACACATTCAACAAGTTCAAAAGATCTCAAATGCACAGGATTGACAGATGAATTTTCCAGTCAACTGATCAAAATTTGATTGTATACTGAAAAGTCAAACTTTGACTTTTTGGTCAAAATCAAGTGCCAAGATTCATTTTTCATCAAGACATGTCAAATTATGAAACTTGTTCATCAAGAAACCCAAAATTGCAAATTAGGGTTTAAAATGAAGAAATTTTATAACTTAGAAATTTTCTAAGTTATGAAATTCCCTTATTTTTCCCTAACTTTGTCCCATTTTTTCATCAAGATACAAATGGATTCAAACAAAACTCAAAACATGAAAGTTGTAGTCCATTTCAAAATATACAACTTTTATTCAGAAAGTTTTCTCAAAGGAAGCTTGTAGCTCAAGTTATGATTTTTGGAACAAGGGTGCAAAACATTTTTAACTTAGAAAAATTTTGACCTATTCTAGGCAGGATTTTTGTCCAACTTCTTGGCCATTTTTCACATGCTTCCACTTGGAGTTTCAATTTGCATTACAAAGATGGATTGTATTACACATTCCAAGCTTTCCAAATTGTCCAAGAAATTCTCAAACACCCTTGTGGTTAGGGAGATTCGAATTTGCAAAGTTGAGCAAAATTCACTTTTGTTCATAACCAAATGCATGTTCATACAAGTTTCATTTTCAAATCAGCATGCTTGGAACTTGTTTGCAGGCCTCTAAACCAAGTTTGCACTCCATAATTAAATGTCTAACCATTATGTTCAAGCATTATTTTGTGTATTTGGTCATTACACATGAAATTACCCCTTAAATAGAAAAAGCACATTTGCCATTTTTGAAAAGTGGTGCTTTATGTCAAATTCAAAATCCAAGAAGTACAAGCCAAATCTTTGAGGCCAGATAGAGTCCACAATTTTGTGTTACCAAGGGCAAGATATGCAGCATGCTTGAGAGCTTGGCACAAGCCTATAACACAACTAACACTATCCTTGCTTACATTGGAAGAAACTTGGCAAACTCATACCAACTCTCACTTCCTGCAAGCACAGCCAAACACAAACCTTGTTCTCATATTTCATACATCCAAGCAAGCCTAAAGCACGACCAAACCACCCCTCATCCCTCCTCATACAGAAAATCACAGTTTTTCTGCAAAACAGGGCATTTGTTGCAGTTTGACTTCCACAATCCATTCCACTCGTGCACTTTGGCCAAAACCAGTTCAAATACATTCTATATCATCCATTGGAACTATCCCAAGCCCTAGATACAAACTGTAACACCCCTAACATCACTTGCCATTTTCACTTTTCAGTTTTGCAGGTGAACTTCCATAGCACGATTCAGAGAGTATCAAATCAAACTAGGTGTTGGAGAAGCATCCTTGGACTTCAGGCAAGCTGTACAAAAGCTCAAACTCCATTAAAGTTGGCCACATTTTTGTACACGACTCAAGCTGAAACAGGTAAAAACATGAACTTCTATCTCTCAATCTAGGAAGAGTTAGGCTTAGGTTTGTGAATGAAACATGCTCTACTCATAGCCCTGAAGCCATCCATGTATTTACTTTTCATTTATATTGAGTATGCTGTGAGAATTTTGGCCATGAACATTGAAGAAAAATTAGGTCAGAAATTGGGGATGAAGAAATTCTCCCTCGTTTCTTAGAGTTAGGTCAAGTATTTTATATGTCTGAATTAGTCTCTTGATGCTCTACATTATTGGTGTTATGAGTTTTGCATGAAAGTCCAGGAATCAGGAGTTAGGAAACGCGCGTTTTTGCTTGTTCAAACAAAGCTGGAGGTTGAAGATGACTGGCTTGGGATGGGCCTGAGTCAGTCCTGCTTTTTGCACCCCCTTTTCCAATTTACACCCCCTGGCCCATTGTGTGATATATTTATCATTTTTGATTTTTTCTTTTTGATTCTGACTTATTATTTTTTGCTCAAATATAAAAAAATATCAAAAATATTTTTCCACCCTTTTTTGCATTTATTTGGCATTTATTTGTCTTATTTAATATATGTATGTAAATAAATATAAAAACCTTTTTATTTAAAACCCTAAAAATAATACAAAAATAAATATTTTTCAGTTATTATTTTTTGTTTACATTTTGAAAACATTTTCTAAAATATACTTTTTTTTTGTAAATAATTAATATTTTATTCTTGTATATATTTAGTATATTTAATATAATATATAAATACTTGTATATTTTATTAGATATTTAGGGCAAAAATATAGAAATAATACATTTTTATTTTTATTAATATATGACACTAAAAAATACTTTTTTACAACATACTTCTTTTTTTTTTGTATAAATTAATATATAAATATTGTATATAATTAATAAATAAATTCTATTTATTTAAAAAAAAAACTAGGGTTTTGCCCTAAACCATAAAATATTCAAAATTTGACCTTTTTATTTTTGTTTATATTTCACATTGAAAAACACTTTCACATACATAAAAAATCATTTTGTGCATAATACATTTTGCATATTTATTGTATTTATTCCAATATTGTACAATTAAATATTTGTATATTCAATATGGATGTAATAGCTTTAGATTTAATTTCTTGCCAAATATCCCCCCATTCAAACATTTGTACCCCCATCCCCATAATCATTGTTGTAATAATTTAGGACTTTAAATTTCCGCATTTAAAAGCTTTCAAATTATGCCATGATAGACCTAGGGTTTGTATGCAAATCAAATAACAAATAGCTTGGCTAATACAAAGACAAAAAAGCATGAAAATGGACAACACCATGCACACTTGCACCCTTAGGGTTACTCCACTTGTTGCCTTCAAAAATGGGCCATGTTGCATGTTGAGTGTCTTTGGCAAAACAAAAACAAATCAAATGATCATAGTCCCTCAATGACGCTTTCTCAAGTTGCCTAAAAAATGATCAAGTCCCTTGAAGGAAAAATTGCTAAAGACACTTGGCACTATTGCATTCATGGTCTAAACGATGACCCGCGCCCGTCCCGTTAACATCCTAACACAAGATTATCCACCAAATACAATGGTGGAACAATACTGTTAAAAGGGTTAAAACATAGGAATGATCTTTGAGAAATTTAGGGTAGATAGCTCTTGGTTACTTGACCAACTTGCAAAACAAATCCTTGCCATTTTTCAAGACACACTCCATAACACAACCTTCAAAATAACTTTCAAAAAACATTGAAACATCTTTTCAAAAAGACAAACACCTTTGTAAAACATTCGAGTAAAGAATTGTTACAATGGTTGCCTAGACAAGGCATCTTTTTCAAAACATTTTCAAAACCACACACAAAGCACCATTTCAAACAATTGAAAATGCAAGGCAAGTGATCTAAGCAAGTAACTAAGAGCCCATGGATAACCATGGATAGAAAGGGTGCTAATACCTTCCCTTTCTATAATCTACTCCCCGAACCCAAGAAAACATCTCAAAGGTTTTTCCTGTGCTTTTTAACCTTTCCTTAGGATAAAATAAAAAGTCGGTGGCGACTCTTGCTAAACCGAAACATTTGCGAAAACAAACGCAAAACCTCAAGTCAGTTCTCCCACCGTATCACAGTGACCTTTAGAAGCGCTTTTGAAAAGCGTTTTCTTAAGGCACCCTTTGAAAGCGCTTTTTTAAGCGAATTTTTTTTAAAACCTACAGCAACGCTTTTTTCCAAAAGCGCTTTCTTTTATATGCTGCTAAAACTTATTTTTGGCGTAGTGTGGATGTAGATACCTTAAAACCAAATAATTTTCTGCTCTTGCAATCCATCATATAGATCTTTTCATAACAAATGCTCTTGCAAACCTTAAAGTGGTGGATATATATAGTTTCAAACATTTCACGATGTTTCACTTGCTTTTTGATATTCAGAATGCTTTTATAATAGAAGTCTTTAATGTTTCACAAGGATCACTAATGGTAGTGTCTTGAGCTGCACATGTTTTTTTGATATTCATAATGCTTTTATAATGTTGTTTTCTTTGATTGAAAATATTGTAAGGTTATTTCAAAAATACAATAACAATGTTAACATCATTATGTGAGATAGATTGCAATGGCAGAAAAAATATTTTGTTCAAGATAGAAGAACATTGAAGATTTTTTATGTCTTGTAATTCATCCCAAAATAATGATGCATCCAAGTTTGGGGTGGCTACATTTAAGTTAAGATTATGATAAAATATGTTTAACGAGTGCTTTTATAGTAAAATCTGATTATTTTATTCATCAGTTATTAAGGAAACTGAAAGTATAGATCATTTAGTTTACACTTATAAAGAAATAAAAATATATAATGTAATATCTGAGATTCGAAGCGTGTTCTAAATTGTTTTTCTCCTTGGTTATATTCAAAATCGATAGGATATGTTATTTTTATTTTTTTTAAAAATAAATAAATTATGACGCGTCTTAACATTATATTCCTTTTTTTTTGCTGAAGGAAAATTTTTATCATAAAATATATTATTTATAGTAGTTCCAGAAAAATAATTTAACACATGTATATTAAATTTAAACCATTAACATGGTCATAATTATATTCAAGTGTGTAATGCAAAAAGGAATCATTATAATTAGTGACAAGAGAACTTAATCTATTTTGGCATGATATATTTGGAATAGTAGTATTCGAGTAAGGTTGCTAGTCATTAGCTAAGAACTTAATTTTACTTATCAAATTTGTTAGTGAGATATTGGATCAAATTCTATTGGGTCGAAGAGTAGTTTCTGGTTCGACAAGATTTATGTATGACGTCGAAGTATATTCACATGCTGGTGTCGAAGACTTACATACTGTAATGGAAGTGTGTTCTAGTATGTGGGTGTCGAAATATTATGGTTGTTAGTATTTTGAATTGGGTATGTTTGTTATGTCCAATTGTTTAAGTTAGCTTGTACCCTAAGTTAGCTTGTAATTGATATTTGTGAAAAAACCCAATTAATTTAGTATGTTAGATTTATTATAAATAGCATACTAGTCTCTCCTCATTGCAAATTGCAAATCCTAATTTAGAGTGAGAGGATTATTTTTTATTCTTGTGTACTTGTAATCTTGTTTGAAGAGAAAGTAAAGAATAACAGTTATAACCAATCCTCAGGTAGCTGACAAAGGGCCATCCCTCAGAATTCAGAAGGATCATCCTAAAGAGCTTATAATAGGAAATCCTAGACAAGAAATAGTCACTAGATCAAGAGAAACTGTGTCAAATGCTTGCTTTGTATCCAAGTTTGAACCAAATAATATGAAGGAAGCATTGACTGATGAGTTTTGGATAAATGCTATGCAAGATGAACTTGGTTAATTCAAGAGGAATGAAGTATGGGATTTGGTGCCAAGACCTGATGGGGTAAATGTTATTGGTACAAAATGGGTGTATAAGAACAAGACGGATGAACGAGGTAGTGTCACCAGAAATAAAGCAAGGTTGGTTGCACAAGGATACACTTAAATTGAAGGAGTAGACTTCGATGAAACATTTGCGCCTATGGCTCGCTTAGAGTCTATCAGATTGTTGTTTGGAGTAACTTGTGTCATCTATGGTTCAAGCTGTATCAAATGGATGTCAATAGTGCATTTCTAAATGGGTACCTGAATGAAGAAGTTTATGTTGAACAACTAAAAGGGTTTGTTGATCCTTCCTTTCCAGATCATGTATTTAGATGGGAGAAGGACTTGTACGGCTTGAAACAAGATCCAAGAGCTTGGTATGAAAAGCTAACTGAATTTCTATTCAATCATGGATATAGATGGGTGGAATTTACAAGACACTCTTTATCAAAGATGAAGCTGAGTACAAAGCAGCAGGAAGCAACTGCTCTCAACTGGTGTGGATGAAGCAAATGTTGTCTGAGTATAATCTCATACAATTTGTCATGACATTATTTTGTGACAATTTGAGTGCTATTAATATTTTCAAAAATTCTATTCAGCATAGTAGGACAAAACACATTGACATCAGGCACCACTCTATTAAAGAACTTATGGAGGACAAAGTCATAACTCTTGAGCATATTAGCACTGAGAACCAGCTTGTTTATATATTTACAAAAGCTCTTGATACAGTTCAGTTTGAGAACCTAAGGAGGAGACTTGGGATCTGTATCTATGAAAAATTATAGCAACTAATGTTGTTGCTGCATCTGTTGATAAAGATGCTAAGGGTGGTGTTGCACCTGATAAAAATCCTTATGATGCTATTAGAGAAGAAGAAGTTGTTGATGCATGACATTTGGTCACGTGATTTTGTTTGGTTCTGTCTTATGATCCTATTTATCTTAGTTTATAATTTTGTAAAGGTTACATGCCCAAGGTGTTTTTAGTTTCTGTTTGCTCCTTATCTCTATAACTTTAGGGATTAAATTTGCTAATATTGTCTACTTACCTTTGTCACTTTTTGGCTAAAAATGGGAAGTAGTACGATATTAAGGATGCTGGTACTGGTACTACTGTTGAGGGAAGAATTTTTTATTCTCTATTGAGAGGGAGTCCTTGCTCTGAAGAGATGTCAGACATGATGTCATGACATCATAGTGTTGAGAACTTAGGTTTTCTATTTTTTGCAGTTGTATTAGTATATCAATTAACTAGTAATTGTATCTATGATTATTTTGATGATTTGTTGCTAACCTTGCTAATGTGTTTTCTGTTATCGTGCCTCTAATGGGTGGGTGTGTTTGATTTATCTTTAAACATTTTTTGTGATTTCTTGTGTACGGGTTATTTGGGTGTTTTAGCCTAAATATGCTAAAAGGGGAGATTGTTATTTCTCTGAAATTATGATTGACATACATTTTGGTAAAACCAACTTGGCAGTAACATGTTGAACAAGATGTTCCAATCTATAGTTTTCAACACGTCAAATAAGATGTCCCAACCAGAAGATAGGACACCGCGTCTGCAGAAGGTGAAAGTTATGGTTCAAGTGATATGTTAGTTACTGAATATTCGGGAAATATTCAGTTAGCTTATGTGGCGTCCAAGATTGACAAATCAGAGATTCTATGTTGGTTTTCGAAGATATGCAAAATTTCTAAATATGAATACATTTTAGGTAACAAATAATTGAAGACCTATTTTCTTGGAGAAGCTTGTGCAGACTTTGTGCAGCCTCACTATTGCGATTTGAAGCCCAATTCAGTCCAGAATAATGTTATATATAGACTGGTGTATACCTAGTTTTAGGTGGAACTTACGTGTGTATTTTGTTAGTGTTTTAGAATCCTTATTTGTGAGTCTCTCTAATATCATATTGATAGAAGAGTAGGACTATTTTGGATTGCAAGTTCTGTCAAGCATCCATAAGCTTTTAAGCATTGGATGTTTGTGTGTCAGATGCTCATAAGCTGTTAAGTATTGAGTATTTGTGTGCCAGTTCTCATAAGCTTTTAAGCATTGAGGATTGTGTGTCTTGCAAGAGTGATTTTCGGTTGTTTTTGTTCTCTATTGTGTTTAGAGTTGCTCCAATCTCTGAGTGTGATTGAAGAGAGATTTGAGAAGGGCCTCATACCAAGATGAGTCTTAGGTAGAAGTTAAGCAAAGGGTAGTAATTAAGTGTGTAGATTATAAACTGGTGTGTTTGCTTTGTGGTCTATAAATTGATACTATCATAGTTGATTTCATCCCTAGCTTTGTAGCCCCCTTAGTAGGAGTGTTGCTCTGAACTGGGTAAACATGCATGTGTGTTATTTAACTTTAACATTGTTTTTTTTGTTTTGTATATCCTATTGTTGCATTTTGAAGTCGGATTTGGTGTCTCGACATGTCTTAGCACATTCGAGATCTGATAGCCAGAACTTTAATAATGGAGATTTAGTCGATCATATTGACGACAATGAAGTCCAAACACAAAAAGAGATATAAAAAGAATATATGAAAAGAATGAAGAAGCAAGGAGTTGTTGCTCATAACTTGCTCAACAAAGAAAGAAGATGAAGATGGAGAATACTACAAGATGCTATTCAAACTCTAACAAATACATCTTTGTAGAAATATGAAGAAGCAAGGAGTTGTTACTCAGATATTGCTCAACAAAGAAGAAGAAGAATAAGAAGAAGAAGAAGAACATTACAAGATTCTAATCTTTGTATATCAATGTAATATGCACAAGAGTTGTTGCTCAGATTGTGTTATAGTTTGTAATTCTTCATGTAAGTTTTTAAAACACAAGAGTTGTTGCTCAGAATTGTGTTAAACAATATGTACTTAAATTATGACTAATCTACTTAATAATAAGCACTCATGTAATCTCCATAAAAACAATTCTGTTTAGAATTGGTGTTGCCTCAAGTGATCGAGTGAAGATCAGAATACTTGAGAAGATTTTGGTTGCGGTCATTGTAGATGAAATCCTGTTAAGGGATCATGATTGGTCAATTCTTATAGGGTCAATGATCGCTATATCTTTTAGGGTACCAGAAAGGTCAGAATTCTTAAGAAGATCACTAGCAGTGGATAATTGTGAGAAATCGTGTTAAGAAAGACCAGGTTGGTCATATTTCTTAAGGGGTCAATGGTTGCAGATCATTTTTATTGTTAGTCATCGGTGAGGAGCTCGTGCATCTGTAATCTATTGAGATTAGTGGATTAAGTCCTTGTCTATGGCAAAATCACCTGAGGAGGGTGGACAAGAGTAGCCTTGTTGAAGTTGTGCCTGGATAATCGAATGTGTATCTTTTTATTTATTGCATTTTATATTATTTCATAGTTCAATCAAATAGTTTTCTAAAGAGGAATGTTTTCTAAAAATCCAATTCAAATCCCCCTTTCTTGTATTTTCTCTACCTTCATAATAGTGGGCAAGAACTTGAAGCATAGTTTTCTCAAAACATAGTTGGTCACTCAAAATGATGTACAAGTCGCCGATTGGGCTTAGGTTGCCCTTCCCAAACTAAAATCCATGATATGTCTCGTTTATCTCATGTGGCCTGTGAGGTGTCCAAGAAATAACAGTCTATAAATATCAATCATGGGGAAAACTCGTCTCCCCTATAATTTGTGAGAGAATCAGTCTTCCTTATTCCCATCTTTCTGATCAGAGAACTTGGAGACCATTTCTCTGGATTTCTAGCCTATACTCACAGGGTCTTATATAAATAACCTCAACCTAATAATTTCAAGGGTATCCATAAAGACTCTCGCAATTTTTACGTGAGTAGACACTCTTTTCACTATTGTACTTTTAATAATTACGATAATTGTTTTTAAAAGTGTTAAAAAAACTATTCTAATCAAAAAAATTAAAGAACAATAAATTGGAAAGCAGAGCAATAGCAAGAGTACTAAAAGTTAGAGGTATTTGAAATAAGAGATCACACTATAGTTTATAATGGTTCGGTCAAAAGTCATTTAACCTATGTCAAATCTTCGAAAATAACACTTTGAAATTTTACTATAATCATACTTTTAACATTTAACTTCAAATCTTTACATCAAATTTCTAATAAAGGTTCAACTTGCAACCTTAACCCCCTACACATTCCAAAATACTTGACAAAAAAACAGGTGTATTCGCATATGCATATCTGAAGTCACCTTATTTTGTAAAAAAAAGTGATTTCGGATATGCATCTCTGAATTTATCCCATAATTTATGACTTCGGAGATGCCCATCCGAAATCATTATGTTATTTGTAAAACAACGAACAAAACATACCCATTTACATTAAAACACAAAAACCTCACTTTTCTACACCAAAACCCTTAATTTCTAATATCCATACTTGAAGCACTAATTTATTTCTACTCATCTCTCCCATTTCAAGTCATTTCAAGTCATTTCAACTCATCCCCAAAACTCGAAGTTTGTGTAAGTTTTCTTCATTTCCATTTGATTCACTATGCAATGTATAATAGTTGATTAGATTAGTTAGAATCAATGACATTGTGTAGATTGCTTTTAGAATAGTTAAACTTAGGTGTTTGGGTGACAAAATTGTATTTGGATATTTGCAAGAAGAAGTTGCGTTGCTTCTTGAAAATGGGTACACATGTGATTTCGGAAGTGCACATCTGAAATCCTCTTAGACCATTTTCGGATGTGCACATCCGAATTCTTGCCTGAGTTGTTTTTTTAATTAAAAATTTAAATTAATTTTTTAGGATTATGGTGGACAACCAGGACGAGACAATCGTTTGAGACAATGGAGACCAAGCCAGACTGCCTCTACTCGAAGAGAGAGAGAGATGCGCAGTAGATTATCAGACCTCAAGGACGGGGTTAGGTACAACGGGGTGAAGGGGCTAGAGGTTCTTCTTCTGCACCAAGGAGTCGTATGTCTCATGCATCCACCTCTCGTGTGCATGAGCAGATACCAGATGAGGAGGTTCTCGAGGAGTTTAAGGTATCCGAGGGGGATGAGGTTCCCGAGCATGTTGAGGAATCCGCAGAGGACACCGACTATCCAGGAGGGCCTTATGACACCTTCCTATTGATCTATTATAATGTTCATGCCACTTGACATGTTTGGGACGGAGAGGTATTTTTTTGGTTACACTTTTTCATTATATAAGTTTAGTCACAAATTTATAATTAACGATTATTATTTTTTTGATTTCAGGAACGGTTGCCAATTAAGTCCGTGAATCACTCGCGGAAAATATTTGAGTTATTTATACATGTGGCTGATTGGTTCCATGAGGTCGTTGTTGAATCCAGACTTTTTGGATTATGCTGCACTGGTTACAGTACTATAAGCCACAGAATGCAGGGTGTCGTTGCTGAGAGGTGACACAAGGAGACATCGTCTTTCCACTTTCTTGTTGGAGAAATGACGATCACACTTGATGGCGTTGCTTGCTTGCTCCATCTACCTCTCAGAGGGAGGTTACTTAACCATCACAAGATAACACGAGCTGAGGCGATCAAATGGATTATTGAGTATCTGGGTGTTGATCCATATAGGGCAGCTGAAGACTGCAGAATCACAAATGGGGCGCATGCAAAATTTGCGCACCTAAAGGATCTATATGAGGAGCACCTGGTTACAACAGTGGTGGCCAAGAATGATGGTGATAAGGTTTTTGTCCAGTACCATTGAGATTGTGCTTTACGATGTTACTTCATGTTTATGGTTGGCACCTCCCTCTTTGTGGACAAAAGTGTCTACTACGTAGATGTGATATACTTCTGGTATTTTATGGATCTGAGTACTATTCATGAGTGGAACTGGGGAACCGCCATTTTGACATACATGTACCAGAAGCCGAATGAAGCTTCAAGGTAGACGATGAGACAACTCACAGGTTCTTGCACACTCCTCACGGTACCTTTTATTTCAACTTTTACCGTTAATGACACCGGATGATCCTGGACGACCACCTAGGTCAGCTCATGAGAAGATCTTGGAGAACCAACTGGCTGAGGATGACCATGCGACTTCTTGTCGGTCTGTCAGCGAATACACCTAGTTGCATATGAGGCATTGGATTTCAGTATCATCGAGAGGGGTGGTCTTGAGGCAGTTGTAATAGTTGGGAGGATTGTTAGGGAGGCATCTAGTGCGGCATATTACAATCGGCAAAGGAGGTTACATGGGTGAGGATCAGGCATACGCAGTAGCAGTAGCCTATATTTTATGTATTGTTTTTTTGTAACTGATGTAATATTTTTACGTTACGCACTTTTCGAATAACTTATGTACTAAATTAAGTTTCCATATGTTTGAACATCTAATATAATCGTTATGTCTGAAATGTCATATTCATTTCATATTTTCAAAATAATTTGTCCGTTTATATGGTAGGGATAACTATGTTGTTGTAAACAAAAATGACACAAACAAATGAAGTTTCGAATGCGCATATCCCAAATTACTTCAAAATTTTCAAATCTAACATTTACGTTATAAAACCTAGAAAAAGAGTGTCTTCAAAGATACACATCTGAATCATATTGATAAGTCCATTAAGAATGACATCTCCGAAAGATATTTTCGATTTTTCAAAAATGAATGTAAAGAGAAATTCTCGGTATGAATAACGCTAGTACCTAACTAGTAAATAGTAATACATCTGCAACCATACTTTGAATTGAATGTTTGGTGACATTTTCAGTGTATTTCTCACACACCCTACCGACAAGAGATTACAAAGAATCCGCCCATTGAATCATCACTTTTGCAGCTCCCATTCACATACCCATCAAACCATTTCATCACATTTCTCCCATGTACGAGGTAAAAATTTCAACTTTATCTTAGATTTTACTAATCTGTTCCTTTTCCATCAATCTTCGTGGCAAGTTCTCTAAAGGGTCTTAAAATATATTGTAAATGAATAATTTTGGTTAAAAATAAGTTAAATGTAGAACTATTAATGTCCTAGAATCATCAAAGATGCAAAACAAAAATTATATTTCTAGAATCATGTTATCCTTTCTCAAAAGTTTTCACACTGTTTAGAACTGAAGAGTATGTGAACGTGAAAATTTCATTGGCATTGGCTGTTTACGTTTTTTGAGAGGTATAAAGGCATTGGAAAATACTGTACAGTGCTTCGGGACTGGAGTTTTCGGTATATGTTTGAATGTTTGATCTCTATAGCACAACACCTTTGAAAAAAAGGTGTGTTTATGTTTGTGTCAGTGTCGGACACTGACTTTTAAGATTACGTTCAATTTATTCATTTTTGTTATAATTATTATCCGTGTCGGCGTGTCAGTATCATGTTCAGTGTCTATATCTGTGTCCGTGCTTCATAGTAGTTGATCTTCGGTTGCTATCCTAATGAGTTTTCACAATTCACTCTGAAAGACTTACTTATGTCAGTAGTATTTGCTCTAGGATAAAGGGTTTTGTAGTTTTTTTTGGCTAATATTGTTATGTGTTCCTCTCTTCTTGAATGATTTGTAGTTGCAGAAATGTTGGGTCACACTGATCGACTATCAGAACTGAGACCATCAAAGGACCAAATACTTGCAGATTCTGGTTCTGAATTTGGTGATGATGATGAAGAAGAGAAAATTTGTTCGGAACAGATACTTTACTCAGTTTCCTTTGAAGAACTTGCAAGCAATAGTATTAAATATGATACCGTCATATGGCTTTCTATATCATTACTGCTTATTTTAGCTTGGGGAGTTGGCCTCTTAATGTTGCTTTACCTTCCCTTTAGGAGATATGTACTTCGAAAGGATTTCGCTTCTCGCAGATTATATGTTACACAAACTGAAATAGCTTACAAGGTAGTATATATGTATGAATTGTTATGTGTGTTTATAATGTTGTATTATGAGTTTGATTGAGAAGTGATTTTTTTCCTTCCGTTTCTTCGTTGGTCTAGGTGTCAAGGCCTTCGTTTATACCGTTTTGGGGGACCATAACAATTGAGAGGAGTGTACCTCTTTCTTTGGTGATTGATATTATTATTGAACAAGGTACTGATGCAGGTCTTACCAGATTATTTTCACGCGTTCTCCTCTCTGTAGCACTGACACCTCTGAAAAAAGGTGTGTCTGTGTTAGTGTGAAACTAATACTGACACTTGTAATTATGTTTAATTTATTCATTCTTTCAAATTATTATTTGTGTTGACGTGTCAGTGTCGGTGTCGTGTTTCTGGTGTTCGTGCTTCATATATAGATCCTACTTCACTATCCTTTGTGTTATGTCTTGTAGATCTCCTTTAACTGGATTTCCTATTTTCTTATTCAGGTTGTGTGCAGTCTATATATGGTGTCCACACTTTTCGCATCGAAAGTATTGCTCATGGTAAGGCTGCTCCGGTTGATGAACTACAACTTCAAGGAATTTCTGACCCCGGTCTTTTGAGAAAGGTATGAAACAAAACATGTTTTGTAGCACAATTTTGTACTTTGTGACTGAGATGTTAGTAATCGGTCATCCTTAACATTTACTGCATCATTGTGGTTCTTCAACATTATACTAAATGCGTCCAACGGGGATGTCATCATCTTAAAACAATGCAATTGATTTGCAGGTGATTGTAACAGAAGCTTCAAAGATCTCAGGAGATTTGAGTAAAAGTTGGAGGCATATTGCTCCAAGCATAGACGTGCAAAACATGGCTTGTATGCCAGCAACAGCTGAGGTGATAATGGTGATCTTTGTAAGAAACTTGCTTATGTGTTTTACAAATGTTTGAGTTTAAGGTTTGTTGGTTACGTTGAAGGTGCACATTAATTTATGAAACTTAGTAGATAATGCAATGCAATTTACGAATTCTAGTGTGATAGAGATCCTATTACCTAGGATTATGATGCCATATTTTATAACCTATAATTTTTTGCTTGAATTTCAGTCATATAAACTTCTATCTTACACTAATCTGCAGAAGATAGGCTCGTCGCGTTCTTCTTCAATAGAGCGCAGAATAGGCGGAGGATTGCTTCTTAATAAACTCGAAGAAATCAGTAAATCAGTAAAGGTTTGTATCTCATCTTAATAAAGCATTGATTCTATTGAAGATCTTGTTCAACTAAATGAAATGGAAACACAATTTCTTTAGTTTTTAACAATTTGCATTTATACTTCAATTACTTTTTTCTTTATAATAATGACCAGAGACTCGAGCTGCTTATCGAGAAGTCGCACGGTTCCCTAGCCGCTAGCTGAAGTATGTCATATACCAGCCCTGCAAGATTTGAATTGACTTGTAGTTTCCACATTACTACCTTGTTTATACAAATGGAAATATGAAGTGATATTGTAATTATTTTTGTGCTTACCCTCTTGATTGATAGTAAGAATGATGGCTAAAAAACTACTAGTAGATGTTTGTGTTGCATAATTGTTTTCCTAATTTCTTTTGGGGTTACAAAACGGGTTTGGTCCACTGGATATGTCCGTTTTGTCTGCATTTTTTCATAGGATAGACTAAGGCCCGCACCCTTTAATGTATCTTACTTGTTCCATCTTTTTTCGGACACGGACATTAACATAAATTTTTAAAATTTTTAGGCTTTAAAGATGTGGTCTCGGTATTTCCATATTTTATTGTGAGACAAACCAAAGTTTTAGGTTTGCACCCTCGACTATGCACGTCTGCGCTTAATTTTTCCATTTCTTATTTAAGAAAAATGGTAGTCGTTGAATTTATCTAATGAGTTAAGAATTTTGATCTCTCAACCATTAGATTAATCCAATAAATGTGACATTTTCCTAGAGAGGTAGATGAGTTTGATCCACCTGCCTTATACTTTTGTCCACATGCATTTTTTGGATAGATGTAATCAATTTCAACCAACCACGTATTGGATGTAATATATAAGATATTAATTTGTGGTTAGAATTTCATAGCAATCTATTCATCAAGATTTTTTGAACTATACATCCAAAACTCATTAACATTTTTAAGATGATTACATCATAACTCTTTCTTTTTTTCCACCTAACTTCACTTCAAAATGGTTATTTTTGCTTCTCTTCAAGGCCTTCACGGTTCTCTTCTAAGATCCCAATTCCTAAGCCTAGATCTTCAATTTCCTCTCATAAAAACATCCAAGAGAAACCATAGAAATCTAACTTGTCAACCCAAAATATGTGCTGAATTCAACATACTAAAAATGATGGGAGGAAGAGGATTATGCAATGGAGAGAAAGGAGTTGAAAAAGAGCTGAAGAGGAAAATTGATAAAGAGGAAACACCATCACCATCACCATCATCATCATCCAATGAAAAAGTGCAAGAAAACACAGAAAAGTTGACTAGTGATATTGTTGAAATTCCAGAAGATGGTTTTGAGAAGGAAATGATGGGGCTAACTGGAGGGTTTCCAGGTGGTGAAAAAGGTTTGATCAAGTTCATTGAGGAAAATCCACCTAGAAAAATCTCTCAAACTTTTAGTGTTGAAGAAAGAAATCAAAGTGTTGTTGAAGAATCCAAACCATCATAGTTCAAATCTCTTTTTCTTCTGTAGCATCTATGTATCTATGACAAATCAAAATGAGAATTAACTAGTGATATTATTATTGTTACAAATTGAATTGATCATAATGTTCTATTTTGAACTTTAAGAGAACGATGAAATAGCATCACATGATGTGATTTAGAATCCAAAAATGTTTCGACAACTTCCAAGTTGTCTATATTCTGTTGTTCACCACAAAATGTTGAAACGTGTCCAATGCTTCTTTTGTTGGATTGTCCAATACGAATGCCATCCATTTATTTATTACTTAAAAACCTGAGCAATTGCACGGGAAATATCTTCATCAATTTAGATTATTACAAAATAGGATAAGATGATTTAGCAGTTTTGTGGGTTTTTTATTAAATGATCGTGTACAATTTTTTTACATTAATTAAATTATTAAATTATTGCAAATAAATATAAGTTACTAATGATGTATTATAAATTTTTAACTATAATTAAAATAAGAGTCGAGACTCATTTTCATTTTGATATTAAAAAAACATATAATTCAAAGCTAGTTCGTTTGTTAATATTTTTATAAATTGATATTCTTTTTAAACCGTGACTGAACCATCCTATGAATTATTTATGTCACATGCATTTTTTAACAATTATATTGGCAGTTACATTGAATTTTATTTTTTATTTTTATTTTTTAAATATTAAATTTATTTTTATTTTTATTTTTAAATGATTCAGATTTGAAAATATAAAAAAAAAATTAAAAATTGTTTATGAAAGAAACAAACATGGAACCGTTAAGGCACGTCTTATGTCTTACCACTAGGTTAATGTAAATCGATAAAAAATAATTCACGTGATTTGGAGTAATATTAAACAATTATGAATTTAAAACAAATTAAATTTGTATCCATGGGATCTCGAACCTAAGTCTATTTTTTTTATAGATTTAGCCGATTAGTTCTGATCCACATAGTGAATCGGCTAATCTGGTATCGTGGATCAGAGGGACGACTCACTAGCCAAACCTTATTTCTGTTAACTGGAAATTTCGACTACATGAAGTTTAGTTGAAATGATATATTTTAGATGATGTAATTTGAAGGAAAGAGTAAAGGAGTCTATGTGAAGACTTCGATAAGTGAAGAGCTAAATTGAAGCTTTATTCTTGCTAAGTGTTGGCAAAAGGTTCGTATGCGAATCATAGAGAGTTCAAGTTTATTCGAAGTATCAATGAGCATTATTTCAATTGTCACGTTTTGGCGCTTCGAAGACAAGGAGTTTCAAATTCAAAAAGATTAATCTTGTCCAAAGAGACGCGTGGAAGCTTGGAGTTCGAAGGCGCGTGCAATTGTCGAACGTGGCATCATATTATTTAGAGACCGTTTGGTCGAAATTAGTATAAATAGGGGGGTCTTAGTGTTAGGATTCGGTATGTTTTCATCTTTTGTACAAAATATTCAAAATCACCCAAAGTATCAACATTAAGAGAAACGAGTTTGTTAGAATGTACGTATGATGCACCACTTTTATATTCATAGTTATTCAACTTTACTTAAAGTTTTATACATTTCATTTAACTTTCAGTCGAACGCCTTTTACATTCCAGTTTTATCTTTAAAGCATTACATTACTATATACGAGATAACCATTGAAATAACCTTTGTCTAAAATAATGAAGATGTTATCAAAAACACTTTTTTAAGAACAAAAATATTAAATAATAATACATGTACCTAGGATCAATTGGATCGATCCTGCAAGTTACCATTTTTTAAGATTTGAAATATCAACGGTTGTTTACTAAATTCCATGGTAAATAGTTTCCACCAAGAATCAAACTCGGATAGTACCCGAATGATTTGTCATTAGTGGAAGCTCTTTTCCCTCTAGAGTTCAAGTACTTGGTTAAACTCAAGTCCATTTTAGTTAAATGGTAATCACGTTACAAATAGGCCAATCAATTTTATTGTTAATATTTCTAATGATAAATATTTAACTTAATAATTTAGAATAAATAATTACTTACTTATTTATTTATTTATTTCAAATAACACACAAATAAATATTTACTTACTTTAGACAAAGAACCGTTGTTGAGTAGTGTATAGATGTTGTCAATTGCATTTCATGCATCATATTCATTGGTGGAATCGTTGGTTCATATGAGGAACCAGAGGCGGATCTCAGATTCATTGGTGGAGTTGTTGGTTCAGATGAGGAACCAGAGGCCTGGATCAATTAGTGACACAATAACTCTGGAATCCAAAAACTTGATACCAAATGCATGTTGAGTTAGTAGTGATGAGTCACATTGCATTAAATAATGTTGCATTTTTTATTGATCAATGTTTGTGAAATATTTTATATGATTGTTGAATATTATTGTTGAAAAATAGCCTTGTTGTTTTATACACCAATAATATCTGTGAACTTAATTTCATCCCTTATTTGTTATTGTCTTGTTCGCTATGTTGGTGTTGTAGATACTTATAGATGAGTCTTGGCTCTTGTCGTGTTTGGAGGATGGCATGTATGCCTTCTTTGTGGTTTATCGCTTTTGGGTTTATTTTATTTTCTTTATCACTCTGATAGTGTAGCATCGAGATGGGTTACCTATTTCTATATTTTGTGTTATGGGTTTTGAATTAGTTGTTAAAATGGAGTGTTTTGTATTTGAAATAAAGGCATATTTAGTTCTTAAGTCCTTTAACTTAATTTAATGTTTCACTTTAGTCTCTTAACTAAAAAATATTACAAGTTAGTTCCTTAACTTCACTTATGTTACTCTATTTAACCCCTCCTGTTAAATTCTGGCACAAAAAACATTAAGTTATGGTGACGTGGATGTACAACAAGACTCAAGGTCCAAATTTGGTTCAACATTTGTACTTTACAATAGTGTTTCCAATTAAGTTTCTCAGGTTAATGTTGTTCACTTTTTGAGAAACTTAAGTGAAAACGATACTTTATAGTATAAATGTTGAGTCACATTTGAACCTTAACCTTGATGTACATCTACGTCACCATAACTTAATGTTTTTTCTTCATAAATTGACGGAAGGGACCAAATAGTATAACAACAATGAAGTTAAGGGACTAACTTGTAATGTTTTAAAGGACTAACACGAAATATTAAATTAAGTTGAGAGACTAAAACATATATTAAGCCTTGAAACAATTAAAGATATTTTTTATGTTTAAAATTCTACTGCTATGTTTTATAATTTTGTTGAATAATGATTTATGTTGAGAATGTATGACACCGTTTGAGAAATTTATCTGCACGTATTTATAAATAAAGAGTTTTAGGTTTAGGGTGTTACATCTATGGGAATCTATTTTCTATTTCTGTGATTTCCATTATTCCACGTTCAATCCTCAGTCTAAACTTTGAAAGTGTTTCAGATGAAGAAATTGAAGTCTTGAGAATCCAAAATCTCATATCAGTGTCGTTTAGATTCACCGAGCTCTGATCCCACTCTGATCAACCGCTCATGGAGATCTCGAGCCATCGTGAAGATATACTGAGGGGCGCATACGGATCTACAGAGTTTCAAATGACCTAGCCCAGTTCATACTCATGTCGGTCGTAAACCTCAATCTATCACCCCGACATAAGATCGCGGGTGAAAGTATGCAGACTCAGTCTAGATTCAAACTCGCGAGGCTGGGCAACATTCTAAATCCACACCTTTTGAATGAACCTCAAATGAAGCCTATTAGAATATGAGCTTGATCTCACCATGAGCTATATGTCTCATCATCGTAGCGAAAAAACTTGGTCATGAACAACCAATAAAGATCCAGGACTGCAGAATGATTAAGGAGTTTCAGGATTAGGGATAGTCCCATACATGACTTTGAAAGACTTCCCGGTCAATATACATCCGACAAGCCTTGGGGACAATTGTTTTGGGCCTACCAAAAACCCAAGACAAAATCCAAATCATGCAAAGCCTAATCAAGGTGATCCAATGCACATAGTTGGAAAACCTAAGATTAAAAGTACACTTTTCTGATCTCAATTTTCACTATACTCATCTTGGACTTTATAGCTAACTTGGGAGTTAGAAAGCTAACTTTGCAGGTTTATCCTGCACCACCGTACTATATATCAACATCACTTATTCTAGTGTCTCATGTCATCAATTAACACAAATTCTAGTTCTATAATAGAACAATACTAAAGTGAGCTCGGCGATGAAAACTTCGTATTAAATTTGATTATTTATGGTCAATAAGTCAAAGCAAAGAGAAAGTTCAACCACAAGCCTTTAATCACTCTCAAGAATGAGGTAAACCCTTCTTCTCCTAATGTTTGATGATCCATTATTGAAGACAAATCTCTTCGTGTAGGGGTAAGTTTTGCAATGAAATTAGAGATGGCTTAAACTTTAAGGGATTTTTAGGGTTTAGTGGATATGTCAAACTCTGAGATCTCAAGTACACATTTTCTCATGCACCATGCTATGTCTGGTATGAATAATAATTATTTCAATGGTTGGTTAATACTGAACACCATTGAATGTACTAGAAAGTAGTGTTGTAACTTCCTTGAGGCTACCACAATGGGAAATGTAAGTCTTCTTAATCTTTTGGTAGTGGGTCTCATGATCTACTAACACATTGGAGATGAAGTAGTATGGGTTCTAGTTGGTTCCTACCTCTCTAACGAGGATGTCAATTACTACTTCTACTAAGACAATCAAATATATGAATAAGATCTCCCTGACCACGAGTCTCAATAGAATTGGGGGTTTCAAGAAGAGTGTGTTTTAGCTATGTGAATCCTTGTTCAGAATTTGATGTTCACTTAAACCGCATTTCCTTCCTCAAGAGTCTCTAGAACGAAATGGTTTGTTAGGAGGATCAAGAAATGAACCCGTTGAGAGTGGTGTGCATCACATTCAACTTCATGATTCTTTCTTTTGTTGGCGCAATTTTCATCGTGATGATTGCGTCACATTTGTCAGGGTTTGCTTCACAAATTTACCGACATTGACCCTGAACGTGCACTTCTCTAAGCTCAAGCTCATGTTATATTGATGTACTCAAGTGAATAAAACTGTAAGATGACCTTTATATAATTGCTTATCTATAAATTTAACTATCAAGTCAATTGTGTATATTGCTAAAAAATCTTATTCATTATTACGTGGGATGTGGCACTTGAACTTTTTAACCCATATAAAAAAATATGATTTTGCCACGGGCTAAGATGATGTGAAGCTTAATAATCCATTTTACGAATTTTAATTAACATAAACTAGCGTCCAGACGGAAAGACGAGCACTCATGTGTCTGTTTGTCCGCTTTCTTTAATGTGTATGCGGGTGAAAATATAAACAATATTTTATGTGTATTTTTAATTTTAATTTTAATTATTTATAAAAACAATAATAAATAATGGAATGAAAAAGATATGCAAACGGTCATATAACAGTTAATAAAAGAGAAATTGAAATTAAAAACGAAAACTGAAAGGATATAATTGTTTAAATAATAACTCAACTAATTTAAATTAAAAAACTAAAATTCAAAATTTTGTTAGAAAAGAAAAATATTACCATAACATTTGTTTTTGTTTTCCACTTGATTTTAGAGAAAATATATGATGCCCTAGAACATAAGTTAATTTAAGAGAAAACAAATAATGCATTTGATAATGTAAAAAAATTTTAAACAGTTAACTAATCACAATCATATATTTAATTATATGTTATTTTTATTTTAAAATCTTTTTAATAACATGATAAATTATTAATTTTCTATTAATTGATTGTGTAAAAAAAAATTTACCCTTAAAAATATATAAAAATTATTTTCTTAATTAAGCTCTTATCCAATACATTTATACTTCCATTTAACTTTTAATTTTATAACTCATTTATAAATCCAAGGAATGTAAAAAAAAAAAAAAATCCAACGAACCAACCAATAGCGTAATTACAAATCAGTTAACCATATGATAACACTGTGGTCAGTCACACACTGGACCTCATTCTCTTTCTTCACTTCCTCCCAATCCCATCCCAACTCTGTAAAATTAGAACCGATTCATCGATCGAATTAGGGTTTCGATTTTTCCATTTCGGAACAACAACCAAAAAAATGGGAGGTGGTGCAGCAGATCACGGTAACGGCGGCAATGGAGATTTCAGATACAAGGTTTGGAGTATGACCGGTGGCCCTCACTGTCGCCCTAAACACTGGAAACGCAACACCGCCATCGCCATGTTCGGCGTCTTCCTTGTCTGCATCCCAATCTTCAAACTTTCCGCTAAACTCGAGGTCTCTATTCCTTCTCTTTGTTCTTTACAATCGATCTTTCGCTGTTTTTCTTTTATTTCTCAAATTCTGAAAAATTCGGCAAATTTTAGTGTTTTTTTATTTTATTTTATTATTCGGAATGGATTCTTGATTTGATTGGATTTTATTGTTGTTATTATTATTTGGAGAAATTAAGAATCTTTTCAGGCAATGTTGATGATGATTTGAATATTTCAAGATCCCAGGAATGTTTACTTTGGGATGTTTAAATTTTAACCTGGTTAGGATGCTGGAGTGTTGTTATTGTTATATATTGTTGATTGTGTGTGTAGAAAGTATGGCTCTGAATTGTTATGTGGCGATGGTTTCGTTTTATGCATTTGTAAATGAAAGGGTAAGTGAGATTTGTGCTGATACATAGGTACTGTAATAAAAGTTCATTGTGTTGCTTAAGGGTTGGCATTTGAGTTAGGAGGGAGACAATAAGAGATTGGAATTTTTCTTATCTGTCTTTGTATCCATTCCTTTTTATTATTCTTTAATTTATGCCTGTCTGCTTAAATTCTTTTTATTAGTTTAATATTGTTCTTGGAATTATGAGAGGAAAATGGACTTTTAAGTTACTCTTCTTGGATGTTAAAGAAGGGAATGGGGTGTATGCTTTTTTAGCTTATTTGGGTCTGCTTTCTTGTTCTGTCATTGTAGCTTTTGTTTTGTGCAATCTTTCTGTGCAATACTGCTGTACTAGAACATTGACTTTGACGTCGAATTTGAAATTATCTTAAGGCTGGGGCTTTAGTAGAGGTGCATCTGAGTTTGTGAAATGTAAAGTTTAGCGAGAAGTACATAAATTCTAGCTTATATGTGAAAATTGGAGAGTAACATTCCTAAAGTTCCATGGCCTAAGTATTGTAGTTTCATTATACAGTATGATAGGGAGTAGAGACAGGAGATTGGTCTTAATCAAGGTACCCAAGCTGTTATTTGTGATCGAAACAACACTTATAGGAAAATTTTACTGGACCGTCATATGTAGTATGGAACTGAATACTGGACGATAAAGAGACAACTAGAAAGTAAGCTCAATGTTGCGAATGAGTCAGCACTAGGCACACAACAATATAGGAATATGAATCAAATTATTATAAAGAGAATTGAGGTTTCTCCCATTGTACTAAAGATGAGAGTCTTGTTTTTGGTAATTTAGTCATTGTGGATTGGAGACTTGGAGATGATTCGCAGAAATAGTTGGAGTCCTGGAGGATAGTTCAATACTGTGCCCCCGGGAAAGATCACAAAATTTGTGCCAAACTATTAAGAGGATTAAGTGGTCTATCTTTAGACAAGATTCATGATAGGGCATTATGGTTTTGTTTGATCCATGTAGCAATTCTCACCTAGTGTGAAAGGCTTTAGTTGTTATGTGGTGAGGTTTTATACCATCCTTTGAAATTGAGGATTTTTGACACGAGTTAAGAACACAAGTACAAACCTATGATAAATGGTGGATTTATTTATTTCAAAATTTCATTTGGTGTGAACTGTAAACTGTATTCTGCAAATGCTTATTGTTTAAATTTGTAAATGCTCTTTAGTCCTTGGCGAGTGACTAAAAACATACTAGTATTATTTGTAACTGTAGGGATTAAAAACAAAAAAAAAAAATTGAATAAAGACCAAATTAAAAATTTGCTAATTTTATAGGGAAAGAATACATATTGCTTGTTAGAATTTTGTTCCTCTCACAAAAAGATAGGTCAAATTCAAAAGAACATTATTTCACAGTATACGTTTGTCAGTATTGTCTATCCTGTATCCCCAATCTTCAATGTATCTGCAGAGTGTAAATTTATTCCAAAGAGTGTAGGTCAAAACAATTTAAGTGTAACAGCAGAATAAAGCCTTGTTCTGGGCAGGGATTGAGTGTATTGGTGTCTGCGGTAATTATTGCACTCTTCCAACAGAGTTCCCTGCAACATAAAGTTGGGAAATATGGGAAGTTGTGTTTCATCTGTATGATTGAAAATAACAACAATCAGCTGCTCTACATTTCATTATTTCTTTGTTTTTCCAGGGAAAGAAACAAATTTCTGAGTATACTTTTTCTATTCGTGTTTCACTTGCTACATTTTAACTAGAAAAATATCACCTTATTTTCTGCTGTTTAATTTTTTTTGCATCATTTCAATAGGTGTTGTTTGTTAAATCTACCAAATTAGGTCAGGTTTATACCAAAATGTGACTAGCGAAGTCTTTTTGCTGCAGTTTCTTGGGATTTTCCTGCAGTCCCCCAAAATTATTTCGAATATGTTGTCTGTAAACTTAGATTCTTTTTGTCTTCCCCCAAATCTACAATTATGAGTGGAATGAAGCTGTATATATACATGAATTGCAAGTGACTATGATAGCTTTATATTCTCCCTATGTTTTTTCCCCTTTAATGTCTCTTGGGCATTAAATTAAATACTTTTATCTTGAATAGAAAGCGTTAGACTTGTATAGTAATCTTTTAACTAATTAAATTCATCACATTATTGGGGTTTTTCAGTAATGTTGAATAGCTACTTCTCCCGGGGCATTTTTTTTTTCATATGCATCTTATGCTCTCTGAATTGTCGAATTCTCTGCATATAAAATAGAATATTTATTTGGCTTTGCAACAACCAGAAAACTTACTCATGATTTACTTTGGAAATGGATGGATGAGTTGAATTACCTTTTGGAAGAATCTAGTTCTACTTTTTCTAGTTGCTGTTATTCTGTTTATACTTTTCAAGTGCCCGAATTTTTTGTAATGATGAACAGTATAATTTTATGATGTTTACCATTACCATTTTGCCATAACTAATATATATTATAATGACTAACAGTAACTTTTTAATCATTTATTCAGCAACGACCACATCACCCGGTTCGCCCAATCCCTTCCCAAATGTGGTGCAAGAACTTCGGAACCAAAGACTATAAAGAATACGAATAATTGGGGACTGGGACTATCGATTACATCGCTGGCGTGGGTGTTCTAATCTTGTCAAAAAAAATTTCCTTGTTATGAACAACATTAAAGAGTTGCTGCTGGTAATGTTATGCAAAACTTGGGTCTAGGATCATTGTAATAGAAATCCTTTTCTTTTTTGGCTACAAATACTTTCATTTGAAAACTGAAGAAATTTTAAATAAGCTGCTCATGCCCGGAATCTGTGGAGTATTCTGTGGAGAGCTTGTTCAAACTGGCATTACTGTTTATTATATAGTAATTGATGCTTTCATCGATTTTGCTCATGCCCTCATTTTTATTACAAAACTTTTTTTAGAGGATTTTTATTACAAACTTATTGCATGCCATATCCCGATTTTAGTTATGAATAGAAAAATGATTTAGTATTTAAGTGAATGTAAAAGTTTAAATGATTTCTAAAATTGTTGAACTTTTTAAAATGCATGTCATATTGATCTTTACATGACATTTGCTCACGCTACTTATGCAGCATGGACCTCAACTTGAACTTTGTTAGAACATCAATGAACTTTACTTCAAAATGTGTATGAGTGGAACTCAGTCAAACTCTCTACATTCTCTAAATTTTTAATAATAGATCTGTTTTAGATATTTGAAGAACCATCCTGAATGTGAAGGTTGAAATTCCAAATGACCAATAACCTTTACTTTTTCTTTTAACTCATGGGGTAATATTTCACTGCACCTTTGTACAATGGAATTCAAAAACTCTTGGATTTATTTAGAGATATATCTCAGAATGCATTAAATCTCTTTTTTTTTTTTGGCAAAATATAATTTAGAGATGAATATCTGAATAAATTCAAGGTTAATTCACAGATACATCTCTGAAGTAATTTCTTTTTGTAGATCAAATAGACACCACTTTTCTTAAGGAAAATATTTCTGAGATGTATTTGTGAACTATTCGTGGAGTAAATTCTGCTGAGAGTGTAGTTTTTTCATCCTGACATCATTTTAAATCGACTAACATTACAATTATTTGTTTCAACGATTAATAAAAATGAATATTATAAAATCGAGCAATGTGTTAAAATATCAGAAATACTATAATAGTATAAAAATTGTTCTCTAAGTCGTTGAAAAATATACAAAATACAATTAAAAGCATACTCTATTGAGTATGCTTAATCGTAATACCCCGACCCCTCCTCTGCCTACGGTAACACAAGGATTTTGTGCTTCGGTAAAAATGGAACGTGCTAGGTCAATCGTTTCATCGCCACCTCACTCAAACAACACAGACTCGATGCTCTCTTCTGTCATCTGCATAATATTTTGACAGATCGACAACATATCAATGACATGATCTTCCATGGTCTGCTCATTCTCCAGGATCTTCTCATGAGCAGGACTAAGTGGACGTCCAAAAGCGTCTGGTGTCATGTAAAGGTGTGACACTCTATAGAATAGTGTCATGTAATCTTCCACATAAGATCACTGAGACGTGACTTCCTGACTCCGATACTCCTCTAGTATCAGACGACTCTCAAAATCCGCCAGAATGTCATATAGTTGTCTGCAGACAATGTTGATAGGAATAGCCCGGAGAAAGGACCTCAGAATAATCTACAAGTATCCAAATTGTTGTATGCACTACTCTGGCAACCATTTGGAGTATAATGAAATATGATCGACTGTAATAGTGTCTCGATGAGTAGTGTATGACATCCAGATGATGTCATCATAATGAGTCCGATCAATATACACACAAAATGCCACCACTTCGTCATTCCCTCTATTATGGAGAAATCGACAAGCAAATGGATAACCCTCATTATACGATAGGTCATATCGAAACCTGTGAATGCGGTGATAGTGGACAAAGATCCATCTCTGAAAACGAATAAGAAAAAAATATTAGTAACAAGTGTGAAAAAAAGTTGTTTTTAACTTAATAGTGGATTTTGGAAATTACCATAACAGGGTGCATGAGCTTGTCATTTGCTTTGTCATCCAATGAGAGCATTCGCTCAGCTTCGAGTACATGTATATCAAGCATGCAGTCTTCTAGTTCCACTCGTGAATGGCATCTAAGTCGATGAAATATTTGAGGTAAGTCACATCCATATAGGTAACACTTTTGTCTACAAACATGAATGTGTCAACCAAGAACAGGAAGAAGCACCTTGGGGCACACTCTATGTGGTGGGCAATCCAAAGATCATCGGCGTTCAGGTCTTCAGCTATCTCTAGGTTGTTGCCATACAACTTCACCAACCAAGAAAACTCGGCATGTTCACCCTTGGTGCTTCTACACCGCTCAAAGGCTTCCGTAGGGTCAACTCCCAAATAATCCACCATAATATCTATTGCTTCATCCCTGGTAATCTTAGAATGATCAAGCAAACTTCCTCTGATGAGAAGTTGTACAAGGTAAGCTACATCATCTAACATAATAGTCATCCCGTCAATAGGGAGGTGAAAAGATATTATTTCGTTGTGCCATCTCTCAACAAATGCAGTCTGCATGCTATGGATGATGGTGTTGTACCCAGAAGCACAAAGACTTGCAAGATCAGAGATCTGTAATGCACTTAGAACCACTCACCATGAGGCTGAAAATGATTGTGAATCTTTCTTGCATGGTTCACAAATTTCAGAAACTCACGTTCCCGTTGAAAATAAAATATAACAGTCTCAGTCAAGTTGAATTTGGTTAAAATATAAAAAATAGAACCGTTAAAAAATATACCTCTCCGTCCCAGATATGCAGAACCACATGTTCTCCAAAGTATATCAGTAAAGAATTGTTTGTAGGCCCTCTTGGAAAAGGGTTTGCAAGTGGGGCATTCTCAACAACTGAGACTTGTAGTGTAACTCGGGAACCACATCATGGTGCATACGACTATAGGATCCCGATCCCCGTTATATTCGACTCCTAGAGGTCGACGCCTCCCTGTCGTGAGGCATATGGATGACTCTAGCATGCTTATGCTTACGAGTCCTCTCGCGGCGAGAAGACACGGTTAAGGTTGGTCGACCGAGTCTCATTCTTTCATTATTTTCAATCATTATCCTTGAAAAAAACATAACAAATGATATTAGTATATGAGGAAGGAAAGAATTTGGAGATGTATCTCCAAACACTAGAAAAACAAACTTCGGAGATACATCTTCGAAAAAAACTTCGTTTTTACATTTCCATGGCAGAAACATCTCTGCCATTGTTTTAGCCATCCAAAACTCATCCAAATCATCCAAATCATATAAACAGATCCTACACATAATTTATTTCAAATGCTAATACTATCTAATGCATTAGAACTAACTTATTTGAGCTAATACATTAATCAAAATTCAAAATAAGCTAAATGAGAAACTTACTCAAAAATGTGTTGATGAGAGTGTAAAGTGATCTGATGTAGAATGCAGTAGTTAAGATACAAGCAAATGCATTTGTATTTCTTTTGGATTTTATTTTTAATTTCCATTATTAAACCATTTTAAAATAATTTTAAATTCAATTTAATATATATAGTTGATTGTCTTGATGATTTGTGATTCTGACTTTTGGTTGACTTGGTCAATTTTTGTTGATTGAAGCTCATCTTGTTAAAATGAAATTTAGATTGGTGCTTGATGAACTTTCTTCATTTCAAATCTATCAATAAATGATTATTTGATCATTTTTTATACTTTGGATTGATGATAAGTTTGTCTCAAGGTATCAAAACCCTAAAACATGTTTAATCTTGATTCATGGACTTGATGTAACTATCCTTTGCTTAGAATTGGACTTTTGAACTTAGATATAAGGTTATTGTTCCCATGCTTGTAGTTTGTACCAGAGACCTTAGAAGTTCATCTGCAACAATGATCAACATTTGAAAACTTAGCTTTGAACTTTGGTTATTTTCATATGATACTTTGTTGGTTTACCTAAGACTTTGCTTTCTCTTTAGAACTTAAGGCTTTGTGATTTTATCTAAATCCTTGAGTTTTCATATGATACATGGCTTTCTTGTGGCTTAATCCAAAGGAAGGGAATGCTATGGTTGTTTTGACTTATGCCAAAATGCTTATTTTATCCTAGTTAGTTCATTTGCACACACAAAGGCTTTTTCTTGGACTACCTTACAATGAGATCATTTATTTCTTGTCCTTTACTTTGATTTAGGATAGTCTCTTCATCTCCTCCCATTCTTAAATTTTCAAAGTTTTTTCTATTTTTTCAAGACCTTCTTGTTTCAAACTTGAAACCACTTTCAAAACAAACTTTGACTCTATCAAGTGATTTTCAAAAATTTTTCTTAATAAAGGGTAAAACACTTAAGCATATTAAGATCATTTCAAAAACTCTAAAAATACACAAATATCATCAAATCAATTGTATGCTCTTACACTTTTTCTTTTCAAACTTTTTGGAAATATTATACATAAGTCACCATCTTGTAGTGATGTAAATCTCCTGTTCTCATAGTATAATTGAGATGTTGATATTTTCCACTTGAATGTTAAGACATGCTTGTCGATTTTATCTAAGCTAAAGTTCTCCATCAAGATGATGCACATGTCCACTTTCTCATACTTGTGGGTGATAAGTTGAGTTTTTCCCTAAAAAATTACTAAATGTCTTTTCATTAAAATTAATCAAACAAACATCATTTTGTTCCTTTTTACAAAATCTACGGGGTTTTGACTTCTTCATTGCACATGGAGGATACATAGACACAAGGCTCTCAAAGTCTTGGCGAACCAAAAAATAATAAAAAAACACTTCTCTTCTCATCTTCCCAATCTTTTTACAAATAACCGTTTTAGCCTAACACAAATTTTCAAGAGGTTCGTACGGAGTACCGTAGATGTTAAGGGTGTTAATAACTTCCCCCTTGCATAAACAATCCCCGTACCTAGATCTTTTTTTGGTGTTATCGATATTTTCTCATTTCTTTGGAAACAATAAAGTCAGGTGGAGACTCTTACTTTTTATATTTTTGCGAGTTAAGTTAATCAATAACTTAATCTCAATTTTTCTCTGCGACAGACGACCACTGCTGATACCAATTTTACTAGTGGTGAGCCACTGTTAACATCATGTTCATTTTCTCCATATGCATAAATCAAATGCTACGAAACATATATAAATACAAATGGTAAAGATTAAAATTGGTAAATAAAGTAGATTTATAAAAAAAGGCATATACAACAACAAATTAATAGTAACTTACATATGAGAAATCAACATTCTCCTTGTCTGCATTGACATTTTTGTTAACGTTAATGTCCTAGTTTGTAGGAATTATTTTCTAATTTGTAGGAGTTATTTTCTGTGTTGTTAATAAGTTGCCTAGTCTTTAGGAAGTTCTATTTTTTAGGCTAGTTCTCTGATTCTGTTATGTAAGGCTTTTAAATAGCCAACTTTTCAAATGAAATAAACAAGCTTTTCAGTTTATCATTTGGTATCAGAGCCCAACGATTAGGGCCTGATAAAAAGCTTCAGTAAAGAGTGAAACACTGTGTGAGAGCAGAGATGGCTGAGAATAGTAGTACCAACGGGAAATTCGTGCAACCGGCAATTCCAAGATTCGATGGGTACTATGAGCACTGGGCAAAACTTATGGAGAATTTCCTTCGTGCAAAGGAATATTGGACTCTAATTGAGAAGGGACTCGATACGGTTCCAGAGGGCACTCAAGCGACAGAAGCACAAACGAAGGTGATAGAGGAGCAACGATTGAAAGATATGAAGATAAAGAATTATCTCTATCAAGCAATTGATAGAGAAATCTTGGAGACCATACTCAATGATGATACTTCCAAGCAGATTTGGGACTCTATGAAACAAAAGTTCAAGGGTTCCTCTTGAGTGAAGAGGGCTCAATTGCAAACATTGAAGTCTGAGTTTGAAATACTCAGAATGAAGGAGGGAGAGACTGTTAATGCCTATTTCGGGCGAACTCTTTCCATTGCCAAACGGATGAAAGCGTGTGGAGAAATTGTACAAGAAAGGGATATTACAGGGAAGATTCTCAGATCCCTGGTACCAAAATTTAATTATGTCATTTGCTCCATTGAAGAATCCAACAACGTCGACACTCTCACAGTTGATGAACTTCAAAGCAGCTTGTTGATCCATGAGCAGAGAATGAAGAATGTTGACGGAGAAGAACAAGTATTGCTGAAGGTGACTCATGAAGGGAGATCAGAAAGAGGGAGAGGAGGCAGAGGAAGAGGAGAAATTAGAGGAGGTCGAGGAAGAGGGAGGACATATCTAAACAAAGCTAATGTGGAATGTTACCGATGTCACAATTTTGGCCACTTCCAATATGAATGCCCTACATTGGGAAAGCATTCAAATTACGCCGAACTAGACGAGAAGGAGGAGATGTTGTTGATGGCCTATGTCGATGAAATTGGAGCAAAGCGAGAAGACATTTGGTTCTTGGATTCAGGCTGTAGTAATCACATGTGTGGTAACAAAGCTCTATTTTATGAGTTTGGAAGTGTCTCTCAACAAACTGTGAAGCTGGGCAACGATACTAGAATGCAAGTTTCTGGAAAAGGAAGCATCAAAATGGAGGTTGATGGTGCTAATTTCATCGTCGGTGATGTTTTTTGTGTCCCTGAACTCAAAAATAATCTTCTAAGCATTGGGCAACTCCAGGAAAGAGGTCTTTCCATCCTTATTGAAGCTGAAATGTGCAAAATCTTTCATCCACATAAAGGTTTGATTATTCAAACCAAAATGACGGCAAATCGGATGTTCATCTTGGTAGCCAAGATGTTATCAATGTCAATCCAACCAAAACAGGAAGTATGTTTCAGTGCAGCACGTGAGGACCACACACACCTCTGGCACTGCAGATTGGGACATATCAGCAACACAAATCTCCAAATTTTGCAGCGTAAGAAAATGGTGCATGGTTTGCCTCAATTGACAATCTCAGATGAAGTCTGTGTAGACTGTTTGAAAGGAAAGCAACACAGGGAGCCCATTCCAAAAAGAAGCACATGGAGAGCAACACAAAGGTTAGAACTCATTCATGCCGACTTGTGTGGTACAATTTCACCTATTTCTAATAGTGAAAGAAAATATGTGCTATGCTTAATTGATGATCATAGCCGGAAAGTCTGGTCGTATATTTTGCATGCAAAGTCAGATACATTTGCTGTATTCAAAATATTTAAGACATTTGTTGAGAAAGAAACCGATCTTTCTATCAAATGCCTACGAACAGATCGAGGGGGGGAGTTCACCTCTATTGAGTTCAACGATTTCTGTAAAGACAATGGAATTAAAAGACAACTGACGACGGCATACACTCCTCAACAAAACGGAGTCACTGAAAGGAAAAACCGTACAATGATGAACTGTGTAAGAAGCATGTTGTCTGAAAAAGGTATTCCAAAACCTTTTTGGCCTAAAGCAGTGAAGTGGGCAGTTTATGTTCTCAATCGATGCCCCACAATAGCCTTAAAAGATACAACCCCAGAAGAAGTTTGGAGTGGAGAAAAGCCATCAGTTGAACACCTCGGGGTCTTTGGGTGTGTGTGTCACATACATGTACCAGATGCAAAAAGAATGAAGTTGGAAAGCAAAAGTATAAGTGGCATTCTGTTGGGAATTAGCGATGAATCAAAAGGATACAAAGTATATGATCCCGTGTCAAAGAAGGTAGTAATCAGTAGGGATGTTGTGTTTGAAGAGAAGGAAAAATGGGATTGGGATAATAGCTATAAGCAGCAGATACTTGATGAGCTTGAATGGGGAGAAAGCGAAGATAAAATAAATGTAGAAGAGGAAATTGATGGTGACTTGGAGGCTACAAATACAAATGTTGATGATAATGTTACTGTTTTTGAAGATGAAATTGAGACAAGTGATGCAACAACACATCCCACAATTTTCAGCACTTCCTCACACTCTGGTACAGAAGTACGAAACAGGAGGCCCCCTGTCTGGATGAATGATTATGTGAGCGGAGAAGGTTTTTCAGATAATGAAATTAATTTTGCTGTAGGTACAAATTCAGACCCTGATAATTTTGAAGAAGCTATGAAAAGTGAACATTGGAAGAAAGCTATGGAGGTTGAAATCAAGAGCATAGAAAAGAATAATACATGGTTTCTCACTGATTTACCAAAAGGGGCAAAGCGGATTGGAGTAAAGTGGGTTTTCAAAACGAAACTGAATGAGCACGGTGAAGTGGAGAAATTTAAAGCCCGATTGGTCGCCAAAGGGTATGTGCAGCGATATGGAATTGATTATGCTGAAGTCTTCGCACCGGTGGCTCGAATGGACACTGTCAGAATTATTCTGGCACTAGTTGCTCAGAAGGAATGGAAGGTATATCAACTCGACGTCAAATCTGCATTTTTACATGGCGAGTTAATGGAGGATGTCTATGTAGAGCAGCCCCTTGGTTTTGTGAAGAAAGACGAACCTCACAAAGTGTACAAGCTTAAAAAAGCTCTCTATGGACTCAAACAAGCTCCTCGAGCTTGGTTTAGTCGCATCAAATCTTATTTCTTAAGGGAGGGATTTGAGAAGTGTTCTAGCGAGCAGACTCTGTTCGTTAAAACCAGCGTTCAAGGTAAACTTCTGATTGTAAGTTTATATGTTGATGATTTAATATATTCCGGTAATGATGAATCAATGATGGGGGAATTTAAGAAGTCAATGATGAAGGAATTCGATATGTCGGACTTAGGAAAGATGAGGTATTTCCTTGGTATTGAGGTGCAACAATTAGAAAATGGAATCTTCATTAGCCAAAAGAAGTATGCAGAAGATATACTTAAAAGGTTTCAAATGGAAGATTGCAATGTTGTTTTAAATCCTATAGTTCCTGGTTTCAAAATTTCGAAAGATGAGAATGGAGTTATGGTTGAGAGCACTTTCTACAAGCAGCTAGTTGGGAGCTTGATTTACTTAACATCAACTCGTCCAGATTTGATGTATGCAGTGAGCTTAATTAGTAGGTACATGTCTCAACCTACAGAACTTCATCTTATGGCTGCAAAAAGGGTGCTAAGGTATGTGAAGGGAACTACCAGCTTTGGCATTTTATATCAGAAAGGAGCAAGTAGCATGTTGACTGCCTACAGCGACAACGATTACGCAGGATGTTTGGAGGATAGAAAGAGCACTTCAGGATATGCTTTCATGATCAGTTCAGGAGCAGTAGCTTGGTCTTCTAGAAAGCAACCAATTGTAACATTGTCAACAACGGATGCTGAATACGTAGCAGCGACGGCATGTGCTTGTCAAGCGATGTGGATGAAAATGGTTCTTAAAAGGCTTGGCTGTGATAATAATGAGTGCACAACCATTTTTTGTGATAATAGTTCAACAATAAAATTATCCAAAAATCCGGTTCTGCACAAAAGGAGCAAGCATATTGCAGTTCGGTTTCATTTTCTAAGAGATTTATGCAAGGAAGGAGCAATTTGTTTAGTTCATTGTGGTTCACAGGATCAAGTTCCTGATATCCTAACAAAGCCTCTCAAGTTAGAACAGTTTCAGAAGCTTAGAGATTTACTTGGAGTATGTGAAGTAAACTAAGTAATCTACTTAGTTTAAGGGAGAATTTGTTAACGTTAATGTTCTAGTTTGTAGGAGTTATTTTCTAATTTGTAGGAGTTATTTTCTGTGTTGTTAATAAGTTGCCTAGTCTTTAAGAAGTCCTATTTTTTAGGCTAGTTCTCTGATTCCGTTATGTAAGGCTTTTAAATAGCCAACTTCTCAAATGAAATAAATAAGCTTTTCAGTTTATCAATTTTCATACTGTGATTTAGATTAATTCTGAAAAGTTATGCAAGGAGTAACGATAATTGTCCTATAGTTGTCATAAAACATAAAAACTAATTATTGTTATGAATGAAGGAAAAAAGTTATGATTTTACAGTTGTACGGTGAATGTTAATATTGGCAACAAAAATAGAGAAAACATTGCACTTACAATTAATGAATCAACTTTCTCTTTTCTCCTATGATGCTTTGATTTTGCGATTTAGACTGATTCTGATGAAAATTGTAACAATAAATTATTTACAATTTGTAGAATAAAGGTATTAATAAAAGTGGTGGTCAAAATACAAGATTAATTGTTGTACCTTTTCGATGATAAAATTATTTTCAGTCTCATTAAAAAATTATTTCTCTACTTCAAGTTTAAAATCAGAAGACCGACTAAAAGTGGGCTGAACCTTAACTCTCAAAGTCATTCTTTTTTTAATAAAAGATCAAGATATATGGATAAACCATAGAACCATCTTTTCCATCCTAAAGATTTAAATTATATAATTATTATATATTAATGATATGAATAGCTTGAAATACAAAGAGTTAACTTAGAACTTTCATACCTTTAACATGGTCGTACGCAGCGTCACAACTGTCTTTTCAATAATATTTGTGTATTCAACATCCCAAAATATAAATTGATATTGTGTCTATATGGTTACACTAAATTTCAACCTTGATGTAATAGAATGTAATATCAATATAAGTGTCGTAAATGTGTCTTAAAATTTTTGTTCACGAAGAGAAACAAAATATATTTTGAGATTGTCAAAAATCAAAAAGTCAAAAATCATTTGATCTGAGCAATTCACAGGTATTGTACTCGGTCGATTCAATTTATTGATCCATTCATTAATGTTAGAATATATATATATATATATATATATATATATATATATATATATATATATATATATATATATATTATTCTAAGAGATATTATAAGATATTTATAATATTTGGGAGATATTATAAGATTATAATAATATATTTTATTTTAACTATTAATGAGATATGTTATGGATTTGTTGGATTTTAGCAATTATAAATGTGTATCTCTTCTGTTATTACAGTGTCACAATCTTAGAGCTTACAACAAAAGAGAGAACAAGGTTTAAAGACATAGCATATGATTTTGACTATTCTCAACGGAAACCTTAAAAATACAAAGGGTTTTGAAAACCTTTGGAGTTATCCAAGGGAATTGGAAAACACTTGTTTACACTTCAGATTTGCATTATTCATATATTGAAGGTTGAAGAGGTTGAAAAACACTTGGGGTTGAAAATATGGTTAATTTTTTAGGCGTTTGTTCTTAGGAACCTGAAGGCAAAAAATATTTTCTTGTAACTCATATGTTATCTCTTGTAACAATTTTGAGTATAATGAATTGGAGAGTTGCTCTCTCCTCCAAAGTAGATCATTTGATCAAACATGGTAAACAAATCTTTGTCTTTTTCTCGCCTTATTCTGTTATATTGTTTGCATAAGGATTATTATTGTTGTAGACTATTTATTTTGGTTACTATTATTCTCTGCCTCACAAATTGAAATTGAATTTTATCGTAATTCAGAACAAGATTCACAACAATAAGAAAAAGAAATTTCCATAACCATAACATAATGAATAATTTTATTGACCTGAGTATAAGTTGTTCGACTTTTTCTCTTCACCCACATTTAAAAGACTTAGTAGGATTAGGAGCCTTTAAGGATCACTTGGTGCAACAATAGTAGAACAATCCATATTTTGAAACAACAAATTTCAAAGTAGTTGCTACCGTAACTCAGAAAGTTTCCTTAAACATGTGCATAAACAATGATTCAATTAAATAAAACTTTACTGAAATTGAAAACGCAAATTATTGTTTAATAATACTTGTTTTAGTTTTGCAAAATCGATTAAGTACATGCATTTGGCGTTATGTATAAACTTCTATATGGGTGTAAATTGCGAACCATCGGACCAACTACAAAAAGACTTTTTCGAATGTGTAAGTTCATTCTTGTCCGATTGAGGTAATCTGAATCAACAAACAAATGTAAGCAACAAATAACAAAAATATTTAAATGTATGAAATAATTTCAAAAAGACAGAGTAGACATACTTTTACAAAAAATTCTTGTATGTCAGAAATGTCTTCATTAATCAACAATTTTGAACCACTTCATCAATTTGAAATTGTGGAACATTTTATTATGTAATGTCAACATAGAAAATTATATAAGAATAAATATGAATAACAAATTGAAAGTTTTTTATGAAATTACCTTAAGCATTCTTTATCATTGCATGTGTTAAAATTATGATTATTCCTTCAGAGTTTACAACATCATTGTAATAAGTTACGAACTTAGATCATAATTTTTCCAAAAACTATAGTTTATGATATTGCCTCTATATCACAATAACATGATTGCTAATTATTTGATATACACAATCCATGACAAATAAACAATAGAAATGGAATACAATTGATTGATCTACTTATTTCAAATCCCTCAATTTCAATGACACAACAACATTCTTGCCACTTGTTTTTTCTTGAATGTTGTTAATCTCATGAACAACACCAATTACATTTGATATAAACAAAATTAATAGTAAGAACAATTATATAATATTTAAAATGAGTTTGTTTATAATACAAAATGCTAAGAATATAAAAAGCCAAGTTTAAAAATTACTTTCAAGTCTGTCACTTTTACAGTTTCCTTGCAGGATGTTAGAAAAATCCTGGAAATAAAACTTCATAGGAGAGATGTTGGCAATCGAGTTAGATTTGACGATTGTGCCACTTAGAAATACAAATTTTTTGAAATGATCATACAATTTCCATTGAAAATCATTATCATACACATTACCGTTATTAATGACACAAGTCATATCTTCCTTGAACAAATATGTCAACTTCTTTATATGGTCATGACGAATTAATATTTGAATTCTATCACACTGTCAGGAAAAATCAACAATATTTAAGATTAATCGATAAATCATAATAATACAGTTAACGAAAAATTTTCAATTTGATTTATACCTTTGCATCCATTACAACCACTTCAAGATATTATATATCCTTGTTGTTAATCAAGGTCTAAACTTCAAAGATTCGAACAACAAAACGCTATGTCTCCTTAGAATCATCGTTGTTATTGCCACATTCGAATTTTCGAGATATTTTATACGGTATACAAAAAATCATTAACAACATCAGATGATTGAATAAAGATGGACATGAAACAATTTCAATAAAAACTGGAAACAATGAATAAAAGTATAATAAATAGCGAAAATAATATTAATACTCGAACCTAAAAAGGAAAAAAATCAAGTGATAAGTTGTAGGTGAAAACAGAATGCATGAATCGAAGGGTATGGAGTATGAACACCGTACCTTGCAAGCGGAAAACACACTGATCTTCAAACCTTTTCAGTTGTTGCATATCTACTACATATGCTTGATACTTATATTGGATAATTTTTAGTGTTTGCATTGGTAAACAACTCACTTTACATTTTCTATTGCACATGAATTTATGTAGTTCACATTGGTAAATGGAAGGTTGCCCTACTATCATAATTTTGCAATAACATGCGTGGAAACTTAGTTCCTAAGCATAATTAAAAACTAACTTTTAATTATATCACTCTTAATCATTATTATATGTGGGAATTGACAATCAAAGGCATGAAAACTCCATTATATTAGGCTTAATTAGGGTATGAAAACTAATTTGATAAGCATCGATTTTCTTATTATGATAGAAAATAATCGTGACTCTAAGTGACACTCAAATATTCGTTCACATTCGCACTTAAAAATTTTCTCCCTCTCATTTTAGTAACTAGAGTATTGGAGTTTAACCTTATAGATACTCATCTCCGATAACCAGATACATCTATCACCGTACTGAAAACCTTTTAGTATTAATCATCTCTAAACTATTGGAGCACAAGGAAGATAAAAGGCAAAAAGAATATTTACTGATAGCTTCTAAAAAAGGAATTTACAAATGAATTATAATAACCTACTCCACTAGACTATTTATACACACAAATTAAATCTAAAATATATTTTCTACAAAGATATAAGAAGATCTAAGATTTATATCTTCTAACAAAGATATAAACAATCTAAAAGATATTCATAAATATAAATTAATATCTAATTAAATCTAAATTAATTCTAACACCATCCCTTAATTTATATTTACCCAAAACTGACAACACCAATTTCATCCCTTAAACCAAGAAATTGATCACTTTTGATAGCCTTTGTCAGAACATCTGCTAGCCGCTTCTGAGTGCTACAGTGCACAACCTCTATTATTCCATTCTGAACTTGATTCCTCAAAAAATGATACTTGGTCTCAATATGCTTGCTTCTCCCATGCAACACTGGATTCTTGGCAAGATTGATTACAAACTTGTTATCAATCATCAGCTTCAAAGGTTTATTCACCTCAATCTTCAGATCTTTCAGCAAATTCAGAATTCACACAGGTTGACATGCAGTCAGAGCACCTGCAATATATTCAGCTTCACAGGTTGACAGAGCAACAATAGGTTGCTTCTTGGAACACCAAGAAATAGGACCTCTCAGAAATTTGAATAAGTACCCAGAAGTACTTCTTCTGTCAACTTTATCTCCACACCAATCAGAATCAGAATAACTCAGAAGTTCTGATTCGATCTTTTTTCCAGACGGAAATAATACTCCATATTTCAGAGTTCCCTTCACATACCTCAGAATCCTGACTGCAGCTTGGTAATGAGACCACTTTGGTTTGCTCATAAATCTGCTAACTATTTGTTGGCTGAAGATTTTGATGATACAGTTCGAAATGAAGCAATATGGATGTTTCGTTGGAATAAAGCAAAATGTTACAGTTCGGAATGGTAGAAGCGGTTCTTCGAACGGACATGTCAAAGCTCGGAGCTTCGAGTGACAGTTGTGAAGATATATTTAAAAGAAGCCTCGAAGTGGTAACGAGACTGTGTCTGTGAAATGAGTTCGAAGCGAAGATTGCCAAGGCATTTGAAATTCAAACGCGAGCGGGATGTTGGAATTCAAATATATATGCGCTGGAGAGTTCGAAGATGCGTGGAAGCTAGAGAGGAGAAGTGCTCTGCATGTTCCGAACGTGGAAAAATCTTATAAGCAAGACCGTTATGGTCGAAGTAGTATAAATAGAAGTCTTAGTGTTAGGATTTCGTGTGTCATATCTATTGTACAAAATTCAGTAAACATTCAAAATACCACATGGATAGGGAAACGAATGCTCGAACAATGTACGTATGATAACACCAAACATTTATAATTCAGTAAAACTCTTTATCTTTTCCAGTTTATCTTCCATTTTCATGTCAATGTCATTCAAATACCTTTACATTCAAAGTCATTTACTTATTTCTTGCATTTAAACGCTTTTCTTCTATTCGAATCCTTTACATTTCAGAAACTCTTTTACATTTCATGCTTTTATATTCATGCTTTTTACATTAAAGTATTTACATTCAAAGTCATTTACTTATTTCTGCATTTAAACATTTCTTTGCAATCGAATCTTTATTCATTCAATTCAGTTTCGTATTTCTTTACTTGATCATGTCATTAGGTTCTTTTAACATGGTAATCGAAGTGAATTGAACGTCTATAAAACATTCTAAATACAAATCCTAACTATGAATATCAGTTTTGCAATTAGATTTACCCAAACGACCAACACCCCATAGGATCAATCTAGTCGATCCTGCAAGTTACCAGAGAGATTAAATAACATTCATTAAGATTATTTGCTAGTTTGGAGGACTAGCGGTTGTTTACCAGAAATCACTGTAAACACTATTCCAACTGCATAGCAAATATCAGGTCTGGTATTACACAAATACCTTAGAGAACCAACCATCTGTTTGAAGGTTGTAGCATCCACATCCTCTTCATCAGAATCAGAATCCAACTTTTGATTCGTATCAACAGGTGTGATAGTAACCTTGCAATTTTCTAGCTCAAATCTCTCCAGGATCTCTAGTTCATACTTCATCTGATGTAAAATGATTCATTTCTCAAAGTATATAAATTTCATCCCTAGAAAGAAACTTATTTTTCCAAGATATGTCATCTCAAACGCATTCATCAGAACTTTCTTGAACTCAGCTATCTCTTGTTCAGAACTTCCTATGAGTAATATGTCATCAACATACAAACATACCAGAATCATATTACCTTCTGAAGTGTGTTGAACATAAATACCATACTCTATCTCACACTTCTGAAACCCTTGTTCCTTGAAAAATGAATCAATTTTCAAGTTCCAAGCTTTGGGCGCTTGCTTCAATCCATACAATGCTTTGTGTAATTTGAACACCATCCCTTCCTGATTCATTTTCTTAAATCCAGGAGGTTGTGAAACGTACACCTCTTCTTGTAATAGACCATTCATAAATACAAATTTTACATCTAAATACATCAGAGACCAATTCATGTTAGCAGCTATTGCAATCACTAGTCTGATTGTTTCATGTCTCGCTACAGGTGCAAACACTTCAAAGTAATCCAGCCCAGGCTTCTGTAGGAAGCCTCTTGCTACTAATCTCACTTTGTGTTTGCCAATTGATCCATCTGGCTTTAGCTTCTTCTTGAAAACTCATCTGACGCTGATGGCTTTCTTGCCTTTTGGAAGTTCTGTCAGCTTCCAAGTCTTGTTTCTCTCTATAGCATCAAGTTCTTCTTTCATGGCCTGTAACCAAACTTGTTGATTAAGAGCCTCTTCCATACTCACGATTTCAGAGTCTACTAACATTGCACACTGAATAACTTCTCCTTCAGAGTCTACTTCAGTGTCTTGCAACATGTCAAATTCTGCAAATCTTCTTGGGATGCTTCTGACTCTTTGTTGCCTCTGAACTGGACCTTCAGAACTTTGGACACCAGAACTTTTCCCTTCAGAAGCACTTGCTTCAGCAATTGGAGTTTCTCCAGAACCTTCCCCTTCAGAAGCACTTGCTTCAGAAATTGGAGTCAGAGTCAGAATCATCTTCTCCTTCTGTATCTTCTTCAGAGTCAGAGTCTTTACTAGCTTCAGAAACATGTATTTCTGACCTTTCTTCAGAAGTTCTATCATCAGAGTCAGGACAAGACTTTTCCCAATTCCAAACTTCTGATTCCTCTACAATGATGTCTCTGCTGAACTCAACTTTGTTAGTTTCTGGACAATAAAGTTTGTACGAACCTGTACTGTGATACCCCACCAGCAACATCACTTTACTTCTATCATCCAGCTTCTGTCTTCTGGCTTCTGGGACATGTTTGTAACATACAGAACCAAATACCTTCAGATGACTAACACTCTTCTTATCTCCAGTCCACTTCTAAATAGGAACTATTTCCTTTAATTTCTTTGTTGGACATCTGTTGAGCACATAACATGCAGTTGCAACAGCTTCTCCCCACAGAGTATAAGGAAGCTTCTTCTCTTTCAGCATGCTTCTCACTATATCTAACAAAGTAAGATTTCTTCTTTCAGCAAGACCATTATGTTGAGGAGTATATGGAGCAGTAACCTCATGCTCAATTTCATTCTCCTCACAGAAACTTCTGAATTCTGTGGAGTTATACTCACCACCACCATCAGTTCTAAGAATTTTCAGAGTCTGGCCACTTTGATTCTCAGCCTTCAGTCTGAACTTTTTGAATTCAGAAAACACCTCGTGTTTGAACTTTATGATAGATACCCATGTCGTTCTAGTGAACTCATCAACAAATGACACAAAATATTTATTCCCTCCAGTCGATGCTACTGGAAACGGACCACACACATCAGAATGTACTACTCCCAAGGCATGTTTTGCTCTTGGAGCTACTTCTGATGCAAAGGGTAATCTTGGTTGCTTCCCTTCCATACACACTGTGATCGGTGGATCTGGAACTGACTGTTTAACGCTGGTTCGCGAAATGTTGCGGAAGCAAGAGTCGCCACCGTCTTTTATTTTCTCCAACATGGATAGGACAAAAGCACAGCAAAATTCCTTATGAGATAGTTTCTCGGTTCGGGAGATAGATTTATAGAAAGGGAAGGTGTTAGCACCCTTTCTATCCATGGTTATCCATGGGCTCTTAGATACTTGCTCATTTGTGTTTTCAAAATGTTTTCTTTTCAACTGTGGGTTTTAAAAAGTTTCTTTGAAAATTTCAGTTCGACTCTTGTATCGGTCCTCAAGAGTGTTTGAAAAATGCTTTCGAAAGCTTTTGAAAATGTGTCGGTGTGAAAAGTATTTTTTTTGAATTATTTTGAAATTAGAGCAAGTATCTAGAGTCGTCTACCTACCCTAAGGAATTCGTCTGTGTAGATGTCCTTTAAAGTAGTGCCATCCCACCATTGAGAGGTAGGTAGCACCACCATTGGAGATGTTCGGGTCAATTCGAGTTTGTAGGGACATGGTGATCACCAGAGCAATAGGAAGACACCTTAGAAGCTACCCTCATGCCAGGTTCCCGGATCATGAGGACTTACTAAGACATCCTCTACTCGACGATCACCTTTTGAGGCAAGGCAACAGTGAGGCGTACCCTAGGGGTGGTGTGTGCGATTGGTGTGTCGTTTTCATTTGCATTTATCTTGTCATGTTATTGGTGTTCTACGCTTGTTTTTATTTTTGTCCATACATTCTTTCATGCCATTATTTAACAGTTAAAAATATTGCGGGAAAGTAAAAATTCTAAGCTATTACAAAAGGCGCGGGTCCACATCGCCAAAATTAAACCAGGACCCGATTTGACGGAAAAATAAAGAAAGGAAAAGTGCGAGAAAATTAAAAGGTTACATGGCCTTGGGAGAGATACATAAATATTTAAGCGAAATAAAACAAATATGCGAATTGATAAGAAATTAAGAACGAGGGCGTTGGACCCTTTTTGCAAAATTAAATTAATGAGGAATTAATTAAAATTAAAAGAAAGAAAGAACTTGTTTTTTGGTATTTTTTTGGTATTTATGATTTAATATAAAAAAAAAGAATTGATTAAAATTAAATGCTAATCCTAAATCTATTTTATTTTAATTTATTAAGAAAACATTAGAATTTAACCTAAATTAACCCTAATTTTTATATACAAATTTAATTATAAAAAATAAATATCTAATTATTTAATTATTATGGAATAAAAATAAAAAGGATGAAAAATTATTAATTAAACCCTATTTCTACATTTTTTAGATTTTTTATTAAAAGAATTAAAATTGCAAACCTAATTTAAAACTAAATTCAATTACATGCAATTTATTTACAAGAAATACAAAAATAAAAAAAATATTTATTGTTTTTTGTCTTTTTCTGATTTTTGGTGGTATTTTATATTTTGTGGAGATAATTAATTAATTGAAAGCAATAATTAAAAAAAAGAAAATAGAAAATAATGAAAACAAAGAAAATAGAGAGAATTACAAACCAAGGGGGTTCAGACCCCAAATTAGGAGGTATCTTTAGAGATTTTAGGCCCATCAAGATATTGGTCCGTTTGACTTTTCACGCTGGCATGTGGATTCATTGACCCAAGCTTATGATGTGCTTCAGATTGTGGCCTTTGATTGGATCTCCAGGGGCACGTGGATGGCCAGATGTGACGGGTGTATGATGTGCGTTTACCCTGAAGCTGCATGTGAATATGGGTTGAAAAATAATATGGGAAATAATGAAGACCTGGGGCTCGAATCCAGGTCATGAGGATTAACAACAACAACGCTTGCCAGCTGAACTAATTTGCACATGTTAATATATAACAAACAACAAATATAATAAATAAAACAAGCGTTAGTGGGGCCTCTGCGCGCGAACTTTCAAACAGGCCAACCATCTCTTGCCACGAGTTCACCTTCTTCGTTGCATTTTATTTTCCTGAAACATGAATATCATAAGCAACGGTTTTTATGTGTTCTCTTAGGCCAGTTTTGGAAAAATAGCGATTAGCCCCAGGGGCTCTATAAATTGAGCGCGAGTATGGGTTCTTCTTCGTCCAAGTGCGCTGATCATGACCATGGTACTGTGGCCTGCTAATTTTATAGGACCAAGAAATCCCCAATTCGGAATCCTGTAAACCCTAAGAAAAGATAATGGTATTTTGGCATATAACGCGTAAAACTTCAATTAAAGCACCTGATTAGTTTGCAAACATCATTATAAACACAAACATAACAACAAAATATGTTAACAATGCATGTATGAGAGAAACCGATTCAGAAATTTCCTTTACCAACTTCAATGGTGATCTTGCGTTTTCTTGAGTATGGGGCTTGGGGAATGATTCAGTTATGTCCTATAATCCTCCAAGAAGCTAATGGAACACGTTTGGAGGCTTGAATCAACCTGCAAGTTAGTTTTCAGAATTGAGTTTTTTAGACAAAATTTCAAGTTTGATACTGGGTTTCTGCGCAGCTTCAATGGTTTTTTTGATTAGGGTTTTGTTCTAGCTTATGTAATGAATCAATTAGGTCAACAAACTTGATCAGAATCTCTTGCAATCATGGTTTTGAAGATTTGATTTTCAAGCATTGTTTTTTCAATCTTTTCCATGTGTTTTTGTACAAATTAAGATCAATTCTCTCCAAATCTTTCCCTATTTGATTTCACACGAATTATTGAGTAGATTACATGTGCAAAAAGATTTGTTAGGTTAAGTTAAATATTTTTCATATATTTAATTGATTTAAATGAATTATTATAAATAAAAAATCAAATAAATAAATAAAAAATGAAGAAATACTTCCCTTTGGGCCAAGTGGTCGTGCACATGCTTGGAATGATGAATTGTGGAAGAAAAATGGGCCCATTAGCAATTTTAGGTCATTTGAATCAATGTTGACTTTTCAAAATATCCAAAAATTTCCCAACTTCCACAAGGCATAACTTGCTCAATGTTTAAGCTTTTCTCATGTTCTTGGACATTTTGGAAAGGTCTTTGAGTCCTCTAACCAATGCCTTTGGTCCCATGTCATTTTGATTTACCAATCTCAAGTTATGGCTTTTGACTTAAAGTCCCTTTTTGTTGACTTTTGAAAATGACCTATAATGTTGAAATTGATAACTTTTTGTGAGAGCATTTCTTGGACTTGAAGTATGAAGATGAGTTGTAGGAAATGTATTTCACTTCAAAATGAGCTTTGGATGGAATTTTTCTGATAATCCATGTGAAAGTTATGCCCTGGTCAATTTCAGTTGACTTTTTCAGCTGTCCAAATAAGGAAACTTTTGCATCTTGATGATTTCTGAGCCAAGCTTTGAGAATCATGATAAAGCATTGATCAAATGATGTTTGTGGCTTCAAAATGATATGTTGACCAAAAATTTGAACTTTTGACTGTCAAATGACCATTTTGCCCCTACAGTTGACTGTAGTGCAATTAGGGTTTTGACTGTACAATTTTGAGCTGAATGTCTTGAAACTTGATATGAGGATGCTTGACCATATTTATAGGCATGTGAGACTTAATTGGACCTTTGGAAACTTCATTTTCTTGATCAGAACACAAACCCTAATTTTGACTGTTCAGGAGGCTCTTGCACTGTGCAACCCTTGGGGAATTTTGAAGCATGACTGGGCAATTTCTTGGAGAATATGGGAGGACAAATTTTGGGGTACAACACACACCTTGCATGAATTTTCAGGCTTATTGATTGTAGGAATTCCATGTACCAGATTCTTTGATTTCAGATGCCCTAAACTTCTGAAATTCAGATGACCAAATCTTATGTGCCACAACTTACTCTCCTTGACAACACTTGTTGCACTAAGACATTCAGAGTCTGCGGTTATAACATTCACCTTGAATGTTCTGTTCCTTCCCTGTTCTGACTCCATAATCAACTTCTGATTACAGTCATACAGCTTCAGAAGACTGTCCTTCATGGTAACTGAAAAACCTTTCTCAACCAGTTATCCCACACCTATCATATTGCTTTTCATGCCAGGTACATACCAAACATTCTGGATCACAGCTGCTTTCCCATTGTTTAGAATGATTCTGACATTTCCCATACCTTCTGCATTGAGGTATTTGTCATCAGCACATCTGATCTTTGTACTCTTCCCAGGGTCAAATTCAACCAACCACTTCTTGTTTCCAGTAAGATGGTTTGAACACCCTGTGTCCATATACCACCATTATGATGAATTCAAATCATCAGGTTCAGAAGCCAACAATAGCACAGGTTCATCATCAGAGTCTCCTCTTGCTATATTTGCTTCTTCTGACTTCCTTTCTTTGTTTGACCAGCAATCTCTAGCATAGTGACCAAATTCTTGCAACAGTAACACTGAACATTCTTCTTGTCAGACTTCTCCTTTCTGTTCTGGACATTCTTTTGCCTATCAGAGTTTGAAACTTCTGACTTTTGACCACCATTAATTCTCTTCCTGGATTCTAACCAAGTCTGCTTCTGATGCTTCTTACCAGAAGTTACTTTCAGAGCCTGCTGCTTTACTTCCCTCTCAGAAGTTCTTGCAGTCATACGCAACTCATGCGCCTCTAGACTACTTTGCAACTCTTCAACTCTCATGGTGCTCAGATCTTTGGAATGTTCAATTGCTACAACAATGTAATCAAACGGAGAAGTTAAAGATCTCAAGATCTTCTCAATAATTACTTGTTCAGACAGAGTTTCTCCACAAGCTTTCATCTCATTAGTGATCATAATCACTCTAGAGATGTATCCAGAAACCTTCTTGTTGTCCTTCATGTTGAGATTCTCATATTGCTTTCTGAGAGACTGAAGCTTCACCTTCTTCACTGATGCGTCACCACCGTAACATCTGACCATTGTGTCCCATGCAGCCTTTGCTGTTTCAGAATCAGCAATCTTCTCAAACACATTCACATCCACACATTGATGGATGTAGAACAACGCTTTCTGATCTCTCTTCCTCAACACCTTCTGTGCTATCTTCTGATCCTCTGTTGCATTTGCTTCTAATAGATTATAGCCATCAGTAACAAGTTCTAACACATCTTGAGAACCAAATAACACGCGCATCTGGATCTTCCAACGATTCCAGTTTTTTCCATCAAATACTGGAAGCTTGGAATGAATATCGCCGTTTGCGTTCATCTTCTATCTTGTGCAATTTACGCAACAACTCAATGAAAAAACAATGTTTTCCAAATTTCAGAGTTTCTAACCAGGAGCACTAGATACCAATTGTTGGAGCACAAGGAAGATAAAAGACAAAAAGAATATTTACTGATAGCTTCTAAAAAAGGAATTTACAAATGAATTACAATAACCTACTCCACTAGGCTATTTATACACACAAATTAAATCTAAAATATATCTTCTACAAAGATATAAGAAGATCTAAGATTTATATCTTCTAACAAAGATATAAACAATCTAAAAGATGTTCCTAAATATAAGTTAATATCTAATTAAATCTAAATTAATTCTAACATAAACTATCTTTCATAATCGGTTTCAATACAAAATAATAGTTAATGGTGTTAAATAGATGATTAATGAGTTGTGTTACATTATTATATTTGTTAACTATTTATAAAATATAAATAATTACATATTTTAATTAATTTTCTACTTTGTTATCGATTTTTAATGACAAATTTATATGATAAAATAATAACTTTGAAATAAAGTTTATTAATATTCTACAATATTAAATTTGTATCAAACTTATCCAATAAAAACTTTCTCAATCCACCATATAAAATATAAGAGATTTATCAAAAAAAGATTTAATAACATTCACTACAAGAAACATACTCCCCAGCGACGTGATTTAGTGACGTGATTATCATATCACTAAAACTTAGTAGTTGCGACGTGATAATCACGTCACTTCAATATTATATAAATTAAATAATAAAAGTAATACATAGTCAGCGTCAGTCTGTTTTTTTTAAATATAAAAGTTGCGACATGGGAAACACGTCACAACATAAAAAGTTGAATACAAAATATTAAAGTTGCAGGCGTTTTGAAGAGGGGAGTTTAAATATTTCAAAATAATATGTTGTGACGTGTTAAACACGTTGCAACTAATTTAGATGGTGTCTTTGACAAGATGCCATTCTGAACCATTCTGGAACGTGCAGATTAAGTGGAAAAATATAACCGTTGGGGGAGTTGCGACGTGGATATCACATGGCAAGGTTGCGACGTGGATATCACGTGGCAAGATTGCGACGTGATATTCACGTCGCTGATTGGTTTATTTTAAAATTATAACATTAGGGTTGCGACGTAAATATCATGTGGCAAGATTGCGACGTGATATTCACGTCGCTGATTGGCTAATAAACTTGCGCGTTCTTTTTCCAGAAACCATTGTGTTTCTTCAACATCTTTCTTTTCTTCTTTCTCTCTTCTGTTTTCTTCTTTCCCTCTTCTCTATTCATCGATTCTTCCATAATCAAATCTCAATTCCATCATTAATTTCAAATTTATTTTGTAACAAAGGTATAATATTTATTCAATTTATTTTTAAAAAAAACTGTTTTTATTGAAAACTATATATATATATATATATATATATATATATATATATATATATATATATATATATATATATATATATATATATATATATATATATATATATATATATATATATATATATATATATATATATATATATATATATATATATATATATATAACATTTTTTAATTACTACCAACAATTTTTATCATATATATAGTTTTTAATAAAAACAGTTTTTATTTATAGTCAAAATAGAATATATATTTATCTTAATAAAAAAAAATATTTTAATAAAAAACATTAACATGAATATAATAGGTAGGTATAAAAAATATTATTAATTTTTAAAAATATAATTATAAATAAAATATAATAAAAAACGAAATATATTATATATATTATTTTAAAATTGAGTAATTTATTTTTTAAACAAATTATATATTAAAAGTAGAATATCTTATATATGTGTATTTAAAATAAAATAAAATAGAATATAATTATATTTTGTATTTCTTAAAAGAATAATATCTTTGTTAAAAAAATTATGGTTAATATATATTCAATATGTTTATTAAACGTATGGTAAATAATATATATATATATATATATATATATATATATATATATATATATATATATATATATATATATATATATATATATATATATATATATATATATATATATATATATATATATATATATATATATATATATATATATATATATATATATATATATATATATATATATATATATATATATATATATATTTGCAAAATAGTTATAAAATTTAGTTATAGTTACTATAGTTAAATGTTTATTTATAGTTAATAAGATAATGATTGTTATAAATGTGCAGTATGGAATATTATGGTATGGCCGTAGTTGGATGTACGATAGATTATATTCAGGAAGACGTGCACTTAAACCCCATTTTATAGAAGGAGTTAATGAGTTTATCACGTGGGCGTTTGCTCAGGAATATTATCGAAGCAAAGGAGGAGTTAGGTGTCCCTGTCTTAAATGTGAATGTAGACCAATAATTAGTGACCCGAAAGAAGTAGCACATCCTTTGCATAGAAGGGGTTTCATTGAAAATTATTGGGTTTGGACGTATAATGATGAAGAACTGCCGAGTAACGTACCAGAGACTAGCAACACGCATGCTTCAAGTAGTCGACCACCTATGGAATATGAGGAAAACTTTAATTTGATCGGTGAGATGTTTGAGGATGCTTTTGGTGTGAACGTGTGACATATGACCAACCTGAAGATTTTGACGGGGAAGAGTTGTCGAATGAGGAAGCATAAAGATTTTATCAGTTGTTGAATGAGATGAATACACCATTGTTCGAGGGGTCATCAGACCAAAGTTATCAGTGTGTGAGATTATTGGCCGTCAAGTTAAATTGGAATGTTCCGGATCAACGTTTGGAACATTTCACAAAAATGATGTTGGATTCTACCGCAACAAAAGGAAAATTGCCTACAAGTTTTTATGATGCAAAGAAGTGGGTGTCGAAGTTAGGTTTAAAAGTAAGAAAGATTGATTGTTGCATTAGTGGTTGCATATTGTTTTATGACAACGAGTTTGGTACTCAAGATGGATTGTTGGAGGAATGTAAGTTTTGTAAGAGTCCAAGATATCAAGTTCGAAGTAGATCCACTAACATCAAGAAAAAGTGTGTAGCAGTAAAGTCCATGTTTTATCTTCCAATAATACCAAGGTTAAAAATAATGTTTGCTTCAATGCACAGTGCAAGTCAAATGACATGGCATGAAACAAACCGAACAAGTTCAGGCACTATGCGACATCCATCTGATGGCGAGGCATGGAAGCACTTTGATCGAACACATCATGATATTGCTGCAGAACCTGGAAATGCCAGGCTTGGATTATGCTCTGATGGTTTTTCCCCATATGTGCAAGCTTCGGGAAGTGCGTATTCTTGTTGGCCAGTTATTGTAACTCCTTACAACCTCCCTCCTGAGATATGCATGACAAAACCATACATGTTTTTGACGTGCGTCATTCCAGGGCCGTCCAGTCCAAAAGTCGGAATTGATGTGTAGTTACAACCTTTAATTGATGATTTTAAGAGGTTGTGGATTGGAGAATGAACTTATGATATATCCCGTAAATAAAACTTTACTTTGCGAGCTGCCTTGATGTGGACCATTAATGACTTTCCAGCATATGGCATGTTGTTTGGTTGGGGTACGCATGGCAAAATGGGTTATTCGTATTGCATGACATACACCAAAGCGTTTACGTTGGATAAAGAGGGGAAAAGCTCATGGTTTGACTGTCACCGTAGATTCCTACCAACAAATCATCCCTATAGAAGAAACAAGACAAATTTAAAAAAAAAACGAGTATCAGATCTGCCTCCGCCTCGATTGTCACCAGGTGATATATGGAACCAAGTTTGTGAACTACCAAAATTTACAGATACTGGCAAAGAATGTAGAATTGAAGGATATGGAGTCACACACAATTGGACAAAAAGAAGTATATTTTGGGACCTCTCGTATTGGAAAGATAATTTGTTACGCCATAATCTTGATGTTATGCATATTGAGAAGAATTTTTTTGATAATGTATTTAACACAGTGATGGATGTTAAAGACAAAATAAAAGATAACGAGAAGGCTAGACAGGATATCAAAATTTCGTGTAACCGGAAAGAGTTGGAGTTGAAGCCTCAATCGAATGGAAAATTATTAAAACCCAAGGCTTGTTTTAGTCTGACTTCCCAAGAAGCTAAAGCGGTTTTTCGATGGTTAAAATATTTGAGAATGCCAGATGGGTATTCTTCAAATTTAGCAAGGTGTGACGACGCTAACACTGGGAAGTTGCATGGTATGAAAAGTCATGATTACCACGTTTTTATGGGACAATTGATACCAATTGCATTTGGTTCACTACCCAAACATGTGCTTAATCCACTAACTAAAATTAGTCAATTTTTTAGAGATATTTGTGCGTCCACTTTAAGAGTGGATGACATCACTAAGTTGGACCGAAACATTCCACTCATTCTCTGTAAGTTGGAACAAGTATTTCCGCCTGTTTTTTTTACTCCATGGAACATCTACTTGTGATTGATGTATAAGTCTCTCCTGATGTCGAAGTTAGCACTCCGAGGAGTGATTGGTGTTTTTGTTTTTCAGTTTGTATTTGGGCCTGCATGCCCGTAATATTTGTAATATTCAGACATCCTCGACCCAAGTGGTTGTTGTTGTACCCCAAAATTTGCCCTCTTATTTCTCAAGGATTCTCCCACAAGATCTTCTATGACGTCAAGTTTGCAACACTGATACATCAATTCAGGCTTGGAATGGGCACAAGGGCAAATTGGTCAATTGTATACTGGAAAGTCAAACTTTGACTTTTTGGTCAACATTACATTCCAAAGATCAAATTTCATCAAGACATTCAAGAATATCAAGCTTGATCATCAAGAAGTCAAGAAAGTTAAAAGTCAACTTGAAAAGTCAAGATTTCCAAAACTTAGAAATTTTCTAAGTGTTTTTATACATGATAATTTCATCACTTCATTCCATTCTTTCACCAAGATGCAAGACGGTTCAAGAAAAACTTTCAATATGAAAGTTGTAGATCCCAATGAGATCTACAACTTTGCTTTGCTGATCAAATCCTAGAATTGCTTGGATTTTGAGTTATAAATTCATGAAGTCATGAAATTTTCATTTAAAACTTAGAGAAGTTTTCAGCAGTTTTGGTCAGGTTTTTATCCCAACTTCCTGGCCAATTTTCATCAAGTTCCAGTTTGATTTAACAAAAGTGGTCAACATGAAAGTTGTAGAAGGTATTTCAAAATTTCCAAAACATTCAAGAGCATGAATTTATCATATTTGAGCTTGGAGATTCAAGAGCATGAAGTTGAGCATCCATTATTGAATTGCAAGTTATTTTAGTGAAGAACACATAACAAAACTCTTATGATTTGCTGCATAATCTTATGTTGCAGGCTTCCTTGCTTGCAATTCTCATCATAATTTAATGCTTACACCCACTCTTGAGCTATTACCCAAGTGTTTAAACCATTGTCCAAAAGATCTTTCCATTTATGGCATAAAGGCACCATTGCTACTCTTGAAAAGCAAGCCTTTTGGTACAAAATTTGTCTTAAGCCCATACCTTGCTTGTTGTTGATTATACTCCACCATAAATCATGGGAAGTAGCTCCTCTATACCAACAACTTTGGTACTTTATCTTGGGACTATGGAGTACTAAACTTAGTTTGATCTTTGTAATCCAACCAAACTATAACATGCTGTTTTGAAAATCTAATCAACTCATATGCAAAAAACCCTTGCCTATAAGTAGAAGAAGCATTTGCAAGAGAAAGAGGTTAGAAAAAATAGAGAGAAAAGCCAGAAGTTTTGTTGTAAACTAGCCATCAAGATCCCATACTCTCAAAAAAGCCATAACTGTCCAAAAAAAGCTTCCACTCTTGAGTTTTGAAGTCCAAATATTTGGAACTCTCACATCTTGCAAGCTCTGTCCAAACATCTAAGCACCTCACATACATCACCTAGAAATTGTTCAAACTCAAGAAGAAGCTCCCACAACACCTCTGTTTTCTTTTCCAAGTTCAAGAACAGTCAAGACAACAACTCAAGCTAAAAGTATAAGATCCAGCTCCAAGGTAAGTTTATTGACTTTAGTTCTTCATTTCAAGCATCATTAATAATTCATTTTTGAAGACAAAATGTAGTAACCATTGTCCTTGAAGCTAACCTTTTATTTGTCTTCCTTTCTTTTCATTATGTGTTTAGAACTAACCCATGTATGCAACAAAACAATGTTGAAGTAACAAATGACAGTATGAGTCGACACATAGCCTTATGAGTCGATACATACTGCTATACAGGCCCAAAACAGAAGGAAAAAGAGTGTATGAGTCGACACAAAACATGTATGAGTCAACACATGCAGTGTATGAGTCGACACATACCATTATGTATCAACTCATACTGAGTTGATTTGGCAATACAAGGGCAAGGAAAGTTATGTGTCGATGCATATGAGCTTGCATCGACACATAATAGTTCAAAATGCAATTTTTCCTTCTTTTTACACTGTTTTTACATTTCCTTCATTGTTATTAGATATGGTTGTAATATTTAAGTTCCTATTTCATACCCATTTGTAAATTTTACCCCCATCCCCTAAACGATGTAATAGCGTAAGACTTTATTTTCTGTAATTTAACGCTTTCAAATACAAATGCTAGTAATTAGGGTTTTGTATGGAAAGACTAAAAACCAATCAATAGAAAACCCTAATCAAAGAAAAAAACAATGCATGTAAATAAATACACTTGCACAAAAACACCCCTAGGGTAAATCCACTTGGTTGCCTTACTAAAATATCCATATTACGCATGTGAGGTATCTTAACAAAGACGAGCAAAATACAAGATCATAGCCCCTCTATGACGCTATCTATATTGCCTTTCAAAATGATCTTAGTCCCTAAAGAAAAATGCTAAGATACCTTGCAATATTGCTAATCATGGTTATACGGTGACCCACGCCCGTCCCTTTTACATCCAAAGATAGGGTTACTTACTAAATCAATGATAAGATAACAACGTCAAAGGAAAAAGGAAATGAACATGAAAGACTTTTGAGTAGGTAGAATGCTCCTAGTTACTTGCTCCATTTCAAAACAAACACCCACACTTTCAAAACATCTTTCAAACTTGAAATTTTTTTCAAAAGATCAAACACTTTGTATACATTCTTATGAACGAGAATCATTACAAAGTTTTCCTAGACAAAAGCCTCTTTACAAAATACTTTCAAAAACCACACAAAGCACATTTTCAAAAAAAAACAAGTGATCTAGCAAGTAACTAAGAGCCCATGGAAAACCATGGATGAAAAGGGTGCTAATACCTTCCCTTTTCATGATCTACCCCCCGAACTCAAGAAACAATCTCAAAGGTCTTTCCTGTGCTTTTTCACCTTTCCTTTTGGATAAAAGAATAGTCGGTGGCGACTCTTGCTAACCACAACATTTACGATGAAATGCAAAACAACCAAGTCAGTTCTCCCACCGTATCAAAAAACTAGTGACTCTGCTGGGGATATTTGTTAAAAGTGGGGTTACCTTAGGGATAGATCACCTTTGTTTGCTTTCATTGTTTGATTTGTATGCTTTACATTTTGATTCTTTGTTTGGGTTTAAATCCTCTACCCGAATTTGGGATACCTTATAGGTAAGTAGCAATACGTTTTGGAAACTGTGCGGGGTACACCGACATGGTCTAAGCAATAGCTACGTTAGTGTGACATATTTGTGGTTACCGGTAGCCCTTGAGTAGTCAAGGAGAATACGGGGCCGCTGAGTGATGTCATAAATCACTAACTGACTTTAGAATCTTTACTCGACCAACTTGGCCATTAAGACGTAGTGAGATGACCAGCATTGGTGCAGTCCGAAGTTGGTAGATCCTCGATACTACACTCGTTGAGGTTTGTTTTTTTGGGATATTTCGGTCGCCATTAAAGAGGCTTACGCTGAAACAATACCCGAGAAGATAGACCAGTGATATTGAGCTCCTTTAGAACCCGGTTACTATTTCTAGGACAGGTTTGAGCCAACTAAACTTCAAGAGGGTATTTACCTATGAGACTCCATGCAAGCCTGAACCTAAGGATTTGTTTGCCTTGTTTGTATATATTTACTTGTACATAACATCATAAACATCATAACATCATACTCATACTCACTAACCATTTCAAGGATTTTTGGGATTTATCTTTGTTCTGTTTTGTAGAACATGGATTCTATTCGCAGGAAAACCATTCAAGTCAATCTCTTAAGGATCCCTCCTCAACTCAAATAGTTAGCATCAAGGGTTCCCGAGAATTCTCCATTTACCTAAAGACATGATTGCCTCCTAAACTTGGTTACCTCCAACACTGATGAAGATATGATGAAGGTGTTTTTCCAATTCTTTGATCCTCTACACCATTGCTTCACTTTTCCCGACTATCAACTTGTGCAAACTTTAGAAGAATTCTCCCAACTCTTGAGGATCCCCATTCTCAATCAACTATCCTTCAACGGTATGGAAAGAGATCCAAAACCTGAAGAGATTGCTCAAGCCCTACACTTGCAACAATCTGATGTCACAACGGGAAGCAAAGAGTGGTGTCAAAGGTTTCTTGGCCAAATTCCTGTTTGAGAAAGCTCAAGATTGTTGGAACTTCTTGGATTTGCAAGCTTTCGAGGAAATTGTGGCCCTTCTCATCTATAGGATGGTTTTATTCCCAAATCTTGACCAACTCATAGATGTAAACGCCGTAAAAATCTTCATGTCTCGTAACACAATGCCTACTTTGTTAGGAGACATCCTACATTCTTTTCACTCTCACACTGTGAGGAAGAGAGGTATCCTCATGTGTTGTACTCCTCTCTTGGAAAGATGGTTTATTTTGCATCTTCCCCAATCTGTGTTGAAGAATGAGCAAGGTTCAAGATGGTCCCATAGGTTGATGACGCTCAGTCATTCAGATATTCATTGGTGTTCCCGCTCTTTGGAGAATGTTACTATCGTCGACCGTTGTGGAGAATTCCCTAATGTCCCTTTGCTTGGAATTAGAGTAGGTATCACTTACAACCCCTGCTTAGCCCTACGACAGTTTGGTTACGCCCGGAGGGATGGTCCCCACGAGATGCTTATCCAAGGAGTGGTATTTGACTACGAGAATGACGATCAAGGTTACCATCAGAGGTTTATCCGAGCCCGGAGGATGTTGAAAAAGGTGGATAGCAAGACGTTAGGACACAAGAACTCTATTCCCCTCGAGCCTTACCTTAAATGGGTGCGAGCTCGTGCTCAGAAACTTATGATGCCTTATCCCCCCATCTTACCAGTCATCGTGGAGCCTGTGGTCGTAGGAGATGTTCCCTACACTATCCTCCATCCCGACATGCCTATATCTCTCGAAGACTTGCAAAAGGGTTGGATTCAGCTTAAGAAAGAACAAGATACTTTCGAAGCTCAATTCTATGCTAGTGAGAAGAGGGTCTTGGAGCTTACAAAGCAGCTACAAGAAGAGCAAAGTGTGAACGCTTATCTCGCTCCAAAGAGGATGCATTCGGTATTTTTATCTTAGAAAGTTATTTTGTAAGCCCAAGAGGCATGATGTAATCTTTCTTGTTTTGTTTAATGAAAATTAACGTTTGTTCATTCTTTTGTCTATACAAATTTAAATCTCATTAATCCTTGAAATCATTTGCATATACATATTCCATGCATCATAACATGCCAGGTTTTCACATAACAAGTTTCCTTATCTTTCTGCTGTTTATTTCAGCAAGATGGATCTAGAGAAAACTGTGAAGGATCTCCAAGCCCAGAATTCTCAGTTTCAGGAGACTCTACTAGCCCTAGCCAAGGGCAGCAAGATATGATGGCTTTGCTGGCTGTTAAGAAGAAGCCAAATGTGATCGGTGGATCTGGAACTGACTGTTTAACGCTGGTTCGCGAAATATCGCGGTAAGCAAGAGTCGCCACCGTCTTTTATTTTCTCCAACAAGGAAAGGACAAAAGCACAGAAAAATTCCTTAAGAGATTGCTCTCGGTTCGGGAGGTAGATTTATAGAAAGGGAATGTGTTAGCACCCTTTCTATCCATGGTTATCCATGGGCTTTTAGATACTTGCTCATTTGTGTTTTCAAAAATGTTTGTTTGCTTTTCAAGGTGAGTGAGTTTGAAAAAGTTTCGTTTAAAATTTTCAGTTCGACTCTTGTATCAGTCCTCAAGAGTGTTTGAAAAATTGTTTTTGAAAGCTTTTTGAAAAGTGTAGGTGTGAAAAGAAGTTTTTGATTTGTTTTGAATTAGAGCAAGTATCTACGAGTTATCTACCTACCCTAAGGAATTAGGTTGTGTAAATGTCCTTAAGGTAGTGCCATCCCACCATTGAGAGGTAGGTAGCACCACCGTTGGAGGTGTTCGGGTCAATTCGAGTTTAGGGACAGTGTGGTCACCAGAGCAATAGTAGGACACCTTAGAAGCTACCCTTATGCCATTGATCCTTTTTTATTCCGAGGCAACTTTTCCGAGGCAACTTGTTTTGAGGCATTTGGATCAACGGACATAAGGACTTACTAAAACGTCCTATACTCGACGACCACGTTTCGAGGGGCAAGGCAACAGTGAGGCGTACCCTAAGAGTGGTGTGTGAATTGTGTGTCATTTTCAGTTTATGTTTTATCTTGATCATGCATTGAGTGAGCTACGCTTTGATTTTATTTTTTGCCATTCATTCTTTCATGTGCTTAACAGTTTAAAGGTGCGGAAATTAAAATGCGGAAAATAAAAGTCCTACGCTATTACAAGGCGCGGGTCTATACATCGCCAAATTAACAAAGACCCGATTTTGAATAAAAGTGCGGAAAGTAAATGTCTTAATTATCTATTACAAGGCTTTGGGGCAAATACATTATATTTAAAAAGGAAATAAAAATAAATAAAGATAAATATGCGAAAAGAAATTAGAATCGAATGTGAGGGCGTTGGACCCTTTAAAGAAATTGAATTGAAATTACAAATTAATTAATGATTAAATAAAGAAAAGAAATTATTTTTATGTTTTTTTGGTATTTATGAAAATAAAGAAAATTAATTGGAATTAAAAGTTAAATAAAACCCTAATTCTAAATTTGTTTTTAATTATTAAAAAAAATTGTTTAAGTTTAACCTAATTTAACCCTAATTAATTAATTACAAGTTTATTTACTAGATAAATTAATAGTTAATAATAATAAGAAAAAAAACTTAATTATTGAGAAAAAGAGCAAAATGCTAAAAAACCTAATTTTTATGTGTTTTGGTTATTTAGGAAAAAAACATTAAAGTTAAATCTAAAATTAAACTAAATTGATTATTGGCATTTATTTACAAAAAATATTAATGGTTTAAATATTAAATAAAACATATTTTTATTTTTATGATTTCTGATTTTTTTGTATTTTTGTGTTATAAAAATTAATTTGGTGAATTAAAAGAAAATAATTAAATTAAAATAAATAAAAGAGAAAAAAAATGAGAGAAAGAAAATACAAACACAGGGGGGTTTTTTGAAGCAATTTGGCCCATTGCAATCCAGGCCTTGTTTGACTTTTTATGGTCACGTGTGCCTCAGTTGACTAACGTGCATGGTGGACTCCAGGTTCTGGCCTTTGGATTGGGGCTTCAGGACGCGTGGCAAGCCAAGGCGTTGGGTGTATGGTGAGCCCTGGAATGTGCACTGCATGGAAACATGTGAAACAAAATAATAGAAATAATTTGAGGGGACCTGGGATTCGAACCCAGGTCCCAGTGTTTACCAAGCCATCTGCCTACCAGTTGAGCTAGTTGCGCGTTTTGGATATAAAATGGAAAATAAATAATATAAAACAAAACAAGAATTAGTGGTACACAACCAAAAAACGCGCCAGAATTATGAACCATCCAATGACAACAAGCCACGCTAGCTTTCGTCTCCGTTTCTCCCTGTAACAAAATGAGATAGCGGGGGTTTTAAACCCCCCCAAAACAACACCTTCCAAAAAATAGCGAATAGCTCATATGCAAACATAAATAGGGCGCGAATGGTGGGTTAGTTTCGTCTGGATGTCCTGAATCCAATGGTACTATTTTGGTTGGCCAATTTTTCCAGATGCGTAAAACCCCAAAATTGGAGCTCTGAAACCCTAAGAAAAATCCATGGTGAATTCTTGTTCAGGCGCCTATATTTCAATTGGGTGGTACCAATAGCTTCAGAGAGTCCTCATTAGTGCAAATTAAACAAGAAAAATCATTAAAAATGCATGAACCATGTTATGTATTTCTGGAAAAAATGACAAACCGTATGGCTTCGTGTGACTGGTTTTTTGCGCGTTTGGGCTTGATTTTGATTGCTAGAGCTTCCTTGGGATATCAGGAATGTATTTGGATTGGAATGGAGGCTTGAGAGGCACTGCAACTAGGTTTTCAGATTTCAAGTTTGTGTGACAATTTTGCAATTTTGTATGGCCGTTTTTGGAGCTCTTAGGTCGTGATCTTGCTTGTGTTAACTTGTATACATGTTATGTAATGTGTTTTGATAAGAATTATGGCCAATAATGCCTTGCGTTCATGCTTAAGATTTTGCTATAAACTCCATTAAAACACCTTCCATTTTTGAGCCAAATTTGAATTCTTGCTAGCTTTAGCCCTTTGCACGAATTTGGGATGTGTATAATGGTGGTTAAAAGCTAATCAAAGCAAGATATGTCCCTTAATTAATCTTTTTGATTTTCATTTGATTTTAAAAGATTTAAAATGAATTAAATCCAATAAAATCAAATAAAAATGAAAAAAATAATTTTAAATTTTGAAATAAAATGTGGGACACGTGGGAAGCATGGACAAGCTGATTCAAGTGGAAAAAGTGGGCCCCTTTTGTCAAAAATGAAATTTCAAGGATAAATGATTTTGGCCATTTCACAAAAATTTCCCAACTTCTCCAATGCATATCTTGCTCAATTTTGAAGTTATGAACATGTTCTTGGACATTTTGGAAAGTTCTTGAAGTCCTCTAACCAATGTCTTTGGTCCCATGTCATTTTGATTTACCAATCTCAAGTTATGGTCTTTGACTTAAAGTCCCTTTTTGTTGACTTTTGAAAATGACCTATAATGTTGAAATTGATAACTTTTTGTGAGAGCATTTTTTGGACTTGAAGTGTGAAGATGAGTTGTAGGAAATGTCTTCCCCTTCAAGATGAGCATTGGATGGAATTTTTCTGATGAACCATGAAAAAGTTATGCCTTGGTCAAGTTACAGTTGACTTTTCAGCTGTCCAAAAATAGAAACTTTTGACACCTTGATGATTTTTGAGCCATTCTTGTGAAATCATGATCAAGCATTGATCAAATGATGTTTGTGGCTTCAAAATAAGATGTGGACCAAAAATTTTTACTTTTGACTGCCAAATGACCATTTTGCCCCTACAGTTGACTGTGGAGCAATTAGGGTTTTTGGCTGTGCAACTTGACCTTGTGAGCCTTGAAACTTGACATGTAGGTGCTTGACAATGTGTATGAGCATATGTGACTTGATTGAGCCCTTGAAAACCTCAACTTCCTTGCAAGAACCAAAACCCTAGTTTGACTGGCTTTGGAGGATGGTTGACTGTGTAGCCCTTGAGTAGACTTTGAACCATTTGCTTGTCATAACTTTGAAGATTATGGGAGGGCAAATTTTGGGGTACAACAGTTGCCCCTGTTCAATATTCTTAGACCTGAGGATGTAGATTGGCTTGTGTGCCTTTTGTGATCCGAGGGTGGAAGATGATTGAACATTAGAGTGCCCGGAAATTTGCACTCACATAGTAGAGTATCAGCAGTGTGATGTTGGGAATGGGCTTATAGATGCCATTTGGGACTGTGATGGATAATTGTGGAGATGGGCTTATAGATGCCATCGGGAGGTGTCGATCGCGTAAGAGATTCCTTAGCGAGAACTTGCGTACCTGAGAAAGAAAGAAAATTACCTGGTCTGTTATAGGAGTTGACTTTCAAACTCTTTATGTAGACGTGCCCTGGCTGGATATAGGAATCGAATCTTTAAACTCTTCAGACGTGCCCTGGCAGGATACATGAATCGAGTCTGGAAATGTAGTCGTCAATAGATACACCCTGGCAAGATACAGGAATCGGATCTTCGAACTCTTCAGACGTGCCCTGGCAGGATACAGGAATCGAGTTTGGTACTGCAGTTGTCAACAGATACACCCTGGCAAGATACAGGAATCGGATCTTCGAACTCTTCAGACGTGCCCTGGCAGGATACAGGAATCGAGTCTGGTACTGTAGTCGTCAACAGATACACCCTGGCAAGATACAGGAATCGGATCTTCGAACTCTTCAGACGTGCCCTGGCAAGATACAGGAATCGAGTCTGGTACTGTAGTCGTCAACAGATACACCCTGGCAAGATACAGGAATCAGATCTTCGAACTCTTCAGACGTGCCCTGGCAAGATACAGGAATCGAGTCTGGTACTGTAGTCGTCAATAGATACACCCTGGCAAGATACAGGAATCGGATCTTCGAACTCTTCAGACGTGCCCTGGCAAGATACAGGAATCGAGTCTGGTACTGTAGTCGTCAACAGATACACCCTGGCAAGATACAGGAATCGGATCTTCGAACTCTTCAAACGTGCCCTGGCAAGATACAGGAATCGAGTCTGGTACTGTAGTCGTCAACAGATACACCCAGGCAAGATACAGGAATCGGATCTTCGAACTCTTCAGACGTGCCATGGAAAGATACAGGAATAGAGTCTGGTACTGTAGTCGTCAACAGATACACCCTGGCAAGATACAGGAATCGGATCTGGAATCACGACAGTTGATAGCAATTATCTTTGTATTAACTTATGTCCTGAAAAGACAAAACGTTAGTTGTATGTGATGTCATGATGTATGACATGCGTGATGAGATTATATGTTCATGATGCGTATATGCATGCTATAATGTATGAAGATGCAAGGTTTATGAATGCATTTTTTCGTCTTAGGAAAATAAATCCTTGACGGATGCTGGGAAGTCAAATCCTGGGCTGATGTGAATAGCATTCTCTGTTTCCACTGGGGAGTGATGGCTGCAAGGATACCGGTAGGAGAAGATGACTCCGTTGGGGAATAAACTTGGAGATTACTCTGTGGGGGAAAATTATTCTAGCGATCTTGCTGGGGAACAATACTCTGTGGGAAGAGAGGTACTCTGTTGAGATGTTGATGATAACTTCGCTGGGGATACCGTTGTTATGTTGGAAGTTTTAATAGACTCCGTTGGGGATAAGAAGACTTCGCCGAGGATGATCTTTCCGTGGCTTTTGGCTGAGGATAACCCAGTTATATCCTGGTAGGGAAATAACCTTTGAATAAAGCCGGGGGACGCGTTCGTGCTCTGCGAGGGATAAGCTTCCAGAATCTACTGGGGATAAGCTTCGTGCTGGGGAGATGGATTGAACTTTCCTGGGGAAACTTCTGGACTGGACTCTCCTGGGGAAATTCTTGAGATATACCGGGGAAGTGGCTCCACTGAATGTCTAGTATACCGCCGGGGAACAATCTTAGACCAAGACTGTCGGGGATGCTTGTTAGGAATGTTCGTATATTGTTGGGGAATGTTGAGATCTGTTGGGGATACCCAACTTCCTTAAGGTTTGATAGAGTAGGCTAACTCTGCTTGGGGAGAGTGTATTGACTTGCTGGCTCACTCTCTGGGGGATTAAGATATCTTGGTTCTGTTCTTCAGCTGAACTTACCTTGGTACCTTGGTGGATATAGCAATTAGATCTCTTTAGACAACTCATTATTGCCCCTGTTTCTAATGTCACTTGTAATTAATCCTTTGTTTCGTGTGCAAACATTTATGAGTTAGCAATTATTGTCAAATGCATATATCACAAATTGAACCTTGGACGTTCTTCGCAAAACAAAACAAAAAAGGAAAAAACAGTTGGCAATTTTAGCTGAAGAGTGAATTTATATTGATTTTTGAATTTGCCTGTAAATAGGCGTTTTATGTACAAGAGGCTGACGTCCTAGTAAGAGAACGCCGCCGAACAAAAGAGTTTATACAAATTTGTGCAAAGAAAACAAAACAGCTGTGTGAAAAGAGTAATCCCACTGGGTTCCAACTCTGCTATCGCCTTTATATCTTCGAGCGTCTCATCACTTTGCTGCTTAGTTGACGATGAAGCTGATTGATCGATGCCGTTTGAACTTGATGTTGATACCGGATTCTGGATACAAAGTGATCCAATGAGACATAGTATTACGCTTTATCCCTAACTTTTGCCTGGACCGCCCTTTCGGGTTTTCGGTCCACCGGGATACCCATTTTTGCCCAAGCCGCCTTTTCAGGTTTTCGACTTGCCGAGTGTACAGATTTTTTTTTCATTTCATCCCTCATTTTGCCCGAACCCTTTTGGTTCGCCGGGAAGCCCTAATTTTTGCCTAGGTATGTCAACCTAGCGGGTCTTTTATCATACGTAGTATCTTTTTACTATGTCTGTATTGGCGGGGTGAGGAAGGTCGTCACCATCCATGGTAGTTAGAATCATGGCTCCTCCTGAGAACACATGTTTAACCACAAATGGCCCTTCGTATGTGGGGGTCCATTTGCCCCTGGGATCACTTTGAGGAAGGATGATGCGCTTGATTACCAGATCCCCAACTTGATACTCTTGTGGTCTGACCTTTTTGTTAAATGCCCTGATCATCCGTTTTTGAATTTTTTTTATTAATAACCAAGTATTAAAAAAATATTTCGCGAATAACCGGGTTTCGGAAAAATTTACGCAAATAACCATGTTTGAGATGGCTCCACAAAGGAGGAGCCATCTCATTTGGCGCATCCTCCTCATTTTATAAGGGAGGCGCCATCTCATTTGGCGCCTAAGGGCAAATGGCAAGCCCTAAGCCAAATGAGATGGCGCCTATGTGCAAAAATAGGTCAAATTTTTTTTTTTCCTTTCCTGCGCGTTGCGTATTAGACAGAGATAAACAAAATTGATTTTTTATTTGAAAAAAAATAATTACAGTCAACTGTTTTACATTTAAATAACAGTAAAAAAATAGATACAAAAAATACTGGAAAAAAAAATATACATCAATGATCCCCAGGAACCCGGTAATGACCCCCAGTTCCGCATCCCCGTCCTCGCCTTTCTCTTGCTGGGTGCCATCTCGTTTCCTGTTGCGGCAAGGTCGATGGCCCAGCGAAGTCAATGCGATCCGAATCCATAAAATCAGTAAGATCTCCATATCTCGAAGATCCGCTCTGGTACAGTCGGTTACCCATACCCTCGAAGTTTGGTCGTGTTGGCGGTGGGTGGGGTTCCATGGTTGGTCGGTAGCATTGGTCGTCTGAGTATGGGGGGTAGAAAGGAAATGGATCTTGGGGTGTTTGGTACTGTGGATGTTGGGTTGTTTGGTGATATGGTGGTTGATGGTAGGTTTGGTCGGGTTGGTCATAATCTTCTGACATTCCCATATCAGGGCTAAGGCTGGATGTTGAGGGCCCCATATTGGGATATGTTGAAGACTGAAATTGTGTATGGGGTATGTGGGTTTGCTGGTATTGGGGTTGGTATTGTGGTTGGGTTTGAGGCATATCTGGGTATTGGTAGTTTGGCGGTGATTGTGGTTGGTAGTACGGCATTTGGTTGTAGTTGTGTTGTGGTGGGGAATGTGGTTGTGTGTTTGTTGGTCTGTTTCTTCTTGGGGGTTGGTTTGAGGTTGATGGATTTTGGGTTTGTTGGTGGGGAATCGAGGGTTGTGCCCATTGTGTGCGTGGGTCAACCAAGTACCTCGGATGAGACACGTGCATATCTGGGTTACTAACCGACCTGTACCACGACATATATTGATCGGTGTGTCGCATGTTACCTTGAGTAAGGAAAATAGGGGATTGCAAGATGTAGCGGTGACGCCTTTGCCACATTTTACACCATTCTGGAGCAAAGTCTTTCCAGTTGGTTAGATTCCACTGGGCGTCGACCCTTTTTAGATGCCAGGGGGACAAATCTGTTGGATCACTGGGTATGTCTTGGATCATTCCGAACTGCATCTTCACACGGTCATTGTGGTGCATCTCCACAATGTTGAACCGAATGAGTGCAGTCTTTGCAGTCCAAGTTGCTGCATCCTCTGGATTTGGAGAATGGTCCAAACCCAAATATGGTCTCCAGACGAACTGCGATAAAATTTAAATCAGGTAAGCGCAAAAGTAATGTATAAATAATTAAAATGAACAAAAGTTAAAAGCTACGACTTACGTCATCTGGGCCTAAGTGATCCAACAGATTCCGGTAGAGTGCGACATTGAATATGGGATTCTTGCCGTAATCCATACCCCTCACGCAGTACCTATAGGAAATGAGAAACATGTTATTTTTAGCATATATTTTGGAAAGAGAAGAATAGTTATAAATGCTATAACTTAATGACTTACTTTGTTGCGTAAGGGAAACCAAAAGTGTTGTTGTTGATGGGGTTTAAGGACTCCATCCTCCACCAACCCCAGGCTTGTAGTAAAAATGCGCACCCATAAAATGTACATTTTTCCTTGACTGCGTTTTTGCACAAGGCACTGTACAGGTGGGCTAATACTGCAGAACCCCAACTAAATTTTCTAGTTTTATCAAAATTGGTTAGTAAATGTAAGTACATGAAATTTACACTATTTCCCGTACTTTCGGGAAATAAAAAAGTACCAAAAAGTATCATAATATACGTTCGGGCTTTTACTACTCGGTCATTTTCTGAGGAATTTTCATTTAATTCCATACTTGCGTAATGCCGTTTCAGGTCAGTGAGTAGTATTCCCTGCCCTCTTGCTCCACCACCTTCTACCATGTCCCTACCCAACAGTTCTTCACATTGTGAGTTGGGTTGTTGAACCGACCCGTTCACCGCTTTACCGTCAATAGGGAGGCCCAGTAGCATGTACACATCTTCGAGAGTGATGGTACATTCACCTATTGGTAGGTGAAATGTATGGGTCTCCGGTCTCCACCTCTCCAACATTGCAAGGATGAATTTGGAGTCAATGGTGCAGTTGGAGATCTTTATCACGTGTCCAAAACCTGCATATTCCAGATAAGGGACGATAAAAGGGTCGGGGGCCAGGTATTTGTGCGAACGGATTCTGAATCTTTGTGTATCCTGAGATCATAATTAAACAAGAGTAAGATTAATTAAGATGAACAACACGTTTTTTAAAGTATGAAAAATGTATAACCAAAGAAGAGACTTACAAATGCAGCAATGTTTTCCCTTGTGCCTCTGTGAGTATCTCCCATTGTTAGAAGGGCCATTCTTCAGAACGCTTGAGAGAATGAAAGACTTAGGAAGAAATAAAGAGTATGATAGACTTAAGAAATATTTCGTAGCAGAGAGTGAGAGAGTGAGAGTTGTGTGGGTGTGAGAGATGTTTCATAAGGTATGTATTTATAGGCAAATAATTTTGATGTAGTGGTTGCATGCCTGCGAGGTGTCACATTTGCATGCTTAGGGAGTTACACATATGCATGCATGCATTTACAAATAATGTAAGGTGTCACTCTTGCAGGCTAGGTGGCAGCCCATGCATGTAATATTATTGGACAGTAAGGGAGGCGCCATCTCACTTGGCGAAATAGTACAAAAATGAATGTTGTCGCCACCCCATTTGGCGAATAAGAGGTGTCACGTTTTACAGCATTGTCTCAGGCTACGTGACAGCCTTTGGGATTCCTTTCTCTGTTGCATGCAAGGCCATTGGAGTTGATGGGTGGCAGGCTTACACAAAACATTTATGTGTGTAGAATAGGGCCAGGCTAGGTGGCAGCATAAGCCCATGCATGTAATATTATTGGACAATAAGGGAGGCGCCATCTTACTTGGCGAAATAGTACAAAAATGAATGTTGTCGCCACCCCATTTGGCGAATAAGAGGTGTCACGTTTTACAGCATTGTCTCAGGCTACGTGACAGCCTTTGGGATTCCTTTCTCTGTTGCATGCAAGGCCATTGGAGTTGATGGGTGGCAGGCTTACACAAAACATTTATGTGTGTAGAATAGGGCCAGGCTAGGTAGCAGCATAAGCCCATGCATGTAATATTATTGGACAGTAAGGGAGGCGCCATCTCACTTGGCGAAATAGTACAAAAATGAATGTTGTCGCCACCCCATTTGGCGAATAAGAGGTGTCACGTTTTACAGCATTGTCTCAGGCTACGTGACAACCTTTGGGATTCCTTTCTCTGTTGCATGCAAGGCCATTGGAGTTGATGGGTGGCAGGCTTACACAAAACATTTATGTGTGTAGAATAGGGCCAGGCTAGGTGGCAGCATAAGCCCATGCATGTAATATTATTGGCAGCCTTGGGGGGTTGCATCACTTACTTAATTGAAATATTTTGCCTTAGGTTGAACATAACATTCATTCACATAAACTGTAAAATTTTCCAACCTTCGAATCAGTCATCTAACCTTCAAACATTCCAGCATTCATACCTTCATATAATCAATAAACCCAAAACATTCCCACCTTCATACCTAAAACAATTCTACACAATGGCCTCTTCACCACAATTTGTTGTCAAAGCACATTTCAACGGTGAGACATACATGTGTCCCACAGTTGGGTTTTTGTTTAGAAACACCGACAATGTCCGATTTCTCTTAAACGGGAAAGCAAATTTCTCCTACTTTAAGAAAAGATTGGAGGCCAAACTTGAACGAGGCCCGGTATCCCAGATATTTTATCAGAGTCCAGTCTTTTTTGGAAACAATCAAGTCATATTTTATAAGGTTGCAATTCAAGATGACGAGGATTTCCAGAACATGATTTCCAGCCATGTCTATTCTGGAAACGACTCTATTGAGTTGTACGTTCTGTTTCAAGAGCCTCCAGTGACACAGGAGGTAGAGCCTCCGGTGACACAGGAGGTTGATCCTTTGGAGAATGAGCAAGATGAGGTGGATGCAGTTGATGATGAAGAAGAAGATAACGAGTTAGAGTTCGATGAAATGGTGAACGACGATTCTGACGATGATGGCATCCCAAGTATTCCTACCGACAAAATCTACACACCACCTACGCACATGACAAACTTCAACATGGGCGGAGATGAACCTTCTACGGACTTGTTTTTCCAACCGTATATGCAATCAGATGAAAATTTAAAAGAGAAGGACAAGTTTCGTAATAGAGAGGAATGCATAAGGGTCATCAAAAAATTTCACATGCTCAACTCGGTTGATTATAAGGTGGATCGTGTAAACCCGGAAAAGTACAAGATAAAGTGTGTCCACCCTGACTGCATGTTCAAGCTGACCGCTTCATACAGACTAAGGGGTGACTGCTGGGTCATAGGTTCTATGACTACCCATACTTGTGTAAGTTACACTCAATCACAAGACCACCGAAAACTCAACCATGATCTAATCTGTCAAGAAATCCTACCCCTGGTCAGCAACGACCCTTCTTTGAAGGTGAAAACAATCATCTCCCACATCACCACGGTTTTTAACTACACTCTGTCCTACCGTAAGGCGTGGTTAGCTAAGACTAAGGCGATTGAAAGGGTGTACGGAAACTGGGAGGAGTCATACCGAGAACTTCCCCGCTACCTAAATGCACTCAAGACATATTCTCCAGGTAGTGTTTATGTTCTGGAAACATTGCCAGCGTACGCTCAAGATGGTAGTCTACTACATGGCAACGGAATATTCAGTCGCGTCTTTTGGGCATTTCAACCATGCATCTCAGGGTTTGCATCATGCAAACCAATTCTACAAATAGACGGGACTTGGTTGTATGGGAAGTACAAAGGCACGCTTTTGATGGCAGTTGCACAAGATGGCAACAATAACATTTTCCCCGTTGCGTTTGCCCTTGTCGAGGGGGAGACCGGTGGTGCTTAGAGCTTTTTCCTGAAAAATCTTCGTACACACGTGGCTCCTCAACCAGATCTCTGTTTGATCTCGGACAGACATGCCTCCATTGAAAGTGCCTATAATAATCCGGCAAATGGTTGGCATGACCCTCCTTCTACGCATGTCTATTGCGTCAGGCATATCGTCCAGAATTTCTCGAGGGAGGTCAAGGACAAAACATTGAGGAAAGCGGTGATGAATGCGGGATACGCACTGACACAGACCACATTCAAATATTACCGCAACGAGATCCGTTTGTCTAACCCAGAAGCCGGTACGTGGATCGACAATATACCGGTCGAAAAATGGACAAGGTCATACGACAATGGCCAAAGATGGGGGCATATGACTACAAGTCTTATTGAATCAATGAATGGGGTATTCAAGGGCATACGAAACCTCCCCATCACTGCCTTGGTGAAATCCACGTATTTTAGGATGGCTGCGTAATTTGCCAAAAGAGGTGAAATGTGGTATGCGGTCTTGCAATCAGGACAACTATGGAGTGAAAGCTGTATGAAATACATTAAGGCTGAAAATGCTAAAGCCAACACTCACATGGTTACACGGTTTGACCGCCATAGCCACAACTTCATTGTGAAAGAGACAATTGACCACAATGAAGGCCTGGCAAGACAAGAATACAGGGTCATTTTACCTTCTCAATGGTGCGATTGTGGCAGGTTTCAAGCTTTTCGTATGCCTTGCTCTCATGTCATTGCCGCTTGTGCGCATACCCATCAAGACGCGCTTCAACTGCTCTCAAACGTTTATAAATCTGAAACGTTGCTCACTGTTTACAACAACAACTTTCCTTTGGTGGCAAAACCGGACTATTGGCCTGAATACAACGGTGATATAGTTTGGCACAATGACCAAATGCGAAGGAACAAGAAGGGTCGTCCCAAAAGCAGGCGCATAACAACAGAAATGGACGATCTTGACAGGTTGGAAATAAAGTGTGGTTTATGCCGTCAGGTCGGACACAATCGCAAAAACTGTCCGAATCGGGCGTCTGGCTCGACCACATAAATTTTGTAATACAATAAATCTTTTCAATATTTGTGTTGTAAACATTATGGGTTTTCCGTTAATAAAACTGTTCACACAATTTAAGAAATTCAATATAGGAAATTACATTAGGGTTTTCGCGTACAACAATGATTAACGATAATCAATCTAGGAAATTACAACTGTTAACACAATTTCATCTGACCCATGCATCATCAGCATTACATCACTGTCTGTTTTGACTTCCTCCAACCACACATTAGGTCTTCCTGTCGCATGCGAGGTTGTTGTTCGTTTTCGCTGGATCCTTCGAATTTTTTCCCCCTCGGCGATGTCTCCATCTAGCCACCGCATCAACTCCCGCTTCAGACGCTCCATGGAGTGAATGTGCCAGAATTTCATTTTCATCGCGGGTTTCGTGGCGGAGAATATTACGTAACCATCTCTGCTAAAAATCATAGGCGACGTCATTACGTAAATAAGGGAGTACAAAATAAAAATACAGTGCAAGAAAGTGTGAGAAATTTCAAAGAAACAGACGAATTATTTATAAAACAGCAAAAAACCCTAGTTTTGCCCTAGGCGCCAAGTGAGATGGCGCCTCCTCTCCTTTTTAAGGAGCATGCGCCATCTCACTTGGCTAAAAGCCAATGGAGGCGCCAAGTGAGATGGCGCCTAGGGCAAAACCCTAGGTGCATGCGCCAAATGAGATGGCTCCTCCTTTGTGGAGCCATCTCAAACATGGTTATTTGCGTAATTTTTTCCGAAACCCGGTTATTTGCGAAATATTTTTTTAATACTTGGTTATTAATAAAAAAAATTCTCCGTTTTTGGTACGTTTGACCATGACAAATAGCAGTGAGTCTCTTTTCGTCAATTAGGTTTAGCTGATCAAGTCGTGTCTGGATCCAATCATCTTCGCTCAGATCTGCATCCTTCATTATCCGGAGAGAGAGTATTTGTACTTCGATCGGTAAGACTGCCTCCATACCGTAGACCAAGGAAAAAGGAGTTGCCCCGGTTGACGTTCTTGCTGAGGTACGGTACCCGTGTAGAGCAAACGGTAACATCTCGTGCCAATCTTTATAGGTCACGGTCATCTTCTGCACAATTTTCTTGATATTCTTATTCGCTGCTTCTACAGCCCCATTCATCTTCGGCCGGTAAGGAGAAGAGTTGTGGTGCTGTATCTTGAATTGCTCGCAGAGCTCAGTGATCATCTTGTTATTAAGATTGGTACCGTTGTCCGTAATGATCCTTTCCGGGACACCGTATCGACAGATCAGATTATGCCGAATGAACCGTGCCACAACATTCTTGGTTACAGTGGTGTAAGAAGCTACTTCAACCCACTTCGTAAAGTAATCAATCGCTACAAGGATGAAGCGATGCCCATTGGATGTCGTAGGTTTAATCTCGCCGATCATATCTATGCCCCACATTGCAAAAGGCCAAGGTGCAGTCAGAACATTTAGAGGAACTGGAGGAACATGCACCTTATCTGCATAAATCTGGCATTTATGACATGTCTGAGAATGTTGGTAACAGTCAGCTTCCATTGTAGACCAGAAATACCCTGCCCGAAGGATTTTCTTTGCCATAGTGTGTCCACTGGAATGTGTTCCGAAGGTACCTTCATGCAGCTCCGCCATGATCCTTTATGCTTCAGTCTTATCCACACAACGCAGTAAGGTCGAATCATGGTTTCGCTTGTACAGGATGCCATTGCTAAGAAAGAACTTTGCAGCGAACCTTCTCAGAAACTTCTTGTCATTGACAGATGCACCTTCAGGGTATTCCTGAGCTTCCAAGTATCTCTTCACCTCATGGTACCAGGGTTTCTCAGTCACTACCTCAGCCTCAAGATCACAACAGTATGCCGGTTCGTCCAGTTTCCAGATGATGATCCGGGGAGCCTCATTGTCCCATTTGACTTTGAACATAGAAGACATCGTAGCTAACGCGTCCGCCAACTGATTCTCCTCTCTTGGGAAATGTTCAAAAGTTATCTCTGTGAAATGGGGGATCAATGTCAACACATACTCTCTGTAAGGAATAAGGTTCATATGTTTTGTATCCCACTCGCCTTTGATCTGATTGATCACGAGAGCGGAATCTCCGAAGACACTCAGAAACTTGATCCTTAAGTCAATCGCAGCTTGAAGTCCCATGATGCATGCCTCATACTCCGCCATGTTGTTGGTGCAGTTGAAACACAGCTGGGAAGTGAGTGAAGTATGAGTGCCTTGGGGGGATATGATCACAACGCCAATGCCGTTACCCAAAGCGTTGGAGGCTCCGTCAAAGTGCATAGACCATCGGGATCCTTCCTCAGGTTCTTCATCCGGTCCAGGTACTTCACAATCAGTCACTATCATGATGCTCTCGTCAGGAAACTCAAAGTTCATTGACTGATAATCGTCTACTGCCTGGTGTGCCAAGTGGTCTGCCAATACACTTCCTTTGATAGCTTTCTGAGTTGTGTACTGGATGTCGTATTCTGTCAAGATCATTTGCCATCTTGCTATTCTCCCAGACAGGGCAGGCTTTTCGAATATGTATTTTATCGGATCCATCTTTGAAATCAACAAGGTAGTGTGAGTCAGCATATACTGTCTCAGCCGGCGAGCAGCCCATACCAAAGCGCAGCAAGTTTTCTCGAGCAATGAGTATCGGGTCTCACAGTCGGTAAACTTTTTGCTAAGGTAATAAATGGCATGCTCTTTTCGGCCAGACTCGTCATGCTGCCCCAGCACAGACCCCATTGAGTTGTCAAGTACTGTCAGGTATAATATTAGAGGTCTCCCTTCAACCGGTGGCATAAGAATGGGTGGTTCTTGGAGATACTCTTTGATCCTGTCAAAGGCGGTCTGACATTCATCATTCCAACGTACTACCTGATCTTTCTTCAGCAGCTTGAAGATTGGCTCACAGGTAGCAGTTAGGTGCGAGATGAACCGAGCAATGTAATTCAGACGTCCTAGAAAGCCTCTGACCTCTTTCTCTGTCTTGGGAACTGGCATCTCTTGAATAGCTTTAACCTTGGCAGGGTCCACTTGAATACCCTTATCACTTACGACGAAGCCTAGCAACTTTCCAGATCTTACCCCGAAGGTGCACTTGTTCGGGTTCAACCTCAGCTTGTACAGTTTCAGACGGTCAAACAACTTCTGCAGATGGTCAAGGTGTTCCTCCTCAGTTTGGGACCTTGCAATCATGTCGTCGACATATACCTCAATCTCATGATGGATCATGTCATGAAATAAAGCAACCATGGCACGTTGGTAGGTTGCCCCAGCATTTTTCAACCCGAATGGCATGACCTTGTAGCAGAAGGTGCCCCACTGAGTAACAAAGGTAGTCTTTTCCATGTCTTCAGGAGCCATCTTGATCTGATTATACCCTGAAAAACCATCCATGAAAGAGAACACCTTATGCTGAGCAGTATTGTCAACTAGAACATCAATGTGAGGTAGGGGGAAGTCATCTTTGGGGCTGGCCCTGTTCAGATCCCTGTAGTCAACACACATTCTGACCTTACCATCTTTCTTCGGTACTGGCACCACATTAGCAACCCACTGAGGGTAAGAAGTCACTGCAAGAAACCCGACATCAAACTGTTTCATAACCTTAACTTTGATCTTCTCAGACATCTCTGGACGCATACGACGGACCTTTTGCTTAACCGGAGGGCAGTCTTCCTTGGTAGGCAAATGATGGACCACAATGTCAGTATCCAACCCAGGCATGTCTTCGTAGGACCAGGCAAAGATCTCCACATAATCATGCAACATCTGAGTCAACCATTGTTTTACGCTGAGCTCCAGATTGGCACCAATCTTGACTTCCTTCCTATCTGTCTCAGTACCCAGATTTATCGTTTCCACCGACTCTTCATGTGGTTGAATTGCCCTCTCTTCCTGGAGTAACAGTCTTGCAAGCTCGCCAGGCACTTCGCAATCATCTTCACCTTCGTCTTCGGCTAAGTTGATCGGATTTTCAAAGTCATAACTGGCAGTAGCAGAGTCATTACCAGTGAGATCCATAGTGGATTGAAACCTGTGTAGGTGAGTGTGTGTAAATACAGCTGCTTTGCAATATATATAAAGAAAGAAAGGGAGCGCAAGATTTGAAATGTGAAAAACGTCCAATGCTTTTATTCATGATATATGAAGGTGACAAACAAAAGCCCTCACAAACAGAACCACGGTGCCCGGGGTAAGACACCGGGCCATAAAGTTTCAAATTACTGTTTATTACAAATCCAAAACAAAGAAGTTCATTACTAGGTGACAAAAGTAATGGGTGTAAAGTCTTTTGCGGTCCAGTTGCTAGGTCCACCGTTGGCCGTTGGGTAGATCTAGCTGTCAAACTCTGATTCTTCCACTTCGTCTTCATCCCCAATAGCATTCACTCCTGGATTGGTGATGAGCACATGAGGTCTTCCAATCCGTGCCTTGCGCACAGCCTTCTGAGCCTCTGCAGTGAAACCCAGCCCAAACTTGTTAGTCTTAGGAGTAAAATCAGGGAGCTTGCCCCAGTTTGCATATTCACCTTTTTCAATCACAGCCCGGGCGTCCTTTAAGGAGGCCATCTTCAAAGGAGAAACCTCTTCAACCACTGCTTCTGCTGCTGCCAATGTTTGTGGCACCTCTTCAAAATGTTGAAAGGGGGTCTCAATGAACTCCCAATCCATTTCTACATACCTGAAGGAGTTGAGGTGGCTGACCATGTATTCCTCTTCCCCTTGCACTGTTACAATTTTCCCCCGGACAGGGTACTTGAGCTTCTGGTGTAGAGTGGAAGTCACTGCTCCAGCTTTGTGAATCCACGGGCGTCCCAGCAAACAAGAATAGGATGGACGGATGTCCATCACATAGAATTTTGAATCTAATACCTGCAAACCAACCCTGATAGGGATGTCAACCTCACCATGTACCATCCTTTTGGACCCGTCAAAGGCCCGGACAACAATGTTACTTGGTTTGAGCTCTAAACCTTCACAGTCCAGCTTGTCTAGAGCCTTCTCCGGTAGCACGTTTAATGAGGAACCCGTGTCAACCAACACGTGAGCAAGAGTAATGCCCCTGCATTCAATGGAGACATGCAGGGCATCATTATGGTTCTTCCCCTTGGCCGTCAGATCAGCATCAGAGAAACCTAGGCCATTATCAGCGGTTAAGTTGGCCACACAGTCAGTGAATTGATCGGCAGACGTCTCTTGAGGCACGTGGGCCGTCTTCAGGAAAGCAATCAGGGCCTTGGCATGGGCCTCTGAACACAACAACAATGATAGCATGGAGATTTTGGAGGGGGTGTGCCCCAGCTGTTCGACGACATTGAAATCACTTTTCCTTATAATCTTGAGGATCTCTTCCATCTCTTGCTTGGAAGCCTCAACAATGGTCTTTGGTGCCTCCGTCCGGGCAGGCATATCAGCAGCAATCCCCTTGCCCCGAGCGTCAGATGACTCAGCAGCAGGGGTGGAAACTTGATTAGGGGGAGAGACAGGCACACTGGTAGGTGTGATGACAAGAGGCCTTTGAATTGCTGGAGGAGCAATGTCTGGTGAGAACAGTCTTCCACTACGAGTGACCTTGGCAGGCCCGGTGATGTTGGCGACACCGGTGTCAGTATTGAACTCTTGCTTCACTCCCAGAACATAAACATCTGCCCCATAGTGCCACGGGACAGCTTTATCAGACTTGTAGGGGATGGGCCTCGGAACTGTAATGGTGATGGGAGCAATCTTGTGAACAGGCAAAATTTGGACAGGCTTCTTTGAAGGAGCCTTGGAAGGGTTGTTGAAAATGGTAACAATTGAAACTTCTTCAACAGGGGCAGCAGGAACAACAGTCTTTTTGAACAAAATCTCTTTACTATCCATCAGGTTTTGGACGCCTGATTTCAGCAAAGAACAACCAGCAGGGGAATCAGCACATAAAGGGCAACCTTTGCTACATCCCGGAAATAAACCGGCTAGCAACAGGTTCCTCTTGATGGTCAGCAGCGGAGTAGCAACATCATCCACAGAAGCTACATACAAATCCTCCTCAACAGCATTCACCCCATGCTGGGGCATGGGGGCGGTCACAACATTTGGCCTCTCGGGCACCTCGAACTGTATCTCCTTGGCATCAATAAGGTCCTGAACCTTATTCCTCAGGGCCCAACAATCATCAGTAGAATGTCCCGGGCTATCAGAGTGATACGCGCAACAGGCGTTGGGGTTGTATTTCGGAGATGCTATGTTTACCATCTTCGGAGCCTCTTTGACAGTTACCAGGCTAGTTGACAGCAGTTGCGGCAGGATCTGAGAGAGAGTCATGCTGAGCCGAGTATACTGCCGTTTGGGCCTCTCAGCTCTGGGTTGGTTATACTATTGTGGAGCAGTAGCAGGCTTAGAAATAACCATCGCGTTGACAGCTTGGCGGCGTTCAGGTTTGTCTTGCCTTCTTGGACCATACACAGCACTTGCCTCCTTCTTGAAGGGCTTCTTTTCAGCATTTGAGGAAGTACCCTTCTGTATCTTTCCCGATTTTATACCAGCCTCGATCCTCTCACCAGTCAGGATCAGATCAGTAAACCCAGCTGAGGAATTACCAAAGAGATGGTTGAAGAATGGACCAGATAGGGTCCCCAAGAACATGTCTACTAGCTCACGATCTGTCAATGGTGGCTGCACCCTGCCAGCTAGATCCCTCCATTTCTGTGCGTACTCCTTAAAACCTTCTCCCGATCCTAGTGACATACCCTGGAGTTGGGTACGCATAGGAGCAAGGTCGGAATTATATTAATACTGCTTGTAAAAAGCAGTGGCCAGATCCTCCCAGTTACGGATGTTGGTTCCATCCAGCTGATAGAACCATTCGAGGTGAGTCCCTGAAAGACTCTCCTGGAAGAAGTGGATCCATAAGTTCTTGTCTGCTGTGTAAGGCTGGATCTTCCTTACATAAGAACGGAGGTGCATCTTGGGACAGGAAGCCCCGTCATACTTCACAAAGGCAGGCGCCTTGAACTTGCGTGGAATTACCACCCCAGAAGATAGCCCCAAGTCTCCGAAATCCAGTCCAGGTACACGCTGGATCTCCATGGCATTCAACCAGTCCTCCAGCTGCTTGTACCGGTCCTCAGCAGGAGGGTACTGTTCGTCGTTGAAGTCTGTCTCAGTGTCAGAGACCACAGGACTAGGGACATCCCTCTCTTGGTGACTACCTTCCCCCACAGATGGAGTAGTCCTCTCAGCTTTATTCTGCAATGTGTTCCTGAGTCTGCGCCCAGTGTTGAATAGCACAGTCCTCTTCTTCTTCTTATTCTTCTTCAGGAGCAAAGCCTTCAGCTCTTCTTGACCTTGAGCCAAACCCATGATCAGCTCCTGAAATTGTGCGTTCTGTGCCTGAAGGGCCTTGATAGACAGCTCGGTAGATGATTCAGGGTTCATGATGCTGAAATAAACAGCGAAGAACAGTAAGCAACCTGAAAAGAAGAGTACCTGCTATGCACATGATGAATGATATGTGTTTATGCAATGCATTCAAGGGTTCGAAAGTTCAAATTTGTTGTAGACAAAAAGGAACATACGTTATCGTTAAGGAAATAATTGTTTGGTACATCAAAGCCTCATGGGCAAAATATTACAAAAGCAAATCAGTCCCAGAAGACACTACGCATCCTCTTCGGAGCAATGTAGGTGTTGAGATTCCTTTCCTCGTGCAGTAGGCGGGTGAGCTCCAGGACCTTCTTTTCACTAGCATGTAGACTGGTCTCAAGAGAATTCCGTTCTTCCTTAAGCTGGATCCAACTCTTCTGCATTTCTTCCCAGGATGTAGGCATGTCAGGATGCTGAATGGTGTGGGACACCTTTCCTTCCAATACTGGCTCTTTGATCACAGGGAGAACATGAGGATATGGCATTACTAACTTCTGGGAGCGGGCTCGTACCCACTTGAGATAAGGCTCTAACGGGATGGAATTCCTGTGCCCCAGGGTCTTACTGTCTATCCTACTCGGTATCCTCCAAGCTCTGATAAATCTCTGGCGAAGTCCTTGTGCATCGTTGTCGAAGTCAAAAACTATGTCAGGAATTAACATGTCATGAGGGCCGTCCCTCCGAGCATAACCAAACTGTCTCCAAGCCAGACACGGGTTGTAAGTAATACCTCCCCTGGTTCCAAATAAAGGAACATTAGGGTACTCCCCGCAACGATCAATGATAGTGACATCCTCTCTGGATCGAGAACACCAATGTATATCTGCATGTGTAAGGGTCATCAATCGCTGTGACCACCTCAAACCCCGCTCATTCTTCAAAACTGATTGTGGAAGGTGCGAAATAAACCACCTTCCCAGGAGAGGAGTGCAACACATAAGAACACCTCTTTTTCTCATGGTTCGAGTAAAACATGAGTGAAGGATGTCCCCAAGCAACGTAGGTATAGGATTTCTGGACATGAAGATCTGGACAGCACTGACATCTATAAGCTGATCTGGGTTAGGGAACAACACCAAACCATAGACAAGGAGGGCCACAACTTCTTCAAAAGCTTGTAGGTCAAGGGAGTTCCAACATTCTTGGGCCTTTTCAAACAGAAACCTGGCTAAGAACCCTTTGATACCACTTCTAGCTTCCCAATGTCCCTTGAGGTCAGATGGTTGTAGGTGTAAGGCCTTAGCAATCTCTTCAAGTTTGGGTTCCTTTTCCGTACCTTTGTAGGGTAGCTGATCAAGGATAGGGATCTTCAGAAGCCGGGAGAACTCTTCCAATGTAGGTACCAGTTGATAATCCAGGAAAGTGAAACAGTGATGCAGAGGGTCAAAGAACTGGAACAGGACCTTTATCATATCTTCCTCAATGTTGGTGTTGACCAAGCTGATGAGTCTTCCATGTCTCTCACTGAATGAAGAGCTCTCGGGAATCCTGGATATAAGCTCCTTAAGCTGAGGAGGGATCCTTACAAGGCTGATCTGAATTGTCTTTCTGCGAACAGTTTCCATGTCCTACAAAACAAAAACAAAGATGAAGATTCGAACCCCTGAAATGGTTAGTCAATGCATATGATGCTGTATGATGTCAAGATGCTATGATTAAACACACCACAAATATTTACAAAGGCAAACATGATAAGGCACACAAGTCACACAAGACAAGCCCTTAGAGTTTAGGCCAGCATGGGGTCTGGGTATTACCCTCTTGAAGTTGGTGGGCTCAACCTGTCCTATCAGAAGTAACCGGGTTCTAAGGGTCCCAATATCACTGGATTGCTTTCATTGTTCATCGTTTCGATTTAGCCACTGAACTGGCGACCGAAATATTCCAGGAAAGCAACCCTCAATTGAGTGTAGTATCGAGTATCAACCAACCTCGGATTGCACCAAAGTCAGTTATCTCACTACCCTAAAGAGGCCAAGATAGTTCAATTAAGGTTCCTAAGGTCAATTGATGCTTCACGACACCACGCGGCGGCCCCGTACTCTCCTTGACTGAACTCAAGGGTTACCGGTACACACCAAAGTGCCACATCAACGTAGCAGACTGCTTCAACCATGTCGGTATACCCCGCACAGTTCCCTCACAGTCTTGTTGCTACTTTCTAAGAAGGTATCCCCAGATCCAGGTTAGGATCTATAGAACTCCCAAGACAGTCCCACAATTTAAAGCAAACAAGTCAAAGCAATTGAAAACACAGTGATCTTAGTCCTAAGGTACACCTCACTTTAAAAGTGTCCCTAGCAGAGTCGCCAGTTCTGTGATCGGTGGATCTGGAACTGACTGTTTAACGCTGGTTCGCGAAATGTCGCGGTAAGCAAGAGTCGCCACCGTCTTTTATTTTCTCCAACAAGGAAAGGACAAAAGCACAGAAAAATTCCTTATGAGATTGCTCTCGGTTCGGGAGGTAGATTTATAGAAAGGGAAGGTGTTAGCACCCTTTCTATCCATGGTTATCCATGGGCTCTTAGATACTTGCTCATTTGTGTTTTCAAAAATGTTTGTTTGCTTTTCAAGGTGAGTGAGTTTGAAAAAGTTTCGTTTAAAATTTTCAGTTCGACTCTTGTATCAGTCCTCAAGAGTGTTTGAAAAATTGTTTTTGAAAGCTTTTTGAAAAGTGTAGGTGTGAAAAGAAGTTTTTGATTTGTTTTGAATTAGAGCAAGTATCTACGATTTATCTACCTACCCTAAGGAATTAGGTTGTGTAAATGTCCTTAAGGTAGTGCCATCCCACCATTGAGAGGTAGGTAGCACCACCGTTGGAGGTGTTCGGGTCAATTCGAGTTTAGGGACAGTGTGGTCACCAGAGCAATAGTAGGACACCTTAGAAGCTACCCTTATGCCATTGATCCTTTTTTATTCCGAGGCAACTTGTTTTGAGGCATTTGGATCAACGGACATAAGGACTTACTAAAACGTCCTATACTCGACGACCACGTTTCGAGGGGCAAGGCAACAGTGAGGCGTACCCTAAGAGTGGTGTGTGAATTGTGTGTCATTTTCAGTTTATGTTTTATCTTGATCATGCATTGAGTGAGCTACGCTTTGATTTTATTTTTTGCCATTCATTCTTTCATGTGATTAACAGTTTAAAGGTGCGGAAATTAAAATGCGGAAAACAAAAGTCCTACGCTATTACAAGGCGCGGGTCTATACATCGCCAAATTAACAAAGACCCGATTTTGAATAAAAGTGCGGAAAGTAAATGTCCTAATTATCTATTACAAGGCTTTGGGGCAAATACATTATATTTAAAAAGGAAATAAAAATAAATAAAGATAAATATGCGAAAAGAAATTAGAATCGAATGCGAGGGCGTTGGACCCTTTAAAGAAATTGAATTGAAATTACAAATTAATTAATGATTAAATAAAGAAAAGAAATTATTTTTATGTTTTTTTTGGTATTTATGAAAATAAAGAAAATTAATTGGAATTAAAAGTTAAATAAAACCCTAATTCTAAATTTGTTTTTAATTATTAAAAAAAATTGTTTAAGTTTAACCTAATTTAACCCTAATTAATTAATTACAAGTTTATTTACTAGATAAATTAATAGTTAATAATAATAAGAAAAAAAAACTTAATTATTGAGAAAAAGAGCAAAATGCTAAAAAACCTAATTTTTATGTGTTTTGGTTATTTAAGAAAAAAAACATTAAAGTTAAACCTAAAATTAAACTAAATTGATTATTGGCATTTATTTACAAAAAAATATTAATGGTTTAAATATTAAATAAAACATATTTTTATTTTTATGATTTCTGATTTTTTTGTATTTTTGTGTTATAAAAATTAATTTGGTGAATTAAAAGAAAATAATTAAATTAAAATAAATAAAAGAGAAAAAAATGAGAGAAAGAAAATACAAACAAATGGGGGTTTTTTGAAGCAATTTGGCCCATTGCAATCCAGGCCTTGTTTGACTTTTTATGGTCACGTGTGCCTCAGTTGACTAACGTGTATGGTGGACTCCAGGTTCTGGCCTTTGGATTGGGGCTTTAGGGCGCGTGGCAAGCCAAGGCGTTGGGTGTATGGTGAGCCCTGGAATGTGCACTGCATGGAAACATGTGAAACAAAATAATAGAAATAATTTGAGGGGACCTGGGATTCGAACCCAGGTCCCAGTGTTTACCAAGCCATCTGCCTACCAGTTGAGCTAGTTGCGCGTTTTGGATATAAAATGGAAAATAAATAATATAAAACAAAACAAGAATTAGTGGTACACAACCAAAAAACACGCCAGAATTATGAACCATCCAATGACAATAAGCCACGCTAGCTTTCGTCTCCGTTTGTCCCTGTAACAAAATGAGATAGCGGGGGTTTTAAACCCCCCCAAAAGAACACCTTCCAAAAAATAGCGAATAGCTCATATGCAAACATAAATAGGGCGCGAATGGTGGGTTAGTTTCGTCTGGATGTCCTGAATCCAATGGTACTATTTTGGTTGGCCAATTTTTCTAGATGCGTAAAACCCCAAAATTGGAGCTCTGAAACCCTAAGAAAAATCCATGGTGAATTCTTGTTCAGGCGCCTATATTTCAATTGGGTGGTACCAATAGCTTCAGAGAGTCCTCATTAGTGCAAATCAAACAAGAAAAATCATTAAAAATGCATGAACCATGTTATGTATTTCTGGAAAAAATGACAAACCGTATGGCTTCGTGTGACTGGTTCTTTGCGCGTTTGGGCTTGATTTTGATTGCTAGAGCTTCCTTGGGATATCAGGAATGTATTTGGATTGGAATGGAGGCTTGAGAGGCACTGCAACTAGGTTTTCAGATTTCAAGTTTGTGTGACAATTTTGCAATTTTGTATGGCCGTTTTTGGAGCTCTTAGGTCGTGATCTTGCTTGTGTTAACTTGTATACATGTTATGTAATGTGTTTTGATAAGAATTATGGCCAATAATGCCTTGCGTTCATGCTTAAGATTTTGCTATAAACTCCATTAAAACACCTTCCATTTTTGAGCCAAATTTGAATTCTTGCTAGCTTTAGCCCTTTGCACGAATTTGGGATGTGTACAATGGTGGTTCAAAGCTAATCAAAGCAAGATATGTCCCTTAATTAATCTTTTTGATTTTCATTTGATTTTAAAATATTTAAAATGAATTAAATCCAATAAAATCAAATAAAAATGAAAAAATTAATTTTAAATTTTGAAATAAAATGTGGGACACGTGGGAAGCATGGCCAAGCTGATTCAAGTGGATAAAGTGGGCCCCTTTTGTCAAAAATGAAATTTCAAGGATAAATGATTTTGGCCATTTCACAAAAATTTCCCAACTTCTCCAATGCATATCTTGCTCAATTTTGAAGTTATGAACATGTTCTTGGACATTTTGGAAAGGTCTTGAAGTCCTATAACCAATGTATTTGGTCCCATGTCATTTTGATTTACCAATCTCAAGTTATGGTCTTTGACTTGAAGTCCCTTTTTGTTGACTTTTGAAAATGACCTATAATGTTGAAATTGATAACTTTTTGTGAGAGCATTTCTTGGACTTGAAGTGTGAAGATGAGTTGTAGTAAATGTCTTCCCCTTCAAGATGAGCATTGGATGGAATTTTTCTGATGAACCATGAAAAAGTTATGCCTTGGTCAAGTTATAGTTGACTTTTCAGCTGTCCAAAAATAGAAACTTTTGACACCTTGATGATTTTTGAGCCATTCTTGTGAAATCATGATCAAGCATTGATCAAATGATGTTTGTGGCTTCAAAATAAGATGTTGACCAAAAATTTTGACTTTTGACTGCCAAATGACCATTTTGCCCCTACAGTTGACTATGGAGCAATTAGGATTTTTGGCTGTGCAACTTGACCTTGTGAGCCTTGAAACTTGACATGTAGGTTCTTGACAATGTGTATGAGCATATGTGACTTGATTGAGCCCTTGAAAACCTCAACTTCCTTGCAAGAACCAAAACCCTAGTTTGACTGGCTTAGGAGGATGGTTGACTGTGTAGCCCTTGAGTAGACTTTGAACCATTTGCTTGTCATAACTTTGAAGATTATGGGCGGGCAAATTTTGGGGTACAACACCAAAGAAGAAAGCTCTACTCAACATGGGTAGAAGGTTCAAGGAGAAAGTCCGTCAAATCCCAGTAGGAGGAGACTCATCTGAAGAGGACGAGAACCAGATCAGTGAGGTCAAGAGTACTTAGGCTAACTGTGTTAATGATCAAGTATCTGATGATGATTATTTCGACGAGCAATATGCACCCGCCGATATCAAATACAAGCAGTTAGAAGACAGATTGAAAGCTGTTAAAATCTAAGCCGTCCTCGGTTTAGATTTTGATGATTTGGGTTTGATCTCTGGGGTAGTCATTCCCCACAAATTCAAAATACCAATCTTTGCCAAGTACGATGGGGTTTCTTATCCAAAACTCCATTTGAAATCTTATGTGCGCAAGATACAACCGAACACTATTGATAAGAAGCTCTGGGTTCACTTTTTCCAAGAGAGCTTGGCTGGAAGGCAACTTGAATGGTTTTATCAGTTAGATGGTTCTCGTATAAATACTTGGGAGGATTTAGCTACTGCCTTCTACCATCAGTATCAGTACAACACCGACTTGGCGCCAACGAGGGTTTAATTACAAGACATGACCATGGGAAAGAATGAAGGATTTAAGGAATATGGAGAGACCTTGCTAGTAGGGTCCAACCGCCCTTGACTGATAGGGAGCACATCGACATGTTCATGGGAACTTTATCTGGTCTCTTCTTTAATTTGTTGGTTGGTTTCTCTTCTTTTGGTTTCACCGAATTGATCTTAACCGGTGAAAGAGTTGAAAGTGGCATAAAAAGTGGGAAGATCTCTGTGGCGTCTACATACACTTCCAATCCTATCAAGAAACCTTTTGCTGCAAAAAAGGAAGTCAATGTTGTGTACGGGGCAAGGGCCTGTACCAAGAAGAATGATCACCCGTCTCTCAATGCTGTCCGAATCTCCAATCCAACTCCTACTCAAGATCATCTGCAAATCATCAACATTTTGAAACTGCAAGAAGACAATTTATGAGGTTAAGCATGTCATTGTCTCAAGCCTTACAACATTTGCTCAAGGCTAATTTAGTGACATTGCGCGATCCTCCCGCCAACCCTGATACCTCGTCACCAAAGTATAATCCAAACGCTAAGTGTTCTTACCATTCAAGCACCCCCGGGCACGAGACTGACCAGTACTGGGCCTTGAAGAACAAAATCCAGGATTTGATTGACAACAATACTATTGAGTTTGATCCTCCTCCAACACCGAATGTAATTACCGCTCCAATGCCGAAGCATGACAAGAGTGTTAATGTTGTTGAAGATACAATTTTTGTTGCCTCTGTTGAAGAATTGACTACTCCGCTGAATATAATAAAAAACAATCTGTTGAAAGCTGGGATTTTCCCGGGCTGCGTAAAGGACTATGTGTGCTGTACAAGACAAATCAATGGATGTGAAGGGCTGAAGAAAGGCATACAATGCCTAATGGATAGCCATGAAATTCTATTCGAGAAAACTCCACTTGCCAAAAGTTTGACTAACAAATGTGAAGACCTCTCCATTATTACCATCTCAAACAAGCCTCTTAGGATCACCTCCAAAGGTCCTATTAGGATTTCAAATGAACCCACTATTGCTCCCTTAGTAATTACCAGTCCCAGACCGATTTCCTACTCTTCAAATAAGGCGGTACCATGGAATTATGGTGTTGAAGTGTTCTATCATGGGATTAAACAAGACGCGTGGATTGAAGAAGGAAAAGATGACGATGTCGGTAACATAGCTGGTTCAAGCAAAGTAACTAGAACTGGGAGGATATTTTCACCCAATATCTCAGTGCTAGTTGTTACAAGGACGCCCATCCGCATTATTGCTGCCAAGCCAAGTACTGATATAAGAGGGAAGGAGAAGGTTGTTGAGCCTGATGTGATTAAAGTACCCTCCAAGGACGTAGCTGACGAAGAACCCTCCACCCGTGAGATGGATGAGATCTTGAAGATGATAAAAAGAAGCGACTTCAAGATTATGGAACAGTTGGGGAAAACCCCTTCTAAGATTTCAATATTGTCATTGCTGCTTTGTTCCGATGCCCATGCTCGGACGTTAATCAAGTTCCTAAAAAAGGCTCATGTCCCCCATGAGACAACAACGGACTAATTTAAGAATTGCGTGGCTAGCCTGACACTGATAATGGCTTGGGATTTTCAGATGCTGACTTAACACCTCCTGGGAAGAATCACAAAAAAGATTTACATGTTTCTGTCGAGTGCAAATGGACTACCTTAGCACATGTGCTAGTCGACACTGGTTTTTCTCTGAATGTATTACCCAAGGGGGTGTTAGACCGTCTAGACTGTGAAGGTTTAGTCTTGAAGCCAAGCGATATCATTGTAAGGGCATTTGACGGATCAAAGAGGGTTGTTCATGGGGAGGTAGATCTTCCAATCAAAGTGGGCTCTTAAATCTTCAACTCCACCTTCTACATTATGGATATTCTTCCTGCCTATTCTTGTCTGTTAGGTCGCCCGTGGATCCATAAAGCTGAGACAATAACCTTAACCCTCCACCAGAAACTCAAATATCCAGTCAAGGGCAGAATAGTCACCATCTGTGGAGAACAAGAGTTTATGGTGAGCCACCTTAACTCTTTCAACTACGTAGAGATGGATGGAGAATTCATTGAGACCCTGTGTCAAGCCTTTGAGGTTGTACCACCAATGGTTGCTGCTACCAAATGTTTTTCTGATGAATCCGAAGCTGTTAAAGTCATACCAAAGATGGTTTCAGTCAAAGACGCCCGTGCGGCAATTGACGAAGGAAACAACGATACTTGGGGACAACTCCTCGATATCCCATTTAAAGCAGACAAGTTTGGTTTGGGCTTCACCGTCAAAGCTCAGAAGGAAGTGGGGCATTCTCATGCTGGAAATCCATCTCTCCGCATTAGAAGCCTTGAAGTCAATGCCGTGGGTGATTCTGATGACGGAGCTGCATTTGAAAATTGGGTATATCCAACTACAACGGAGCTGAAGAATTGGCTTACAAAGGACTTTGTGACCACTGTTGTACCCCTAAATTTACCCTCTTTTCATACACGTATATTATTGGTTTTATGGTTATGGAATAAAGGTATATTTATCAAGCTTCGTCAGGTTACAAGTGACGTTTATTTCACCAATGGATGTTCTCATAATATTTTCTGTGCTGAAGATCGGTTCATGTTTTACAACGATTCGGGGTTCACAAATTCACAAGTACAACCCAGCGCGTCATATTCAGGTGTTATTTCGCCAAAATATCTCTGATAAGGTATTCTCAATTTTAGGTTCGGCTCGAGAGCCAATTCTTTAAAGAAGGTCTCCGAATGTGTGAGTTTTCTCGAAGAAATGTGGTGAAAAAGTGTGCTGAAAGTGCAGTTTTTACGCACTTAAAATTTTTATAACTTGAAGATCGTGGCTTGTTTTGAACGCGTTCTGGTGGCCAAAATTCCGTCTTGACGTCATCTACGTTTTCATCTCTCACGGATGGAAGCCAATTTCGATCAGAAGGTCTTCAAAAATGCGGATTTATCAAGTATTTTCGTACAGAAAATTTGTGACAGAAGTTTATTTGTGTCATGTTCAGAAAATCATAACTTGGTCGATTTTCATCGTATCGAGCTGGTTCCGGCGCCAAAATTTCACAAATTGAGTTTGCTAAGTTTTCACAGGAGGTATCGAGTTCGAACAATATCCAAAAGGCCTTCGTTGTTTGCTCAGAATGCGCGTGACGTGCCGAAAATCCTAAATGCTGAATATTATTTCATCTGGGTTGAAACTTCGAAAATTCATAACTCGGTCAATTTTTATCGGATCAGGCCCATCTTTTTACACAAGGTCACTAACTCAAAGGTCTACAACTTTTCTTCCAAAGTTGAGACCTGGTTCTGCTCCGATCAATACCAATTTTTTATTGAGGAATGTGTCAGTTAACATTATAGCCCAAAATAAGTTTGTCTGAGCCAAAACTTCAAAAATTCATAACTAATTCACCATTTATTCGATTGAGCTCATTTTTGGACAGGAGTTAGTTCTCGATGTCATCTATATTTTTTTTTTCACATTTCAACTTTAAAAATTGCACTTAAGCCCCTGTGATTTAGTCTGGAACGTGGCAGACTCAAGTGAATAAAAATCTGCACTATTGCTTGTGGTTATTGGAGGCCCAATTGCACATTCAAATACCATACCTTTTCTCTAATTTCTATTATATAATCTCACTTTTTTCACACAAACAGGACACACGAAAAAAAACCTTTGCCACAACCCTATCAAAATATCAAATTCTTTCAAGAATCCTAAAAATCTTGAAATCCTTGTTACAAACCCCCATCTCACTACAAACAAACCCCCATCTCACTACTTCTCCAGTAAGGGTAAGGCTGGTTTGATCTTCATGATCAAAAGGGTGTAGAAGCATTCATACATGCCATATCGATTTTCATATTACAAAATATCATTTTTTTGTATTTCATGGTATACTAATTTGTTTAATGTGTCTATGAGATTCAACACTACAGGTTTGACCATTATGGTCTCATGCATGTTTATTACAAAACACTGAGGCCAAATCATAACAACCACCAATATGTGGCAAGACAGATATCCTGAGGAGGTTAAGGAAATCATCTTTCTGTTTAAAGCTTTTTTCATAAAACCTAATATTTTTCAAAAACCTTTGATTTTTTATAATAAACTTGAATAATTAATTTTAGGTTTTTTAATTTAATTTTAGGTTTTAAATTAATTTTTGGTTCAACAACTACCCATGACATTTGAATTATTTTTATTTTCTAACCCTATTTTTCATTGACGTTTCTTCCCCTATCTATTTTTTGGCAAACTTAATTCTTTCTTATTAATCAATACAAATAATTTTTTTTTCAAAATTAACATTTTTTTAATTAAAATTAATTAGGTTTTAGGTTTTTAATTAACCTTTTTTTTCTTCAAAATTAACCTTTTTTTATTAATTAAAATTAATTAGGTTTTTAGTTTTTTTTTAATTAACTTTTTTCAAAATTAAACTTTTTTTTAATTCGAACTAATTAGTATTTAGGTATTTTAATTAACATTTTCAAAATTAACATTTTTTATTAATTAAAATTAATTAGGTTTTAGGTTTTGTTATTAACCTTTTTTTCTTCAAAATTAACATTTTTTTATTAATTAAAATTAATTAGTTTTTTAGGTTTATTTAATTAATTATTATAAATCATTTTTTTCAAAAAAATCACCAAAACATTTTCTTTGCTATTTTCATCTTATTTTTATTTTCCTAGATAAAGTGTATATGGCGCGTTCAACTGTAATAGCGTAGCTTTATTTTTTCTGCTTTTTTTATAATTATCATGTAATTGCTTGCGGGATGTAATAATTTTAGAATTTCTTTTCTGCACTCTTCACTATTATGTAACTGCCCCAAAGCTCTGTAATAGCTTAGGTTTACATTTCCGCCTTTACCTTCTGCTACTATATTTTATGCAATGCTTAGATTAATAGGATTGTATAGAAAAATAAAAATAAATGATAGAAAACCCTAATTGCAAGATAAATAACCGAATTAAATCATTTGCACACTTGTACCCTTAGGGTATACCTCACTTGGTTGCCTCGAAAAATAATGGTCATGTCCCTCGAACGTAGGGACATCTTAGCAAAGACCCTCAATTCTAAAGTCATCAAAAAGATCATAGTCCCTTACTGTCCCTCGATTTGCCTACGAGAAGTGATATTGCCCCTCGATGTTGCCTATATGATGACAGTCCCTTCGAAATGCTAAGGTATCCTTACATGTTGCCTTCAATGGCCATAACGTCCCTTTCGATAGTCCCTCAACATCCGACGATAGGGCTACCTACTCACTAATAGTAGGATAGTACTATCTAAAGGAAACGAGAAAACGAATAACCTTTTTCGAGTAGGTAGAAAATCTTAAGTACTTGCTCAAAACAATAAAAACTCTTTTACACAAACACTTTCAAAATGATTTTTAAAAATAACTTCGTCACACTCTTGAGGACATATACAAGGGTTATCACGAAGTTAAACAAAAACTTTTCAAAACACAAACAAGCAATTTAAAAATAAGCAAGTATCTAAGATCCCGTAGATAACTACGGATGGAAAGGGTTCTAACACCTTCCCTTTCCATAATCTACCCCCCGTACTCAGAAAACGCTCTAAAGGTCTTTTTCTATTCTTTTCACCCTTCCCTTTGTTGGATAAAAGAAAAGTCAGTGGCGACTTTTGCTTACCGCGACATTTGTGAACAAAAAATGCAAACCAGTATTAACAGTCGGTTCTCCCACCGTATCACAGAACTGGAGACTCTGTTGGGGATCAAATAAGTGGGGTATACCTTAGGATCTAGATCATTTTTAAAATTGCTTTCTTGTTTACTTTGCCTGCTTTATATTCAAGGGTTCTGTTGGGGTTACGTAGATCCTACACCCGGATCTGGGAACATCTTTTAGGTAAGTAGCAATAAACTGTGAGGGAACTGTGCGGGGTATATCGACACGGTTGAAGCAGTAGCTACGTTGATGTGACACTTTGGTTGGTACTGGTAACACTTGAGTCAATCAAGGAGAGTATGGGGCCGTTGCGTGGTGTCATAAAGCATCAACTGACCTTAGAACCTTTAATTACACAACTTGGCCAGTAGGATGTAGCGAGATGGTCGGCTTTGGTGTATTCCCAAGGTCGACAGATACTCGATGCTACACTCATTGAGGTTTGACTCTTGAGTTTTGTTTGGTTGCGAGTCAATGGCCTATTGAACGAAGCTTGGGGGAAAGATCAGTGATATTGAGATCCCTTAGAACTTGGTTACTATTTATAGGACAGGTTGAACCAATCTAGCTTCAAGAGGGTATTACATACAAACCCCATGCCAGACTAAACCTAAGGCTTCTTGTGAGACTTGTTTGCATTCATTGTCTAACAACTTGAATTCTTTGCAGGGTTGTGTTTGTCACCTTACATCTTTGCTTAATGCATAGCATACGCATCAAAACATCATGCCACAACATTTCCTTAACCATTTCAAGGATCTCAAGGGTTTGTGATGCAGGTTATGATGAACCAGACGTCTAGCAAGGGGCAAGTGGATTTATGTTCCTCTAGCCAGTGTCTTCAAAAGACCAAAACACAACAACTTGAGTCAGGGGCTATGACCCACGTGATATGGTGAGCTTGACTCTTGTAGAAGGACCTTCAACGATATGAAGTGCTTCAATCAAAATGGCAAAATTTCAACTTCTGACATTTTCTTGTTTACCCCGCGAGATTATTGAAAACATTGCATACTATTGTACCCCAAAATTTTCCCTCCCATTTCATCAACATTTTTTCATCACAAGACCCTTGGAGCTCAAGAACAAGTTAGGGTTTACTCTACTTAAGGCCCCTCCTTGCACTGTTGACCCAAATTAGGGTTTGAGTTTGCACAAAGATGTTTTGACCTAAAATGCCCAAAATGACTTTCATGCTTCATGTTGAACTCACAAGTTTATCCATACCAAGTTTCAAGCCTTGATTCCAATCTTTGCCCAATCAATTGGACAGTTGACCTAGAAATCAGCTGTATTGGAGAAAAAGTCAACTGTGGTCAATTGACAGTCAAACCTCATGATTTTTGACCCACATCAACATTATGAACTCATATGAACCATTTGGTCAAGTGTGGATCACAATTCCACAAGAAATTTGATCGGATCACCAAAAGGGCAAAATGGTCATTTTTAGGGTTTTGACTGCACAAAGGCAAATTTTGACTGTTTGACCTAGCCAATGGCAAACCAAGCTCACATATGGACTCAAGGACTCAATGGAATTGTCTTGCCATGTTCAACAAGTTCAAAAGATCCCAAATGCACAAGATTGACAGATGAATTTTCCAGTCAACTGAGCCAAATTTGACTGTATACTGAAAAGTCAAACTTTGACTTTTTGGTCAAAATCAAGTGTCAAGATTCATTTTTCATCAATACATGTCAAATTATGAAACTTGTTCATCAAGAAATCAAAAATTGCAAATTAGGGTTTAGAATGAAAAATTTTCATAACTTAGAATTTTTCTAAGTTATGAAACTTCCTTATTTTTTCCTAACTTTGTCCCATTTTTTCATCAAGATACATTTGGATTCAAACAAAACTCAAAACATGAAAGTTATAGTCCATTTCAAAATATACAACTTTTATTCACAAAGTTTCCTCAAAAGAAGCTTGTAGCTCAAGTTATGATTTTTGGAACAAGGGTGCAAAACATTCTTAACTTAGAAATATTTTGACCTATTCTAGGAAGGATTTTTGCCTAACTTCATGGCCATTTTTCACATGCTTCCACTTGTAATTTCAACTTTCATTACAAAGATGGATTGTAGTACACATTCCAAGCTTTCCAAATTGTCCAAGAACTTCTCAAACACCCTTGTGGTTAGGGAGAATCGAATTGGCAAAGTTGGGCAAAATCCACTTTTGTTCTTGACCAAATGCATGTTCATAACTTAGGCATTTTTGAAATCAGCTTGTACAAGCTAGATTAAAGGCCTCTAATCCTTCTTACACTCAATAATTAAATGCCAATCCATTGTGTTCTAGCATTATTTTGCTCATTTGGTCATTACATGGAAGTTTAATCCATATTTGGAAAAAGCAAGTTATTCATTCTTGTAAAGCACAACTTTATGTCAAACACAAATCAAAGAAGTACAAAGCATATCTTCTAGGCACAAGATTATGGACTAATCCCACTGATCAAGGAGAGATTATGCAGCATGCTTGAGGGACCTGCCTTGGCCTATAACCCAACTTGACAACTTTTGCTTACATAGGAAGAAAACTTGCAAATTGAACACAACATTGAGTTCCTGTCAACACAAGCCTAAACAAACTTCTTGAGCATCTTCCAAACATCATAACAGACCTGAAACACGAGCCAACCACCTTCAATACCTCCCCAAACACAGAAACACCATTTTGCTGCACAAAACAGGGCACCCCTGCAGATTGAGTTGCACAACTCAGTTTGCTCGTGCGTTTTGGCCAAAGCTTGTTCATACACACTCCCTACCATCCATTGAAGCTATCCCAAGCCCTAGCTACAGACTGTAACACCTCTAACCAAGTTCACCATTTTCATTTTTTCAGTTGTGCAGGTTGAGTTACATAGCTCGATTCAATCAGTTTCAAAGCAAGCTAGAGATTGAAGAAGCATCCCTGAACTTCAAGCAAGTTATACCAGTCCTCACACTGCATTGAAAGTACCTCCATTGTTGTGCACGTCTCAAGCTGAAATAGGTAAAAACATGGACTTCTATCTCTCAATCTAGGAAGAGTTAGGCTTAGGTTTATGAATGAAACATGCTCTACTCATGGCCCTGAAGCTACCCATTTAATTACTTTTCATTTATGTTGTGTGTACTGAGAGAATTTGGAACCTGAACATTAGAAAAAACTTAGGTCAGAAATTAGGGATGAAGAAATTCTCCCTCGTTTCTTAGAGTTAAGTCAAGTTCTTTATATGTCTGGATTCGTCTCTTGATGCCCTACATTTTTGGTGTTATGAGTTTTGCTTGAAAGTCCAGGAATCAGGAGTTAGGAGGCGCGCGTTTTTGTTGTTCAAACAAGTCTGGAGGTTGAAGATGACTGGCTTGGGCTGGGCCTGAGTCAGTCCTACTTTTTGCACCTCTTTATTTCACATACACCCCCTTGGCCCATTGTGTTTTATTTTTATCATTTTTGACTTTTTCCTTTTGACTCTGATTTGTTATTTTTTGTTAAAATATAAAAAAAACATAAAAAATATTTTTTCACCTTTTTTTTTTGTATTTATTAGGCATTTATTTGTTTTATTTGATATATATATGTAAATAAATATAAATATACTTTATTTAAAATACTAAAAATAATACAAATACATTTTTATCTTCTGATTTTATTTTATTTTATCTTTTGAAAACATTTTCTAAAAAAATATACTTTTTTTTGTAAATAATAAATATTTTATTTTTGTGTATATTTAACATATTTAATATATTTAGTAAATAATATAAATACTTATATATTTATTAGAATATTTAGGGAAAAAATACAAAAATAATACATTTTTATTTTTATTAATATTTGACCTCAAAAATCACTTTTTTGCAATATACTTCTTTTTTATTTATTTTTTTGTATATAATTAATAAATATTGTATATAATAAATAATAAATACTCTTTTATTTAGCAAATTAGGGTTTTGCCCTAAAACATGAAAACATCCAAAATTAATCTTTTTTTTATTTTGTATTTTACACATGAAAAATACTTTTACATACATATAAAAATCATTTTTTTTGCATCTTGCATATTTATTTTATTTTATTTAATTATTTTACAATTAAATACCTTGTATATTCAATTTGGATGTAATAGTTTAGATTTAAATTTCTTGCTAAATATCCCCATTTGAACATTTGTACCCCCCATCCCATAATTATATTGTAATAATTTAGGATTTTAATTTCCGCATTTTAAAGCTTTCCAAATATGCCATGATAGACTTAGGGTTTGTATGCAAAAATCAACCAAACAAATAGCTTGGCCTAATTCAAAAGATAAACAAGCATGAAAATGCACAACACCAATCACACTTGCACCCCTAGGGTTACTCCACTTGTTGCCTTAAAAAATGGGCCATGTTGCACGTTGAGTTTCTTTGGCAAAACAAAACAATATCAAATGATCATAGTCCCTCAATGACGCTTTCGAAAGTTGCCTAAACAAATGATCAAGTCCCTTAAAGGAAAAAGTTGCCAAAGACACTTGGCACCATTGCAATCATGGTCTAAACGATGACCCGCGCCCGTCCCGTTAACATCCTAACACAAGATTGTCCACCAAATACAATGGTGGAACAAAATTGTTAAAAGGGTTAAAACATAGAGAAAACCTTTGAGTAAATTTAGGGGTAGACAAACTCTTAGTTACTTGATCAAACTTGCAAAACACACTTGCCTACTTTTCAAAACACACATCACAACACACTTTCAAAACCACTTTCAAAAACATTGGAAACTTTTCAAAAGATAAGTACACCTTTGTATACATTCAAACACGAATCATTACAAAGGTTGCCATAACAAATGGCCTCTTTTCAAAACATTTTCAAACCCACACACAAAGCACCATTTCAAACAATTGAAAATCAAGGCAAGTTGATCTAAGCAAGTAACTAAGAGCCCATGGATAACCATGGATAGAAAGGGTGCTAATACCTTCCCTTTCTATAATCTACTCCCCGAACCCAAGAAAACATCTCAAAGGTTTTTTTGCTGTGCTTTTTAACCTTTCCTTAGGATAAAATAAAAAGTCGGTGGCGACTCTTGCTCAACCGAAACATTTGCGAAAACAAACGCCAAACCCAAGTCAGTTCTCCCACCGTATCACAGAACTGGCGACTCTGCTGGGGACTTTTTTAAAGTGGAGTAACCTTAGGGCTTAGATCACCCTCTTGCATGACTAATTGTTTGCTTTGATTGCTTTATATCTTGGCTCTCTTGTTTGGGTTTGCAATCCTACACCCGGATTTGGGGAAACATTCATAGATAGCAATACGTTGTGGAAACTGTGCAGGGTATACCGACACGGTTGAAGCAATAGCTATATTAGTGTGACATATTTGTGAGTACCGGTAACCCTTGAGTTCAATCAAGGAGAGTACGGGGCCGCTGAGTGATGTCACTAAGCACTAATGACCTAGAACCTTACTTGACCATCTTGGCCTTTTATTAGGGGTAGTGAGATGACCAGCTTTGGTGCAGTCCGAAGTTGGTAGATACTCGATACTACACTCATTGAGGGTTATTTTCTTGGAATATTTTGGTCGCTAGTTAAGTGGATAAACCAAAACAATGAACATGGAAAACAATCCAATGATATTGAGCTCCTTAGAACCCGGTTACTATTTATAGGACAGGTTTTTAAGCCAACTTCACTCAAGAGGGTACTTACCTATGAAACCCCATGCAAGCCTGAAACTAGGGTTTTGTGTGAATTGCTTGTACATATGCTTGTGCATACATCATGAGCATCATAAAGCATCATATGCATCCACTAACCATTTCAAGGGTTTAGATCTTCATATTTGTTCTTGTTTTGTAGGTCATGGAAATTCTTCGCAGGAAAACTATCCAAGTCAACCTTGTGAGAATCCCTCCTCAACTCAAGGAGCTCACATCCAGAATTCCGGAAAGCTCTCCCTTCAGTGAAAGACATGGTAGACTGCTCAGCCTAGTCAACACCAGCATTGAAGAGGACATGGTAAAGGTGTTGTTCCAGTTCTTTGACCCCCTTCACCACTGTTTCACTTTCCCCGACTATCAATTGGTGCCCACTTTGGAGGAATTTTCTCAACTCCTGAGAATTCCTATTCTTAATCAACTACCCTACAACGGTACGGAAAAAGAACCAAAGCCTGAAGATGTTGCTCAAGCACTACACTTGCAACCATCTGACATCAAGGGGCATTGGGAAACTAGAAGCGGTGTTAAAGGCTTCTTGGAAAAATTCTTGTTTGAGAAGGCACAAGAGTGTTGGAATTCATTGGACCTACAAGCCTTTGAAGAAATTGTGGCACTCCTCATTTATGGGTTGGTCCTGTTCCCAAATCCTGACCAGCTTATAGATGTCAACGCCGTCAAGATCTTCTTATCCAGAAATCCAGTACCAACATTGCTTGGGGACATCCTCCACTCATTTTACACACGAACAATGAGAAAGAGAGGTGTTCTCATGTGCTGTACTCCTCTCGTTTCAAGGTGGTTTATTTCGCACCTTCCACAATCTGTCTTGAAGAATGACCAAGGCTTAATGTGGTCACAACGGTTGATGGCCCTCACTCACTCTGATGTACATTGGTGTTCTCGGTCCAGAGAAAATGTCATCATCGTCGATCGTTGTGGAGAGTTCCCTAATGTTCCATTACTTGGCATTAGAGGAGGCATTACCTACAACCCTTGTCTAGCTTTGAGGCAATTTGGATATGCACGGAGGGATGGCCCTCACGACATGTTGATTCCTGACCTAGTTTTTGACTTCGACAACGATGCGCAAGAACTTCGCCAAAGATTCATCAGAGCTTGGAGGATGCCTAACAAGGTAGACAGCAAGACACAGGGGCACAAGAACTCCATCCCTCTTGAGCCTTATCTCAAGTGGGTGCGAACCCGAGACCAGAGTCTAATGATGCCTTACCCTCATGTTCTCCCTATGATTAAAGAGCCCGTTAAGGAAGGAGAGGTTCCCTACACCATCCTACATCCTGACATGCCAACATCATGGGAGGAGATGCAGAAGAGTTGGATCCAACTCAAGGAGGAACAGAATACTTTTGAAGCCATCTTCTACGCCAGTGAGAAGAAGGTTCTGGAGCTTACCCGCCGACTCCATGAGGAAGAGACCCTCAACACCTACATCGCACCAAAGAGGATGCACAACGTCTTTTTACCTTGAGAAGTTTTTGTAATATTTGGCCCACGGGGCATTTATGTACTAACAAATTTCTTCTTATTAATATGACGTGCGTTCTTTTTGTTTGCAACAATTTTGAATTTTCTAAATCCTTGAATGCATTGCATAAATAAGCATATCATTCATCATGTGCATAAGCAAGTCTCCACACCAGGTTTCCTTATCTTTCTGCTGTTTATTTCAGTAAGATGGATCTCGAACAGATGGTCAAGGACTTGTAGTCTCAAAACTCAGAGTTTCAACATCTCCTGATGACCTTGGCAAAGGGCCAGGAGGATCTAAAAGCCCTGCTTGGGAACAAAGAGCAAGTGAAAAATAAGAAGAAAAGAGTCGGGGTGGCTACCCTAGGAAGAAGGTTTGAGGGTGAAGCCAGAAGAGTTCTTGAATTTCCCCTACTTCTGAAGAGGGAACCAGTAAAGGAAAAGGGGTTGCGGTACCGTCTGAATCAGAAGTTGAAGAAGAGGAGGCCGAAGAGGACGAAGACTACTCAGAGCAACAATACCCGCCCGCCGATGATAAGTACAAAAGCTTGGAAGACAGGTTGGCAGCTATGGAGTTGCAGAGAGTTCCCGGCTTAGATTTCGAAGATTTGGGATTAGTTGCTGGAATTGTCATCCCCCCGAAGTTCAAAGTACCAATCTTCGCAAGATATGACGGGCTGTCCTGCCCGAAGATGCATCTCAGATCATATGTAAGGAAGATCCAACCTTACACTGCAGACAAGAACCTATGGATCCATTTCTTCCAGGATAGCCTTTCAGGGGCTCAACTCGAATGGTTCTATCAGCTGGATGGAGCAAGTATCTGAAACTGGGAGGACTTGGCTACTGCATTTTATAAACAGTATCAGTACAATTCCGACCTTGCTCCCACGCGTACCCAACTCCAGGGTATGTCACTGGGGACAGGAGAAGGATTCAAGGAGTATGCACAAAAGTGGAGAGACCTGGCTGGCAGGGTGCAGCCACCTTTGACTGACCGTGAGCTTGTCGACATATTCTTAGGGACCCTGTCTGGTCCGTTCTTCAACCATCTGATTGGAAATTCTTCTACTGGGTTTACAGATTTGATCTTGACTGGTGAGAGAATAGAAGCTGGTATCAAGTCGGGGAAGATACAAAAAGGTGCCTCCTCGAGTACTGAAAAGAAGCCCTTCAAGAAGGAAGCCAGTGCTGTTTATGGTCCCAGAAGACAAATTAAACTGGAACGCCGCCAAGCTGTCAATGCATTGGTAATTTCAAAGCCTGCTGCTGCTCCTCAGCAGTATAACCAACCAAGGGGTGAGAGACCCAAAAGGCAGTACACTCGGCTCAGTATGACCCTGTCTCAGATTTTGCTGCAACTACTGTCAACCAATCTAGTAACTGTCAAAGAAGCTCCGAAGGTAGTGAACACATCTTCTCCAAAGTACAACCCCAACGCCCGCTGCGCTTATCACTCTGATAACCCGGGGCATACTACGGACGATTGCTAGGCTTTGAGGAATAAGGTTCAGGACCTTATTGATGCTAAGGAAATACAGTTCGAGGCGCCCGAAAGACCCAATGTTGTAACTGCTCCCATGCCCCAGCATGGAGTGAATGCTGTAGAAGAAGACCGGTATGTAGCCTCCGTGGAAGAGATTGTTACTATGTTATTGACTGTCAAGAGGAACCTGTTGCTAGCCGGTTTATTTCCGGGATGTGGTAAAGGTTGCCTTCTATGTGCTGTTTCACCTGTTGGTTGTCCTTTGCTGAAATCAGGTATCCAAAGCCTGATGGATAGCAAAGAAATCTTGTTCGAGAAGATTACCGTTCCGGCTACCCCTACTGAAGAAGTTTCTATTGTCACTATTTTCAACAAACCTCATAAGGCTCTCTCAAAGAAGCCTGTCAAAATCATGTCCACTCAGAAGATTGCTCCTATCATCATCACTGTTCCGGGGCCCCTCCCTTATACATCCGACAAAGCTGTCCCATGGCACTATGGGGCAGATGTTTATGTTCTTGGAGTAACACAAGAGTTTGATACCAGTACCGGCGTCACCAATATTACCGGGCCTGCTAAGGTTACTCGCAGTGGTAGGCTCTTCTCACCAGATATTGCGCAACCAGCTATTCAAAGACCTCTTATCATCACACCTGCAAGTGTACATGCTCCACTTCCCGATCAAGTTCCTATTTCTACCCCTGCTGCCGAGTCATCTGACGCTCGGGGCAAAGGGATTGCTACTAATATGCCTGCCCGGACGAAGGCACCGAAGACAACCAATGTTGAGGCTTCCCAGCAAGAAATGGAAGAGATTCTCAAGATTATCAAGAAGAGTGATTTCAATGTAGTTGAGCAGTTGGGGCACACCCCATCAAAAATTTCTATGCTATCACTGTTGTTGTGTTCAGAGGCCCATGCCAAGGCCCTGATTTCCTTCCTGAAGACGGCCCATGTGCCACAAGAAACGTCTGCTGATCAATTTACCGATTGTGTGGCCAACTTGACTGCCGATAATGGATTGGGCTTATCTGACGCTGATCTGACTGCCAAAAGAAAGAACCATAACGACGCCCTACATGTCTCCATCGAATGCAGGGGCACTACTCTTGCCCATGTGTTGGTAGACACCGGTTCTTCATTGAACGTATTACCCAAGAAGGCCCTAGACAGGTTGGATTGTGAGGGTTTGGAGCTCAAGCCTAGTAACATTGTTGTCCGAGCCTTTGACGGTTCGAAAAGGATGGTACATGGGGAAGTTGACATTCCAATCAGAGTTGGTTCTCAAGTTTTTGATTCTACTTTCTATGTGATGGATATCCGACCATCCTATTCTTGTTTGCTGGGTCGTCCATGGATCCACAAGGCTAGAGCTGTGACCTCCACACTACATCAGAAGCTTAAGTACCCGGTCAGAGGGAAGATTGTGACAGTTCAGGGGGAGAAAGAATATATGGTCAGCCACCTCAACTCGTTCCGATACATAGAGATGGATGGGGAATTCATCGAGACTCCATTCCAACACTTTGAAGAGGTGCCTCAGACACTGGCATCAGCTGAGACTGTGACTAAAGAAGATTTTCCTTTGAAGATGGCTTCCTTAAAGGATGCCCGGGCTGTGATTGCGAGGGGTGAGTGCGTAAACTGGGGCCGACTTCCTGATTTCACTCCAAAGACCGACAAGTTTGGTTTGGGCTTCACTGCAGAAGTACAGAGGGATGTTCGTAAGGCAAGGATTGGAAGACCTCCTGTGTTCATCACCAATCCGAGAGTAAATGCTATTGAAGACGACGTGGAGGAATCTGAATTCGACAGTTGGATCTACCCAACAACCGACGGTGGACCAAGCAACTGGACTGCCAAAGACTTCACACCTATTACTTTTGTCACTCAGTAATGAACTCTTTTGTTTTGAATTTGTAACAGACAATATTTTGAAACTTTTATGGCTCGGTGTCTTACCCGGGGCACCGTGGCTTCATTTGTGAGGGTTTTTGTTTGTCATTTTCATATATCATTAAATCAAAACATTGGACGTTTGTTGCATCTCAAAATCTTGCGCTCCTTTTCTTTCTTTATTATATATTGCAAAACAACTATATTTACACACACTCACTTATACAAGTTCCAATCCACTATGGATCTCACTGGTAACGACTCTGCTATCGCCAATTATGACTTCGAAAATCCGATCAACTTAGCCGAAGACGAAGGTGAAGATGATTGCGAAGTGCCTGGTGAGCTCGCAAGACTGTTACTCTAGGAAGAGAGGGCCATTCAGCCACATGAAGAGCCAGTGGAAACGGTAAATCTGGGTACTGAGACAAACCGAAAGGAAGTCAAGATTGGTGCCAATCTAGAGCTCAGTGTGAAACAACGGTTGATTCAGATGCTGCATGACTATGTGGAAATCTTTGCCTGGTCTTACGAAGACATGCCTGGGTTGGATACCGACATTGTGGTTCATCACCTGCCTACCAAGGAAGAATGCCCTCCGGTAAAACAGAAGGTCCGCCGTATGCGTCCAGAAATGTCCGAGAAAATCAAAGCTGAGGTTATGAAACAATTTGATGCCGGGTTTCTAGCAGTGACTTCTTACCCTCAGTGGGTTGCCAACGTGGTTCCAGTGCCGAAAAAGGATGGTAAGGTCCGAATGTGTGTTGATTACAGGGATTTGAACAGGGCGAGCCCTAAGGATGATTTCCCTCTGCCTCATATCGACGTTCTGGTTGACAATACTGCTCAGCATAAAGTATTCTCCTTCATGGACGGGTTCTCCGGTTATAATCAGATCAAGATGGCTCCTGAAGACATGGAGAAGACCACTTTTGTTACTCAGTGGGGCACCTTTTGCTACAAGGTCATGCCTTTTGGGTTAAAAAATGCTGGGGCAACCTACCAACGTGCCATGGTTGCTTTATTTCATGACATGATCCATCATGAAATCGAAGTATACGTCGACGATATGATTGCAAGGTCCCAAACTGAGGAGGAACACCTTGACCATCTATAGAAGCTGTTTGACCGGTTGAAGTTGTACAAGCTGAGGTTGAACCCAAACAAGTGCACCTTTGGGGTGAGATCTGGAAAATTGCTAGGCTTCGTCGTAAGCGACAAAGGAATTCAAGTGGACCCTGCCAAAGTGAAAGCCATACAAGAGATGCCAACTCCCAAAACAGAGAAAGAGGTCAGAGGCTTTCTAGGACGTTTGAACTATATTTCCCGATTCATCTCGCATCTAACTGCTACCTGTGAACCAATCTTCAAGCTACTGAAGAAAGATCAAGTAGTACGTTGGAACGATGAATGTCAGGCCGCTTTCGAAAAAATCAAAGAGTATCTCCAAGAACCACCCATTCTTATGCTGCCGGTTGAAGGGAGACCTCTAATCTTATACTTGACAGTACTGGACAACTCAATGGGGTGTGTGCTGGGGCAGCATGACGAGTCTGGCCGAAAAGAACACGCCATTTATTACCTTAGCAAAAAGTTTACCGACTGTGAGACCCGATACTCACTGCTCGAGAAAACTTGCTGCGCTTTGGTATGGGCTGCTCGCCGACTGAGACAGTATATGTTGACTCACACTACTTTGTTGATTTCAAAAATGTATCCAATCAAGTACATATTCGAAAAGCCAGCCTTGTCCGGAAGAATAGCAAGATGGAAAATGATCTTGACGGAATACGACATCCAGTACACGACTCAGAAAGCAATCAAGGGAAGTGTATTGGCAGACCATTTGGCACACCAAGCAGTGGACGATTACCAGTCGATGAACTTTGAATTTCCAGACGAGGATATCATGGTAGTGACTGATTGTGAAGTACCTGGACCGGATGAAGGACCTGAGGAAGGATCCCGATGGTCTATGCACTTTGACGGATCCTCGAACGCTTTGGGTAATGGTATCGGCGCTGTGATCATATCCCCTAAAGACACTCATACTCCACTTACCGCCCGGCTATGCTTCAACTGCACCAATAACATGGCAGAATATGAGGCATGCATCATGGGTCTTCAAGCTGCAATTGACTTAATAATCAAGTTTCTGAGTGTCTTCGGAGATTCCGCTCTCGTGATCAATCAGGTCAAAGGAGAGTGGGATACGAAACACCCAAATCTTATTCCTTACAAGGAGTATGTGTTGACGTTGATTCCCCATTTCGAAGAGATAACTTTCGAACACTTCCCAAGAGAGGAGAATCAGTTAGCGGACGCATTGGCTACGATGTCTTCTATGTTCAAAGTCAAATGGGACAACGAGGCTCCCCGGATCATCATTTGGAAGTTGGACGAACCTGCACATTGCTGCGATCTCGAGACCGAGGAGGTAACTGAAAAACCCTGGTATCATGAAGTGAAGAGGTACCTTGAAGCTCAAGAATACCCCGAGGGTGCATCTGTTAATGACAAGAAGTTCCTGAGAAGGTTTGCGGCAAAGTTCTTCCTCAGCAATGGCATTCTCTACAAGTGAAACCATGATTCAACCTTACTGCGTTGTATGGATAAGACTGAAGCAGAAAGGATCATGGCAGAGCTACATGAAGGTACCTTCGGAACACATTCCAGTGGACATACCATGGCCAAGAAGATCCTTCGGGCAGGATATTTCTGGTCCACAATGGAAGCCGACTGTTATCAGCACTCTCGGACGTGTCACAAATGCCAGATCTATGCTGATAAGGTGCATGTTCCTCCGGTTCCTCTGAACGTCTTGACATCACCTTGGCCCTTTGCAATGTGCGGCATTGATATGATCGGCAAAATCAGACCTACTGCAACTAACGGGCACCGCTTCATCTTGGTAGCGATTGATTACTTCACAAAATGGGTTGAAGCAGCTTCCTATGCTACCGTAACCAAGAGCGCCGTGGCACGGTTCATTCGGCACAACCTGATCTGTCGATACGGTGTACCTGAGAGGATCATTACGGACAATGGTGCCAATCTTAACAACAAAATGATCACTGAGCTCTGCGAGCAATTCAAGATACAGCACCACAATTCTTCTCCCTACCGGCCGAAGATGAATGGGGCTGTAGAAGCAGCAAATAAGAACATCAAGAAGATTGTGCAGAAGATGACAGTGACCTACAAAGATTGGCACAAAATGTTACCGTTTTCTCTTCATGGGTACCGTACCTCAGCACAGACGTTGTGATCGGTGGATCTGGAACTGACTGTTTAACGCTGGTTCGCGAAATGTCGCGGAAGCAAGAGTCGCCACCGTCTTTTATTTTCTCCAAATGGAAAGGACAAAAGCACAGAAAAATTCCTTAAAGAGATTGCTCTCGGTTCGGGAGGTAGGTTATAGAAAGGGAAGGTGTTAGCACCCTTTCTATCCATGGTTATCCATGGGCTCTTAGATACTTGCTCATTGTGTTTTCAAAAATGGTTTGTTTGCTTTTCAACTGTGGGTTTTAAAAAAGTTTCTTTGAAAATTTCAGTTCGACTCTTGTATCAGTCCTCAAGGGTGTTTGAAAAAATGCTTTCGAAAGCTTTTTGAAAATGTGTTGGTGTGAAAAGTATTTTTGAATTTGTTTTGAAATTTAGAGTAAGTATCTAGAGTCGTCTACCTACCCTAAGGAATTCGTCTGTGTAAATGTCCTTTAAAGTAGTGCCATCCCACCATTGAGAGGTAGGTAGCACCACCGTTGGAGGTGTTCGGGTCAATTCGAGGTTCGGGACATGGTGATCACCAGAGCAATGGGAAGACACCTTAGAAGCTACCCTCATGCCAGGTTCCCGGATCATGAGGACTTACTAAGACATCCTCTACTCGACGATCACCTTTCGAGGCAAGGCAACAGTGAGGCGTACCCTAGGGGTGGTGTGTGCGATTCGTGTGTCGTTTTCATTTGCATTTATCTTGTCATGTTATTGGTGTTCTACGCTTGATTTTATTTTGTCCATTCATTCTTGCATGCTTTGTTTAACAGTTAAAAAAGTTGCGGAAATTAAAGTTCTAAAGCTATTACAAATGGCGCGGGTCCACATCGCCAAAATTAACCAGGACCCGATTTGACGGAAGATAAAGAAATTAAAAGTGCGAGAAGTAATTTACATGGCTTCGGGAGAGGTACATAATTATTTAAATGACATAAAATAAATATGCGAATAAATAAGAAATTAAGAACGAGGGCGTTGGACCCTTTTGCAAAAATTAAATTAATAACGGAGTTAATTAATTAAAAGAGAAAGAACTTGTTTTTTGGTGTTTTTTAGTATTTTAAGATTTAATAGAAAAAATTAATTGAAGTTAAACGTTAGCCCTAATTCTATTTTATTTTAATTTATTAAGAAAACATTAGAATTTAACCTAAATTAAACCTAATTTTTATATACAAGTTTAATTATAAAAAATAAATAAAATAAATAATATTATTATAAAAAAAAAATTAAAAAGGAATAAAAACATTAATTAAACCTATTTCTACATTTTTTAGATTTTTTATTAAAAGAATTAAAGTTGCAAACCTAATTTAAGACTAATATTATTTACGTGCAAATTTATTTATGAAAATATTAGAAATAAAATATTTATTGTTTTTTTTCTCTTTTCTGATTTTTTGTGTATTTTTATATTTGTGAAAATAATTAGTTAATTAATAAAACCACAATAAAAAATAAGTAAAAATAATAATACAAAAAAAAGTAAAGAAGAAACAAAAATATGCAAACCTGGGGGTTCAGACCCCAATATGGAGGTATAGCCCAAGCAGTTTAAGCCCAATTCAACTCCTGGCTTTGTGGACTTTTTCACTCACGTGCAGAGGCGTTGACTCATGTGCATTGTATTCCTCAATTCTGAGCCTTTGATTTGAGTCCCTTAGACGCGTGGACGGCTGGATTATGGAGGTGCATGATATGCCTTGATATTGACACTGCATGGGAACGTGGATTGCAAAATAATATGGGAAATAATACAGACCTGGGACTCGAACCCAGGTCTTGGACGTTGCTACCACTATGCCTCGCCACTGAACCAATTGTTGCGCTTTGTATATAAAATAAACGAAGAATAATATAATAAGAAACAATGGTTAGTGGTTCAAAAACGCGCGAAATTTAAAAGAGCCAATGGTTGCTGGCCACGAGTTCGTCTTCTCCACATTCCTGAAACACAAAACATTAAGCCACGGTTTTATACGCGTTCTGTTAGGTATGCTTTGGAAAAATAACGATTAGCCCTCTGACGCTCATAAATTGAGCGCGAGGGTTCCATTGCCTTAGTCCAAATGCGCTGGTTTGAATGGTGGTGGTCAGGGGTTCCAATTTTTCTTTGTTTCAAAAGCCCTAATTTCACATCCTGCAAACCCTAAAAATCAATCATGGCATAATCGCGTGTAGCACATAAAAACGCAATTAAATATATTGGTTAGCTTCAGAATTTCATAAGGAACATGAATCAATGAATAAAAGTTACAAAGGATGCGTAAATCATGATGCACGATTATGAATTTTTCTTGGTACAGTTTGCACTCGTGTTACCAATTTCTTGAGCCTTGATGGATGTTAGTGATTGGAATATGTCAAGTGATGCTTGAGGAAGCTATTGAAACAAGAATTCTGCCTTGAATCGCCTTGTAAGGGAGTTTTCAGGTTTCAGTTTTTAGACAAAAATTCCAAGTTTTATCTATGCTCTTCTGCGCAGCTCAGTGTGTATGAACATTAGGTTTTTCTTTAGGCTTATGTACTGAATGGATTAGGTCAAGAAACTTGCTCAAAATCTCTTGCAATCATGGTTTTGAAGATTTGATTTTCAAGCTTTGTTTTTTCAATCTTTTCCATACAATTTTGTACCAATTATGATCCAATCAAACCAAATCTTCCCATATTTGAATGTGCACGAATTATTGAGTAGATTACATGTGCAAAAAAGATTTGTTAGGTTAAATTAAGTATTTTTCATATATTTAATTGATTTAAATGAATTAATACAAATAAAAATTCAAATAAATAAATAAAAAATGAAGAAATACTTCCCTTTGGGCCAAGTGGTCGTGCACATGTCATGGATGATGAATTATGGAAGAAAAATGGGCCCATTAGCAATTTTAGGTCATTTGAATCAATGTTGACTTTTCAAAATATCCAAAAATTTCCCAACTTCTACAAGGCATAACTTGCTCAATTTTTAAGCTTTTCTCATGTTCTTGGACATTTTGGAAAGGTCTTTGAGTCCTCTAACCAATGACTTTGGTCCCATGTCATTTTGATTTACCAATCTCAAGTTATGGCCTTTGACTTAAAGTCCCTTTTTGTTGACTTTTGAAGATGACCTATAATGTTGAAATTGATAACTTTTTGTGAGAGCATTTCTTGGACTTGAAGTATGAAGATGAGTTGTAGGAAATGTCTTTCTCTTCAAAATGAGCTTTGGATGGAATTTTTCTGATAATCCATGTGAAATTTATGCCCTGGTCAATTTACAGTTGACTTTTTCAACTGTCCAAATAAGGAAACTTTTGCATCTTGATGATTTCTGAGCCAAACTTTGAGAATCATGATCAAGCATTGATCAAATGATGTTTGTGGCTTCAAAATAATATGTTGACCAAAAATTTGAACTTTTGACTGTCAAATGACCATTTTGCCCCTACAGTTGACTGTAGTGCAATTTAGGGTTTTGACTGTGCAATTTTGTGCTGAAAGTCTTGAAACTTGATATGAGGATGCTTGACCATATTTGTAAGCATGTGGGACTTGATTGGACCTTTGGACACTTCATTTTCTTGATCAGAACAAAAAAACCCTAATCTTGACTGTATAGGAGATCTTTGACTGTGCAACCCTTGGGGAATTTTGAAGCTTTGACTTGGCAATTTCTTGAAGAATATGGGAGGGCAAATTTTGGGGTACAACAGACGTCAACAGGGGCAACTCCCTTTTCCTTGGTCTATGGCATGGAGGCAGTCTTGCCTATTGAAGTCCAGATACCCTCTCTCCGGATAATGAAGGATGCAGGTTTGAGCGAATATGACTGGATCCAGACTCGGCTTGATCAATTAAACCTAATTGACGAAAAGAGACTCACCGCTATTTATCATGGTCAGACGTACCAAAAATGGATGATCAGGGCATTTAACAAGAAGGTCAGGCGACAAGAGTATCAAGTCGGAGACCTGGTAATCAAGCGCATCATTCTTCCTTAAAGTGATCCCAGGGGCAAATGGACCCCTACGTACGAAGGGCCATTTTTGGTTAAACATATCTTCTCAGGAGAAGCAATGATTCTAACCACCATGGATGGTGACGACCTTCCTCACCCCGCCAATGCAGACATAGTAAAAAGATACTACGCATGAACTAAAGACCCGCTAGGTTGACACGCCTAGGCAAAAATAAGGGCTTCCCGGCGAACCAAAAGGGTTCGGGCAAAAATAAGGGACAAAATGAAAATAAAATCTGTACACCCGGCAAGTTGAAAACCTGAAAAGGCGGCTTGGGCAAAAATGGGTATCCCGGTGGACTGAAAACCCGAAAGGGAGGTCCAGGCAAAAGTTAGGGATAAAGCGTAATACTATGTCTCATTGGATCACCTTGCATCCAGAATTCGGCATCAACTATCGGGTTCAGACGTCGCCAATCAATCAGCTTCATCTTCAACTAAGCAGCAGAGTGATGAGATGCTTGAAGACATAAAGGCGATAGCAGAGTTGAAACCTAGTGGGATTATTTTTCACATAGCTGTTTTGTTTCCTTTTCACAAAAATTGTATAAACTCTATTTTTCTCGGCGGCGTTCTCTTACTAGGACGTCAACCTCTTGTACAAAAACGCATATTTACAGGCAAATTTCAAAATCAATACAAGTTTAATTTTTCAGACAAATTACCCATCGTTTTTCCTTTTTCTGTTTTGTTTTGCAAAGAACGTCCAATGTTCATTTTTGATATATGCATTTGACATTGATTGCTAACTCATAAATATTTGCATGCGAAACAAAGGACTAATTACAGATGACATCAGAAACAGGGGCAATAAGAATGGTCCAAGCGATCTAGTTGCTCTGTCCACCAAAGTACCAAAGTAGGTTCGGCTGAAGAACATAACCAAGTTACCTCAACTCCCCACAGAGTAAGACCAGATTTCAGCAATACTCTCCTCAGGCAGAGTTGGTCCCCCATCAGCCCTGAAAAGGCACAATATTCCCCTAGAAAGTCAGCGATACTCTCCCCAAGCAGAGTTAGTCTACTGTCAGCCTTAAGGAAGTTGGGTATCCCCAAAAGATCTCAACATTCCCCAGCGGAGTATAGACATTCCTCAACAAGCATCCCCGACAGTCTTAATATAAGATCTGTTCCCCGGCGGAATACAGACACCCCAGTGGAACCCTTCCCCAGTACAGTCTGAAAAGTTTCCCCAGGAAAGTTGAATCATCCTCCCCAGTAGATTCTGGAAGCTTATCCCCAGTAGGTTCTGGAAGCTTATCCCCAGTAGATTCTGGAAGCTTATCACCTGTAGAGTACATACGTCTCTCCCCGACTTTATTCAAAGGTTATTTCCCCACTAGGGTATAACTGGGTTATCCTCAGCTAATTACCACGGAAAGATCGTCCTCGGCGAAGTTCTTCCTATCCTCAGCGGAGTTCATCAAATTCCCCAACATAACTTATCAGTGGCATCCCCAGCGGAACTCTCATCAAAACCTCAGCGAAGTATCTCTTCCCACAGAGTAATTCCACGCAGAGTAATCTCTCCAACAAGTTTATTCCCCAACGGAGTCATCTTCTCCTACCGGTTTATTCTTGCAACCGTCATCCCCAGCGGAAACGAAGAACTCCACTCTTCAAACATCAGCCCAGGTGTTGTACCCCAAAATTTGCCCTCCCATATTCTTCAAAGTTTTGACAAGCATCATCTCAATTTGCTCAAGTCTACTCAAGGGTTGCACAGTCAAACCATCCTCCTAAGCCAGTCAAAATTAGGGTTCTGGTTCTTGCAAAGAAGTTGAGGTTTTCAAGGGCTCAATCAAGTCCCATATGCCCATATACATTGTCAAGCATCTACATACCAAGTTTCAAGGCTCACAAGGTCAAGTTGCACAGTCAAAAACCCTAATTGCCTCACAATCAACTACAGGGGCAAAATGGTCATTTGGCAGTCAAAAGTCAAAATTTTTGATCAACATCTTATTTTGAAGCCACAATCATCATTTGATCAAGTCTTGATCATAATTCCTCAAGAATGGCTCAAAAATCATCAAGATGCAAAAGTTTCCATTTTTGGACAGCTGAAAAGTCAACTGTAACTTGACTAAGGCATAACTTTTTCATGGTTCATCAGAAAAATCCCATCCAATGCTCATTTTGAAGGGGAGGACATTTCCTACAACTCATCTTCACATTCCAAGTCCAAGAAATGCTCTCACAAAAAGTTATCAATTTCAACATTATAGGTCATTTTTAAAAGTCAACAAAAAGGCATTTTAAGTCAAAGACCATAACTTGATATTGGTAAATCAAAATGACATGGGACCAAAGGAATTGGTTAGAAGACTTCAAGACCTTTCCAAAATGTCCAAGAACATGTTCATATGATCAAAATTGAGCAAGATATGCATTGGAGAAGTTGGGAAATTTTTGTGAAATGGAAAAAGTCAACTATCCTTGAAACTTCAATTTTTGACAAAAGGGCCCACTTTTTTCCACTTGATTCAGCCTTGTCATGCCACCCACGTGTCCCATGATTAATTTCAAGATTAAACATTAATTTTTCTATTTTATTTAATTTTTATTGATTTAATCCATTTTAAATCCATAAAATTCAAATAAAATCAAAAAAATTAATTAAAGGGGATCTTTGTGGTTTGAATGACCTTTTTATGCCATTTACTAGCTGCCAAATTCGTGTAAGCTATTTTTTGTACACAAAACTTTGAATTTGTGACAAGATGTCCAGATACATGTAAGCATGGAAAGGGAAAGTTTTGCAAATTTTGGAAGCTTTTTAATTTGTTGGATTTTGGTTTGAAAGCATGGCTTTATGACTTGGATTCTTGCCTTATTTCTTTGTCCCCTCCATCTCCTCTATAAATACAAGCCATGAGAAAGCATTACAGAGAAATACACACAGCCTAGAGAATGCCCCAAAATTGCAAAAATTTCCTTGAAGTTGTCAAGCTCGAAAGACCTGATCTAGCCAGATTCAACTACTTCCAAGCACTCCATCAACATCCCAGGTCCCCCAAATGCTTATTTCTATTTTTCCATAACATGTTCCTGTGCAGGTTTCACAAAGGCTTTCCACCATGTGCATCAAACGATCATGCGCCAAGTGGCCTCAAAGATCAATCCAGGGGCTATGAGATGCTGGATACCATGCTCCAAGTCAAAGCACGTGCAGGCAATTCCTAAAGTCAACAAAGGCTTAAGCTTATTGGGCCATATTGCTTCCTCAAACCCTCATTCCTGGCCCAAACCCCCCTTGGGTTTGCTTTTTCTTTTTTATTATTTTGTCATTTTATTTTTTTATTTGCTTTATTTTATTTCTTATTCTTTTTTTTATTAACAATTAACCAATTAATATTTTTTTTAAAAAATAAAATAAAAAGAACTAATATCATTACTTTATTAATTTCATTTAAGTAATTATTTTGTAAATAAATATTCATAAATTGAATTAGCCTTAATTAGGCAATTTTAACTCTTTTTTAAATAACTAAAATAAATTTAGAATTAAGTTTTTATTAACTTTTAATTTTATTTTTTTTAATTTTATTTCATTAAAAAACATAAAAACATAAAAAATATTTTCTTTTAATAAATTAATTAATTAGTAATTAGGCTTTATTTAATTAATTTCATTTAATCATAAAAAAGACAAAAAAAATCATTTCTTTTCTTAAAAGGGTCAAAATCCTTAAGGCATTCCCGATTAATTTTTATTCGCGCGCATTTATTTTATTTTGATTATTTTGTAATTGCTTCCAAGAATGTAATAGTAATTAGGTTTACCGCTTTATTTAATTTCTCGTACTTATTTACCAAAACGGGTCTTTGTATTTTTGGCGATGTATAGACCCGCGCCTTGTAATAGCGTAGAATTTATCTTTCCGCAATTTATTTTCCGCACTCCTAACTGTTAACAATGAATGAAAGAATGTATGTAAATAAAAACAACTCGTAGCTCACAAATAACATGTACAAAAACATTAACTGAAAAACAACACACAAAGCACATGCCACTCCTAGGGTACGCTTCACTCGTTGCCTCGAAACATGGTCATCAAGTATAGGACGTCTTAGAGGTCACCCTTTGTCTCAAGATCCAGTTGCCTCGAAACGGTTGCCTCAGATAAAAGGATCTAGGACATTAGGGTTACTTCTAAGGTGTCCTACCGTTGCTTCGGTGACCACACTGTCCCGATAATCGAATTGACCCGAACACCTCCAACGATGGTGCTACCTACCTCTCAATGGTGGGATAGCAATATCTAAAGGACACTTACACAGCTTAATTCCTTAGGGTAGGTAGATGACTCATGGGTACTTGCTCTTTTCAAAAACAAACAAAATACTTTTCACACCTTACACTTTCAAAAAGTTTTCAAACAATACTTCATACACTCTTGAGGACTGATACAAGAGTTACCTAGAAGTTTTCAAACGAACTTTTTCAAAACCCACACACACTTGAAAAGCAAACAATTTTGAAAACATAAGAGCAAGTACCTAAGAGCCTGTGGATAACCACGGATAGAAACGGTGCTAACACCTTCCCTTTCTATAAATCTACCTCCCGAACCGAGAGACATCTCAAATAAGGAATTTTGCTGTGCTGTTGTCCTTTCTATGTTGGAGAACATAAAAGACGGTGGCGACTCTTGCTTACCGCGACATTTCGCGAAACCAGCATAAAAAACAGTTAGTTCTATTTCCACCGATCATAGATGAAATTCTGGCTACAGATACTCAATGTCACGTCCAATGTTATGACACCGTATCTGACTTACTATATGACAGTAAATACAAAAGCAGTAAATAACACAGTCAATTGTTTACCCAGTTCAGTGTGTAACAACACCTACTCTGGGGGCTACCAAGCCAGGGAGAGAATCCACTATAAGAGATGTTAATTCAGGAATAAACCAACCAGTTTATCTCCTTCACTTAAGACCTACCCAATGCAATTCTAATCTAAGTTACAACTTAAACCTGAGTTCCTACTCACTCCCCCTCAATCACAGCAGTGATACATAAACCAATTTGACTTGAGAATTGATGAAGACACTCTTCAAAACACACACTTGATTAAGCTTCACAGCTTTTTAATCAAGTAACACAATCACTCGTGCTTCACAGCTTTGAGTGATGTACACAATTAACTTGACTCTGCTTCACAGCTTTAGTCAAGTAACATTCAAACACTCTTGCTTCAAAGCTTTGAGTGCTACACAACCCTTACAATTGAAACCTATTCCAAGGCACTTATCACAATGATAATTGCTTGGAGTACAATAAACAAATCTATACAGATTACAAAATTGATCTTCTAATCAATCAGCAGGGATCGCTTCAAAAACCGCAGCTCTGTTGAATATATAGCAGCTGCAACTTCAGTTAGGGTTTCCAAAAACCTAGGGTTGATTCCGTTTGACCTAAAGACCAGGTCACAGTACTTTTTTGATCAGGTTAGGATTGAGCTAGGTTACTCCTCAGAAAACGCAGGATTCTGTTTAGGAAGGACTGAGTTATTTCCTGAAAAAACTCAGACTTATCCAATCCTGTAATCCTGCTAGTTCAGAACAGGATGTCATAACATCTGTTATGACATCTGAGAAAACCTGTCTACTGATTAGCAAAATGTGATCATTTTGCAAACATGCTCAGATACACACTTCTAAACATCAGTATTTGAATTACAATATTTTTCTGCACATGTACCTATTGAGTTAGTACAACCTGAACTAGAATGTTATGACATCAGTCATGACATTCACACATACACTTGGGATTTACCAAAAATGCAAGCCAATACCTAAACACCTACAAACTCCCCCTTTGACAGATTTTTGGCTAAAGTCCCTAAACAATCAGAGATAGATAGATAGCAGCAGAAATAAGTGACAGCAGAAAAATATAGTGTTAAGTACTAATTAAGCAGTACCAAAAATATTCTCCCCCACTTTAGCCACAAATGGGCCAAAGATTACATGTTTATAAAGTTATACAGTTATCCAAGACAAAATAATGAGATCAGCAACAGACAACAGCAGAACATACTTCCAAACTCCACCAGCAACACCACCAAGCAGCAATCATCCTTCAAGCACTGTCATCAGACTCAGAGGAGCCAATTTCTTCAATGTTGAGCTGTCCTTCATCTTCTTCCCTCCTGCTTTCTTCAGCTTCTTCCTTTTCTAGCCTGGCAATTAGAGCTTCTAGGGTCCTTTTTCTAGCATCCAGATCTTTGCAAGTTTCTTTTAAAACAGCTATGATATCTGATGTTTTGGACTGGATCTTTGCAGATGATGTCTCAGCTGATGTTATGACAATGTCTGGAGCATGGGATCCCTGAAACAGTTTGTAGTGCAGGCCAAGGGCAGGGGCTCTTTTGCAGACTGTATCTCTTGCTACAAGGATGTCAGGGTATTGTGCAAGGATGATTCCACAAAGGAGGGAGGGAAAAGCAATTGGTCCTTTGACAGCATAACTGCCAGCATGCTTCAAGGTTTGTTCAAAGATGTACCTTCCATAGTCAAAGGCAGTCTTGGTTCCTACAGCATAGATGAATCTCCCCAATCCTGTGGAGATGGTTGATTTGTGATTTGTAGGCACCCAGTTTGCTGCACCTATTTTATGCAAGATGGCAAATTTCATGCTGAGTTTACTAGCATTCAACTTCCCTTTCAATGGCCAGCACTTTACTTGCCTGGCAGTGATGGTCAAACATACTTCATTGTCAGTTGTCTCTAGATCAGGACAATCCTTATTTGTTCTTCCAAGAAACTTGTTGATTTCTGATGGAGAGAACTTGACCCTTCTTCCTCTAACAAACACACTCTCAAAGTCAGCTGACCTCCCATCAGCACAATCATTGGACAAGTTCACTACAAACTCCTTAACCAGATTTTCATAACATTTGCTAAACTTCATCACTGTCTTCATTAGCCCAGCATTCCTGATCAGCTCCATGATGTCTTTGCACTCCAAGGCATCATTGTTGAGTTCTCTCTCCAAGGCTATTCTCTTCAAGCAAACATACTTCCATCTGTTTGCATTATCAGGATGATGAAAGGAGATGTTGTCAGTTGGCACTTCAGGCACTCTAGCAATCTTGCTGGAGGGGAGCTTCCTTCAGAGACTGTAGCTTGAGCTCTTCCTGCATGTCTGGTCCTGAGCTTTTTGACTCTGGCTGGGTCAGTTGCCATCTCCCTGAGAGGAGTGACCTCAAGAACTTCAGATTCTATGCATGTAGTGATTGCCCTAGAATCTTGATCAGATGATGACGATGATGAGTGAGACGAAGCCGCCATGGTGGAAGATGATGTCTGAGACATTGTGTTTAACGTTGAGTAGCAGTAGCAGTTTGAGAAAACTCTTTGATTGGGAGAAGAAAACAGGTTGCAAGGATGAGAGAGATAGGGAGTACAAGGGAGTCTTTTCAACTTCTGAAGGTTTTTGAAGGAATTGTGAATGAATATGATTAACCCACTAAATATAGACTTAATAGAATTAATCCCTTCAACCCTTGTTTTCAGCAAAACTAATTGCTATAATTTCTCATGTTGGTGAATACCCAATCTGCCCCTCAAATTTTCAAGTTTATTTCCAACAAGCGCCTTGGTAGAAGAATCAGTTAGCTGAAGCTTAGAGAAACTATGTTCCAGTTCAAATGACTTCTTCTCTCCAAAGTCAATAGGGTTCAAGGAAATGTTGAATGTTTTCAGATTATCACACCACAATGTCACAACATCTTGTGTAACATTGTCTTCAGGTAGCATCTGTGTTGACCAGAATTTTTGAGAACAGAATTTATGAGACTTGTTCTTTGCCACATCACATATATTATCAGCCTGTAGTTTAGGAGTTCTTCTGACATCTTCCATAGGAATAGCTCTTTTCATTCCTTCAAGTTTATGCTGCCACTGTTTCATCTCTTTTTCTTCTTTGATGATTTGACTCATAGTGGAGATATCAGTGTTCTCAGGCTGCCACACATAACAGTTATTTTTGGATTTGATTCCTCTCATTACAATATCTAGTTTTTCATTAAACACTAGACATTCAGATCTTGAGAAGTTGACCATGAATCCTAGATCACATAATTGACTGATGCTGATGAGATTAGTAGTCAACCCTTTTACCAGCAGTACCTTATTCAGACTTGGAACTCCAGGGTAGTCCAAATTACCAACTCCTTTGATTTCTCCTTTAGCACCATCTCCAAAGGTCACAAAACTGGTGGTGTGAGGCATAACATTATTGAGGAGATTTTTGAATCCAGTCATGTGTCTGGAACATCCACTGTCAAAGTACCAATCTTCCTTTGCTGTGATCTTCAGGGAAGTGTGTGCTATCAGTGCAGTAGCCTTTTTCTTCCATTGAGGAGCGTGTGGTACCTTTTTAGACTTAGGTTTGACATCTGAGTTCTGATTAGGATATCCATGTAGTCTGAAGCAGAAAGGCTTTATGTGACCATATTTCCCACAATGATGACATCTCCATCTTTGGTACCTTTTCTTCATATGTCTCTGTCCCTGATGTTGAGAGTAATGTGGAGACATCCGTTTTGACATTTGCTTCCCGGTACCAAATTTCTTTGTTTCCACAAATCCTAGGCCAGATTTATTTCCCACATTTTGACCAGCCTGAAGGATCTCTTCCAATTTGTCTGTTCCATTGGTCAACATCTTGACAGATTTGGTCATTTGATTCAGTTGTGAGTTCAGCAGTTGAACTTTTCCTTCTAAAAGACCTATAGTTTCAAGATTTGCCCTCTTTTCAGCCTCCAGCTTTACAATGAGTTTTGATTGTTTCTCATTTTGCACACAGACTTCACCACTTCTGATACACAATTTCTTGTAGGTATCAGCCAGTTCTTCAAATGTTACTTCTTCATCACTGGTGTCACTTTCAGAAGTACAAACACTAGTTAGGGCAGTAACTAGTTTGGCAGATTCTTCTTCAGAATTGCTTTCTGAATCATAGTCAGACCAAGTAACAGTCATTCCTTTCTTTTGCTTCTTAAGAAAGGTAGGACATTCAGCTCGAATATGTCCATATCCTTCACATCCATGGCATTGAATTCCTCTGCCTTGATTTTCCTTATCTTCTGACCTTGGTCTTCTGCTGGAAATGTCAATGTCAGAAGGAATGTTATGAACATTAGACCTTGACTTTGGGTCCATTCTTTTGATGAGCCTGTTGAACTGTCTTCCAAGCATGGCAATGGCTTCTGATATGTTTTCTTCTTCATCCTCCTTGTGTTCAACATCAGTGTTGGTTACAAGTGCTATGCTTTTGTTCTTTTTGTCACCATTATCAGTGATCCCCATCTCAAAAGTCTGAAGAGACCCAATAAGTTCATCCACTTTTAACTTGCTAATGTCCCGGGCTTCCTCTATGGCAGTTACCTTCATTGCAAATCTTTTAGGCAAGGATCTGAGAATCTTCCTCACCAGTTTTTCTTCTGACATTTTTTCTCCCAGTGCTCCTGAGGTGTTGGCAATCTCCAAGATGTTCATGTGAAATTCATGGATGGTTTCATCTTCCATCATTTTTAGATTCTCAAACTTAGTGGTCAACATCTGAAGCCTTGACATCTTTACTTTGGAAGTGCCCTCATGAGTAGTTTTGAGGGTGTCCCAAACTTCCTTGGCCAGTTCATATTGATGTACTAGTCTGAAGATGTTTCTATCAATTCCATTGAACAAGGCATTTAAGGCTTTTGAATTTCCCAGAGCTAACTCATCTTCTTCTTTACTCCAATCTTCCTCAGGCTTCAGACTGATTGTCCCATCTCTTTCAGTTATGGTGGGATGAATCCATCCTTTGTCAGCAGCTCTCCAAGCCTTTTTGTCCAGAGATTTTAGGAAGGCAATCATACGAGGTTTCCAGTAGTCATAATTAGTTCCATCCAGAATGGGTGGTCTATTTCCAAAAACTCCTTCTTTGTCCATAGTGCCAGAAAGTGATATCCCTAGATCTAACCCAGTAATACAGGCAGGGTGCCTGCTCTGATGCCAATTGAAATTCTGGCTACAGATACTCAATGTCACGTCCAATGTTATGACACCGTATCTGACTTACTATATGACAGTAAATACAAAAGCAGTAAATAACACATTCAATTGTTTACCCAGTTCAGTGTGTAACAACACCTACTCTGGGGGCTACCAAGCCAGGGAGAGAATCCACTATAAGAGATGTTAATTCAGGAATAAACCAACCAGTTTATCTCCTTCACTTAAGACCTACCCAATGCAATTCTAATCTAAGTTACAACTTAAACCTGAGTTCCTACTCACTCCCCCTCAATCACAGCAGTGATACATAAACCAATTTGACTTGAGAATTGATGAAGACACTCTTCAAAACACACACTTGATTAAGCTTCACAGCTTTTTAATCAAGTAACACAATCACTCGTGCTTCACAGCTTTGAGTGATGTACACAATTAACTTGACTCTGCTTCACAGCTTTAGTCAAGTAACATTCAAACACTCTTGCTTCAAAGCTTTGAGTGCTACACAACCCTTACAATTGAAACCTATTCCAAGGCACTTATCACAATGATAATTGCTTGGAGTACAATAAACAAATCTATACAGATTACAAAATTGATCTTCTAATCAATCAGCAGGGATCGCTTCAAAAACCGCAGCTCTGTTGAATATATAGCAGCTGCAACTTCAGTTAGGGTTTCCAAAAACCTAGGGTTGATTTCGTTTGACCTAAAGACCAGGTCACAGTACTTTGTTGATCAGGTTAGGATTGAGCTAGGTTACTCCTCAGAAAACGCAGGATTCTGTTTAGGAAGGACTGAGTTATTTCCTGAAAAAACTCAGACTTATCCAATCCTGTAATCCTGCTAGTTCAGAACAGGATGTCATAACATCTGTTATGACATCTGAGAAAACCTGTCTATTGATTAGCAAAATGTGATCATTTTGCAAACATGCTCAGATACACACTTCTAAACATCAGTATTTGAATTACAATATTTTTCTGCACATGTACCTATTGAGTTAGTACAACCTGAACTAGAATGTTATGACATCAGTCATGACATTCACACATACACTTGGGATTTACCAAAAATGCAAGCCAATACCTAAACACCTACAATAGAACTGGAGACTCTGCTGGGGACTATAAAAGTGAGGTGTACCTTAGGATTAGATCATACTTATGTTTTCAATTGCTTTGCTTTGATTGCTTTATATTTATGGGCTTTGCATCGGAGTTTCATAGATCCTAACCCGGATCTGGGGATACCCTTTTAGGTAGCATAAGTTGTGAGGGACCTGTCCGGCGTAGACCGACATGGGTGAAGCAGTGGCTACGTTGGTGTGGCACCTTGGTCTGTACCGATATCCCTTGTGTTGCAACGAGGAGAATATGGGTCTTCTGAGGAGTCATTAAGCACCAATCGACCTTAGAACCCTAATGTGACCCAACTTGGCCATAGAACAGTAGCAGTATGCTACACCCATTGAGGCTAAACTCTCGCGATGGTTCTGGCTGCAAGAAAAGATTGCGACGCTGGAGTTATGACCGATTGAGGGTAGTCAGTGATATTGGGATCCTCTAGAACCCGGTTACTTTTGATAGGACAGGTTTGAGCCCACCAACTTCAAAGAGGGTAGCACCCAAAATTCATGCTGGCCTAAACTCTAAGGGCTCTTTTGTATGACTTGTGTGCCTTCAAACTTGACTACTTGCATACTTGTTATCTGACACACGAGTTTCTTGCAGGTTTTGTTTACAGTCCTTAATATGGGATCATAACAGGGTTTACTTACATCACTCCACGCATAGCATAACATCATGCCATCATACCATTGCATACATCCTACATAAGGACTAATCCATTTCAAGGATCTCAAGGGTTTGTGATGCAGGTCATGATGTCTAGCAAGGGGCAAAGGGGATTTATTTTCCTCTAGCCAAGGTTGATAACTTGAGTCAGGGGCTATGACCCACTAGATATGGTGAGCCTTGACTCTTGAAGAAGGACTCTCAACAACATGAAGTTCCTTCAATCAAGCTACCGAATTCAAATTCTAACAAGTTTCTCTGTTTACCCCGCGAGATCCTTGAAAACATTGCATGCATATCATACACATCATTGCATAACAGGTACCCTTATTACAGGTCACTTACCATCTCCGCTGTTTATTTCAGCAATGGCTTCCCAACAAGACAACCAGGATCTTCACGCTCAAGAGACTCGGTTCGGGGAGATCCTCCTAAATCTATCCAAGGGGCAGGAAGAGCTGAGAACACTCCTCATGGGGACTTTGGTCAGGAACAGTCCTGAAGACGATAAGGACGAACGGCTGAAACGTCTACAAGCTGAGGTGGATACAACGAGAACCCAGATGCTGGGGCAAATGGCTCTTATCCAAGACTTATCTCAAAGGCAAGGAGAGCTCAGGGTTCTCGTCAACCAACTGCTTCGGGATAACCAACTGGGGCAAACATCTAAGGTTGAAGAGCAAGCCATCATTCAACCACCTGTGGGGCAAGAAGACAAGGGAAAAGCTCCTCAGTTTGCTTCGGGGTCACAAGCCCAGCATCAACCTCACCAGCGTCAACAGGGTAATTGGCGTAAGCGAAATACGTCTGGAAGACATTTCTCGGAGACTGGTGTGCCATCCTCACTAATACTGAAACGCTTGTTGGAGGTCAAGCTGATTACTTTAAAGGATCCTCCTAAGAAGCTCAACATAACCTCCCTAAAGTACAATCCTGATGAAAGGTGTGCCTACCATTCTGACAGTCCTGGACATGACACTGACGACTATTGGAGCCTGAGGAACAAGATCCAAGACTTGATCGACGGAAGGGTGCTGGAGTTCATGCCGGGTGGAAAAATGAAAATCTTCTGCTGAGAATCTTCCATCTGAGATGACTAGTTCAAACTAAGAAGCTTTTGTTCATTCGAATGTTCAAGTTGTATTTTTCTTTGATTGTTCAAACATTTGTTCATGTCAAACTCTTTTACTTTATCAATGCATCGCATATGTCTGTTTTGAATCAATATATTCGCATTCGCTATATTGAAACTGCTTTCATTTTTTGATGTCGACTCTCAATTAATAATTCTAAGCCTCTTGGGGGAGGATGACGAAAACAATACCACGATCTTTACAATATGCTTTTGAACAGACCCCGCTGATGAGGTACAGACATTGTTTCAATTCCTAAACACTGGAGTTATAAGGAAGATAATCCCTTGTCAACCCCTTCGAGCCAAAGAAGTAGGAGTTTTTCTTTTCACAAAAAAAATTAAACCCTTAATCGTAACCTGGGGCAGGGTAGTTCTCTCAGTTGATCCAGGTGCACAATGAATGGCATCAAAGGAGTCCTTACAAAGCAAAAGACAGTGATGGTTCTGAATAATCACCAAGATAGGCAGTCATTACCCAGAAAAAAAAACTAAAGCCCATTAAGTCAAAACCTATGAAGGAGACTTACAAAACTGGGGCATCCCGCTGACTGTAATCACAAAAGAAACAGTTCAGGCAAAAAACAGGGATAATAAAATCAAAAAAAGAAAGAGGTCACACAAACCGTCGACGAAAAAAGAAATGGCTTCCTATTCAAAATAAACTGTCAACATCCGAACCATCACCAGAATCTCAGGACAAAGACTCAAACAAGGTCTAATGCATGATCAGCTGAATTTAGGTCTGAAGAACATCACGAAGAGCGGGTGGGTACAAATAATTTGAGCCTTTATCCTTTGTTTCTTAAACCGTGAACTAGGCCACGTTATAACCCTCAAAAGTCCTAGCTGAAGCATGGGTTAGTTCGAAAGCATACTGTTACGAAAGGTATCCTGACTCCTTAAGGCTTGCGGTGAAATAACGAGTTGACATCATAGTTTACAAAATTCACTTGTTTTTATTAAAAAACTGCATTTTCAAAAAACTTCAAGACAGACATAAGCTTTGCATTTTTAATATAACATTGCTTGCATATGACTATTTGTTTGAACAGCATAGAAGTTCGCGCGACGAATGTCTAATGAACAAAAACACTTCCAATCAAGGGGCATGGCATGATCATTGTCCATCATCTGGGGCAGTTAAGTCAAGATTCGGAGAATCTCTCAAAAGGCCAACCAGCTTGGGGCAAATCTCCATCTGGATCACTTAGGGCATTGGACGATCAAACGAAGATCCTCTGGTAGTATGGCAACACAACACTACTGACAGTGACACTCCCTACATCCTGAGCACGGACATAGTCGAAAACATACTGCACATAATCAAAGACCCACTAGGTTGACACACCTAGGAAAAAATAAGGGCTTCCCGGCGAACCAAAAGGGTTCGGGCAAAATAAGGGATGAAAATAAAAAAATTTGTACACCCGGTAAGTCGAAAACCTGAAAAGGCGGCTTGGGCAAAAATGGGTATCCCGGTGGATTGAAAACCCGAAAGGGCGGTCCAGGAAAAAATTAGGGATCAAAAGCGTATGACTATGTTCCGTCATCTCGTCACTTGCCTACCAGAAGAAGATTTGTCAAATCGACAGTTATCAAGACCTCCACAGGTATCTTTCTCCCGCAGAAGCTGGGGCAATACAAATTGTCTAAGCGATCTGGTTGCTTTGTCCACCGAGGTGTCAAGGTATGTTCAGATGAAGAATGTAACCAAGACATCTTCACTCCCCACAGAGTAAGACAAGAATCAACAACACTCCCTCCGAGCAGAGTTGGTCTCCCATCAACCCGAAAAAGGGCACAGTATCTCCAGCAAGTCAGCAACACTCTCCCCGAGCAGAGTTAGTCTACTGTCAGCCTTAAGGAAGTTGGGTACCCCCAGAAAATCTCAATATTCTCCAGCAGTATGCAGATGTTCCTCAACAAGCATCCCTGACAGTCTTAATATTCCTCGACAGAAATATAAGATTGTTCCCCGGCAGAATACAGACACCCCAGTGCAGTCCAAAAGTTTCCCCAGGAAAGTTGGATCAATCTCCCCAGTAGATTCTGGAAGCTTATCCCCAGTAGATTCTGGAAGCTTACCCTGCAGAGTACGAACGCATCTCCCCGGCTTTATTCAGAAGGTTATTCTCCACCAGAGCTCATAACTGGGTTATCCTCAGCTAATTGCCACGGAAAGATCGTCCTCGGCGAAGTTCTTTCTATCCCCCAGCGGAGTTCATCAAATCCTCCAACATAACTTATCAATGGAATCCCCAACGGAGTTCTTATCAAAATCTCAATGAAGTATCTCTTCCTACAGAGTAATTCCCCGCAGAGTAATCTCTCCAACAAGTTTATTCCCCAACGGAGTTATCTTCTCCTACCAGTTTATTCTTGCAACCATCATCCCCAGTGGAAACGAAGAACTCTACTCTTCAACATCAGCCCAGGATTCAAAAAACTCCCGGCATTCGTCAAGAATTTATTTTCCCAGACGAGAATACATTCATAAACATCACATCTTCATACATTATAGCATGCATACGCATCATACAACACAAATCTCATTTATTTTTGAGAACATCTTAAAATCATGCAGTTCATGCATCATGACATTGCATATGACTAATACTTTGCCTTTTCAAAAAAAAGTCAATCAAAAGATGATTACCATCTACCTTTACAGTTCAAGATCAACACCGGTAACAAGCCAGGAAAATTCTGTGGACGACTGATCGTGGGTTAATATCCGAAACCAAACAGGACAATTATCTACTTGATCATCCTCAGGCAACCCTACACCGGTTCCTTCTCAATTTTCAGACGAAGTCTTACACGGACTTATCATCAAAGTAACCCTACATCGGTTCCCTTTCTTTCAGAAGAAGTCTTACACGGGCTCATCAACAGGCAACCCTACACCGGTTCCTTCTCAACCTCAGATGCAGTTTTACACGAACTCATCATCAGGCAACCCTACACCGGTTCCTTCTCAATTTTCAGACGAAGTCTTACACGGACTTATCATCAAAGTAACCCTACGCCGGTTCCTTTTCTTTCAGAAGAAGTCTTACACGGACTTATCTCAAGATGACCTTACCCCGGTTCATCAAGAAGTTTTACACGAACTTATCCTGCAGTAACCTTACCCCGGTTCCTCCAGAAGTCTTACACGGACTTATCTCAAGATGACCTTACCCCGGTTCATCAAGAAGTTTTACACGAACTTATCCTGCAGTAACCTTACCCCGGTTCCTCCAGAAGTCTTACACGGACTTATCTCAAGATGACCTTACCCCGGTTCATCAAGAAGTTTTACACGAACTTATCCTGCAGTAACCTTACCCCGATTCCTCCAGAAGTCTTACACGGACTTATGTCAAGATGACCTTACCCCGGTTCATCAAGAAGTTTTACACGAACTTATCCTGCAGTAACCTTACCCCGGTTCCTCCAGAAGTCTTACATGGACTTATCTCAAGATAACCTTACCCCGGTTCATCAAGAAGTTTTACACGAACTTATCCTGCAGTAACCTTACCCCGGTTCCTCCAGAAGTCTTACACGGACTTATCTCAAGATGACCTTACCCCGGTTCATCCATAAGTCTTACACGGACTTATCTCAAGATGACCTTACCCCGGTTCATCCAGAAGTTTTACACGAACTTATCCTGCGGTAACCTTACCCCGGTTCCTCCAGAAGTCTTACACGGACTTATCCCGAAGTAACCTTACCCCGGTTCCTCCAGAAGTCTTACACGGACTTATCCCGAAGTAACCTTACCCCGGTTCCTCCAGAAGTTTTACACGAACTTATCCCGAAGAAACCCTACACAGGTTCTCTCTTCCCAAAGATGCAGTTTTACACGGACTCGTCATCAGAAACCCTACCCAGGTTTTACTTCTTCCAGGATGCAGTTTTACACAGACTCATCATCAAAGTAACCCCACACAGGTTCCCTTCTCAAACTCCAGACGTAGTTTTACACAGACTCGTCATCAGTAAACCCTACACAGGTTTCCTTCTCAGCTCTAGATGCGGTTTTACACGGACTCGTCATCAAAGTAACCCTACACAGGTTCCTTCTCCATTTCAGATGCAGTCTTATACGGACTCATTATCAGTAAACCCTACACAGGTTTCCTTCCTCCAAAGATGCAGTTTTACACGAGCTCATCATCAGTCAACCCTACACAGGTGTCCTTCTTTCCAAGATGCAGCTTTACACGAGCTCATCATCAGGCAACCCTACACAGGTTCCCTCTTTCAACTTACAAAAATTACAGTTCAACAGACCACCTCCAGATGGCATCTATAAGCCCATCCACCTATCAACAGTCTCCAAATGGCATCTATAAGCCCATTCCTGACAAGGTTCTGTCACATCTCCAGATGGCATCTATAAGCCCATCCTCCCATACCATCTTTCCAAATGGCATCTATAAGCCCATTCCCGACAAGGTTCTGTCACATCTCCAGATGGCATCTATAAGCCCATCCTCCTATCCACCATCTCTCCAAATGGCATCTGTAAGCCCATTCCCGATATCACATTGCTGATACCTCACTATGTGAGGGCAAATTTCTGGGCACTCTAGTGTTCAATTATCTTCCACCTTCGGATCACGAAAGGCACACAAGCCAATCTACATCCTCAGGTCTAAGAAAATTGAACAGGGGCAACTGTTGTACCCCAAAATTTGCCCTCCCATATTCTTCAAAGTTTTGACAAGCATCATCTCAATTTGCTCAAGTCTACTCAAGGGTTGCACAGTCAAACCATCCTCCTAAGCCAGTCAAAATTAGGGTTTTGGTTCTTGCAAAGAATTTGAGGTTTTCAAGGGCTCAATCAAGTCCCATATGCCCATATACATTGTCAAGCATCTACATGCCAAGTTTCAAGGCTCACAAGGTCAAGTTGCACAGTCAAAAACCCTAATTGCCTCACAATCAACTGTAGGGGCAAAATGGTCATTTGGTAGTAAAAAGTCAAAATTTTTGTTCAACATATTATTTTGAAGCCACAATCATCATTTGATCAAGTCTTGATCATAATTCCTCAAGAATGGCTCAAAAATCATCAAGATGCAAAAGTTTCCATTTTTGGACAGTTGAAAAGTCAACTGTAACTTGACCAAGGCATAACTTTTTCATGGTTCATCAGAAAAATCCCATCCAATTCTCATTTTGAAGGGGAGGACATTTTCTACAACTCATCTTCAAATTCCAAGTCCAAGAAATGCTCTCACAAAAAGTTATCAATTTCAACATTATAGGTCATTTTTAAAAGTCAACAAAAAGGCATTTTAAGTCAAAGACCATAACTTGATATTGGTAAATCAAAATGACATGGGACCAAAGGCATTGGTTAGAAGACTTCAAGACATTTCCAAAATGTCCAAGAACATGTTCATATGATCAAAATTGAGCAAGATATGCATTGGAGAAGTTGGGAAATTTTTGTGAAATGGCAAAAGTCAACTATCCTTGAAACTTCAATTTTTGACAAAAGGGCCCACTTTTTTCCACTTGATTCAGCCTTGTCATGCCACCCACGTGTCCCATAATTAATTTCAAGATTAAACATTAATTTTTCTATTTTATTTAATTTTTATTGATTTAATCCATTTTAAATCCATAAAATTCAAATAAAATCAAAAAAATTAATTAAAGGGGATCTTTATGGTTTGAATGACCTTTATATGCCATTTACTAGCTGCCAAATTCGTGCAAGCTATTTTTTGTACACAAAATTTTGAATTTGTGCCAAGATGTCCAGATACATGTAAGCATGGAAAGGGAAAGTTTTGCAAATTTTGGAAGCTTTTTAATTTGTTGGATTTTGGTTTGAAAGCATGGCTTTATGGCTTGGATTCTTGCCTTATTTCTTTGTCCCCTCCATCTCCTCTATAAATACAAGCCATGAGAAAGCATTACAGAGAAATACACACAGCCTAGAGAACGCCCCAAAATTGCAAAAATTTCCTTGAAGTTGTCAAGCTCGAAAAACCTGATCTAGCCAGATTCAACTACTTCCAAGCACTCCATCAACATCCCAGGTCCCCCAAATGCTTATTTATATTTTTCCATAACATGTTCCTGTGCAGGTTTCACAAAGGCTTTCCACCATGTGCATCAAACGATCATGCGCCAAGTGGCCTCAAAGATCAATCCAGGGGCTATGAGATGCTGGATACCATGCTCCAAGTCAAAGCACGTGCAGGCAATTCCTAAAGTCAACAAAGGCTTAAGCTTATTGGGCCATATTGCTTCCTCAAACCCTCATTCCTGGCCCAAATCCCCTTGGGTTTGCTTTTTCTTTTTTATTATTTTGTCATTTTATTTTTTTATTTGCTTTATTTTATTTCTTATTCTTTTTTTATTAACAATTAACCAATTAATATTTTTTTTTAAAAAAAAACAAAAAGAACTAATATCATTACTTTATTAATTTCATTTAAGTAATTATTTTGTAAATAAATATTCATAAATCGAATTAGCCTTAATTAGGCAATTTTAACTCTTTTTTAAATAACTAAAATAAATTTAGAATTAAGTTTTTATTAACTTTTAATTTTATTTCTTTTTATTTTATTTCATTAAAAAACATAAAAACACAAAAAATATTTTCTTTTAATAAATTAATTAATTAGTAATTAGGCTTTATTTAATTAATTTCATTTAATCATAAAAAAGACAAAAAAATTCATTTCTTTTCTTAAAAGGGTCAAAACCCTTAAGGCATTCCCGATTAATTTTTATTCGCGCGCATTTATTTTATTTTGATTATTATGTAATTGCTTCCAAGAATGTAATAGTAATTAGGTTTACTGCTTTATTTAATTTCTCGTACTTATTTAACAAAACGGGTCTTTGTATTTTTGGCGATGTATAGACCCGCGCCTTGTAATAGCGTAGAATTTATCTTTCCGCAATTTATTTTCCGCACTCCTAACTGTTAACAATGCATGAAAGAATGTATGTAAATAAAAACAACTCGTAGCTCACAAATAACATGTACAAAAACATTAACTGAAAAACAACACACAAAGCACATGCCACTCCTAGGGTACGCTTCACTCGTTGCCTCGAAACGTGGTCATCAAGTATAGGACGTCTTAGAGGTCACCCTTTGTCTCAAGATCCAGTGGCCTCGAAACGGTTGCCTCAGATAAAAGGATCTAGGACATTAAGGTTACTTCTAAGGTGTCCTACCGTTGCTTCGGTGACCACACTGTCCCGATAATCGAATTGACCCGAACACCTCCAACGATGGTGCTACCTACCTCTCAATGGTGGGATAGCACTATCTAAAGGACACTTACACAACTTAATTCCTTAGGGTAGGTAGATGACTCATGGGTACTTGCTCTTTTCAAAAACAAACAAAATACTTTTCACACCTTACACTTTCAAAAAGTTTTCAAACAATACTTCATACACTCTTGAGGACTGATACAAGAGTTACCTAGAAGTTTTCAAACGAACTTTTTCAAAACCCACACACACTTGAAAAGAAAACAATTTTGAAAACATAAGAGCAAGTACCTAAGAGCCCGTGGATAACCACAGATAGAAAGGGTGCTAACACCTTCCCTTTCTATAAATCTACCTCCCGAACCGAGAGACATCTCGAATAAGGAATTTTGCTGTGCTTTTGTCCTTTCCATGTTGGAGAACATAAAAGACGGTGGCGACTCTTGCTTACCGCGACATTTCGCGAAACCAGCTTAAAAAATAGTCAGTTCTATTTCCACCGATCACACCAGGATTCAACAAACTCCCGGCACTCGTCAAGGATTTATTTTCCTAGACGAAAATACATTCATAGACATTTCACATTTCATACATCCTGCTTACATACATGATAAAGTGCATACAACACTATCTCATTTTGAGCATCATGACATCATGCATTTCATACATCATGACATTGCATACAACTGATGTTTTGCCTTTTCAGGAAAAGGTCAATCCAAGGATGATTACTATCAACTGTCACAATTCTAGATTCGATTCCTGTATCTAGCCAGGGCATATCTGTGAGTGATGGATTGTAGATTCGATACCTGTATCTAGCCAGGGCATATCTGCATGAAGAGTTTGAAGATCAACCCCTGTAACAGACTAAAAAATTATCTTTCATTCTCAGGTCAGAGGTTTACACCTGTATCCACCCAGGAAAGTTATCTCTACCAACATTTTGCAATTCCAGATTCAATTCCTGTATCTAGCCAGGGCATATCTGTAGACGACAAATTCCGGATTCGATTCCTGTATCCAGCCAGGGCATATCTGTAGACGACAATTCCAGATTCGATTCCTGTATCTAGCCAGGGCATATCTGTAGATGACGATCTCCAGATTCGATACCTGTATCCAGCCAGGGCATATCTGTAGACGACCAATTCCAGATTCGATTCCTGTATCCAGCCAGGGCATATCTATAGACGACAATTCCAGATTCGATTCCTGTATCTATCCAGGGGATATCTGTAGACGACGATCTCCAGATTCGATACCTGTATCCAGCCAGGGCATATCTGTAGACGACCAATTCCAGATTTGATTCCTGTATCCAGCCAGGGCACGTCTGTAAGCAACCCTTTTAAGTTCCGGATTCGATTCCTATATCTAGCCAGGGCACGTCTGTGAGCAACTAATTGTAGATTCGATACCTGTACCAAGCCAGGGCATATCAGCATGAAGAGTTTGAAGATAAACACCTGTAACAGGCCAGGAAACCATCTTCCTTTCTCAAAGTATGCAAGTTCTAGCTAAGGAATCTTTTACGCGATCAACACTTCCAAATGGCATCTATAAGCCCATTCCCGACAAGGTTCTGTCAAGTCTCCAGATGGCATCTATAAGCCCATCCTCCTATCCACCATCTCTCCAAATGGAATCTATAAGCCCATTCCCGACATCACATTGCTGATACTCCACTATGCGAGTGCAAATTTCTGGGCACTTTAGTGTTCAATCATCTTCCACCTTCGGATCACGAAAGGCACGCAAGCCAATCTACATCCTCAGGTCTAAGAAGATTGAACAGGGGCAACTGTTGTACCCCAAAATTTTCCCTCCCATTTCATCAACATTTTTTCATCACAATACCCTTGGAGCTCAAGAACAAGTTAGGGTTTACTCTGCTCAAGGCCCCTCCTTGCACTGTTGACCCAAATTAGGGTTTGAGTTTGCACAAAGATATTTTGACCAAAAATGCCCAAAATGACTTTCATGCTTCATGTTGAACTCACAAGTTTATCCATACCAAGTTTCAAGCCTTGATTCCAATCTTTGCCCAGTCAATTGGACAGTTGACCTAGAAATCAGCTGTATTGGGGAAAAAGTCAACTGTGGTCAATTGACAGTCAAACCTCATGATTTTTGACCCACATCAAAATTATAAACTCATATGAACCATTTGGTCAAGTGTGGATCACAATTCCACAAGAAATTTGATCGGATCACCAAAAGGGCAAAATGGTCATTTTTAGGGTTTTGACTGCACAAAGGCAATTTTTGACTGTTTGACCTAGCCAATGGCAAACCAAGCTCACATATGGACTCAAGGACTCAATGGCATTGTATTGACATGTTCAACAAGTTCAAAAGATCCCAAATGCACAAGATTGACAGATGAATTTTCCAGTCAACTGAGCCAAATTTGACTGTATACTGAAAAGTCAAACTTTGACTTTTTGGTCAAAATCAAGTGTCAAGATTCATTTTTCATCAAGACATGTCAAATTATGAAACTTGTTCATCAAGAAATCAAAAATTGCAAATTAGGGTTTAGAATGAGAAAATTTCATAACTTAGAATTTTTCTAAGTTATGAAACTTCCTTATTTTTTCCTAACTTTGTCCCATTTTTTCATCAAGATACATTTAGATTCAAACAAAACTAAAAACATGAAAGTTATAGTCCATTGCAAAATCTACAACTTTGATTCACAAAGTTTCCTCAAAAGAAACTTGTAGCTCAAGTTATGATTTTTGGAACAAGGGTGCAAAACATTCTTAACTTAGAAATATTTTGACCTATTCTAGGCAGGATTTTTGCCTAACTTCATGGCCATTTTTCACATGCTTCCACTTGTAATTTCAACTTTAATTACAAAGATGGATTGTAGTACACATTCCAAGCTTTCCAAATTGTCCAAGAACTTCTCAAACACCCTTGTGGTTAGGGAGAATCGAATTAGCAAAGTTGGGCAAAATCCACTTTTGTTCTTGACCAAATGCATGTTCATAACTTACGCATTTTTGAAATCAGCTTGTACAAGCTAGATTACAGGCCTCTAATCCTTCTTACACTCAATAATTAAATGCCAATCCATTATGTTCTAGCATTATTTTTCTCATTTGGTCATTACATGGAAGTTTAATCCATATTTGGAAAAAGCAAGTTATCCATTCTTGTAAAGCACAACTTTATGTCAAACACAAATCAAAGAAGTACAAAGCATATCTTCTAGGCACAATATTATGGACTAATCCCACTGATCAAGGAGAGATTATGCAGCATGCTTGAGGGACCTGCCTTGGCCTATAACCCAACTTGATAACTTTTGCTTACATAGGAAGAAAACTTGCATATTAAACACAACATTGAGTTCCTGTCAACACAAGCCTAAACAAACTTCTTGAGCATCTTACAAACATCATAACAGACCTGAAACACGAGCCAACCACCTTCAATACCTCCCCAAACACAGAAACACCATTTTGCTGCACAAAACAGGGCACCCCTGCAGATTGAGTTGCACAACTCAGTTTGCTCGTGCGTTTTGGCCAAAGCTTGTTCATACACACTCCCTACCATCCATTGAAGCTATCCCAAGCCCTATCTACAGACTGTAACACCTCTAACCAAGTTCACCATTTTCATTTTTTCAGTTGTGCAGGTTGAGTTACATAGCTCGATTCAGTCAGTTTCAAAGCAAGTGAAATTCTGGCTGCAGATACTCAATGTCACGTTCAATGTTATGACACCGTATCTGACTTTCTATAAGACAGTAAATACAAAAACAGTAAAGAACACAGTCAATTGTTTACCCTGTTCAGTATGCAACAACACCTACTCTGGGGGCTACCAAGCCAGGGAGGAAATCCACTATAAGAGATATTAATTCAGGAATAAACCAACCAGTTTATCTCCTTCACTTAAGACCTACCCAATGCAATTTCAATCTAAGTACAACTTAAACCTGAGTTCCTACTCACTCCCCCTCAATCACAGCAGTGATACATACAACAATTTGACTAATGAATTGATGAAGACACTCTTCAAAACATACACTTGATTAAGCTTCACAGCTTTTTAATCAAGCAACACAACCACTCTTGCTTCACAGCTTTGAGTGATACACAAACCTAACTTGACTTTGCTTCACAGCTTTAGTCAAGAGACATACAAACACTCTTGCTTCAAAGCTTTGAGTGTTACACAACCCTTACAATTAACACCTATTCCAAGTCACTTATCACAATGATAATTGCTTGGATTACAATAGTTAAAATTATACAGCTTCTAAATGAACTTCTGTCAAAAAGGGATTACTTTCAAAACAGCAGCTCTGTTGAATATATAGCAGCTGCATCTTCAGTTAGGGTTTCCACAAATATCTAGGGTTAATTCCATTTGACCTTAAGACTAGGTCACAGGACTTTATCAACCAGGTTAGGGTTGAGCTAGGTTAACCCAAAGAAAACGCAGGATCCTGTTCTGGAAAGACTGAGTCATTTTCCTGAAAAAACTCAGAATTAACCAAACTGCATACCTGTTAGTTCAGAACAGGATGTCTTAACATTTGTTATGACATCTGAATTCCTGCTTACTGATTTTGGTAAATGTGATCATTTTGCAAAATGCTCAGATACACACTCATAAACATCAGTACCTGTATGACAATATTTTTCTGCAAAGGTACCTAATAAATCTGTACCTAATAAACTAGAATGTTATGACATCAGTCATGACATTCATACACCTGGTTTTGCCAAAAATGCATGCCAATACCTAAACAACTACAAACTCCCCCTTTGGCAGATTTTTGGCTAAAGCCCCTAAGCAATCAGAGATAGATAGCAGCAGAATAAAAATGACTGCAGAAAAATGGAATGTCAAATAAGGTAAGTACCAAAATATATCTCCCCCTCTTTAGCCACAAATGGGCCAAAGATACATGTTCATAAAAATTATACAGTCATCCAGAAAAAAATAATAAGAGCAGCAGCTAAAAACTGAACACACTTCCAAACTCCACCAGGGACCAGCATCAACTCCACCAAACAGCAACCAACCTTTAAGCACTGTCATCAGACTCAGAGGAGCTAGTTTCTTCAGTATTGAGATGACCTTCAGCTTCTACACCCTCTTCCCTTCTGTTTCCTTCAGCTTCCTCCTTTTCTAACCTGGCAATTAGGATTTCTAGGGTCTTTTTCCTAGCTTCCAGTTCTTTGCAGGTCTCTTTTAATACAGCTATGACATCAGATGTCTTGGACTGGGTCTTCACAGACGATGTCTCAGCTGATGTTATGACAATATCAGGAGCATGAGATCCCTGAAACAGTTTGTAGTGCAACCCAAGGGCGGGAGCTCTTTTGCAAGCAGTATCTCTTGCCACCAAGATATCAGGGTATTGTGCAAGGATAATTCCACAAAGGAGGGAGGGAAAGGCAATTGGTCCTTTGACAGCATAACTACCAGCATGTTTTAAAGTTTGTTCAAAAATATACCTGCCATAGTCAAAAGCAGTCTTGGTTCCCACAACATAAATAAATCTCCCCAATCCTGTGGAGATAGTTGATTTATGATTTGTAGGCACCCAGTTGGCTGCACCAATCTTGTGCAGGATGGAAAATTTCATGCTAAGTTTGCTGGCATTCAGCTTACCTTTCAAGGGCCAGCACTTCACTTTCCTTGCTGTGATGGTTTGACAAACTTCATTGTCAGTGACTTCCAGATCAGGACAATCCTCATTTGTTCTTCCAAGAAATTTGTTAATTTCTGATGGAGAGAAATTAACCCTTCTTCCTCTTACAAAAACACTTTCAAAGTCAGCTGACCTTCCATCAGCACAATCATTAGACAAGTTAACTATGAACTCCTTGACCAGATTTTCATAACACTTGTTAAATTTTATCACTGTCTTCATCAGTCCAGCATTCTTGATCAGGTCCATGATGTCTTTGCACTCCATGGCATCATTGTTGAGTTCTCTTTCTAAAGCTATTCTCTTTAAGCAAACATACTTCCATCTGTTTGCATTGTCAGGATGATGAAAAGAGATGTTGTCTGTTGGGACTTCAGGAACTCTAGCAATTTTGCTGGAGGGGAGCTTCCTTCTGATAGGAATTTCTTCAGCATCAATCTCAAACTCTGATTCCTCATCAGAATCAGAAGATTCAGGTTCTTTTCTCTTCTTTGAAATTGGTTGTCTAGCAGTATGCACCTGGGCTTTCACCTTCCCTTTGGACTGAATAGTTTTCACAGATTCTACCCCAGCCATGCCTTCAGCCTTGGATTTCTTAACAGCAGGTTTATCTTTGGACACACATTTTGCATCATTCTGATTACCCTTTCTTTTCATCAATCTCCTAGCTATGCTAGGGTTTACATTGGCAATCAGATCATTATCTGAGTAATCCTCATCCACATCAATGATAGGTGGATCAGCAGTCTTTTCTGAAGGGTTCTGAATGTTGTCATTTTGTGTCACAACATTCTCAGAGACATCTACATTCTCAGAGACGTCCACATTTGGGCTTCCTGATTGATTTAAAGGGACAGAAATCCCCGGTACAGGTTGGTTTCCGCTTAGTATACTAGTAACAAGCCTAGCAATAGCTTGATGAACTTGAACTGATCCTTCTCTATTTGGTACAGAAGAAGAAGGATGAGAAGGATTACTAGAGGCTGCAGCTTGAGCTCTTCCTGCATGTCTAGTTCTCAGCTTTTTGACTTTGGCGAGGTCAGTTTCCATCTCTCTGAGAGGAGTGACCTCAAGAACTTCAGATTCTATGCATGTGGTGATTGCTCTAGAGTCTTGGTCAGATGATGAAGATGATGAGGATGATGAAGTCGCCTTGGTTGAAGATGATGTCTGAGACATTTTGATTGACTTAGAGCACCAGTAGCAATTTGAGAGAAAATTTTGATTGAGAGAAGGGAACAGGTTACAAAGACGAGAGAGGTAGGAGGCAAAAGAGAGTCTTTTCAACTTCTTAAGTATTTTGAAAGAATTTGGAAAACATATGATTAACCCACTAAAAATAGACTTAACAAAATTAACTCCTTCAACCCTTGTTTTAAGCAAAATTAATTGCTATAATTTCTCATGTTGGCAAATACCCAACCTGCCCCTCAAGTTTTCAAATTTATTTCCAACAAGAGCCTTGGTAGAAGAATCAGCCAGCTGAAGCTTAATGATACCATGTTCCAGTTTAATTGACTTCTTCTCTACAAAGTCAATGTGCTTGGTCCTGCTATGCTGAATAGGGTTCATGGAAATATTGATTGTATTCAGATTGTCACAATATAATGTCACAACATCTTGTGAGACATTAGACTCAGTGAGCATCTGTTTTGTCCAGATATTTTGAGAACAGTTATTCCTAGCTGCAACCATTTCCGCACAGAGTTGGGAAGGCATTCTTTTGACATGAATCATAGTTCTGGTTGATTCTTGAATGATTTTCTTTTTGTCCACTCCATTTTGATGGAGAGTTATAGGAGAAGAGACTTCACGACTCATTTCTTCAGGGAAACAGAATTTATTAGACTTATTGTTTCCAACATCCTTGTCATGATTACTTCTGGTTCTGACAACACATCCTTCTTCAAGTTTATTCACCACATCATAGACATGTTTCTTTTTACCAAGCCTTTCAATTTTAAGTTCACCACAAACCCTTCTTTTATCAACCTGTAGTTTTGGAGTCCTTCTGACTGCTTCCATAGAGATAGCTCTTTTCATTCTTCTTAGATGAAGATGACTAAGCTTATGATGCCACAGTTTCATCTCTTTTTCTTCTTTGGTAATTGGACACATAGTGGAGTTATTAGTGTTCTCAGGCTGCCACAAGTAACAGTTATCTTTGGATCTGATTCCTTTCATTACAACTTCTAGTTTTTCATTAATTACTAGACATTCAGATTTTGAGAAGTTGACCTTGAATCCTAGATCACATAATTGACTGATACTAATGAGATTAGCAGTCATCCCTTTTACCAGCAAGACTTCACTCAGACTTGGAACTTCAGGGCAGTCCAAATTACCAACTCCTTTGATTTCACCTTTAGCACCATCTCCAAAGGTCACATAACTAGTGTTGTGAGGTTTAACATGATTGAGAATGTTCTTTATTCCAGTCATGTGTTTAGAACACCCACTGTCAAAGTACCAGCCTTCCTTTGCAGACACTCTCAGGGAAGTATGGGCTATCAGGGCAGTAGCCTTTTTCTTCCATTGAGGAGTATGTGGTACCTTTTTAGACTTAGGTTTGACACCTGAGTTTTGATTGGGGTATCCATGCAATATGAAGCAGAAGGGCTTTATGTGGCCATATCTCCCACAATGATGACATCTCCATCTTTGGTACCTTTTCTTCATATGTTTCTGTTTCTGATGTTGAGAGTTGTGTTGAGACATCTGCTTTGACAATTGTTTAACAGGCCTGATCTTCTTGTCTGCACCAGATTTCTTAGCTTCCACAAATCCTAGTCCAGATTTGTTTCCCACATTTTGTCCAACTTGAAGAATCTCTTCCAATTTATCTGTTCCATTGGTCAGCATCTTGACAGATTTGGTCATATGGTTCAGTTGTGAGTTCAGCAATTGAACTTCCCCTTCTAGATGACTTATAGTTTCAAGATCTGCCCTTTTTTCAGCCTCCAGCTTTATAATGAGTTTTGATTGTTTCTCATTCTGCACACAGACTTCAACACTTCTGATACACAATTTCTTGTAGGTATCAGCCAGTTCTTCAAATGTCACTTCTTCATCACTGGTGTCACTTTCAGAAGTACAAACACCAGTTAGAGCAGTAACTAGTTTGGCAGATTCTTCTTCAGAATTACTTTCTGAATCACAGTCAGACCAAGTCGCAGTCATTCCTTTCTTTTGTTTCTTAAGAAAGGTTGGACATTCAGCTCGAATATGCCCATATCATTCACAGCCATGGCATTGAATTCCTCTGCCTTGGTTTCCCTTCTCTTCTGACCTTGATCTTCTGCTGGAACTGTCAATGTCAGAGGGAATGTTATGAACATTAGACCTTGACTTTGGATCTATTCTTTTGATGAGTTTGTTGAACTGTCTTCCAAGCATGGCTATAGCTTCTGAAATATTTTCTTCTTCATCCTCCTTGTTTTCAACATCAGTGTTGGATACAAGTGCTATGCTCTTGTTCTTCTTGTCACCATTATAAGTGATCCCCATCTCAAAAGTCTGAAGAGACCCAATAAGTTCATCCACTTTCAACTTGCTGATGTCCTGGGCTTCCTCTATGGCAGTTATCTTCATTACAAATCTTTTAGGCAAGGATCTGAGAATCTTTCTCACCAGTTTTTCTTCTGACATCTTTTCTCCCAGTGCTCCTGAGGTGTTGGCAATCTCCAAGATGTTCATGTGAAACTCATGAATGGTTTCATCTTCCATCATTTTTAGATTCTCAAACTTGGTAGTCAACATCTGAAGCCTTGACATTTTTACTTTGGAAGTGCCCTCATGAGTAGTTTTGAGAGTGTCCCAAACTTCCTTGGCCAGTTCATATTGATGTACTAGTCTGAAAATGTTTCTATCAATTCCATTAAACAAGGCATTTAAAGCTTTGGAATTTCCCAGGGCTAACTCATCTTCTTCTTTACTCCAATCTTCCTCAGGCTTCAGACTAATTGTCCCATCTTTCTCAGTTATGGTGGGATGGTTCCATCCTTTGTCAGCAGCTCTCCAAGCCTTTTTGTCCAGAGATTTTAAGAAGGCAATCATACGAGGTTTCCAGTAGTCATAATTAGTTCCATCCAGAATGGGTGGTCTATTTCCAAAAACTCCTTCTTTGTCCATAGTGCCAGAAAGTAATATCCCTAGATCTCACCCAGTAATACAGGCAGGGTGCCTGCTCTGATGCCAATTGAAATTCTGGCTGCAGATACTCAATGTCACGTTCAATGTTATGACACCGTATCTGACTTTCTATAAGACAGTAAATACAAAAACAGTAAAGAACACAGTCAATTGTTTACCCAGTTCAGTGTGCAACAATACCTACTCTGGGGGCTACCAAGCCAGGGAGGAAATCCACTATAAGAGATATTAATTCAGGAATAAACCAACCAGTTTATCTCATTCACTTAAGACCTACCCAATGCAATTTCAATCTAAGTATAACTTAAACCTGAGTTCCTACTCACTCCCCCTCAATCACAGCAGTGATACATAAAACAATTTGACTAATGAATTGATGAAGACACTCTTCAAAACATACACTTGATTAAGCTTCACAGCTTTTTAATCAAGCAACACAACCACTCTTGCTTCACAGCTTTGAGTGATACACAAACCTAACTTGACTTTGCTTCACAGCTTTAGTCAAGAGACATACAAACACTCTTGCTTCAAAGCTTTGAGTGTTACACAACCCTTACAATTAAAACCTATTCCAAGTCACTTATCACAATGATAATTGCTTGGATTACAATAGTTAAAACTATACAGCTTCTAAATGAACTTCTGTCAAAAAGGGATTACTTTCAAAACAACAGCTCTGTTGAATATATAGCAGTTGCATCTTCAGTTAGGGTTTCCACAAAAATCTAGGGTTAATTCCGTTTGACCTTAAGACTAGGTCACAGGACTTTATCAACCAGGTTAGGATTGAGCTAGGTTAACCCAAAGAAAACGCAGGATTATGTTCTGGAAAGACTGAGTCATTTTCCTGAAAAAACTCAGAATTAACCAAACTGCATACCTGTTAGTTCAGAACAGGATGTCTTAACATTTGTTATGACATCTGAATTCCTGCTTACTGATTTTGGTAAATGTGATCATTTTGCAAAATGCTCAGATACACACTCATAAACATCAGTACCTGTATGACAATATTTTTCTGCAAAGGTACCTAATAAATCTGTACCTAATAAACTAGAATGTTATGACATCAGTCATGACATTCATACACCTGGTTTTGCCAAAAATACATGCCAATACCTAAACAACTACAGCAAGCTAGAGATTGGAGAAGCATCCCTGAACTTCAAGCAAGCTGTACCAGTCCTCACACTGCATTGAAAGTACCTCCATTGTTGTGCACGTCTCAAGCTGAAATAGGTAAAAACATGGACTTCTATCTCTCAATCTAGGAAGAGTTAGGCTTAGGTTTATGAATGAAACATGCTCTACTCATGGCCCTGAAGCTACCCATTTAATTACTTTTCATTTATGTTGTGTGTACTGAGAGAATTTGGAACCTGAACATTAGAAAAAACTTAGGTCAGAAATTGGGGATGAAGAAATTCTCCCTCGTTTCTTAGAGTTAAGTCAAGTTCTTTATATGTCTGGATTCGTCTCTTGATGCCCTACATTTTTGGTGTTATGAGTTTTCCTTGAAAGTCCAGGAATCATGAGTTAGGAGGCGCGCGTTTTTGTTGTTCAAACAAGTCTGGAGGTTGAAGATGACTGGCTTGGGCTGGGCCTGAGTCAGTCCTACTTTTTGCACCCCTTTATTTCACATACACCCCCTTGGCCCATTGTGTTTTATTTTTATCATTTTTGACTTTTTCCTTTTGACTCTGATTTGTTATTTTTTGTTAAAATATAAAAAAAACATAAAAAATATTTTTTTCACATTTTTTTGTATTTATTAGGCATTTATTTGTTTTATTTGATATATATATGTAAATAAATATAAATATACTTTATTTAAAATACTAAAAATAATACAAATACATTTTTATCTTCTGATTTTATTTTATTTTATCTTTTGAAAACATTTTCTAAAAAAATATACTTTTTTTGTAAATAATAAATATTTTATTTTTGTGTATATTTAACATATTTAATATATTTAGTAAATAATATAAATACTTATATATTTATTAGAATATTTAGGGAAAAAATACAAAAATAATACATTTTTATTTTTATTAATATTTGACCTCAAAAATCACTTTTTTGCAATATACTTCTTTTTTTTATATATAATTAATAAATATTGTATATAATAAATAATAAATACTCTTTTATTTAGCAAATTAGGGTTTTGCCCTAAAACATGAAAACATCCAAAATTAATCTTTTTTTTATTTTGTATTTGACACATGAAAAATACTTTTACATACATATAAAAATCATTTTTTTTGCATCTTGCATATTTATTTTATTTTATTTTATTTAATTATTGTACAATTAAATACCTTGTATATTCAATTTGGATGTAATAGTTTAGATTTAAATTTCTTGCTAAATATCCCCATTTGAACATTTGTACCCCCATCCCATAATTATGTTGTAATAATTTAGGATTTTAATTTCCGCATTTTAAAGCTTTCCAAATATGCCATGATAGACTTAGGGTTTGTATGCAAAAATCAACCAAACAAATAACTTGGCCTAATTCAAAAGATAAACAAGCATGAAAATGGACAACACCAATCACACTTGCACCCCTAGGGTTACTCCACTTGTTGCCTTCAAAAATGGGCCATGTTGCACGTTGAGTTTCTTTGGCAAAACAAAACAATATCAAATGATCATAGTCCCTCGATGACGCTTTCGAAAGTTGCCTAAACAAATGATCAAGTCCCTTAAAGGAAAAAGTTGCCAAAGACACTTGGCACCATTGCAATCATGGTCTAAGCGATGACCCGCGCCCGTCCCGTTAACATCCTAACACAAGATTGTCCACCAAATACAATGGTGGAACAAAATTGTTAAAAGGGTTAAAACATAGAGAAAACCTTTGAGTAAATTTAGGGGTAGACAAACTCTTAGTTACTTGATCAAACTTGCAAAACACACTTGCCTACTTTTCAAAACACACATCACAATACACTTTCAAAACAACTTTCAAAAACATTGGAAACTTTTCAAAAGATAAGTACACCTTTGTATATATTCAAACATGAATCATTACAAAGGTTGCCACAACAAATGGCCTATTTTCAAAAAATTTTCAAACCCACACACAAAGCACCATTTCAAACAATTGAAAATCAAGGCAAGTTAATCTAAGCAAGTAACTAAGAGCCCATGGATAACCATGGATAGAAAGGGTGCTAATACCTTCCCTTTCTATAATCTACTCCCCGAACCCAAGAAAACATCTCAAAGGTTTTTTTGCTGTGCTTTTTAACCTTTCCTTAGGATAAAATAAAAAGTCGGTGGCGACTCTTGCTCAACCGAAACATTTGAGAAAACAAACGCAAAACCCAAGTCAGTTCTCCCACCGTATCACACATACATATATCATACATATCATTGCATAACAGGTCTTCCAGTACAGGTCTCTCATGTTCTCTCTGTTTATTTCAGCAATGGCTTTCCAACAAGACAACAGAGATCTTCAAACTCAAGAAGCTTAATTCAGGGAGATGTTCCTAAACCTATCAAAGGGGAAGTAAGAGTTGAAAACACTCCTCACTGGGAACTTGGTCAAGAAAAGTCCTGAAGACAATAAGGACGAACGGACGGAACAACGGAAAGATGAGGTAGAGGCAATGAGAACCCAGATGCTGGGGCAGATGGCTCTTATCCAAGGCCTAGCCCGGGGACAAGATGAGCTGAGAGCCATCATCAACCAACTTCATCAAGACGGACACAACCGTATGAAGCAAGCCGTCGAGGCTGGGGACCAAGTAATTGATCAACCTCCAAGAAGACAAAAGGTTGGTTGGGTGAAGAGTGGACCTTTCCAAATTGATACCACATCACGGGTCCAACAACAACCTCGCCAAAAACAACGGGTTAATCAGAGTAAGCCGGATATACCCAAAAGGCAATTTACCAAACTCAACGTGTTGCTGTCTCAAGCTTTGCAACACCCGTTGAGGATGAATCTGATTATATTGATAGGAACTCATCCGAATCCTAAGACTTCTTCTCCTAACTATAATCCTAATGCAAGGTGTGCTTAGCATTCTGGCAGCCCGGGGCACGATACTAACGATTGTTGGGTGCTGAAATACAAGATTCAGAATATGATTGACACCAAGGAGATTGAATTCGACCCTCCTGAGGCCCCCAATGTGATCACTGCTCCCTTGCCAAAACATGAATAGGATTGAAAGAATTTTTGTTCATTTAATTCTAAATTTGTATTTTCTTTTCTTATTCGAACAATTATTGTCATGTCAAAACTTTTTTATTTCATTAATGCGTTACACATGTTTTGTCTTGAATTAATCTGTTTTCACTATGCTTAAACTGCTTTATACTTACTTTTCTTGATATTTAACTCTCGAATAAAAACTCTAAGCCTTAGAGGTAGGATGACGAAAACGATACCACAATATCTACAATATGATTTTGAACAGACCTTGCTGACGATGTACACACGTTGTTTCAAATCCTAAACAACAAAGTTATAAGGAAGATAATCCATAGTCAAACTCTTTGAGCCAAAGAAGTAGGAGTTTTTCTTTCACACAAAATTAAAACCCTTAATCACAACCTGGGGCAGGGTAGTTTTCTCAGTTAATTCAGGTGCGCATTCAGTCGCAATCTGCCGCTTCGTACATAATGAATGGCATCGAAGACGTCCTTCCAAAACAAAATACAATGATGGTTCCAAATAATCGTCAAGACAGGCAGTCATTATCTCTCGAAATAAAATCGCGTTAAGTCAAAACCTATGAAGGAGACTTAAGAAAAAAAACTGGGGCATCCCACTGACTGTAATCACAAAAAGAAACAGTTCAGACAAAAGAAGGGATAACAAAATAAAAAAAGAAAGAGGTCCTACAAATCCCCAACAGAAAGAAGATTACAAAAATGACTACCTACTCAAAACAAACTTTCAGTATTCGAACCATCACCGGAACATCAAGGACAATACTCCAGGACTCAACTGGGATTCTAAACGTGCAATTAACTGAGCATAGGACTGAAGAACATCACGAAGAACGGGTGGGTACAAATAAATTGAGCCTTTATCCTATGTTTCTTAAACCGTGAACCAGGCTACGTTATAACCCTTAAAAGTCCTAGCTGAAACATGGGTTAGTTCGAGAGCATACTGTTACAAAGGTATCCTGACTCTTGTAGGACTTGTTACGTATCCTGAGTTGATATCACATTCTTGCAAATTTTGTTTTACTATGCAAAACACATTTTCAAAAAATTTTCAAGACAGACATGAGTTTGCATTCTTTAAATGACATTGTTTACATATGACTAGTTGTTTGACAGCAGAGAAATCCGCACAATGGATATTCAATGAACAAACATCCTCTCAATGGACAGAATCACCTCAGCGGGAAAGACACATCCAACAACAGGTCTTCGATAAGCAAAGGGCATAGCATGATGTCTAGCTGAACTGGGGCAGTTAAGTCAAGATTCAAGGAATCTCTCAAAGATGCCAAGTAGCCAGAGGCAGATCTCCATCTGAATCACTTGGGGCATTACACACGCATTCTAGCAACGAATCATGTGCCATCAAGAAAACATTTTGGACAATATTACAACACAACACTATGGACGGTGACAACTCCCTACATCCTGAGAACGTGGACATGGTCGGAAGATACTACACATGAACAAAGACCCTCTAGGTTGACGGGCCTAGGCAAAAATAAGGGCATCCCGGCGAACCAAAAGGGTTCGGGCAAAAATTAGGGATGAAAACAAAACAATTTGTACACCCGGTAAGTCGAAAACCTGAAAAGGCGGCTTGGGCAAAAAAGGGTATCCCGGTGGATTGAAAATCTGAAAAGACAGTCCATGCAAAAGTTAGGGATTAAAGCGTACGACTATGTCCCATCATCTTGTCACTTGCCTATCAGTAGAAAACTTATCATTCTGATCGGCAGTTACCAAGTACCTTATGAGTTGGGATAACACTCAATCCACAAAGCCTCTGCAGGCATTTTCTCCAGCAGGTATAGGGGCAGAAAAGTCCTGATGCAAAGTCATTTTCATATCCTTAGCATGCGTCCCAGTAACATCTACACTCCCCACAGAGTAGAGGAAACTGAAGCTTTGACACCAGCTTCCCCAAATAGGAGTTACTTTCCACGGCAAAGCTCCTTTAGAGAGCCGACGCCTATACTCCCCAGCCGAATTTTATAAGTCGCAAGCGGTTCATAAATTTATCTCCCAAGTAGAGTTTATTTCTATGAATGCGGAAGTTCAACCCCCAACAGAGTTTACTCCTCCCTCAAAACAGAGGTATTCCCTCACAGAGTTATTCTCAAGCAGAGTCTCTCCCTGGCAGAATATTCACAAACGGGAGTAAATCCACGGCATGGTCCTCTCCGTTCACCATCTCCAACTGAAGTAGAAGAACCACTTTTTCTACGACGGTCAGGAAGTCAATTTCCAATACTCTCCAGCAGTAGTCATGGATTTATTTTCCCATTCCCGGACGTGTCACAATAGCATTTTATGTTCATACATCATGACATGCACATACATATCTCATACAAAATAATCTCATTTATTTTGAGAACATCATCATACAATGCATTTCATGCATCACATATAATTAATCATGTACCTTTTCAGGAAAGATGGTTATCATCAACAATTTCCAGCAGGTCCAAGATTAGATCCTGAAACTAAATAGAGTAATTATCTGCGCAACCGGGTGCAACTTTACACGGGTTTGTCACGAAGCAATCTTACATGGGTTTCTCCTAAATACAGCTTCACACGGGTTTATCCTGAAAAAATCTTACACGGGTCCTTTCTCATACATTTCCAAATAAAGTTTAACACGAACTCATCCCGAAGCAACCTTACCTGGGTTCCTTCTCGGTTCAGATGCAGTTTCATCCAAACTCCCCACGAAGTAACCCTACAACCCAAGTTCCTTCCCATAAGCCCTACTATTCAGGCTTTCATCTTAAAGTAACCCTACGACCCAGGTTCCTTCCCATAAGTCCTACTATCCAGGCTTTCATTTCGAAGCAACCCTACGACCCAGGTTCCTTCTTATAGCCATATTATCCAGGCTTTCATTTCGAAGTAACACTACTATCCAGGTTCCTTCTCATAGCCCTATTATCCAGGCTTTCATTTTGAAGTAACCCTACTATCCATGTTCCTTCTCATAGCCATACTATCCAGGCTTTCATTTCAAAGTAACCCTATTATCCAGGTTCCTTCTTATAGCCCTACTATCCAGGATTTTATTTCGAAGTAACCCTACTATCCAAGTTCCTTCTCATAGCCCTATTATCCAGGCTTTTATTTCGATGTAACCCTACTATCCAGGTTCCTTCTCATAGCCCTACTATCCAGGCTTTCATTTCGAAGTAACCATGCTATCCAGGTTCCTTCTTATAGCCCTACTATCCAGGCTTTCATTTCGAAGTAACCCTACTATCCAGGTTCCTTCTCATAGCCCTACTATCCAGGCTTTCATTTCGAAGTAACCCTACTATCCAGGTTCCTTCTCATAGCTATATTATATAGGCTTTCATTTTAAAGTAACCCTACTATCCAGGTCCCTTCTCATAGCCCTACCACCCAGGCTTTCATTCCGAAGTAACCCTACTATCCAGGTTCCTTCTCATAGCCCTACTATCCAGGATTTCATTTCGATGTAACCCTACTATCCAGGTTCCTTCTCATAGCCCTACTATCCAGGCTTTCATTTCGATGTAACCCTACTATCCAGGTTCCTTCTCATAGCCCTACTATCCAAGCTCCTTCCCTTTTATCTCCGGACAACAGTTTACAACACTGTAAAACCTGGACCCGACCAGATACGGTCGATTTCATATTCCCCAGTAAGTCATTGTGAAGCCTGGAGCACGACCAAATAACAGTTAGCTTTATTATCCTCAGCAAGCCACTGTAAAGCCTAGATCTCGACCAGATAGCAGTTCACTTCCATATCTTCAATCAAGAGATGACTCCCTAGTAGAGTAATGGACAACTGAAGCTCCTAAATTCTATTTCCCGTACAAAGACCAACATTCCTCAGCGTAGTCCTCCCCAACAATAGGCGTAGGAATTCTCTGCGAAGGAATATCTCATGAAATTAACATGGTTCTAAATGGCATCTTTAAGCCCATCTCCGATGACTCTCCGGATGGAATCTTTAAGCCCATCTCCGACGAACTTCCGTCATCTTCTCCAAATGGCATCTATAAGCCCATTCCCGATATTATCTACACAGTCAAATATCATTTCAGGCGAGTGCAAATTTCTGGGTACTCTAGTGTTCAATCATCTTCCACCTTCAGATCACGAAAGGCAGACCAGCCAATCTACATCCTCAAGTTTAAGAAGATTGAACAGGGGCAGCGTTTGTACCCCAAAATTTACCCTCTTTTCATACACGCATATTATTGGTTTTATGGTTATGGAATAAAGGTATATTTATCAAGCTTCGTCAGGTTACAAGTGACATTTATTTCGCCAATGGATGTTCTCAGAGTATTTTCCATGCTGAAGATCGGTTCGCCGTTTTGCAATGATTCGAGGTTCAAAGATTCACAAGTCCAACCCGGTGCGTCATATTCAGGTGTTCTTTTGCCAAGATATCTCTGATAACATATTCTCAAATTCAGGTTCGGCTCGAGAGCCAATTCTTTAAAGAAGGTCTCCGAATGTGTGAATTTTCTCGAAGAAATATGGTGAAAAAGTGTGCTGAAAGTGCAGTTTTTACGCACTAAAAATTCATAACTTGAAGACCGTGGCTTGTTTTGAACCCGTTCCGGTGGCTAAAATTCTGTCTTGACGTCATCTATATTTTCATCTCTCACGGATGGAAGCCAATTTCGATCAGAAGGTCTTCAAAAATACGGATTTATCAAGTATTTTCGTATAGAAAATTTGTGACACAAGTTTATTTGTGTCATGTTCAGAAAATCATAACTTGGTCGATTTTCATCGTATCGATTTTGTTTTCACATTTCAACTTCAAAAATTGCACTTAAGCCCCTACGATTTAGCCTGGAATGTGACGGACTCAAGTGATTAAAATTTGCACTATTGCTTGTGGTTATTGGAGACTCAATTGCATATTCAAAGCCCATACCTTTTCTATAATTTCCATTATATAATCTCACTTTTTTCACACAAACTGGACACACGAAAAAAAAAACCTTTGCCACAACCCTGTCAAAATATCAAATTCTTTTAAGAACCCTAAAAATCTTGAAATCCTTGTTACAAACCCCCATCTCACTATAAACAAATCCCCATCTCACTACTTCTTCAGTAAGGGTAAGACTGATTTGATCTTCATGATCAAAAGGGTGTAGAAGCATTCATACATGCCATATCGGTTTCAATATTACAAAATATCATATATTTATTTTCTTTGTATTTCATGGTATACTAATTTGTTTAATGTGTCTATGAGATTCAACACTACAGGTTTGACCATTATGGTCACATGCAGGTTTATTACAAAATACTGAGGCCGGATCATAACACCCACCAATGTATGGCAAGACAGACATCCTGAGGAGGTTAAGGCAACCATCTTTATGTTTAAAGCTTTTTTCATAAAACCTAATATTTTTCACAAACCTTTGATTTTTTATAATAAACTTGAATAATTAATTTTAGGTTTTAAATTAATTTTTGGTTCAACAACCACCCCTGACATTTAAATTATTCTTATTTTGCAACCCTATTTTTCATTGATGTTTCTTCCCCTATCTATTTTTTGGCAAACTTAATTCTTTCTTATTAATCATTACATATAAACCTTTTTTTCTTTCAAAATTAACTTTTTTTTTAAATTAAAATTAATTAGGTTTTAGGTTTTTAATTAACTTTTTTTCTTCAAAATTAACCTTTTTTTATTAATTAAAATTAATTAGGTTTTTAGTTTTTTTAATTAACTTTTTTCAAAATTAACCTTTTTTTTTTAATTCGAACTAATTAATATTTAGGTATTTTAATTAACATTTTCAAAATTAACATTTTTTATTAATTAAAATTAATTAGGTTTTAGGTTGTTTTATTAACCTTTTTTTCTTCAAAATTAACATTTTTTATTAATTAAAATTAATTAGGTTTTTTAGGTTTATTTATTTAATTATCATAAATCATTTTTTTCATAAAAAATCACCAAAACATTTTCTTTGCTATTTTCTTCTTATTTTTATTTTCCTAGATAAAGTGTATAGTGCGCGTTCAACTGTAATAGCGTAGCTTTATTTTTCCCACTTTTTTTATCATTATCATGTAATTGCTTCCGGGATGTAATATTTTTATGATTTCTTTTCCGCACTCTTCACTATTATGTAACTGCCCCAAAGCTCTGTAATAGCTTAAGTTTACATTTCCACCTTTACCTTTTGCTACTATATTTTATGCAATGCTTAGATTAATAGGATTGTATGGAAAGATAAAAATGAACGATAGAAAACCCTAATTGCAAGATAAATAACTGAATTAAATCATTTGCACACTTGCGCCCATAGGGTATACCTCACTTGGTTTCCTCGGAAAATAATGGTCATGTCCCTCGAACGTAGGGATATCTTAGCAAAGACCCTCAATTCTAAAGTCATCAAAAAGATCATAGTCCCTTACTGTCCCTCGAGTTTCCTACGAGAAGTGATCTTGTCCCTCGATGTTGCCTATATGATGACAGTCCCTATGAAATACTAAGGTCTCCTTACATGTTACCTTCAATGGCCATAACGTCCCTTTCGATAGTCCCTCAACATCCGACGATAGGGCTACCTACTTACTAATAGTAGGATAGTACTATCTAAAGGAAACGAGAAAACGAACAACCTTTTTCGAGTATGTAGAAAATCTTAAGTACTTGCTCAAAACAATAAAAACTCTTTTACACAAACACTTTCAAAATTGTTTTCAAAAAAAACTTCGTCACACTCTTGAGGACAGATACAAGGGTTATCACAAAGTTAAACAAAAACATTTCAAAACATACACAAGCAATTTAAAAATGAGCAAGTATCTAAGAGCCCGTAGATAACTATGGATGGAAAGGGTGCTAACACCTTCCCTTTCCATAATCTACCTCCCGTACTCAGAAACATCTCGAAAAAGGTTTTTCTGTTCTTTTTCCTTTCCTTTGTTAGATGAAATAAAAGTCGGTGGCGACTCTTGCTTACCGCAACATTTGCAAACAAAAAACGCAAACCAGTATTAACAGTCGGTTCTGCCACCGTATCACACCCATCTCCTTCATTGAGGAGTAATCTACTTGTTATTGTTTTTCTTTCAATTCAAGAACATTTTGTCTGTAATATTCAAACAATGACTTTTAAGCCATGTGCCTGGCCCAGGGAACTTTGGTCCATTTGTCAAGGGTTTTATTTATGTTCATCTAATCATATGATCCTTCAGTACATTGGACTATTTTGCATTCAAATATTTGTGTTCATTGTCTTTCCTTTCTTTCAAATACATTTTCAAAAAATAGCCATGTATCTTACATGTGCACACACACACTCTTGCAGGTCCTCATCCACTCTGGATCCTATTGCCAATGACTCTACTATTGTCGACTATGACTTCGAATGCCCAATTAACCAAGCCAAAGACAAAGGCGAGGAAGATTGTGACATACCGGGAGAATTATCCAGACTTCTACTACAAGAGGAAAAAGCTATTCAACTGCACGTAGAGTCAGTTGAAGTCATCAATCTGGGTACTGAGGCAGATAAGAAGGAAATCAAGATCAGCATTAACTTGGAAAGTAGTGTCAAGAGCAGGTTGGTTCAGATGTTGCATGATTATATGGAAGTATTTGCTTGGTATTATGAAGATATGCCTGGATTGTGTTGTACCCCAAAATTTGCCCTCCCATTTTACTCAACAAATGTCAATTGAGGTCCCCAAGTTGCTCAAGGAAGTCCAAGAGTTGACCAGACAAACTCTCTCCTAAGGCAATATACCTCAAATTAAGGTTTCCATTTTTCATAAAGATGTGTGAACAACAAAGGACTCTGTTGTACCCCAAAATTTGCCCTCCCATATTCTCCAAGATTTGCCAAGTCAAGCTGCAAAATTCCCCAAGGGTTGCACAGTGCAAAGGTCTCCTATACAGTCAAAACTAGGGTTTGTGTTCTGATCAAGAAAATGAAGTTTCCAAAGGCCCAATCAAGTCTCACATGCCTACAAATATGGTCAAGTATCCTCATATCAAGTTTCAAGGCATTCAGCTCAAAATTGCACAGTCAAAACCCTAAATTGCACTACAGTCAACTGTAGGGGCAAAATGGTCATTTGACAGTCAAAAGTTCAAATTTTTGGTCAACATATCATTTTGAAGCCACAAACATCATTTCATCAATGCTTGATCATGATTCTCAAAATTTGGCTCAGAAATCATCAAGATGCAAAAGTTTCCTTATTTGGACAGCTGAAAAAGTCAACTGAAATTGACCAGGGCATAACTTACACATGGATTATCAGAAAAATTCCATCCAAATCTCATTTTGAAGAGAAAGACATTTCCTACAACTCATATTCATACTTCAAGTCCAAGAAATGCTCTCACAAAAAGTTATCAATTTCAACATTATAGGTCATTTTCAAAAGTCAACAAAAAGGGACTTTAAGTCATAGGCCATAACTTGAGATTGGTAAATCAAAATGACATGGGACCAAAGGCATTGGTTAGAGGACTCAAAGACCTTTCTAAAATGTCCAAGAACATGAGAAAATCTTACAAATTGAGAAAGTTATGCCTTGTGGAAGTTGGAAATTTTTTGGATATTTTGAAAAGTCAACATTGATTCAAATGACCTAAAATTGCTAATGGGCCCATTTTTCTTCCACAATTCATCATTCCAAGCATGTGCACGACCACTTGGCCCAAAGGGAAGTATTTTCTCATTTTTATTTATTTATTTGAATTTTTATTTATATTAATTCATTTAAATCATTTAAATATATGAAAAATATTTAACTCACCCTAACCAATCTTTTTATACATGTTTTAGCCTCAAGATTTCGTGCATATGCAAATTAGGAAAGATTTGGATTGATTGGCTTGATTGAGAACAAAAAGCACATGAAAAAGATATGAAAATCATGGTGAAAAAATTAAATATTGGATTCTTTAATTCATGGATCTTTAGACAGTTTTTGTTAACCTAATACATTCACTACATAAGCATAAACCTAAACCTAATCATGGAGGAGACGCAGCTGTTCAAGAAACTCCATTGACAACTTGAAAAAATTTGCAAAAAAGTCAAAACTGTAAACACCTCTACAAGGCGATTCAAAGCACAAGACTTGGTTCAATAGCTTCCTCAAGGTCCACTGAACACATTCCAACCAAAAACATCCATTCAAACTCCAAGAATTGGTAACATGAACGCAAGCTGTATCAAGGAAATTTCATAATCGTATATCATATTCCATGCATTCTTTGTGAAATTTAATTGTGGATTCATGTTCCTTGTGAAGTTTTGAAGCTAACCATATGCCTTAATTTGATTATTATACTGTATACACGATTTTGCCATGTTTATTTTCTAGGGTTTGCAGGATGTGAATTTGGGGATTTTGAAACGAGGAAAAATTGAGACTCCAGACCAAGACCATTCAATTCAGTGCATGGAGACGAAGAAGAACCAACCATCGCGCTGAATTTATGTGCCAAGGGGACCTAATCGCTATTTTCTCAAAACATACCTAGGAGAACACTCAAAAACCGTTGCCTATGATATTCATGTTTCAGGAAAACAAAACTGTGCGAAGAAGATGATGTGTTGGCAAACAATGATAGGACAATTCAAAAATTCGCGCGTTGGGGGCCACTGACTTTCTTTCCTTTTATAATATTTATTAACCATTATATAATAAACGCATACGTAGTGGCTCAGTGGCGCACGTGGTGACTTGCAATGTGAATGACCTGGGTTCGATCCCAGGTCTTCACCCTTTCCATTTATTTTTTTTCAATTAACAATCATATGCAGGTTGATGGCGTTGTTCCATGGTATACCTCCAGATCCAAGCGTACACGCGTCCAAGAGATTCAGATCAAAGGCGCAGGATTGAAGAACACAATAAACGTGAGTCAACGTTGCTACACGCTAGTGGGAAAGTCAAACGGACCTGAAGCTTGTTGGGCTAGAATTCTTGGATCTATACCTCCATATTGGGGCCTGAACCCCCCCTGGTTTGCAAATTCTATATATTTTCTTTATATTTTATTTTCAATTGTTATTTTATTTTCTTTATTGTTTTAATTTAATTAATTATTTTTACAAAATATAAAAAAAATGCCTAAAAAATCAGAAAAGATAAAAACATGATAAATATTTTTATTTTAATATTTTCTTGTAAATAAATGCTTGGAAATTAATTAGTTTAAAATAGGTTGCAATTTTAATTCTTTTCACAATAAAAATATAAAAAAACATAGAATTAGGTTTAATCAATGTTTTATTCCTTTTTTTAATTTTTCTTTTTCACAATAATATTTATTTATTTTATTTATTTTTATAATCAAATTTGCATGAAAATAACTTAGGTTTAAATTGGGTCAAAGTTCAACATATTTCTTAATAAATTAAAAGATAACTAGAATTAGGGTTTGCATTCAATTTTAATTTTAATTAATTCTCTTTTTCATTAAATCCTAAAAATACCAAAAAAATCAAAAACAATTTCTTTTCTTAATTAATTAATTCATGTAATTTTAATTTTTGCAAAAGGGTCCAACGCCCTCGTTTCGTTTAATTGTTTAATTTCGCGTATTTACTTTATTTCGCTTAAATAATTATGTACCTCTCCCGAAGCCTTGTAACTAAACTTCTCGCACTTTTCAATTCTTTTAATTTACTTTCTTTATTTTCCGTCAAATCGGGTCCTGGTTAATTTTGGCGATGTGGACCCGCGCCTTTTGTAATAGCTTTAGAATTTACTTTTCCGCAAATATTTTCAACTGTTAAACAAAGCATGCAAGAATGAATGGCCTTAAATAAAATCAAGCGTAGAACACCAAATAACATGACAAGATAAATGCAAATGAAAACGACACACAAATCACACACCACCCCTAGGGTACGCCTCACTGTTGCCTTGCCTCGAAAAGTGATCGTCGAGTAGAGGATGTCTTAGTAAGTCCTCATGACCCGAACACCTCCAACGGTGGTGCTACTTACCTCTCAATGGTGGGATGGCACTACCTTAAGGACATTTACACAGCCTAATTCCTTAGGGTAGGTAGATGACTCATAGATACTTGCTCTAATTCAAAACAAAACAAATCAAAAATACTTTTCACACCGACACCTTTTTCAAAAAGATTTCGAAAGCAATTTTTCAAACACTCTTGAGGACCGATACAAGAGTCGAACTGAAATTTTCAAAGAAACTTTTTAAAACCCACAGTTGAAAAGCAAACAAACCATTTTTGAAAACACAAGTGAGCAAGTATCTAAGAGCCCATGGATAACCATGGATAGAAAGGGTGCTAACACCTTCCCTTTCTATAACCTACCTCCCGAACCGAGAGCAATCTCTATAAGGAATTTTTCTGTGCTTTTGTCCTTTCCATTTGGAGAAAATAAAAGACGGTGGCGACTCTTGCTTCCGCGATATTTCGCGAACCAGCTTTAAACAGTCAGTTCCAGATCCACCGATCACAGACTCAAATTCTTTCCAAGGTCTTAATATGTTCCCAAGATCATCCATGCCAAATTTCAGGCCTTGCATAAGAAGTTTGCTCAGTCAACTGCTCAAATGCTTGAGAATCGACTGTATTAGGTCAAAAGTCAACTGTGGCCCACATACAGTCAAACCTCAATATTTTTGGTCAAAATCAACATTTTAAAGTGACTTACATCATTTTATTAAAGGTTGACCATGATTCCTCAAGGATTGCTCCAAATTCATCAAAACCCAAAGTTGCTAAATTAGGGTTTTGTAGGGAAAGTCAACCAACTTTGACCAAGCATAACTTCTTCATACTTTATCAGAAAATTTCCATCCAAGGCTCATTTTTAAGAGGATGCAATTACCTAAAATTTATATTCATCCCACAAGTTCAAAATATGCACTCATCAAAAGATATGAATTTTTACATTATAGGTCCTTTTGAAAAGTCAACAAAAACACCTTTTGGGTCAAAGCTTCATACATGAATATGGAAGACCCAATTGAAATGAAACTAAAAGTGTTGGTTAGGGGACATTCTAAGCTTTCTAAAAAGTCCAAGAACCCCCTCCTAGGGTCAAAATTGAGAGAGATATGCATTGTCAAAGTTGGCAATTTTTGAAAAATTGTCAAAAGTCAACATTGATCAAATTTGCATTTTTTCCAAATGGGCCCATGTTTTCTTGCTTGAAACATGTTTCTAATAGGACCCATGACCCTTGAGCTTTTCCACCTATTATTTTATTACTTTTATCATTTATTTTGATTTTTTTATTCGTTTAAAACAAAATAAATCAAATTAAATGGTAAAATAATAAAAGCAAATCAAATCTTGGGATTTTTGTGCACATTTGGAGTTTATGTACAGCTAGCATGATGATCAATTCGTGCAAGACTCATTAGGGTTGGAAAAGATTGGATTGAAGCTTATTTTAGAAAGATATCACACAAAAGCAAATCAAATCCAATTTTCATTATTTCTCAAGATTCATGCCAATTTTATTGACCTAATTCAGTGTACTATATGTATATTGCAGATCAAAGGAGAAGGTTTTGTAGTCATAGGAAGAAGGAACAAGAACTCAAAAATTGGATAAAAAGTGTGCATTTGATTTCTGCCCTAGAGGACGATTCCAGGCCATTAAGAGACTCTAATCACTTCCTGGCCATCTCCTGAAGACAACAACATCATTTGCAGCCTTTAAAACGTCAAGAATCATCGCCTAGACACATCACGGTTTGCATCCCAAACTCAAATTTGATTTCTATGTTTTACGCATCATAAATCCATTCTATTCATATATCCTTGTTCATAACCGTGTTTGCAAGCTTTCTGTTTCATTTAATTGTACTAACAGTGCAGGGATCAACACTTACCATGGTTAAGGTTTGGGGTCACGATTTGGGGGTTTCTGGTACAAGTTAAATTAGGCTATGAATCAGGTACCATGATGCTTGTGAGGCCAAGACGAGTTGATTGGTACCATCACACTTAATTTATCATGCTCGTATGAGATTTTTGAATTTTGCAGGGCTGTAGTTACAGCAAACGTCCGTAGGTATAGGTCAATCACCTAACATGACGGTTGCAGCAAAGAGGATGATGCGTGGCAGCCCATGACTGGCTGATTTGAATTTCACGCGCCTTTCTGAGTCCATTGCTTTGTTTTATTTATTACGTTTTGTTTTCATTATATAAACAACTAACAACAACAGCTCAGCTGGCAGCGTAGCATTGGTACAGGGCGTAAGAACCTGGGTTCGATCCCAGGTCCCAGCGCTTTATTTATTTTCTTTTCTTGCAACAGATCTAGTGCTCTACCCCTCCAGGCGCCTTCCATACAACCCCAGTATCCAGCCACTAGATGCGCTCAATCCAGATCCAACGCTTCCAGCCTGAAGGTCCAAGAATTTCAGTTTCACACCCCCAGAATTGCTAACAACACAAGCCCATATTCTTTTTTTTTTCTCAATTTATTTCTTTTATTTTAATTGTTTTTTTAAATTATTTTTCACCAAATTAATTACTTTTTTTTTAAATCATAAAATCAACAAATCACAAAAACACAAAAAAACATTTTTTTTAATAATAATAAATTATTTAATTTTATTAGTAAGTTAGGTAAATTTAATTTTTGTTTCATTTAAAATCAAATAGAATCTAGGTTTTTTAATTTTACAATTTATTTTTCTTTTCTCAAAATAAAAAAACCAAAAAAGCATACAAAATCTTTTTGTACAAAATATTTTATTTTTCTTGAAATTATTTAATCAGAAATTTAGGTTAATTTAATTTCTTTCATAATTTAAAAACAATTAGAAATTAGGTTTAATTGAGTTGTAATTTAAATGTTTTCTCAAATGAAAATCCACAAAAACACTTTTTCTCTCAATTAGAGTTTTAGGTTATCTTTTCAACCGTCCCCGTATTTAATTCGTCGCGCGCTTGTTAATTATTTTGGCCATTATTTTGTAACTGCTAAGGGTATAACTTTAAATTAGGGTTTTTATTTACCGCTTTTTCCCACTTTTGGTTATGTAATTAATCCCCCTCCCCGAAGCCTTGTAATAGCTAGGTATATTTTCTCGCATTTTTAATTCCCGCAAATATTTAATTGTCTAGATGTATGCTAATAGGATTACATGAAAAGAATGCTTGAAATTTAAAACAGTAGATCACCTAATGTGTAAAGACTAAATAACTGAAAAAGTTCACATGCACATGTTCACTCCTAGGGTTTGCCTCACTCTGGTTGCCTTTGGTAAACAGTCATTAAGCAAAGGAAATTTTAGTGGTCACCCTCCAGTCTAAAAGATCAAAATGTTGCCTCAGAAATGTTGCCTCGGAAATGTTGCCTTAGAAAGATCTTAAGACTCTAGGGTTACTACTAAAGTTTTCTAACTATTGCTTTGGTGATTGTACTTGTCCCTTTTGAATGTCCCTTACAACTCCAACGACGGTGCTACCTACTCCTTAATAATAGGATAGCATTGTCTAAAGGAGATAGAACGAACAATCCTTTTTTCGAGTAGGTAGAATCTTAGGTATTTGCTCAATGAAAACTTTTAACACAAACACCTTTCAAAACAAATTTTCAAAACAAACTTCGTCACATCCTTGAGGACTGATACAAGGGTTATCACGAAGTAAAAGCATTTTCAAGACAAACACACACAAGCAATTTGAAAAAATGAGAAAGTACCTAAGAGCCCATAGATAACTACGGATAAAAAGGGTGCTAACACCTTCCCTTTCTATAATCTACCCCCTGTACTCAGAATATCTCAAAAAAAGGTTTTTTATGTTCTTTTTTCTTTTCCATGATTGAATGAAATAAAAGTCAGTGGCGACTCTTGCTTACCGCGACATTTTGCAAACAAAAAACACAAAACGCAAACCAGTAAAAACAGTCAGTTCTGCCACCGTATCACAGAACTGGCGACTCTGCTGGGGATTATAAATAAGTGGGATATACCTTAGGGTCTAGGTCACTTTTAAAATTGCTTTCTTGTTTGTTTTGTATGTTTTATTCTTAAAGGGTTTTGCTTGGGCATTGTTAAAGATCCTACACCCGGATCTAGGGGCACCCATTTGGTAAACAATAATAGATCGTGGAGACTGTACGGTGTAGACCGATATGGTTTAAGAGATGGCTGTGTTGGTGTGGCACTTTGGTTGGTACCGGTATCCTTCGTGGGGAAATGAGGAGAATACGAGGCCGCCGCGTGGTGTCGTGAAGCACTAACAGACCTTAGAACCTTAGTTGAACAAACTTGACCATTAGAAAGTAGTGAGATAGCCGGCCTCGGTGTAGAGCTGAGAACTGGTTGATACTCGATGCTACACTCATTGAGATCAGACTTTCGGGATATTTCGGCCGCAAGAAAAGATTACTTGAGCTGAGACAATGCCCGATAAAGGATGGTCAGTGATATTGAGATCCTCTAGAACCCGGTTACTTTTTAAGACAGGTTTGAAACCAACTAAACTTCAAGAGGGTACTACCTTTAGCCTCATGCAAGCCTTAAACCTAAGCACTTTGTGTGATTTGACTGTGCTTGCTATACCTGTGTTTGCCATACCTGAGTTTTATCATGACATCATGCATCATAACTTAGCATCCTTTCTTATTGCACTAACCATTTCAAATACCAAAGGAATTTATCTTTGCCCTATTTTGTATATCATGGCTTCCGTTCGTAGAAACACTATCCGAGTCATCTTTGTGAAGATACCTTCACAACTCAAACAACTAACATCAAGGGTTTCTGAAACTTCTGCGTTCACCAAGGGACATGGTCGACTTCTCAACCTGGTTACTTCAAACTTTGATGAAAAGATGTTGAGTGTACTTTTTCAGTTCTTTGATCCCAAGCACCACTGCTTCACCTTTCCAAACTATCAGTTGGTACCTACCTTGGAAGAATTCTCTCAGCTGTTGGTTATACCCATTCTTGAACAGTTGCCCTTCACAGGTTTAGAAGAAGCTCCTAAGCTAGAAGTCATTGCCTCAACTTTGCACCTGAAACGGGCCGACGTGGTATTCAATTGGGAAACAAGAAGTGGAGTCAAGGGTTTTCTAGCTAAGTTTCTGATAGACAAAGCCCAGCTGTTTTGGGATGATATGGATTTTCAGGCTTTCGAGGAGGTCTTGGCTCTTCTAATCTATGGGTTAGTCCTATTCCCTAATCCGGGCTCATTCGTAGATGTGAATGCTATCAAGATCTTTCTCTCTCGCAACCCGGTGCCTACTTTGCTCGGGGATATTTTGCATACTCTCCATACTCGTACCATGAAGAGAAGAGGGATTCTTATGTGCTGTATGCCATTGCTGTCGAGGTGGTTTATTTCTCACCTCCCTAAGTACATACTGAAGAATGAAGAAGGTTTGGGTTAATCACAAAGGATAATGTCTCTCGCTCATACGGATATTCTCTGGTGTTCTCGAGCTATGGAAAATACTGCTATTATTGACCGCTGCAGAGAGTACCATAATGTCCCGGTACTTGGCGTTAGAGGGGGTATAACCTACAACCCTTGTTTAGCCCCACGACAATTTGGTTACGCTCGAAGGGATGGTCCCCATGAGTTACTTATCGAGGTTATTGTATTCAACTATGAGGACGATGTCAAAGAGTATCGTCGGAGGTTCATACGAGCCTAGGACATGGTAAACAGATCTGGCGCCAAGGATTTAGGGCCAAAGACTTCCATTCCTATGGAATCTTACCTACAATGGGTATGAGCTCGTGCCCAGAAGCTTATGATGCCCTATGTGGCTGTTTTGCCAGTGATTGTGGAACCCACTACAGGAGAGGATATTCCTTACACAATTCTCTATCCTTACATGCCCACTGATCTTGGAGAATTACAGAGGTCTTGGATTCATTTGATGAAGGAGCGGGATACCTACAGGGATCAGTTCCATGCTCAGGAGAAAAAGGTTTTAGAGCTCACAAAGCAGTTGCATGAAGAAACAGGACTCAATGACTATCTCGGCACAAAGAAGAATCATCCATGGGAATTTTGGTATCTTTTATAGTTTCGGATTTATTTTTAATTGTAACGCCTAAAAGGCATTTTGAACTTCATATTCAACTAATAAAGTTTTTGTTTATTTTGATTTGCAAATTTAAATTTCCCGAAGTCTTTGAAATCATTGCATTCGCATCCCATTATCATACACATCATTACATGTATCATTACAGGTTTCTCATCTTCTTCGTTGTTCATTTCAGCACGAGATGTCTTCCGAGCAAACTATCAAGGACCTTCAGGCACATAACACCCAGTTCCAACAAATGTTCATAAGTATGGCAAAAGGGCAAGAGGATCTGAAAGCCCTTATTCTGAAAGAGAAGAAGAAAAAGAAGAAGGTTATTGGTATTCTGAATATGGGCAGAAGGTTTGGAGAGTGGTTGAAGCAACAAGTCGATCTGACCTCTTAATCCAAGGAAGGGGAGAATCAGGAAGAAGAGAAGGATCCTAGTCCTGCAGTTTCTGACAATGATATCGATTATAATGATGAGCAATATCCTCCTGCTGAGGATAAATACAAACAGTTGGAAGATCGTCTGAGTGCCATGGAAGTTCAGAGGATACCTGGACTGGATTTCGAAGAATTGGGATTGGTGTTGGGAGTAGTCATCCTGCAGAAGTTCAAAGCTCTAGTTTTTGCTAAGTATGATGGGGTGTCCTGCCCAAAACTCCATCTCCGTTCTTATGTCAGGAAGATCCAGCCCCACACAGTTGATAGAAATCTGTGGGTTCACTTCTTTCAAGATAGTCTGTCAGGGACTCAACTTGAATGGTTCTACCAGCTGGAGCGAGCAAATATCCGAAACTGGGAAGATCTGGCTGCTGCTTTCTACAAGCAGTATCAGTATAATGCCGACCTTGCTCCTACTCGTACTCAACTCTAGAGTATGTCCATGGGCGCGAGTGAAGGCTTTAAAGATTATGCACAAAAATGGAGAGACTTGGCTGGGAGAGTTCAACCCCCGTTGTCTGATAGGGAGTTGGTTGATATGTTTCTAGGGACGCTATCTGGTCCATTTTTCAATCATTTGATCGGCAACTCATCAGCTGGTTTCACTGAGCTAATCCTAACAGGGGAAAGAGTAGAAGCTGGTATTCGAAGCGGAAAAATACAGAAGGACGCCTCTTCAATTTCATTAAAGAAGCCTTTTGCTGGTAAGAAGGAAGCCAGTGCCATCTACAGCCCGAGGGGTCAGAGCAGGGCCGAACAACGTCAGATAGTAAGTGCCGTGATGATACCTAAACCTGTTGTTGCTCCATAACACAACAATCAACAAAGGGTGGAAAGACCACAATGACAGTTTACCCGCATCAACATGACATTGGATGAAGTTTTACCTCACCTGCTGAGATCCAACTTGGCAACCTTGAGAGAGGCCCCCAAGAATCCGAATACTACATTTCCCCGATATAATCTGAATGCCCGGTGTTCTTATCATTCTGAGAGTCCTGGCCACGATACAAATGATTGCTGGGCTCTGAGGAATAAAATACAAGACTTGATTGAAGCCAAGGAAATAGATTTTGATGCTCCAGAGAAGCCAAATGTCATAACTGCTCCCATTCCTAAGCACGGCCGTGGATTCAATGCTATTGATACTGATTTGTTTGTTACCTCTGTCGATGAAGTGTCTACTCCTCTCATAACTGTCAAGAAGAATTTGCTGTTGGCCGATTTATTTCCGGGTTATAGGGAAGGTTGCCCCATGTGTTCGTTCCTACCTTTTGGTTGCCGTTTGCTGAAGTCAGGTATTCAACGCCTGATAGATAGCAGAGAGATTTTGTTCGAGAAAACTATGATTCCTGTTGTTCCAATTGAAGACGTTTCCATTATAACCATTTCCGCCAATCCGTCCAAGGTTTCCTCGAGAAGACCTGTTAGGATTACATCTGCTCCAAGAATTACTCTACTGATAATCACTGTTCCTGGTCCTGTCCTGTATGTCTCGGACAAAGCTGTCCCGTGGCATTATGGTGCTGATGTTTACTATCATGGAATCAAACAAGATCTGAAAGATGAAGAGGCTGGTCCTGATATTGATAATATTGTCGGAACCAGCAAAATCACCCAAAGTGGAAGGGTCTTCTCTCCTGATATTTCCCCTAAGACTGTTAACAAGCTTGTTGTCATTACATCTGCAGTTCCTACTAGTACATCAACTACTGTTCCTGTTCTTACTCCAGTCAGCAAATCGTCTGATACCCGCGACAAAGAGGTTGTAGGTGAGCCTGCCCAGACGGAGGCGCCTAAGAAAATTGTTGTGGAAGCCTCTAAGCAAGAAATAGAGGAAATATTGAAAATCATTAAGAAGAGCGACTACAATGTGGTCGAGCAGCTGGGGCAGACCCCATCGAAGATATCCATGTTGTCTTTGTTGTTGTGCTCCGAGGCCCATGCGAAGGCTTTGATCGCATTCCTCAAAATTGCGCATGTGCCACAAGAGACTTCAGCTGATCAGTTCAAAGATTGTGTGGCCAGGCTGACTACTGATAATGGGCTGGATTTTTCATATGCAGATTTGACACGAAAGGAAGGAAGCATAATGATGCTCTGCATGTCTCGATTGAATGCAGGGGCACCACTATGGCTCATGTACTAGTAGATACTGGTTCTTCACTAAATGTTCTTCTGAAGAAGGCGTTGGACCGGTTGGATTGCAAGGGTTTGACTTTAAAGCCTAGTAACATTGTGGTAAGGGCTTTCGACGAATCAAAGAGAATGGTGCACAGGGAGGTGGACATCCCTGTCAAAGTGGGTTCTAAGACTTTTGGGTCCACCTTCTATGTGATGGATATCAGGCAATCATATTCTTGTTTATTGGGTCGTCCTTGGATCCATGAGGCTGGGGCAGTCACTTCCACACTCCACCAAATGCTGAAGTATCTGGTGAAAGGAAAGATTGTCACAGTGCAGGGTGGAGAAGAGTATATGGTGAGTCACCTCAATTCCTTCCGCTACATAGAGATGGACGGGGAATTCATAGAAAATCCTTGTCAGAATTTTGAAGAGGTCCCACAGATCTTGGCATCGACTGAAACTACTAGCAACAAACCTCCTTTGAAGATAGCTTCTCTCAAGGACGCCAGGGTTGTGGTTGAAGAAGGTGGGTGTGCCAATTGGGGTCAGCTCCCTGATTTCACTCATAAAACTGACAAATTTGGTTTGGGCTTTACTACAGGGGCTCAAAGGACTGTTAGACGCGCTCAGGCTGGAGGACCTCCCCTATGCATCAGCAATCGCGGGGTTAACGCCATTGAAGATAATGAAGAGGAATCAGACATTGACAGCTGGATCTACCCAACTACCAACGGTGGACTGAGTAACTGGACGGCTAGGGACTTCATACCTGTTTCTTTTATTCCTCAGTAATTGATTTACTTGTTTTAAGATTTGTAATAAACAATTTGAAACTTTACGGCCCGGTGCCTTGCCCGAGGCACCTTGTCTTTGCTTGTGAGGGCTATTATTTGTCATTTCATAATCATTAATAAAGCATTGGACGTTTGTTGCATACAAATTTTGTGTTCTCTATTTTTCTTTCCTGCTTTCACTTTATCAAAACAATTATTCTCTTACACACACTCACATATCATAATGCAGATCCATATCCACTCTGGATCCCATTGATAACAGCTCTGCTATTGCCAATTATGATTTCAAAAATCCAATCAACCAAGCCGAGGACGAAGGTGAGGATGATTGTCAGGTGCCTGGAGAACTTTCTAGGCTACTACAGCTGGAAGAAAGGGCCATACAGCCTCATGAAGAGCCGGTTGAGACAGTGAATTTGGGAATTAAAGAAGACAGAAAAGAGGTCAAAATAGGTGCAAATCTGGAGCTTAGCGTCAAACAGAGGTTGATGCAAATGTTGCACGACTATGTTGAAATCTTCTTCTGGTCCTATGAAGATATGCCTGGTTTGGACACTGATATTGTGGTACATTACCTGTCGACTGAAGAAGAAGGTCCACCGTATGCATCCTGAAATGTTAGAGAAAATCAAGGCAGAGGTCATGAAACAGTTCGATGCAGGATTCTTAGCTGTCACTTTCTATCCACAGTGGGTTGCCAACGTCGTTCCGGTACCTAAGAAGGACGGTAAGGTACGGATGTGTGTTGATTACAGAGATCTGAACAGGGAAAGCCCCAAGGATGACTTCCCACTTCCTCACATTGATGTTCTGGTCGACAACACTGCGCAACACAAAATCTTCTCCTTCATGGACGCTTTGTCTGGCTACAACCAGATCAAGATGGCTCCTGAAGACATGGATAAGACAACCTTCGCTACACAATGGGGCACTTTCTGCTACAAGGTAATTACTTTTGGGTTGAAGAACACTAGGGCAACTTATCAACGCGCCATGGTCGCTTTGTTCCATGATATGATTCACCATGAGATCGAAGTTTATGTTGATGACATGATAGCTAGGTCTCAGACTGAGGAAGGGCACCTTGATCATCTCCAGAAATTATTTGACAGGTTGAAGACATACAAGCTGAGGTTGAATTCGAACAAGTGTACCTTCGGGGTAAGATCTGGCAAGCTTCTGGGATTTTTCGTCAGTGATAAGGGTATTCAGGTAGACCCCGCGAAGGTGAAGGCCATACAAGAGATACCGATTCACCATACAGAGAAGGAAGTTAGAGGTTTTTTGGGACGCCTGAATTACATCGTCAGATTCATTTCACATCTGACTGCTACTTGTGAGCCAATCTTCAAGCTTCTGAAGCAAGATCAAGTGGTAAAATGGAATGATGAATTCCAGACTGCTTTCGAAAGAAACAAAGAATACCTTGAAGAACCACCAATTCTGATTCCTCCAGTTGAAGGAAGGCCTTTAATATTATACTTGATAGTGCTAGACAATTCAATGGGGTGTGTGCTGGGGCAGCATGACGAGTCTGGTCGAAAAGAGCACGCAATTTATTACCTTATCAAAAAGTTTCCGACTGTGAGACACGATACTCATTTCTCGAAAAAACTTGCTGTGCTTTGACATGGGCTGCTCGCCGATTGAGACAGTATATGCTGACTCACACTACCTTGTTGATATCGAAGATGGATCTGATCAAGTATATTTTTGAGAATCCCGCTCTCTCCGGAAGGATAGCAAGGTGGAAAATGATCTTAACCGAATACGACATACAATATACAACCCAAAAAGAAATTAAGGGGAGTGTATTGTTTGATTATTTGGCTCATCAGGCCGTGGACGACTACCAGTCTATGAATTTTGAGTTCCCGGATGAGAATATCATGTTGGTGACTGACTATGAAGAACCTGGACCGGATGAAGGACCTGAGGAGGGATCCCGATGGTCTATGTATTTTGATGGAGCCTCAAACGCACTGGGTAACGACATTGGCGCTGTAATTATATTTCCTGAGGGCTGTCATACTCCGTTCACCACCCGATTATGTTTCAACTGCACCAACAACATGGCGGAGTATGAAGCGTGTATCATGGGTCTTCGAGCTGCTATTGACCTAAGGATTAAGTTCTTAAGTATATTCGGGGATTCTGCTCTGGTGATAAGTCAGATCAAAGGCGAGTGGGATACGAAGCACCCAAATCTCATTCCTTACAAAGAATATGTACTGACGTTGCTCCCACACTTTGAGGAGGTAACCTTTGAACATTACCCACGAGAGGAGAACCAGTTAGCGAACGCACTAGCTACCATGTCTTCTATGTTCAAGGTTAGGTGAGACAATGAGGCTCCCCAAATTACCATTGAGAGGTTGGATGAACCAGCACACTGCTGTGAGATTGACACCGAAGAAGTGGCAGACAAACCCTGGTTTCACGAAGTCAAAAGGTATCTCGAGGTTCAGGGTTATCCCGAAGGGGCATCTGTTAATGATAAGAACTTTTTGAGAAGGTTCGCTGCAAAGTTCTTCCTCAGTAATGGGATCCTCTATAAACGCAACACGACTCCACACTACTACGGTGTGTAGACAAGAGCGAAGCAGAGAGGATCATGACAGATCTACATGAAGGCACCTTCGGAACCCATTCTAGTGGACATACCATGGCTAAGAAGATCCTACGGGCAGGATATTATTGGTCCACTATGGAAGCCGATTGCTATCAGCACTCTCGAACTTGTTATAAATGCCAAATCTATGCGGATAAGGTGCATGTACCTCCGGTTCCTCTAAATGTCTTGATGGATCCTCGAACCTTTCCAATGTGGGTGTGATACGGTGAGAGAACTGACTATGGTTTTATGTTTGTTTTCGCAAATGTTTCGGTTGAGCAAGAGTCGCCACCAACTTTTTATTTTATCCTAAGGAAAGGTTAAAAAGCACAGCAAAAAACCTTTGAGATGTTTTCTTGGGTTCGGGGAGTAGATTATAGAAAGGGAGGTATTAGCACCCTTTCTATCCATGGTTATCCATGGGCTCTTAGTTACTTGCTTAGATCATCTTGCCTTAATTTTCAATTGTTTGAAATGGTGCTTTGTGTGTGGGTTTGAAAATGTTTTTGAAAAGAGGCCAATGTGGTGGCAACCTTTGTAATGATCCATGTTGGGATGTATACAAAGGTGTATGTCTTTTGAAAAGATTTTCATTTATTTTTTAAAGTTGTTTTGAAAGTGTAGTGATGTGTGGTTTAGAAAATAGGCAAGTGTTTTGTTTTGCAAGTTTGATTCAAGTAACTAAGAGGTTGTCTACTCCTAAATTTCTCAAAGATTATTGTTATGTTTTAACCCTTTTAACAATTTTGTTCCACCATTGTATTTGGTGGACAATCTTGTGTTAGGATGTGAACGGGACGGGCGCGGGTCATCGTTTAGACCATAATTGCAATGGTGCCAAGTATCTTTGGGCAATTTTCTTTAAGGGACTTGATCATTTTTAGGCAACTTTCGAAAGCGTCATCGAGGGACTATGATCATTTGATTATTTGTTTTGTTTTTGCCCAAAGAAAACCTAACATGCAATATGGACCATTTATTGAAGGCAACAAGTGGAATACCCTAGGGGTGCAAGTGTGATTAGTATTGTCCATTTTCATGCTTGTTTATCTTGAAATTAGGTCAAACTATTTTTGTTGTTTTTGATTCGCATACAAACCCTAATTCTAACATGGTATATTTAGAAAGCAATAAAGTGCGAAAAATAAAGTTACTAAGCTATTACAACACAATATATGGGAAGGGGGGTACAAATGTTCAAATGGGGGTATTTTGACAAGGAATTTAAACCTAGACTATTACATCAATATTGAATTATTTACAAGATAATTGATTGCACAAATTAAATGGAAATAAAAATAAATATGCAAGATGCAAAAATGTTTTTTTTATGTGTATGAAAAAAAGGTATTTTTATGTATCAAATAAACAAGATAAAAAGTATTATTTTTTTGGATTTTTTATGTTTTAGGGCAAACCCTAATTTTATTAAGTAAAATGTATTAATTATTTAATATGTACAAATATTTATCAATTATGTGCACAAATAAAATAAAAATGAAGTATATTTGTAAAAAAGGTATTTTTAATATTAAATATTAATAAAAATAAAAATGTGTATATTTTATATTATTTACTAAATATGCTAATAAATATGTATGCATTTGTATTTATTTATTAACTATATATTATATATACAAAAATAATAATATTTAATATTTATAAAAAAAGTGGTATATTTTATATAAAATATTTTCAGAAGATAAAATGAAATAAAAAATGGAAAATAAAATGTGTTTGCACTATTTTAGTATTTTTCAAATAAAAGTATGTTTATATATTTATTTATGTACAAATATTAACCTAAACAAATAAATACCTAATAAATATGAAAATGATGTAAAAAATATTTTTTATATTTTTAATATTATAAGAAAAAATAAATAAGTCAGAACAAAAAAAGAAAAGTCAAAAAATCATGAAAATAAGCAAAATGGGCCTAGGGGGTGAAAAAGCAAAAGCATGGTGTAAAAAGAAAGTCAACTCAGGCCCAGCCCAAGAAGACTTCATCTTCAACCTCAGAACAATGTTTGAACAACCATCCACGCGTTTTCTATCTCCCAATTCCTGGACTTTCAAGCAAAACTCACAACATGAAAAATGTAGAGCATTAAAAGACGAATCCAACCATATAAAGAACTTGTCTCAACTCTCTAAGATGAGAGAGAATTTCTTCTCCCCTAATTCCTGACCTAGTTTTTGTTCAATGTTCAGACTTAAAATTCTCTAAGCACACATAATATAAATGAAATCTAACTACATGGGCATGTTCAGGGCTATGAATGTGACATGTTTTCTTCACAAACCTAAAGCTAACAATGCCTATATTGAGAGATAGAACTTCATGAATATACCTGTTCAGTTGGAATCGTGACTTGCAATGGAGGAGCTTTCAGGGCAAGATGATGATTTGTACAGCTTGCCTGAAGTGTAGTGATGCTATTCCAATGCTTGGTGTGTTTTGAATCGTGCCAAATCAAGCTGTAGAAGTCCACCTGCAAGATAGAAAAATGGAAATGGCAAATGGTGCTATGGCTGTTACAGTCTCAGTTCAAGGCGTGGAATAGTTTATATGGATATTATGGAATGTGTTTGAAGTGTTTTTAGCAAGAATGCATGGAAGGTTTGAGCTATGGAACTCAAACTGCAAGGATGCCCTGTTTTGGGCAATTCAATGGTGATTCTGTGAATGATAAGGAAATGGAGATGTTAGGGTCGTGTTCTAGCTCAGAATGGATGTTTAGAATGTGCTTGATAACTTTGCTTAAGGCTTGGTTTACAGGAATGATAAATGGTATGTGTTATGGCAAGTTTCTTACACTTTAAGCAAGAGATGGCAAGTTGATGTTTCTAGCCTGTACAGGCCCCCATTCTATGCTGCATAACTCAGTCTTGATCAGTTCAATTAGTCCATAAACTTGTGCCAAAGAGATCTTAAATGTACTTGCTTGGATTTGCTTTAGACATAAAGTGCAACTTTTCCAAAATGGATATAATGCTTTATCTAAAAATGGATTAAACTTGCATACAATGTCCAAACTCATAGAAAAACACCTTGGCACAAAGGATTGGCATTAAATTAAGGAGTGTAATTGAGATAAAAGACCTGTAATCAAGGAAAGCATACTGAATTCAAAATGGCACAAATGTATGAACATGTAACTTGGCCAAATCAAAAGTGAGTTTTTCCCATATTGCCAAATTCGATTCTCTCTAACCATGAGGTTGTTTGATGAGTTCTTGGACATTTTGGAAAGCTTGGAATGTGTACTACAATCCATCTTTGAAATGCAAATTGAAATTCCAAGTGGAAGCGTGTGAAAAATGGTCTTGAAGTTAGGTAAAAACCTTGCCTAAAATAGGTCAAAATTTCTCTAAGTTAAGAATGGTTTGGTACCCTTGTTCCAAAAATTTTAACTTGAGCTACAAGCTTATTTTGGGAAAACTTTGTGAATCAAAGTTGTAGATTTTGCAATAGGCTACAACTTTCATGTTTTGACTTTTGCTTGAATCCAAATGAATCTTGGTGAGAAAGTGGGGCAAAGTTAGGAAAAAATTAGGGTTTTTCATAACTTAGAAAAATTCTAAGTTATGAAAAATCTTCATTTCAAACCCTAATTTGCAATTCTTGATTTCTTGATGAACAAGTTTCATGATTTGGCATGTTTTGATGAAAAATGAATCTTGACACTTGATTTTGACCAAAAAGTCAAAGTTTGACTTTTCAGTATACAGTCAAAATTGATCAATTGACTGGGAAATTCAACTGTCAATCTTGTGTATTTGGGATCTTTTGAACTTGTTGAGTATGTCAAGACAATTCCATAGGGTCCTTGAGTCCATATGTGAGCTTGGTTTGCCATTGGTTAGGTCAAACAGTCAAAAATTGCCTTTGTGCAGTCAAAACCCTAAAAATGACCATTTTGCCCTTTTGGTGATTTGATCAAATTTCTTGTGGAATTGTGATCCAAACTTGATCAAATGGTCCATGTGAGTTCATAATGTTGATGTGGGTCAATTTTCATGAGATTTGACTGTCAATTGGCCACAGTTGACTTTTTCCCCAATACAGTTGATTTCTAGGTCAACTGTCCAATTGACTGGGCAAAATTTGGAATCAAGACTTGAAACTTGGTATGGATAAACTTGGGAGTCCAACATGAAGTATGAAAGTCATCTTAGGCATTTTAGGTCAAAACAACTTTGTTCAAACACAAACCCTAATTTGGGTCAACAATGCAAGGAGAAGTCTTGAGCAGAGGAAACCCTAATTGGATCTTGAGCTCCAAGGGTTTTGTGATGAGAAAATGTTGAGGAAATGGGAGGGAAAATTTTGGGGTACAACAGTTTCCCCTGTTCAATCTTCTTGAACCTGAAGAGTTAGATTGGCAAGTTTGCCTTTCGTGACTCGAGGGTAAAAGGAGATTGGACACTAGAGTGCCTGGAAATTTGCACTCGCATGTTGGAGTATCAGCAATGTGATGTCTGGAATGGGCTTATAGATGCCATTTGAAAAGATGGTGGATAGGGAGATGGGCTTATAGATGCCATCTGGAGATGTGACAGAACCTTGTCGGGAATGGGCTTATAGATGCCATTTGGAAGTGTTGATCGCATAAGAGATTCCTTAGCGAGAACTTGTGTATTTGAGAAAGACAAATGTTTTCCTGGCTTGTTACAGGTGTTTGATCTTCAATCTCCTCATGCAGATATGCCCTGGCTAGATACAGGTGTCGAATCTACAATCGGTTGCTCACAGATGTGCCCTGGCTGGATACAGGAATCGAATGCGGAAATAGTTGTCAACAGATATGCCCTGGCTGGATACAGGAATCGAATCTTCGAACTCTTCAGACGTGCCCTGGCTAGATACAGGAATCGAGTCTGGAAATATGGTCAACAGATATGCCCTGGCTGGATGCAGGAATCGAATCTGGAATTGTGATAGTTGCTAGATATGCCCTGGCTGGATACAGGAATCGAATCTTCAAACTCTTCAGACGTGCCTTGGCTAGATACAGGAATCGATTCTGGAAACTGATCACTCACAGATGTGCCCTGGCTAGATACAAGTATCGAATCTGGAATTGTGACAGTTAAAGGTAGTTGTCTTTGGGATTGTCTTTTTCCCTGAAAAGGCAAAAACATCAGTTGTATGCAATGTCATGATGCATGATGTCATGATGTTCAACATGAGATAGTGTTGTATGCACCTTATCATGTATGTAAGCAAGATGTATGAAATGTGAAATGTTTATGAATGTATTTTCGTCTTAGGAAAATAAATCCTTGACGACCGGCCGGGGAATTAAATCCTGGGCTGACATTGAAGAGTAGAGCTCTTTGCTTCCGCTGGGGATGATGGTTGCAAGAATACACTGGTAGGAGAAGATGACTCCGTTGAGGAATAAACTTGTTGGAGAGATTACTCTGCGAGGAATTGCTCTGTGGAAGAGATACTTTGCTGAAGTTTTGATGAGAGGCCCGCTGTGGATTTCAATAATGGATTCCGCTGGGGATAATGATGATAAACTCCGCTGGGGATACCAAAGATAAACTCCGCTGGGGATTGTGTTGATCAGTTATGTTGGGGAACTTTGATAAACTCCACTGGGGATAGGAAGAACTTTGCCGAGGGCGATCTTCCGTGGCAATTAGCTGAGGATAACCCAGTTATAAGCCCTTGTGAGGAATAACTTTGAATAAAACTCGGGAGAGACGTCCATACTCTGCAGGGGATAAGCTTCCAGAATCTACTGGGGATAAGCTTCAAGACCTGCTGGGGATATGAATTCCGCTTTCCTGGGGAAACCTTCAGACTGTATTGGTAAATGGTTCTACTGGAGTGTCTGTATTCCCCCGGGGAACAATCTTAGATCAAGACTGCCGGGGATGCTTGATGATGAATGCCTATACTCCGTTGGGGAATGTTGCTATCTTGTCTTACTCTGTGGGGAGTTGAGGTAACTTGGTCACATTCTTCAGTTGAATCTACCTTGGTACCTTGGCGAAACAAGCAACTAGACTGCCTGGACAACTCTACATTGCCCCTACTTCTGATGTCACCTGTAATTAGTCTTTTGTTTCGTATGCAAGTATTTATGAATTAGTAATTTAATGTCAAATGCATATATCAAAAATGAACATTGGACGTTCTTCGCAAGACAAAACAGAAAAAAGAAAAACAATGGGCAATTTGTTTGGAAAAGTGAACTTGTATTGATTTTGAAATTTGCCTGTGAATAGGCGTTTTTGTACAAGAGGCTGACATCCTAGTAAGAGAATGTCGCCGAATAACATAGAGTTTATACAATTTTGAAAAGGAAACAAAACAGCTATGTGCACAATATTCCCACTGGGTTCCAACTCTGCTATCGCCTCTATGTCTTCAAGCGTCTCATCACTTTGCTGTTTAGTTGAAGATGAAGCTGATTGATCGATGCCGAAGTCTGAGCCAGATAATTGATGCCGAATTCTGGATGCAAGGTGATCCAATGAGACATAGTGTTACACTTTATCCCTAACTTTTGCCTGGACCGCCCTTTCGGGTTTTCAGTCCACCGGGATACCCATTTTTGCCCAAGCCGCCTTTTCAGGTTTTCGACTTGCCGGATGTGCAGATTTTTTTTCATTTCATCCCTTATTTTTGCCCGAACCCTTTTGGTTCACCGGGAAGCCCTTATTTTTGCCTAGGTATGTCAACCTAGCGGGTCTTTTATTCATGCGTAGTATCTTTTCACTATGTCTGCATTGGCGGGGTGAGGAAGGTCGTCACCATCCATGGTGGTTAGAATCATGGCTCCTCCTGAGAACACATGTTTAACCACAAATGGCCCTTCGTATGTGGGGGTCCATTTGCCCCGGGGATCACTTTGAGGAAGGATGATGCGCTTGATTACCAGGTCCCCAACTTGATACTCTTGTGGTCTGACTTTCTTGTTAAATGCCCTGATCATTCGTTTTTGGTACGTCTGACCATGACAGATAGCGGTGAGTCTCTTTTCGTCAATCAGGTTTAATTGATCAAGTCGAGTCTGGATCCAGTCATCTTCGTTCAAGTCTGCATCCTTCATTATCCGGAGAGAGGGTATCTGGACTTCAATTGGCAAGACTGCCTCCATGCCATAGGCCAAGGAAAAAGGAGTTGCCCCGGTTGACGTTCTTGCTGAGGTACGGTACCCATGAAGAGCAAACGGTAACATCTCGTGCCAATCTTTATAGGTCACTGTCATCTTCTGCACAAATTTCTTGATATTCTTATTAGCTGCTTCTACAGCCCCATTCATCTTCGGCCGGTAGGGAGAAGAGTTGTGGTGCTGTATCTTAAATTGCTCGCAGAGCTCAATGATCATCTTGTTGTTAAGATTGGTACCATTGTCCGTAATGATCCTTTCTGGGACGCCATACCGACAGATCAGGTTGTGCCGAATGAAACGTGCCATGACGCTCTTGGTTACCGTTGCGTAGGAAGCTGCCTCAACCCACTTCGTGAAGTAATCGATCGCTACCAAGATGAAGCGATGCCCGTTGGATGCCGTCGGTTGGATCTCACCAATCATATCAATGCCCCACATTGCAAAAGGCCAAGGTGCCGTCAGGATGTTCAGAGGAACCGGAGGGATGTGCACCTTATCAGCATAGATCTGGCACTTATGACAAGTTCGAGAATGTTGGTAACAGTCGGCTTCCATTGTGGACCAGAAATATCCTGCCTAAGGATTTTCTTTGCCATGGTGTGTCCACTGGAATGTGTTCCGAATGTACCTTCATGCAGTTCTATCATGATCTTCTCTGCTTCAGCCTTATCCACACAACGCAGTAGAGTTGAATCATGATTCCGTTTGTAGAGAATGCCGTTGCTGAGGAAGAATTTTGCAGCAAACCTCCTCATGAACTTCTTGTCATTGACAGATGCACCTTCAGGGTATTCCTGAGCTTCCAAGTATCTCTTCACCTCATGATACCAGGGTTTTTCAGTCAACTTTTCGGCCTCAAGATCGCAGCAGTATGCGGGTTCGTCTAACTTCCAGATAATGATCCGGGGAGCCTCATTGTCCCATTTGACTTTGAACATTGAAGACATCGTAGCTAGTGCGTCTGCTAGCTGATTCTCCTCTCTTGGGAAGTGTTCAAAAGTTATCTCTTCAAAGTGGGGAAGCAAAGTCAACACATACTCCTTGTAAGGAATAAGATTTGGGTGTTTCGTATCCCACTCGCCTTTGATCTGATTGATCACGAGAGCGGAATCTCCGAAGACACTCAGAAACTTGATCCTTAAATCGATTGCAGCTTGAAGACCCATGATACATGCCTCATATTCTGCCATGTTGTTGGTGCAGTTGAAACACAACCGGGCGGTGAGTGGAGTATGAGTGCCTTTGAGGGATATGATTACAGCGCCGACACCATTACCCAAAGCGTTGGAGGCTCCGTCAAAATGCATAGACCATCGGGATCCTTCCTCAGGTCCTTCATCCGGTCCAGGCACTTCACAGTCAGTTACCACCATGATGTCTTCGTCCGGAAATTCAAAGTTCAATGATTGGTAATCGTCCACAGGTTGGTGTGCCAAATGATCTGCCAATACACTTCCCTTGATTACTTTTTGAGTTGTGTACTGGATATCATATTCTGTCAAGATTATTTGCCATCTTGCTATTCTTCCAGACAGAGCAGGCTTTTCGAATATGTACTTGATGGGATCCATCTTTGAAATCAACAAAGTAGTGTGAGTCGGCATATACTGTCTCAGCCGGTGAGCAGCCCATACCAGAGCGCAGCAAGTTTTCTCGAGCAGTGAGTACCGAGACTCACGGTCGGTAAACTTTTTGCTCAGGTAATAAATGGCGTGCTCTTTTCGGCCAGACTCGTCATGCTGCCCCAGCACACACCCCATCGAATTGTCAAGTACTGTCAAGTATAGTATTAGAGGTCTCCCTTCTACTGGTGGCATAAGAATGGGTGGCTCTTGGAGATACTCTTTTATCTTTTCGAAAGAAGCCTGACATTCATCGTTCCAACGTACTACTTGATCTTTCTTCAGTAATTTGAAGATTGGCTCACAGGTAGCAGTTAGATGTGAGATGAAACGGGCAATGTAATTCAGTCGTCCCAGAAAGCCTCTGACTTCTTTCTCTGTCTTGGGAGTTGGCATATCTTGTATGGCTTTTACCTTGGCAGGGTCCACCTGAATACCTTTATCGCTTACAATGAAACCTAGCAATTTTCTGGACCTCACCCCAAAGGTGCATTTGTTGGGATTCAACCTCAGCTTGTATAACTTCAATCGGTCAAACAGCTTCCGCAGATGGTCAAGGTGCTCCTCCTCAGTTTGAGACCTTGCAATCATGTCATCAACATATACCTCAATCTCATGATGGATCATATCATGAAATAAGGCAACCATGGCACGTTGGTAGGTTGCCCCAGCATTTTTTAACCCAAATGGCATGACCCTGTAGCAGAAGGTGCCCCACTGAGTCACAAAGGTAGTCTTTTCCATATCTTCCGGAGCCATCTTGATCTGATTGTACCCTGAAAAACCATCCATGAAGGAGAACACATTGTGTTGAGTAGTATTGTCAACAAGAACGTCGATGTGAGGCAGAGGGAAATCATCCTTGGTGCTTGCCCTGTTCAAATCCCTGTAGTCGACACACATTCTGACTTTACCGTCCTTCTTTGGCACTGGCACCACGTTGGCAACCCACTGAGGGTAAGAAGTTACTGCTAGAAACCCGGCATCGAATTGCTTCATAACCTCAGCTTTGATCTTTTCGGACATCTCTGGGCGCATACGGCGGACCTTTTGCTTTACCGAAGGGCAGTCTTCCTTGGTTGGCAGGTGATGAACTACAATGTCGGCATCCAAACCAGGCATGTCTTCGTATGACCAGGCAAATATCTCCATGTAATCATGTAGCATCTGGATCAATCGTTGCTTCACGCTGAGCTCCAGATTGGCACCAATCTTGACCTCTTTTCTATCTGTCTCAGTACCCAGGCTCACTGTTTCCACGGGCTCTTTATGCGGCTGAATGGCCCTCTCTTCCTGGAGTAGCAGTCTCGCGAGTTCACCAGGCACTTCGCAATCATCTTCACCTTCGTCCTCGGCCAAGTTGATCGGATTCTCGAAGTCATAACTGGTGGTAGCAGAGCCGTTACCAGTGAGATCCAGAGTGGATTGAAACCTGTATAAGTGAGTGTGTGTAAATATAGCTGTTTTGCAATATATAACACAGAAAGAAAAAGAGCACAAGATTTGAAATGCAACAAACGTCCAATGTTTTGATTAATGATATATGGAAATGTCATACAAAAAGCCCTCACAAATGGAGCTACGATGCCCCGGGTAGGACACCGAGCCAATAAAGTTTTAACATATTGTTTGTTACAAATTGAAAATCAAAAGAGTTAATTACTGCGTGACAAATGTGATAGGTGTAAAATCCTTTGCCGTCCAGTTGCTTGGTCCGTTGCTGGTGGTTGGATAGATCCAACTGTCAAACTCCGCTTCCTCTACGTCATCCTCGATAGCATTCACCCTTGGATTGGTTATGAACACCAGAGCCTTTCTAATCCTCTCTTTGCGCACAGCCTTCTGAGCCTCTGCAGTGAAGCCCAGCCCAAACTTGTCGGTCTTTTGAGTGAAGTCAGGAAGCTGACCCCAGTTTGCACATTTGCCTTTCTCGATTACAGCCCAGGCATCCTTCAGGGAAGCCATCTTCAACGGAAAGTCTTCTTCAACCACTGTTTCAGCCGATGCCAATGTTGGAGGTACCTCCTCAAAATGTTGAAAGGGGGTTTCAATAAACTCCCCGTCCATCTTGATATACCGGAATGAATTCAAGTGACTAACCATGTATTCCTCCTCACCCTGCACAGTAACAATTTTCCCTTTGACAGGGTATTTGAGCTTCTGGTGTAGAGTGGATGTTACTGCCCCAGCCTTGTGAATCCAGGGTCGACCCAACAAGCAGGAATAAGATGGACGAATATCCATTACATAGAACATTGAGTTGAAGACTTGGGAACCCACACGGATAAGAATGTCTACTTCGCCATGCACCATCCTCTTAGAACCGTAGAAGGCTCTAACAATGATGTTACTAGGTTTCAATTCCAGGCCCTCACAATCCAAGCGATCCAATGCCTTCTTGGGCAAAACATTCAGGGAAGAACCGGTATCCACCAACACGTGTGCGAGAGTAGTGCCCTTGCACTCTATAGAGACATGCAGGGCATCATTGTGATTTTTCCCTTTGGCGGTGAGGTCAGCATCCGAGAACCCCAAACCATTGTCAGCTGTCAAATTAGCCACACAGTTAGTGAATTGATCTGCAGAGGTCTCTTGCGGCACATGGGTCGTTTTCAGAAATGAAATCAGGGCCTTTGCATGGGCCTCTGAGCATAGCAGCAATGATAGCATAGAGATTTTGGAGGGGGTATGCCCCAGCTGTTCAACAACATTGAAGTCACTCTTTTTAATGATTTTAAGGATTTCCTCCATCTCTTGTTGGGAGGCTTCAACAACAGTCTTTTTTGGTGCCTCCGTCCTGGCAGGCAAATCGGTAGCAACTTCTTTGCCCCGAGCATCAGAGGACTCGGCGGCAGTAGTAGACACAGGAACTTGATTTGGAACATGCACACTTGCGGGTGTGATGATGAGAGGTTTGCGGATAACTGGTGGTGCAATGTCAGGCGAGAAGAGCCTGCCACTGCGAGTAATCTTGGCGGGACCAGTGATGTTACTGATACTGGTACCGGTGTTGAACTCCTGCTTCACTCCAAGCACATACACGTCGCCCCATAATGCCATGGGACAACCTTGTTAGATTCATAGGGGAGAGGCCCCGGAACAGTAATTGTAATAGGTGCAACATACATAATTTGGACTGGCTTTCTCGGGGGAGCCTTGGTAGGATTGAAAATTGTGACGACAGATACTTCTTCAGTGGGAACAAACGGAACAGCAGTTTTCTTGAACAGAATTTCTTTGCTATCCATCAGGCTTTGGATGCCTGATTTCAGCAGCGGACAACCGGTAGGGATAACAGCACATAGGAGACAACCCTTGCTACAACCCGGAAATAAACCGGCTAGTAGTAAGTTCTTCTTAACAGTCAAAAGAGGGGTAGCAACATCATTCACCGAAACAACATACAAATCTTCCTCAATGGCATTTACTCTATGCTGGGGCATAGGAGCAGTTACAACATTTGGCCTCTCAGGCGCCTCAAACTGAATTTCCTTCGCATCGATAAGGTCTTGCACTTTATTTCTCAAGGCCCAGCAATCATCAGTAGTATTCCCGGGGCTATCGGAATGATAAGCACAACGGGCATTTGGGTTATACTTAGGAGATGCAGTATTCACGACCTTTGGAGCCTCTTTGATGGTCACCAGGTTGGTTGATAACAGTTGTGGTATGATTTGTGACAAGGTCATACTCAGCCGAGTATACTGCCTCTTGGGCCTTTCACCTCTTTGTTGATTGTACTGCTGAGGAGCAGCAACAGGCTTTGAAATGACCAAGGCATTGACGGCTTGGCGGCTTTCTGGCTTGACTTGTCTTCTAGGACCATAGACTGCACTTGCTTCTTTCTTGAAAGGCCTTTTCTCAGTACTTGTGGAGGCAGCTTTTTGTATCTTTCCTGATCTGATGCCAGCTTCAATTCTTTCACCTGTCAGGATCAAATCCGTAAACCCAGCGGAGGAATTACCAACCAAATGATTGAAAAATGGACCAGACAAGGTCCCTAGAAACATATCAACCAGCTCACGATCAGTCAATGGAGGCTGCACCCTGCCATCCAAATCTCTCCATTTTGTGCATATTCTTTGAACCCTTCGCCCGTTCCTAGAGACATACCCTGAAGTTGGGTACGCGTAGGAGCGAGGTCAGAATTGTATTGATATTGTCTGTAAAATGCGGTCGCCAAATCTTCCCAATGTCGGATACTAGTTCCATCTAGTTGGTAGAACCACTCAAGCTGTGACCCCGAAAGGCTATCTTGGAAGAAGTGAATCCAAAGGTTCTTATCTGTCGTGTAAGGTTGGATCTTCCTCACGTACGACCTTAGATGCAGCTTTGGACAGGAGGCCCCGTCGTATTTGGCAAAGGCAGGCGCCTTAAACTTGTGTGGGATTACTACCCCAGAAGATAACCCCAAATCTCCGAAATCCAGCCCCAGCACATTCTGAATCTCCATGGCGCTCAAGCGGTCCTCTAATTGCTTGTATCTGTCAGCAGTGGGAGGGTATTGTCGTCATTGTAGTCCGTCTCGTTGTCAGAGACTGCAGGACTAGGAGCTCCTCCCCCTTGGGGACTATCTTTCTCTGCAGAGGAAGTAGTAGGATCAGCCTCGTTGTGGAGTGTGTTCCCAAACCTGCATCCAGTATTGAATAACGCAGTTCTCTTCTTCTTCTTCTTCTTCAGGAGTAGAGCCTTCAACTCTTGCTGACCTTGGGCCAGGCTTAGGACCATTTCTTGAAACTGGGCACTTTGGGCCTGAAGGGCCTTGATTGCTTGCTCACTGGATGAATCTGGATTCATGATGACTGTTCAAAATAGACAGGGAAGAAGATTAAGCAACCTGTAGAAAAATGGGTACCTGTTATGCACATGATGCATGAGATGCTATCTATGCAATGCATTCAAGGGTTTTGGAAATTCACAATTGTTGTAGACAAAAAGAACGCACGTCATATTAATAAGAAAAGATTTGTTAGTACATAAATGCCCCATGGGCCAAATATTACAAAAACAACTTCTCAAGGTAAAAAGACGTTGCGCATCCTCTTTGGCGCAATGTAGGTGTTGAGGGCCTCTTGCTCATGGAGTCGGCGGGTGAGCTCTAAAACCTTCTTCTCGCTGGCGTAGAAGCTGGCTTCAAAAGTGTTCCGTTCCTCCTTGAGTTGGATCCAACTCTTCTGCATCTCCTCCCACGATGTAGGCATGTCAGGATGTAGGATGGTGTAGGGAACCTCTCCTTCCTTGACGGGCTCTTTAATCACAGGGAGAACATGAGGATAAGGCATCATTAGACTCTGGGCTCGGGCTCGTACCCACTTGAGATAAGGTTCAAGAGGGATGGAGTTCTTGTGTCCCAGAGTCTTGCTATCAATCTTGTTGGGCCTCCCCCAAGCTCTGATGAATCTTTGGCGAAGTCCTTGCGCATCGTTGTCGAAGTCAAAAACTAGGTCGGGAATCAACATGTCGTGAGGGCCATCTCTTCGTGCATATCCAAATTGCCTCAAAGCTAGGCAGGGGTTGTAGGTGATACCTCCTCTGATTCCAAGTAAAGGAACATTAGGAAACTCTCCGCAACGGTCGACGATGAAGACATTTTCTCTGGACCGAGAACACCAATGTACATCAAAGTGAGTAAGAGTCATCAACCGTTGGGACCACCTCGAGCCTTGGTCATTCTTCAAGACAGATTGTGGAAGGTGCGAAATAAACCACCTTGCAAGGAGAGGAGTACAACACATGAGAACACCCCTCTTTCTCATTGTTCGTGTGTAAAATGAGTGAAGGATGTCCCCAAGCAATGTTGGTATTAGATTTCTGGACAAGAAGATTTTGACGGCGTTGGCCTCTACTAGCTGATCAGGATTTGGGAACAAGACCAACCCATAGATAAGGAGTGCCACAATCTCTTCAAAGGCTTGTAGGTCCAATGAATTCCAACACTCTTGTGCCTTCTCAAACAAGAATTTTGCTAAGAAACCTTTGATGCCACTTCTAGTTTCCCAATGCCCCTTGATGTCAGAAGGCTGTAGATGTAATGCTCGAGCAACATCTTCCGGCTTTGGTTCCTTTTCCGTACCGTTGAAAGGTAGTTGATTAAGGATAGGAATTCTCATGAGTTGAGAAAATTCCTCCAAAGTGGGTACCAACTGATAGTCAGGGAAAGTGAAACAGTGGTGAAGAGGGTCAAAGAACTGGAATAACACTTTCATCATGTCTTCTTCAATGTTGGTGTTGACTAAGTTGAGCAGTCTACCATGTCTTTCACTGAAGGATGATCTTTCCGGAATTCTTGAGGTGAGCTCCTTGAGTTGAGGAGAGATTCTCACAAGGTTGACTTGGATGATTTTTCTGCGAGGAATTTCCATGACCTACAAAACAAGAACAAAGATGAAGATCTAAACCCTTGAAGTGGTTAGTGAATGCATATGATGCTTTATGATGTTCATGATGTATGCACAAACATATGTACAAGCAAATCACACCAAACCCTAGTTTCAGGCTTGCATGGGGTTCCATAGGTAAGTACCCTCTTGAGTGTAGTTGGCTTAAAAACCTGTCCTATAAATAGTAACCGGGTTCTAAGGAGCTCAATATCATTGGATTGTTTTCATTGTTCATTGTTTTGGTTTAGCAACTTAACTAGCGACCAAAATATTCCAAGAAAACAACCCTCAATGAGTGTAGTATCGAGTATCTACCAACTTCGGACTGCACCAAAGCCGGTCATCTCACTACCCCTAATGAAAGGCCAAGATGGTCAAGTAAGGTTCTAGGTCATTAGTGCTTAGTGACATCACTCAGCGGCCCCGTACTCTCCTTGATTGAACTCAAGGGTTACCGATACTCACAAATATGTCGCACTAATATAGCTATTGCTTCGACCGAGTCGGTATACCCCGCACAGTTTCCACAACGTATTGCTATCTATGAATGTTTCCCAAAATCCGGGTGTAAGATTGCAAACCCAAACAATAGAGCCAAGATATAAAGCAATCAATTCAAACAATTAGTCATGCAAGAGGGTGATCTAAGCCCTAAGGTTACTCCACTTTTAAAATTCTCCCCAGCGGAGTCGCCAGTTCTGTGATACGGTGGGAGAACTGACTATGGTTTTGCGTTTGTTTTCGCAAATGTTTCGGTTGAGCAAGAGTCGCCACCGACTTTTTATTTTATCCTAAGGAAAGGTTAAAAAGCACAGCAAAAAACCTTTGAGATGTTTTCTTGGGTTCGGGGAGTAGATTATAGAAAGGGAAGGTATTAGCACCCTTTTTATCCATGGTTATCCATGGGCTCTTAGTTACTTGCTTAGATCATCTTGCCTTAATTTTCAATTGTTTGAAATGGTGCTTTGTGTGTGGGTTTGAAAATGTTTTTGAAAAGAGGCCAATGTGGTGGCAACCTTTGTAATGATCCATGTTGGGATGTATACAAAGGTGTATGTCTTTTGAAAAGATTTTCATTTATTTTTTAAAGTTGTTTTGAAAGTGTAGTGATGTGTGGTTTAGAAAATAGGCAAGTGTTTTGTTTTGCAAGTTTGATTCAAGTAACTAAGAGGTTGTCTACTCCTAAATTTCTCAAAGATTATTGTTACGTTTTAACCCTTTTAACAATTTTGTTCCACCATTGTATTTGGTGGACAATCTTGTGTTAGGATGTGAACGGGACGGGCGCGGGTCATCGTTTAGACCATAATTGCAATGGTGCCAAGTATCTTTGGGCAATTTTCTTTAAGGGACTTGATCATTTTTAGGCAACTTTCGAAAGCGTCATCGAGGGACTATGATCATTTGATTATTTGTTTTGTTTTTGCCCAAAGAAAACCTAACATGCAATATGGACCATTTATTGAAGGCAACAAGTGGAATACCCTAGGGGTGCAAGTGTGATTAGTGTTGTCCATTTTCATGCTTGTTTATCTTGAAATTAGGTCAAACTATTTTTGTTGTTTTTGATTCGCATACAAACCCTAATTCTAACATGGTATATTTAGAAAGCAATAAAGTGCGAAAAATAAAGTTACTAAGCTATTACAACACAATATATGAGAAGGGGGTACAAATGTTCAAATGGGGGTATTTTGATAAGGAATTTAAACCTAGACTATTACATCAATATTGAATTATTTACAAGATAATTGATTGCACAAATTAAATGGAAATAAAAATAAATATGCAAGATGCAAAAATGTTTTTTTTATGTGTATGAAAAAAAGGTATTTTTATGTATCAAATAAACAAGATAAAAAGTATTATTTTTTTGGATTTTTTATGTTTTAGGGCAAACCCTAATTTTATTAAGTAAAATGTATTAATTATTTAATATGTACAAATATTTATCAATTATGTGCACAAATAAAATAAAAATGAAGTATATTTGTAAAAAAGGTATTTTTAATATTAAATATTAATAAAAATAAAAATGTGTATATTTTATATTATTTACTAAATATGCTAATATATATGTATGCATTTGTATTTATTTATTAACTATATATTATATATACAAAAATAATAATATTTAATATTTATAAAAAAATGGTATATTTTATATAAAATATTTTCAGAAGATAAAATGAAATAAAAAATGGAAAATAAAATGTGTTTGCACTATTTTAGTATTTTTCAAATAAAAGTATGTTTATATATTTATTTATGTACAAATATTAACCTAAACAAATAAATACCTAATAAATATGAAAATGATGTAAAAAATATTTTTTATATTTTTAATATTATAAGAAAAAATAAATAAGTCAGAACAAAAAAAGAAAAGTCAAAAAATCATGAAAATAAGCAAAATGGGCCTAGGGGGTGAAAAAGCAAAAGCATGGTGTAAAAAGAAAGTCAACTCAGGCCCAGCCCAAGAAGACTTCATCTTCAACCTCAGAACAATGTTTGAACAACCATCCACGCGTTTTCTATCTCCCAATTCCTGGACTTTCAAGCAAAACTCACAACATGAAAAATGTAGAGCATTAAAAGACGAATCCAACCATATAAAGAACTTGTCTTAACTCTCTAAGATGAGAGAGAATTTCTTCTCCCCCAATTCCTGACCTAGTTTTTGTTCAATGTTCAGACTTAAAATTCTCTAAGCACACATAATATAAATGAAATCTAACTACATGGGCATGTTCAGGGCTATGAATGTGACATGTTTTCTTCACAAACCTAAAGCTAACAATGCCTATATTGAGAGATAGAACTTCATGAATATACCTGTTCAGTTGGAATCGTGCCTTGCAATGGAGGAGCTTTCAGGGCAAGATGATGATTTGTACAGCTTGCCTGAAGTGTAGTGATGCTATTCCAATGCTTGGTGTGTTTTGAATCGTGCCAAATCAAGCTGCAGAAGTCCACCTGCAAGATAGAAAAATGGAAATGGCAAATGGTGCTATGGCTGTTACAGTCTCAGTTCAAGGCGTGGAATAGTTTATATGGATATTATGGAATGTGTTTGAAGTGTTTTTAGCAAGAATGCATGGAAGGTTTGAGCTATGGAACTCAAACTGCAAGGATGCCCTGTTTTGGGCAATTCAATGGTGATTCTGTGAATGATAAGGCAATGGAGATGTTAGGGTCGTGTTCTAGCTCAGAATGGATGTTTAGAATGTGCTTGATAACTTTGCTTAAGGCTTGGTTTACAGGAATGATAAATGGTATGTGTTATGGCAAGTTTCTTACACTTTAAGCAAGAGATGGCAAGTTGATGTTTCTAGCCTGTACAGGCCCCCATTCTATGCTGCATAACTCAGTCTTGATCAGTGCAATTAGTCCATAAACTTGTGCCAAAGAGATCTTAACTGTACTTGCTTGGATTTGCTTTAGACATAAAGTGCAACTTTTCCAAAATGGATATAATGCTTTATCTAAAAATGGATTAAACTTGCATACAATGTCCAAACTCATAGAACAACACCTTGGCACAAAGGATTGGCATTAAATTAAGGAGTGTAATTGAGATAAAAGACCTGTAATCAAGGAAAGCATGCTGAATTCAAAATGGCACAAATGTATGAACATGTAACTTGGCCAAATCAAAAGTGAGTTTTTCCCATATTGCCAAATTCGATTCTCTCTAACCATGAGGTTGTTTGATGAGTTCTTGGACATTTTGGAAAGCTTGGAATGTGTACTACAATCCATCTTTGAAATGCAAATTGAAATTCCAAGTGGAAGCGTGTGAAAAATGGTCTTGAAGTTAGGTAAAAACCTTGCCTAAAATAGGTCAAATTTTCTCTAAGTTAAGAATGGTTTGGTACCCTTGTTCCAAAAATTTTAACTTGAGCTACAAGCTTATTTTGGGAAAACTTTGTGAATCAAAGTTGTAGATTTTGCAATAGGCTACAACTTTCATGTTTTGACTTTTGCTTGAATCCAAATGAATCTTGGTGAGAAAGTGGGGCAAAGTTAGGAAAAAATTAGGGTTTTTCATAACTTAGAAAAATTCTAAGTTATGAAAAATCTTCATTTCAAACCCTAATTTGCAATTCTTGATTTCTTGATGAACAAGTTTCATGATTTGGCATGTTTTGATGAAAAATGAATCTTGACACTTGATTTTGACCAAAAAGTCAAAGTTTGACTTTTCAGTATACAATCAAAATTGATCAATTGACTGGGAAATTCAACTGTCAATCTTGTGTATTTGGGATCTTTTGAACTTGTTGAGTATGTCAAGACAATTCCATGGGGTCCTTGAGTCCATATGTGAGCTTGGTTTGCCATTGGTTAGGTCAAACAGTCAAAAATTGCCTTTGTGCAGTCAAAACCCTAAAAATGACCATTTTGCCCTTTTGGTGATTTGATCAAATTTCTTGTGGAATTGTGATCCAAACTTGATCAAATGGTCCATGTGAGTTCATAATGTTGATGTGGGTCAATTTTCATGAGATTTGACTGTCAATTGGCCACAGTTGACTTTTTCCCCAATACAGTTGATTTCTAGGTCAACTGTCCAATTGACTGGGAAAAATTTGGAATCAAGACTTGAAACTTGGTATGGATAAACTTGGGAGTCCAACATGAAGTATGAAAGTCATCTTAGGCATTTTAGGTCAAAACAACTTTGTTCAAACACAAACCCTAATTTGGGTCAACAGTGCAAGGAGAAGTCTTGAGCAGAGGAAACCCTAATTGGATCTTGAGCTCCAAGGGTTTTGTGATGAGAAAATGTTGAGGAAATGGGAGGGCAAATTTTGGGGTACAACAGTTGCCCCTGTTCAATCTTCTTGAACCTGAAGAGTTAGATTGGCAAGTTTGCCTTTCGTGACTCGAGGGTAAAAGGAGATTGGACACTAGAGTGCCTGGAAATTTGCACTCGCATGTTGGAGTATCAGCAATGTGATGTCTGGAATGGGCTTATAGATGCCATTTGAAGAGATGGTGGATAGGGAGATGGGCTTATAGATGCCATCTGGAGATGTGACAGAACCTTGTCGGGAATGGGCTTATAGATGCCATTTGTAAGTGTTGATCGCATAAGAGATTCCTTAGCGAGAACTTGTGTATTTGAGAAAGACAAATGTTTTCCTGGCTTGTTACAGGTGTTTGATCTTCAATCTCCTCATGCAGATATGCCCTGGCTAGATACAGGTGTCGAATCTACAATCGGTTGCTCACAGATGTGCCCTGGCTGGATACAGGAATCGAATGCGGAAATAGTTGTCAACAGATATGCCCTGGCTGGATACAGGAATCGAATCTTCGAACTCTTCAGGCGTTCCCTGGCTAGATACAGGAATCGAGTCTGGAAATATGGTCAACAGATATGCCCTGGCTGGATGCAGGAATCGAATCTGGAATTGTGATAGTTGCTAGATATGCCCTGGCTGGATACAGGAATCGAATCTTCAAACTCTTCAGACGTGCCTTGGCTAGATACAGGAATCGATTCTGGAAACTGATCACTCACAGATGTGCCCTGGCTAGATACAAGTATCGAATCTGGAATTGTGACAGTTAAAGGTAGTTGTCTTTGGGATTGTCTTTTTCCCTGAAAAGGCAAAAACATCAGTTGTATGCAATGTCATGATGCATGATGTCATGATGTTCAACATGAGATAGTGTTGTATGCACCTTATCATGTATGTAAGCAAGATGTATGAAATGTGAAACGTTTATGAATGTATTTTCGTCTTAGGAAAATAAATCCTTGACGACCGGCCGGGGAATTAAATCCTGGGCTGACATTGAAGAGTAGAGCTCTTTGCTTCCGCTGGGGATGATGGTTGCAAGAATACACTGGTAGGAGAAGATGACTCCGTTGAGGAATAAACTTGTTGGAGAGATTACTCTGCGAGGAATTGCTCTGTGGAAGAGATACTTTGCTGAAGTTTTGATGAGAGGCCCGCTGTGGATTTCAATGATGGATTCCGCTGGGGATAATGATGATAAACTCCGCTGGGGATACCAAAGATAAACTCCGCTGGGGATTGTGTTGATCAGTTATGTTGGGGAACTTTGATAAACTCTGCTGGGGATAGGAAGAACTTTGCCGAGGGCGATCTTCCGTGGCAATTAGCTGAGGATAACCCAGTTATAAGCCCTTGTGAGGAATAACTTTGAATAAAACTCGGGAGAGACGTCCATACTCTGCAGGGGATAAGCTTCCAGAATCTACTGGGGATAAGCTTCAAGACCTGCTGGGGATATGAATTCCGCTTTCCTGGGGAAACCTTCAGACTGTATTGGTAAATGGTTCTACTGGAGTGTCTGTATTCCCCCGGGGAACAATCTTAGATCAAGACTGCCGGGGATGCTTGATGATGAATGCCTATACTCCGTTGGGGAATGTTGCTATCTTGTCTTACTCTGTGGGGAGTTGAGGTAACTTGGTCACATTCTTCAGTTGAATCTACCTTGGTACCTTGGCGAAACAAGCAAATAGACTGCCTGGACAACTCTACATTTCCCCTACTTCTGATGTCACCTGTAATTAGTCTTTTGTTTCGTATGCAAGTATTTATGAATTAGCAATTTAATGTCAAATGCATATATCAAAAATGAACATTGGACGTTCTTCGCAAGACAAAACAGAAAAAAGAAAAACAATGGGCAATTTGTTTGGAAAAGTGAACTTGTATTGATTTTGAAATTTGCCTGTGAATAGGCGTTTTTGTACAAGAGGCTGACATCCTAGTAAGAGAATGCCGCCGAATAACATAGAGTTTATACAATTTTGAAAAGGAAACAAAACAGCTATGTGCACAATATTCCCACTGGGTTCCAACTCTGCTATCGCCTATATGTCTTCAAGCGTCTCATCACTTTGCTGTTTAGTTGAAGATGAAGCTGATTGATCGATGCCGAAGTCTGAGCCAGATAATTGATGCCGAATTCTGGATGCAAGGTGATCCAATGAGACATAGTGTTACGCTTTATCCCTAACTTTTGCCTGGACCGCCCTTTCGGGTTTTCAGTCCACCGGGATACCCATTTTTGCCCAAGCCGCCTTTTCAGGTTTTCGACTTGCCGGGTGTGCAGATTTTGTTTCATTTCATCCCTTATTTTTGCCCGAACCCTTTTGGTTCGCCGGGAAGCCCTTATTTTTGCCTAGGTATGTCAACCTAGCGGGTCTTTTATTCATGTGTAGTATCTTTTCACTATGTCTGCATTGGCGGGGTGAGGAAGGTCGTCACCATCCATGGTGGTTAGAATCATGGCTCCTCCTGAGAACACATGTTTAACCACAAATGGCCCTTCGTATGTGGGGTCCATTTGCCCCGGGGATCACTTTGAGGAAGGATGATGCGCTTGATTACCAGGTCCCCAACTTGATACTCTTGTGGTCTGACTTTCTTGTTAAATGCCCTGATCATTCGTTTTTGGTACGTCTGACCATGACAGATAGCGGTGAGTCTCTTTTCGTCAATCAGGTTTAATTGATCAAGTCGAGTCTGGATCCAGTCATCTTCGTTCAAGTCTGCATCCTTCATTATCCGGAGAGAGGGTATCTGGACTTCAATTGGCAAGACTGCCTCCATGCCATAGACCAAGGAAAAAGGAGTTGCCCCGGTTGACGTTCTTGCTGAGGTACGGTACCCATGAAGAGCAAACGGTAACATCTCGTGCCAATCTTTATAGGTCACTGTCATCTTCTGCACAATTTTCTTGATATTCTTATTAGCTGCTTCTACAGCCCCATTCATCTTCGGCCGGTAGGGAGAAGAGTTGTGGTGCTGTATCTTAAATTGCTCGCAGAGCTCAGTGATCATCTTGTTGTTAAGATTGGTACCATTGTCCGTAATGATCCTTTCTGGGACGCCATACCGACAGATCAGGTTGTGCCGAATGAAACGTGCCACGACGCTCTTGGTTACCGTTGCGTAGGAAGCTGCCTCAACCCACTTCGTGAAGTAATCGATCGCTACCAAGATGAAGCGATGCCCGTTGGATGCCGTCGGTTGGATCTCACCGATCATATCAATGCCCCACATTGCAAAAGGCCAAGGTGCCGTCAGGATGTTCAGAGGAACCGGAGGGATGTGCACCTTATCAGCATAGATCTGGCACTTATGACAAGTTCGAGAATGTTGGTAACAGTCGGCTTCCATTGTGGACCAGAAATATCCTGCCCTAAGGATTTTCTTTGCCATGGTGTGTCCACTGGAATGTGTTCCGAATGTACCTTCATGCAGTTCTATCATGATCTTCTCTGCTTCAGCCTTATCCACACAACGCAGTAGAGTTGAATCATGATTCCGTTTGTAGAGAATGTCGTTGCTGAGGAAGAATTTTGCAGCAAACCTCCTCATGAACTTCTTGTCATTGACAGATGCACCTTCAGGGTATTCCTGAGCTTCCAAGTATCTCTTCACCTCATGATACCAGGGTTTTTCAGTCAACTTTTCGGCCTCAAGATCGCAGCAGTATGCGGGTTCGTCCAACTTCCAGATAATGATCCGGGGAGCCTCATTGTCCCATTTGACTTTGAACATTGAAGACATCGTAGCTAGTGCGTCTGCTAGCTGATTCTCCTCTCTTGGGAAGTGTTCAAAAGTTATCTCTTCAAAGTGGGGAAGCAAAGTCAACACATACTCCTTGTAAGGAATAAGATTTGGGTGTTTCGTATCCCACTCGCCTTTGATCTGATTGATCACGAGAGCGGAATCTCCGAAGACACTCAGAAACTTGATCCTTAAATCGATTGCAGCTTGAAGACCCATTAAGGAGTGTAATTGATATAAAAGACCTGTAATCAAGGAAAGCATGCTGAATTCAAAATGGCACAAATGTATGAACATGTAACTTGGCCAAATCAAAAGTGACTTTTTCCCATATTGCCAAATTCGATTCTCTCTAACCATGAGGTTGTTTGAAGAGTTCTTTGACATTTTGGAAAGCTTGGAATGTGTACTACAATCCATATTTGAAATGCAAATTGAAATTCCAAGTGGAAGCATGTGAAAAATGGTCTTGAAGTTAGGTAAAAACCTTGCCTAAAATAGGTCAAATTTTCTCCAAGTTAAGAATGGTTTGGTACCCTTGTTCCAAAAATTGTAACTTGAGCTACAAGCTTCTTTTGGGAAAAATTTGTGAATCAAAGTTGTAGATTTTGCAATAGGCTACAACTTTCATGTTTTTAATTTTGCTTGAATCCAAATGAATCTTGGTGAGAAAGTGGGGCAAAGTTAGGAAAAAATTAGGGTTTTTCATAACTTAGAAAAATTCTAAGTTATGAAAAATCTTCATTTCAAACCCTAATTTGCAATTCTTGATTTCTTGATGAACAAGTTTCATGATTTGGCATGTTTTGATGAAAAATGAATCTTGACACTTGATTTTGACCAAAAAGTCAAAGTTTGACTTTTCAGTATACAGTCAAAATTGATCAATTGACTGGGAAATTCAACTGTCAATCTTGTGTATTTGGGATCTTTTGAACTTGTTGAGTATGTCAAGACAATTCCATGGGGTCCTTGAGTCCATATGTGAGCTTGGTTTGCCATTGGTTAGGTCAAACAGTCAAAAATTGCCTTTGTGCAGTCAAAACCCTAAAAATGACCATTTTGCCCTTTTGGTGATTTGATCAAATTTCTTGTGGAATTGTGATCCAAACTTGATCAAATGGTCCATGTGAGTTCATAATGTTGATGTGGGTCAATTTTCATGAGATTTGACTGTCAATTGGCCACATTTGACTTTTTCCCCAATACAGTTGATTTCTAGGTCAACTGTCCAATCGACTAGGCAAAATTTGGAATCAAGACTTGAAACTTGGTATGGATAAACTTGGGAGTCCAACATGAAGCATGAAAGTCATATTAGGCATTTTAGGTCAAAACAAATTTGTTCAAACACAAACCCTAATTTGGGTCAACAGTGCAAGGAGAAGTCTTGAGCAGAGGAAACCCTAATTGGATCTTGAGCTCCAAGGGTTTTGTGATGAGAAAATGTTGAGGAAATGAGAGGGAAAATTTTGGGGTACAACAGTGGGGCATCGACATGATCGGCGAGATCAGGCCTACTGCGTCTAACGGGCATCATTTCATTTTGGTGGCTATTGATTATTTCACGAAGTGGGTTGAGGCAGCTTCCTTTGCTACAGTAACCAAGAACGTCGTAGCGCGATTTATCTGACACAATCTGATCTGTCGATATGGTGTACCAGAGAGAATTATTACTGACAATGGTACGAATCTCAACAACACAATGATCACCGAGCTCTGCAAATAGTTCAAGATACAACACCATAATTCTTCTCCTTACCGGCCAAAGATGAATGGCGTTGTTGAAGCAGCTAACAAGAACATCAAGAAGATTGTACAGAAGATGACAGTGACATACAAAAACTGGCATGAGATGTTACCATTCACTCTTCATGGGTACCGTACCTCATCACAGACGTCGACAGGGGCAATCCCCTACTCTCTAGTATATGGCATGGAGGTAGTCCTACCCATAGAAGTCTAGATACCCTCTCTCAGGATTATGAAGTATGCAGGTTTGAACAAAGACGACTGAATCCAAACCCGACTTGATCAGTTAAATCTAATCAATGAAAAGAGACTTACTGCTATCTGCCATGGTCAGACGTATCAAAAGCGAATGATCAAGGCTTTTAACAAGAAAGTCAAGAGTCAAGAATATCAAGTTGGGGATCTGGTGATCAAACGCATCATACTGCCGCAAGGTGATCCCAGGGGAAAATGGACTCCCACGTACGAAGGGCCATTTGTGGTTAAGAACATTTTCTCGGGAGGAGCTATGATTCTAACCACCATGGATGGTGATGACCTTCCTCACCCTGTCAATGCAGACATAGTGAAAAGATACTACGCATAATCAAAGACCCGCTAGGTCGACTGGCCTAGGAAAAAATAAGGGCTTCCCGACGAACCAAAAGGATTCGGGCAAAAGTAAGGGATGGAAATAAAAAAATTTGTACACCCGGCAAGTCGAAAACCTGAAAGGAAGGCTTGGGAAAAAAAGGGTATCGCGGTGGATTGAAAACCCGAAAGGGCGGTCCAGGAAAAATTTAGGGATTGAAGCGTATCACTATGTCTCATTGGATCATCTTGCGACCAAACTTCAGTATTGACTATCAAAATCGGACGGTGCCAATCAATCCGATCAACCTTCGGCCAAGTAGCAAAGTGATGAGACGCTTGAAGATATAAAGGCAATAGCAGAGTTGGAACCCTATGAGGTTGTTTCACATAGCTATTTTTCTTTCTTTTACATAAATTGTAATTTCTTTCGGCGGCGTTCTCTTACTAGAACGTCGTCCTCTTTGTACAAAACTCCTATTACAGGCCGACTTCAAAATCAATACAAATCATTTTCACAAGAAACTTCAATTTGTTTTTCTTTTTATGTTTTGTTTTGCAAGAACGTCCAATGATTTATTTTTGATATATGCATTTGAAAATGATTGCTGCTTATAAATATTTACATAAGAAACAAAAGTCAATTGCTCGTAATTCCAGAAACAGGGAAAAACAAGAAGTGTCAAACCCTACAGTCCCTCTATCCATAAGGTATCAGGATGGAGTCAACTTGGGAACATAATTGTTGGTACATACACTCCCCACAGAGTAAAAGTATCTAAAGGAATTGATGTCAACTTTCCTGAAATAGGACGTAACTATCCCTGGCCGAGGTTCGTAATCGCGGGCTAGCCAGCAAATTTCATCCCCAAGCGGAGTCTATTTCTACAGATACAGAAGCTCAATCTCCAACAGAGCTCATCATTGCCAGCGACTGAATTTCATCCATAGCTAAGTTTGTTCCTCCAGATCGGCAGGTCTACCAACAGAGTATCTCTTCCCCCAAAGTCTGGCCCCGCAGAGTTATTCTCCAGCATCTCTTCCTGGCAGAGTATTTGAAAATCTCCAGCAACTGTCAGGGATTTATTTTCCTAGACGCAAGCATACCCCAACAACATTTCATGAACATACATCATGACATACACATACATATCATACACAGCACAATCTCATTTATTGTGAGAGCATCATCTCACCCTGCATTTCATGCATCGCATATAACTAACCCTGATATCTTTTCAGGAAAAGACGATTAGCTTCAATGAATCCAACAGTTATACAGATCACATCTACAGACCACTAATGGAAACTCAGCTCCTGAAATAAAATGGGTCAACTAATCTACATTATCATATCGAAGTAACCTTACCCCGGTTCCTCCTGAAGTTTTACACAAACTTATAACCTTACCCAGGTTCATTCTGAAGTTTTACACGAACTTATCACAAACTTATAACCTTACCCCGGTTTATTCTGAAGTTTTACACGAACTTATCACAAAGTAACCATACCCCGGTTCCTCCTGAAGTTTTACACGAACTTATCACAAAGTAACCTTACCCCAGTTCATTCTGAAGTTTTACACGAACTTATCACAAAGTAACCTTACCCAAGTTAATGCTGAAGTTTTAACCAAACTCCTCACAAAGCAACCTTACCCAGGTTCCTTCTCGGTTCAGATGCAATTTTACCCAAACTCCTCACGAAACAACCTTACCTAGGTTCCTTCTCACAACCCTACTATCCAGGCTTTCATATCGAAGTAACCCTACTATCCAGTTTCCTTCTTACAGCCCTACTATCCAGGATTTTCATATCGAAGTAACCCTACTATCCAGGATCCTTCTCATAGCCCTACTATCCAGGCTTTTCATATCGAAGTAACCCTACTTTCCAAGTTCCTTCTCACAGCCCTACTATCCAGGATTTTCATATCGAAGTAACCCTACTATCCAGGTTCCTTCTCACAACCCTACTATCCAGGCTTTTCATATCGAAGCAACCTATTATCCAGGTTCCTTATCACAGCCTTACTATCCAGGCTTTCATTTCGAAGCAACCCCACTATCCAGGTTCCTTCTCATAACCTTACTATCCAGGTTCCTTCTCTCTTATCTCCAGACAACAATCCACAACACTGTAAGACCTAGACCTGATCAAACACGATTAGTTTCGCATTTCCCCAGTAGAGTAACGGACAACAGAAGCTCATAAAATTATATTTCTCCAAAGACAACTACCAACATTCCTCAGCAGATTCCTCATCAACAACAGGAACATGAACTCTCATCAAAGGAATGTCTCAGGAAACCAACATTATCTAGATGGCATTTTTAAGCCCATCTCCGACGATTCTCCGTCATATCATCCAGGATGGCATGTTTAAGCCCATCTCCAACAAATATTTTATCATCAACCTCCAAATGCATATGTAAGCCCATTCCTGATATCACAAATCACGTGCCACTTCAGGCGAGTACAAAATTCTGGGCACTCTAGTGTTCAATCATCTTCCACCTTCAGATCACGAAAGGCAGACAACCAATCTACATCCTCAGGTCTAAGAAGATTGAACAGGGGAAGTTGTTGTACCCCAAAATTTTCTCTCCCATTTTACTCAACAAATGTCAATTGAGGTCCCCAAGTTGCTCAAGGAAGTCCAAGAGTTGACCAGACAAACTCTCTCATAAGGCAGTATACCTCAAATTAGTGTTTCCCCTTTTCATCAAGATGTGTGAACCACAAAGGACTCAAATGCTTTCCAAGGTCTTAATATGTTCCCAAGATAATCCATGCCAAATTTCAGGCCTTGCATAAGAAGTTTGCTCAATCAACTACTCAAATGCTTGAGAATCGACTGTATTAGGTCAAAAGTCAATTGTGGCCCACATACAGTCAAACCTCAATATTTTTGGTCAACATCAAAATTTTAAAGTTACTTACATCATTTTATCAAGGGTTGATCATGATTCCTCAAGGATTGCTCCAAATTCATCAAAACCCAAAAGTTGCTAAATTAGGGTTTTGCAGGAAAAGTCAATCCAACTTTGACCAAGCATAACTTCTACATACTTTATCAAAAAAAATATGTTCAAGTCTCATTTTGAAGAGGTTCAATTCCCTACAATTCATCTTCATCCCACAAGTTCAAAATATGCACTCATCAAAAGATATGAGTTTTTACATTATAGGTCCTTTTGAAAAGTCAACAAAAACATCTTTTGGGCCAAAGCTTCATACATGAACATGGAAGACCCAATTGAAATGAAACCAAAAGGGTTGGTTAGGGGACATCCTAAGTTTTCTAAAAAGTCCAATAACCCCCTCCTAGGGTCAAAATTGAGAGATATATGCATTTTCAAAGTTGGCAATTTTTGGAAAATTGTCAAAAGTCAACATTGATCAAATTTGCATTTTTTTCCAAAGGGGCCCATGTTTTCTTGCTTGAAACATGTTTCTAATAAGACCCATGACCCCTGAGCTTTTCCACCTATTATTTTATTACTTTTATCATTTATTTTTATTTTTTTATTCATTTAAATCAAAATAAATCAAATTAAATGGTAAAATAATAAAAGCAAATCAAATCTTGGGATTTTTGTGCACATTTGGAGTCTATGTACATCTAGCATGATGATCAATTCGTGCAAGACTCATTAGGGTTGGAAAAGATTGGATTGAAGCTTGTTTTAGAAATATATCATACAAAAGCAAATCAAATCTAATTTCCATTATTTCTCAAGATTCATGCCAATTTTATTGACGTAATTCAGTCTACTATATGTATACAACAATTGCAGATCAAAGGAGAAGGTTTTGTAGTCGTAGGAAGCCAGAACAAGAACTCAAAAATTGGATAAAAAGTGCGCATTTGATTTCTTCCCTAGAGGACGATTCCAGGCCATTGAGAGACTCTAATCACTTCCTGTCCATCTCCTGAAGCCAACAACATCATTTGCAGCCTTCAAAACATCAAGAATCATCGCCTAGACACATCACGGTTTGCATCCCAAACTCAAATTCGATTCCTATGTTTCACGCATCATAAATCCATTCTATTCATATATCCTTGTTCATAACCGTGTTTGCAAGCTTTCTGTATCATTTAATTGTACTAACAGTGCATGAATCAACACTTACCATGGTTAGGGTTTGGGGTCACGATTTGGGGGTTTCTGGTACAGGTTAAATTAGGCTATGAATCAGGTACCATGATGCTCGTGAGGCCAAGACGAGTTGATTGGTACCATCATAATTCATTTATCATGCTCTTATGAGATTTTTGAATTTTGCCGGGCTGTAGTTACAGCAAACGTCCGTAGGTATAGGTCAATCACCTAACACGACGGTTGCAACAAAGAGGCTGATGTGTGGCAGCCCATGACTGGCTGATTTAAATTTCGCGCACCTTTCTGAGTCCATTGCTTTGTTTTATTTATTACGTTTTGTTTTCATTATATAAACAACTAACAACAACAGCTCAGCTGGCAACGTAGCATTGGTACAAGGCGTAAGGACCTGGGTTCGATCCCAGGTCCTAGTGCTTTATTTATTTTCTTTTCTTGCAACAAATCCAGTGCTCCACCCCTCCATGCGCCTTCCATACAACCTCAGTATCCAGCCACTAGATGCGCTCAATCCAGATCCAACGCTTCCAGCCTGAAGGTCCATGATACACCTTCAGGTCAACGCTACACCTGATCCATCATGGTTGACCAGGCTTAGCTTAATGGGCCAAGAATTTCAGTTTCATACCCCCCAAAATTGCTAACAACACATGCCCATATTCTTTTTTTTCTTCTCAATTTATTTCTTTTATTTTAATTGTTTTTTAAAATTATTTTTTACCAAATTAATTACTTTTTTTAAATCATAAAATCAAAAATTATAAAAATACAAAAAAACATTTTTTTAATCATATTAAATTATTTAATTTTATTAGTAAGTTAGGTAAATTTAATTTTTGGTTCATTTAAAATCAAATAGAATCTAGGTTTTAATTTTACAATTTATTTTTCTTTTCTCAAAATAAAAAAATCAAAAAAACATACAAAATCTTTTTGTAGAAAATATTTTATTTTTCTTGAAATTATTTAATTAGAAAATTAGGTTAATTTAATTTCTTTCATAATTTAAAAACAATTAGAAATTAGGTTTAATTGAGTTGTAATTTAAATGTTTTCTCAAATGAAAATCTACAAAAGCACTTTTTCTCTCAATTAGAGTTTTAGGTTATCTTTTCAACCATCCTCGTATTTAATTCGCCGCGCGTTTGTTAATTATTTTGGCCATTATTTTGTAACTGCTAAGGGTATAACTTTAAATTAGGGTTTTTATTTACCCCTTTTTCCCACTTTTGGTTATGTAATTAATCCCCCTCCCAGAAGCCTCGTAATAGCTAGGTATATTTTCTCGCATTTTTAATTTCCGCAAATATTTAACTGTCTAGATGTATGCTAATAGGATTGTATGAAAATAATGCTTGAAATTTAAAACGGTAGATCACCTAATGTGCAAAGACTAAATAAGTGAAAAAGTTCACATGCACATGTTCACTTCTAGGGTTTGCCTCACTCCGGTTGCCTTCGGTAAACAGTCATTAAGCATAGGAAATTTTAATGGTCGCCCTCCAGTCTAAAAGATCAAAATGTTGCCTCGAAAATATTGCCTCGAAAATGTTGCCTCGAAAATGTTGTCTCGGAAATATCTTAAGACTCTAGGGTTACTACTAAAGTTTTCTAACCATGGTTGTGGTGATTGTACTTGTCCCTTTCGAATGTCCCTTACAACTCCAACGACGGTGCTACCTACTACTTAATAGTAGGATAGCGCTGTCTAACGGAGATAGAACAAACAATCCTTTTTTTGAGTAGGTAGAATCTTAGGTACTTGCTCAATGAAAACTTTTCACACAAACACCTTTCAAAATAAACTTCGTCACATCCTTGAGGACTGATACAAGGGTTATCACAAAGTAAAAGCATTTTCAAGACAAACACTGTTGTACCCCAAAATTTTCCCTCCCATATTCTTCAAGATTTGTCAAGATCAATCTCCAGATGATTCAAAATCCCTCAAAGGTTGCACAGTCCAATTGCCTCCTAACACAGTCAAAATTAGGGTTTTGGTTCTTGCAAAGAAATTGAAGTTTTCAAGGGTCCAATCAAGTCCCACATGCCTACCTACATTGTCAAGCATTCACATGTCAAGTTTCAAGACTCACAGCATCAAATTGCACAGTCAAAAACCCTAATTGCTTCACAGTCAACTGCAGGGGCAAAATGGTCATTTGACAGTCAAAAGTCAAAATTTTTGGTCAATATCCTATTTTGAAGCCACAATCATCATTTGATCAATTCTTGATCATGATTCTCAAAGCATGGCTCAAAATGTTTCAAGATGCAAAAGTTTCTATTTTTGGACAATTGAAAAAGTCAACTGCAAATTGACCAGGGCATAACTTCCTCATGGTTTATCAGAAAAATCCCATCCAAAGCTCATTTTGAAGAGGATGACATTTCCTACAACTCATCTTCACACTTCAAGTCCAAGAAATGCTCTCACAAAAAGTTATCAATTTCAACATTATAGGTCATTTTCAAAAGTCAACAAAAAGGCACTTTAAGTCAAAGACCATAACTTGAGATTGGTAAATCAAAATGACATGGGACCAAAGGCATTGGTTAGAGGACTTCAAGACCTTTCCAAAATGTCCAAGAACATGATCATAGCTTCAAAATTGAGCAAGATATGCCTTGGAGAAGTTGGGAAATTTTTGGGAATTTTGAAAAGTCAACTTTGCTTCAAAAGCTTCAAAAATGCTAATGGGACTCAAATTCTTCCTTGAATCATTACCCAAAGCATATGCACGACCCATTAAGCTCAAAGGGATTTATTTTCTTATTTTTAAATTAATTAATTGAATTTTTATTATTATTAATTCATTTAATTAGATTTAAATATGAGAAAAATATCAAATAATGGTTTTAAATCTTTTTTGTGCAGCAAATATGTTCATTATATACAAGAGATTTCGTGCATCATCTCAAGGGGACAAGATCATCCCTATTTGGCAAGATTGGCATGGAAAAAAGATTGAAAAAGATGTGATAAAAATCAAATATTCAAAACATAAATGCATGGATCTTTGGGCTTGTTTTTGACCTAGTTTCATTCACTTACTTATGCACAACTCAACCCTATTCAAAAGGACACGAAAAGCTGCTCAGAAAGAGAGAACAAAATTGCAAATTTTCACCAAAAACTTGAAATCTGAAATCACAGTTAGAGCACAATTCAAAGCTTCAAAAGCATTCTAATACGTTCCTGACATTGCTAGGAGTCGATTGCAATCAAAAACACGCTTCCATACTCCAAGAATTGGTAGAACAGAATCACCCTTTTCATGAATATGTCCATAATCGATTTTTGATTTCCATGCATTATTCATATGTTTTAATGGTTGATTCTTGCTACTAATGATCTTCTGAAACTTTTGGCATAGTTCAATTGTTCTAAAAATGCTTGAAACGAGATTCACCATTGATGAAACCTAGGGTTTCAGAAGTTCCAAATTAGGGGTTCTCACATATGGCAAAATCAGACCACCAAACTTGTATGGGTGAATTCGTGGCATCAAGACGAAACAAACTGACTACTCGCGCCCTTTTTATATTAACTCAGCTTCTAATCGCTATTTTTACAGTTTTCATTTAGTGGGGGTTTAAAACCCCCGCTATTTGTTTTCTATTTGCAGGAAGAACGAAGACGAAGCTAGCGTGTCATCATGTGACTGGAGTATTTGAATTGTCGCGCGTTTTTTTGTTTTACCTCATTAACTTTTGTTTTCTTATTATAATATTTGTGTTCCATTATGTTAACAAACGCATACAGCAGCTCAGTTGGTAGTGGACATGTGTTGCAAGCCTTGGGACCTGGGTTCGATTCCCAGGTCCCCGACTTATTTCATGATTTTTATCTTAATGTGTTCAAGTGCAGCGTCCACCCAGAGGCTCACCATACACGCTCACACTCAGTCTTGCCACGCGCCCCTGATGATCAATCCAAGGGCCATTGAATGAGATCCATGGTGGTCCAGTCAAACAAGCGCACACACAAGCTGGAAAGTCAAACAGGCCTTGTCTTGATGGGCCAAATTACTTCAAACAAACCTCCAAAATGGGCCTGACACCCCCTGGTTTGCATTCTTTAATTTTATTTTCTTTTCAATTTTAATTCTTTTGATTGTTTTTTTAATTGTTTTATTAATTCAAAAATAATTAATTTTCATAATAAAAAAAATAAGAAACTAAAATATGTTAATTAATTTACTCATTAATTTATTTTTGTAAATAAATGTTAAATAATTAATTTAGTTAAATTAGGTTTCAACTTTAACACTTTTTCTTAATAAATAAAGAATGTAGAAATTAGGGTTTATTGACATTTTTATCTTTTTCTTAATTAATTACTTGCCTCATTATTTATTATTATTATTCATTAAATATTTTTGTAAATAAATATGTAAATAATTAATTAGCATAAATTAGGTCAACTTTAATATTTTTCATTTAATAATTAAAAATAACTTAGAATTAGGGTTTCTCTTGATTTTCAATTTTCTTTATTTTCATAAATACAAAAACCTAAAAAACATTTCTTTTCTTTAATTTAATAATAATTAGCTTTTAATTTCAATTTAATTTCTCAAAAGGGTCAAAACCCTCGGACGTCTTAACTTTTATTCTTTCGCACGTTATTCTTTTTTTTTCTTTTCGAATATTATGTAACTGCTCAAAGCTTGTAATAAGTAATTAGGTCTTTTACTTTCCGCATTTTTATCAAACGGATCTTTGTATTTTCGCGATGTATAGACCCGCGCCTTGTAATAGAGTAGGATTTATCTTTCCGCATTTAAATTTCCGCACTCTTGAATTCTAAACTTTGTATGAAAGAATGTATGGTTAACTAAAAATAACTCGTAGCTCACAAATGCCGTGATCAAAGACAAATATCAACATGAAAATAACACACAAATTCACACACCACTTCTTAGGGTACGCCTCACCTGTTGCCTTTGAAACGTGGTCGTCAAGTATGGGACGTCTTAGTAAGTCCTTATGTCCATGATCCGGTTGCCTCGAAACGGTTGCCTCGGAATAGTTGCCTCGAAACGGTTGCCTCGGAATTAAAAAAGGATCAAGGATATAAGGGTAGCTTCTAAGGTGTCCTAATTGTTGCTTCGGTGACCACACTGTCCCTAACATTCGAATTGACCCGAACACCTCCAACGGTGGTGCTACCTACCTCTCAATGATGGGATGGCACTACCTTAAGGACATTTACACAGCCTAATTCCTTAGGGTAGGTAGATGACTCGTAGATACTTGCTCTATTCAAAAAAACAAATCAAAACTCTTTTCACACCGACACTTTCAAAAAGCTTTCAAAACAATTTTTCAAACACTCTTGAGGACTGATACAAGAGTCATTCTGAAATCTCTAAACGAAACTTTTTCAAACCCACTCACACTTGAAAAGCAAACACTTTTGAAAACACAATGAGCAAGTATCTAAGAGCCCATGGATAACCATGGATAGAAAGGGTGCTAACACCTTCCCTTTCTATAAATCTACCTCCCGAACCGAGAAACTATCTCATAAGGAATTTTGCTGTGCTTTTGTCCTGTCCATGTTGGAGAAAATAAAAGACGGTGGCGACTCTTGCTTCCGTGACATTTCGCGAACCAGCGTTAAACATTTCTAAATCCACCGATCACGGAACTGGCGACTCTGCTGGGGATAACTTTAAAGTGAGGTGTACCTTAGGATATACCATACTTGTGTTTTCAATTGCTTTGTTTTGTTTGCTTTATTATTATGGGCATTGTCTTGGAGTTTCATAGATCCTAACCCGGATCTGGGGATACCCTGTTAGGTAGCATAAGCTGTGAGGGACCTGTCCGGCGTAGACCGACACGGGTGAAGCGGTGGCTACGTTGGTGTGGCACCTTGGTCTGTACCGATATCCCTTGTGTCGCAACGAGGAGAATATGGGTCTTCTGAGGAGTCATTAAGCACCAACCGACCTTAGAACCTTAAATGACCCAACTTGGCCAATAGAACAGTAGCAGTATGCTACGCCCATTGAGGCTAAACTCTCGTGATGGTTCTGGCCGCAAGAAAAGATTGCGATGCTGGAGTTATGACCGATTGAGGGTAGTCAGTGATATTTGGATCCTCTAGAACCCGGTTACTTCTGATAGGAAAGGTCTTAACCAACAAACTGAAAGAGGATAATACCTAGACCCCATGCTGGCCTAAACCCTAAGGGCTGTCTTGTGTGACTTGTCATGTTTGCCTTTGTGAATATTTGTGGTGTGCTTTATCATAACATCATGCCATCATAAACATTGCATGCATCCTGCATAAGGACTGACCATTCAAAGACAAGAGGGTTTCACCTTTGCTCTGTTTTGTAGGACATTATGATGCCTGTGCGAAGGAACACTATCCGGCTCAACTTTGTTCACCCACCTGAGTTGCTTAAAGAGTTGGTTGACAGAATTCCAAATACTACTTCCTTCATCCAGAGGCATGGTTCTCTTCTCGGTTTAGTCACTTCAAAGTGGGACCAACAACTGATGAGTGTCCTGACCCAATTTTATGACCCTCTGTACCAGTGCTTCACCTTCCAAGACTTCCAGCTGGTCCCTACCCTGGAAGAGTTCTCTGATTTGCTTGGCATCCCTGTCTTGGATCAGACTCCCTTCACTGGTTGGGAAAAGACTCTTAGGCTTGAGGAGATTGCTGCAGCCTTCCCTTTGACCCACAAGGAAGTAATGGACAACTGGGTGACTAGAAGCAAAGTTAAGGGTTTCTTGGCCAAGTTTCTGATTGGTAAGGCTAACCGTTTCTGGAATGACCTGGACTTTAGGGCGTATGAAGACATTCTGGCTCTCTTAATCTATGGTCTAGTCTTGTTTCCTAATCCTGATAACTTCATTAACGTCACTGCCATAAAGATCTTCATGTCTCGGAACCCTGTGCCCACTCTCTTGGGTGATATCCTGCAATAACTTTATGCTCGTACTGCCCGAAGACGAGGAACTCTGTGGTGTTGTATTCCTTTGTTAGTGAGGTGGTTTATTCGCACCTCCCTAAGTTCGTGCTGAAGAACAAAGAAGGAAGAGGTTGGGCTCATAGGTTAATGTCTCTCACTGAGAATGACATCATTTGGACTCTCAGAGGTTTTGATGAGGTAGCTTTTATTGATCGTTGCGGAGAATATCCCAACGTTCCTTTGATTGGTACCCAAGGAGGGATCTCTTATAATCCATGTCTAGCTCTCCGTCAATTTGGAAGAGCCAGAAGAGCAGGGCCTCATGAGATGTTGGTGCCTCACATCAGTTTTGAGTTTCAGGTAGATAGTGACGAGCTGCGTCGTAGGTTCATCAAGGCTTGGGACAGAATTCACAAAGCTGACCCACAAGAGTTGGGAACAAAGACTTCTCTACCTATGGAAGCCTACTACAAATGGGTCCGCATCCGTGCTCAGAAGTTAGGTATGCCATATGAAGCTGCCAGACCCATCATTCTTGAATATCCTGATAGAGATGGGGCTCTTCCAACTGTTCTCCCTCCTCAGGTACCTACTGATCTTGATACACTAAAGAGGTCTTGGGCGCAACTACGAGAAGAACGGGATTCTTATCGGGAAAAGTTCAACGAGCAGGAATTGAAGATCCAGAAGCTGACAAAGCAATTGGAGAATGAGCGAGTCTTGAATGACTACATCCGTACTGAGAAGAGGAGACCATGGGATCACTGATGAGCTTTGGATGTTCTTTTACAATTTTTATTCCCCTTTTCAGTATTTCCATTTTATGTAACACCTAAGGGCAACCTGTTGAACAATTTAAATTTCAAAGTTGAATCTAATGAAGTGTGTTCTTTTTTGTTTACAAAGTTGAATCCTAATTGTCTTTGAAAACATAAATCATACGCATTCCATTCATCATATGCATCACATGTATTCTTCTTTTCAGGTTGCTTAATGTTCTTCGTTGTTTATTTCAGCATCATGAACCCTAAATCATCTACCGAGCAGTCCATCAAGGCCCTTCAGGCTCAGAACGCCCAGTTCCAAGAGCTGATCATGAGTTTGGCCCAAGGACAAGAGGAATTGAAGGCTCTACTGGTCAAGAAGAAGAGAATTGTACTATTCAACACGGGCCGGAGGTTTGGTAACACACTGCAGAATAAGGTTGATCAAGCTGGTTCTTCTGTGGGAAAAGGCAGTCCCCAGGGAGGAAGGGTTCCTAGTCTGGTGGTCTCTGACAACGAGACTGATTTTAATGAGGAGCAGTATCCTCCAGCTGAAGACAAGTACAAGCAGTTAGAGGATCGCCTGAATGCCATGGAAATTCAACAAGTGCCTGGGTTAGACTTCAGAGACTTGGGTCTATCTTCTGGTGTGGTCATCCCACACAAGTTCAAAGCACCATCTTTCGCAAAGTATGACGGGGTGTCTTGCCCTAAGCTACATCTCAGATCTTATGTGCGGAAGATTCAGTCATATATTATGGACAAGAACTTGTGGATCCATTTCTTCCAGGAGAGTCTTTCAGGGACTCATCTCGAATGGTTCTATCAGCTGGATGGAACCAAGGTTCGTAACTGGGAGGAATTGGCTACTGCTTTTTACAAGCAGTATCAGTATAATGCCGACCTCGCTCCTACACGTACCCAACTCCAGGGTATGTCGCTAGGATCGGGAGAAGGTTTTAAAGAGTATGCGCAGAAATGGAGGGACCTAACTGGCAGGGTGCAGCCACCATTAACCGACCGTGAGCTAGTGGATATGTTCTTGGGGACCCTATCTGGGCCGTTCTTCAATCATCTCATTGGCAATTCGTCTGCAGGGTTCACAGATCTCATTCTGACTGGGGAAAGGATAGAAGCTGGGATGAAATCAGGGAAGATTCAGAAGGGTGCGTCCTCAAGTTCTGAGAAGAAACCTTTTAAAAAGGAAGCCAGTGCTTTGTATGGGCCTAGGAGGCAAAACAAACCGGAACGCCGCCAAACTGTCAACGCGGTGGTTATTGCAAAGCCTGCTGCCGCTCCTCGGCAACCCAACCAACCAAGGGGTGAGATACCCAGAAGAGAATATACTCGGCTTAGTATGACCTTGTAACAGATCTTGCCGCAACTGCTATCGACCAACTTGGTAACCGTCAGAGAAGCTCCGAAGGTGGTGAACACGACTTCTCCGAAGTATAATCCAAATGCCCACTGTGCTTATCATTCTGATAGCCCGGGGCATTCTACTGATGATTGCTGGGCCCTAAGGAATAAGGTTCAGGACCTTATCGATGCGAAGGAAATACAATTTGAGGCGCCCGAAAGGCCCAACGTTGTGACTACTCCTATGCCCCAGCATGGAGTAAATGCTATTGAGGAAGACATGTATGCCGTTTCTGTGGATGATGTGGCTACCCCTTTGTTGACTGTCAAGAGGAACCTGTTGTTAGCCGGTTTATTTCCGGGTTGTAGCAAGGGTTGCCTTCTGTGTGCTGTTTCCCCTATTGGTTGTCCGTTGCTGAAGTCAGGCATCCAAAGCCTGATGGATAGCAAAGAAATCTTGTTCAAGAAGACCGCTGTTCCTATTATTCCTGCTGAAGAAGTATCTGTCGTCACCATCTTCAACAATCCTACCAAGGCTCCCCCGAGGAAGCAAGTTAAAATCATGTCTGTTGCGCCTATTATTATTACTGTTCCGGGGCCCCTCCCCTATGAATCTGACAAGGCTGTCCCATGGCACTATGGGGCAGATGTGTATGTACTTGGAGTAAAGCAGGAGTTCAACACCGGTACCAGTATCAGCAATATCACCGGTCCCGCCAAAGTTACTCGCAGTGGCAGGCTCTTCTCGCCTGACATTGCGCCACCAGTTATCCGAAGACCTCTTATAATTACGCCTGCAAGTGCGCCTGTTTCCACTTCTGATCAAGTTTCTACCCCTGCTGCCGAGTCATCTAATACTTGGGGCAAAGGGATTGATGATGTGCCTGCCCGGACGGAGGCACCGAAGACTGTCAATGTTGAAGCCTCCCAGCAAGAGATGGAGGAAATCCTTAAAATCATCAAGAAGAGCGACTTCAACGTCGTTGAACAACTAGGGCATACCCCCTCCAAGATCTCTATGCTATCATTGCTGCTATGCTCAGAGGCCCATGCCAAGGCCCTGATTTCATTTCTGAAGACGGCCCATGTGCCACAAGAGACATCTGCGGATCAATTCACTGATTGTGTGGCCAACTTGACCGCTGACAATGGGTTGGGTTTCTCGGATGCTGATCTTACCGCCAAGGGAAAGAACCACAATGATGCCCTGCATGTCTCCATTGAGTGCAGGGGCACTACTCTTGCTCACGTGTTGGTGGACACTGGTTCTTCGCTGAATTTTTTGCCCAAGAAGGCCTTGGACAGATTGGATTGTGAGGGTCTGGAGTTGAAGCCTAGTAACATCATTGTCCGAGCCTTTGACGGATCAAAGAGGATGGTACATGGTGAAGTGGATATTCCGATTCGGGTTGGTTCACAAGTCTTTGATTCAATGTTCTATGTGATGGACATTCGTCCATCTTATTCCTGTTTGCTGGGTCGACCTTGGATTCACAAAGCTGAGGCAGTGACCTCCACTCTACACCAGAAGCTCAAATACCCTGTCAGAGGGAAGATTATTACAGTGCAGGGGAGGAAGAATACATGGTTAGTCATCTGAATTCATTCCGGTATATTGATATGGATGGGGAGTTTATTGAAACCCCCTTTCAACATTTTGAAGAGGTACCTCCAACATTGGCGTCAGCTGAGACGTTAATTGAAGAATACCTTCCTTTGAAGATGGCTTCCTTGAAGGATGCCCGGGCTGTAATTGAGAAAGGTGAATGTGCTAACTGGGGCAGGATCCCTGATTTTACTCCTAAGACTGACAAGTTTGGACTGGGTTTTACTGCAGAGGCTCAGAGGGCTGTATGCAAAGCTAGGATCGGAAGACCTCCCGTGTTCATCACCAACCCGGGAGTGAATGCTATTGAAAGCGAGGCGGAGGAATCAGAGTTTGACAGCTGGATCTACCCGACGATCGACGGTGGACTGAACAATTGGACCGCAAAAGACCACATACCTGTTACTTTTGTTACGCGGTAATGAATTCCTTTGTTTTTTTATTTGTAATAAACAATAAATTGAGACTTTATGGCCCGGTGTCTTACCCGGGGCACCGCTGGCTTCATTTGTAAGGGCTTATTACTTGTCATTTCCATATACCATGAATAAAGACATTGGACGTTTTTCGCATTTCAAATCTTGTGCTCCCTTTCTTTCTTTCTTTATATATTGCAAAACAGCTATATTTACACACACTCACTCATACAGGTTTCAATCCACTCTGGATCTCACTGGTAACAACTCTGCTACTGCCAGTTATGACTTCGAAAATCCGATCAACTTAGCCGAAGACGAAGGTGAAGATGATTGCGAAGTGCCTGGTGAGCTTGCAAGACTGTTACTCCAGGAAGAGAGGGCCATTCAGCCACATGAAGAGCCAGTGGAAACGGTAAATCTGGGTACTGAGACAGACAGAAAGGAGGTTAAGATTGGTGCCAATCTGGAGCTCAGCGTGAAACAGCGGTTGGTTCAGATGTTGCATGATTATGTGGAAATCTTTGCCTTGTCCTACGAAGACATGCCTGGGTTGGATACTGACATTGTGGTTCATCACTTGCCTACCAAGGAAGAATGCCCTCCGGTTAAGCAAAAGGTCCGCCGTATGCGTCCAGAGATGTCCGAAAAGATCAAAGCTGAGGTTATGAAACAATTTGATGCCGGTTTTCTTGCAGTAACTTCTTACCCTCAGTGGGTTGCCAACGTGGTTCCGGTACCAAAGAAAGATGGTAAGGTCAGAATGTGTGTCGATTACAGGGATCTGAACAGGGCCAGCCCCAAGGATGACTTCCCTCTGCCTCATATCGATGTTCTGGTTGACAATACTGCTCAGCACAAGGTGTTCTCCTTCATGGATGGTTTTTCAGGTTATAATCAGATCAAGATGGCTCCTGAAGATATGGAAAAGACTACCTTTGTTACTCAGTGGGGCACCTTCTGCTACAAGGTCATGCCTTTTGGACTGAAAAATGCTGGGGCAACCTACCAACGTGCCATGGTTGCTTTATTTCATGACATGATCCACCATGAGATTGAAGTGTATGTCGATGATATGATTGCAAGGTCTCAAACTGAGGAGGAACACCTTGACCATCTACAAAAGCTGTTTGACCGTCTGAGATTGTACAAGCTGAGGTTGAACCCAAACAAGTGCACATTTGGGGTAAGATCTGGAAAGCTGCTAGGCTTCGTCGTAAGTGACAAGGGTATTCAAGTGGACCCTGTCAAGGTTAAAGCCATACAAGAGATGCCAGTTCCAAAGACAGAGAAGGAAGTCAGAGGCTTTCTAGGAGGTCTGAATTACATTGCTCGGTTCATCTCGCACCTAACTGCTACCTGTGAACCAATCTTCAAGCTGCTGAAGAAAGATCAGGTGGTACGTTGGAACGATGAATGTCAGGCCGCATTCGACAGAATCAAAGAGTATCTCCAAGAACCACCCATTCTTATGCCACCGGTTGAAGGGAGACCTCTAATACTATACTTGACAGTACTTAACAGCTCAATGGGGTGTGTGCTGGGGCAGCATGACGAGTCTGGCCGAAAAGAGCACGCCATTTATTACCTTAGCAAAAAGTTTACCGACTGTGAGACCCGATACTCACTGCTCGAGAAAACTTGCTGCGCTTTGGTATGGGCTGCTCGTCGGCTAAGACAATATATGCTGACTCACACTACTCTGTTGATTTCAAAGATGGATCCAATCAAGTACATATTCGAAAAGCCTGCTCTGTCTGGAAGAATAGCAAGATGGCAAATGATCTTGACAGAATACGACATCCAGTATACGACTCAGAAAGCTATCAAGGGAAGTGTATTGGCAGACCATTTGGCACACCAGGCAGTGGACGACTACCAGTCAATGAACTTTGAATTTCCTGACGAGAGCATCATGATAGTGACTGATTGCGAAGTACCTGGACCGGATGAAGGACCTGAGGAGGGATCCCGATGGTCTATGCACTTTGATGGAGCCTCCAATGCTTTGGGTAACGGTATCGGCGCTGTGATCATATCCCCTCAAGGCACTCATACTCCACTCACTGCCCGACTATGTTTCAACTGCACCAACAACATGGTGGAGTATGAGGCGTGTATCATGGGTCTTCAAGCTGCGATTGACTTAAGGATCAAGTTTCTGAGTGTCTTCGGAGATTCCGCTCTCGTGATCAATCAGATCAAAGGCGAGTGGGATACGAAACATCCGAATCTTATTCCTTACAGAGAATGTGTGTTGACATTGATCCCCCATTTCACAGAGATAACTTTTGAACACTTCCCAAGAGAGGAGAATCAGTTGGCGGACGCGTTAGCTACGATGTCTTCTATGTTCAAAGTCAAGTGGGACAATGAGGCTCCCCGGATCATTATCTGGAAACTGGACGAACCTGCATATTATTGTGATCTTGAGGCTGAGATAGTAACTGAAAAACCCTGGTATCATGAGGTGAAGAGATACTTGGAAGCTCAAGAATACTCTGAAGGTGCATCCATCAATGATAAAATATTTCTGAGAAGGTTGTAGCAAAGTTCTTCCTTAGCAACGACATTCTATACAAGCGAAACCATGATTCAACCTTACTGCGTTGTATGGATAAGACTGAAGCAGAAAGGATCATGGCAGAGCTGCATGAAGGTACCTTTGGAACACATTCCAGTGGACACACTATGGCAAAGAAGATCCTTCGGGCAGGATATTTCTGGTCCACAATGGAAGCTGATTGTTACCAACATTCTCGAACATGTCATAAGTGCCAGATTTATGTAGATAAGGTGCACATTCCTCAAGTTCCTCAAAATTTCTTGACTGCACCTTGGCCTTTTGCAATGTGGGGCATTGATATGATCGGCGAGATTAAACCTACAGCATCCAACGGGCATCGCTTCATCCTGGTGGCGATTGATTACTTTACAAAGTGGGTTGAAGCAGCTTCCTACGCCACCGTAACCAAGAACGTCGTGGCACGGTTCATTCGACATAACCTGATCTGTCGATACGGCGTCCCGGAAAGGATCATTACCGACAACGGTACCAATATCAATAACAAGATGATCACTGAGCTCTGCGAGCAGTTCAAGATACAGCACCACAACTCTTCTCCTTACCGGCCGAAGATGAATGGGGCTGTAGAAGCAGCGAATAAGAATATCAAGAAGATTGTGCAGAAGATGACAGTGACCTATAAAGATTGGCACGAGATGTTACCGTTTGCTCTTCATGGGTACCGTACCTCAGCAAGGACGTCAACCGGGGCAACACCCTTTTCCTTGGTCTATGGCATGGAGGCAGTCTTACCAATTGAAGTGCATATACCCTCTCTCCGGATAATGAAGGATGCAGATCTGAGCGAAGATGACTGGATCCAGACTCGACTTGATCAATTAAACCTAATTGACGAAAAGAGACTCACTGCTATATGTCATGGTCAAACGTACCAAAAACGGATGATCAGGGCATTTAACAAGAAAGTCATACCACAAGAGTATCAAGTTGGGGACCTGGTAATCAAACGCATCATCCTTCCTCAAAGTGATCCCAGGGGCAAATGGACCCCCACGTACGAAGGGCCATTTGTGGTTAAACATGTGTTCTCAGGAGGAGCCATGATCCTAACCACCGTGGATGGTGACGACCTTCCTCACCCCGCCAATGCAGACATAGTAAAAAGATACTACGCATGATAAAAGACCCGCTAGGTTGACATACCTAGGCAAAAATTAGGGCTTCCCGGCGAACCAAAAGGGTTCAGGCAAAATGAGGGATGAAATAAAAAAATCTGTACACCCGACAAGTCGAAAACCTGAAAAGGCGGCTTGGGCAAAAATGGGTATCCCGGTGGACTGAAAACCCGAAAGGGAAGTCCAGGCAAAAGTTAGGGATAAAGCGTAATACTATGTCTCATTGGATCACTTTGCATCCAGAATCCGGTATCGACATCAGGTTCAGACGGCATCGATCAATCAGTTTCATCTTCAACTGAGCAGCCAAGTGATGAGACGCTCGAAGATATAAAGGCGATAGCAGAGTTCGAACCCAGTGGGATTATTATTTTCACATAGCTGTTTTGTTTTCCCTTTTCACAAATTGTATAAACTCTGTTATTCAGCGGCGTTCTCTTACTAGGACGTCAGCCTCTTGTACATAAACGCCTATTTACAGGCAAATTCAAAAATCAATACAAATTCACTTTTCAGACCAATTGCCAATTGTTTTTTCTTTTTTTTTGTTTTGTTTTGCGAAGAACGTCCAATGTTCAATTTTGATATATGCATTTGACACTAATTGCTAACTCATAAATATTTGCATACGGAACGAAGGATTAATTACAGGTAACATCAGAAACAGGGGCAATAATGAGTTGTCTAAGCGATCTAATTGCTCTGTCCACCAAGGTACCAAGGTAAGTTCGGCTGAAGAGCGTAACTAAGATATCTTAATTCCCCCGAGGGTGAGCCAGCAAGTCAACGATACTCTCCCCAAGCAGAGTTAGTCCACGGTCAACCTTAAGGAAATTGGGTATCCCCAGCAGATCTCAACATTCCTCAGCGGAGTATACAAACATTCTTAACAAGCATCCCCGACAGTCTTGATCTAAGATTGTTCCCCGGCGGCATACCAGACATCCAGTGGAGCCACTTCCCCAGTCCAATCTGAAAAGTTTCCCCAAGAAAGTGGAATCATCCTCCCCAGCAGGTCTTGAAGCTTATCCCCAGTAGATTCTGGAAGCTTGTCCCCTGCAGAGCACGAACGCGTCTCCCGGGCTTCTTTATTCAGAAGGTTATTTCCCCACCAGGATATAACTGGGTTATCCTCAGCCAATTGCCACGGAAAGACTATCCCCAGCGAAGTCTTCCTATCCCACAGCGGAGTTCATCAATTCCCCAACATAACTTATCAATGGTATCCCCAGCGGAGTTCATCTTCAAAATCCCCAACAGAGCAAATCAATGGTATCCCCGACGGAGTTATCACCAAACTTCAGCAAAGTACATCTCTTCCCCACAGAGTTCGTTCCCCACAGAGCAATCTGTTCGCCAAGTTTATTCCCCAACAGAGTCATCTTCTCCTATCGGTGTTCTTGCAACTATCATCCCCAGCGGAAACCAAGAATTCTATTCTTCAACATCAGCCCAGGAGTTAACTTCCCGGCACCCGTCAAGGATTTACTTTCCTAGACAAAAACATACATTCATAAACATCACATTTTCATACATTATAGCATGCACATACGCATCATGAACATACAATCTCACTTATTCTGAGAACATCTCGCATGTCATACATTATGACATCGCATACAACTAACGTTTTGTCTTTTCAGGACAAAGATCAATACAAAGATAATTACTATCAACGGTCGTGATTCCGGATCCGATTCCTGTATCTTGCCAGGGTGTATCTGTTGACGACTATATTCCAGACTCGATTCCTGTATCCTGCCAGGGCACGTCTGAAGAGTTCGAAGATCCAATTCCTGTATCTTGCCAGGGTGTATCTGTTGACGACTAATTCTAGACTCGATTCCTGTATCCTGCCAGGGCACGTCTGAAGAGTTTGAAGATCTGATTCCTGTATCTTGCCAGGGTGTATCTGTTGATGACTAATTCCAGACTCGATTCCTGTATCCTGCCAGGGCACGTCTGAAGAGTTTGAAGATCTGATTCCTGTATCTTGCCAGGGTGTATCTGTTGACGACTAATTCCAGACTCGATTCCTGTATCCTGCCAGGGCACGTCTGAAGAGTTCGAAGATCCGATTCCTATATCTTGCTAGGGTGTATCTGTTGACGACTATATTCCAGACTCGATTCCTGTATCTTGCCAGGGCACGTCTGAAGAGTTTGAAGATCCGATTCCTGTATCTTGCCAGGGTGTATCTATTGACGACTATATTCCAGACTCGATTCCTGTATCCTGCCAGGGCACGTCTGAAGAGTTCGAAGATCCGATTCCTGTATCTTTCCAGGGTGTATCTGTTGATGACTGTATTCTCTGGACTCGATTCCTGTATCTTGCCAGGGCACGTCTGAAGAGTTTAAAGATTCGATTCCTGTATCCAGCCAGGGCACATCTACATAAAGAGTTTGAAGATCAACCCCTGTAACAGGCCAGGTAATTATTTTTCTTTCTCAGGTACGCAAGTTCTCGCTAAGGAATCTCTTACGCGATCGACAACCTCCCGATGGCATCTATAAGCCCATTTCTCCACTTACCAACAGTCTCCAAATGGCATCTATAAGCCCATTCCTGACAAGGTACTGTCACACTTCCAGATGGCATCTATAAGCCCATCCTCCTATCCATCTTTCCAAATGGCATCTATAAGCCCATTCCCGCCATCGCACTGCTGATACGCAACTATGTGAGCGCAAATTTCTGGGCACTCTAGTGTTCAATCATCTTCTACCCTCGGATAACGAAAGGCACGCCAGCCAATCTACATCCTCAGGTCTAAGAAGATTGAACAGGGGCAACTGTTGTACCCCGAAATTTTCCCTCCCATATTCTTCAAGATTTGTCAAGATCAATCTCCAGATGATTCAAAATCCCTCAAAGGTTGCACAGTCCAATTGCCTCCTAACACAGTCAAAATTAGGGTTTTGGTTCTTGCAAAGAAATTGAAGTTTTCAAGGGTCCAATCAAGTCCCACATGCCTACCTACATTGTCAAGCATTCACATGTCAAGTTTCAAGACTCACAGCATCAAATTGCACAGTCAAAAACCCTAATTGCTTCATAGTCAACTGCAGGAGCAAAATGGTCATTTGACAGTCAAAAGTCAAATTTTTTGGTCAATATCCTATTTTGAAGCCACAATCATCATTTTATCAATTCTTGATCATGATTCTCAAAGCATGGCTCAAAAAGTTTCAAGATGCAAAAGTTTCTATTTTTGGACAGTTAAAAAAGTCAACTGCAAATTGACCAGGGCATAACTTCCTCATGGTTTATCAGAAAAATCCCATCCAAAGCTCATTTTGAAGAGGATGACATTTCCTACAACTCATATTCACACTTCAAGTCCAAGAAATGCTCTCACAAAAAGTTATCAATTTCAACATTATAGGTCATTTTCAAAAGTCAACAAAAAGGCACTTTAAGTCAAAGACCATAACTTGAGATTGGTAAATCAAAATGACATGGGACCAAAGGCATTGGTTAGAGGACTTCAAGACCTTTCCAAAATGTCAAGGAACATGATCATAGCTTCAAAATTGAGCAAGATATGCCTTGGAGAAGTTGGGAAATTTTTGGGAATTTTGAAAAGTCAACTTTGCTTCAAAAGCTTCAAAAATGCTAATGGGCCTCAAATTCTTCCTTGAATCATTACCCAAAGCATATGCACGACCCATTAAGCTCAAAGGGATTTATTTTCTTATTTTTAAATTAATTAATTGAATTTTTATTATTATTAATTCATTTAATTAGATTTAAATATGAGAAAAATATCAAATAATGGTTTTAAATCTTTTTTGTGCAGCAAATATGTTCATTATATACAAGAGATTTCGTGCATCATCTCAAGGGGACAAGATCATCCCTATTTGGCAAGATTGGCATGGAAACAAGATTGAAAAAGATGTGATAAAAATCAAATATTCAAAACATAAATGCATGGATCTTTGGGCTTGTTTTTGACCTAGTTTCATTCACTTACTTATGCACAACTCAACCCTATTCAAAAGGACACGAAAAGCTGCTCAGAAAGAGAGAACAAAATTGCAAATTTTCACCAAAAACTTGAAATCTGAAATCACAGTTAGAGCACAATTCAAAGCTTCAAAAGCATTCTAATACGTTCCTGACATTGCTAGGAGTCGATTGCAATCAAAAACACGCTTCCATACTCCAAGAATTGGTAGAACAGAATCACCCTTTTCATGAATATGTCCATAATCGATTTTTGATTTCCATGCATTATTCATATGTTTTAATGGTTGATTCTTGCTACTAATGATCTTCTGAAACTTTTGGCATAGTTCAATTGTTCTAAAAATGCTTGAAACGAGATTCACCATTGATGAAACCTAGGGTTTCAGAAGTTCCAAATTAGGGGTTCTCACATATGGCAAAATCAGACCACCAAACTTGTATGGGTGAATTCGTGGCATCAAGACGAAACAAACTGACTACTCGCGCCCTTTTTATATTAACTCAGCTTCTAATCGCTATTTTTACAGTTTTCATTTAGTGGGGGTTTAAAACCCCCGCTATTTGTTTTCTATTTGCAGGAAGAACGAAGACGAAGCTAGCATGTCATCATGTGACTGGAGTATTTGAATTGTCGCGCGTTTTTTTGTTTTACCTCATTAACTTTTGTTTTCTTATTATAATATTTGTGTTCCATTATGTTAACAAACGCATACAACAACTCAGTTGGTAGTGGACATGTGTTGCAAGCCTTGGGACCTGGGTTCGATTCCCAGGTCCCCCACTTATTTCATGATTTTTATCTTAATGTGTTCAAGTGCAGCGTCCACCCAGAGGCTCACCATACACGCTCACACTCAGTCTTGCCACGCGCCCGTGATGATCAATCCAAGGGCCATTGAATAAGATCCATGGTGGTCCAGTCAAACAAGCGCACACACAAGCTGGAAAGTCAAACAAGCCTTGTCTTGATGGGCCAAATTACTTCAAACAAACCTCCAAAATGGGCCTGACACCCCCCTGGTTTGCATTCTTTAATTTTATTTTCTTTTCAATTTTAATTCTTTTGATTGTTTTTTTAATTGTTTTATTAATTCAAAAATAATTAATTTTCATAATAAAAAAAAATCAGAAACTAAAATATGTTAATTAATTTACTCATTAATTTATTTTTGTAAATAAATGTTAAATAATTAATTTAGTTAAATTAGGTTTCAACTTTAACACTTTTTCTTAATAAATAAAGAATGTAGAAATTAGGGTTTATTGACATTTTTATCTTTTTCTTAATTAATTACTTGCCTCATTATTTATTATTATTATTCATTAAATATTTTTGTAAATAAATATGTAAATAATTAATTAGCATAAATTAGGTCAACTTTAATATTTTTCATTTAATAATTAAAAATAACTTAGAATTAGGGTTTCTCTTGATTTTCAATTTTCTTTATTTTCATAAATACAAAAACCTAAAAAACATTTATTTTCTTTAATTTAATAATAATTAGCTTTTAATTTCAATTTAATTTCTCAAAAGGGTCAAAACCCTCGGACGTCTTAACTTTTATTCTTTCGCACGTTATTCTTTTTTTTTCTTTTCGAATATTATGTAACTACTCAAAGCTTGTAATAAGTAATTAGGTCTTTTACTTTCCGCATTTTTATCAAACGGGTCTTTGTATTTTGGCGATGTATAGACCCGCGCCTTGTAATAGAGTAGGATTTATCTTTCCGCATTTAAATTTCCGCACTCTTGAATTCTAAACTTTGTATGAAAGAATGTATGGTTAACTAAAAATAACTCGTAGCTCACAAATGCCGTGATCAAAGACAAATATCAACATGAAAATAACACACAAATTCACACACCACTTCTTAGGGTACGCCTCACCTGTTGCCTTCGAAACATGGTCGTCAAGTATGGGACGTCTTAGTAAGTCCTTATGTCCATGACCCGGTTGCCTCGAAACGGTTGCCTCGGAATAGTTGCCTCGAAACGGTTGCCTCGGAATTAAAAAAGGATCAAGGATATAAGGGTAGCTTCTAAGGTGTCCTAACTGTTGCTTCGGTGACCACACTGTCCCTAACATTCGAATTGACCCGAACACCTCCAACGGTGGTGCTACCTACCTCTCAATGGTGGGATGGCACTACCTTAAGTACATTTACACAGCATAATTCCTTAGGGTAGGTAGATGACTCGTAGATACTTGCTCTATTCAAAAAAACAAATCAAAACTCTTTTCACACCGACACTTTCAAAAAGCTTTCAAAACAATTTTTCAAACACTCTTGAGGACTGATACAAGAGTCATTCTGAAATCTCTAAACGAAACTTTTTCAAACCCACTCACACTTGAAAAGCAAACACTTTTGAAAACACAATGAGCAAGTATCTAAGAGCCCATGGATAACCATGGATAGAAAGGGTGCTAACACCTTCCCTTTCTATAAATCTACCTCCCGAACCGAGAAACTATCTCATAAGGAATTTTGTTGTGCTTTTGTCCTGTCCATGTTGGAGAAAATAAAAGACGGTGGCGACTCTTGCTTCCGTGACATTTCGCGAACCAGCGTTAAACAGTCAGTTCTAAATCCACTGATCACAAACACACACAAGCAATTTGAAAAAATTAGCAAGTACCTAAGAGCCCATAAATAACTACGGATAGAAAGGATGCTAACACCTTCCTTTCTATAATCTACCCCCCGTACTCAGAATATCTCGAAAAAAGGTTTTTTCTATTCTTTTTCCTTTTCCATGATTGGATGAAATAAAAGTCGGTGGTGACTCTTGCTTACCGCGACATTTTGAAAACAAAAACGCAAAACGCAAACCAGTAAAAACAGTCAGTTCTGTCACCGTATCACAGGTTAGATACCGGCATGGTAGTCCATTGTCTGCCGACAAAAGAAGACTGCCCTCCCGTCAAACAAAAGGTTCATCGCACGAGGCCTGATATGTCTGAAAAGATCAAAGCTGAGGTGATAAAACAATTTGATGCAAGATTCTTAGTGGTGACATCCTATCCCCAATGGGTTGCCAATGTGGTACCGGTGCTGAAAAAGGACGGAAAAGTTCGCATGTGCGTAGACTATAGGGATCTGAATAGGGAAAGCCCCAAGGATGACTTCCCTCTACCACACATTGACGTCTTAGTTGATGATACTGCTCAGCATAAAGTCTTCTCTTTCATGGATGGCTTCTCAGGATATAATTAAATAAGGATGGCTCCCTAAGACATGGAGAAGACTACTTTCATTATGCAATGGGGCGCCTTCTGCTACAAGGTCATGCCGTTCAGATTAAAGAATGCAGGGGCATCATATCAAAGAGCTATGGTAGCTTTATTTCATGATATGATTCATCATAAGATAGAGGTATATGTTGATGATATAATTGCCATATCACAAACCAAAGAAGAACATCTTGATCACCTGTACAAATTATTCGAGAGGCTAAAGAAGTACAAGCTGAGGTTAAACCCTAACAAGTGCACGTTTGGAGTACGATCTGGAAAGCTTTTAGGTTTTGTTGTCAGCAATAAAGGCATTGAAGTTGATCCTGCCAAGGTAAAGGCCATCCAAGAAATGCCAGTCCCTCATTCTGAAAAATAATTCAGAGGATTCTTGGGCCGTCTCAATTACATTGCTCGCTTCATATCACACTTGACTGCTACTTGTGAGCCAATCTTCAAACTCTTGAAGAAAGATCAGGTAGTCAGATGGAATGATGAGTGCCAGATCGCCTTTGACAAAATCAAAGAATACCTACAAGAACCTCTTATTCTCATGCCTCCAGTTGAAGGAAGTCCCTTGATCATGTACTTGACAGTATTAGAGAACTTTATGGGGTGTGTTTTGGGCCAACATGACGAGTCTGGCCGAAAAGAGCATGATATTTATTACCTGAGCAAAAAGTTTACCGACTGCGAAACCAGATATTCACTGCTCGAGAAAACTTGTTCTGCTCTGGCATGGGCTGCTCGCCGGCTAAGACAGTATATGTTGACTCATACCACTCTGTTGATTTCTAAGATGGACCCAATCAAGTACATCTTCGAGAAACCTGCCCTTTCCAGACGGGTAGCCAGATGGAAAATGATCTTGACTGAGTACGATATTCAATACACTATGCAAAAGGCCATCAAAGGAAGCGTGTTAGCTGATCATTTGGCCCATCAAGTTGTGGATGATTATCAGTTAATGAACTTCGACTTCGCTGATGAGAACATCATGCTGGTAACCGACTGTGTGAAACCTAGACCGTATGACGGACCTGAACAAGGATTCCGATGTACTATGGTCTTCGATGAGGCTTCTAACGTCTTAGGTAACAGAATTGGTGTTGTGATCATCTCTCCTGAAGGTTTCCACACTCCTTTCACTTCCAGACTATGCTTCAATTGTACGAACAATATGGCCGAGTATGAAGCATGCATCTTAGGTATAAAAGCTACTATTGACTTAAGGATCAAGCATTTGGATGTGTTCGGGGATTCCGCCCTAGTGATCAGCCAAGTAAAAGGATATTGGGACACTAAACACCCTAATCTTATCCCTTACAAGGAACTTGTGCTATCCCTGATTCCCTACTTCAAAGAGATCACCTTTGAGCACTTCCCTAGGGAGGAAAACCAGTTGACTGACACTTTAGCAAACATGTCTTCAATGTTCAAGGTCAGATGGGACAATGAAGCCCCTATGATTACAATTAAAAGATTCGACGAACCTGCACATTGCTGTGATCTTGACACTGACGCGGAAAAGCCATGGTACCATGAGATGATGAGATATCTTAAAGCACAAGAGTATCCCGAGGAAGCATCCATCAATGACAGAAAATTCTTACGAAGATTTGCAGCCAAATTCTTCCTAAGTAACGGGATATTGTACAAGCACAACCATGATTCAACTCTACTCCGATGTGTGGACAAGAAGGAGGCAGAGGAAATCATGGAAGACATGCACGATGGTCTCTTTGGTACTCACTCAAGTGGACATACATGGCTAAGAAAATATTAAGAGCCAGTTACTATTGGTCAACAATGGAGACTGATTGCCATCAACATTCAAGAACTTGTCACAAATGCCAAATCTATGCTGATAAGATCCATGTGCCTCCTATCCCTTTGAACATCATGAATGCTCCGTGGCCATTTGCAATGTGGGGCATTGACATGATTGGAGAGATGAAGCCCACCACTTCCAACGGACATCGCTTCATTCTTGCTGCTATCGACTATTTTACCAAATGGGCCGAAGCCGCCTCGTTTGCCTCAGTCACCAAGAATGTGGTAGCCAGATTCATCAGACACAACCTCATCTGCCGTTATGGTATCCCTGAAAGGATCATCACCAACAATGGGACTAACCTCAACAATGCTATGATCACTGAGCTTTGCATTGAGTTTAAGATCAAGCATCACAATTCTTCTCCATATAGACCGAAAATGAATGGCGCAGTCGAAGCGGCCAACAAAAATATCAAGAAGATTGTGCAGAAAATGGTAGTAACCTATAAGGATTGACATGAGATATTGTCGTTTGCTCTACATGGCTATCGTACTTCAGCTAGAACATCAACTGGGGAAACTCCCTTTTCTCTAGTCTATAGCATGAAAGCTATTTTTCCAGTGGAAGTTCAGATTCCCTCGCTGAGGATTATGAATGAGGCAGGCCTAGGCGAAGACGAGTGGATTCAAACGAGATTGGATCAACTGAACTTGATTAAATAAAAACGATTGGCTGCTATTTGTCATGGTCAGACCTACCAAAAACGGATGATCAAGGATTTCAACAAAAAGATCAAGCCTCGAGTATTTCGAGTTGGTGACTTGGTGATAAACCGCATCATTCTACCACAAGGCGACCCCAGAGGCAAGTGGAATCCCACCTATGAATGGCCATTTGTTGTCAAGGGAGTGTTCTCTGGAGGTGCCATGATGTTGACTATCATGCATGGTGAAGACTTCCCGCATCCTATAAACACGGACATAGTTAAAAAATAATACGCATAAAGGACCCACTAGGTTGACACACCTAGGCAAAATATGGGCATCCCGACAAACCAAAGGTTTGGGCAAAAACTAGGTATATATGCAAAGGATTTGTACACCTGGCAAGTTGAAAACCCGAAAGGGCGACTTGGTAAAAAAGGGGTATCCTGGTGGGATGAAAACTCGAAAGGGAGGTCCAGGCAGCAATTAAGGATTAAAAGCGTATGACTATGTCTCGTAGAATCACCACAGTCAATTTTATCACCAAGGTACAAGTTCAAGCGGTCTAAGATCAATCCAATCAACTTCTATCAACGGCAAGGGACATTCGAAGACATTAGGGCAATAGTAGAGTTGGAAGGCAATGAGATTGTTTCACATGGCTATTTGTTCTTAATTTTGTTTTCCTTTCGAAGATTTCCTCTTACTAGGATCTCTGTCTCTCTGTACAAAAACGCCTATTCATGGGCAAAATATCAATACAAATATACTTTGAAGTGCAAAATTTTTGTCTTTGTTTTGAATGCAAATTGGTCCAATGGTTAAAATTGAATGAACATATGCATATGAACATAATTAAAACTGTTTGGCACATATGACCTAAGCAGTAACAGGCAACTCTTTAATGAATATGGAATATACCCACAGAGTTATTTCATTAACATCCTCCTCAACAAAGTTACTCACAAAGTCTCTTTACATAGAATAATCCCCGACCAGAGTCTCAATCTCTTGGTAGCTCTCTCGCCAGCTAAGTCGAATTTTACAAGTTGAAGCCTCATAGATCTCTTCCTAAAAGAAAGTCACCTACTCAATAAGGTTTATTTCCCCAACAGGGTTTATTTTCCCAACAGGTTTTATTTCCCCAACAACAATCGAGGAACCACAAAATCCCCCAGCCGAGTACATCCTCCCGAACCGAGTCTGTATTCCCCCGGCATAGTCTATCTTCCCCAGCTGAACCTGTTACCCTAAGCTGAGTATGTTCTCCCCAGCTAAGTCCACGCTATCCAGTATGAATTTGCCTTTTAGATTATTGCAAATCATATGGCCACAACCCCTGATCCCCAGTAAAGCCGTCAGCAAAGCCTTTACTATTTCCAAAAACATATTATGAAGCCTGGACCCGACCAAATATTAGCATAATTTTCAAGTTATTACTGAAGCATGGACCTGACCAGATAATAGTTTGACTTCTTCAATTTCCGAAGCCTAGGCCCGACCAAATAGCAGTTTAATTCCTACAAAATCATTAGCAAAACTTCTTCTCCCCAATAGAGTTTGCCTCTACCTCAACAAGTTGTTGTGAAGCCTGGATCTGACCAGATAGCAATTACCCTTAGAGATTCGTTGTGAAACTTGGAAACCGACCAAATAACAACTAAATCCACAAATAGTTTATTGTGAAACCTGGACCCGACCAGAAGCAATTGACCTCATCAACCTCAGAAATCTGCAAAGCCTGGACCCGACCAGATGACAGTTTTTCAAAAAGTTTATTATGAAACTTGGAGCCTGACCAGATAACAATTAACTATGATCCCCAGATAGACACTATGAAACCTGGACCCGACCAAATAATAGTTACCATTTCAAGTTACTGCGAAGCCTAGATCCGATCAGATAACAATTAACTTCCGTATCCCTAGCAAGTTGTTGTGAAGCCTATATTCGACCAGATAACTGTTCAATTTCAAGAAGTTTTCTACAAAGCCTGGAATTCGACCAGATAACAGTTAATTCGTCTCTTCCCCCAGTAAGTTCCCGTGAAGCCTGGATCCGACCAGATAGCAGTTGACTACTTTATCCTCAGAAAATTGTGAAGCCTGGATCCGACCAGATAACAACTGACATTCAAGATATATTCCCCAGCGAAAGCATCCTTTCAATAAAGTTTGAAGATATGCATATTCTACATCTCCAACGGAAATCAGGAATTCAACTCCCCAAAATTTCCTCAGCGGTAGTCAGGGATTTATTTTCCCGGACAAAAACATACATCTCACATTCATACATCATAACATGTACATATAAAATGCGTTTAGCATAATACCACATCTAGAAAACATCATGCATACATCTATATTTTACTAACTCTTTTTCTCACAGGTAAAGCATCAAGTTTTAGTATAAATCAACAAGAGATTTATGCTGATACTCCTTCCAGTATTTTTCAACATTCCTCCAAATGGAATCTATAAGCCCATTCCCAATCCATCTTCGAGTGCAAATTTCTGGGCACTCTGGTGTTCAATCATCTTCCAATTTCAAGTCACGAATGGCGGATCCGCCAATCTAACTCTTCAGGTTTAAGAAGATTGAACATGGGCAACTGTTGTACCCCAAAATTTGCCCTCTCATTTATCAAGGATTCTCCCGCAAGATCTTCTATGACGTCAAGTTTGCAGCACTGATACATCAATTCAGGCTTGGAATGGGTACAATGGCCAATTGGTCAATTGCATACTGGAAAGTCAAACTTTGACTTTTTGGTCAACATTATATTCCAAAGATCAAATTTCATCAAGAAATTCAAGAATATCAAGCTTGATCATCAAGAAGTCAAGAAAGTCAAAAGTAAACTTGAAAAGTCAAGATTTCCAAGACTTAGAAATTTTCTGTGTTTTTATACATGATAATTTCATCACTTCATGCCATTCTTTCACCAAGATGCAAAACGGTTCAAGGAAAACTTTCAACATGAAAGTTGTAGATCCCGATGAGATCTACAACTTTGCTTTGCTGATCAAATCCTAGAAGTGCTTAGATTTTGAGTTATAAATTCATGAATTCATGACATTTTCATTTAACACTTAGAGAAGTTTTTAGCAGTTTTGGTCAGGTTTTTATCCCAACTTCCTGGCCAATTTTCATCAAGTTCCAGTTTGATTTAACAAAAGTGGTCAACATGAAAGTTCTAGAGGGTATTTCAAGCTTTCCAAAATATCCAAGAGCATGAATTTATCATATTTGAGCTAGGCGATTCAAGAGCATGAAGTTGAGCATCCATTATTGAATTGCAAGTCATTTTAGTGAAGAACACATAATAAAACTCTTATGATTTGCTGCATAATCTTATGTTGCAGGCTTCCTTGCTTGTAAATATCATCATAATTTAATTATTACAACCACTCTTGATCTATTACCCAAGTGTTTAAACCATTGTTCAAAAGATCTTTACATTTATGGCATAAAGGCACCATTGCTACTCTTGAAAAGTAAGCCTTTTGGTACAAAATTTGTCTTAAGCCCATACCTTGCTTGTTGCTGATTATACTCCACAATAAATCATGGGAAGTAGCTGCTCTATACCAATAACTTTGGTACTTCATCTTGGGACTATGAAGTACTTGACTTAGTTTGATCTTTGTAATCCAACCAAACCATAACATGTTGTTTTGAAAATCTAATCAGCTCATATGCAAAAACCCCTTGCCTATAAGTAGAAGAAGAATTTGCAAGAGAAAGAGGTTAGAAAAAATAGAGAGAAAAGCCAGAAGTTTTGTTGTAAACTAGCCATCAAGATCCCATACTCTCAAAAAATCCAAAACTGTCCAAAAAAAGCTTCCACTCTAAGTCCAAATATTTGGAACTCTCACATCTTGCAAGTTCTGTCCAAACATCTAAGCACCTCACATACATCACCTAGAAATTGTTCAAACTCAAGAACAAGCTCCTACAACACCTCTGTTTTCTTTCCCAAGTTCAAGAACAGTCAAGACAACAACTCAAGCTCAGGGTATAAGATCCAGCTCCAAGGTAAGTTTCTTGACTTTAGTTCTTCATTTCAAGCATCATTAGTAATTCATTTTTGAAGACAAAATGTAGTAACCATTGTCCTTGAAGCTAACCTTTTGTTTGTCTTCCTTTTTTCTCATTATGTATTGATAACTAACCCATGTGTGCAAAAAAACAATGTTGAAGTAAAAAATGACAGTATGAGTCGACACATAGCCTTATGAGTCGATACATACTGCTATACAGGCCCAAAACAGAAGGAAAAAAGTGTATGAGTCGACACAAAACACGTATGAGTCGACACATACAGTGTATGAGTCGACACATACCATTATGTATCGACTCATACTGAGTTGATTTGGCAATACAAGGGCAAGGAAAGTTATGTGTCGATGCATATGAGCTTGTGTCAACATATAATAGTTCAAAATGCAATTTTTCCTTCTTTTTACACTGTTTTTACATTTCCTTCATTGTTATTCGATATGGTTGTAATATTTAAGTTCCTATTTTATCCCCATTTGTAAATTGTACCCCCATCCCCTAAACGATGTAATAGCGTAAGACTTTATTTTCTTCAATTTAACATTTTCAAATACAAATGCTAGTAATTAGGGTTTTGTATGGAAAGATTAAAAATCAATCAATAGAAAACCCTAATCAAAGACAAAAACAATACATGTAAATCAATACACTTGCACACAAACACCCTTAGGGTAAATCCACTTGGTTGCCTTACTAAAATGACCATATTACGCATGTGAGGTATCTTAACAAAGACGAGTAAAATACAAGATCATAGCCCCTTAATGACGCTATCTATATTGCCTTTCAAAATGATCTCAGTCCCTAAAGAAAAATGCTAAGATACCTTACAATATTTCTAATCATGGTTATAAGATGACCCACGCCCGTCCCTTTTACATCCAAAGATAGGGTTACTTACCAAATCAATGATAAGATAACAACGTCAAAGGAAAAAGGAAATGAACATGAAAGACTTTTGAGTAGGTAGAATGCTCCTAGTTACTTGCTCCATTTCAAAACAAACACCCACACTTTCAAAACATCTTTCAAACTTGAAAACATTTTCAAAAGATGAAACACTTTATATACATTCTTACGAACGAGAATCATTACAAAGTTTGCCTAGACAAAGGCCTCTTTACAAAATACTTTCAAAAACCACACAAAACATATTTTCAAACAAAAGCAAGTGATCTAGCAAGTAACTAAGAGCCCATGGAAAACCATGGATGAAAAGGGTGCTAATACCTTCCTTTTTCATAATCTACCTCCTGAACTCAAGAAACAATCTCAAAGGTCTTTCCTGTGCTTTTTCACCTTTCCTTTTGGATAAAAGAAAAGTCGGTGGTGACTCTTGCTAACCGTAACATTTGCAATCAAACACAAAACAACCAAGTCAGTTCTCCCACCGTATCACAGTCGCCTTCAACAATTATTTTGCTTTATTTGATGCTTATCATTATTACTGTTTGTCGTTGTTTTTGACTGGTTATTTGATGAATACTTGGTATAACCTTTGATATATGTGCCTGACCATTGTTGTGTTCGTTTATGAATTTTCCACGAAGTTCGTGTTTTTCATGTGGAGATATGCGCTCGACCCTAATATCAGTTTGTCACACGTCGAAATGTGTCGAGGGCACAAAGTGGGAATCTGCGGGATGGGCGTATGATCGTGATCGGGATCCTACACTCGTGGCATGAACTTCCCATCGCGAGCTGGGTGTTCTACCATGTTGGGGTACTTCGACAATAGAGCTCGATCGAGGTGTCCCTATCGGGCAAGTATGTTGCTCGTCAAAATGAACGACATCCTGCTTTTTGTTGGTTGGTAGTTTGCGTCTGTACCTCGACGTGCCTATGTGGTCGAGCTTTTCCCTTCGTCAACTGAAGATGAATATTCGACAATAAAAGTCCTCAGAAGGCGAGGGACTTAGCTATAATAGTATTTTAGCTTCGCAACATTCCAGGGTCGAGGTAGTGGTTCTCCATTCAATTGCTCGAGGTAATATGCTCCGGTGTCTGTAGCTCCCTGGACGCGGTAAGGTCCCTCCCAGTTTGCAGCCAACTTTCCTTCACGGGAATCCTTCTGGTTTCTTTGCAAGACTAGGCAGCCGACCTGAAACTCACGTTTTATGACTTTGTTGTCGTGGCGTAGGGCTACCTGCTGCTTCAGCGTGGCCTCGCGAAGGGCTACTGTGATCGGTGGGAATAGAACTGACTGTTTAAAGCTGGATCGCGTATGTCGCGGTAAGCAAGAGTCGCCACCGTCTTTTATTTTCTCCAACATGGACAGGACAAAAGCACAGCAAAATTCCTTATGAGATTGTTTCTCGGTTCGGGAGGTAGATTTATAGAAAGGGAAGGTGTTAGCACCCTTTCTATCCATGGTTATCCATGGGCTCTTAGATACTTGCTCTTATATTTTCAAAATGTTTGCTTTTCAAAATGTGAGTGGGTTTGAAAAAGTTTCCTTGAAAGATTTCTGAATGACTCTTGTATCTGTCCTCAAGAGTGTTTGAAAAATTTGTTTTGAAAGCTTTTGAAAGTGTCAGTGTGAAAAGATTTTTGATTTGTTTTTGAAGAGAGAAAGTATCCATGAGTCGTCTACCTACCCTAAGGAATTAGGCTGTGTAAAAGTCCTTAAGGTAGTGCCATCCCACCATTGAGAGGTAGGTAGCACCACCGTTGGAGGTGTTCGGGTCAATTCGATTGTAGGGACAGTATGGTCACCGAAGCAACAGTTAGGACACCTTAGAAGCAACCCTAATGTCCTAGATCCTTTTTTAATCCGAGGCAACCGTTTCGAGGCAACTGTTTCGAGGCAACTGGATCTTGGACATAAGAGCGACCGCTAAAACGTCCTATACTTGACGACCACGTTTCGAAGGCAACGAGTGAGGCGTACCCTAGAAGTGGCATGTGCATTGTGTGTTGTTTTCATGTTAATATTTATCTTTGATCAGGGCATTGTGAGCTACGCGTTGTTTTTAATTACCATACATTCTTTCATGCAATTTAGCAGTTAGGAGTGCGGAAAATTAAATACAGAAAGATAAAAGCTACGCTATTACAAGGCGCGGGTCTATACATCGCCAAAATACAAAGACCCGTTTTTGATAAAGATGCGGAAAGTAAAAAAAGCAATAAACCTAATTACTATTACATCCTTGAACAGTTACATAATAATCCATAAGAAAATAATGCGCGAAAAGAATTAAACTAAACGTCCGAGGGTTTTGGACCCTTTGCTTGAAATTAAATTAAATTAAAACCTAATTATTTAATTAAAGAAAAGAAAGTGTTTTTTATGTTTTTTTGTATTTATTATGGAAATAAAGAAAAGAATTTAAAAGTTAGTAAACAACCCTAATTCTAAATTATTTTAATTATTAAAGAAAATGTCAAAGTTGACCTAATTTACTAATTAATTAATTTACATATTTATGTACAAAAATAATAGTAATTAATAATGATAATAATAATTAATAATAATAATAATAATTCATTAAGAAAAAGATAAAAATGTCAAAACCTAATTCTATGTATTTTTTATTTATTAAGAAAAAAAAAGGGTTAAAATTAAAACCTAAATTAAACTACATTAATTGTTAGTATTTATTAAAAAAGGTTAATGGTGAAATTAATAAACAATTAAAATAATTTACAATTTTAATTTTCTGTTTTTATTATGGAAAAAAATTAATTTAGTGAATTAATAATAATTAAAATAAATTAAAAGAAATAAGATAAAAGAAAATAGAAATAAGAAAACAAAGCAAACCAAAGGGGTGTCTGGCCCAAAGTGGAGGTGAGATTGAAGCAATTCAGGCCCAAGAACACAAGCCTCGTTGACTTTCAGGATTGTGTGCACGTTGCTTGACTAGAGCATACCATGGATTCCATCTCCTGGCCTTCAGATTGCTCATCAAGGCCACTTGGCAAGCATAGGCGTGGGTACGTATGGTGGGACATTTGATGAGCGCTGCATTGGAATATGTTAGAACAAAAAATATCAATTATGTGGGGGGGACCTGGGAATTGAACCCAGGTCTCAATGCTTGCAAGACACATCCTCCACCATCTGAACTATGAAGCGCGTTTGTATACATATTGATAAACAAATATTATATATGAAAAAACAAAAACTATGCTGGGAGCTCAAAAACGCGCGCCATATTTAAACTCCCCAATCACATGATGCCACGCCCGTCTTCTTCTTCGTTTACCTGCAATAACATGAACAAGATAGCGGGGGTTTTAAACCCCCACAAAGCAAAAGTCCAAAAAATAGCGATTACGCACACAGATTATATAAATTGAGCGCGAGTATCTCATTCGATTTGTCTTGTTGCAACGAATTTGTCCATATATGGCTTGAGGTCTAATTTTACAGCATATAAGAAACCCCAATATGAAAGCTCTGAAACCCTAATATTCTTCAATGGTGGATTTCGATTTAGGAAGTTATAACTCAATTGGATTATTCCATTAGCTTCAGAATGTTCCTAACAACACAAACCAATCAAGAAAAATGGTTAAAAATGCATGAATGATGATATGTAATTCTGGAAAATAATGCAAACCGTGTCACTTGTATTCTCTGATTCTTTGCGTGTTAAGCTTCGTTCTTGATTGCAATGGCTTCCTGGCAATGTCAGCAATGTATGGGAAACGATTTTTGGCCTTGAATTGTCCTGCAAATAGGATTTCAGTTTCACAATGTTTTTGAGTTTTTTGCAATTTTGTTCTATGGTTTCAGCAGCAATTGTGCGTGTCCTTGAGTAGGGTTTCACTCAGCATATGTATGTGATGTGAATTAGGTCAAGAATAAGCCCAAAAGTCCATGGCATTATGACTTGAATATTTGATTGCCTAATCATATCTTTTTTAATCTTTTCTTTCATGAAACCTTGCCAATCATGGATTTTTTGCCTTGTTGATTGAGAAACGAGTTGCGAGCTTGCCCTAGTCATATTTGCTGCACAAAAAGATCTAAAAAGCACATCTTTTGAATTTTCTTATAATTAAAACCAATTAAATGAATTAATATTAATATAAATTCAATTAATTAATTAAAAATAAGAAAATAAGTCAAATTAAGCTTAATGGGTCGTGCATAGGCTTTGGGTAAAGATTCAAGAAAGAATTTGAGGCCCATTAGCAAAAATGAAGTGTTTTAGGCAAAGTTGACTTTTGAAAGTTCCCAAACATTTCCCAACTTCTCCAATGCATATCTTGCTCAATTTTGAAGCTATGAACATGTTCTTGGACATTTTGGAAAGGTCTTGAAGTCCTCTAACCAATGCCTTTGGTCCCATGTCATTTTTATTTACCAATATCAAGCTATGGTCTTTGACTTAAAGTGCCTTTTTGTTGACTTTTGAAAATGACCTATAATGTTGAAATTGATAACTTTTTGTGAGAGCATTTCTTGGACTTGGAGTGTGAAGATGAGTTGTAGGAAATGCCATCCCCTTCAAAATGAGAATTGGATGGGATTTTTATGATAAACCATGAAGAAGTTATGCCTTGGTCAATTTGCAGTTGACTTTTCAGCTGTCCAAAAATAGAAACTTTTGCATCTTGAGACTTTTTGAGCCATGCTTGTGGAATCATGATCAAGACTTGATCAAATGATGATTGTGGCTTCAAAATAAGATGTTGACCAAAATTTTTGACTTTTGACTATCAAATGACCATTTTACCCCTGCAGTTGACTGTGGAACAATTTGGGCTTTTGACTGTGCAACTTGGTGCTGTGAGTCTTGAAACTTGGTATGTAGATGCTTGACAATGTATATAGGCATATGGGACTTGATTGGACCCTTGAAAACCTCAATTTCTTTGCAAGAACCAAAACCCTAATTTTGATTGTGTTAGGAGGCAATTGGACTGTGCAGCCCTTGAGAGATTTTGAAGCTTGATCTTGCCAAATCTTGAAGAATATGGGAGGGCAAATTTTGGGGTACAACAGTTGCCCCTGTTCAATCTTCTTAGACATGAGGATGTAGATTGGCTGGCATGCCTTTCGTAATCCGAAGGTGGGAGATGATTGAACACTAAAGTGCCCAGAAATTTGCACTCACATAGTAGAGTGTTAGCAGTATGATGGTGGGAATGGGCTTACAGATGCCATTTTGGAGAGATGATGGATAGGAGGATGGGCTTATAGATGCCATTTGGAGACTGTTGGTATGGAGATGGGCTTATAGATTCCATCTAGGTGTCGATCGCGCAAGAGATTCCTTAGCGAGAATTTGCGTACCTGAGAAAGAAGAATAACTACCTGGCCTGTTACAGGGGTTGATCTTCAAACTCTTTACGTAGATATGCCCTGGCTGGATACAGGTATCGAGTCTACAATCAGTTACTCACAGATGTGCCCTGGCTAGATACAGGAATCGAATATGGAATTAGTCGTCAACAGATACGCCCTGGCTGGATACAGGAATCGGATCTTCAAACTCTTCAGACGTGCCCTGGCAGGATACAGGAATCGAGTCCAGAAATAGTCGTCAACAGATACGCCCTGGCTGGATACAAGAATCGGATCTTCAAACTCTTCAGACGTGCCCTGGCAGGATACAGGAATCGAGTCCGGAAATAGTCGTCAACAGATACGCCCTGGCTGGATACAGGAATCGGATCTTCAAATTCTTCAGACGTGCCCTGGCAGGATACAGGAATCGAGTCTGGAATGCAGATATGCCCTGGCTAGATACAGGTGTCGAATCCACAGGTAATCGCTCACAGATATACCCTGGCTAGATACAGGTATCAAATCTGGAATTACGACAGTTGATAGTGATCATCTTTGTACTGACCTTTGTCCTAAAAAGACAAAACGTTAGTTGTATGCGCTGTTATGATGTATGAAATGCGTGATGTTCTCAAAATAAATGAGATTGTATGTTCATGATGCGTATGTGCATACTATAATGTATGAAGATGTGATGTTTATGTATTTTTGTCTAGGAAAATAAATCCTTGACGGATGCCGGGAAATTTGGTCCTGGGCTGAATTTGAAGAGTAGAGTTCTTTGTTCCCGCTGGGGATGATGGTTGCGAGAATAAACCTGTGGGAGAAGATGACTCCGTTGAGGAATAAACTTGTTGGGGAGATTATTCTGTGGGGAATTACTCTGTGGGGAGAGAGGTACTTTGTTGAGATGTTGGATGATAACTCCGCTGGGGACACCGTTGATAAGTTATGTTGGAAGATTCGATGAACTCCACTGGGGGATAGGAAGGACTTCACCGAGGACGATATTTCCGTGGCAATTGGCTGAGAATAACCCAGTTATATCCTGGTGGGGAATAACCTTCTGCATAAATCCGGGGAGAGCGTTCGTACTCTGCAGGTGACAAGCTTCCAGAATCTACTGGGGATAAGCTTCCTGAATCTACTGGGGAGATTGATTGAATTCTCCTGGGGAAACTTTTTAGATTGGACTGGAGAATGGCTCCACTGGATGTCCGGTATACCGCCGGGGAACAATCTTAGATCAAGATTGTCGGGGATGCTTGCTAGGAATGTTTGTGTACTCTGTTGGGGAATGTTGAGATCTTCGGGGGATAATCCAACTTCCTTGAGGCTGACAATAGACTAACTCTGCTCGGGGAGAGTGCTGCTGACTTGCTAGGGATACGGTGCCTTGTTAGGGTTGATGGAAGGCCTACTGCTTGGGAGAGTATTGCTGAGTCTTATCTTACTCGGCGGGGAGTGAAGGTATCTGGGTTACATTCTTCAGCCGAACTTACCTTGGTACCTTGGTGGACAGAGCAATTAGATTGCTTAGACAACTCATTATTGCCCCTGTTTCTTATGTTACCTGTAATTAATCCTTTGTTTCGTATTCAAATGTTTATGAGTTAGCAATTAGTGTCAAATGCATATATCACAATTGAACATTGGACATTCTTTACAAAACAAAACAGAAAAAGGAAAAAAAACAATTGGCAATTGGTCTGAAAAGTGAATTTGTATTGATATTTGAATTTGCCTGTAAATAGGCGTTTATCTACAAGAGGCTGACGTCCTAGTAAGAGAACGCCGCCGAACAAACAGACTTTATACAATTTTATGACAAAGGAAAACAAAACAGCTATGTGAAGAAAGATAATCCCAATGGGTTCCAACTCTGTTATCGCCCTTATATCTTCGAGCGTCTCATCACTTGGCTGCTTAGTTGAAGATGAAGCTGATTGATCGATGCCGTCTGAGCCTGATGTTGATACCGGATTCTGGATGCAAGGTGATCCAATGAGACATAGTATTGCGCTTATCCTAACTTTTTCCTGGACCGCCCTTTCGGGTTTTCAGTCTACCGGGATACCCATTTTTGCCCAAGCCGCCTTTTCAGGTTTTTGACTTGCCGGGTGTACAGATTTTTTTCATTTCATCCCTTATTTTTGCCCGAACCCTTTTGGTTCGCCGAGAAGCTCTTATTTTTGCCTAGGTGTGTCAACCTAGCGGGTCTTTTGTCATGCGTAGTATCTTTTTACTATGTCTGCATTGGTGGGGTGAGGAAGGTCGTCACCATCCATGGTGGTTAGAATCATAGCTCCTCCCGAGAAGACATGTTTAACCATAAATGGCCCTTCGTACGTAGGGGTCCATTTGCCCCTGGGATCACTTTGAGGAAGAATGATGCGCTTGATTACCAGGTCCCGACTTGATACTCTTGTGGTCTGACTTTCTTGTTAAATGCCCTGATCATCCGTTTTTGGTACGTCTGACCATGACAAATAGCAGTGAGTCTCTTTTCATCGATTAGGTTTAATTGATCAAGTCGAGTCTGGATCCAGTCATCTTCGCTCAAATCTGCATCCTTCATTATCCGGAGAGAGGGCATCTGGACTTCAATAGGCAAGACTGCCTCCATGCCATAGACCAAGGAAAAGGGAGTTGCCCCGCTTGACGTCCTTGCTGAGGTACGGTACCCATGAAGAGCAAACGGTAACATTTCGTGCCAATCCTTATAGGTCACTGTCATCTTCTGCACAATCTTTTTGATATTCTTATTTGCTGCTTCTACAGCCCCATTCATCTTCGGCCGGTAAGGAGAAGAGTTGTGGTGTTGTATCTTGAATTGCTCGCAGAGCTCAGTGATCATCTTGTTATTAAGATTGGTACCATTGTCCGTAATGATCCTTTCCGGGACGCCGTATCGACAGATCAGGTTATGTCGAATGAACCGTGCCACGACATTCTTGGTTACAGTAGCGTAGGAAGCTGCTTCAACCCACTTTGTGTAGTAATCAATCGCTACCAGGATGAAGCGATGCCCGTTGGATGCCGTAGGTTTGATCTCGCCGATCATATCAATGCCCCACATTGCGAAAGGCCAAGGTGCAGTCAAAACATTCAGAGGGACTGGAGGAACATGCACCTTATCTGCATATATTTGGCACTTATGACATGTCCGGGAATGTTGGTAGCAGTCGGCTTCCATTGTGGACTAGAAATATCCTGCCCGAAGGATTTTCTTTGCCATGGTATGTCCACTGGAGTGTGTTCCGAAGGTACCTTCATGTAGTTTTGCCATGATTCTTTCTGCTTCAATCTTATCCACACAACGCAGTAAGGTCGAATCATGGTTTCGCTTGTATAGAATGCCATTGCTGAGGAAGAACTTTGCAGCGAACCTTCTCAGGAATTTCTTGTCATTGATGGATGCACCCTCGGGGTATTCTTGAGCTTCCAGATACCTCTTCACCTCATGATACCAGGGTTTTTCAGTTACCTCTTCAGCTTCAAGATCACAGCAATATGTAGGTTCGTCCAACTTCTAGATAATGATCTGAGGAGCCTCATTGTACCATTTGACTCTGAACATAGAAGACATCGTAGCCAACGCGTTCGCCAACTGATTCTCCTCTCTTGGGAAGTGTTCAAAAGTTATCTCCGTGAAATGGGGGATCAACGTCAACACACATTCTTTATAAGGAATGAGGTTTAGGTGTTTCGTATCCCACTCGCCTTTGATCTGATTGATCACGAGAGCGGAATCTCCGAAGACACTCAGAAACTTGATCCTTAAGTCAATTGCAGCTTGAAGACCCATGATGCATGCCTCATACTCCTCCATGTTGTTGGTGCAGTTGAAACATAGTCGGGTAGTGAGTGGAGTATGAGTGCCTTGAGGGGATATGATCACAGCGCCGATACCGTTACCCAAAGCGTTTGAGGCTCCGTCAAAGTGCATAGACCATCGGGATCCTTCCTCAGGTCTTTCATCCGGTCCAGGTACTTTACAATCAGTCACTTCCATGATGTTCTCGTCTGGAAACTCAAAGTTCATAGATTGGTAGTCGTCCACTGCTTGGTGTGCCAAATGGTCTGCCAACACACTTCCCTTGATTGCTTTCTGAGTCGTGTACTGGATGTCGTATTCCGTCAAGATCATCTGCCATCTTGCTATTCTTCCGGACAAGGCGGACTTTTCGAATATGTACTTGATCGGATCCATTTTTGAAATCAACAGAGTAGTGTGAGTCAACATATACTGTCTCAGCCGGTGAGCAGCCCATACCAAAGCGCAACAAGTTTCTCGATCAGTGAGTATCGGGTCTCACAATCGGTAAACTTTTTGCTAAGGTAATAAATGGCGTGCTCTTTTCGGCCAGACTCGTCATGCTGCCCCAGCACACACCCCATTGAGCTGTCAAGTACTGTCAAGTATAGTATTAGAGGTCTCCCTTCAACCGGTGGCATAAGAATGGGTGGTTCTTGGAGATACTCTTTGATTCTGTCGAAAGCGGCCTGACATTCATCATTCCAACGTACTACTTGATCTTTCTTCAGTAGCTTGAAGATTGGTTCACAGGTAGCAGTTAGATGCGAGATGAATCGGGCAATATAATTCAGACGTCCTAGAAAGCCTCTGACTTCTTTCTCTGTCTTGGGAACTGACATCTCTTGTATGGCTTTAACCTTGGCAGGGTCCACTTGAATACCTTTGTCGCTCACGACGAAGCCTAGCAACTTCCTAGATCTTACCCCGAATGTGCACTTGTTCGGGTTCAACCTCAGCTTGTACAACCTCAACCGGTCAAACAGCTTCTGTAGATGGTCAAGGTGTTCCTCCTCAGTTTGAGACCTTGCTATCATATCATCGACGTATACTTCTATCTCATGATGGATCATGTCATGAAATAAAGAAACCATGGTACATTGGTAGGTTGCCCCAGCATTTTTCAACCCAAAAGGCATGACCTTGTAGCAGAAGGTGCCCCACTGAGTAACAAAGGTAGTTTTTTCCATATCTTCAGAAGCCATCTTGATCTGATTATAACCTGAAAAACCATCCATGAAGGAGAACACCTTGTGCTGAGCAGTATTGTCAACCAGAACGTCGATGTGAGGTAGAGGGAAATCATCCATGGGGCTTGCCCTGTTCAGATCCCTGTAATCAACACACATTCGGACCTTACCATCTTTCTTCGGCACCGGAACCACGTTGGCAACCCACTGAGGGTAAGAAGTCACTGCTAGAAAACCGGTATCGAATTGTTTCATAACCTCAACTTTAATTTTCTCGGACATCTCTGGATGCATACGGCGGAGCTTTTGTTTAACCGGAGGGCATTCTTCCTTGGTAGGCAGGTGATGAACCACAATGTCGGTATCCAACCCAGGCATGTCTTCGTAAGACCAGGCAAAGATTTCCACATAATCATGCAACATCTGAATCAACCGTTGTTTCATGCTGAGCTCTAGATTGGCACCAATCTTGACTTCCTTTCTGTCTGTCTCAGTACCCAGATTTACCGTTTCCACTGGCTCTTCATGTGGCTGAATGGCCCTCTCTTCCTGGAGTAACAATCTTGCAAGCTCACCAGGCACTTCGCAATCATCTTCACCTTCGTCTTCGGCTAAGTTGATCGGATTTTCGAAGTCATAACTGGCAGTAGCAGAGTCGTTACCAGTGAGATCCAGAGTGGATTAAAACCTGTATAGGTGAGTGTGTGTAAATATAGCTGTTTTGCAATATATATAAAGAAAGAAAGGGAGCACAAGATTTGAAATGCGAAAAACATCCAATGTTTTTATTCATGATATATGGAAATGACAAGTAATAAGCCCTCACAAATGAAGCCACGGTGCCCCGGGTAAGACACCGGGCCATAAAGTTTCACATTATTGTTTGTTACAAATTTAAAAAAAACAAAGGAATTCATTACTGAGTAACAAAAGTAACAGGTATGTAGTCTTTAGCAGTCCAATTGTTCAGTCCACCATCGGTCGTCGGGTAGATCCAGCTATCAAACTCAGATTCCTCCGCATCGCCTTCAATAGCATTCACTCCCGGGTTGGTGATGAACACGGGAGGTCTTCCGATCCTTGATTTGCGTACAACCCTCTGAGCCTCTGCAGTGAAACCCAGCCCAAACTTGTCAGTCTTTGGAGTAAAATCAGGGAGCCTGCCCCAGTTTGCACATTCTTCTTTTTCAATCACAGCCCGAGCGTCCTTCAAGGAAGCCATCTTCAAAGGAGAGTCTTCTTCAATCACTGTCTCTGCTGACGCCAATGTTGGAGGCACCTCTTCAAAATGTTGAAAGGGGGTTTCAATGAACTCCCCGTCCATCTCTATATACCGGAACGAGTTTAGATGACTAACCATGTATTCTTCCTCCCCCTACACTGTAACAATCTTCCCTCTGACAGGGTATTTAAGCTTTTGGTGTAGAGTGGAGGTCACAGCCCCAGCCTTGTGGATCCAAGGACGACCCAGCAAACAAGAATAGGATGGACGAATGTCCATCACATAGAACGTTGAGTCAAAGACTTGAGAACCAACCCGGATCAGAATATCTACTTCACCATGTACCATCCTCTTCGACCCGTCAAAGGCTCGGACAACGATATTACTAGGCTTCAACTCCAAACCTTCACAATCCAACCTGTCTAAGGCCTTCTTGGGCAGTATGTTCAGTGAAGAACCGGTGTCTACCAACATGTGTGCAAGAGTAGTGCCCCTGCATTCAATGGAGACATACAGGGCATCATTGTGGTTCTTTCCCTTGGCGGTCAGATCAGCATCAGAGAAACCCAACCCATTGTTAGCGGTCAAGTTGGCCACACAATCAGTGAATTGATCAGCAGACGTCTCTTGTGGCACATGAGCCGTCTTTAGGAAGGAAATCAGGGCCTTGGAGTGGGCCTCTGAGCATAACAAAAATGATAGCATAGAGATTTTAGAGGGGGTATGCCCCAGCTGTTCAACGATGTTGAAATCACTCTTCTTGATAATCTTAAGGATTTCTTCCATCTCTTGCTGTGAGGCTTCAACACTAACAGTCTTCGGCGCCTCCATCTGGGCAGGCATATCAGCAATCCCTTTGCCCCGAGTGTCAGATGACTCGGCAGCAGGGGTAGAAACTTGATCAGGAGGGGAAACGGGCGCACTTGTAGGCGTGATGATAAGAGGTCTTCGGATGACTGGTGGCGCAATGTCAGGCGAGAAGAGCCTGCCACTGCGAGTAACTTTAGAGGGACCGGTGATGTTACTGATATCGGTACTAGTGTTGAACTCCTGCTTCACTCCAAGCACATACACATCTGCCCCGTAGTGCCATGGGACAGCCTTGTCAGATTTATAGGGGAGGGGCCCCGGAACAGTAATGATGATAGGTGCAACAGACATGATTTTGACTGGCTTCCTCGGGGGAGCCTTGGTAGGATTGTTGAAAATGGTGACAACGGATACTTCTTCAGTAGGAACAATAGGGACGGCAGTCTTCTTGAACAAGATCTCTTTGCTATCCATCAGGTTTTGGACGCCTGACTTCAGCAACGGACAACCAGCAGGTGAAACAGCACATAGAAGGCAACCCTTGCCACAACCCGGAAATAAACCGGCCAACAACAGGTTCCTTTTTACGGACAACAACAGGGTCACAATATCATCCACAGAGGTTACATACAGGTCTTCCTCAATAGCATTTACTCCATGCTGGGGCATAGGAGCAGTCACAACGTTGGGCCTTTCGGGTGCCTCAAACTGTATTTCCTTGGCATCGATAAGGTCCTGAACCTTATTCCTCAGGGCCCAACAATCATCAGTAGAATGCCCCGGGCTATCAGAGTGATAAGCACAGCGGGCGTTGGGATTGTACTTCGGAGAGGTTGTGTTTACCACCTTCGGAGCTTCTTTGACGGTTACCAAGTTGGTCGATAACAGTTGTGGCAAGATCTGAGAGAGGGTCATGCTGAGCCGAGTGTATTCTCTTCTGGGTCTCTCACCCCTTGGTTGGTTAGGTTGCCGAGGAGCGGCATCAGGCTTTGCAATTACCACCGCTTTGACAGCTTGGCGGCGTTCTGGTTTATTTTGTCTCCTGGGGCCATACACAGCACTAGCTTCTTTCTTGAAAGGCTTCTTCTCAGAACTTGAGGACGCACCTTTCTGTATCTTCCCTGATTTCATCCCAACTTCTATCCTTTCACCTGTCAGAATGAGGTCTGTAAACCCTGCAGACGAATTACCAATGAGATGATTGAAGAACGGCCCAGATAGGGTCCCCAAGAACATGTCCATGAGTTCACGGTCGGTTAACGGTGGCTGCACCCTGCCAGCCAGGTCCCTCCACTTCTGCGTGTACTCTTTAAAACCTTCTCCCGATCCTAGCGACATACCCTGGAGTTGGGTACGTGTAGGAGCGAGGTCGGCATTGTACTGATACTGCTTATAAAAAGCAGTAGCCAAGTCCTCCCAGTTACGAACCTTGGTTCCATCCAGCTGATAGAACCATTTGAGATAAGTCCCTGAAAGACTCTCCTGGAAGAAATGGATCCATAAGTTCTTGTCCACAGTATACGGCTGGATCTTCCGCACATAAGATCTGAGATGTAGCTTAGGGCAGGATGCCCCGTCATACTTTGCGAAAGATGGTGCTTTGAACTTGTGTGGGATCACCACACCAGAAGATAGACCCAGGTCTCCAAAATCCAACCCAGGCACTTGTTGAATTTCCATGGCATTCAGACGATCCTCTAACTGCTTGTACCTGTCTTCAGCGGGAGGGTACTGCTCTTCATTGAAATTAGTCTCGTTGTCAGAGACCACCGGACTAGGAACCCTTCCCCCTTGGGGACTGCCTTTCCCTACAGAAGAACCAGCTTGATCAACCTCATTCTGCAGTGTATTGCCAAACCTCCGGCCAGTGTTGAATAGTACAGTTCTCTTCTTCTTCTTCTTGACCAACAGAGCCTTCAATTCCTCTTGACCTTGGGCTAAACTCATGATCAACTCTTGGAACTGGGCATTCTGAGCCTGGAGGGCCTTGATGGATTGCTCAGTAGATGATTCAGGATTCATGATGGTTGCTGAAATAAACAGCGAAGAACATTAAGCAACCTGAAAAGAAGAGTACCTGTGATGCATATGATGAATGGAATGCGTATGATTTATGTTTTCAAAGACAATCGGGATTCAACTTTGTAAACAAAACAGGCAACACACTTTATTAGATTCAGCTTTGAAATTTAGATTGTTCAACAGATTTCCCTTAGGAGTTACAGAAAATGGAACTACTGAAAAGGGAAATAAAACTGTAAAAGAACATCCAAAGCTCATTAGTGATCCCATGGTCTCTTCTTCTCAGTACGGATGTAGTCATTCAAGGCCCGCTCGTTCTCCAACTGCTTTGTCAGCTTCTGGATCTTCAATTCCTGCTCGTTGAACTTTTCCCGATAAGAATCCCGTTCTTCTTGTAGTTGCGCCCAAGACCTCTTTAGTGTATCAACATTAGTAGGTATCTGAGGAGGGAGAACAGTTGGAGGAGCCCCATCTCTATCAGGATATTCAATAATGATGGGTCTGACAGCTTCATATGGCATACCTAACTTCTGAGCACGGATGCGGACCCATCTGTAGTAGGATTCCATAGGTAGATAAGTCTTCGGTCCCAACTCATGTGGGTCAGCTTTGTGAATTCTGTCCCAAGCCTTGATGAACCTACGACGCAGCTCGTCACTATCTACCTGAAACTCAAAACTGATGTGAGGCACCAACATCTCATGAGGCCCTGCTCTTCTGGCTCTTCCCAACTGACAGAGAGCTAGACATGGATTATAAGAGATTCCTCCTTGGGTACCAATCAGAGGAACATTAGGATATTCTCCACAACGATCAATAACAGCTACCCCATCCAAACCCCTAAGAGTCCAAATGATGTCATTATCAGTGAGAGACATTAACCTATGAGCCCAGCCTCTTCCTTCTTTGTTCTTCAGCACGAACTTAGGGAGGTGCGAAATAAACCACCTCACTAACAAAGGAGTACAACACCACAGAGTTCCTCGTCTTCGGGCAGTACGAGCATAAAGTTGTTGCAGGATATCACCCAAGAGAGTGGGCACAGGGTTTCGAGACATGAAGATCCTTATGGCAGTGACGTTAATGAAATTATCAGGATTAGGAAACAGGACTAGACCATAGATTAAGAGAGCCAGGATGTCTTCATACTCCCTGAAGTCTAAGTCATTCTAGAAACGGTTAGCTTTACCGATCAGAAACTTGGCCAAGAAACCCTTAACTCTGCTTCTAGTCACCCAGTTGTCCATTACCTCTTTGGTGGTCAAAGGAAGGGCTGCAGCAATCTCCTCAAGCCTAAGAGTCTTTTCCCAACCAGTGAAGGGAGTCTGATCCAAGATAGGGATACCAAGCAAATCAGAGAATTCTTCCAGGGTAGGGACCAGCTGGAAGTCTTGAAAGGTGAAGCAATTATACAAGGGATCATAAAACTGGGTCCGGACACTCATCAGTTGTTGGTCCCACTTTGCAGTGACTAACCCGAGAAGAGACCCATGCCTCTGGATGAAGGAGGTAGTTTTTGGAATTCTGCTAACCAACTCTTCAAGCAACTCAGGTGGGTGAACAAAGTTGAACCGGATAGTGTTCCTTCGCATAGGCATCATGATGTCCTACAAAACAGAGCAAAGATGAAACCCTCTTGTCTTTGAAATGGGTCAGTCCTTATGCAGGATGCATGCAATGTCTATGATGGTATGATGTCATGATAAAGCACACCACAAATATTCACAAAGGCAAACATGATAAGGCACACAAGTCACACAAGACAGCCCTTAGAGTTTAGGCCAGCATGAAGTTCAGGTACTACCCTCTTTCAGTTTGTTGGTTAAGACATGTCCTATCAAAAGTAACCGGGTTCTAGAGGATCCCAATATCACTGACTACCCTCAATCGGTCATAACTCCAGCGTCTTAATCTTTTCTTGCGGCCAGAACCATCGCGAGAGTTTAGCCTCAATGGGTGTAGCATACTGCTACTGTTCTATGGCCAAGTTGGGTCAAATTAGGGTTCTAAGGTCGGTTGGTGCTTAATGACTCCTCAGAAGACCCATATTCTCCTCGTTGCAACACAAGGGATATCGGTACAGACCAAGGCGCCACACCAACATAGCCACTGTTTCACCCGTGTCGGTCTACGCCGGGCAGGTCCCTCACAGCTTATGCTACCTAACAGGGTATCCCCATATCCGGGTTAGGATCTATGAAACTCCAAGACAATACCCATAATAATAAAGCAAACAAAACAAAGCAATTGAAAACACAAGTATGAGCTATCCTAAGGTACACCTCACTTCAAGTATCCCCAGCAGAGTCGCCAGTTTTGTGATCGGTGGGAATAGAACTGACTGTTTAAAGCTGGATCGCGTATGTCGCGGTAAGCAAGAGTCGCCACCGTCTTTTATTTTCTCCATCATGGACAGGACAAAAGCACATCAAAATTCCTTATGAGATTGTTTCTCGGTTCGGGAGGTAGATTTATAGAAAGGGAAGGTGTTAGCACCCTTTCTATCCATGGTTATCCATGGGCTCTTAGATACTTGCTCTTATGTTTTCAAAATTTTTGCTTTTCAAAATGTGAGTGGGTTTGAAAAAGTTTCCTTGAAAGATTTCTGAATGACTCTTGTATTTGTCCTCAAGAGTGTTTGAAAAATTTGTTTTGAAAGCTTTTGAAAGTGTCAGTGTGAAAAGATTTTTGATTTGTTTTTGAAGAGAGCAAGTATCCATGAGTCGTCTACCTACCCTAAGGAATTAGGCTGTGTAAAAGTCCTTAAGGTAGTGCCATCCCACCATTGAGAGGTAGGTAGCACCACCGTTGGAGGTGTTCGGGTCAATTCGATTGTAGGGACAGTGTAGTCACCGAAGCAACAGTTAGGACACCTTAGAAGCAACCCTAATGTCCTAGATCCTTTTTTAATCCGAGCCAACCATTTCGAGGCAACTGTTTCGAGGCAACTGGATCTTGGACATAAGAGCGACCGCTAAAACGTCCTATACTTGACGACCACGTTTCGAAGGCAACGAGTGAGGCGTACCCTAGAAGTGGCGTGTGCATTGTGTGTTGTTTTCATGTTAATATTTATATTTGATCAAGGCATTGTGAGCTACGCGTTGTTTTTAATTACCATACATTCTTTCATGCAATTTAGCAGTTAGGAGTGCGGAAAATTAAATACAGAAAGATAAAAGCTACGCTATTACAAGGCGCGGGTCTATACATCGCCAAAATACAAAGACCCGTTTTTGATAAAGATGCGGAAAGTAAAAAAAGCAATAAACCTAATTACTATTACATCCTTGAACAATTACATAATAATCCATAAGAAAATAATGCGCGAAAAGAATTAAACTGAACGTCCGAGGGTTTTGGACCCTTTGCTTGAAATTAAATTAAATTAAGACCTAATTATTTAATTAAAGAAAAGAAAGTGTTTTTTTATGTTTTTTTGTATTTATTATGGAAATAAAGAAAAGAATTTAAAAGTTAGTAAACAAACCTAATTCTAAATTATTTTAATTATTAAAGAAAATGTCAAAGTTGACCTAATTTACTAATTAATTAATTTACATATTTATGTACAAAAATAATAGTAATTAATAATGATAATAATAATTAATAATAATAATAATTCATTAAGAAAAAGATAAAAGTGTCAAAACCTAATTCTATGTATTTTTTATTTATTAAGAAAAAAAAGGGTTAAAATTAAAACCTAAATTAAACTACATTAATTGTTAGTATTTATTAAAAAAGGTTAATGGTGAAATTAATAAACAATTAAAATAATTTACAATTTTAATTTTCTGTTTTTATTATGGAAAAAAATTAATTTAGTGAATTAATAATAATTAAAACAAATTAAAAGAAATAAGATAAAAGAAAATAGAAATAAGAAAACAAAGCAAACCAAAGGGGTGTCTGGCCCAAAGTGGAGGTGAGATTGAAGCAATTCAGGCCCAAGAACACAAGCCTCGTTGACTTTCAGGATTGTGTGCACGTTGGTTGACTAGAGCATACCATGGATTCCATCTCCTGGCCTTCAGATTGCTCATCAAGGCCACTTGGCAAGCATAGGCGTGGGTACGTATGGTGGGACATTTGATGAACGCTGCATTGGAATATGTTAGAACAAAAAATATCAATTATGTGGGGGGGACCTGGGAATCGAACCCAGGTCCCAATGCTTGCAAGACACATCCTCCACCATCTGAACTATGAAGCGCGTTTGTATACATATTGATAAACAAATATTATATATGAAAAAACAAAAACTATGTTGGGAGCTCAAAAACGCGCGCCATATTTAAACTCCCCAATCACATGATGCCACGCCCGTCTTCTTCTTCGTTTACCTGCAATAACATGAACAAGATAGCGGGGGTTTTAAACCCCCACAAAGCAAAAGTCCAAAAAATAGCGATTACGCACACAGATTATATAAATTGAGCGCGAGTATCTCATTCGATTTGTCTTGTTGCAACGAATTTGTCCATATATGGCTTGAGGTCTAATTTTACAGCATATAAGAAACCCCAATATGAAAGCTCTGAAACCCTAATATTCTTCAATGGTGGATTTCGATTTAGGAAGTTATAACTCAATTGGATTATTCCATTAGCTTCAGAATGTTCCTAACAACACAAACCAATCAAGAAAAATGGTTAAAATGAATGATGATATGTAATTCTGGAAAATAATGCAAACCGTGTCACTTGTATTCTCTGATTCTTTGCGTGTTAAGCTTCGTTCTTGATTGCAATGGCTTCCTGGCAATGTCAGCAATGTATGGGAAACGATTTTTGGCCTTGAATTGTCCTGCAAATAGGATTTCAGTTTCACAATGTTTTTGAGTTTTTTGCAATTTTGTTCTATGGTTTCAGCAGCAATTGTGCGTGTCCTTGAGTAGGGTTTCACTCAGCATATGTATGTGATGTGAATTAGGTCAAGAATAAGCCCAAAAGTCCATGGCATTATGACTTGAATATTTGATTGCCTAATCATATCTTTTTTAATCTTTTCTTTCATGAAACCTTGCCAATCATGGATTTTTTGCCTTGTTGATTGAGAAACGAGTTGCCAGCTTGCCCTAGTCATATTTGCTGCACAAAAAGATCTAAAAAGCACATCTTTTGAATTTTCTTATAATTAAAACCAATTAAATGAATTAATATTAATATAAATTCAATTAATTAATTAAAAATAAGAAAATAAGTCAAATTAAGATTAATGGGTCGTGCATAGGCTTTGGGTAAAGATTCAAGAAAGAATTTGAGGCCCATTAGCAAAAATGAAGTGTTTTAGGCAAAGTTGACTTTTGAAAGTTCCCAAAAATTTCCCAACTTCTCCAATGCATATCTTGCTCAATTTTAAAGCTGTGAACATGTTCTTGGACATTTTGGAAAGGTATTAAAGTCCTCTAACCAATTCCTTTGGTCCCATGTCATTTTGATTTACCAATCTCAAGCTATGGTCTTTGACTTAAAGTGCCTTTTTGTTGACTTTTGAAAATGACCTATAATGTTGAAATTGATAACTTTTTGTGAGAGCATTTCTTGGACTTGGAGTGTGAGGATGAGTTGTAGGAAATGACATCCCCTTAAAAATGAGCATTGGATGGGATTTTTCTGATAAACCATGAAGAAGTTATGCCTTGGTCAATTTGCAGTTGACTTTTCAACTGTCCAAAAATAGAAACTTTTGCATCTTGAGACTTTTTGAGCCATGCTTGTGGAATCATGATAAAGACTTGATCAAATGATGATTGTGGCTTCAAAATAAGATGTTGACCAAAAAATTTGACTTTTGACTGTCAAATTACCATTTTACCCCTGCAGTTGACTGTGGAGCAATTTAGGCTTTTGACTGTGCAACTTGATGCTGTGAGTCTTGAAACTTGGTACGTAGATGCTTGACAATGTATATAGGCATATGGGACTTGATTGGACCCTTGAAAACCTCAATTTCTTTGCAAGAACCAAAACCCTAATTTTGACTGTGTTAGGAGGCAATTGGACTGTGCAGCCCTTGAGAGATTTTGAAGCTTGATCTTGCCAAATCTTGAAGAATATGGGAGGGCAAATTTTGGGGTACAACAGCTGCTCCTGAACGGATTTCTTCGACAAGGTCGAGCTCATCTCTGAGGTCCTCGTTGTTCATCTCCTCGTCGAGGGGCATTTCAGTTCGCCTAGATGGCTCCATGATTTCTATCGGGATGACGGCTTCGGTGCCATAGGTCAGTCAGAAAGGCGTCTCGCGAGTCGTTGAATGGGGCGTCGTGCGGTAAGCCCATAAAATGCTGTGTATTTCTTCGACCCATCACCTTTTGGCTTCGCCTAACCTGCACTTGAGTCCTTGTAAGATGACCCTGTTCACGGCTTCGGCTTGCCCGTTGGTCTAGGGGTGCCTGACCGAGGTAAAATGCTGCTTGTTGCCGAGTTTGGAAACGAAGTTTTGGAAACCTTGGTTGGTGAATTGTGTGTTGTTGTCCGTGACAAGCACTCGTGGTATCCCGAATCGAGCGAGCATGCTTCGTTTGTAAAAATAGAGGATGTTGTGCGAGGTAATTTTCGCTAGGGCTTCGGCCTCTATCCATTTGGTGAAATAGTCTACGTCCATGATGAGGAATTTATTTTGGAATGTTCCTTGCACGAACGGTATGAGGATGTCCATTCCCCACTACGCAAATGGCCATAGGGACGATAGCGTGTTTAGCTCGTGTGGGGGAGCGAGGTGCATGTCAGCATGTCTCTGGCACTTGTTGCACCTCTTGACATGCTCTTTGGCATCTCGTTGCATGGTCGGCCAATAGTATCCTTCCCACATCGCCTTTCTCTCTAGGGACTTTCCGCCCATGTGCTAGGCGTTGATTCCTTCGTGGATTTCCCGCAGTATCTCAGGGACCACAGATTCTTCGACACACTTTAAGAGTGGAATGGAAAATCCACGACAATACAATTTGTGTTCGAGCAGCACATAAGAGCATGCTCGTTGTTTGGTCGTGGTTGCCTCCTTTGGTCTGGGGGAAGTTCTCCTTTCGTTAGAAAATTGAACACTAGGGTCATCCAGCATGAATCGTCCCCGACGGCATTCACTTCGAGTAGAGGCGTGCACCTTTCAATCAATGCTTGGGCGAGATATGGATTCTTGTATGACAGATTTGTTTCCACCCTTCTTCTTCGTACTTCTGAGCTTTGAAAGTATGTTGGCCCGTGTGTTTTATTCGCGTGGTACGTGTGTAATTTCTGCTCGGTCTAACTTTTTCATATGTTCTCTGACCAAGTTCAAATATTCGATGAGGCTGTTATTCTTAGCCTGGTATCCCCCTTGAACTTAAGACGCGACAAGTTAGGAATCAGTGAAAATTTGCATCTCGCAAGCGCCTAAATCCTCGGCCAGTCTTAGACCTGCAAGTAAAGCCTCGTAATCTGCCTGATTGTTTGAGGTTGGAAAGGAGAGGGTGAGCGAATGTTCGATCACTACACCTTCCTCATTTTCGAGGAGGATTCCTGCTCCACTCCCGGTCGAGTTGGAGGCTCTATCGGTAAAGATGGTCCATTTGTGCTCCTTCCCTGCAGGGGGATTATGAGCGGTCATCTTCGCGACAAATTCGGCCAGAGCTTGGGCCTTCAGGGCCTTCCTGCTTTCATACTGAACTTCGAATTCTAAAAGCTCCAAGGACCATTTCAGCATTCGACCTGCCATATCTGGTCGACCTAAGAGCTATTTCATGGGATGGTATGTTCGTACGACGGTCGTGTGTGCGAGGAAGTAGTGTATGAGCCTTCTTGTCGTGTTGACGAGGGCTAGATCCGCCTTCTCGATTTGTTGGTATCTGACCTTGGGTCCCTGAAGCGCTTTGCTCATGAAATAAACGGGTTTTTGGCCGTCACGAGCCTCGCGAATGAGGGACGCACTGACGGCTTCGACGGAGACGGCCAGATATAGGAATAATGTCTCCTCATCGACTGGTCGTGATAGCATGGGCGGCTGCGAGAGGCTCTGTTTGAGATGGAGAAGGGCCTATTCGCATTCCTCGGTCCACTCGAAAGCTGCCTCCTTGCGCATGAGTTTGAAAAAGGGCAGGGCGTGTTGAGCGGATTTTGCGACGAAACGGGAGAGTGAGGTGAGCGTACCATTCAAGACTTGTATGGATTTTTTCGAAGTGGGTGTAGGGAGGTCAGAGAATGCTCGGCACTTGTCTGGGTTGGCTTCGATTCCACGCTCCGTTAGGTAAAACCCGAGGAACTTGCCCGCCTTAACCCTGAACGTGAATTTCTCGGGGTTGAACCTCATTCTACATTGCCTTGCTTGGGCAAAGACTTTCCTGAGATGATCAGCATGATCGGTGTCTACTCGAGATTTGACTATCATGTCGTCCATGTATACCTCGAGCATATCTCCGATCTCGTTGCGGAAGACTTTGTTCATCATCCGCTGATACGTTGCTCTTGTGTTTTTCAGACCGAAGGGCATTACGTTCCAGTAATAGTTGCCCGAGCTGGTAATGAAAGTAGTGCAATGTTTGTCCCTCATTGCCATTGGGATTTGGTTGTAGCCCGAATAGGCATCCATGAAAGATAAAATTCTATAGCCGACCGAGTTGTCGACCAACATGTTAATATTAGGAAAAGGAAATGCATCTTTGGGGCATGCCCGGTTAAGATCGGTATAGTCAACACACATACACCATTTTCCATTATTTTTCTTAACAAGTACAACATTTGATAGCCAAGTTGAATGCAAGGCTTCATAAATAAAATTTGCCTCTAGGAGGTCATTTATAGCTTTTTCAGCAGCCTCCGTTTTCTCGGGAGACTGCCTACACCTATGTTGTACTAATACCCTAGCGGCTGGATCAATGACGAGTTAATGACAGGCGACCTCAGGGTCGAGACCGGGCATCTCCACAACGCTCCACGCAAACAAATTTGCATTCTCCCTCAAGCAGGCCTTGATCTGCTTCGTCGCCAAGTCGGGGAATCTGGTACCAATCTTCACCCCTTTGTTCGGGTCTTTGCGGATAGGTACAAGCTCAAAGTCCCCATCCAGAATTGGTCGGAGAAGCTCCTTCTTACTGTTAGAAGATTCGTCTTGGTCGAAGTGAGTGTCCAACGAGATCGAGTCGACCTCTGGAGGGGGCCTCTGTATTTCTGCCTTGGTGGGCTGTGGCTCTGACTGCTGAGGCTCTGGTCGCGCTGTTGCAGCTTTCTTTGCAGGCCATGCTCCAGTGTCGACTGTGCTTTGTCCCTTGTCCGCCGCGTTGAAGCATCTTCAGGCGACTGCTAGGTCGCCTTGAATGGTGGCGACCCGTTTCCTATTTGTGTAGAACTTCATCTTCAGATGGACGATGGAGGGCACCGTGATCAATTCTACCAGTGTCAGCCTCCCAAGGATGCAGTTGTAGAGGGACGGGCAGTTGATGACGAGGAAGCGTACCTTGACTTTCCTGGTAGCAGTATCTTCGCCGAAGGTGACCATAAGCTCCACGTACCCCCATAGCTTGGAGGTCGAGCCATTAAAGTCCTGTAAGTCTGATCCCACGTATGGTGAAATGTGAGAGTCGTTGAGCTGCAGGGTTCTGAAAAGCTGGTTATACATCACGTCGATGAAACTCCCTCGTCGACCAGGATGCGATGAACATCGAAGTTAGCCATTCTCGCCCTGATCAGAAGAGGGATGGCTGAATTGGGGCCCCTTTGGGAAATTCCTTGAGGTAAAAGGTGATCGGCTCTGATCTACCCTTAACCTTCTCGAAGGTCACCGTTTATGGGGGAGCCGAGTTAACCAGCTTCCTCTTTGCTGAATTTATAGTCAAGTCATTAAACCTTCCACCATTTATGACCATGGTGGAGGGGAAGTTTTCTCACCTGCTGTGCATGGACAGAGGCTCTTGCATATGTTCGGGGACGTAAAAGTCCTCCGATCTCGTAATGGAGAATGTGGTCTAGATGGGGACCGACTCATCAGATGGTCGGGCGTCCTCCTATATCTCCCTTGTTTCACGGGAATCTCGACGGGGGGCGTCGCCACGCTGATATTTCCCGAGTCTCCCCCCTTTTATGAGGGTCTCGATAGCATCCTTGAGATAGACACAATCTTCGGTCAAGTGACCATGGCTCCAGTGATACTGGCAGTATTTGCTTCGATTTGCCCAAGATTTAGTAGGATCAGGGGGAGGATGCTTGACGTCGCCGTCCTTGAAATCTGTGTTTGTGCACTCCGCTAAGATGCACTCGTGGGAAGAAGTTAGTGGAGTGTACTCATTAAACCTCCCTGAGGGTCCTCTTTGTTCCCGAGGGTCTCAGGGTTTGTCGTCCCTTCTCTTCTCGCCAGTTCATCGAGGAGGGGCGGTGTCTTATCGCGGATGGCTGATGAATCCACGATTCCTGAGATCCCGAGCTCTGTTGGCCGCTTCCCTCTCCTCGAAGTCCATGTAGGCTCTGGCTTTCTCGAGGAGGGCATCGAATGTCTGGGGCGGTTCGATGCCTACGGCCTTTCTGAATTCTGAGCCCGGGAGGAGTCCCCTCTCGAGCCGGTATCTCTTCATGTGATCGGTACATGGGACCTGGATGGCCTCCCGGTTGAATCGATTGATAAATTCCCTCAGGGTCTCATCGTGTCTCTAGACGATAGCCTCGAGGGTTGTTACGATCTTTAGGTGGCGTCGCGAAGCAGTGAATGAACTGATGAATTAGTTATTTAGATTTCGCCAGGAGGTAATTGACCCCGGGGCAAGATTCTTGTACCAATCCATCGCAGCTTTCCTTAAAGTCGTGGGGAACAACCGACATTTGATTGGTCCCCCGACATTATGATAGAGCAACATGTCCTCAAACCCGTCTATATGTTCGACCGGGTCAACGATGCCACCGTATTCCTTTAGGTGGGGAAGCTTCTCCACGCCCGAGGGAATGGGTGCCTCCATAATGGCTTGTGACAAGGGACTGCATGGGTCGTCCTCGTCACTCCTGTCGGGCAAGAGAGATGGGGATCTGATGTAGTAGCGGTTATGGTGGCCCTGGTCGCGCGGAGCGTTCCCCGGGCAGTATGGTCGCTCGTTGTTTCCTCCGTTTCTGTCTCCAGGGGGTCTTCGTTTTTGACGCGAGGGGTCGTGATCGCGTCTCCCCGTGTCAATGGGCTGGTCTCTTTCAAATGTGGGGCGTCGCCCGTTTGGTCGGGGAGAAGGGCTTCAAGAGATGTCCCGACTACGTCTCAGTGGGGGAGGTTGAGGATGTTGCTCTGCTTGTCGAGGAGGAGGAGACTGAGGTCTCCTGTGTCTTCAGGGGGCTCTTCGAGCATCTTCGAGCACCTTAATATTTCTCCTTGAGTGAAGATCAGGTAGTTGGTCTGATTTATCGTCGTAAACAGTTCCCTGGTCGTGGCGTCTGCTCTGGAGGGAACGCGGACCTCATGAAACTGAATGGGTTGGTAGTTCTGGGGAGGTGGACGATCGTCTTTGAGTCATGGAGGCAGTGATGATGACGAAGCAGTTGCTCCGTCTCTATAGTCAGAAGGCCCAGGCATATTAATGGCGGGGGCTGTGTTGTGGCCGGCGGTACCAGCATTGTCGAGGCCTGCATTATTGTCGGTGATTTTGTTGTTGATGTCGATGATATAGACATTCATGTTTTATGCAGTCTGGTCAGCCATGATAGTCGGGTATTGTTTAACTTTGGTCTCGAGTAAATGGAAGACGGGGAAGTAAGATTCCCACAGACGGCGCCATTGATCTTACCGAATCAGAATGGACCGTCACAGCTAGCTCGGGTAGAATTTGAATGATATGGGGGGGGGGGGGTACCTGCAAGACACTCTGATGGAAAAGTAAATTGCGGAATGAGCAAGCAAGTATGAGTTCAGAGAAAATGTTGAATACCTGACCCTCTCGGGAGAAAGGGTATTTATAGCCCCCAGTGCTGGGCCGAGGTCTCTTTACTGGGCTGGTCAAACAGGCCCAACATAGAGACTTCCAGGTTCTACGTGAGTAGTGGGGACCCGCACGTGGCCCCCCTACCTGGATGACATCCTCCGCAAGGTCAGGAGGATATGGACGCGATCTTTCCGGAACCACGAAGACTCTGCAATATCCAGAGACGTTGGTAGTCAGCCCTACGAGGAATATGCTCGGGAGGAGCGCCTGCTCGTCAAGGATGGTGCCTGCGAGCATAAAAGGGAAACAACCTTGGTCGACAAGGCCTTTATGGTCGGGGTGTGTTCGAGGATAATACCGGTCAACGGTGCAGGTTGGCACACTTGGATTGGGCCTCACTGGGAGTTAGGTCAGGGGCAGGCCCAGTCCAGAATAATTTTTAATATAAATTTTATATTTAATATAACTAATTCATATTATTGTTGTTTAGTTTCTCGCCGAGTCGGACTGCTGCCAAGGTTATAAATTATATAATTCAACAAATGTATAAACAATTTTGGAAGACCTTCAAAGATGTCAAAAATAAAGAAGTTTGGTTTAACAAATTTAAGGTATAATTAATTTATTTTTTAGTTATTGTTATTTAAATGACTATTTCATTATAATTATCTAACTATTTATTTTAGTGTCATACAATATTGCAGGAAAAGTGTGTGTGAGACCCATTGAATAAGAAGATGATAAAAAAATTATTATAGCTGAACCTCAAGACGACTTTCTGACATAATGCGTCGTGTTAGAGAGCGTTGAGAACTTTAGGGTATCTGTCCTAATTGGATAAGGAAAGAGGTTTTTGAGGAACTTCTTAAATATTGGGAGTCACCCAGATTTTGGGCTAAATCTGAAAATTTTAAGAAGATGAGGGCATCTGAAAAAGGGGGTTGCGTTAATGCAGTTGGAAGTATAAGTACTGCAACGCATGTTCGACGCATGGTAAATATTACCACTTTTTTAAGTTATATTTTGATTCATATTTTATTAATTAATATTAATTTTATTATTTAGACCAAGAATTTGGGGAGACCTCCATTGATGATTGGGTTGGTTAAAAAGACTCAGACAAAAAAAATCGGGGATTTTGTTGACGAACGCACTCTAAAAACTTTCATAAGTTATTTAATTTCCGTTTTGTTTATATACATTTTTATTTAATGACAATTTCGTGTCATGATTTTCACGTGGCAACTGAGAAACTGTGACGTGAAAATCACTTGGATATTGAGAAGTCGTGGCGTGAAAATCACGTGACAACTTTTAAATATAATATAATATAATATAATATAATTTAATTTATTAAATATTTAACTTAATATTTTTATTTTTTATTGAATGTATAGGAGGATTATCAGACATTGCTCGCAAATTTTCTGAGTCATAATCCTCAATATACTCCGGGAGAGAGAGAGCCGTTTTATTCAGATGTGGACTTTTATATTTGGGATCAATTCATTGGCGGAAAAGGCCCTAATGGTTGTTTTTTTGGTGGTGGAAATTTGGCGGACACCTTGAGAAGTGGGGATAGAATTCTATTTCAAAGAGTTAGAGATGAGGAAGGGGGGTCACGTCAACCAAATTTGACACCAGAACAACTTGAAACCGTAAGATAATTGACGTTAAATGAGGCGAGACGCGAGTCAGCGCAACGTGAGGCGACAATGAAAGTTTAAATGGAGGCAATGAGGCAAGAGCAACAACGACAAATGGAGGTCATGACGAAGAGACAAACTGATATGGAGCAACAAATGAGACAATTTATGCAAGAGTTTGATGAGAATCCAAACTTTCGCGGTCAAGAGTCGGAGGATGACGGAAACGAAAATAATTTTGACATTGATAATTATGACCCGTAAACTTAAATTTTTTTTATTTTACTTTCAAATTTGAATTTGTATACCATATTAATTAATTCTTAAATTTATAATTTTAATTTATTAATTTTATTATATTAAATTTAATATATTGAATTTATTATATATTGAATTATTAAATTGAATATATAAAAGAAAAACAAATTTACTTATTAAATTAAAAAAAATATTAGTGACGTGATTTTCACGTCACTAATTTGTGACGTGAAAAATACGTCGCAACTAAAGTAACTCTATGTCTGCTGTGTCTGCTTTCCTGCAGAGCTGTGTTTTCTATAAAACTTTGTTGCGATGTGATTTTCACGTCGCAAACTGTTTGCCACCCCCTCCCCAACCATCTGAACGCACACTTCGCAAATAATGTGTAGTAACGTGATTCTTCATGTTGTGACGTGAAATTCACGTTGTAAATACGTGTTTTTTTATAGTGATTTTAATAAAAAATAATTTTTGAAAAGGTCATGTCAAAATCTATTTTAGTATATTTGATAATATAGATATATGAATTAAAAAATTCCCAGAACTATATTTAACTCCTCACCCAAAAAATAAATTATATTATCCCATAAAGTAACATACCATAAATTTTATTATCCCATAACTCAACATACCATGACTCTGATCCACCGCTGCAAAAAAAAAAGGTCAATATTTTAGATTAGTGGTGCAAAATTAGTATTAGAGGATTCAAACTATATAAACATATGTGTATTTTTTTAAGTTCAAAGTTTTTAATTGAATCTCTTAAAAAAATCTACCTCACGATCTCATATAGCACGTAGGTAGGGAATGAGTCCATAATTTTACCAACACCGTTCATAATGTAAGCATATTTTTATCTTTTTTTTTTTCTTCTGAAAAATATATGCTTATTCAATTTGTTTGATTATATTAAGTTATTAACCTACCATGAGAAATGAGAAAAAGAATCATATACTTAAAATTAAACCAGTGGTAATAACCAGTTGCCAACTCTGAAACAACGAGCTAAAAGTTGTGACATTACTATTATGGAATGAGAATGTGGAGATATTTCCACATAGTTTTAGAAAGGTTAAAAATCTATCTCCATCCATTGCATTTTGATGGAATCAAATTCTATTTATTTTCAACCAAATTCGTCTTATAACCCCATCCATATATGTTTTTTTTATCATTCTCTTTACTAAAATAAGAAAAGAACAAAGAGTTTGGTTTTATTCTTTATTCTATGAATAAATTCTTTGCACTTTCAAATCAAATTTATGTGTATGGAACGTGTTCCAACAAAAAGTATTTTGGAGACTCTCACTTGTCTAAAGACCTTTATTTTGCAAAGTGTTTCTATAATGCAATAGGTTCTTTAATTTGTTGAGATTGTGGACCCTATACTTTTTTTTTTGGTTAATAGATATTTTACCTTCTATCATATAGGTAAAGTTTGAAAAATATACTTATCAAAAAATTTAGGTTTATTCTGGAGATTCCTCTGTTTCGCTCCTTCAAAATATTCAGTCATTAGAATTTATAACGTGACAATAATATATTTATTAATTTTTTAAAATCAACATAATTTTATTATTATTATTTTATTGTGTGTAATGGTTAAAAACAAAATTTCAAAAATTAGTTCAAACAAAATTTAAATTCAAGTACACAAGAGATCCTCTTTAACCACTAAAACACTTGTTTTGTTTGTATATTAGTTTACATCAAATTTATATTATATTATTTATGTATATTATCATGTATATATTACATATTATAGTTTATTTATTAACTATTTAATAACTACTATTTATTTACATGTTGTGTATATATATTATAAATTGGTTTGCTGTTATTTATTTACATGTTATGTATATAGTTTACATCAATATTTAATAACTACTATTTATTTACATGTTACCTATATATTACAGAAATTAGTTTACTGTTATTTATTTATAGTTTACATCAATATTTAATAAATATATTTAATAACAACTATTTATTAGTTATATTTTAAAAACAATTATTTGAAAAACTAATTAATTTTTTATTTATTTAGAAGTAATACTGTAAGCTAATTATTAAATAAATTTTTTTAAATATTATTTTAAATAAATTTTAAATATGTTTATTAAAATAATATTGTTAATACTGATATTTAAATAATATTGTCCATTAATATTGTTAAATATATTAATTAATATTGGTATTTAAATAATATTGTTATTAAAATACTATTTAAATATTTTTATTTAATAGTTAGCTTATAATATTACTTCTAAATAAATTTTAAACAAACTATTTTAAATAATATTTTAAAATTTATTTAAAATTGTTAGCTAATTAATTGGATATTTATAATTATATTTAAATAATTAAATATAAATATAAATTGTTCCAATAACATAAATATTATAAAATACCTTTTTAATTACATAATATTACAATAAGTTTTTATATTTATAAATATTTTTTAATTACATAATATTATGTAAATATGTTTTCAATAATACTATCATAATAGAAATATAAGTTACTATTACATGTTAATTCAAGCAGAAATATAATACTATAATCATAATAGACATATGTAAAGTTTTCTGATTCAAAGCATTGGTTGTTGGGGGAGATACTAGGAGCATCGATGTATAGTGTAAGAATAAACACCTTTGAGAGACACACACCACTTTTCCACCTAAAACCTTAAGTTGATAGGTGAGTGGGTTACCCACTTAAATATGCTTAAGTCTCCATATTCCTATTCAATGTAGAACTATTTCCCCACTTACTCACACTTGCTATATTATTTCAACACTCTCCATCAAGTGTGAGTCCACAATGCTCCCCCACTTGTACCGCACCACTTCTTGGGCGAATTTCGATACAAGTTCCTTTCGGTCCCTTTCTCGAACCAAAGACTCATGATACCACTGTTGGGGGGAGATACTAGGAGCATTGATACATAGTGTAGAAATAGCCACCTTTGTGAGAGACACGCCACTTATCCACCTAAAACCTCTCTCAAAGGTGCTTGTTCTTACACTATGCATCAATGCTCCTAATAATCTCCCCACAACATGGTATCAGAGCCTTTGGTTCGAGAAAGGGACCAGAAAGAACTTGTATCGAAATTCGCCCAAGAAGTGGCGCGGTACAAGTAGGAGAGCATTGTGGACTCACACATTATGGGGAGTGTTGGAATAATATAGCAAGTGTGAGTAAGTGGGGAAATAGTCTCATATTGGATAGGAATGTGGAGACTTAAGCATATATAAGTGGGAGAACCCACTCACCTATCACCTTAAGGTTTTAGGTGGAAAAGTGGAGTGTCTCACTCAAAGGTGCTTGTTCCTACACTATGCATCAATGCTCCTAATAATCTCCCCACAACATGGTATCAGAGCCTTTGGTTCAAGAAAGGGACCAGAAGGAATTTGTATCGAAATTCGCCTAAGAAGTGGTGCGGTACAAGTGAGGGAGTATTGTGGACTCACACTTGAGGGGGAGTGTTGGAATAATATAGCAAGTGTGGGTAAGTGGGGAAATAGTCCCACATTGGATAGGAATGTGGAGACTTAAATATATATAAGTGGGAGAACCCACTCACCTATCACCTTAAGATTTTAGGTGGAGAAGTGGTGTGTCTCTCTCAAAGGTGTTTATTTCTACACTATGCATCAATGCTTTGATACCATGTTGGAGGGAGATCCTAGGAGCATTGATGCATAGTATAGAAACAAGCACCTTTGAGAGAGACACACCACTTCTCCACCTAAAACCTTAAGGTGATAGGTGAGTGGGTTCTTCTACTTATATATGCTTAAGTCTCCACATTCCTATCCAATGTGGGACTATTTCTCCACTTACTCACACTTGCTATATTATTCCAACACTCCCCCTCAAGTGTGAGTCCACAATGCTCCCCCACTTGTACCGCACCACTTATTGGGCGAATTTCGATACAAGTTCCTTCCGGTCCCTTTCTCGAACCAAAGGCTCTGATACCATGTTGGGGGGAGATACTAGGAGCATCGATGCATAGTGTAGGAACAAACACCTTTAAGAGAGACACACCACTTCTCCACCTAAAATCTTAAGGTGATAGGTGAGTGGGTTACCCACTTATCTATGCTTAAGTCTCCATATTCATATCCAATGTGAGACTATTTCTCCACTTACTCACACTTGTTATATTATTCCAACATTGGCTACAACATTAGCTCTATTTGGATGATAACTTAAGCCAAAGTTATAATCTTTCAATAGTTCTTACCACCTCATTTGTCTCATATTCAGTTCCTTTTGATAAAACAAATACTTCAAGCTTTTATGATCACTAAACACTTTAAATCGAGAACCTTAGAGATAATGTCTCTGAATTTTAGTACAAACACTATTGCAGCTAATTCAAGATCATGAGTAGGATAGTTCCTTTCATGAATCCTCAATTGTCTCAACACATAAGCAACTACTTTATCATTCTGCATAAGCACACCACCCAAACCCAATTTAGAAGCATCACAATATACAACAAATGGTTCTTCAGGATTATGAAATATCAGGATCGGAGACGTCGTCAATTTCTTCTTTAACTCAACAAAACTTTCTTCACATTGGATATCCCACACAAATGCTCAGCCTTTACAAGTCAACTGAGTTATTGGAAGTGCTAACTTAGAAAAATCTTCAATAAACCTCCTATAATAGCCAGCAAATCCCAAAAAGCTTCTAATTTCTGTAACTGATTTTGGAGCTTCCCACTGCAACACTACATCCACTTTTAACGGATCCATAGTAATACCATCACCTGAAATAACATGAGCAAGAAAACTGACTTCTGTTAACCGGAACTCACATTTCAACAACTTTACATATAACTTCTCTTTCAACACTTACAATACAATCCGCAAATGTTCAACATGTTCCTCTTTGGATTAAGAATAAATCAAGATATCATCGATGAATACTACAACAAACCGATCCAAATAAGTATTAAAGATACAATTCATATATTCCATAAACACTCTCGGCACGTTGGTAACACTGAAAGGCATCACTGAATATTCGTAATGTCTATACCGAGTTCTGAAAGCTGTCTTCTGGATGTCCTCATCTTTTACTCGAATTTGGTGATAACCCGATCTTAAACCAATCTTTCTAAACACACGCGCACCCACTAATTGATCCATCAAGTTGTCTATTCTTGGAAGTGGATACCTATTTTTGATTGTCACTTTATTCAACTGTCGGTAATCAATACGCAGTCTCATACTCCCATCTTTCTTCTTCACAAGCAACACCGGAGCTCCCCAAGGCGACACACTTGGTCTCACAAACTTCTTTTCAAACATATCTTCTAATTGCTTCTTCAATTCTGATAGTTTAGACGTTGGCTTCCAGTATGGTCCATAGAAATAGGTTTAGTACCAGGTACAAGATCAATCAAAAATTATACTTCTCTCTAGTGGCACGTCTGGAATATCGTCAGGAAAAAATTTCAGGAAAGTTGCACACAACCTGCAACTCATCAATGGCAGCTTGATTCTCAATAGATAAAGACACCATCAAGGAAAACAATTGAGCTTCATCCTACATTAACTCTTTCAACTGTCTAGCAGATAAGAATCCAGCTTCCTCTTCCTCATAAGGAATAGAAAACCGCACTGATTTGTTGTAACAATTATTATGAACGTAATTACGTTCCAACCAGTTCATACCCAAAATTACATCCAGACCACTCAACGATAAACAAACTAAATCAACAAGGAAGTCTTTGTAATAGATGGACAAAGGACACTTCAGGCATACTAGAGAAGTAGTCACCGATCCCTTAGCTGGAGTATCGATAACCATTTCTCCATTCATAAAAGATAATACAAGACCCAACTTTTTAGCACAATCGACAATAATAAAACAATGCGTAGTACCAGTATCAATAATAGTAATTAAATAAATACTATTAATGAAACATATACCTCTGATCAAGCGGTCTCCACCAGATGTCTGAGTCCCAACTAAAGCAAACACCTTCCCACCGGTCTGAGCTTGCTTCAGTTTCTGACATTGAGTGCTAATATGTCCTTCCTTGCTACAATTGAAACATATTACTGCTTTGTGTTGACATTCAACTATTTTATGTCCAGTTTTACCACAACAAAAAGACCTCTTCACTTCCCCAATACATGCATTACTTCGATGAACAAGTCTTCCACATTTGTAACATACGATACTAGTAGGAGCACCTCCCTCACTAGTCCTTTTACCATCATCCATTCTCTGCTTACCTTTGTCTGCCGGAGCATTGTAAGGCTTCCCATGATTTTGTTGTTGCTTGCCCCTCTTCTCAGTGACAATTTTATAGTGATCCTTACTGTCCTCCTCATAAATTCTACAGATATTCACCGAATACAGAAACACGAATTCAATGATACCCAATCTCCTTCTTTATTTCCTAACATAGTCTATTTTCAAACTTCACGCACTTTGAAAATTCAGCAGTCTCCTCTATGTAGTGAGGATAATAGTTCTCCAACTCGACGAACTTGGCAGCATATTCAGTCACCATAATTCTCCCTGTTTCAATTCCAGATATTCAATTTCTTTCTTACCGCGGGCATGCTCTGGGTAATACTTCACCAGGAATTCTCTGCGAAAAATAATCCAAGTAACAACCTCACCTACGCTTTCCAATATCTGGCGAGTAGCAACCCATCAGTAATCATCCTCTCCTTCCAGCATATGCGTACCAAAAGAAACCTTATGTTCTTCAGAACAATCCATAACCCGAAAGATCCTTTCAATTTTGAGCCACTCCTGTGCTCCTTCAGGGTCATTCTTTCCTTTGAATGTAGGTGGATGATTCCATCGTTCCCACTCGTATTAGGCTGATTCTACATTGCCTGAGCCAACTCCTACAACACAGCAGCAAGTGCACCACCATTTCTTCCAGCCATTACTCTGCTTCACAACACAACATCAAACAACGATTAGAAGAAACACATCGACAATATTCCACTGGCATACTACACTAAAGACTCAACAACCTAGCCGTACGGACCAACCTTCTCTAATACCAATTGTAACACCCTATTCCCCAACGATAAAATAAATAAAAAATCAGAGTAAAAAAACTCCAATAATAGGATGCCACATCATTCAATAATTTTAAAATTTGCTTGATTTCAAGTTCAATCAATCATCATCTATGCATCTCAACAATCCAACAAAACAACAATTAACAAACCACAAAGCAACCAACACAACAATGAAATGCAAATGACTCGGATGCAAGATACATGTGGTACCATTAGGGCATAAGACCTCTCCAACAAATTTCCATATAAGGCTAAGGCATAAGCCTTCAACAATTTTCAATACAGGCCAGAGTATAAGCCCTCAACAATTTGCCAATACAGGCCAGAACATAAGCCCTCAATGACGCGTGAAATATGACATGCCACAAAAAAATTATGCAATCGCAGAGCATAACCCTTAACATCACGCCATTTTTAGGCCAACATCATCTTTGTATACTGCAACACAGCCTGTAAATCCTTCACACATCATGGTTACAACACTGATACAATTTATCACAATATTTAGCGTCACAATCCATCCAACATACATATTCATCGAAAATATTCTGATTAAATATTAGGATACTATTAAAGGAATTAATTTCATATTATATAAAATATTTTTAGCTTTCCAATGGTCCAAGCGGTGCGTCAAATAGACACCCGAGGCAAAAGTTATGATTTTTTAAAGTTTTCAAAAATTTCTTCAGCTTCAGCGGTAACCGGGTATCCTGTAATGGTAACCAGTTACTATGCACGTCAGTAAATCTATTTCAAAAAAATCATGTGGTAACCGGTTTCCCTGAAATGGTAACTGGTTATTTCATATTACAGTAGCGTGTATTTTCAAAACTTTCAGCAGTAACCGGTTACCACCTGGTGGTACCTGGGTAGCCAGCGATGACAGACCCAAAAACCTATATTTTTCTGCTACGAACTTTCATCATTTTTCCTTCAAAATCACTTTTATAACATACCCAAACACATCAATTTGTTATAATCATCAACACACAACATATACTACAATTCTAACACAAACACCACATCAATTACAACCAATTAGAACAATTAATTTACACCCAAAACCTAACATTCAAACCTTCATCTACCAACAATTATACCACCTATTACAGAGTTAAAACTCTATCCTTACCTTGGATTGACGATTCAAAATCTCTACGGTGAAATCTCTTGCTCTAGCTTCCTAATGCTTTTCCTCTTCTTTTCTCTTCTACGATTGCTCTGACACTGTTTTTCTCTCGTTCTCTATGATTGATCAAAAGAACAATTCTTCTATCTTTTAGACCCCTAATATCAATATCCCAACTATACCCCTCCTCTTATTACTAGATTTATTTAATTATCACAAAATAATAATAATAATAATAATAATAATAATAATAATAATAATAATAATAATAATAATAATCTTATTATTCTAATAATAATAATCTTATTTTAATTATTATACTATAGTATTAAATCTATTATTTTACTCCAAAATACCAATACCCAATTATCTTTCTATACCTCATATTTCTACTCACTTAGCCACACACCCCTACACCACAACTTTTATAATTCCCAAAATATCAAATTCAAGAAACTTACATCACATCACATCATAAAAATTCACCAACACGATTAAATACATCACCGCACCTAATTATTTTAAATAAAATGATTTTAACTAAATTAGGGTGTTACAGGAAACACTTGTTTACACATTGAGTTTGAGTTATTCATATATTGAAGTTTGAAGTGGTTGAGAAACACTTAGATAGAAAATAGGATAATTCTTGGACACCTTCAGGGTTATTCTTGGGAACCTGAAGGCGAAGACTATTTTCTTGTAACTCATGTGTAATCTCCTGTAACAACTTTTTGAGTATAGTGAATTAGAGAGCTGCTCTCTTCACTATAGTAGATTGTTTGATTGAATTGGGTAAACAAACCTTTGTCTTTTTCTCGCCTTATTCGGTTATTTTATGGATTATTATTATTGTAGACCATTTATTTTGGTTGCTACTATTTTTTGTCTCACAAATTGATATTAAACTTTATCATAATTAATAACAAGATTCACAACAAGCATGCTACAAATTCATTCACCATATTGGATACATCAATGACAATCTGTTTTTCACTTTTCCATGACATCGACCATCTATCCAAAAGATACACATAAATAAATGTTGGCTTTCTTGTATCTACACAATATGCAAAATCTAAATTTGAATATCTAAACATCTCAAGATTCTCAGATCTTTTATAAGTAAGGATGTGATCATTTATCACATGAAAATATCTCATTACATTCTTTGTAACTTTCCAATGGTCTATCTATGGATTGCTTTGGTATCTGCCTATCAAACCAATTGAAATTTTTTGGTCTTGTACATGTTTGATCAAACTCCCTACAATAGATGCTTAAGGAATTCCATATATTCATACTCCAATTCATTCTATGGACATTACATGAGACTAAATTTGTCTCATTTATGTATTGGAACGGGAGATGGTGAATATTTTGTTGCAAATTGAATCAATAACAATTAATCATGTATAAATGTTCTACATATTATGTCACATGCTTTAGTGAAGAATAGAATAAATAATACGAACTTGTATATAACTACATGATCTACGACATGTTAGTATATGAGAGAAGATATTGCAGGAATACTTGGATCTACTAAGAAATTTTTTGTTGACGATAATCCTAAAAGTTAGAAGACAAACAACGAACACCTGATGGCTTGTATGGTTCTTACTCAACTGATACTCCTAATGCCTTGAATACTTTTCAGATGAAGAGAAGAGATAAACTACTTGTATATAATATATTGGGGACCATAGCCTATATATAGGGTGATGGCCGATTAGGGTCTCATTATTCTGAAATGGGCCATCCCGACTTCCACTCATATTTGAGCCCATATTCAATTAATTAATTTATTACTAAATAGAAATCTAATTAGCCTTGTAAACATTATTTGATCACTTAATCAATTAAGACTCTTAATTTCATAAATAGATAATATAATTAATTCATATAAATATATTTATCCATATAATAATTATTAGAATATAATAATTAAATAGTATTTAAATATAAATTATTCCAACGCATTTATCTATTCTAAATATCTCTAAGAATTCATTGGTATATGCTTTATAAGACAAATCTAACAATTCTTTTGATCTATCACAATATATTTCTATTCCAATCACATAATTTGTCTCACCCATATCTTTCTATTATTATAAAACGCATAAACAATATCATCATGGTCACCACGGTTCTTCCCTAAACCGTGGTAACATCTCTAAAATAAGGCGCTATCATATTTATTTTGTTTTTAGATTAAATTATTTATATATAACAGCGGTTGAAGAATCAACCGTGGTGATACAATCAAACTTTCATGGATTCTAACCTCAACGCCACAAAATATTGTATTCTATTAATGTTAAGGCACATTTTTTCTTTTTTATTTATTTTAAAAATCACAAATAAAAGAAATATTGTAACACCCCGATTTCGTTGAATTATTTTATTTAAATTAATTATGTGATGTGATGTATTTGTGCACTTTAGTGAATCTTTTTTTGTGTTGTGATGTATTTGTGGGAAATTAGATGTCTTAGAAATTATTGGAGTTAAGATAATAGGGGTGTATGATCAAAAGTGTAGAAATATAAGGTGTAGAGAGATAAATAGTTTATTAGAATTATTTTGAATTAAAATATTATATTTAATACTATAGTATAATAATTAAATAAATTATTCTAGTAGTATGAGGAAGGACATAGTTGGAATATTGATATTAGGGGTCCAATGGCTAGATAAGTAAAAACAAGAGGAATAGAAGATCATTTTTGTTTGATTGATTGTCGAAACGAGAGAAGCAGATTGATCAGTGGTTTTTACACCTTAATTTATAGTTGATTTTAGTTATAGTTTCTTTATTTTGTCAAGTGTTTTATTTCATTCTTCTATGTTTTATGCGTTGGTTGTGTATTTTATTGTTTTCAGGCTCAGAGGAATAAAACCAGAAAAATCAGTGCGAAAAGTGAAAAGTCACAGTTTCAGAGGAAGTCTCAAAAACCAAGCTACAGGGTGCTTGACACGGCCACCCGTGTCACCTGACACGGGCCGTGCCAGGAGAGGATGCGCAACTGCAGTTTGGAAGAAGAAGGCAGAGGCTGACACAGGTGTCCATGTCAGCTGACATGGCCTATGTCAGAAGGAATGGGTGAGAGGTTGTTGGAGCAATAGACAGAGGCCGACACGGGTGCCCGTGTCAGGTGACATGACCCGTGTTGGCCAGGACGCTGATTTTGAGTGTTTTTATGATTTTTTATGATTTGGGACCCAAAGGGGCGTTTTGGCATTTCCGACCGAGACAAATGGATTATTCACTATTTAGCCAAGTTTGAAAGAGGAATTAGAGGACTTTTGGCCAGAGCTAAGAATAGTTTATACGACTGAATATTAGGGAGATCGAGGTTCTTGGAGAGTGGAAGATTCTCATAAGCGAAAGCAATTGAAGATTCATAGGTATCCAATTACTTGTAATGTCTAATCTTTATCTTGTGATTATTTTGAACAATATGAGTAGCTAAATCCCACATTTCTAGGGATGTCCTTGATTTGACTCTGTAAATGATTTTGATTCCTGAATTTCTTTAATACAATAGTCTTCTCTATTCAATTTAATCATGCAAGGTTTTCATGCTTTCCTGATTGAACCAATTAAGATTGATTTACGGTTAACAATTAGCTGGACCGCAATTGTTAAAGTTTTTGTATGATTAGGATATAATAGATATCACCTAGGACTAGAGATACCCTATAGTTACCAGATAACTCTTTATAAAACAAAGGCTTTAATCCATCAGATATCTCTAAGGACTTAGGATTTAGGACGAATGTTCAAAGGTTTTCCCACTAAGGACTTAGGGGAAAATAACCTAAAGGGCTGGTAATTGAAGGATATGAATTTTTTGAAGAGATCAGGATTCAAGATAGTTACAGAGCAACTTATACACCTTACCCTAGCATGCTCCTCATATCTATGAAAAATCCATTTTATATTTCTGCCATGAATTAAGTGACAAATCCAAAACCAAAACCCATATCAAGTTTTATTTAATTGAACTATGAATTTAACTTGATAATTACATGCAGTCCTTGAGATCAACATTTGGGGAATCTCGATATTATTACAAGAGCAAAAAATAGTACACTTGTTATTTTTCCTATTAAGTTTTTGGCGTCGTTGTCGGGGACTGCCTAGCTATTGAGTGTAATTTGAGTTTAATTAAAATTTTGTTGCTCTGCAAATAAAATTTCTTTTTTGTAATTTTTATATTTTTGTTATTATTAATTTTTCCTAACCTTTTCATGCAAGGAAAGCCCTCAGCTGAATTTACTTTTGACGCAAAAATCAAAAGAACTTTTCACGCAAGACGCAAACAAGCTCGGTTAGTTAGACAGGAATCAGAAGGTTCATCAGATCATTCAGGTTCAGAGTTTGAAAAGGAAAAACCAATGGTTGAAGATCCACCACCACCTGAGTGACTTCTTGGGAATTATGGAGGAGCAAATACTTCAGCAGGTCGGTTGACTATTATGAATCAATCGATCAATGTTGCAAATTTTCAACTGTATCCTTCAACCATCCGCCAGCTCGAGAACAGATCTTTCACCGGAAAGATCAACGAAGATGCCAATAAGCATTTGCAGAGATTCCTCGTCATGAGTACTACTTTGAAGATTGAGGAGCACTCTGAAGAAGTCAAGAAATTAAGGATGTTCTCATTCACACTATCTGAAGATGCTGAAAAGTGGTTTTACTCATTGCCTTCTGGAAGTATCACCACTTGGGAACAAATGGATAAGACTTTTCTTGATGAGTACTTTCCTGCTTCTTTTTATATTCACAAAAGATATGATATTGTAAATTTTAAGCAGAAGGAAGGAGATTCGTTAGGTGATGCTTACAAGATGTTCAAGAGGTTATTAGTAGTCTGTCCCACTCACAATATGGGTCAAACAGAGCAAATGAAAATGTTTGTAAATGGCCTTTGAATGAAGACAAAGCAACTTATTGATACAGCTGCCGGTGGCTCATCTAACTTTACAATAACCACTGGTGTGAAGAAGATTATTGAAGCCATTGCTGCAAAAGAGCATCTGGAGCTATATGATAGGGTTGTGAGTAAACCAGAGAGGGTGATTGATCTGAAGTTAGAAATTAATAACCAGCTGAAAATTGAAGAAGCAATTACTGCAGAAGTAGAGAAAAAGATGAAAGCAATGAACATGGGTACTCAACAGGTAGCTCAGGCTCAAAAAGTATAATAAGTTTCTTGTAAAATTTGTAGTGGACCACACATTACTGTGCAATGTCTTGCAACTCCACAACAAATTGAGGGGATAAAATTCTTGAGGCAAAATAACCCATATTCTAACACCTATAATCATAGGTGGAAGAATCATCCTAACTTCTGGAAAGATCAGCAGCAACAAGATCCTCAGAAGGTGGAGTGGGAGGTGGCTATTGAAAAGATGGCTGCCCACACCTCTCAATTTCAAGAAGTGATAAGGAGTAATTATAGGAATACCACAGCTGCGATCAAAAATTTGGAAGTTCAAATGGGGAAGATTGCACAACAGGTAATGCTGCAAGCACAAGGAAATCAGAAAAATCATGAGAATGTTAATATTGTCACAAAAAGGAATGAGAAAGCTGCTGAAGAAAAGAAAGATGAGGTAAATTGATGATAGTATCATAGAAGTAGATCTAGAAGAGAGAACAAGAGAAAACGAGAAGAAGTGGTATCACCTGTGAAGCCAGTTGAAGAGAAAACTAAACCAACGATCAAATTGTTGTATCCATCTCGAGTGGAAAAGAAGGAAATGAAAGAGAAAAAGTTTGATAAATTTGTCCAATTGTTCAAAAAGCTAGAGATGAGTATAGAGTTCTTTGAAGCACTCGAGAAAATTCCTTTGTATCAGAAATTCATGAAGGAGGTATTATCAAAGAAGAGATCAACATGAGAGGGATTGGTACCTTGTGATGAGAAATTATGTGTAATTGCACCCGAGAGGAAAATACATGTTAAGCAGAAGGATCTTGGGTCAGTTTCAATACCATGCACCATAAAAGATAGAAAGTTCAAGAGGATTATAATTGATTCTGGTTCTAGTGTGAGTTTGATGCCATTGTCTATTTTCAAAAAGTTGGGTATTGAGAAGATAAGCGAGAGTGGGACAAAATTGAAATTTGCTGATCACACCATCAAGCAGTCATTTGGGATAGCTGAAGATGTATTAGTAGAAATTGATAATTTTGTTTTCCCAGTTGGTTTTCAGATCAGGGACATTGCCGAAGATGAAGTGACTCATATCATTCTTGGTCGACCATTTATACTGATTAGTCGATGCAATTTTGATATCACGACAGGTAATGTGACACTTAAATCATTTGATGAGGAGATAACTTTGAAGGTGTTGGAGATCAAAAAGCAGGGTACAGGTGAAAAGAATCAATCTGCAGTTGGTATGATCAAATTATAAGGAGATAACATAAGTTTGAGAACACCCCCGAAAAAGTCTCCAGCATAATCTCTCAGGTGGCATCGATAAAAATTCCTAAGCTCAGTTAAGAAGGAAAGAAGAGAAAGAAGAAGGAACACCGACCTGAGAAGATGGAATTTTGAAGTAGCTAGAAGCACAAATGAGTTGATAGTTTTGATCTAAATGAGTTTTGGATTGTGGAAGAGACAAGCAACCAGGTGTATTAGAGGGAGTATCCCCAATAAGGGGAATAATCGTCGAGCCATGCGACGTTAAAAGAAGCGCTTCGTGGGAGGAAACCCACGCTTTTGAATAACTTAGTTTTTCCTTTTGTTTTGCTTGCAGGTAATAAAAAGGGAGTCTTAGTGGTGAAAGCTAGGAGGCAGCAGCTGGTGTTGCATTTCCCTCGGTGAGTCACTTTCCTCGCGCTTGTTTTGAAACATTGGGGTCAATGTTTAGTTCAAGTTTGGGGGGGGGGGGGGGGGGTTATTGATTTTCTTATATTCGAATTATTTGTTAGTTCTATGCGAGTTTTTGTGTAAATCCACGAGTTGAAGTCCTCCAAATTTGACTGAAATTTTTTGTTTTGTTTAAGAACTTGTTTCTCATAGAGCTCGAGAATAGTATATAAAGACAAAGGGGTGGTTATTCAAGGGTAGGAAGTTCGGAATAACGTGACAGTGATACGAGTCTAACGTGTAGATTTGTACCATAGTGCTTGAATCATGAGAAGTACTCATTGAGTAGTTTATCTTTACACTCTAGCATAATATAGATTCACATGCAGGTATGATTGATTGAGAAATAAATAAAGCTGGCACCAAATAATGAAAAGGCGGTAAAAGGAAACTGGCTCACTAAGTTGGGTAATCCTCACCAGGTTATTCAGCCCAAAAGGGGTTGATCCACAAACGTCGTCCTTAAAGGACAATATATAAACTGAAAAGTTTTGAAAATTTCATTTGAAATTAAAAAGGAGCAAAAGATCTTATTTGGTGCTTGAACAAAATTTTTCTTGATCAGTCTTATGCGTGTGATGATCATCAAAAAATTGCATTGCCTTAATTTGACTGTCCGAATGAAAAAGAAGGAAAATCGGAGAAATACTTAAGTACAAAGCATAGTTAGAGAGGTATCTGAAGAGGACGCCTGGGATTTAAAGGTTCTTACACAAACTCTTTGCGTCATGTGAACATCAAACATACTGCTTTTTGATCAATTAGAACGGATGTCTCACGTATGAGTATCAGTTTTTGTAATGGTCGCTTGAGGTCAAGTAATAATTTAAGTTTGGTGGAGTTTGATCAGTGGTTTTTCCACCTTAATTTACAGTTGATTTTAGTTATAGTTTCTTTATTTTGTCAAGTGTTTTATTTCATTCTTCTATGTTTTATGTGTTGGTTGTGTATTTTATTATTTTCAGGCTCAGAGGAATAATACCAGGAAAATCAGTGCAAAAAGTGCAAATTCGGAGTTTCAGAAGAAGTCTCAAAAACCAAGCTACAGGGTGCCTTACACAGCCACTCGTGTCACCTGACACGAGCCGTGTCAGGAGAGGATGCACAGTTGCAGTTTGGGAGAAGAAGGTAGAGGCTGACACGGGTTCCCGTTTCAAATGACATGGCCCGTGTTAGAAGGTTTGGGCGAGAGGTTATTGGATCAATGGATAGAGGTCGCCTCGTGTTTAGCATGCGGGCCGAGGAGGAATGTCGATTAGGGACAAAGATGGGAAGATCATGTATGAGCCTGGTTTGATAGGTGTTAAGGAGCTCCTCGAGAACTAGGACCCCATTAAACACTTAGATATTTTCTTTATGTTTTGAATAATTATATATGGTCAACATTTTTGGGTCCTCGTTTGCTAACTCTGATTTGTTATTTGTTCTGTAGATAGCATGAATCCCGCCCAGGAACACAAAGCCAGGAACCTTACAGTGAAATCAAAGAGGGCTTTGAAAGATGTTCAGGGTGGTACAACAATAACTCCAATGTCGGGGTCGGGCAACTCGTCCTCGAGTCCGGCTGTTGGCACCCTCTCTCTCTCTCTCACTCTTGTGTCCTCGAGGGAGAAGGGACCACGCGTTGAGGGGGGCATTGATCTGACCAGATAAAAGGGGAAAGGGAAGTATGACTTCCCCCCTGCTGGCTGGAGAAAGATTTCTTTGAGGGTGCCGCTCTACAACTTTAATGGACAAAGTCTCTTCACCTTGAGGGGATGAAATGCCTGGAGAAAAGGGCGTCTCTGGCACAAGATACTGGTGGCCTGATGAGGATACTGGAGATGGCGGTCGCCTACACCGAAGGGAGCCCTTCTCAGGAAGTTGAGATGAAGAAGCTACGACCCAAACTTGTCGCGATTGAGAAGGGGCGGAGAAACGAGGAGAAATCTTGCAAGATGATCGAGGAAGATATAGGGAAGCTATCCGAGGAGCGCAAGGTCCAACTGCTTGAGAAGAAGGCTCTGGAGGAGAGGGTGGCGACTTTGGCTGCTGAGGCTGTGCCTACTGAAGATAAGCCATAGGATACGAAGGACTTGAAGACCCGAGCTGAGCTGGTTGCTTGTTTCCAACTGGTGATGGATGACGCTCAGGCCGCCTTCGAGGGGAGCTTCGAGAATACACTGAAGCAGCTTCACATTTTGAACCCTGGGATCGAGTTTAATACTTCCAGGATGGGGGTCAATTACTATGTGGCTGTCGGAAAGATCCTGGTTCCCGACTATCTTAAGGAGTTTACTGTCCAGCCTGCAGGGGGTCCCTCTTAGTTGTCGCCCATTGACGAGGAAGATATTGCAGAATGATGATTGATAGTTTTTTATTCCGCTCCGGCCTGCGTGCCATAACGTTGTGATCCTATTTTTCTGGGCTTTTACCCGATTATGTAAGTTCTGAACAAGTGTGGCCATTGCGGTCACAAAACTTATTCTTTTGGATGGGGGCTAAAAGCCTCCCTTGTTGTAATATTTGTATAATAGCGGCTCTGGCGGTCGTATCTTTTAATTTTCTGGCCATGGTGGTCGTTTGTTCCAAATATTTGACTTGTTTTTACATGTTTATTGTTATGCTTGTCTTCTTGAGACATATTTTATTTTGCTAAGAGTTTATAGCAGGGATTTGCTCATTTGATTTGTATGTTCGCCAGTGTGGGGAGACTGGAAAAACGACCAGGGTGAATACCGGGCATGGGCCGGAACTCAGGTCTCGTTTCGAGGACCTGAGCTCGGCGGCATGAACTTCCCGCAGCGAGCCAGGTGTTCTACCATCTTGGTACGATGATGATGGAGCTCGGTCGAGTTATCCATGTCGGGCTATGGAAACTCTTATTAAAAGAGTGGAGTCTCGCCCCTTCAAAGTATTTTGGGTGTTATGTTTGTACCTAGGCATGCACGCGTTGTCGGGCTTGGATGAGTCTATCTTGTTGACGAAGCTCTCCGACTGCTCAGTGTTTTAACTGTAATATTATTTTAGATTTTCAGTGTCCCATGGTCGAGCAAGTTGTTCCCCTTTTAGATTCTCTAAGTAGTACACCTCGGTCCCTGTTTTTGTGTAGACGCGATAGGGGCCTTCCCAGTTCGCTGCGAGCTTTCCTTTGCAATATTCTTTGCGATTTCTCTTTACGACAAGGTTTCCGATCTCAAACTACCGTCTCAAGACTTTGGTGTCATAGTGCATGGCTATTTTTGTTTGAAAGAGGCCTATCATAGGGTCTCTCCTATTCGAATCTCTTCGACCAAGTCTAGTTCTTCCCGTAGGGCGACATTGTTCATCTCCCCATCTAGGGGAGCTTCAATTTGTCTGGAGGGTTCTTCGATCTCTAAGGGAATGACAACCTCCATTCTGTAAGTTATTCGGAAATGAGTCTTCTTGGTTAACGAGTGCGTTGTTGTTCGGTACCCCAGAGTATGTCGTGTAGCTCCTCGACCCATCTTTTCTTGGTTTCATCTAACCTTCATTTGAGAACCCTGAGTATCACCCTGTTTGTGGACTCAGCCTGGTCATTTTTATAGGGATGTTCGACAGAGGCAAAGTGTTGGGTGGTGTTGTACCCCAAAATTTGCCCTCTCGTTTCTCAAGAAAATCTCTCACAAGATCTCTTTGGATTCAAGACTGCACAGGGGTTGATCAGCTCAAGACACCTCCTCTAGCACTGATGACTGAAAATTAGGGTTTGAGTTTGCACAAGGACAAATGGACTTTTAATACCTCATATGAATTTAATGGATAATTTTGGACTCTCAATATTGTTCATGTCAAGTTTCAAGTCTTGGATCACATTTTTGCTCAGTCAATTGATCAGTTGACCTAAAAATCAGTTGTATTGAGGAAAAAGTCAATTGTGGTCAATTTACAGTCAAACTTCATAATTTTTGGTCCATATCAACATTATGAACTCATATATGCCAATTTATCAAGTTTGGATCACAATTCCTCAATAAATTTAATCAGATCATTAAAAGGGAAAAATGGTCAAAATTAGGGTTTTGACAGAGAAGGTGCAATTTCTGATTTTTGACCTAGCAAATAATTTATTGGTTTAAGGAATTATCTCAAGGATCCAAATTAATAATTTTGACATAATGGCATGGCTCAAAACATTCCTCAAGATCAATTGGTTGATAGTTGATTTTCAGTCAACTGATGAAAAGTCAATTGTATACTGAAAAGTCAAACTTTGACTTTTTGGTCCAAATCAAGTCCCAAAGATCACAATTCATCAAAACATGCCAAAATATGAAACTTGTTCATCAAGAAATCAAAAGTTCAAGATTCAAGATGATTTTCACCTAATACAAGAAACTTGTTCATTTTGACCTAATTCACATTTTTTCACAACTTTGAGCCGAATTTTTACCATGATGCAAGATGATTCAAAGGAAACTTCCACCATGAAAGTTGTAGATATCAATGAGGTATAAAACATTTTAGCACAAAACTTCTTCTATAAATGCATGGATTTAAAGTTATGATTTTAAGAAAACATGTTCATGAAACTTGGAAACTTAGTGAATTTTGCCCTAGTTTAGGCAGGATTTTGACCTAACTTCATGGCAATTTTGCACATGGTTCCAAGATGAATTTTAAAAAATGTCCAACATAGAGGTTGTATAGTATGTTACAAGCTTTCCTAAATGTCAAAGAAATCATTGAGATCATGCTTGATCAAGGAGAATCTAAGGCAATAAGTTAGGGTTTCATTCTTGAATTACAAGTTATTTCTTGATGAACACATAATGCAATTTCAATGTTAGGCTGAATAATCTTGCTTTGAAGGCCTTCTAACTTGTGTATATATCCATCATTAATGGGTTACACAAACTTTTGAGCTATAATACAAGTGGTTTAAGCTTTATCCAATTCACATTGCCATTTTGGGAAGAAAGTGAAGAATGCCATTCTTGAAAAGTAAGCTTTATGCACAAAGTCAATTCTTGAGCCTCTAACTTGTTCCCTCTGATCACACTCCATCTACAAAGTCAGAAGCAAACTTTTTTAAAGCATAACCACTCTACATTATCAAGTACACAAGGCATTGAAACTTGGATTTCTAAAAAATCACATGTTGATTTTAAACATTTGTTTTTGAATTCTGATCAACAACAAGTCTCTAAACTTGTTGCTTATAAATAGAGTCACTATCTGTGAGCTAACACATGGGCATTAACACCTTGAAACACTCCCAAACTCCCTCAAACCAGAAATTTCCCAAAAACTCCATTGTTGCACAGTTTCTGACCTTGAACTCCAAACTCATATTTCCCTCGTGCGTTTCTTGGCCTTTTGCTTGCTAAAGCTTCCTTACATCAAATAAAACTCATCCCATCCTTATTCCAGAAATGTAACACCATTTACCATAACCTCTATAACCAAAAAATAGAGTCTGGACATTGACTTCTCCAAGCCATTCCAGGTATCCATTGCTTAAGCTAATCATTACATTAGCTTCCCGGGAACTTGAGGAAGCTAACCTGATCATCACAACAACTTGAATCAAGCTCTAACCTAAAACAAGATCTCCAGCTGTAAGGTGAGTTTTATGAACTTCTATCTTTTCATTTAGGCATTGTTAGGCTTGTATTTGTGAAGATAAAATGTAGACATCATTGCCCTGAAGCTGTACATGTCCATAGATTTCATTTATTTTGATTGAGCTAGGAGAATTTTAGGATTGAATCTCTGAAAATAATTAAATCAGAATTTGGTACTTTTAGAAATTCTCATTCATCTTTGATTTATAGCTTATGATATTTATATGGTTGGATTTGTATGGAAAATGGAGCAACTTTCATGTTTGCATATTTCATTTTTGTTGAGAAATGGTGGAGTTACAGGATCCATGGCTGGAGGTTAAAGATGAAGTTCATTTCTAGAACTTGTTTTGTATTATGTATTTATTATTTAAGTTAAGTTAATGGATGTATTACCACCCCAGTGATTAAAGCGTGCGCCTTTCACCTTTAGGACCTGGGTTTGAGCCCCAACGTCCGTTTTGTTATTTTTCATATTTTTCTGTTTTTTTTTGTTTGCAGCCAGGCGCCTGGGCCTCCACACTGGGCCTTGTTTTTCTTTTTTTCTTTTTCTAACCCCCTGCTTTACTTTTGCACCTGACCCAACTTTATTTTATTTATTTCATTTTTATTTTATTTTATTTTCTTATTTAATTTTATTTCGGTTTTCTTTAATATTTATTATTATTATTATTACTATTATTATTATTATTAATAATAAAAAATATAAAAATATTTTTATTTATTATTTATACTTATATATTTTATTTTCTTTATAAAACAAAAAAACATAAGAAATATTTTCTTAAACAAATTAATTTCTTTTTCTTAAATAATTAATATTTAGACTTAGGTTTAATTGTTATTTTATTTTCTTTTTATTTAAAATTAATTTAGAACTTAGGTTTTCTTTTAATTAATTAATTTTCACATTATTATTAGTAATTTAAAACCTTTCACAAAAACCCTAAAAAATCATTTTTAACTTAATTTCTTTCTTAATTAGTTTAAGTTTAATTTTACTTAATTTTAATTAATCATTTTCCTTAAATTAAGTTAAAACCCTTTCATTAAAAACCAAACAAAAATCATTTCTTTTTCCATTTGCATTTGTACATTACGTTTTTCAATTCTTGTACATTATTCAATATGGTTGTAATAGTTAATTAGGTTTAATTTTCTTGCAAATCCCCATTTATAAATTTGTATATCCCTCTGTTTACCTTGGGTTTTGGTAAACAACCGCTGATCCTCCAAATGGTTACTTATTTGGTTACTCGCAGGATCGATCAGATTGATCCTAGGACATAGGTTGATTTTGAAGTTTGATTGAATTGGATAAGGCTTTAAGTAAATTGGCTTTAAATGAATTGCATAAAGGAAAGACTTGGTAAAATAAACAAGGTTTAAAGTAAAAGGTTCGACAGGAATTTAAAGGAGAAAGCAAATAAATTTCTGGAAAAGTAAATGACTTTAATTGATAAAATTGGTGTTTCACACATACATTTCTCAACAATTCTTTCTCACACGCTGGGTACTCGAATCTATATGAGTGACTTTGTATAGAATTGTGAACACACGCGAGAAACTACATGTCTACTCCTATTTATACTAAAACATCCCAAGTAACCGTCGGGCAGTTACACTGCTTCGAGATCAATCCACTTGGCACGTTCTCCATGCTCGACGCTCCAGATCCTTGCACGTTTGCACGTGGTAACTGCTGGAAACCGTTTTCCCTCCAAACGCTTGAATTTCAAACTGCTCCACTCTGGACCATCGAACAACTTTCGTCAAGAGACATCTTCGACGAGAAACTCCTTCGACGTCGAAGGCAATCAGCCTTCTTCCTTGGAAGAAATCTTCTAAGTACTTTGCCATCTTTCGACGGGCACTTCGACAGACTTAGCCAGTCGAAAGCATCCTTCAGCTTTAATGGCTGACATCAATCAAAACAAAGGTGTCGAATTTAGGAGCCAACAAATTGCCCCCCAAGAATGCCTTATTTCGACTCTGAAAGAAAAAGGCATTCTTTGAAAACGCCATTCGACACTTGTCTTTTTATGCTTAGTCACAAATTAACTTGTGCACTTTTTGTTGTTTTCTACCAACTATTGGCAATCCCAAGAAAACCATCATTGATTTGATCCTAGGACGTCACTTTCATTACGGCGTGCAGTACCAAACGTCATTTCAGAATTTGTCATTATGACAATTCTCAAAAACGAGGACGCACGCTGCGTCTCTCTATTTCTGCAGAAACGGCCAAAACAACAGGGGGCTGCCACGCGTCCCACTAACTTCTGCAGCATTAAATGGCATTTAATGTCCTCGTTATTGGGGATTTTTCCCACTACTATAAATAGCAGTAAGTACCCCATTGTGGGACTTTTTACGCCATCTAGCCTTCAAACTTCCCTGTTTTCATACAAGTTTGCTATCTTTGCAGAAACTCTTCCTCTTTCACTTCATCTTCAACCTCATTTCAAACAATGGCATCTGCTTCTACTGCTCCTAGTGCTAACGCACCAACTGAACATGCTAAACCCAAGGTTTTCGTCACTGCCCCGGTAGTAAACTCTACAGGCAAACGAAGGGTTCCTGAACCTTCTGACATCGCCGTTCGCGACGCCTACTCACGCCACTTGATGATCCCGGTTGGATACTCCAACCAGATCTTTGCCATGTCTGGCCCCATGAATCCAAGTATCTCTGAGGCTCTGAAGATCAAGAGCTATTTCCCGATAGTCGAGAAACTCAAGCCAGTCGCATGCGCCAAGAAAGACGCAGAAGACAATGAAGACCCTGCACGCGAAAAAATCGACTTCCGCTTCTTCAACAGAGGTGTTAGGGTCTTCAGGTCTTGCCCTAATCTTACCTCCGATTATGTTGCTTGGCTAACAAAGTTGGAGAAGCACCAAACTTCGACCTGGAAGGATATGGGAATCTTTGACCTAGTGATGCTGTCGAAGACGGGTTTGAACTACTCCCCGGAGATGCTGATTGCTTCACTGTTGTTCTAGGACTACTCCCATTTTACCTTTCATCTTCCATGTGGGATGCTAACCCCCACACTCTTCGATGTGGCCGCTATTACTGGCCTTCGACCCACCGGGGATTACTTCGATCCGGAGGAGATGTCGGAGGACCAAATTGGCTTCTCTGAGACCAAACCAACATACACCACTTTCATCAACCATTATCACGACAGGTCGACAGACGCTGTGTCGGATGTCGAACACATAGCGTTTCTAGCCTTATGGCTAACTCGCTTTGTGTTTTGCTCGAAGTCTCTATAGGTGACCAAAAAGATGGTCACTCTTGCTACTCAACTGCATCACCGCCAAAACATCTGTTTGGCAGAACTGATTCTGGCCAGCCTCTATGATTCGATCAGCAATGGGGCAACTCTTCTGAAACATATCGAGGACAGGGCCAGTTTGCTACTCGCTGGGCCTTTTTGGCTACTCCAACTGTGGCTCAATGCCACTTTCGAATCTTTCTTGCCCAAGAAAGTTCAGATAAATGAACAGGCTCCAGCGATAGCGAATAGACGCATCGAAGGAATCAGGCTGGCTCTGCTGACACCTACGGACGATGGACTGGAGTTTCAACAAACCTTCACCAACTTCGTTCTAATGTTTGCTCGAAGGAAGGAGTTTGTTTCAACTATGGCTCCATTTGCTCAACGGCGGGTGGGGCCAGCATGGTTCACTAGGCCACATCCAAAGGCGTCGAGTGGTCCCAATGTCGATGAGCATACAATACTGTGGGAGGCGTTCCTTACACCAAGGATCATGCCTCTTCGATTCAAGAGTTCTAAGACTCATTTGAGTCTGATTGCCTATCAACCAAATCTGGTATCTCGCCAGTTTGGTATTATCTAAACCCTACCTTCTCCGATTTTCCAAAGAGAGAAGTCCATGCTGTACTTCTGCAATGATTACACAGAAGAAGCGGCCATTAAACATATCGGAAGATATGCTGGTCGAACAATCCTCTCGCTGTTTGACTACCAGCTCAATTTCCTTTGCTCACCATCCTTCGAGGAGTGGTGGAGAAGCTATTATGCTGAGTACTTCTTCAACGAGAAGGACTTCATGGATGAGTTGCAGAAGTCTTTTGTCCTTGTGTTGGACAAAATAAAGAAATGTAAGTCCATTCTCTCACATTACTTTTTGTCTTTCTCTTCGACTGCTAGCCTGTTAACTTTTTCATTTGCTTTCAGTTGTTCGAAATCCTGTAGCCAAGAAGGCTACAGAAGGCCAACAGGGAGGAGGCCCTTCAACAAAACCTCCACCGCCGGCGAAGACTACAGCGCCGGCGAAGACCACAGGCAACCAATAGGGGGAAGGCTCTTCGAAGAGGCCTTCTATATCGGTAACCAGACTTTCTTCATTTTTCTTCTGGCTTTCGATTTTGATTTTCGATGTAATTATTAAATCGAATTCCCATTGGTTTTCTAGGCACCTTCGCCCAAGAAACGGCCAGGACTGGTGGTCGAATCTGGGAGTGATGAAGAAAGTGATTCCCCTCCTGCCCCCTTAAAAAGGCGAAAGTTGACGAAGGATGCTTCTGTTCCTGCTCCTGCTCCTGAAGGTCGAACCGTCAGAATAAAGGTTGCTGTGAGAAAGCCTAGGCCACCTCCAGTGATCATCGAGGAGCCAACTGAGGAGGAACTAAACATTCTTCTTAACAAGCCTGTCAAAAGTGACAATTCCAGCCCTGGGGCTGAAGTTAATCCACAGGTAATCCCTTAGACCTTTTTTATAATTTAGGCATAGATACCCATATTCGATTGTGTCTCTTTCGACATCTGAAGATTTGTCTTCTTTCCCTTTTCAGGACACTACTGAGAGTTCTCCGCCAAGGACCTCAGAAACGCTGGAATCTGCTGAACTTAGCAGGCCTCAGGACAAAGGCTTGGGCAATGACGAAGCCCATACTGAGAATGAGGCCAATGCTGAAACAGTAGAAAAACCAGCGGAGGAGCCTCAAACGGAGGAACCACAGCCAGAAGCGGTTCAGGTGGTGGATCTATCAGAAGAGAATCATGAAGAGAGGGACCAGGGCAATGCTGGCGAAGACAATCAAAATGCTGCCGACGAAGAGAACCAAGGTGGCACTGGCGAAGGACACCAGGGTGACGCTAGCGAAGAGCCACAAAATGACACTGGCGAAGGACCCCAGGGTGATGCTAACGAAGAACCACAAGTCGACGCTGGTACTGCCCCAGTCCGAGTCGAAGAGCAACCAGTCGAGGCACCTCACACTCAAGAACCTCAAACCCAAGACAATACTATTGCAAGGGTTACCTCAACGAAGCACAGGTCGAAAGAGGACTTGGAACTCTTGAAAGAAACTGACCCTGTTAGCTACCTCAATGCCATCATCGAGAGCAAGAGTTCGTCTGACGCAAGTCAGGAAATTCCTACCCTGTCGGGGAAGTCTACTGAAACTTCTCCCCTTGATGATGCTTTGGCGAAGGTTAAGGCCCAGTTCTTCAAGAGGGACTTGATGAAGGCTTTAGAGGGGGACCCCACTGCTCCATCATGCTTGAAAGAGGTCTTGAATGCTGTCGACTTTGAAGCTGTAGCCCCAGAAATCTCAGACTTAATCATGGAGTTACACTCTATGATTGATCAAGTCTCAGCGGATTACAGGCGCCAAAGAGGGTTTAACAGTCAGCTTGAGGTGTTGTATGGCAAAAGCTCCTCTGCGTGGACTGCTGTCTCAGATTCGACTTCTCGAATTGCTGAGTTGTCGAAACAAAAAGCGTCTGCGCAGGAAAAAGTCGAAGCCATTGATCGAGAGAATGCTTCCTTCCGGGCGCAAATCGCAGAAATAGAGGCGAAGATAAACGCCAACACTGTACTCAAGGAGGAACTTCTTTCGACCATCTCAGACACCGAGAGCCAGACTGAGATCAAACAAGGCCTGGAATTTGCTGAGAGGGCCCAAAGCCTCGACGCTCAAATTGCCAAACTAGTGCAGGAAAACTCCTGGTGCAAGAAGAGGTTGCAGCTGCAGCACGCCAAGTACCTTCGACTCAGGAACTCTCTTACCTTTTGATTGATTCTCTTTTGTAACCATCTTCTGTAATCGTTATTCGACAACAATTGCCATCTTGGCTGAAATTAATAAAATTTCTATTTTGGCATTTTTATGGTTAATTTAGACTTGTTCTTTTATTATTTTATTTTTATCTCTTGAAGTATAGGTTTGTATTTTTTCAAATATTTACCATTTACTCTCAAGAGCCTTTTATCTCCACTTAACTCTTCGACTTCATAGGCTCCACCAGAAAAAGTTTGGATAACTCTGAAGGGTCCTTCCCATTTGGGTGACCATTTCCCCATGCTTCGATCCCTTCGATCCATGGGAAGAATTACCTTCCAAACTAGTTCTTCAGGCAAAAATACCTTAGGTTTTACCTTTCTATTATAAGAGTCTTCTACTCTTTTCTTCTGAAGCCTGAGTAGGTCGAGAGCGCGTAATCTCTCTTCGTCTAAATCCACCAGTTCATCTAACATCATGTTCCAATAAACTTCAGAAGGAATATCATAATGCCTCTGAACCCTTGCAGATTGAAGACAAATTTCTGCTGGCAGCACTGCATCATGGCCAAAAGTCAGCCTATATGGTGTTGTACCAGTGGCTTCTTTTGGGGACGTTCGACAAGCCCATAAAATCTGGTCTAACGTCTTATGCCAATTCTTTGGTTTCTTCCCAACATGTTTCTTTATCAAGCCAATCACCACTTTGTTAGCTGCTTCGACTTGACCGTTCGCCTGTGCATAATAAGGCGTGGATGTTAGGAGTTTGAAACCTGTTTCCTGAGCAAATTCCTGCATCTTTCGACCAGTGAAAACTGACCCTTGATCAGTTGTTATTGTCTCAGGAATTCCATACCTAAAGATAATGTTCTTTTGAATAAATTCAATGACATTCTCTTGGTCCACATTGACTAAAGGGACAGCTTCGATCCATTTAGTAAAATAATCAATGCCTACCAATATGTATTTCTGACTCTTTGATGATGCTGGTCGAATCTCTCCAATGAGATCCAACGCCCATCCTCTAAAGGGCTAAGGCTTCACTATCGAGTGAAGTTCGCTTGCTGGTACATGTTGGATGCCTGTATGGACTTGACACTCTTGACAACCCTTGGCGAACTCAACACAATCTTTCAGCATAGTGGGCCAATATAGTCCTTGTCGAAACAACAACCATTTCATCTTATGGCCTGCTTGGTGAGCCCCACATGCCCCAGCATGCGTAGTCGAAAGGGCTATGTATGCTTCAGTTTCACTTAAACATTTTAGCAACACCCCTTCAGGCGTCTTCTTGAATAACTCATTACCCATGAGTACAAAACTCAACGCCCTGTATTTTGTTTTCCGTTCTGTCGAAGCTCCTGGATTTTGAAGATAGTCCACAATGGGTTTCCTCCAATCTTGCTCTGACAAATTATCAATGAACGAAATCTCGAAGTTACTGTGATCAGCATATCCTAGTCTCGTCGATTCCAAGTCTGTTGGTGATAGACAAGTTGCTTTTATCTTCTCTCGAACTTCGATTGCTCTTTGTAATCTCGTTTTTGAAATCTTATACCCAGATGCAATCTGTGCCAAGTCGTTAGCTATTTGATTTTCGACTCTGGGTATGTGTCGAATATTGACCGTTTCAAATCGTTTCAATAAACGATTTGCTATCACAAAGTACATAATGAGATTTTCTCTTATGCATTTATATTCCTTTGTGACTTGCTTAATGACTAACTCTGAGTCTCCCATTATTTCGACTCGAGTTGCCCCCAATTCCAACAATATCTCAAGGCCAGTAATTAGAGCTTCATACTCAGCCTCATTGTTCGAACAAGAACCTGATATTTTGTACTTGAATGTTGTTGGAATTTTATCTGGAGAAATAATCAAGACTCCTACCCCTGTTCCATCTTTATGGCTGGAACCATCGAAGTAGAATTTCCAAGGTTCTATCTCCACATAATTAATATCCTCGACTTGAATTGAGTGGTCGACTATGAAATCTGCAACCACTTGTCCTTTTACTGCCTTAAGAGGCATAAAGGTCAAGGAGTATTCAGTTAATGCTAATGCCCATTTGCCAATTCGACTATGCAAGATAGGTTTCGACAACATATATTTGAAAACATCAAAATGAGACGAAACATAAACATCAACTGGTTTTATATATTGCTTGAGTTTTGTACAAGAAAAATACAGACATAGACACAATTTTTCAACTTCGCTATATCTAGTTTCTGCATCATTCAAAACTCGACTGAGATAGTAAATGGGTCTTTCGACTCCATTCTCATCCTCTTGGGCTAACATACTTCCCAGAGTTTTGTCAGATGCAGCTATGTACAATCTCATACTCCTATTGCTACAAGGAGGCACCAAAATAGGTGGCTTAGTGAGGTACCCTTTGATTTTGTCGAAGGCTTCTTGTTGCTCCTGCCCCCATTCGAACCCCTCTTTATTCAGTCGAAGTAAGGGTGAAAAGGCCTGAGCTTTCCCACTTAGATTAGATATAAACCTCCTTAAGAAGTTTATCTTGCCTAAGAGAGATTGCAATTCCTTCTTATTCGATGGCGCTTTCGCTTCCAGAATTGCCTTCGTCTTGTTCTGGTTGATTTCGATTCCCTTCTTGTGGACAACAAAGCCTAAGAAATCTCCAGCTTTCACACAGAACGCACACTTCAAAGGGTTCATCTTCAGACCATGTTCTCTCATTCTTTCGAATGATTGTTGAAGGTGGTCAATGTGATTCTTCTTGGAAACAGATTTTATAACAATATCATCAATATATACTTGCATAAAAGTGTTAATAAAATCATGGAAGATAGTATTCATTGCTCGCTGGTACGTTGCCCCAGCGTTTTTTAGGCCAAAAGGCATCACTACCCATTCGTAAGTGCCTAAGGCCCCAGGGCATCGAAAAGCTGTTTTCGACACATCCTCTTCAGCAATGAATATTTGATTATATCCTGAATAACCATCGAGCATACTCAGGTATTCATAACCAGCGGCAGAATCAACTAGCATTTCCGCCACATGCATAGGATATTCATCTTTGGGGGTGGCAGCATTCAAATCTCTGAAATCTATGCACACCCTTAATGTGCCATTTTTCTTAATTACTGGCACAATATTTGCAATCCATTCGACATACCTTGTAACACGGATGAATTTGCATTTCAGAAGTCTTTCGACCTCCGTTTTGATCTTCGACAGTATTTCTGGAGTGAAGCGCCTTGGATTTTGCTTGATTGGCTTCTTCCCAGGTTTGATTGGCAACTGAAGTTCTACCAATCCTCTGTCGAGACCAGGCATTTCGTCATAATCCCATGCAAAACAGTCTTTAAACTCTTTCAGCAATTGGATTACTTCCAACCTAAGTTCTGGATCAATTTTGGCGCTGATGTAAGTTGGCCTTTTCTCTGATCCTTCGCCTAAGTTGATTTCTTCTAAAGGGTCTTGCGCTAACATTTTAATGTTGTTCGCCAAGGGATCCTTTTCGAAGCCCAAAGGCTCATCGTCATAGATGGCGTCGAGCCTCTGTTCCTGCATTTCTTCTGGCATGATATCAGGAGGTTTTGGATCGAAATCCTTTCCTGGGCCAACAGCAGATATTTGTTGATCATTGGCCTGTGTGGCCATGTACTTTACTTCGGCTTCGAGAGCCGTTATCATCTTGGTTTCGGCCACATAAGCCGAAATTCGCTTCAAAGATTGTGACTCAGTCATTATCACTGAATTCACTTCCCCAACCAGTTGGTTGGATATCAGTTAACCCACTGAAGTCTATGTGGGACAAGTCTTCTCTGTCCCATTGGAAACCATGCTCAGGATGCAGGTATAGGGAATAAAAGGTGTTTGGCGCTGGCGCCATGTCGAAGTCAGGTGTTGGACATGGCCCTATGTGAGCCAAGTTTTTGTCGAAATCTGCCACACCCAAGTGATTCACTTCGCCAAGGTAGTAGCTTTGATCTGCCTCTATGTTTTCGACCATCCCATCTGGACGCCATAGCAGCAGTCTTTGGTGCATCGATGAAGGCACAGCGCCTACACCATGAATCCATTCACGGCCCAACAAAAGGTTATAGTTAGGTTTGGCCGATATGACCATGAACATCGTTGGTCGAAGGATAGACCCCACTTTGATATCTAGCTGGATCACTCCCATGGTGGTCCCAATGCCGCCCTCATAGTTCGACAGGACCATATTGTGAGGTTTAATGTCCTCATCTCTTTTGCCAATCTTCCTTAGCATAGAGTGAGGGATAATATTGATGGTTGCCCCACAATCGACCAATATTTTATTCACAGTAGTTTCTTCGAGCTTAGCCCTTATGAACAAAGGCTTGAGGTGATTCTTCATCGCCTCTGTAGGTGGCTCGAAGAAGCCATTTTGTTCCTCAGTAGTGCCATTGTCCATGACAAAATAGCACACTGGCCTATGTTTGGCCATTTCTTGTTCCACTTCCCAGTCACTTGCTTCGACTTCTACCTGTCGATTGAATTCCCTGGGCAGCACTGAAACAATATTCACCATTATATCCAAAGTATCATCAGACTCAGCATCGTCTTCGTCTTCGACTTCACTTTGGTTAGGCCAAACTAGCCTGTTGGTAACTGGCTCTCTCTCTAGAGGCTTCCTTTGTTTCCTTTGAGGAACATTCGAACTAGTTTCTGCCTTAGGTTCGTTGGCAGCCTCCCTTTCAGCTTTTCGTCTCCTTTGATATCTCCTCCATTGAGATCGAGACATAGGATTTTTACCCTTGTAGTTGCTGGACACTTGTGTAACCTTAGGTGCAGCAACTTGAGGCTCTTTCTTTTGAGTCAAAGAGGAACCTCTTGGCACATCGAAAGATTGCCATTTCTCCTCACTTGGCCTTTTCCGGCCAGAGGTTTTATACCAAGTGTCTACTGGCACATTTGTTGGAGGCCTAAAAGTCAATGGCCTCTTGTCTTGATTAGAACCCCTTCTGGGATCATGTCGAAGGTCAGCATTCTCCCTTCTCTTATTCGCTGCTCTCACGCCTTGAATGTGCTCAGCAGCTTTTTTATCAAAGATCGAACTGCATCTTGGACACAGCATCACCTCTGATTTCTTCTTCTGGCATCTTTGTAAAAAATCTGCCAAGTTTTCGTTTTCCCGAGGGAAAGCCGTCTTATTAGCCTGCTCTTGCCTTATGGCCTCTTCTGATGCTTTTGGGTCAGAAAGTTCAACCATGTTGATATTCATTGTATCTTTGCTAGCAAGAGTTAACTGCTTCATTTGTATCTCCAGATTCTACGTCTGGCCTTGAACAGTGGCCAAGTGGGAACTGGGCTTTGATCCAGTTTTTTGTGCTTCAGCAGTCTCCGACTTCGGGTTTTCGACCGCTTTCTGGACAGCTTCAATTGTCTTCCTGGATAAATTTCCAGAAAAACTGCCAAAGATTGGCATGTTGATGTGGTCCTTTGAGACTTCGACCATGGTAATTCCTGGCTTCTTCGACTGGATCCTGGTTGCCTCTATCATGTTCACCTCAGAGGGTTCAGCATAGTGGGCTTCAGCCTTCAGTGGATTGGAGTCGATAGCCATGGGGGATTTGTCTGCAAACTTTAATCTCCCTTCCTCAATAGCGTCTTGCACAAGATTCCTGAAAAGAAAACATTGAGAAGTTTTATGGCCCAAAAAATTATGATATTTGCAAAAACCTCTCTTCTTTCTTTGATCAAGAGGAGGCACTTTTACCCCAGGGGGTACTATCATTTGGCCATCTTTAACTAGCAAGTCGAATATTTCGTCACATTTTGTGATGTCAAAACTATAAGTCTTTTTTGGGAACCTATCGTTGGTCCTTTCTGGACCAATGGGATTTTTCCCATTTGAGGGGACTAACAGTTTACAAGAGTATGGTGGCCCTTGTTTCAGTTCTGCTAAATCGACTTCTCCTTCTTCGACAGTTAAAGTATCGTCGAAGGATTCTAGATCTTCGTCATCCATCTCAACGTACGCTATCCTTTCTCTCTTGTGAGTTTTCGTTGCCTTAGCTTTTTCAGCTTTGAGGCGTTCGACCTGTCGAACTCTATCGGCCAGTTGGGCCATGTCTCTTAGGTACTGGGTGTCTAGCTTCTTCCTAATGGAATAATCTAAACCGCCTGCGGCTATTTCGACCAACTCATGTTCTGGCACTTGTGTAAAACATCTCGCCTTGAGCAACCTAAACCTATTTAGATATTCGTCTATAGGTTCAGTGAAACGTCTCTTCACACTGGCCAGTTCTTTCAGGCTTATCTTGGTTTGCCCCATGTAGAATTGTTCATGGAACAATCTTTCCAACTGGGTCCAATGATGGATCGAATTGGGGGGAAGAGTTGTAAACCAAGTAAAAGCGTTCTTGGTTAAAGAACTTGGGAAGTACTTGATCCTTAGGTTTTCGTTATTCGAAATGTCTCCTGCTTCGATCAAATATCTCGCCACATGCTCGACAGTAGATTCTGTCGTGTCCCCAGAGAACTTAGTAAATTTGGGGACTTTGCATCTAGGAGGTAAGTCCGTTTGTAACACGTATTCTGACAATGGAGATGTAAAGTTGGGCCTTCGAAAGCCCATGTTCATCCCATTCTGAGTCATGATCCTTTCGATCATGGTTGCCAGATTGTTTTCCAAACCCATGTTTTGGTATTGGATATGCTGAACCACTTCGTCAGCATTTTGGTTTCTGTTAACTAACCTTACCTCTGGGGCTATTACCCTAGGTTCTTCGACAGGTTGTTCCAATCGTGCCCTAAGGTTTTCTTCGACAGGCTGTTGAGCCTGGTTAATGGTGGTTTCTTCCTCTACAAATATCCCCTGGTTTCCCCTTATTTGCGCCCTTTGAGGCTGTCGAACAGGTGGGGGTACTCCAAAGAAATCAGCCAAGCGCGTCATTTGCGCTGTAACTTGCTGATTCGATTGAGTAGTGTTTTGTATTAGAGGGTTTAGCACCGTACTCAAAGTTTGTGCCAACATTTGCACCATATCATGGTTGCTTTCGTCCATTTGTTGCCTCAAGACTGCTGTCGAGGCATTTGTAAGGCCATGGGCTACTTGGGACGTTCCTCCTAAGAGTTGGGTCCTATTTCTATTCGCCATGCCTACTCCAGAGCCTTGGAGTGGCGAAGAGGCACTCACGAAAGGGTCTGAAAAAGTGGACGCAGCATTCGTCAGGCTTGCCACTTCAGAAGTTGGCATACCATAGAGTGGAATGAATCCTGGGGGAACGAAAGGCCTTGTGCCTAAATTTCCCCTTGGTGGGGGAGTTCCCAAAGGCATCCTGGGGCCTGTTAACGAAGTTATTGGCCCCGTGGTTGTGACCGACACTTCTGGTGTCGAACCAACGTTTGTCGCTTCACTTACGGTCATACTAACCGTTGCTCCCACACTCGTTTGTGGGATTTCGTTATTGTTTGGCGGATTCGCCATCTCTTCCCTTCTTCTGGCGGTATTGTTATCGTTAGTGTATATTCTACCACTTCTCAATAACATACAACTCGAAAAGATGAGATTATTTTCAACAATCAACACACAGTCCCACCGGGTGTGCCAATTTGTTTACCTTGGGTTTTGGTAAACAACCGCTGATCCTCCAAATGGTTACTTATTTGGTTACTCGCAGGATCGATCAGATTGATCCTAGGACATAGGTTGATTTTGAAGTTTGATTGAATTGGATAAGGCTTTAAGTAAATTGGCTTTAAATGAATTGCATAAAGGAAAGACTTGGTAAAATAAACAAGGTTTAAAGTAAAAGGTTCGACAGGAATTTAAAGGAGAAAGCAAATAAATTTCTGGAAAAGTAAATGACTTTAATTGATAAAATTGGTGTTTCACACATACATTTCTCAACAATTCTTTCTCACACGCTGGGTACTCGAATCTATATGAGTGACTTTGTATAGAATTGTGAACACACGCGAGAAACTACATGTCTACTCCTATTTATACTAAAACATCCCAAGTAACCGTCGGGCAGTTACACTGCTTCGAGATCAATCCACTTGGCACGTTCTCCATGCTCGACGCTCTAGATCCTTGCACGTTTGCACGTGGTAACTGCTGGAAACCGTTTTCCCTCCAAACGCTTGAATTTCAAACTGCTCCACTCTGGACCATCGAACAACTTTCGTCAAGAGACATCTTCGACGAGAAACTCCTTCGACGTCGAAGGCAATCAGCCTTCTTCCTTGGAAGAAATCTTCTAAGTACTTTGCCATCTTTCGACGGGCACTTCGACAGACTTAGCCAGTCGAAAGCATCCTTCAGCTTTAATGGCTGACATCAATCAAAACAAAGGTGTCGAATTTAGGAGCCAACACCCTCCCCTAATGATGTAATAGCGTAGTAATTTTACTTTCCGTAATTTATCGCTTTATATAAATGTTAGTAATTAGGGTTTGTATGGAAAGACTAAAACCAACAAATAGAAAACCCTAATTCAAGATAAAAAAATGCATGTAAATCCAACACACTTACACCCTTAGGGTAATTCCACTTTCTTTCCTTACAAAAATGACCATGTTATGCATGTGGGATATCTTAGCAAAAAGCAGTAAAAAAATACAAGATCATAGTCCCTCGATGACGCTACGAATGTTGCCTTACAAATGATCTTAGTCCCTCAAGAGAAATTCTAAGATATCTCACAACATTGCTATCATGGCTATACGATGACCCACGCCCGTCCCTTTACATCCAAAGATAAGGCATCTTACCAATCAATGGTAAGATAAAAATATCAAAGGAAAGGAAGAAATGAACTAAGACTTTTGAGTAGGTAGATTGTTCCTAGTTGGTTGCTAAATTTCAAATCAAACACTATTGCTTATTTTCAAAACAAACACCAACACATTCAAACCACTTTCCAAACATGAAATATTTTCAAAAGCTCAACACTTTGTATACGTTCTTACGAACGAGAACTATTACAAAAGTTTGCCTAAACGAAGGCGCCTTTTCAAAATACATTCAAAACCACCACAAAGAACATTTTCAAACAAAAGCAAGTGATCTAGCAAGCAACTAAGAGCCCATAGATAACTATGGATGAAAAGGGTGCTAACACCTTCCCTTTTCATAATCTACCCCCCGAACTCAAGAAACAAACTCAAAGGTCTTTCCTGTTCTTTTCAGCCTTTCCTTTTGGATAAAAGAAAAGTCGGTGACAACTCTTGCTAACCGCAACATTTGCGATAAAACGCAAAACACCCAAGTTAGTTATCCCACAATATCACAGGTGGTGTCCAACTTGGCGATGAATTCCTGAAAGGTCTGATTTGTGAGTTGGGTCCCATTTTCGCTAACTATTGCTTATGGGATGACGAACCGAGCAAGGGTGTTTCTTTTGTAGAAGTGAAGGATGTTTTGAGCGGTAATTTTGGTTAATGCTTCTGCCTCTATCCATTTGGTGAAGTAGTCGACGGCTAATATCAAATATTTGTTTTCATTTGTACCTACCACAAAAGGACCAAGGAGGTCTAACCCCGCCAGGTGAAGGGCCAGGGAGAAGAGAAGGACATGAGCTCATTTGGGGGAGCCAGGTCCATGTCCCTGTGCCGGTGGCATTTGTCACATTTCTTTACATGCTCTTTTTTGTCGTGCTGCATGGTAGGCCAGTAATACCCCGCTTGTAGAGCTTTTCTGGCGAGGGATCTTCCATACAGATGTTGGATGTTTATACTTTCATGGATCTCGAGCAAGATGTGATCCTCTTTGCTTTGGTCGACACATTTGAGGAGGGGGATGGAAAACCCTCTCATGTAAAGCTTACATTCGACTAAGATATAGGAACAAGCTCTTCGCTTGACCACCGCCGCTTCCTTCGAGTCGATGAGCAACTCTCATCTTGTTAGGTATTTGTGTACATGGGTCATCCAGCAGTCATCATCTCCTATGGTGAATACTCCCAAAGTCGAGGGGGGGGGGGTCTCTGGGTGCTCGGTCGATGAAGAATTACCCGTATCACCGACTTGTTCCCCCCTTTCCTCTTTATGCTCGCTAGTTTGGACATGATGTTTGCCCAAGCGTTATGTTCGCAAGGAACATGTTGTACATCCACATATTTGAATTTATTTTTCCTCTCTTTGACCAGGGCCCAATTTTCAATGAGGTGATTGTTTTTCACCTAATATTCTCCCCAGACCTGGGATGCAATGAGCTAAGAGTCAGTGAAGATTTTGAGGCCGGGAAGGACAATGCAAGGGATACCTCGATTAGGTTTCCTTCTTCATTTTTCAATATAATGCCTGCGCCTCTTCTTGTCGAACTGGAGGCGCCGTTGATGAAAATCATCCATCGCCGTGCCCTGTCCTGGGGTGCGAGCGAGGTCATTTCAGCCACAAAGTCGGCTAGCACTTGAGATTTGAGAGCTTTCCTGCCTTCGTACAGGATGTCAAACTCGAAGAGTTATAAAGACCATTTTAACATTATGTCCTCCATGTTAGGCCTACCAAGCAGCTGCTTTATTGGTTGACCTATTTGGACGAATATGGTATGCGCCAAGAAATAGTGTTTGAGTCTCCCCACCGCAGTGATAAGGGCTAAAGCCACCTTTTAAATTTGCTGATATCTTACTTAGGGGCCCTGCAGGGCCTTGCTCGTAAAGTAGATAGGCCTTTGCCCTTTCGGGGTTTCTCTAATTAGTGTTACGCTTATTGCCTCGAGGGTGACGGCTAGATAAAGATATATAATTTCATCATTCTCTGGTTGAGAAAGGACGGGTGGTTGCGATAGTTCTTGCTTCAAGTGGGTGAGAGCTTGCTCGCATTCGTCCGTCCATTCGAAGGAAGCTTCCTTACGGAAGAGTTTGAAGAGAGGGAGCGTATGCTGGACGGATTTTTCCACGAATCGAGAGAGAGAAGTGAGCATGCCGTTCAGGATTTGAATGGACTTTTTCGAAGTGGGAGTTGGAAACTCAAAAAATTCCCGACATTTGTCGGGGTTTGCCTTTGTTGTACCCCAAAATTTTTCCTCTCATCTTTCTCAAGACATTATTTTAAAGCTTCTCAAACAGTTAAGATACACAAGGGTTGACCAGTCAATTCACCTCCTAAGCCCAAAGGTCTATAATTAGGGTTTTGAGTTTCTCAAGGAAATTTGGATTGTAAATGTCTCAAGTGGCTTCCATGGTTCTCCATAGGTCCTCAATAAGGTTCATGTCAAGTTTCAAATCCTACATCACAAGTTTGCTCAGTCAATGGCTCAGATGATTGAAAATCAACTATATTGATCAAAAAGTCAATTATGGTCAACATACAGTCAAACTTCAAGATTTTTGGTAAACATTAACATTTTTAAGTGATATTCATCATTTTATCAATGGTTGATCATTATTCCCCAAGGAAAGCCCTCAAATCATCAAAAGTCAAGAATTATCAAATTAGGGTTTCCTTAGGAGAAGTCAACTGAATTTTGACCAGGCATAACTTTCACATGCTTCACCAACTTTTCCACAACCAAAGCTCATATTGAAGAAAATTCAATTCTCTACAACTTTGCCTTTTTCTCAAGTCCAAAAAATGCTTCATTTGGAAGATATGAGCTAATACATTATAGGTCATTTTTAAAAGTCAACAAAAGGCACTTTTTTCAAGACAACTTACATCAAGATAATGTCTCCAAACGCAAAAATTATCAACATAGAGGTTGTAGAGGACATCTTGAGCTTTTCAAAAAGTTCAAGATTACCTTCAAAAGTTTAAAATTGAGAAAGTTATGAGTTGCACAAGTTGGGAGATTTTGAAGAAATTCATGAAATGCAAATTGAGCAAAATTGCAATTTTGAACTAGTGGGATTAGTTTTTGATATTCAAACATGTTTATAAGATGTGATAGGACCTCTAAAAGACATTCACACATTCTCATAATTTTTATTGCCTTTATTTGATTTTTTATTCATTTAGAAATGAATAAAATTAAATAAAAATGAAAATAGAGTGTGAAGACTTGGGCCCTTGGGTTTTGCTCTCTTCACAGGCCCATTACAAACTCCAGCAAGCCAACAAGTGTCAAAGTTCGTGCAAATGTGAAAATGGCAAGAATATTGAAAATTTGGAAACATTTAAAGGTGTTTGATATTTGTTTGAATAGAGACTTCATGGTTTGATTCATTACCTTGTATATCAACCTATTTCCTTCCTCTATATATACTGAAGCAAGTCAGAATAAAAAGACCACGCATAGCTGCTCAAAGAAACACTACAAAATTCTCAAAAAATTCTCAAAGCTAGGGCATCCCAAAACTCAGATCTCAAGCCTCTCTCAAGCAAAACAAAGTATCTATTCATCTCTATGAGACTTCCAGGAATTGAACCAGGCGCATAACCAAGCCTTGTCACGTCCAGAACTCTCGCATCCAATCATACCGGTTTTGGTAAAATATTCTAAACCTTATCTCTTAAATCATGCATCGTTGATTGATTTCATGTACTCATGTGTGTTTGTGATGAAGTTTAGAACATTTTTGAATCATTATTGGAGAGGTCTAATGCAGGAATAGCAAGATGCCATTTCTAGGGAAGAACGATAGTAAAGCTTAGATCTGGAGTTTTTAGACATTTTCAGGCCGAACAGAGGGTACAAATGGACTCACAACATTCCATTTAAGGGGATAGGGTTGTTTTAGATCGTTAACTGTTGTTATTTTGCAAGGATGGTTTTCAAGCCAACCGGAGAGTTGACTCTGGTGAGCTGACTCTGGTGGCATATGTGTCATCCTTTTAATGGCCCATTCAAACCAAGCCACACGCGAGTGTTTTTGAATTTCAAACGAGCTAGTTTTATAATATATATATATTCGTTTGTATTTGAAATAATGAATGAGCAGATAGCCCAGTGGCAACGCGTGCGTCTTAAAGGCACACCTCCCCCATGTCCTGGGTTTGATCCAGGCGTGAGGGAGTTTTTATTTTTCTTACATTTTTATTACAGATTCAGCATAAGCAAAGTCCAGCATTCATATGGTGCAACTCCAACTATCCCCTATCATATCTCATCAAGATAGATTTGAAGGCCTCAGACGCGCGTTTCACCATGGACTTCCCAGGATCAACCATGCAGGATCCAGTACAAGGTCCTGGGATCAGTTTTAATTGGGCCTAGTAAAATTCTGGATTATACCCTATTGTACCCCCAAAATTTTCCCTCTCACTTATCAAGAATTTTCTCACAAGATCTCATTGGGCTCAAGACTACACTAGGGTTTGATCAGCTCAAGACACCTCCTTATGCACTGATGACCAAAATTAGGGTTTGAGTTTGCACAAGGATTTTTGAACTATCAATAATTCATATGAATTTCATGGACCATTATGGACCCCCAAGATTACTCATGTCAAGTTTCAAGCCTTGGATCACATTTTTGCCCAGTCAATTGAGCAGTTGACCTAAAAATCAGTTGTATTGGGGAAAAAGTCAACCACGACCAATTTACAGTCAAACTTATTAATTTTTATCCACATCAACATTTTAAACCCATATGTACCATTTTATCAAGTTTGTACCATAATTCCTCAAGAAATTTGATCAAATCTCCAAAAGGGCAAAATGGTCAAAATTAGGGTTTTGACTGAGAAATGGAAATTTCTGATTTTTGACCTAGAAAATGGTCAATTAGTTCAAGGCATGATTTAAAGGTCCAATTGCATCATTTTAACCTAATGACATGATTCAAAATATTGCAAATCCATTGGATTGACAGATGAATTTTGCAGTCAACTGATCAAAAGTCAACTGTATACTGAAAGTCAAACTTTGACTTTTTGTTCAAAATCAAGTGCCAAAGATCACAGTTCTTCAAAACATGTCAAAATAGGAAACTTATTCATCAAGAAATCAAGAAATCAAGATTTCATTTTGAAAAAAATTTCTAAACTTAGAAATTTTTCTAAGTGTTGAAAATTTCTTATTTTTTCATAACTTTGAGCAATTTTTTCATTATGATATAAGATGATTCAAAGGAAACTTCCAACATTAAAGTTGTATATCTCCATGAAATCTACAACTTTTATTCACACAACTTCTTCCAAAAGTTCTTGTATCTCACGTTATAATTTTATGAATACATGCTCATGAACTAAAAAAGACTTAGTGAAATTTTGCCCTAGGTAGGCAGATTTTTTACCTAACTTCATGGCAATATTTCACATAGTTCCAAGGGGAATCTTCAAAATCAATTCAAATATGAGTTGTAGAGAACATTGCAAGCTTTCTAAAATGTCGAAGAACTCCTTGAGATCATTCTTGAGTATGTAGAATCGAAGAGATGAAGTTGGGGTTTTGTCACTTGAATTATAGGTCATTTTCATGATGAACACAAATGCAAATCAATGTTAGGCTGCATAATATTTGCTTTGAAGGCCTCAAACTTGTTTGTCACTCCATAATTAATGGATTAAACAAAATTTTGAGCTATAATCCAAGTGATTTAAGCTTTATCCAATTCACATTGCCATTTTGGGAAGAAAGTTAACAATACCATTCTTGAAAAGCAAGCTTTATGCATAAAGTTCACTCTTGTGCCTCTAACTTGTTCCCTCTGATCACACTTCATCTACAAAGTCAGAAGCAAGTGTGTTTAAAGCAAAACTACTCTATCTTAGCAAGTACACAAGGCATTGAAACTTGTTTTCTAAAAAAATCACATGTTTAGCTTAAAGATGCAAATTCAAATTCTGATCAACAACAAGTCTCCAAACTTGTTGCTTATAAATATAAGCACTATTTGTGAGCTAGAACACGAGTTTGAACATCCTAAAATATATCAAAACTCTCTCAAATCATAAATTGCCCAAAAACTCCATTGTTGCACAGTTTCTGACCTTGAACCCCAAACTCACATTTCCATCGTGCGTTTCTCGGCCTTTTAGTTTCTAAAGCTTCCTTGCATCAAGAGTAACTCATCCCTGTACCTGTTTCACTTCTGTAACACCATTTCCCTGTCTTCCATAACCAAAAACAGAGCATCACAGTTGGACTTCTCTAGACCATTCCAGCCATCCTCAGCTCAAGCCAACCATTGCATTAGCTTCCTAGAGGTCCAAGGAAGCTAACCTGATCATCAGCACTGCCTGAAACAAGCTCAAATCCATTTCACGATTTCCAGTTTTGAGGTATTTTTCTTGAACTTCTATCTCATTACTTAGGCATTGTTAGGCTTGCATTTGTGAAGATAAAATGTACTCCTTATTGCCACGAAGCTGTACATATCCATAGTTTGCATTTACATGGCCTGAGCTTAGAGAATTTTAGAGTTGAAGTTTCTGAAATTTTTAGGGTTCAAATTAGGGCCAGAGAAATTCTCATTTATCTTTGACTTTTAGCTTTAGTTATTTACATGGTTAGATTCGTGAGGAAGAATGCAACAACTTTCATTTTGTAATCTTCCATTTTTGTTGAGAAATGAGGAAGTTACAGGTACACCGGCTGGAGGTTGAAGATGAAGTCATCAGGACTTGATTTGCCTTACATATTTATTGTTTTGTTTATATAAATGGATGTATAGCCACCTCAGTGGTAAAGCGCGCGCCCGTTAACCTTAGGGATCTGGGTTCGAGCCCCAGTGGTACCCTTTTGCCCATTTTTTTTATATTTTTTGATTTTTCTAACATTTTTGCAGGTGCTGGGCCTTTGGGTCTGGCTTTGTTTTTTTCCGCTAGCTAACCCCCTGATTTACTTGTGCACCCCTGACCCAATTTCTCTTACTATTTTCTTTTTATTTATTATTTCTTCTTTAATATTTTTATTTATTATTACTATTATTATTATTATTATTATTATTATTATTCTCATTAAACATGAAAAAATCCAAAAAAAATATTTTATTTACTCTTATTCATTTAATTTTTTTATAAAACAAAAAAATATTAAAAACATTTTCTTTTAACAAATTAATTTCTCTTTTAAATAATTAAATATTTAGACTTAGGTTTGATAATTATTTTATTTTCTTAATTAAAATTAATTTAGAATTTAGTTTTCTTTTAATTATTTAATTTTTTACTTTTTATTATTATTTAACTTAAGACCCTTTTTTTCTTCATAAAAACCCTAAAAAATCTTTTTAATTTAATTTCTTTTCTCAATTAGTTTAAGTTAATTTTATTTTAATTTTAACTAATCATTTATTAATTAGGTTTAGGTTAAACTCTTTTTTATGAAAACCAAACAAAAATCATATCTCTTTCTTTATATTCTTGTATTTATATATTTATTCAATTATTTGTACAAATTCAATTTGGTTGCAATAGACTAATTAGGGTTTAATTTCTTGCAATCCCTATTTACAAATTGTATACCCCCCTCCCCTAAATGATGTAATAGCGTAGTAATTTTAATTCCCGCAATTTATCACTTTGTATGCAAATGCTAGTAATTAGGGTTTGTATGGAAAGAATAAAATCAATCAAATACAAAAACCCTAATTAAGACAAATCAAAGCATGAAAATAATACATTTGCACACAAGCACCCCTAGGGTTACTCCACTTAGTTTCCTTACAAAAGTGGCCATATTACGCATGTGAGGTATCTTAGCAAAAACAAGCAAATACAAGATCATAGTCCCTCGATGACGCTATCTAAGTTGCCTTTCAAATGATCTTAGTCCCTCAAAAATAATGCTAAGATACCTTGCAACATTGCTAATCATGGTTATACGATGACCCACACCCGTCCCATTTACATCCAAAGATAGGGTTGCTTACCAAATCAATGGTAAGACAACAATGTCAAAAGAAAAGAAAAATGAACAAGAAAGACATTTAAGTAGGTAGATTTCTCCCAATTACTTGCTCCATTTCAAAACAAACATCCTTGCTATTTTCAAAACAAACACTTACACTTTCAAACATCTTACAAACTTGAAAACATTTTCAAAAGATCAACATCTTTGTATACATTCTTACAAACGAGAATCATTACAAAGATTGCCTAAACAATGACCTCTTTACAAAATACTTTCAAAAACCACACAAAGCATAATTTCAAACAAAAGCAAGTGATCTAGCATGTAACTAAGATCCCATGGATAACCATGGATGAAAAGGGTGCTAATACCTTCCCTTTTCATAATTTACCCCCGAACTCAAGAAATAATCTTAAAGGTCTTTCCCGTGCTTTTTCACCTTTCCTTTTGGATAAAAGAAAAGTCGGTGGAGACTCTTGCTAACCGCAACATTTGCGATCAAACGTAAAACCCTAAAGTCAATTCTCCCACCGTATCACAGAACTGGCGACTCTGCTGGGGAAAATTCTAAAAGTGGGGTTACCTTAGGGATAGATCACATTTATTTGCTTACAATGTTTGACTTGTTTGCTTTACATTATGGTTCTTTGTTTGGGTTTGAATCCTCTACCTGGATTTGGGATACATTATAGGTAAGTAGCAATACGTTGTGGAAACTGTGCAGGGTATACCGACATGGTCTAATAAATAGCTATGTTAGTGCGACATATTTGTGGGCACCGGTAGCCTTTGAGTTAATAAAAGAGAATACGAGGCCGCTGAGTAATGTCATGAAGCACTAATGAACTTTTAGAACCTTTACTTGACCAACTTGGCCTTTAGGATGTAGTGAGATGACCGACTTTGGTGCAGTCCGAAGTTGGTAGATACTTGATACTACACTCATTGAGGTTTGGTTTCTTGGGATATTTCGATCGCCATTAAAGAGGCTTATTCTGAAACAATGACCAAGGAAACAAACCAATGATATTGAACTCCTTAGAACCCGATTACTATTACTAGGACATGTTTAAGCCAACTAAACTTCAAGAGGGTACTTACCTATAAAATTCCATGCAAGCCAAAACCTAAGGATTTGTTTGTTTTGTTTGTATATGCATACTTGTACATAACATCATGAACATCATGAACATCATATATATCCACTAACCATTTCAAGGATTTTTAGATTCATCTTTGTTCTTGTTTTGTAGGATATGGATTTACTTCGCAGGAAAATTATTCAAGTCAACCTTGTAAGGATCCCTCCCCAACTTAAGGAGCTAGCTTCAAGGATTCTTGAAAACTCTCCATTTACCGAGAGACATGTTCGCCTACTCAACTTGGTCACCTCCAACACAGATGAGGATATGATGAAGGTACTCTTTCAGTTCTTTGATCCTTTATACCATTGCTTCACATTTCCTGACTATTAACTTGTGCCTACTTTGGAAGAATTCTCCCAACTCTTGAGGATTCCCATTCTCATTCAACTACCTTTCAACGGTACGGAAAGAGACCCAAAGCCAAAAGAGATTGCTCAAGCTTTGCACTTGCACTCATCTGATATCACAACTCATTGGGAAATAAGGAGTGGTGTCAAGGGTTTCTTAGCAAAGTTCCTGTTTGAGAAAGCCCAAAGCTGTTGGAATTCCTTGGACTTGCAAGCCTTTGAGTAAATTGTGGCTCTCCTCATCTATGGGGTGGTTTTGTTTCCAAATTCTGACTAACTCATAGATGTCAACACCGTCAAAATCTTCATATCCTGCAACCCGGTGCCTACATTGCTAGGAGATATCCTACACTCTTTTCACACTCACACAATGAGGAAAATAGGTGTCCTTATGTGTTTCACTCCTCTCTTGGCAAGATGGTTTATTTCGCATCTTCCCCAATCTGTATTAAAAAACGAGCAAGGTTCAAGGTGGTCACAAAGGTTGATGACGCTCAAACATTCAGACATTCATTAGTGCTCCCGATCCAAAGAGAATGTTATCATTGTCGACCATTGTGGAGAATTCCCTAATGTCCCTTTACTTGGAATTAGGGGAGGTATCACCTACAACCCATGCTTAGCCTTAAGACAGTTTGGTTACGCCCGAAGGGATGGCCCGCACAAGATGTTGATTCAAGGTTTGGTATTTGACTACGACAACGAAGATCAAGGTCTTCTCCAGAGATTTATTCGAGCTTGGAGGATGTTAAAAAAGGTGGATAGCAAGACTTTTGGGCACAAGAATTCCATCCCTCTTGAGCCTTACCTCAAATGGGTATGAACTCGTGCTAAGAGTCTTATGATGCCTTACCCCTCCATTCTCCCGGTAGTCATTAAGCCTGTTATGGAGGGAGATGTTCCATACACTATCCTACATCCTGATATGCCCACCTCTCTTGAAGACCTACAAAGAGATTGGATACAACTCATGGGGGAGCGAGATACTTTCGAAGCCCAATTGTACGCAAGCGAGAAGAAGGTTTTGGAACTCACTAGGTTACTTCATGAGGAGCAGACTCTCAATGCCTACATTGCACCAAAGAGGATACGTACTACCTTTCTATCTTAGAGTTTCTTGTATTTGTCTTGCCCAAGAAGGCATTGATGTACTCGAGATTTAACCTATTAATATAATGTGTGTTTCCTTTTTGTCTAAAATAAATTTGAATCTTAAAATCCTTGAAAACATTTGCATATGCATTTATCATTCATCATAACATAAGCAGGTCTTTTGCAATAATTCTCCTCATCTCTCTACCATTTATTTCAGTAAGATGGATCTCGAGTAAACAGTGAAGGACCTCTAAGCTCAGAATACACAGTTTCAACAATTGCTCTTGACCCTAGCCAAAGGACAAGAAGAGTTGAATACTTTGCTAGATGAGGAAAAGAAAAAGAAAACAAAGAAGGTAACCGGAGTCCTAAACATGGGAAGAAGATTTCATGGGAAGACAAGAAGGACCTTAGACTTTGCAACAACATCCAGTGAAAGAGACAACCAAGATGAGAAAGGCAAGGAAACAATTGTCCCGTCAGAATCAAAAGAGGAAGAGAAAGAAGAAGACTATTCTGAAGAACAATACCCTCCAGCGGATGACAAGTAAAAACATCTCGAAGAGCGGTTGAGTGCGATGGAAATCCAAAAAGTGCCTGGTTTGGACTTTGAGGAATTGGGGTTAGTATCAGGGATTATCATTCCTCCGAAATTCAAAGCACCTGTGTTCGCCAAGTATGACGGAGTCTCATGTCCAAAAATGCATCTCTGATCCTATGTAAGGAAAATCCAGCCCCATACCGCTGACAAAGACTTATGGGTACACTTCTTCCAAGACAGTTTGTCTGGAACTCAACTTGACTGGTTTTACCAACTAGAAAGAACCAACATTCACAATTGGGAAGATCTTGCTGCAGCCTTCTACAAACAATACCAATACAATATTGATCTGGCGCCTACCCGTACTCAACTCCAGAGTATGGCCATGGTTTCCAATGAAGGTTTCAAGGACTATGTGCAAAAATGGAGAGATTTAGCCGAGAGAGTTCAACCCCCTCTATCTGAGAGAGAATTGGTAGACATGTTCTTGGGCACCTTGTCTGGTCCCTTCTTCAATCATTTAATTGGAAGTTCATTTGCAGGTTTTACTAAACTAATATTGACCGGAGAAAGGGTAGAAGACGGTATAAAGAGTGGGAAGATTCAAAAAGATACATCCTCCTCTACTGCCATAAGGAAGTCATTTATAGGAAAGAAAGAAGTGGTTGATGTTTACCCTCAGAGAAATCAAGATAGGGCCGAACGCCGACTAATGGTGGGGGCTGTGATGATCCCTAAACCTGCGCCTGATCAACAAAGAAACAATTAATTGAGGATGGAAAGACCGGTCAGGCAGTTCACCTTAATTAACATGACCCCATCTCAGGTATTACTGTATCTACTAAGATCCAATTTAGTGACCTTGAAAGAAGCTCTAAAGAACCCTAACACAACATCTCCTCACTATCATCCCAATGCCCGTTGCGCATATCACTCTGAAAGTCCCGGCCATGACACTAATAACTGTCGAGCTCTAAAGAACAAGATAAAAGATCTCATTAAAGCAAAAGAGATTGAATTCGATGCGCCCAAAAAGCCAAATGTCATTTCTGCCCCTATGCCCAGACATGGCCATAATACCAATGCCATTGAAGAGGAAATGTTTGTTACTTCAGTTGATGAACTTATGACCCCACTCCTGACTATTAAAGTGAACTTGTTGAATTTCGGTGTGTTCCCGACCTGTGATGAAGTTTGCCATTTTTGTTTGTCCTCACTAACCAGTTGTCCTTTGTTGAAAGCAGGCGTTCAACGCCTAATAGATAACAAAGAAATTTTATTCGAAAAGACTTCTGTTCCACCTATTCCTTTTGAAGATGTTTCTATCATTATCATTTCCGCAAATTCTTCCAGGGTATCCACCAAAAGACCCGTTAGAATTACATCAGTTCCGAAAGCAACTCCTTTAATAATTACAATGCATGGACCAGTCCCATATTCGTCAGACAAAACCATGCCATGGAATTATGGAGGGGATGTCTACTACCATGGTATCAAGCAGGACTTGCCAGCCGCCAAAGATTCAAGCTCCGAGAAAGTCAACTCCGACATCAGTAATATTGCAGGAACTAGCAAGATTACCCGAAGCGGAAGGATATTTTCTCCAGAAATTGCTCCCCCAAAAGAAGTTTCTGGACCCGTAATCATTCCTGTTGTTACTCCTCCAAAAGTTATTCCCGGTCCTACAATCATCTCAGCCAATACTCTAACTGATAAAGCTGTTACAACCCCTGTTATCACTCCTACTGACATTACTACTACCGAGTTAACCGAGACTCGAGGTAAAAGTATTCTGATTGAACCTGTCTAGACGAAGGCTCAGTCATTGGCTATCCCAGAGACCTTGCGGAAAGAGATGGAGGAAATTTTCATAAAAAGAAGCGACTACGATATAGTTGAACAACTGGGGAAAACTCCCTCTAAAATTTCCATGTTGGCATTACTACTATGTTTCGAGGCACATGCAAAAGCCTTGGTAAAATTCCTGAAAACTATCCATGTACCCCAAGAGACACCTGCCGATCAGTTTCAAGACTGCGTAGCCAGCCTAACTGCAGATAATGGTCTAGGTTTTTTAGATGCTGATTTAACGCCTAGGGGAAGGAAGCATAATGAGGCATTGCATGTCTCAGTTGAATGTAGGGGCACAACCCTGGCTCATGTTTTGGTAGACACTGGCTCATATCTGAATGTATTGCCTAAAAAAGCTCTTGATATTCTTGACTGTGAGGGATTGACATTGAAACCAAGTAACATAGTAGTAAGGGCTTTTGACGGCTCAAAGAGGATGGTACATGGGGAGGTAGACATTCCCATAAAAGTTGGAACACAAACTTTTGATTCAACTTTTTACATAATGGATATTCGTCCCTCATATTCCTGCTTACTAGGCCGACCATGGATTCACAATGCGAGTGCTGTCACTTATACGTTGCACCAAATGCTGAAATATCCTATTCAAGGGAAGATTATCACCTGGAGAAGAGGATTACATGATCAACCATCTCAATTCCTTCAGATATATGGAATTAGATGGTGAATTTATTGAAACTCCATTTCAACACTTTGAAGAAGTCCCGCAAGATGTGGCAGTAACCAAGGTTATTCCCAAGATCACAAGGCCTCCGCTCCGGATGTCATCTCTGAAGGATGCCAAAGCAGTGGTAGAAGAGGGTGGGTGCACTATCTGGGGACAACACCTTGATATCCCATATAAGTCTGACAAGTTTGGCCTGAGTTTCACTTCAAGTGCTCAGAAGGTTGTACGCCGTGCTCGCTCCGGAGGACCACCCCTGAAGATCAGCAACCGCGAGGTCAACACCGTAGAAGATGATGAAGATAACTGTGACTTGGAGGACTGGATATTCCCAACTGTCAATGGATGGCTCAGCAACTGGGATGCTAGAGATTTTGTCCCGATGACTTTTATCCCATAATAATTTGTCTTTACATTTTGTTGGATCTGTAATATTAAAACAATTTGCACTCTTAAAACCTTATGTCTTACCCGAGGCACAATGGTCCATTTGTAAGGGTTATTATCTCATTTTCATATGACATCAATGAATCATGGACGTTTTCTCATACAAACTTTTGTGCTCATTGTTTTTCTTTTTACATTTTTTATTTTCTTCAAGGATAGCTATACCCTTACACACACCCACACTCACATTGAAGGTATACATCCATTCGCAATCCCATGGGTAACGATACTGCTATGGTCTTTTGTAACTCTGAGAATCTAATCTACCAAGCCGAATACGAAGGTAAGGAAGATTGTGAAGTACCAGGGGAACTTGCCAGACTACTACAACAAGAAGAGAGAACCATTCAGCCTCATGAGGAACCCGTGGATACAATCAACTTAGGTACCAAAGAAGATAAAAAAGAGGTTAAGATGGGTGCCGATCTGGAGCCCAGTATCAAGGAGCGTCTGATTCAGTTGTTACACGATTATGTCAAAGTCTTTGCCTGGTCGTATGAAGACATGCCAGGACTTGATGCAGATATTGTGGTACATCGTCTGCCTACAAGAGAGGATTGTCCACCGATAAAGAAAAAGGTTCGCCGCATGAGGCCTGATATGTCAGAAAAGATTAAAGCAGAAGTCATGAAGCAATTCAACACTGGATTCTTGGCTGCCACCTCTTATCCCCAATGGGTTGCCAATGTTGTTCCCGTGCCCAAAAAGGACAGCAAAGTACGAATGTGTGTGGACTACCGAGATTTGAATAGGGCAAGCCCTAAGGATGATTTTCCGCTCCCCCACATTGATATTATAGTTGACAATGAGGCACAACACAAAGTGTTTTCCTTCATGGACGATTTCTCAGGTTACAACCAAATCAAAATGGCGCCTGGGGACATGGAGGAAACAAGGTTTGTCACGTAGTGGGGCACTTTCTGCTATAAGGTGATGCCATTCAGACTAAGGAATGTTGGGGAAACCTATCAGTGTGCCATGATAGCTCTATTTCACGACATGATACATCACAAAATAGAGGTCTATGAGGACGACATGATAGCCAGATCTCAAACAGAAGAAGAACATCTTGATCACTTACAAAAACTGTTTGAGAGACTGAAGAAGTACAAGCTGAGGTTGAATCCAAACAAATGCACATTTGGGGTAAGGTCCGGTAAACTCCTAGGCTTTATCGTCAGCAACAAAGGTATCGAGGTCGATCCTGCCTAAGTTAAAGCAATACAAGAGATGCTTGCTCCTCGTACTAAGAAGGAAGTCAGAGGGTTCTTGGGACGTTTGAACTACATTGCCAGATTCATCTCTCACCTATACGCTACTTGCGAACCAATTTTCAAATTATTTAAGAAAGATCAAGTAGTCAAATGGAATGAAGATTGCCAAGTTGCTTTTGACAAAATCAAAGAATACCTACAAGAGCCTCCTGTGTTGATGCCATCAGTCGAGGGAAGACCATTGATCATGTATCTGACTGTTTTAGAAAACTCAATGGGGTGTGTATTGGGGCAGCATGACAAGTCTTGCCGAAAAGAGCATGTTATTTATCACCTGAGCAAAAAGTTTACCGACTGTGAAACCAGATATTCACTGATCGAGAAAACTTGCTGCGCTCTGGCATGAGCTGCTCGCCGACTAAGATAATATATGCTAACTCATACAACTTTGTTGATATCTAAAATGGATCCGATAAAATACATCTTCGAGAAGCCTGCTCTTTCTGGGAGAATAGCGAGATGGCAGATGATCCTGACAAAATATGACATACAATATACTACCCAGAAAGAAATAAAGGGAAGTGTATTAGCTGATCACCTTGCTCACCAAGCTGTAGAAGACTACCAATCTATGAAGTTTGAACTTCCGGATGAAGACATCATGACAATAAATAACTGTGAAGAATTTAGGACATATGACGGACCTGAACAAGGATCCCGATGGACCCTGTTCTTTGATGGGACATCCAATGCACTTGGAAATGGTATCGACGCTATACTCATATCTCCAGAAGGGTGTCATACTCCCTTTACCGCAAGACTCTGCTTCAATTGTACAAACAACATGGCGGAATATGAAGCATGCATCTTTGGTCTCAGAGCTGCCATAGACCTAGGGATCAAATCTTTTAGTGTATTCGGAGATTCAGCTTTGGTTATCAGTCAGATCAAAGGGGAATGGGACACCAAACACCCTAACCTTATCCCTTATAAAGAACATGTTTTGACATTGCTACCACATTTTGAGAAGATTACCTTCGAGCATTTCCAGCGAGAAGAAAATCAGCTAGCAGACGCTCTAGCCACAATGTCATCTATGTTTAAACTTAATTGGGATAACGAGGCTCCCCAGATCACCATTGAACAAATGGAGGAACCAGCACACTGTCACGAGATTAATATTGAAGAAGTAGTGGACCAGCCTTGGTTTCATGAAGTCAAGAAGTATCTCGAGGCTCAAGAATATCCAGAAGGAGCTTTAATCAATGATAAGAAGTTCTTAAGGAGATTCTCTGCTAAATGTTTCCTTAGTAACGACATCCTGTACAAACGCAATCATGACTCTGTTACTTCGATGCGTAGACAAGGTTGAAGCAGACAGGATCATGGTTGAGTTGCATGAAGGCACTTTTCGCACCCATTCCAGTGGGCATACGATGGTAAAAAAAATCCTACGGACAGGCTATTACTGGTCTACCATGGAAGCAAATTTCTATCAACACTCTTGAACCTGCCATAAATGCCAGATTTATGCTGACAAGGTGCACGTACCTCCGATTCCTCTGAATGTCTTGACAGCTCCTTGGCCCTTTGTGTAACGCCTGATATTTAATTATTTATTTAATTAATTATTTTTGAATATATTTTTTATTATTGTTAATTTAAATTTTTATCGTCGAAGTCGGAATTATTTTATTAAGTCGGAATAATAATTTATCGAATTTAATTTGGTGGGATTAAGTTAAAGTGTTATTTTATTATTAAGCTTAAATGTAACATAGGGCTCAATAGGTGGTGGTGTGTAGTAATTAGAGGGGTATGTCTTTTTTAGGCTCATTTGAGTTTTAAGATTAAATATAATATACCTTTTATATTAGAATAGAAGTAGAGAAGATTAGAAGGAGAGTTTTGTATCAGGAAAAAGAAAACAAGAGGAAAATAGGGTTTGTGAGGGGAGGAGAAGAAAAAGAGGAAAATTGTTTCTAGTGCCAAAATTCCCCAAAATTTGGTTGAAGTTTCTTAGAGATGCTCCTAGTCCGAGGTAAGGGTGGCGTTTTGACTCTATAATAAGGTGTATTATTAATAGTATGTGAATTTGGGTTATGAAATTTATTTCTTAATTGTGTTGAAGTTGGTGTATTGATGAAATTGAGAGATGATTTAGGACCCAATATATTTAGGTAATACATATAATCAAGTTCCTTAATATTTTTTCTTTACAAAACCCATTCTAATTTCAATACTATAGCGTAACAGTAGTGGATAGGGAATAGTGTTAGAATAAATGTTTGCAATGCTGTAATGGAAATTAGAGGTAGTATATAGTGGCATGTGTTTCATTGTTGTACCGCATGGAAAGTAGTATATGCTGGCTTTTGTTTCATACCGTACCGCATGAGGAGTAACACAGGAGGAGTACTTTGCTTCAATACTGTGTTGCATAATAAGTGGCATGTTGGAAGCATTTGTTTTACGTTACTGTAGCGATTTTTCTTTTAAGTAGCAATTAGAGGCACTTGACACAAAGTGAAGTAGCATTAGGAAGTGGTGTTTTAAAAATAATAGGTGACTTAGAGTAACGCATAGAAATAATGTAGTATTTTAAAAGCACTTATTTTGAATATATAGTGAGAAAGTGAAGTAGTATTTAGGACTATGGTTTTGCTACTGTAGAATGTAATTTAGAAGTAACATCCAAAGAGCATTTGTTTACAATACAGTGGTGTAAGAAAATGGTAATAATGAATGAAGTAGTACGTAGAAAGGAGTATAGGCTATTGTTACTTTAGCGAAGGAATGATTTAACATCTTATGGTATTGCCCTACTTGTTTGCTGTGGCTATATAAATATATATATATATATATATATATATATATATATATATATATATATATATATATATATATATATATATATATATATATATATATATATATATATATATATATATATATATATATATATATATATATATATATATATATATATATATATATATATATATATAAAGTAGTATTTTAAAGGAATTTGTCTTGCCTTTTGTAGCGCAAGGAACAAGTAGTATTAGGAAGATTGTTTTACTTACTGTAGCGATTTAGTGTAGTAGCATCTAATGACACATGTTTTTCTTGCTATAACATGCGATGATGTAGCCTGGAAAGGTAGTTAGTTTGGCTACTATAGCGCAAGTAATAAATAATTAGTACTTAGATGCTACTACACTAAATCGCTACAAAATACTGTTAGCATAAATGTTGTGGCCACTACTCTGATACAAATAATAAATTTTTTACCAATAATTAATTAACCGGTTTTAGTCGAAATAGTCCGAATAATTATGCGGTTTATTATTAGTAATTTTTGGTTGATCCGTTGGATGGTGTTTTGTTGAAAAATGTGAATTAACAGGTAATTTTATTGCCTCTATTTATGGGCAAAATATTAAGTTGCAGGCTTATGGACAACGTTGAATTAAGTTGAATTATTGATGTTGCTGTTGATATTACGTTCATGTCGTTAATGCATACATAGCATATCATGTTGGAGCTGATGCTCGTCAAGTTGGCCTGGATTGGCAAATATAAAGTTGCAGGCTTATGCCTTGTTGATGCCTCTATTTATTGGGAGATTTCTAAGGTTGGAGTTCTGCTTCATTGGTACCACATGCATGTTGTTGTACCCCAAAATTTGCCCTCCCATATTCTTCAAGATTTGCCAAGATCAAGCTTCTAAATCTCTCAAGGGTTGCACAATCCAAATGCCTCCTAACACAGTCAAAATTAGGGTTTTGGTTCTGGCAAAGTAATTGAGGTTTTCAAGGGTCCAATCAAGTCCCACATGCCTACATACATTTCCAAGCATCCATATGCCAAGTTTCAAGACTCACAACATCAAATTGCACAGTCAAAAACCCTAATTGCTCTACAGTCAACTGCAGGGGCAAAATGGTCATTTGACAGTCAAAAGTCAAAATTTTTGGTCAACATCTTGTTTTGAAGCCACAAACATCATTTGATCAATTCTGGATCATGATTCTCAAAGCATGGCTCAAAAAGTCTCAAGATGCAAAAGTTTCTATTTCTGGACAACTGAAAAAGTCAACTGCAATTTGACCAGAGCATAACTTCCTCATGGTTTATCAGAAAAATTCCATTCAAAGCTCATTTTGAAGAGAAGTACATTTCCTACAACTCATCTTCACACTTCAAGTCCAAGAAATTCTCTCACAAAAAGTTATCAATTTCAACATTATAGGTCATTTTCAAAAGTCAACAAAAAGGCACTTTAAGTCAAAGACCATAACTTGAGATTGGTAAATCAAAATGACATGGGACCAAAGACATTGGTTAGAGGACTTCAATTAATTTCCAAAATGTCCAAGAACATGATCAAAGCTTAAAAATTGAGCAAGATATGCCTTGTAGAAGTTGGGAAATATTTGGGAATTTTGAAAAGTCAACTTTGCACAAAAGGCTTCAAAAATGCTAATGGGCCTCAATTTCTTCCATGAATCATTACCCAAAGGCTATGCACGACCCATTAAGCTAAAAGGGAGTTATTTTCTTATTTTTAATTAATTAGTTGAATTTTTAATCTTATTAATTCATTTAATTAAATTTAATTATGAGAAAAATACTAAACAATGGTTTTAAATCTTTTTGTGCAACATATTCTTCCATTTATGAACCAAATATCTCGTGTACTACCTCAAGGGAACAAAATATTCCATAATTGGCATGAAAAAAAGATTGGAAAAGATTTGACAAAATCAAATATTCAAAAACATGAATGCATGGATTATGGGCTGGTTTTCTTAACCTAATTCACTCACTTACTTATGCACAAGTGAAACCTATTCCATTGGACACAGGAGGCTGCGCAGAAAACCAATAACAAACTTGCAATTTTGGCCTAAAAACCTTGAAACTGTTTTCATACCTAGAAGGCGTTTCAAAGCTTCAAAAGAATTTCAATACGTTGCCAAGACATCCAGGAGGCGATTACAATCAAAACCAGCTCTCCATACCTAAAGAATTGGTAGAACGACATCATACTTTTCATGAAATTATCCATTATCGTGTTTTAATTTTTAAGCATTGTTCATGTGTTTTGTTGATTGATTCTTACTCACAATGATGTTCTGAAACTAATAGCACCATTTAATTGAACTAATGACGCCTATATCAAAATATGCCATTAACATCTTCTAGGGTTTCAGAAGCTTGGAATTAGGGGTTTACATATATGAAAAAATCAGGCCATGAAACCTATGCCAATGGACTCGTGACCTCCAAACGAGACTAACTCACTACTCGCGCCCTTTTTATGTTTGCCTATATCCTATTCGCTATTTTTTCAGGTTGAATTTAGTGGGGGTTTAAAACCCCCGCTATTTGCTTTCATTTACAGGAAAAAAGGAAGAAGACGCTGAGTTGTTGGAACGTGATTGGATGGTTTGAATGATTGGCGCGTTTTTAATTGTTCAGCATAATACTCTTTTTTTCACATATATTGTTCATGTTCTATAATGTTAACAAAGAAACGCGTTGGTTCAGATGGTTGTTGAGTTGTCATGCAGGCACTGGGACCTGGGTTCGATTCCCAGGTCCTCCCCAAACGTTTAATATTTTTGTCTTAAGACGTTCATGTGCAGCGCCTCTCCCAGGGTTCATCATACAACCCCACCTCCTAGCTTGCCACGCGCCCAGAAGCTCCAATCTGAAGGCCACCAAAGAGGCTCACCATGTACCTCAGTCAACCATTCCACATGCACGCGCCAGAAAGTCAAAAAGGGCCTGGATTGCAGTGGGCCAAATTGCTCAATAAACCTCCAAATTGGGTCTGAATACCCCCATGCTTTGCACATTTTTTACTTGATTTTTTTTCTTAATTCTTTTAGTTGTTTTTAATTATTTTCTTTAATCTACCAAAAATAATTTTCATAATAAACTAAAAATACAAAAAAAATCAAAAACATGTTTATTGTTATTAACATTTAATTCATTATTATATTTTTGTAAACAAATTTTAAATAATTAATTTAGATTAATTTAGGTTTTAAAATTGTAATGTTTTTCTTAACTAACTAAAATATGTAGAAATTAGTTTTTTTTAACTTTTTCATCCCTCATCATTATTATTATTTAATATTTTTGTAAATACATTTGTAAATAATTAATTTAGTAAATTAGGTTTTAAAACTTTAATATCTTTCATTAATAATTAAAAATAACTTAGAATTAGGTTTTCTTTTATTTTAATTAATTTTCTTTATTCTCATTAAATACCAAAAACATAAAAAATATTCCTTTTCTTTTTATTAAATAACTAATTAATTTTTAATTTCAATTTAATTTCAAAAGGGTCCAACGCCCTCGAACATTCGATTCTAATTTCTCGTCGCGCATTCATTCTTATTTATTTTCTTTCAAATATTATGTAATTGCTCAAGCCTTGTAATAGTAACTAGGAATTTATTTATTTTCCGCATTTTTTTACCAAACGGGTCTTTGTTAATTTGGCGATGTATAGACCCGCGCCTTGTAATAGCGTAGGACTTTACTTTCCGCACTTTAATTTCCGCACTTTTAAACTGCTAATTGCATGAAAGAATGTATGGCCAAAAATAAAAACAACGCGTAGCTCACGATACAATGACAAGATAATATTAACATGAAAATAACACACCAATTCACACACCACTCTTAGGGTACGTCTCACTGTTGCCTTGCCCTCGAAACGTGGTCGTCGAGTATAGGACGTTTTAGTAAGTCCTTATGTCCATGACCCATGGCATAAGGGTAGTTTCTTAGGTGTCCTACTGTTGCTCTGGTGACCACACTGTCCCTACAAACGAATTGACCCGAACACCTCCAACGGTGGTGCTACCTACCTCTCAATGGTGGGATGGCACTACCTTAAGGACATTTACACAGCCTAATTCCTTAGGGTAGGTAGATGACTCATAGATACTTGCTCTAATTCAAAACAAATCAAAACTCTTTTCACACTGACACTTTTCAAAAAGCTTTCAAAACAATTTTTCAAACACTCTTGAGGGCTGATACAAGAGTCGATCTGAAATCTTTAAACGAAACTTTTTCAAACCCACTCACACTTTGAAAAGCAAACACTTTTGAAAACACAATGAGCAAGTATCTAAGAGCCCATGGATAACCATGGATAGAAAGGGTGCTAACACCTTCCCTTTCTATAAATCTACCTCCCGAACCGAGAAACTATCTCATAAGGAATTTTGCTGTGCTTTTGTCCTGTCCATGTTGGAGAAAATAAAAGACGGTGGCGACTCTTGCTTACCGCGACATTTCGCGAAACCAGCGTTAAACAATCGGTTCCAGATCTACCGATCACAGAACTGGCGACTCTGCTGGGGAATTATCTTAAAGTGAGGTGTACCTTAGGACTAAGATCACTTGTGTTTTCAATTGTCTGAATTGTTTGCTTTAAATTGTGGGCCTGTCTTGGGAGTTCTATAGATCCTAATCCGGATCTGGGGATACCTTCTTAGAAATTAGCAACAAGGCTGTGAGGGAACTGTGCGAGGTATACCGACATGGTTGAAGCAGTCTGCTACGTTGATGTGGCACTTTGGTGTGTACCGGTAACCCTTGAGTTCAGTCAAGGAGAGTACGGGGCCTCCGCGTGGTGTCGTGAAGCATCAACTGACCTTAGGAACCTTAATTGAACCATCTTGGCCTCTTTAGGGTAGTGAGATAACTGACTTTGGTGCAGTCCGAGGTTGGTTGATACTCGATACTACACTCAATTGAGGGTTGTTTTCTTGGAATATTTCGGTCGTCAGTTCAGTGGCTAAATCGAAACGATGAACAATGAAAACAATCCAATGATATTGGGACCCTTAGAACCCGGTTACTTCTGATAGGACAGGTTGAGCCCACCAACTTCAAGAGGGTAATACCCAAACCCCATGCTGGCTTAAACTCTAAGGGCTTGTCTTGTGTGATTTGTGTGCCTTATCATGTTTGCTTCTTGTGAATATTTGTGGTGTGTTCAATCATAGCATCATGACATCATACAGCATCATATGCATTCACTAACCATTTCAGGGGTTCGAATCTTCATCTTTGTTCTTGTTTTGTAGGACATGGAAATTGTCCGCAGAAAGACAATTCAGATCAGCCTTGTAAGGACCCTTCCTCAGCTTAAGGAGCTTATATCCAGGATTCCCGAGAACTCTTCATTCAGTGAAAGACATGGAAGACTCATCAGCTTGGTCAACACCAACATCGAGGAAGATATGATAAAGGTTCTCTTCCAATTCTTTGACCCTTTGCATCACTGTTTTACTTTCCTGGATTATCAGCTGGTGCCTACATTGGAAGAGTTTTCCCGGCTTCTGAAGATCCCTATCCTTGATCAACTACCCTACAACGGTACGGAAAAGGAACCCAAACTCGAAGAGATTGCTAAAGCACTACGCCTACAACCATCTGACCTCAAGGGACATTGGGATGTCAGAAGTGGTATCAAAGGGTTCTTAGCCAGGTTTCTGTTTGAGAAGGCCCAAGAATGTTGGAACTCCCTTGACCTACAAGCTTTTGAAGAAGTTTTGGCCCTCCTTGTCTATGGTTTGGTGTTGTTCCCTAATCCCGATCAGCTTATAGATATCAGTGCTGTCCAGATCTTCATGTCCAGGAATCCTATACCTATGTTGCTTAGGGACATCCTTCACTCATGTTACACTCGAACCATGAGAAAAAGAGGTGTTCTTATGTGCTGCACTCCTCTCCTAGGAAGGTGGTTTATTTCGCACCTTCCACAATCAGTCTTGAAGAATGAGCGGGGTTTGAGATGGTCACAACGATTGATGACTCTTACACATGCTGTTATACATTGGTGCTCTCGGTCCAGAGAGGATGTCACTATCATTGATCGTTGCGGGGAGTACCCTAATGTTCCTTTACTTGGAATCAGAGGAGGTATTACTTATAACCCGTGTCTGGCTTGGAGACAGTTTGGTTATGCTCGGAGGGACGACCCTCATGACATGTTAATTCCTGACATAGTTTTTGACTCCGACAACGATGCCCAAGGACTTCGCCAGAGATTTATCAGAGCTTGGAGGATGCCCAACAAGATAGACAGCAAGACACTGGGGCACAGGAACTCCATCCCGTTGGAACCTTATCTCAAGTGGGTACGCGCCCGCTCCCAGAAGTTAGTAACGCCATATCCTCATGTTCTCCCGGTGATCAAAGAGCCAGTATTGGAAGGAGAGGTGTCCTACACCATTTAACATCCTGACATGCCCACATCCTGGGAAGAAATGCAGAAGAGTTGGATCCAGCTTAAGGAAGAACGGAATTCTCTCGAGTCCAGTCTACATGCTAGTGAAAAGAAGGTCTTGGAGCTCACCCGCCTACTGCACGAGGAAAAGACTCTCAACACCTACATTGCTCCAAAGAGGATGCGTAGTGTCTTCTGGGATTGATTCACTTTTGTAATGTTTTGCCCATGAGGCTTTGATGTACCAAACAATTATTTTCTTAACGATAACGTGTGTTCCTTTTTGTCTACAACAAATTTAAACTTTCGAACCCTTGAAAGCATTGCATAGACACATATCATGCATCATGTGCATAACAGTTACTCTTCTTTTCAGGTTGCTTACTGTTCTTCGCTGTTTATTTCAGCATCATGAACCCTGAATCATCTACCGAGCAGTCTATCAAGGCCTTTCAGGCGCAAAACGCCCAATTTCAAGAGCTGATCATGGGTTTGGCCCAAGGTCAAGAGGAGCTGAAGGCTCTGCTGGTTAAGAAGAAGAAGAAGAAGAGAACTGTTCTATTCAACACGGGCCGGAGGTTTGGTAACACACTGCAGAATGAGGAAGCTGGTTCTTCTGTAGGCAAAGGCAGTCCCCAGGGGGGAAGGGCTCCAAGTCCGGTGGTCTCTGACAACGAGACTGATTTTAATGAGGAACAGTATCCTCCAGCTGAAGACAGATACAAGCAGTTGGAAGACCGTCTGAATGCCATGGAAATTCAACAAGTGCCTGGTTTGGATTTCGGAGACTTGGGTTTATCTTCTGGTGTGATCATCCCGCACAAGTTTAAAGCACCATCTTTCACAAAGTATGACGGGGCGTCCTGCCCTACATCTCAGATCTTATGTGCGGAAGATTCAGCCGTATACTGTGGACAAGAACTTGTGGATCCACTTCTTCCAGGAGAGTCTTTCAGGGACTCATCTCGAATGGTTCTATCAGCTGGATGGAACCAAGGTTCGTAACTGGGAGGAGTTGGCTACTGCTTTTTACAAGCAGTATCAATATAATGCCGACCTCGCTCCTACACGTACCCAACTCCAGGGTATGTCGCTAGGATCGAGAGAAGGTTTTAAAGAGTATGCGCAGAAGTGGAGGGACCTGGATGGCAGGGTGCAGCCACCATTAACTGACCGTGAATTGGTAGATATGTTCTTGGGGACCCTATCTGGGCCGTTCTTTAATCATCTCATCGGTAATTCATCTGTAGGGTTCACAGACCTCATTCTGACTGGGGAAAGGATATAGGCTGGTATGAAGTCAGGAAAGATTCAGAAGGGTGCGTCCTCGAGTTCTGAGAAGAAACCTTTTAAGAAGGAGGCCAGTGCTGTGTATGGGCCTAGGAGGCAAGACAAACCAGAGCGCCGCCAAACTGTCAACGCGGTGGTGATTGCTAAGCCTGCTGCCGCTCCTCGACAACCCAACCAACCAAGGGGTGAGAGACCCAGAAGAGAATTCACTCGGCTGAGTATGACCTTATCACAGATTTTGCCACAATTGCTATCAACCAACTTGGTGACCGTCAGAGAGGCTCCGAAGGTTGTGAATACTGCATCCCCCAAGTGTAATCCAAATGCCCGCTGTGCTTATCACTCTGATAGCCCGGGGCATTCTACTGATGACTGCTGGGCCCTAAGGAATAAGGTTCAAGACCTTATTGATGCGAAGGAGGTACAATTTGAGGCACCCGAGAAGTCCAATGTAGTGATAGCTCCCCTACCTGACCATGGGGTGAATGCTATCAGGGATGGTGACGAAGTGGAAGAATCTGAGTTCGACAGCTGGATTTACCCGACGGCCGACAGTGGACCTAGCAATTGGACTGCAAAAGACAACATACCTGTTACTTTTGTTACGCAGTAATGAATTCCTTTGTTTTTTATTTGTAATAAACAATAAACTGAAACTTTATGGCCCGGTGTCTTACCCGGGGCACCGTGGCTTCATTTGTGAGGGCTTATTACTTGTCATCTCCATATATCATGAATAAAGACCTTGGACGTTTTTTCGCATTTCAAATCTTGTGCTCCCTTTCTTTCTTTCTTTCTTTATATATTGCAAAACAACTATATTTACACACACTCACCTATACAGGTTTCAATCCACTCTGGATCTCATTGGTAACGACTCTGCTACTGCTAGTTATGACTTCGAAAATCCGATCAACTTAGCCGAAGACGAAGGTGAAGATGATTGCGAAGTGCCTGGCGAGCTTGCAAGACTGTTACTCCAGGAAGAGAGGGCAATTCAACCACATGAAGAGCCAGTGGAAACGATAAATCTGGGTACTGAGACAGACAAAAAGGAAGTTAAGATTGGTGCTAATCTAGAGCTCAGCGTGAAACAACGGTTGACTTAGATGTTACATGATTATGTGGAGATCTTTGCCTGGTCCTACGAAGACATACCTGGGTTGGATACCGACATTGTGGTCCATCATTTGCCTACCAAGGAAGACTGCCCTCTAGTTAAGCAAAAGGTCCGCCGTATGCGTCCAGAGATGTCTGAAAAGATCAAAGCTGAGGTTATGAAGCAATTTGACGCCGGTTTTCTTGCAGTGACTTCTTACCCTCAGTGGGTTGCTAATGTGGTGCCGGTACCGAAGAAGGATGGTAAGGTCAGAATGTGTGTCGATTACAAGGATCTGAACAGGGCCAGCCCCAAGGATGACTTCCCCCTACCTCACATTGATGTTCTGGTTGATGATACTGCTCAGCACAAGGTATTCTCCTTCATGGATGGTTTTTCAGGTTATAATCAGATCAAGATGGCTCCTGAAGATATGGAAAAGACTACCTTTGTTACTCAGTGGGGCACCTTCTGCTACAAGGTCATGCCTTTTGGATTGAAAAATGCTGGGGCAACCTACCAACGTGCCATGGTTGCTTTATTTCATGACATGATCCATCATGAGATTGAAGTGTATGTCGACGATATGATTGCAAGGTCCCAAACTGAGGAGGAACACCTTGACCATCTGCAAAAGCTGTTTGACCGTCTGAAATTATACAAGCTGAGGTTGAATCCAAACAAGTGCACCTTTGGGGTAAGATCTGGAAAGTTGCTAGGCTTTGTCATGAGCGACAAGGGTATTCAAGTGGACCCTGCCAAGGTGAAAGCCATTCAAGAGATGCCAACTCCCAAGACAGAGAAGCAAGTCAGAGGCTTTCTGGGACGTCTGAATTACATTGCTCGATTCATCTCACAACTAACAGCTACCTGTGAACCAATCTTCAAGCTGCTGAAGAAAGATCAGGTAGTACGTTGGAACGATGAATGTCAGGCCGCTTTTGATAGAATCAAAGAGTATCTCCAAGAACCACCCATTCTTATGCCACCGGTTGAAGGGAGACCTCTAATATTATACCTGACAGTACTTGACAGCTCAATGGGGTGTGTGCTGGGGCAGCATGACGAGTCTGGCCGAAAAGAGCACGCCATTTATTACCTTAGCAAAAAGTTTACCGACTGTGAGACCTGATACTCACTGCTCGAGAAAACTTGCTGCGCTTTGGTATGGGCTGCTCGCCGGCTGAGACAGTATATGCTGACTCACACTACCTTGTTGATTTCAAAGATGGATCCAATAAAGTACATATTTGAAAAGCCTGTTCTGTACGGAAGAATAGCAAGATGGAAAATGATCTTGACAGAATACGACATCCAGTACACGACTCAGAAAGCTATCAAAGGAAGTGTATTGGCAGACCACTTGGCACACCAGGCAGTGGACGACTACCAGTCAATGAACTTCGAGTTTCCGGACGAGAGCATTATGATTGTGACTGATTGTGAAGTACCTGGACCGGATGAAGGACCTGAGGAAGGATCCCGATGGTCTATGCACTTTGACGGAGCCTCCAACGCTTTGGGTAACGGTATTGGCGCTGTGATCATATCCCCTCAAGGCACTCATACTCCACTTACTGCCCGGCTATGTTTCAACTACACCAACAACATGGCGGAGTATGAGGCGTGCATTATGGGTCTTCAAGCTGCGATCGACTTAAGGATCAAGTTTCTGAGTGTCTTCGGAGATTCTGCTCTCGTGATCAATCAGATCAAAGGCGAGTGGGATACGAAACATCTGAATCTTATTCCTTACAGAGAATGTGCGTTGACATTGATCCCCCATTTCACAGAGATAACTTTTGAACATTTCCCAAGAGAGGAGAATCAGTTGGCGGACGCGTTAGCTATGATGTCTTCCATGTTCAAAGTCAAATGGGACAATGAGGCTCCCCGGGTCATTATCTGGAAACTGGACGAACCGGCATACTGTTGTGATCTTGAGGCTGAGGTAGTGACGGAAAAACCTTGGTACCATGAGGTGAAGAGATACTTGGAAGCTCAAGAATACCCTGAAGGTGCATCTGTCAACGACAAGAAGTTTCTGAGAAGGTTCGCAACAAAGTTCTTCCTCAGCAACGACATTCTATACAAGCGAAACCATGATTCGACTTTACTGCGCTGTGTGGATAAGACTGAAGCAGAAAGAATCATGGCAGAATTACATGAAGGTACCTTCAGAACACATTCCAGTGGACATACCATGGCAAAGAAGATCCTTTGGGCAGGATATTTCTGGTCCACAATGGAAGCTGACTGTTACCAACATTCTCGGACATGTCATAAATGCCAGATTTATGCAGATAAGGTGCACGTTCCTCCGGTTCCCCTGAATGTCTTAACAGCACTTTGGCCTTTCGCAATGTGGGGCATTGATATGATCGGTGAGATTAAACCTATGGCATCCAACGGGCATCGCTTCATCCTGGTGGCGATTGATTACTTTACAAAGTGGATTGAAGCAGCTTCCTACGCTACAGTAACCAAGAATTTTGTGGCACGGTTCATTCGTCATAATCTGATCTGTCGATACGACGTCCCGGGAAGGATCATTACGGACAATGGTACCAATCTTAATAACAAGATGATCACTGAGCTCTGCGAGCAATTCAAGATACAGCACCACAACTCTTCTCCCTACCGGCCGAAGATGAATGGGGCTGTAGAAGCAGCGAATAAGAATATCAAGAAGATTGTGCAGAAGATGACAGTGACCTATAAAGATTGGCACGAGATGTTACCGTTTGCTCTTCATGGGTACCGTACCTCAGCAAGAACTTCAACCGGGGCAACGCCTTTCTCCTTGGTCTACGGCATGGAGGCAGTCTTACCGATCGAAGTGCAGATACCCTCCCTCTGGATAATGAAGGATGCATATCTGAGCGAAGATGACTGGATCCAGACACGACTTGATCAATTAAACCTAATTGACGAAAAGAGACTCACTGCTATTTGTCATGGTCAAACGTATCAAAAACGGATGATCAGGGCATTTAACAAAAAGGTCAGACCACAAGAATATCAAGTTGGGGATCTGGTAATCAAACGCATCATCCTTCCTCAGAGTGATCCCAGGGGCAAATAGACCCCTACGTACGAAGGGCCATTTGTGGTTAAACATGTGTTCTCAGGAGGAGCCATGATCCTAACCACCATGGATGGTGACGACCTTCCTCACCCCGCCAATGCAGACATAGTAAAAAGATACTACGCGTAATAAAAGACCCGCTAGGTTGACATACCTAGGCAAAAATTAGGGCTTCCCGGCGAACCAAAAGGGTTCGGGCAAAATGAGGGATGAAATGAAAAAAATATGTACACCCAGCAAGTCGAAAACCTGAAAAGGCGGCTTGGGCAAAAATGGGTATCCCGGTGGACCGAAAACCCGAAAGGGCGGTCCAGGCAAAAGTTAGGGATTGAAGCGTAATGCTATGTCTCATTGGATCACTTTGCATCCAGAATCCAGTATCAACTATCAAGTTCAAACGGCATCGATCAATCAGCTTCATCTTCAACTGAGCAGCAAAGTGATGAGACGCTCGAAGATATAAAGGCGATAGCAGAGTTGGAACCCAGTGGGATTATTCTTTTCACATAGCTGTTTTGTTTTCCCTTTGTACAAATTTGTATAAACTCTTTTGTTCGGCGGCGTTCTCTTACTAGGACGTCAGCCTCTTGTACATAAAAACGCCTATTTACAGGCAAATTCAATACAATTCACTTTTCAGACAAATTGCCGATTGTTTTTCCTTTTTCTGTTTTGTTTTGCGAAGAACGTCCAAGGTTCAATTTGTGATATATGCATTTGACAATAATTGCTAACTCATAAATATTTGCATACGAAACAAAGGATTAATTACAGGTAACATTAGAAACAGGGGCAATAATGAGTCGTCTAAGCGATCTAATTGCTCTATCCACCAAGGTACCAAAGTAAGTTCAGCTGAAGAACGTAACCAAGATATCTTAAATCCCCAGAGAGTGAGCCAGCAAGTCAATACACTCTCCCCAAGCAGAGTTATCCTGTCAGTCTTAAGGAAGTTGGGTATCCTCCAGCAGATCTCAACATTCCCCAGCGCAATATACGAACATTCCTAACAAGCATCCCCGGCAGTCTTGATCTAAGATTGTTCCCTGGAGGTATACCAAACACTCCAGTGGAGCCACTTCCCCAGTGCAACCTGAAAAAAATTTCCCCATGAGAGTCCAGTCCAAAAGTTCCCCCAGGAAAGTAGAATCCATCTCCCCAGCAGGAAGCTTATCCCCAGTAGATTCTGAAGCTTATCCCCCGCAGAGCACGAATGCGTCTCTCGGTTTTTATTTAAAGGTTATTTCCCCACCAGGACATAACTGGGTTATCCTCACCCAATTGCCACGGAAAGGTCGTCCCCGACGAAGTTCTTCCTATCCCCCAGTGGAGTTCATCAATCCCTTCAACATAACACATCAATAGGTATCCCCAGCGGAGTTAGCATCAACACCTCAGCAAAGTATTTCTCTCCCCACAGAGCATTCCCCGCAGAGTATTCTATTCGCCAAGTTTATTCCCCAACAGAGTCATCATCTCCTACCGGTATTCTTGCAACCATCATCCCCAGCGGAAACAACGAAACTCTTCTCTTCAACATCAGCCCAGGATTTAACTTCCCGGCACCCGTCAAGGATCTATTTTCCTAGACGAAAACATACATTCCTAAACATCGCATCTTCATACATTATAGCATGCATATACGCATCATGAACATACAATCTCACTTATTTTGAGAACATCACGCATGTCATACATCATGACATTGCATGCAACTAACGTTTTGTCTTTTCAGGACAAAGGTTAATACCAAGATGATTACCATCAATGGTCGCAACTAAAGATCCGATTCCTGTATCTTGCCAGGGTGTATCTGTTGACGACTAACATTACCAGACCCAATTCCTGTATCTTGCCAGGGTGCATCTGAAGAGTTTGAGGATCCGATTCCTATATCTTGCCAGGGTGTATCTGTTGACGACTAACATTACCAGACCCGATTCCTGTATCTTGCCAGGGTGCGTCTGAAGAGTTTGAGGATTCGATTCCTGTATCTTGCCAGGGTGTATCTGTTGACGAATAACATTACCAGACCCGATTCCTGTATCTTGCCAGGGTGCGTCTGAAGAGTTTGAGGATCCGATTCCTGTATCTTGCCAGGGTGTATCTGTTGACGACTAACATTACCAGACCCGATTCCTGTATCTTTCCAGGGTGTGTCTGAAGAGTTTGAGGATCCGATTCCTGTATCTTGCCAGGGTGTATCTATTGACGACTAACATTACCAGACCTGATTCCTGTATCTTGCTAGGGTGCGTCTGAAGAGTTTGAGGATCTGATTCCTGTATCTTGCCAGGGTGTATCTGTTGACGACTAACATTACCAGACCCGATTCCTGTATCTTGCCAGGGTGCGTCTGAAGAGTTTGAGGATCTGATTCCTGTATCTTTCCAGGGTGTATCTGTTGACGACTAACATTACCAGACCCGATTCCTGTATCTTGCCAGGGTGTGTCTGAAGAGTTCGAGGATCCGATTCCTGTATCTTGCTAGGGTGTATCTATTGACGACTAACATTACCAGACCCGATTCCTGTATCTTGCCAGGGTGCGTCTGAAGAGTTTGAGGATCCGATTCCTGTATCTTGCCAGGGTGTATCTATTGACGACTAACATTACCAGACCCGATTCCTATATCTTGCCAGGGTGCGTCTGAAGAGTTTGAGGATCCGATTCCTATATCTTGCCAGGGTGTATCTGTTAACGACTAACATTACCAGACCCGATTCCTGTATCTTGCCAGGGTGCATCTGAAGAGTTTGAGGATCCGATTCCTGTATCTTGCCAGGGTGTATCTGTTGACGACTAACATTACCATACCCGATTCCTGTATCTTGCCAGGGTGCATCTGAAGAGTTTGAGGATCCGATTCCTGTATCTTGCCAGGGTGTATCTGTTGACGACTAACATTACCAGACCCGATTCTTGTATCTTGCCAGGGTGCGTCTGAAGAGTTTGAGGATCCGATTCCTGTATCTTGCCAGGGTGTATCTGTTGACGACTAACATTACCAGACTCGATTCCTATATCTTTCCAGGGCACGTCTGAAGAGTTCGAGGATCCGATTCCTGTATCTTGCCAGGGTGTATCTATTGACGACTAACATTACCAGACCCGATTCCTGTATCTTGCCAGGGTGCGTCTGAAGAGTTTGAGGATCCGATTCCTGTATCTTGCCAGGGTGTATCTGTTGACGACTAACATTACCAGACCCGATTCATGTATCTTGCCAGGGTGCGTCTGAAGAGTTTGAGGATCCGATTCCTGTATCTTGCCAGGGTGTATCTGTTGACGACTAACATTACCAGACCCGATTCCTGTATCTTGCCAGGGTGCGTCTGAAGAGTTTGAGGATCCGATTCCTGTATCTTTCCAGGGTGTATCTGTTGACGACTAACATTACCAGACTCGATTCCTGTATCTTGCCAGGGCACGTCTGAAGAGTTCGAAGATCTGATTCCTGTATCTTGCCAGGGTGTATCTGTTGACGACTAACATTACCAGACCCAATTCCTGTATCTTGCCAGGGTGCATCTGAAGAGTTTGAGGATCCGATTCCTGTATCTTGCCAGGGTGTATCTGTTGACGACTAACATTACCAGACTCGATTCTTGTATCTTGCCAGGGCACGTCTGAAGAGTTCGAAGATCCGATTCCTGTATTCTGCCAGGGTGTATCTGTTGACGACTGTATTCTCCGGACTCGATTCCTGTATCTCGCCAGGGCACGTCTGAAGAGTTTAAAGATCTGATTCCTGTATCCAGCCAAGGCGCATCTACACAAAGAGTTTGAAGACCAACTCTTGTGACAGGCCAGGTAATCATTTTCTTTCTCAGGTACGCAAGTTCTCGCTAAGGAATCTCTTACGCGATCGACAACCTCCCGATGGCATCTATAAGCCCATCTCTCCTATCCATCAGTCTCCAAATGGCATCTGTAAGCCCATTCCCCACATCATACTGCTGACACTCTACAATGTGAGTGCAAATTTCTGGGCACTCTAGTGTTCAATCATCTTCCACCTTCGGATTACGAAAGGCACGACAGCCAATCTACATCCTCAGGTTTAAGAAGATTGAACAGGGGCAACTGTTGTACCCCAAAATTTGCCCTCCCATATTCTTCAAGATTTGCCAAGATCAAGCTTCAAAATCTCTCAAGGGTTGCACAGTCCAAATGCCTCCTTACACAGTCAAAATTAGGGTTTTGGTTCTGGCAAAGAAATTGAGGTTTTCCAGGGTCCAATCAAGTCCCACATGCCTACATACATTGTCAAGCATCCATATGCCAAGTTTCAAGACTCACAACATCAAATTGCACAGTCAAAAACCCTAATTGCTCTACAGTCAACTGCAGGGGCAAAATGGTCATTTGACAGTCAAAAGTCAAAATTTTTGGTCAACATCTTGTTTTGAATCCACAAACATCATTTGATCAATTCTGGATCATGATTCTCAAAGCATGGCTCAAAAAGTCTCAAGATGCAAAAGTTTCTATTTCTGGACAATTGAAAAAGTCAACTGCAATTTGACCAGAGCATAACTTCCTCATGGTTTATCATAAAAATTCCAACCAAAGCTCATTTTGAAGAGAATGACATTTCCTACAACTCATATTCACACTTCAAGTCCAAGAAATGCTCTCACAAAAAGTTATCAATTTCAACATTATAGGTCATTTTCAAAAGTCAACAAAAAGGTACTTTACGTCAAAGACCATAACTTGAGATTGGTAAATCCAAATGACATGGGACCAAAGACATTGGTTAGAGGACTTCAAGACCTTTCCAAAATGTCCAAGAACATGATCAAAGCTTAAAAATTGAGCAAGATATGCCTTGTAGAAGTTGGGAAATATTTGGGAATTTTGAAAAGTCAACTTTGCACAAAAGGCTTCAAAAATGCTAATGGGCCTCAATTTCTTCCATGAATCATTACCCAAAGGCTATGCACGACCCATTAAGCTAAAAGGGAGTTATTTTCTTATTTTTAATTAATTAGTTGAATTTTTAATCTTATTAATTCATTTAATTAAATTTAATTATGAGAAAAATACTAAACAATGGTTTTAAATCTTTTTGTGCAACATATTCTTCCATTTATGAACCAAATATCTCGTGTACTACCTCAAGGGAACAAAATATTCCATAATTGGCATGAAAAAAAGATTGGAAAAGATTTGACAAAATCAAATATTCAAAAACATGAATGCATGGATTATGGGCTGGTTTTCTTAACCTAATTCACTCACTTACTTATGCACAAGTGAAACCTATTCCATTGGACACAGGAGGCTGCGCAGAAAACCAATAACAAACTTGCAATTTTGGCCTAAAAACCTTGAAACTGTTTTCATACCTAGAAGGCGTTTCAAAGCTTCAAAAGAATTTCAATACGTTGCCAAGACATCCAGGAGGCGATTACAATCAAAACCAGCTCTCCATACCTAAAGAATTGGTAGAACGACATCATACTTTTCATGAAATTATCCATTATCGTGTTTTAATTTTTAAGCATTGTTCATGTGTTTTGTTGATTGATTCTTACTCACAATGATGTTCTGAAACTAATAGCACCATTTAATTGAACTAATGACGCCTATATCAAAATATGCCATTAACATCTTCTAGGGTTTCAGAAGCTTGGAATTAGGGGTTTACATATATGAAAAAATCAGGCCATGAAACCTATGCCAATGGACTCGTGACCTCCAAACGAGACTAACTCACTACTCGCGCCCTTTTTATGTTTGCCTATATCCTATTCGCTATTTTTTCAGGTTGAATTTAGTGGGGGTTTAAAACCCCCGCTATTTGCTTTCATTTACAGGAAAAAAGGAAGAAGACGCTGAGTTGTTGGAACGTGATTGGATGGTTTGAATGATTGGCGCGTTTTTAATTGTTCAGCATAATACTCTTTTTTTCACATATATTGTTCATGTTCTATAATGTTAACAAAGAAACGCGTTGGTTCAGATGGTTGTTGAGTTGTCATGCAGGCACTGGGACCTGGGTTCGATTCCCAGGTCCTCCCCAAACGTTTAATATTTTTGTCTTAAGACGTTCATGTGCAGCGCCTCTCCCAGGGTTCATCATACAACCCCACCTCCTAGCTTGCCACGCGCCCAGAAGCTCCAATCTGAAGGCCACCAAAGAGGCTCACCATGTACCTCAGTCAACCATTCCACATGCACGCGCCAGAAAGTCAAAAAGGGCCTGGATTGCAGTGGGCCAAATTGCTCAATAAACCTCCAAATTGGGTCTGAATACCCCCATGCTTTGCACATTTTTTACTTGATTTTTTTTCTTAATTCTTTTAGTTGTTTTTAATTATTTTCTTTAATCTACCAAAAATAATTTTCATAATAAACTAAAAATACAAAAAAAATCAAAAACATGTTTATTGTTATTAACATTTAATTCATTATTATATTTTTGTAAACAAATTTTAAATAATTAATTTAGATTAATTTAGGTTTTAAAATTGTAATGTTTTTCTTAACTAACTAAAATATGTAGAAATTAGTTTTTTTAACTTTTTCATCCCTCATCATTATTATTATTTAATATTTTTGTAAATACATATGTAAATAATTAATTTAGTAAATTAGGTTTTAAAACTTTAATATCTTTCATTAATAATTAAAAATAACTTAGAATTAGGTTTTCTTTTATTTTAATTAATTTTCTTTATTCTCATTAAATACCAAAAACATAAAAAATATTCCTTTTCTTTTTATTAAATAACTAATTAATTTTTAATTTCAATTTAATTTCAAAAGGGTCCAACGCCCTCGAACATTCGATTCTAATTTCTCGTCGCGCATTCATTCTTATTTATTTTCTTTCAAATATTATGTAATTGCTCAAGCCTTGTAATAGTAACTAGGAATTTATTTATTTTCCGCATTTTTTTACCAAACGGGTCTTTGTTAATTTGGCGATGTATAGACCCGCGCCTTGTAATAGCGTAGGACTTTACTTTCCGCACTTTAATTTCCGCACTTTTAAACTGCTAATTGCATGAAAGAATGTATGGCCAAAAATAAAAACAACGCGTAGCTCACGATACAATGACAAGATAATATTAACATGAAAATAACACACCAATTCACACACCACTCTTAGGGTACGTCTCACTGTTTCCTTGCCCTCGAAACGTGGTCGTCGAGTATAGGACGTTTTAGTAAGTCCTTATGTCCATGACCCATGGCATAAGGGTAGCTTCTTAGGTGTCCTACTGTTGCTCCGGTGACCACACTGTCCCTACAAACGAATTGACCCGAACACCTCCAACGGTGGTGCTACCTACCTCTCAATGGTGGGATGGCACTACCTTAAGGACATTTACACAGCCTAATTCCTTAGGGTAGGTAGATGACTCATAGATACTTGCTCTAATTCAAAACAAATCAAAACTCTTTTCACACTGACACTTTTCAAAAAGCTTTCAAAACAATTTTTCAAACACTCTTGAGGGCTGATACAAGAGTCGATCTGAAATCTTTAAACGAAACTTTTTCAAACCCACTCACACTTTGAAAAGCAAACACTTTTGAAAACACAATGAGCAAGTATCTAAGAGCCCATGGATAACCATGGATAGAAAGGGTGCTAACACCTTCCCTTTCTATAAATCTACCTCCCGAACCGAGAAACTATCTCATAAGGAATTTTGCTGTGCTTTTGTCCTGTCCATGTTGGAGAAAATAAAAGACGGTGGCGACTCTTGCTTACCGCGACATTTCGCGAAACCAGCGTTAAACAGTCAGTTCCAGATCCACCGATCACACATGTGCATAAAGACGAGTCGTATTTCATGTTGCATTCTGAGTTGTCGCGTGGATGAATTAATTATGTTGAATATTGATAAAAATCTGTAAAGTGGTGAATTGTATGATCTAATTCTAATATATTATTTATTATATATCCGATTATATGGTTCGATATCTCACCCCTTATGTTTGAATGTTGCCCTCTGTTGGTAACGTACAGGTAACCAAGAAGGTTAGTTATTACCCTCGTTAGTTCAAGTCGGTGTTGTCGCTCTGATACGTAGCACTCGGGGGGATGAACACATGTTTCTTTATTGTCGATTTTCATCATGTTGTTGAATTTTCAAGTTGTTTTCATTAAAGACTTGTTGTCTTAAAAATTGTTTTGAGTTGGATAAGATGTTATGGTATGTTCAGTTGAATTTTGTGAATCTGCTACATAGTAATGAAAGTTGTTTTTATCTTTAAAGTTTAAGCAGGTTGTTATCGGTTCATCCGAAATTCATGTGTTATGTATCTGAACTATAGCTGATTGAATGTCGTAGTTTTAAGTTGAAAATGTAGCATTCCATTTGTTTGTTGGAAATTTTTATAACTCTGATTTTATTTAAGACGTTGGGTAGAAATGGGGTGTTACATTAGTGGTATCAGAGCAGGTCGGTCCGTCCGGTCAAGTTGTCGAGTCATGGTTTTGTCTAACAATTGAGTATTGTTAATATGGATTATAATTGTTGTTTATGTTGTAGAGATAAGTTAAGATGGCTGGAAGGAATGATGCTGCACTTGCTGCTGCTCTGCAAGCAATGGCTCAGGCTATGCAGAATCAACCGAATGCTGACGAGAATGCTGGATCTCGCAGTTTGGCAACTTTCCAAAGAGAGAATCTGCCTACCTTCAAGGGTAAGTATGATCTTGACAGAGCATTGGATTGGATGAAAGAGATTGAGAGAATCTTTTGTGTGATGAACTGCACTCCAGCGTAAAAGGTTCGTTATGGTACTCATGTGCTAGCGGTCGAAGCTGATGACTGGTGGTTAGAGACTTATCAAAGATTGGAAGCTGCAGGTGAGAATGTCACTTGGGATGTGTTTCGTAGGGAATTTCTGAGGAAGTATTTTCCTGAAGACGTTTGTGGTAAGAAGGAAATTGAGTTTCTTGAGCTGAAGCAAGGGAGTATGTCGGTTATTGAGTATACTGCAAAGTTTTCTGAGTTGGCTAAGTTTTATCCACATAATAGTGAGGCGGATGGTGAGTTTTCGAAGTGCATCAAGTTTGATAACGGGTTGCACCCAGAGATCAAGAAGGCAATTAGATACCAGAAGATTCGTGTCTTTGCTGATTTGATTGATAGTTACAGGATTTATGAAGAGGATAATAATGCTTACTATAAGATTATCAATGAGAAGGGGGGGGGGTAAGCACCAACAGAACCGTGGTAAGCCTTATGATGCCCCAGCTGGTAAAGGTAAACAGAAAGTTTCTCAGGGTCAAAGGACTAGTGGGGGAGATGCTCCTGCTAGTGTGGTGTGCTTTAAATGTGGAAAACCTGGTCATAAGAGTAATATGTGTAATGCTGAGGTGAAGAGATGTTTCCGTTGTGGTAAGAATGAACATGTTATATTTGAATGCAAGCATAAAGAGATGATTTGTTTCAACTGTGGTGAAGAAGGACACATTGGTAGTCAGTGTCGGAAACCAAAGAAGGCGTAGACCAGTGGAAAGGTGTTTTCTTTGGCTGGGACTCCATCAGCTAGTGAGGAAAGACTCATCAGAGGTACATGTTTCATTAATAGTACGCCTTTAATTACTATTATTGATACCGGTGCTACTCATTGTTTTATTGCCGCTGATTGTGTTGAAAGATTGGGTCTTATGTTGTCTTCCATGAATGGAGAAATGGTCGTCGAGATTCCGTCTAAGGGATCAATGACTACTTCTCGTGTGTGTTTGAATTGCCCTTTGTCGATCTTCGACAAAGAATTTGCTGTTGACTTGATTTGTTTACCATTAAGAGGATTGGATGTGATCTTGGGTATGAACTAGTTAGAGTATAACTATGTTCATATCAATTGCTATAACAAGTCTGTGAGGTTTTCTACTTCTAAAGAAGAAGGAGTTAGTTTGTTGATTGGTAAACAGTTGCAGAAACTGATGCAAGACGAAGCACAAATGTTCTCGTTGATGGTGTCGTTATCAATGGAGAACCAAGTTAGAATTGATGAGTTGCGGGTGGTGCACGAATTCCCTGAAGTGTTTCTAGATGAAATTTCTGGTGTACGGCCAGAAAGGGAAGTTGAAATTACGATCGATCTTTTACCTGGTACCAGACATGTTTCTATGGCACCATACAGGATGTCTGCATCTGAATTGTCTGAATTGAAGAAGCAGTTAGAAGAGTTGCTTGAGAAAAAGTTTGTAAGACCAAGTGTATCACCGTGGGGAGCGCCTATGTTGTTAGTAAAGAAGAAAGATGGAAGTATAAGACTTTGTGTTGATTATAGACAGCTGAATAAAGTGACGATTAAGAACAAGTACCCGCTTCCGAGAATTGATGACTTGATGGATCAATTGGTGGGTGCAATTGTGTTTTCTAAGATTGATTTGAGGTCAGGATATCACCAGATTAGAGTGAAAGAAGTTGATATTCAGAAGACCGTGTTCAGAACTCGGTATGAACACTACGAGTATTTGGTGATGCCTTTCGGTGTGACCAATGTGCCGGTAGTATTCATGGAGTACATGAATCGTATCTTTCATACTTATTTGGATCAATTTGTGGTGGTATTCATTGATGACATTCTGATTTACTCTAAATTGGAAGAAGAACATGAAGAGCACCTAAGAGTTGTATTGCAAGTTTTGAAAGAGAAGAAGTTGTATGCGAAGTTGTCCAAGTGTTACTTCTAGTTACAAGAGGTTAGTTTCTTTGGTCATGTCATTTCTGGTAGTGGCATTGCTGTGGATCCTTCTAAAGTCGATATTGTGTTGCAATGGGAAGCTCCGAAGTCAGATACTAATATTAGAAACTTCTTGGGATTAGCCGGTTACTATAGGCGGTTTATCAAAGGTTTTTCTAAGTTGGAACTTCCATTGACTAAGTTGACTTGTAAGGGTAAAGCTTTTGTGTGGGATATTCGATACGAAGAAAGTTTTACCGAGTTGAAGAAGAGATTGACGTCGGCTCTAGTTTTGACTTTGCCTAATCCAAGAGAGCCTTTTGTTGTGTATTGTGATGCTTGTCTAATGGGGTTAGGTGGTATGCTCATGCAGAATAGTAAGGTGGTTGCTTATGCATCGAGACAATTGAGGACTCATGAAAAGAATTATCCTACGCATGATTTAGAATTAGTTGCAGTCGTCTTTGTGTTGAAAATCTGGAGGCATTATCTTTATGGTTCTAGATTTGAAGTGTTTAGTGTCCATAAGAGTTTGAAGTATCTTTTTGATTATAAAGAGTTGAATATGAGGCAGTGAAGGTGGTTGGAATTGTTGAAGGATTATGATTTCAGTTTGAATTATCATCCAAGAAAAGCTAATGTTGTGGCCGATGCTTTAATTCGAAAGACTTTGCACGTGTCAGAAATGATGGTTAAGGAGTTGGAGTTGATTGAGGAATTCCGAGATTTGAGTTTGGTTTGTGAAGTGACACCGCGAAGTGTTATGTTGGAAATGTTAAAGATTAATAATGAATTTCTGGATAGTATCAGAGAAGCTCATAAGTTAGATGTGAAGTTGGTAGATTTGATGGTTGGGATTGATCAGTCTGAGAACAACGATTTTAAGTTAGATGCGCAAGGTGTGTTGAGATTTCATAATCGGATTTGTATTCCTGATGATGTGGATATGAAGAAAGTGATTCTTGAAGATAGTCATAGAAGCAAGTTGAGTATTCATCCAGGAGCTACAAAGATGTATCAAGATTTGAAGAATTTGTTTTGGTGGCCTAGAATGAAGAGTGATGTGGCTCGATTTGTGTATGCATGTTTGACTTGTCAAAAGTCAAAAGTTGAACATCAGAAGCCTGTAGGATTGATGCAACCGTTAGAGATTCCAGAATGGAAATGGGATAGCATTTCAATGGACTTTGTAACGGGATTACCTAGTACCTTGAGAGGACATGATTCGATTTGGGTGATTGTTGATAGGCTTACGAAGTCGGAACACTTTATACCTATTAACATCACATATCCAATTTTGAAGTTGGCAGAGATTTACATCAGTGTAATTGTGAAGTTGCATGGTGTTCCTTTGTGTATTGTGTCGGACAGGGATCCGAGGTTTACTTCTGATTTCTGGAAGAGTTTGCAAGAGGCGTTGAGGTCTAAGTTGAGGTTGAGTTCGGCGTATCATCCTCAGACGGATGGTCAGACCGAGAGGACTATTAAGTCATTGGAGGATCTATTGAGAGCATGTGTTCTTGAGCAGGGAGGTTCATGGGATACTTATCTTCTGTTGATTGAGTTCACTTACAATAACAATTACCATTCTAGTATTGGGATGACACCTTTCGAGGCGTTGTATGGTTGGAGGTGTAGGACTCCTTTGTGTTGGCATGAATCTGGTGAGAGTGTAGTACTTGGACCTGAACTTGTTCGTAAGACTACTGAGAAGGTGAAGTTGATTCGAGAAAAGATGAAAGCTTCACAAAGTAGACATAAGAGTTATCATGATAAGAGAAGGAAGGATTTGGAATTCCAAGCTGGTGATCATGTGTTTTTGAGAGTCACACCTGTGACTGGTGTTGGGCGAGCTCTGAAGTCTAAGAAGCTCACTCCTCGTTTTATTGGTCCGTATCAGATTTTGGAGAGAGTGGAAAATGTTGCTTATAGAGTGGCTTTACCGCATAATCTTTTTAATTTTCATGATGTGTTTCATGTGTCACAACTCCGAAAGTATATTCATGATCCGTCTCATGTGATTCAGATGGACGATGTGCAAGTATAGGATAATCTAACAGTGGAGACGATGCATGTGCAAATCGCGGATCATGAGATGAAGATTCTAATAGGAAAAGAGTTTGCTTTGGTGAAGGTTGTCTGGTTAGGTGTTACTGGTGAGAGCATGACCTGGGAGTTGGAGAGCAAGATGCATGAATCCTATCCCGAGTTATTTGAACCAGATAAACTTTTATTTTCAAGGACGAAAATATTCTAAGTGGGGGAGTTCTAACGCCCGGTATTTAATTATTTATTTAATTAATTATTTAATTAATTATTTTTGAATATATTTTTTATTATTATTAATTTAAATTTTTATCGTCGAAGTCGGAATTATTTTATTAAGTCGGAATAACAATTTATCAGATTTAATTTGGTGGAATTAAGTTAAAGTGTTATTTTATTATTAAACTTAAATGTAACATAGGGCTCAATAGGTGGTGGTGTGTAGTAATTAGAGGGATATATCTTTTTTAGGCCCATTTGAGTTTTAAGATTAAATATAATATACCTTTTATATGAGAATAAAAGTAGAGAAGATTAGAAGGAGAGTGTTGTATCAGGAAAAAGAAAACAAGAGGAAAATAGGGTTTGTGAGGGGAGGAGAAGAAAAAGAGGAAAATTGCTTCTAGTGCCAAAATTTCCCAAAATTCGGTTGAAGTTTCTTAGAGCTGCTCCTAATCCGAGGTAAGGATGGGGTTCTGACTCTATAATAGGGTGTATAATTAATAGTATGTGAATTTGGGTTATGAAATTTATTTTTTAATTGTGTTGAAAATGGTATATTGATGAAATTGAGAGATGATTTAGGATCCAATATATTTAGGTAATACATATAATCAAGTGCCTTAATATTTTTTTCTTTACAAATCCCATTCTAATTTTAATACTGTAGCATAACAATAGTGGGTAGGGAATAGTGTTAGAATAAATGTTTGCAATGCTGTAATGGAAATTAGAAGTAGTATATAGTGTCATGTGTTTCATTGTTGTACTGCATGGAAAGTAGTATATGATGGCTTTTGTTTCATACCGTACCGCATGGGGAGTAACACAGGAGGAGTATTTTGCTTCAATACTGTGTTGCATAATAAGTGGCATGTTGGAAGCATTTGTTTTACGTTACTGTAGCGATTTTTCTTTTAAGTAGCAATTAGAGGCACTTGGCACAAAGTGAAGTAGCATTAGGAAGTGGTGTTTTAAAAATAATAGGTGACTTAGAGTAACGCATAGAAATAATGTAGTATTTTAAAAGCACTTATTTTGAATACATAGTGAGGAAGTGAAGTAGTATTTAGGACTATGGTTTTGCTACTGTAGCATGTAATTTAGAAGTAGCATCCAAAGAGCATTTGTTTACAATACAGTGGCGTAAGGAAATGGTAATAAGGAACGAAGTAGTACGTAGAAAGGAATATAAGCTACTGTTACTTTAGCGAAGGAATGATTTAACATCTTATGGTATTCCCTGCTTGCTGTGGCTATATATATATATATATATATATATATATATATATATATATATATATATATAAAGTAGTATTTTAAAGGAACATGTCTTGCCTTTTGTAGCGCAAGGAACAAGTAGTATTAGGAAGATTGTTTTACTTACTGTAGTGATTTAGTGTAGTAGCATCCAATGGCACATGTTTTGCTTGCTATAGCATGCGATGAAGTAGCACGGAAAGGTAGCTAGTTTGGCTACTGTAGCGTAAGTAATAAAGAAGTAGTACTTAGAAGTTTTATGCTTGCAATACTCTGGCGATAATTATAGAGTAACACTTAGATAATTGTTAGCATAAATATTGTGGCCATTGTACTCTGATATAAATAATAAATTTTTGACTGATAATTAATTAACCGGTTTTAGTCGAAATAATATGAATTATTATGCGATTTATTTTTAGTAATTTTTGCTTAATCTGTTGGATGGTCTTTTGTTGAAAAATGTGAATTAACAGGTAATTTTATTGCCTCTATTTATGGGAAAAATATTAAGTTGCAGGCTTATGGCCAATGTTGAATTAAGTTGAATTATTGATGTTGTTGTTGATATTACGTTCATGTCGTTAATGCATACATAGCATATCATGTTGGAGCTGATGCTCGTCAAGTTGGCATGGATTGGCAAATATAAAGTTGAAGGCTTATGCCTTGTTGATGCCTCTATTTATTGGCAGATTTCTAAGTTGGGAGTTCTTCTCCATTGGTACCACATGCATGTGCATAAAGACGAGTCACATTTCATGTTGCATTCTGAGTTGTCGCGTGGATGAATTAATTATGTTGAATGTTGATAAAAAGCTGTAAAATGGTGAATTGTATGATCTAATTCTAATATATTATTTATTATATATCCGATTATATGGTTCGATATCTCACCCCTTCTGTTTGAATGTTGCCCTCTGTTGGTAACGTGCAGGTAACCAAGAAGGTTAGTTGTTACCCTCGTTAGTTTGAGTCGGTGTTGTCGCTCTGATACGTAGCACTCGGGGGGATGAACGTATGTTTCTTTATTGTCGATTTTCATTATGTTGTTGAATTTTTAAGTTGTTTTCATTAAAGACTTGTTGTCTTAAAAATTGTTTTGAGTTGGATAAGATGTTATGGTATGTTCAGTTGAATTTTGTGAATCCGCTGCGTAGTAATGAAAGTTGTTTTTATCTTTAAAGTTTAAGCAGGTTATTATCGGTTCATCCTAAATTCATGTGTTATGTATCTGAACTATAGCTGATTGAATGTCGTAGTTTTAAGATGAAAATGTAGCATTCCATTTGTTTGTTGGAAATTTTTATAACTCTGATTTTATTTAAGACGTTGGGTAGAAATGGGGTGTTACACTTTGCTATGGGGGGAATTGATATGATTGGGGAAATCAAGCCAATGGCCTCCAATGGACACTGCTTCATCTTAGTGGCCATTGATTATTTTACAAAGTGGGTGGAGGCAGCTTTCTTCGCTTCTGTTACCAAGAATGTTGTTGCCCGTTTCATCAAGCAAAATCTCATTTGCTGGTATGGTATCCTGGAAAGGATCATCACTGACAATGGTACAAATCTCAACAACACTATGATCACCGCCTTGTTCGAGCAATTCAAGATCCAGCATCATAATTCTTCCCCTTACTGGCCAAAGATGAATGGTGTTGTCGAAGCTGCAAATAAGAACATTAAAAAGATCATACAGAAAATGGTAGTCACATACAAAGACTGGCATGAGATGCTACCAGTCGCTCTCCATGGGTATCGTACCACAACTCGCACATCAACTGGGGCAACACCTTATTCTCTAGTTTATGGCATGGAGGTTGTCTTGCTTATCGAGGTCCAGATCCCCTCTCTGAGGATCATAAAGGATGCAGGGCTGAACAAAGACAATTGGATCCAGACTCGACTTGATCTACTGAACTTGATTGATGAGAATAGACTTACTTCTATTTGCCATGGTCACATGTATCAAAAACGGATGATCAAGGCTTTCAACAAGAAGGTCGGACGCCAAGTGTATCAAGTTGGGGATCTGATAATCAAACGCATCATACTGCCACAAGGTGATCCTAGGGGAAAATGGACTCCTACCTATGAATGACCATTTGTAATCAAAAATATATTCTCTGGTGGAGCATTGACCTTGACCATCATGGATGGCGATGACCTGCCGCATCCTACGAACGTGGACATAGTCAAAAGATACTACGCATAAGAGACCCGCTAGGTTGACATACCTAGGCAAAACAAGGGCATCCCAGCAAACCAAAAAGGTTCGGGAAAAAATTAGGGATAAAACAAAAAAATCTGTACACCCGGCAAGTTGAAAACCCGAAAGGGTGACTTGGGTAAAAAAGGTTTCCCGGTGGACTAAAAACTCGAAAAGGCGGTCCAGGCAAAAGTTAGGGAATTAAAGCATATGAATATGTCCTGTTGGATCACCTTACAGACAACCTGCAAACTCAGAGGTTCTGATCAATTCAATCATCTTCGGACGAGGCAAAAAATAGACAAGAGGCTCAAAGATACAAAGGCTATAGCAGAATGGGAACCCCATGGGATTATTGCACATAGCTATTGTTGTACCCCAAAATTTTCCCTCTCATTTTATCAATATTTCTCATCACAAGACTCTTAGAACTCAAGATCAAGCTAGGGTTTGCTCTGCTCAAGACATCTCCTTGCACTGTTGACCTAAATTAGGGTTTGAGTTTGCACAGTGATGTTTTGACCTACAATTCCCAAAGTGACTTTCATACTTCATGTTGGACTCACAAGTTTGTCCATACCAAGTTTCAGGCCTTGATTCAAATTTTTGCCCAGTCAATTGGACAGTTGAACTAGAAATCAACTGTATTGGGGAAAAAGTCAACTGTGGTCAATTGACAGTCAAACCTCATGAAATTTGACCCACATCAACATTATGAACTCATATGAACCATTTGATCAAGTTTGAATCACAATTCCACAAGAAATTTGATCAGATCCCCAAAAGGGCAAAATGGTCATTTTTAGGGTTTTGACTGCACAAATGCAATTTTTGACTGTTTGACCTAGCCAATGGCAAATCAAGCTCAACCATGGACTCAATGACTTTGTCTTGACCCATTCAACAAGTTCAAAAGATCTCAAATGCATAGGATTGACAGATGAATTTTTCAGTCAACTGATCAAAATTTGACTATACACTGAAAAGTCAAACTTTGACTTTTTGGTCAAAATCAAGTGCCAAGGGTCATTTTTCATTAAGACATGTCAAATTATGAAACTTTTTCATCAAGAAACCCAAAAATGAAAATTAGGGTTTAAAATGGAAAAATTTCATAACTTAGAAAATTTCTAAGTTATAAAATTTTCTTGTTTTTTCCTAACTTTGTCCCATTTTTTCACCAAGATGAAAATGGGTTCAAACAAAACTTGAAACCTGAAAGTTGTAGTCCATCACAAAGTCTACAACTTTTATTCACAAAGTTTTCTCAAAAGAAGCTTGGATCTCAAGTTATGATTTTTGGAACAAGGGTCCCTAAAACGTTTAACTTAGAGAAATTTTGCCCTAGTTTAGGCAGGATTTTGACCCATCTTCTTGGCCATTTTTAACACAGTTCCACTTGGAGTCTCAAGTTGCATTTCAAATATGTATTATATTACATGTTGCAAGCTTTCCAAATTGTCCAAGAACTCCTCAAACACCTTCGTGGTTAGGGAGAATCGAATGCTTGAAGTTGGCAAAAACTCACTTTGATCCATGGCCAATACATGTTCATACGACTTACATTTTCAAATCAGCATGCTTTGTACTAGCTTTCAGGCATCTAAACCATTTTACACTCCTTAATTGAATGCAAATCCACTGAGCTAATGCATTATCTTGGTCATTTGGACATTGCATGCAAAACTAATCCCTATTTGGAAAAAGGTATAATGCCATTTTTGTAAAGTTACACTTTATGTCAAACCAAGATCTTTGAGGCATGGGGCCATATCTCTGAGGTAAGATCAAATCCACAAATTTCAAGTATCAAGGGAAAGATATGCAGCATACAAGATAGGGATCACATGCCTGTATTGACAAGTTAGACATTCTTGCTTCACAAAGAAGAAATTGTCCAAAATCCTCCCAACTTGAAAACCAGTCATTGTTAGCTAAAACAAAGATCACAAACCCATTTCACATAACCCTTTGAGTCATAAACACGAGCCCTTCACCACTCAAACCTCCTTGTACACAAAATCACTATTTTTCTGCAAAACAGGGTAAGCCCTGCAGAACCATCTCCATCTCCATTTTCCCTCGTGCGTTTTTCCTCAAATTTGTTCCAATACCTTCCATTCAACTCACCTGAACTATTCTAGACCTCCATGTCTAGCTGTAACACCATTAACACACATTGCCATTTTTGTTTCAAAGCTTTGCAGGTTGAGTTCTGTGGCACGATTCAAGCCATTTCAAAACAAAGTAAGCATTGGGAAAGCTTCATTGGACCTCAGGCAAGCTCAAAAGAAGCTCAAGCACCCTTGGAAGTTGCTGCATTGTCCAGCTCGAAGTCAACTGAAACAGGTATTTCATGAACTTTTATCTCTCTATTTAGGAATAGTTAGACTTAGGTTTGTGAATGAAAGATGTTGTATTCATAGCCCTGAAACCATACATGTGCTTAGTTTTCATTTATATTAATCGTGCTAGGAGAATTTTGTTCATGAACTTTCTGAAAAAACTAGGTTAAGAATTAGGGCCAGAGAAATTCTCTCTGGTCTTTGAGAGTTAGTTCAAGTTTTTTATATGGTTAGATTCGTTATTTGATTCTCTACAAGTTTCATGTTATGAGTTTTGTCAAAAAAGCACAGAATCAGGAGATAGCATTTTGTACATAACACGCGCGCGCTTCTGTTCCAAGGAAGAAGATGAAGCTGATTCTGGGCTGGGCCTGGATCTCTTTGATTTTGACACCCCATTTTTTCAGTTTACACCCCCTGGCCCATTTATTTGTATATTTGTCATTTTGATATTTTTATTTTTTATTCTGACTTTGTTATTTTATATCCAAATATAAAAAATGCCAAAAAAATTATTTTTATATTTTTCATATTTATTTGATATTTATTTGTATTTTACTAGTATAAAAATGTAAATAATTTATATTCTTTTTATTAAAACTTAAAGAATAATGTAAAAAATACTTTTATTTTTATTTATTATTTTTATACACACTTGAAATTATTTCCTTAAAATATATACCTTTTTTTAAATAATTAATTTTTGTTTTTTATACACTTCATATATTTAATATATATATATTAATACACATATATACTATTTTATTAAATAATTAGAATAAAAAATACAAAAATAATACATTTTATTTTTATTAATATTTTTATACTAAAAAATGCCTTTTCACAATATACTTTTATTTTTTGTACAAATTAATACATTATTGTATATAAATAATAAATAATGCTATTTATTTAAAAATTAGGGTTTTTGCCCTAAAGAACAAAATAATTAAAATTGACTTTTTTTATTATTTACATTTCACATTAAAAAATTAATTTTTACATACATAAAAACTTTTGCATAATACATTTTATTTAACATTTATTTATTGTATTTTATTTAATTATTGTACATTTAAATATTGCCTTGTACATTCAATTTGGTTGTAATAATTTAGAATTTAATTTCTTGCAAAATAATCCTCAATTCAAATTTGTACCCCCCTCCCTATATCATGTTGTAATAATGTAGAATTTAAATTCTCGTACCCTTAGATGCTTTCAATTATGCCATGATTAAACCTAGGGTTTGTATGCAAAATAAAATCAACAATTAGCTTGACCTAATCCAAGATAAAATGCATGAAAACAAACACAATTCACACTTGCACCCCTAGGGTTTCAATCCACTTGTTGCCTTCAAAATGGGCCATGATATGCATGTCAAGTACTTTGGCAAAACAAAAACAAACAAAAGATCATAGTCCCTCGATGACGCTATCTGAGTTGCCTAAACAAAATGATCAAGTCCCTCAAGAAAATTGCCAAAAATACTTGACACTATTGCTATCATGGTCTATACGATGACCCACACCTGTCCCGTTTAACATCCTAACACAAGGTTGTTCATCAAACACAATGATGAAGCAACACTGTTAAAAGGGTTAAAAACATAAGAAAGATCTTTGAGTAAAATAGGGTAGACAACTCTTAGTTACTTGATCAAAGCTTGCAAAAAAACATCCTTGCTATCTTCAAAACACACTTCACAACACAATTTCCAAAACCCTACTTTCAAAACATTGAAAACTTTTCAAAAGACAAAAACACCTTTGTATACATTCAAACAAGAATCATTACAAAGGTTGCCACAATGATGGCCTCTTTTCAAAACATCTTTCAAAATCACACACAAAGCACCATTTCAAACAATTGAAAAGCACCATTTCAAACAATTGAAAAGCAAATCAAGTGATCTAAGCAAGTAACTAAGAGCCCATGGATAACCATGGATAGAAAGGGTGCTAATACCTTCCCTTTCTATAATCTACTCCCCGAACTCAAGAAAACATCTCATAGGTCTTTCCTGTGCTTTTTGACCTTTCCTTAGGATAAAATAAAAAGTAGGTGGCGACTCTTGCTAAACCGAAACATTTGTGAACACAAACGCAAAATCCCAAGTCAGTTCTCCCACCGTATCATAGAACTAGCGACTCTGTTGGGGAAAACTTTAAAAGTGGAGTAACCTTAGGGCTTAGATCACCCTTTGCATGATTATATTGTTTGCTTTGATTGCTTTACATTTGGTTCTCTTGTTTGGGCTTGAAATCCTCTACCCGAATTTGGGAAACATTCATAGGTAAATAGCAATACGTTGTGGAAACTGTGCGGGGTATACCGACATGGTTGAAGCAATAGCTATATTAGTGCGGCATATTTGTGAGTACCAGTAGCCTTTGAGTCAATCAAAGAGAATACGGGGCCGCTGAGTGATGTCATAAAGCACTAATGAACTCTTAGAACCTTACTTGACCATCTTGGCCTTTTATTAGGAGTAGTGAGATGACTGGCTTTGGTGCAGTCCGAAGTTGGTAGATACTCGATACTACACTCATTGAGGGTTGTTTTCTTGGAATATTTTGGTCGCTAGTTAAGTGGCTAAACCAAAACAATGAACATAGAAAACAATCCAGTGATACTGAGCTCCTTAGAACCCGGTTACTATTTATAGGACAGGTTTGAGCCAACTAAACTCAAGAGGGTATTTACCTATGAAACCTCATGCAAGCCTGAAACTAGGGTTTTGTGTGACTTGCTTGTACATGTGCTTATGCATACATCATGAACATCATAAAGCATCATATGCATCCACTAACCATTTCAAGGGTTTGGATCTTCATCTTTGTTCTTGTTTTGTAGGTCATGGAATCTCTTCGCAGGAAAACAATCCAAGTCAACCTTATGAGAATCCCTCCTCAACTCAGGGAACTTACTTCCAGGATTCCAGAGAATTCTCTCTTCAGTAAAAGACATGGTAGACTCCTTAACTTGGTCAACACCAACATTGAAGAAGACATGGTGAAAGTTCTTTTCCAGTTCTTTGACCCCCTACACAACTGTTTCACATTCCCTGATTACCAATTGGTGCCTACTTTGGAGGAATTTTCTCAACTCTTGAGAATTCCTATTCTTCATCAACTACCCTACAACGGTACAGAAATAGAACCAAAGCCTGAAGATGTTGCTCAAGCATTACACTTGCAACCATCTGACATCAACGGACATTGGGAAACCAGAAGTGGTGTCAAGGGTTTCTTGGCAAAATTCCTGTTTGAGAAGGCACAAGACTGCTGGAATTCTCTTGATCTACAAGCCTTTGAAGAGATTTTGGCACTCCTTATCTATGGGTTGGTCTTATTCCCAAACCCCGACCAACTTGTAGATATGAATGCTGTCAAGATTTTCATATCCAAGAATCCTATACCCACATTGCTTGGGGACATCCTACACTCATTTTACACACGAACAATGAGGAAAAGAGGCGTTCTCGTGTGCTGTACTCCTCTACTAGCAAGGTGGTTTATTTCTCACCTTCCACAATCAGTTTTGAAGAATGAGCAGGGTTTAAGGTGGTCACAACGATTGATGACCCTCACACATTCTGATGTACATTGGTGTTCTCGGTCCAGAGAAAATGTCATCATCATTGATCGTTGTGGGGAATATCCTAATGTCCCACTACTTGGCATTAGGGGAGGTATCACCTACAATCCCTGTCTAGCTTTGAGACAGTTTGGATATGCTCGGAGGGATGGCCCTCATGACATGCTGGTACCTGACCTAGTTTTTGACTTCGACAACGATGCGCAAGGACTTCTACAAAGGTTCATCAGAGCTTGGAGGATGCCCAACAAGGTAGATAGTAAGACACTGGGGCACAAGAATTCCATCCCCCTTGAGCCTTATCTCAAGTGGGTACGAACCCGCGCCCAGAATCTTATGATGCCATACCCTCACATTCTCCCCTTGATCAAAGAGCCTGTTGCGGAAGGAGAGGTTCCATACACCATCCTACATCCTGACATGCCAACATCATGTGAAGAAATGCAAAAGAGTTGGATCCAACTCAAGGAAGAACGGAATACTTTTGAAGCCAGCTTCTATGCCAGTGAGAAGAAGGTTTTGGAGCTTACCCGCCGACTTCATGAGGAGGAAACTCTCAACACTTACATCGCATTAAAGAGGATGTGCAATGTCTTTTTACATTAAGAATTTTGTAATATTTTTCCCATGGGGCACTTATGTACTAACAATTTCTTCTTAATATGACGTGCGTTCTTTTTGTTTGCAACAAATTTGAATTTCTAAATCCTTGAATGCATTACATAAATAACATACCATTCATCATATGCATAAATAGGTCTTCACACCAGGTTTCCTTATCTTTCTGCTGTTTATTTCAGCAAGATGGATTTGGAGCAAACGGTAAAGGATCTGCAGGCACAAAATTCACAATTCCAGCAACTCCTCATGACCTTGGCAAAGGGTCAAGAGGACCTCAAAGCTCTGTTGGAGAAGAATAAAGAGAAAAAGAAAAAGAGACCTGGAGTAGCCACTTTGGGAAGGAGATTTGAGCATCAGGCTAGGAGAGTTCTTGAGTTCCCCTCAACGTCTGACGAAGGGGCCGGTAAAGGGAAAGGTACTGATGTCCCTTCTGAATCTGAGGTTGAAGAGGAGGAAGAGGAAGAAGATGAAGACTACTCCGAACAACAATATCCACCAGCGGATGATAAATATAAGAATCTTGAGGATAGACTGGCAGCCATGGAGTTGTAGAGAGTACCCAATTTGGATTTTGAAGAACTAGGGTTGGTAGCTGGGATTGTTATCCCTCCCAAGTTCAAGGTGCCAACATTTGCCAAGTATGACGATCTGTCATGCCCGAAGATGCACCTGAGGTCATATGTCAGAAAAATCCAACCCCACTCATTTGATAAAGATCTTTGGGTGCACTTTTTTCAAGACAGCTTGTCAGGAACGCAGTTGGACTGGTTCTATCAGCTCGAGAGATCAGAGATTCACAATTGGGAAGACTTAGCAGCTGCTTTTTACCGTAAGTATCAATACAATGCTGATTTGGCGCCCACTCGTACTCAGTTACAAAGTATGGGGATGGCTTCCAATGAAGGGTTTAAAGAGTACGCCCATAAATGGCGTGATCTGGCTGGAAGGGTGCAGCCACCGCTGTCAGATAGGGAGTTAGTTGACATGTTTCTGGGGACCCTATCTGGCCCCTTCTTCAATCATCTAATCGGGAGTTCTTCCACGGGATTTACTGAACTAATTTTGACTAGCGAAAGGGTCGAGGCTGGTATTAAAAGTGGAAAGATTCAAAAGGATGCTTCCGCATTCACAGTTGTTAAAAAACCCTTCCCAGCTAAGAAGGAAGCCTCTGCTGTGTATTCTCAGAAGGGTCAGGGAAGAACTGAGCGCCGACCGACTGTAGGGGCTGTGATGATTCAAAACTCGTCAAATGATCAACCTCATAACAATCAGTCGAGACTTAATCAACAACGGATAGAAAGGCCACAATGGAAGTTCACCCGCATCAACATGACGCCAGCTCAGGTACTCCCCCACTTGTTGAAGTTGAATCTTACCAGTTTAAAGGAAGCGCCAAAGAATCCTAACACCTCCTCTCCATACTACCACTCCCATGCCAAATGTGCTTACCATTCCGACAGTGTTGGGCACGATACCAATAATTGCTGGGCACTTAAGAACAAAATCCAGGACTTGATTGATGCCAAAGAAGTAGAATTCGATGCGCCTGAGAAGCCCAATGTGATTTCTGCTCCAATGCCCAAGCACGATAATAATATTCATGTTGTTATAGAGGACCTTCATGTTACTGATGTTGTTGACCTGTTGACGCTGTTACTTGTTGTTGTACCCCAAATTTTGCCCTTACATATTGCTCAAGATTTGACAAGAATAATCCTCAAAATTGCTCAAGTTTGCTCAAGGGGTGCACAGTCAAACCATCTCCTAAGACAGCTGAAATTAGGGTTTTGTTTCTTTCAAGGAATTTGAGGTTTTCAAGGGTTCAATCAAGTCTCATAGGCCCATATACATTCTCAAGCACCTACATACCAAGTTTCAAGACTCACAGTGTCAATTTGCACAGTCAAAAGCCTCATTTGATCCACAGTCAACTACAAGGGCAAAATGGTCATTTTGCAGTCAAAAGTCAGAATTTTTGGTCAACATCTTATTTTGAGTCCACAATCATCATTTGATCAAATCTTGATCATGATTCCACAAGAATGGCTCAAAAATCATCAAGATGCAAAAAGTTACTATTTTTGGACAGTAGAAAAGTCAACTGTATCTTGACCAGGGCATAAATTTTTCATGGTTCATAAGAAAAATTCCATCCAAAGCTCATTTTGAAGAGGTTGTAATTTCCTACAATCCATCTTCACACTCAAAGTCCAAGAAATTCTCTCACAAGAAGTTATCAATTTTGACATTATAGGTCCTTTTCAAAAGTCAACAAAAGTGCACTTTGAGTCAAAGGCCATAACTTGAAATTGGTAAATACAAATGACATGGGACCAAAGGAATTGGTTAGAGGACTTCAAGACCTTTCCAAAATGTCAAAGAACATGTTCATATGATCAAAATTGAGCAAGATGTGCATTGGAGAAGTTGGGAAATTTTTATGAATTTGCAAAAGTCAACTTTGCTCAAAACACCTTATTTTCGCTAATGGGCCTCAAATCTCTTCTTGAAACTTCATCCATGGCCTATTCACGACCCATCAAGATTAATTGAATTTATTTTCTTATTTTTATTGATTAATTGGATTTTTAATTAATATTAATTCATTTAATTAATTTAAATTGTAGGAAAATGCAAGATTTGATTTTTCAATCTTTTTGTGAAGCAAATATGGTCAATATATGCTGGCAAATTCGTGCACAAAGTCAAAGATACAAAACATCCAAATTTGGAAACCTTTTCCAATCATGAAAAATCAAAAATATTTGATTTTCAATCAAAGATCTAATCATCATTGCAATGGATTCTTGCTCAAGTTTTTGACCTAATTCGTTTCCTCTATATATATGCAAGCAAATCCTAATCTCAAAAACGTGAAAAAGCTGCAGAAACAGACCATAGCATATTCAAGAATTTCAAGAAAAAGTGAAAACTGATCTTTGCATTCCAAGCCAATTCAAGGCATTCTTTTCATTCAAACACATTGCAGGAAGTGTCAGGGACGTTTTGCAATCAAAATCAAGCATTAAGGCTCAAGGAATCGATACCTACAGAACCACGGTTTGCCATTTTTTTCTAGAATCGTATTGCTCAAATCATGCATATTTAACGTGTTTTCTTGATTGATTTGTGTTGCTAGGAATCATATGAAGCTAATGGTATCACTTAATTAAACTATAATGCACTGAATCCAAAGATGCCATGAACAATTTTTTAGGGTTCTTGAGTTTCAAATTAGGGCTATTCAATCCAGGCAAAATTAGGACTTGTGAGACATATGGTTGAAATCACGAGACCAAGACGAACACAAAGGACCCCTCGCGAAATATTTATATGTATCATGGTGCTAATCGCTATTTTTCGTGCAAGCATATAGTGGGGGTTAAAAACCCCCGCTATCTGATTCTGTTTTTTGCAGGTACAACGAAGAAGATGATGAGGTGTTGGTGTCCCATTGGATTATTTAAATCTTAGCGCGTTTTTTGTGTTTTACAGCATATTTGTTAAATTCCCAATATAATAAATGCCTATTATCTAAAGAACAAAAAGGTGCAGGTGGTGTAGTGGTTGAGCGTTTGTCCAATGAACACTGGGACCTGGGTTCGAATCCCAGGTCCCCCAAAATATTTATTCTCCTTTTTCTTCATATAATCATATGCAGGGTTCAAGAGGAAGTCCATCGTATACCTCATATTCCAGCGCGCCAAGTGGCCTCAAACTCAGATCCCATGGCCTTGAAGGGAAGATCACCATACTCCCAGTCCACAGGCAAGCAGATGATCATCAAAGTCAACGTGGCTGAAAAGCATAATGGGCCACAAAATTGACAAGAACACCTCCTAATTGGGCCAACACCCCCCTGGGTTATTCTTTTTTCTCCTTTTTATATTTCCATTTACTTAATTATTATTAGTTAATTAACCAAATTTTTTTTTAATAATAAATTCAGAAAACTAAAATATAATATTTTTTTATTATTTATTAAATTCACCCTTAATTTATTATTTTTGTAAATAAAAACTAACATAATTAATTTAGTTGTTTTAATTAGGTTAATTTCAGTATTTTCACAATAAATTAAAACTAATGTAGAATTAGGTTTTTTGACAATTTTAATCATCTTTTGTTTATTTCCTTAAAACATAAAAAAAACATAAAAACTCAAAAAATATTTCTTTTTTTATTTAATTAATTAATTATTTTTAGGTTTAATTTAGTTAAATGCAAAATAAAAAAAAACTTCTTTCTTTCTCAAAAAAGGGTCAAAACCCTAAAACATTCCAATTCAATTTTCTCTCGCGCGTATGTTTGTTTTATTAATCTTTGATCCATATTTATGTAATTGCTCCGAGGATGTAATAGCTTTAATTAGGACTTTTTATCGCTTTATTTATTTTCTCGCAATTTACTTTTCAAGGGTTGCTTTTGGCGATGTAAATACCCGACGCCTTGTAATAGCGTAGATTTATTTTCCGCAACTATTAACTGTTAGATGTATGTTAATTAGGCTATGCATGACAAGACTTATCTCTGAAATTAAAATCAACCCGTAGCTCACCATAACATGTGCAAAGATAACTTAACTGAATCCTGACACACTCGCACATGCCACTCTTAGGGTACGCCTCACTTGGTTGCCTCGACGTGGTCATTGAGTATAGGGTGTTTTAGAGGTCGCCCTCCTGTCTAAAGATCAAAAAGTTGCCTCGAAATGGTTGCCTCGGATAAAAAAGATCTAAGACATTAGGGTTACCGCTAAGGCGTCCTACTATTGCTTTGGTGACCACATGTCCCTATAATCGAATTGACCCGAAAAACTCCGACGACGGTGCTACCTACTTCTCAATAGTGGGATAGTACTGTCTAAAGGACATTTACACAACTTTATTTCTTTTGAGTAGGTAGAGGTTCTTAGATACTTGCTCTTTCAAAACAAAAATACTTTTCGCACCTACACTTTTCTGACGAAAGTTTTTAAACAACACTTCATACACTCTTGAGGACAGACACAAGAGTTAAATCGAAGTTTTCAAAACAAACTTTTTCAAAACCCACAAACACAAGAAAAGCAAAACATTTTGAAAACATAGTGAGCAAGTACCTAAGAGCCCGTGGATAACCACAGATAGAAAGGGTGCTAACACCTTCCCTTTCTATAATCTACCTCCCGAACCGAGAAACATCTCGAAAAGGAATTTTGCTGTGATTTTGTCCTTTCCTTGTTGGAGAAAATAAAAGACGGTGGCAACTCTTGCTTACCGCGACATAATGCGAACCAGCATTTCAAAACAGTCAGTTCTATTTCCACCGGTCACAGAACTGGCGACTCTGCTGGGGACTTTATAAGTGAGGTGTACCTTAGGATTAGATCACTGTGTTTTCAATTGTATGCCTTGAATGCTTTAATATTGTGGGCTTGTATCGGAGTTCTATAGATCCTAACCCGGATATGGGGATACCCTTTAGAAGTAGCAACAAACTGTGAGGGAACTGTGCGGGGTATACCGACATGGTTGAAGCAGTAGCTACGTTGATGTGGCACTTTGGTGAGTACCGGTAACCCTTGAGTCAAGTCAAGGAGAGTACGGGGCCGCCGCGTGGTGTCATGAAGCATCAACTGACCTTAGAACCTTACTTGACCATCTTGGCCTTTTTAGGAGTAGTGAGATGACCGACTTTGGTGCAGTCCGAAGTTGGTAGATACTCGATACTACACTCATTGAGGGTTGTTTTCTTGGAATATTTTGGTCGCCAGTTAAGTGGCTAAATCAAAACAATGAACATAGAAAACAATCCAATGATATTGAGCTCCTTAGAACCCGGTTACTATTTATAGGACAGGTTTTGAGCCAACTAACTTCAAGAGGGTAATACCTAAACTCCATGCTATCCTAAAATCTAAGGGCTCTTTGTGTGACTTGTGTGCTTTCAAACTTGAACTACTTGCACATTCTTGTTATCTGATAGCGTGAGTTCCTTGCAGGTTTTATTTACAGTCCTTAATCTGGACTTATTACAGGGCTTACTTACGTCACCTCACACTTTTGCATACCTGTACATAACATCATAACATCATACCATAGCATTTCCTTAACCATTTCAAGGATCTCAAGGGTTTGTGATGCAGGTCATGATGAACCAAGTGTCTAGCAAGGGGCAAAGGGGATTTTATTTTCCTCTAGCCAAGGTTGTTTGGAGATCAAGACATGATAGCTTGAGTCAGGGGCTATGACCCACTCGATATGGTGAGCCTTGAGTCTTGAAGAAAGACTCTCAACAACATGAAGCTCCTTCAATCAAGCTGCAAAATTCAAATTCTAACAGTTTCCTATTTACCCTGCGAGATCCTTGAAAACATTGCATACATATATCATACATATCATTGCATCACAGGTCACCCTTTACAGGTCTCTCACGTTCTCGCTGTTTATTTCAGCAATGGCTTTCCAACAAGACAACCAGGATCTTCATACTCAAGAGACTCAGTTTAGGGAAATCTTCCTAAGCCTATCCAAGGGGCAGGAAGAGTTGAGAACACTCCTCATGGGGAATTTGGTCAAGAAAAGTCCCGAAGACAGTAAGGACGAACGGCTGAAACATCTGCAAGCTGAGGTAGATGCAATGAGAACTCAGATGCTGGGGCAGATGGCTCTTATCCAAGGCTTAGCTCGGGAGCAATAAGAGTTGAGAACCATGATCAACCAGCTTCATCAAGACAGATACAATAGTATGAAGCAAATAGTCAAGGCCGAGGATCAAGTCATTAATCAACTTCCGAGAAGTCAAAGGTTTGGTTTGATGAAGAATAGACCTCTCCAGGGTGCCACTACCTCACAGGTCCAACAACAACCTGACCATAAGCAACGGGCTACTCCGAGGCCGTTTACCAAGCTCAACATGCCGCTGTCCCAAGCTTTGCAACACCTATTGAATTTGAATCTGGTGACGTTGGTAGGACCTCACCCGAATCCTAAGACTTCTTCACCCAACTACAATCTTGATGCCAGGTGTGCATACCATTCTAACAGCCTGGGGCATGATACCGACGACTGTTAGAAGTTGAGGTACAAAATCCAAAACCTGATTGATGAAAGAGCATTGGAGTTCGCACAAGATGGTCAGGCTGAGTTCTTCTACTATCCCTCCAAGGTTCACCATTTGAAGTGACAAGTCCTGAGACGAGAAGACTTTTGGTTCATTGGAATTTTCAATTTGTAATTTTCTTTTGATTGTTCAAACATTTATTCATGTCAAACTTTATTACTTTATCAATGCATCACATATGTCTGTTCTAAATCAATCCATTCGTATTGCTTTCATTTTTTGTGATGTTCAACTCTCGATTAAAAATTCTAAGCCTTTTGAGGGAGGATGACGAAAACGATACCACGATCTTTACAGTATGCTCTTGAACAGACCCCGCTGATGAAGTACAGGCATTGTTTCAAATCCTATATAGTGGAGTTATAAGGAAGATAATCCCTCGTCAACCCCTTCGAGCCAAAGAAGTTGGAGTTTTTCTTTTCACAAAACAAAATTTAAACCCTTGATTATAACCTGGGACAGGGTAGTCTTCTCAGTTGATCCAAGTGCATAATAAATGGCATCAAAGGAGTCCTTCCGAAACAAAAGAGAGTGATGGTTCCCTATAATTTTTAGGACAGGCAGTTGTTATCTTTCAAAATAAAAGCCCAATAAGTCAAAACCTGTGAAGGAGACTTAAGAAAAACTGGGGCATCCCGCTGACTGTAAATACAAAAAGAAACAATTCAGGCAAAAGACAGGGATAACGCAATCAAAAAGAAAGAGATCCTACAGACTCTCAACAAAATGACCGCCTGTTCAAAATAAATTGTCAGTATCCGAACCATCACTGGAATATCAGAACAAAGACTCAAACAGGATTTAATGCACGATTAGCTGAGTTTAGGACCGAAGAACATCACGAAGAGCGGGTGGGTACAAATAAAATTTGAGCCTTTATCCTTTGTTTCTTAAACCGTGAACCAGGCCACGTTATAACCCTTAAAAGTCCTAGCTGAAGCATGGGTGAGTTCGAAAGCGTACTGTTACAAAAGGTATCCTGACTCCTGTAGGGCTTGCTGTAAAATCCTGAGTTGGCATCACATTTTACAAAACTTCACTTGTTTTATTGAAAACTGCATTTTCAAAAAACTTCAAGACAGACATAAGCTTTGCATTCTTAAAATAATATTGTTTGCATATGACTATTTGTTCAAACAGCAGAGAAATTCGCACGACGAATATCTAGTGAACAAACACCTTCTCAATAAAAAGAGTCACCTCAAGTGAAAAAAAATACTTCCAATCAAGGGGAAGACATAACCATTGTCCATCATCTGGGGCAGTCAAGTCAAGATTCCAGGAATCTCTCAAAGATGCCAAATAGCCAGGGGCAAATCTCCGCCTGAGTCACTTGGGGCATTGGACATGAATTCCAGCAACGAATCTTACATGATCAAACGAAGATCTTCTGGTAGTATGTCAACACAACACTACCGACAGTGGAAACTCCCTGCACTCTGAGAGCGTGGACATAGTAAAAAAATACTGCGCGTGAATCAAAGACCCGCTAGGTCGACTGGCCTAGGAAAAATAAGGGCTTCCCGGCGAACCAAAAAGGTTCGGGCAAAAATAAGGGATGAAAATGAAAAAATCTGTACACCCGGCAAGTCGAAAACCTGAAAAGGCGGCTTGGGCAAAAAAGGGTATCCCGATGGACTGACAACCCGAAAGGGCGGTCCATGCAAAAATTAGGGATCAAAGCGTACAACTATGTCCCGTCATTTCGTCACTTGCCTACCAGAAGAAGATTTGTCAATCGGCAGTTATCAAACACCTCATAGGCCTTCTTCTCCCGCAGAAACTGGTTCAATAAAATTGTCCAAACTATACAGCCGCGCTGTCCTCCAGGTACAAGGTGGATTCGGCTGAAGAATATGACCAGGATACCTTCACTCCCCGCAAGAGTAAAACAGTAATGGTAGTTATTCCCCACTGAGACTTGCAATTATGAGAAAATCAGCGATACTCTCCCCAAGCAGAGTTGATCTACCATCAGCCCTAAAAAGGTTGGGTATCCCCAGTAAGTCTTAATATTCCCCAACGGAGTCTACATATATTCCCCAGCAAGCATCCCCGATGTTCTTAATATTCTTCAATGAAATATAAGAATGTTCCCCGGCGGAATACAAGATACCCCCAGTGGAGCCATTTCCCCAACGCTGTCTAAAAAGCTTCCCCACCAGAGTTGAATCATCTCCCCGGTAGATTCTGGAAGCTTATCCCCTGCAGAGTACAAATGCATCTCCCCAGCCGTATTCAAAAGGTTATCCCCACCAGAGTCTAACTGGGTTATCCTCAGCAAGTTGCAACTGAAAGATCATCCCCAGCGAAGTTCTTTCTATCCTCCAGCGGAGTTCATCATCAAAATCCCCCAACAGAGTTTATCAACGGCGTCCCCAGCGGAGTTATCGTTAAAATCTCAGCAAAGCATCTCTTCCCACAGAGTAATTCCCCGCAGAGTAATCTCTTCATCAAGTTTATTCCCCAACGGAGTTCTTTTCTCCTACAGGTTTATTTCACCCAATCATCTTCGTTCATAATCCTCAGCGGAAACGAAGAATTCAACATCATTCTCCAGCAGCTCCGGGATTTATCTTCCCCAGCTAAAACATCACATTTTCATACATCATGATACATGCATATACGCATCATATCATACGATCTCATTTATGTTGAGAACATCATTGCTTGATCCATCTCATGCATTGCATGTGACTGACCTTTACCTTTCAGGAAAGATGCAGTTAAGTTCTCAGCCTAGTCGAAAATCTGACCAGTTCTTAAATCTCAATCGGATTATCCTCGGTTGAAGTTCAGATAAGGTTCTCAATCTCGACAGTTTATCTACATCATAGGGTGGACAAGTACTATAACAACAACGGTATACTCCATTGAGCACGAGTCAGTTCCTAGATCTTGATGTTCTCCTCCGTCATAGTACGGACCAGTTCTATAACTTCAGCGGTTTACTCCATTGAGCTAGAGATGGTTCAGATGTGACCCAGGCATGGCGACATTCTGATACTTATTCCAGACTCCTTCTAGAGATAGTTCAAATGTGATCCAGGCATGGCGACATTCTGATACTTATTCTAGACTCCTTCTAGAGATAGTTCAGATGTGACCCAGATTTGGCGACATTCTGATACTTATTCCAGACTCCTTCTAGAGATAGTTCAGATGTGACCCAGATTTGGCGACATTCCGATACTTATTCCAGATTTCCTTCTAGAGATAGTTCAGATGTGACCCAGATTTGGTGACATTCCGATACTTATTCCAGATTTCCTTTCAGAGACAGCTTAGAGATGCTCCAGACGCGGATGTTATTCTATTGTTTATTCAGTTTTCCTTTCAGGGACAACTTAGGGATGCTCCAGACGCGGATGCTATTCTATTGCTTATTCAGATTTCCTTTTCAGAGACAGCTTAGAGATGCTCCAGACCCGGATGCTATTCTATTGCTTATTCAGATTTCCTTTCAGAGACAACTTAGAGATGCTCCAGACCCGGATGCTATTCTATTGTTTATTCAGATTCAAACTTCTAAAGACAACTTAGAGATGCTCCAGACACGGATGCTATTCTATTGCTTATTCCAGATTCCTTCCATAGACAGTTCAGATACGACCCAGACATGGCGACATTCTAATACTTATTCCAGATTCCTTCCAGAGACAGTTCAAATGTGACCCAGATATGGCGACATTCTGATACTTACTCCAGATTCAATCAAAATATGATTACCATCAACCTTTTTTCCAAGTTCCAGATCAACACCTGTAACTAGCCAGGAAATATCTGAGGACGATTGATTGTAGATCTATACCTGAAACCAGACAAGAAAGTTATCTACATGAAGAGATTGAAGATCAACACCTGTAACAGGCCAGGAAACTATCTTTCTTTCTCCGGTCAGAGATTAATACCTGAAACCAGTCAGGACAACTATCTCCTCGACCACCCTTTCTTAAGTTCCATATCAACACCTGTAACTAGCCAGGAAATATCTGTGGACGACTGATTATAGGCTAACACCTGAAACCAGACAGGGAAACCACCTATATGAAGAGATTGAAGATTAACACCTGTAACAGGCCAGGAAACTATCTTTCTTTCTCCGGTCAGAGTTTAATACCTGAAACCAGCCAGGACAACTATCTCCTCGACCACCCTTTCTTAAGTTCCAGATCAACACCTGTAACTAGCCAGGAAATATCTGTGGACGACTGATTATAGGTTAACACCTGAAACCAGACAGGAAAACCACCTATATGAAGAGATTGAAGATTAACACCTGTAACAGGCCAGGAAACCATCTTTCTTTCTCAGGTTAGAGATTAACACCTGAAACCAGACAGGAAAACTATCTCATCGGCCAGCCTTCTTAAGTTCTGGATCAACACCTGTAACTAGCTAGGAAATATCTGCGGACGACTGATTGTAGATCTATACCTGAAACCAGACAGGAAAGTTATCTATATAAAGATACTGAAGATCAATACCTATAACAAGCCAGGAAGACTATCTTTCTTTCTCAGGACAGAGATTAATACCTGAAACTAGACAGGACAACTATCTCCTCGACCAACCTTTCTCAAAGTTCAAGATCAACACCTGTAACTAGCCAGGAAAAATATGTGAACGACGGATTGTGGATTAATACCTGAAACCAGACAGGACAACTATCTACTTGACCATCATTAAGCAACCCTACGCCGGTTCCTTCTCTCTTTCAGACGCAGTTTTATACGGACTCATCATCAGGCAACCCTACACAGGTCCCTTCTTTCAACCTACCAAGTTATAATTCAGCGAACAATCTCCAGATGGCATCTATAAGCCCATCCCCCGACAAGATTCTGTCACATATCTAGATGGCATCTATAAGCCCATCCTCCTATCCATCATATCTTCAAATGGCATCTGTAAGCCCATTCCCGACATCATATTGCTGATACTACACTATGCGAGTGCAAATTTCTGGGCACTTTAGTGTTCAATCATCTTCCACCTTCGGATCACAAAAGGCACGCAAGCCAATCTACATCCTCAGGTCTAAGAAGATTGAACAGGGGCAACTGTTGTACCCCAAAATTTTCCCTCCCATATTCCTCAAGATTTGACAAGAATAATCCTCAAAATTGCTCAAGTTTGCTCAAGGGGTGCACAGTCAAACCATCTCCTAAGACAACTGAAATTAGGGTTTTGGTTCTTTCAAGGAATTTGAGGTTTTCAAGGGTTCAATCAAGTCTCATAGGCCCATATACATTCTCAAGCACCTACATACCAAGTTTCAAGACTCACAGTGTCAATTTGCACAGTCAAAAGCCTCATTTGATCCACAGTCAACTACAAGGGCAAAATGGTCATTTTGCAGTCAAAAGTCAGAATTTTTGGTCAACATCTTATTTTGAGTCCGCAATCATCATTTGATCAAATCTTGATCATGATTCCACAAGAATGGCTCAAAAATCATCAAGATGCAAAAAGTTACTATTTTTGGACAGTAGAAAAGTCAACTGTATCTTGACCAGGGCATAACTTTTTCATGGTTCATCAGAAAAATTCCATCCAAATCTCATTTTGAAGAGGATGTAATTTCCTACAATCCATCTTCACACTCCAAGTCCAAGAAATGCTCTCACAAGAAGTTATCAATTTTGACATTATAGGTCCTTTTCAAAAGTCAACAAAAGTGCACTTTGAGTCAAAGGCCATAACTTGAGATTGGTAAATCCAAATGACATGGGACCAAAGGCATTGGTTAGAGGACTTCAAGACCTTTCCAAAATGTCCAAGAACATGTTCATATGATCAAAATTGAGCAAGATGTGCATTGGAGAAGTTGGGAAATTTTTATGAATTTGCAAAAGTCAACTTTGCTCAAAACACCTTATTTTTGCTAATGGGCCTCAAATCTCTTCTTGAAACTTCATCCATGGCCTATGCACGACCCATCAAGATTAATTGAATTTATTTTCTTATTTTTATTGATTAATTGGATTTTTAATTAATATTAATTCATTTAATTAATTTAAATTGTAGGAAAATGCAAGATTTGATTTTTCAATCTTTTTGTGAAGCAAATATGGTCAATATATGCTGGAAAATTCGTGCACAAAGTCAAAGATACAAAACATCCAAATTTGGCAACCTTTTCCAATCATGAAAAATCAAAAATATTTGATTTTCAATCAAAGATCTAATCATCATTGCAATGGATTCTTGCTCAATTTTTTGACCTAATTCGTTTCCTCTATATATATGCAAGCAAATCCTAATCTCAAAAACATGAAAAAGCTGCAGAAACAGACCATAGCATATTCAAGAATTTCAAGAAAAAGTGAAAACTGATCTTTGCATTCCAAGCCAATTCAAGGCATTCTTTTCATTCAAACACATTGCAGGAAGTGTCAGGGACGTTTTGCAATCAAAATCAAGCATTAAGGCTTAAGGAATCGATACCTACAGAAGCACGGTTTGCCATTTTTTTCCAGAATCGTATTGCTCAAATCATGCATATTTAATGTGTTTTCTTGATTGATTTGTGTTGCTAGGAATCATATGAAGCTAATGGTATCACTTAATTAAACTATAATGCACTGAATCCAAAGATGCCATGAACGATTTTTTAGGGTTCTTGAGTTTCAAATTAGGGCTATTCAATCCAGGCAAAATTAGGACTTGTGAGACATATGGTTGAAATCACGAGACCAAGACGAACACAAAGGACCCCTCGCAAAATATTTATATGTATCATGGTGCTAATCGCTATTTTTCGTGCAAGCATATAGTGGGGGTTAAAAACCCCCGCTATCTGATTCTGTTTTTTGCAGGTACAACGAAGAAGATGATGAGGTGTTGGTGTCCCATTGGATTATTTAAATCTTAGCGCGTTTTTTGTGTTTTACAGCATATTTGTTAAATTCCCAATATAATAAATGCCTATTATCTAAAGAACAAAAAGGTGCAGGTGGTGTAGTGGTTGAGCGTTTGTCCAATGAACACTGGGACCTGGGTTCGAATCCCAGGTCCCCCAAAATATTTATTCTCCTTTTTCTTCATATAATCATATGCAGGGTTCAAGAGGAAGTCCATCGTATACCTCATATTCCAGCGCGCCAAGTGGCCTCAAACTCAGATCCCATGGCCTTGAAGGGAAGATCACCATACTCCCAGTCCACAGGCAAGCAGATGATCATCAAAGTCAACGTGGCTGAAAAGCATAATGGGCCACAAAATTGACAAGAACACCTCCTAATTGGGCCAACACCCCCCTGGGTTATTCTTTTTTCTCCTTTTTATATTTTCCATTTACTTAATTATTATTAATTATTATTATTAGTTAATTAACCAAAAATTTTTTAATAATAAATTCAGAAAACTAAAATATAATATTTTTTTATTATTTATTAAATTCACCCTTAATTTATTATTTTTGTAAATAAAAACTAACATAATTAATTTAGTTGTTTTAATTAGGTTAATTTCAGTATTTTCACAATAAATTAAAACTAATGTAGAATTAGGTTTTTTGACAATTTTAATCATCTTTTGTTTATTTCCTTAAAACATAAAAAAAACATAAAAACTCAAAAAATATTTCTTTTTTTATTTAATTAATTAATTATTTTTAGGTTTAATTTAGTTAAATGCAAAATAACAAAAAACTTTTTTCTTTCTCAAAAAAGGGTCAAAACCCTAAAACATTCCAATTCAATTTTCTCTCGTGCGTATGTTTGTTTTATTAATCTTTGATCCATATTTATGTAATTGCTCCGAGGATGTAATAGCTTTAATTAGGACTTTTTATCGCTTTATTTATTTTCTTGCAATTTACTTTTCAAGGGTTGCTTTTGGCGATGTAAATACCCGACGCCTTGTAATAGCGTAGATTTATTTTCCGCAACTATTAACTGTTAGATGTATGTTAATTAGGCTATGCATGACAAGACTTATCTCTGAAATTAAAATCAACCCGTAGCTCACCATAACATGTGCAAAGATAACTTAACTGAATCCTGACACACTCGCACATTCCACTCTTAGGGTACGCCTCACTTGGTTGCCTCGACGTGGTCATTGAGTATAGGGTGTTTTAGAGGTCGCCCTCCTGTCTAAAGATCAAAAAGTTGCCTCGAAATGGTTGCCTCGGATAAAAAAGATCTAAGACATTAGGGTTACCGCTAAGGCGTCCTACTATTGCTTTGGTGACCACATGTCCCTATAATCGAATTGACCCGAAAAACTCCGACGACGGTGCTACCTACTTCTCAATAGTGGGATAGTACTGTCTAAAGGACATTTACATAGCTTAATTTCTTTTGAGTAGGTAGAGGTTCTTAGATACTTGCTCTTTCAAAACAAAAATACTTTTCGCACCTACACTTTTCTGACGAAAGTTTTCAAACAACACTTCATACACTCTTGAGGACAGGCACAAGAGTTAAATCGAAGTTTTCAAAACAAACTTTTTCAAAACCCACAAACACAAGAAAAGCAAAACATTTTGAAAACATAGTGAGCAAGTACCTAAGAGCCCGTGGATAACCACGAATAGAAAGGGTGCTAACACCTTCCCTTTCTATAATCTACCTCCCGAACCGAGAAACATCTCGAAAAGGAATTTTACTGTGCTTTTGTCCTTTCCTTGTTGGAGAAAATAAAAGACGGTGGCGACTCTTGCTTACCGCGACATAACGCGAACCAGCATTTCAAAACAGTCAGTTCTATTTCCACCGATCACACTTGTGATTAAAGAAAATTTGATAAGAGCCAGGATCTTTCCTGGTTGTGGTAAAGACTGCTATTTTTGTTTGAACATACGAGGTGATTGCCCAATGTTGAAGTCAGGTGTTAAACGCCTGATGTATATCCAAGAGATACTTTTCCAGAAAACCCATGTTGATACCTTCAATCCTGTTACTCCTGATACTTTTGCTACTTCAACCAACGATATTGCAATCATAACCATTTTCGACAATCCTCCCAAGGCTTGCAAAAGGTCTGTCAGGATTACACCCAACTCTGGATGTGTACCTTTAAAGATCACCATGCCGGGACCTGTCCCGTACCAATCAAGAAAAATGATACCATGGAACTATGGAGGAGAAATCTTCTATCATGGTATCAAACAAATTGAGGCAATCCAAGAAAATTCTGAAGAAGAAAACCCTGATATAGGGAACATTGCGGGTCCAAGTAAGATAACCCGCAGCGGCCGGATCTTTTCTCCGGAGATTTCTCCCCCTCGAGCAGTTTTCGGACCCTTGAAAGCTTCTGTACCTGTTGGACCATCTGTGCAAGGCCCAATGATTGAAGAATTGGATACTCCTGAAGTAAGACCATTTGCTGATACTACCGACAAAGGTAAGGGGATAATAGAAGTGCCTGTCAGGATGAAGGCCCTTGCTGTGGTTATCCCCGAAACCACTCAGAAAGAAATGGATGAAATCTTGAAAATAATCAGAAAAAGTGACTACGACGTTGTGGAACAGTTAGGGCAGACCCCTTCTAAAATTTCGATGTTAGCTCTTCTGCTCTGTTCTGAGGCCCATGCTAAGGCCCTGATCAAATTTTTGAAGGTGGCACATGTACCCCAAGAGACTTCGGCTGACCAGTTTCAGGAGTGTGTGGCCAGTCTTACTGCTGATAATGGCCTTGGCTTTTCCGATGCTGACTTAACTCCCAAAGGAAGGAAACACAATGACGCGTTACATGTCTCAGTTGAATGTAGGGGAACCACCCTCGCCCATGTCTTAGTTGATACTGGTTCTTCCTTGAATGTGATGCCGAAGAAAGCTTTAGACCGTTTGGATTGCGAAGGATTGACCCTCAAACCTAGTAACATCGTTGTTAGGGCCTTTGATGGGTCCAAAAGAATGGTTCATGGAGAAGTTGATATTCCTATCAAAGTAGGAACAGAGGTTTTCAACTCCACCTTTTATGTGATGGACATCCGTCCGTCATAATTGTGTTTGTTAGGAAGACCGTGGATCCATTATGTCGGGGCAGTTACCTCCTCTTTGCACCAAATGCTGAAATATCCTGTTAAGGGTAAGATTATAACAGTGCACGGCGAGGAAGATTACATGATTAGTCATCTCAATTCCTTCCGTTATGTGGAGTTGGATGGCGAGTTCATCAAAACGCCTTTCCAACATTTCGAGGAAGTTTCTCCTGAGTTAGCAGTTGCGAAGACAATGGTTGAAGTGCCTACTGTTCCCAAGCATGTATCTAGAATGACATCTCTCAAGGACGCAGAGGCTGTGGTTAAAGAAGGGAAGAGTACAATATGGGGGCAATTGCCTGATTTTCCCCATAAGACAGACAAGTTTGGGTTAGGGTTCACTGCTGCAGGACAAAAGGCTATGCGACGCTCCAAGGCTGGAGGGCCACCCGTCAAGATCTCACACCATGGAATCAATGCTGTAGAAGATGAAGATGAAGAGAGCCACTTTGAGGATTGGATCTTTCTGACCGTCGAAGGGGGTTTAAGCAACTGGGAAGCAAAGGATTTTGTTCCCATCACCTTTATCAACCAGTAATTTTATCTTTGAACAATTTCCATTTTATGGTCTGTAATTACTAAAACAATTCGCACTATTTTCACCTCGTGCCTTGCCCGGGGCACGTAGGTTCATTTGTAAGGGCTTGATTTTCTTCATAATCATATGCCATGTTTTAATGAATCATTGGACGTTTTTCATCTATAAACTGTTGTGATCATTTTCTTTCCTTTTGCATTTTTGTTTGTTTAAGGATGGTTATCCCTTACACATACCCACACTCACAAATGCAGGTACCCACCCCCTCTGGATTCCATGGGTGACTATTCTGCTTTAGCCTTCGATAACTCTGAAGACTTGGTCAATCATGTTGAGTACGAAGTTGACGAAGACTGTAAAGTTCCAGGAGAGTTAGCCAGACTTCTACAACAAGAAGAAAGGGCCATCCTGCCTCATGAAGAACTGCTAGAAACCATCAACTTGGGGACAGAGAGGACAGGAAAGAAGTAAAAGTGGGTGCCAACCTGGAACCAAGTGTCAAGGAGCGCTTAGTGCAGTTGTTGAACGAATATGTTGAAATCTTCGCCTGGTCTTATGAAGACATGCCAGGACTAGACACAGATATCGTGGTTCACCGTCTCCCTACAAGAGAGGATTGTCCACCGGTCAAGCAAAAGGTCCGCCGAATGAGGCCTGATATGTCTGAGAAGATTAAGGCTGAGATAATGAAGCAATTCAACGCTGGCTTTCTGGCTGTTACTTCCTATCCATAATGGGTTGCTAACATTGTGCTCGTGCCTAAGAAGGACGACAAAGTCAGAATGTGTGTGGGCTATCGGGATTTAAATAGGGCTAGCCCTAAAGACGATTTTCCACTGACACATATCGACATCTTGGTTGACAACATAGCTCAGCACAAGGTCTTTTCTTTCATGGACGGATTCTCGGGCTATAACCAGATCAAAATGGCCCCCGAGGACATGGAGAAAACTACTTTTGTCACGCAATGGGGTACCTTCTGCTACAAAGTGATTCCATTCAGACTGAAGAATGCAGGGGAAACCTATCAACGCGCCATGGTAGCTTTGTTTCATGATATGATACATCATGAGATCGAAGTTTACGTAGACGACATGATAGCTCGATCACAGACAGAAGAAGAACACCTCGACCATCTGCAAAAGCTGTTTGTCAGGTTAAAGGAATACAAGCTCAGACTGAACCCTAGCAAGTGCACTTTCGGAGTCAGGTCCGGCAAACTTTTGGGATTTATTGTCAGCAACAAAGGCATTGAGGTTGATCCAACTAAAGTAAAAGCTATACAAGAAATGCCTTCCCCCTGCACTGAAAAGGAGGTTAGAGGATTCTTGGGACGCCTAAACTACATTGTAAGGTTCATCTCTCACCTAACATCTACCTGTGAACCAATCTTTAAGCTGTTGAAGAAAGATCAGGTGGTTAAGTGGAATGATGACTGTCAAGTTGCTTTCGATAAGATTAAGGAGTATTTGCTGGAACCTCCTATCTTGATGCCACCCGTCGAAGGAAGGCCATTAATCATGTATCTGACTATTTTGGATAATTCAATAGGGTGCGTATTGGGCCAACATGACAAGTCTGGCCGAAAAGAGCATGCCATTTATTACCTTAGAAAAAAGTTTACCGACTGTGAGACCCGATACTCACTGCTCGAGAAAACTTGCTGCGCTTTGGTATGGGCTGCTCGCCGGCTAAGGCGGTATATGTTGATGCATACCACTCTGCTGATTTCTAAAATGGATCCGATCAAGTACATCTTCGAGAAGCCTGCTTTATCCGGAAGAATCGCTAGATGTCAGATGATCCTCACCGAATATGATATACAGTACACGACCCAAAAAGCCATAAAGGGGAGTGTGCTAGCCGATCATCTGGCCCATCAAGCTGTCGAAGATTACCAATCCATGAGGTTCGACTTTCCCGACGAGGATATCATGACTTTGAGCAACATTGAAGAAAATAGACCGTATGACAGACCTGAATAAGGATCCCGATGGACTTTGTACTTTGATGGTTCCTCCAACGCACTTGGAAATGGTATCGGCAGGGTGCTTATCTCTCCAGAAGGTTTCCATACACCTTTCACTACTAGACTCTGCTTCAGCTGCACCAACAACATGGCCGAGTATGAAGCTTGTATCTTTGGTCTCAAGGCTTCTATTGACTTGGGAATCAAATCTTTGATTGTATTTGGGGACTCAACTTTGGTTATCAGTCAAATTAAAGGAGAGTGGGATACTAAGCACCATAACCTCATCCCTTACAAAGAACATGTCTTGACATTGTTATCACACTTCGAACAGATTACCTTCGAGCACTTCCCGCGAGAAGAGAATAAGTTGGCAGATACGCTAGCTACAATGTCATCCATGTTTAAACTTAATTGGGATAATGAGGAACCTCAAATCACCATTGAACGAATGGACGAACCTGCACATTGTCACAAGATTAATACTGAAGAAGTGGTGGACCGACCTTGGTTTCATGACGTCAAAAAGTATCTCGAAGCACAAGAGTACTCTGAAGGAGCTTCAATCAATGACAAAAAGTTATTAAGGAGGTTTGCTGCCAAGTTGTTTCTGAGCAATGGTATCCTATACAATCGCAATCTTGATTGTGTCCTACTCTGTTGTGTGGACAAGGTTGAAGCTGAGCAGATCATGGTTGAACTACATAATGACACCTTTGGCACCCACTCAAGTGGTCAAACGATGGCTAAGAAGATTCTACGGGCAGGCTACTACTGGTCTACCATGGAAGCTGATTGTCATCAACATTCCCGTACTTGTCACAAATGCCAAATCTATACTGACAAGGTACATATTCCTCCAGTTCCTATCAATGTCTTAACAGCTCCTTGGCCATTCGCGATGTGGGGAATCGACATGATTGGAGAGATCAAGGCTACAACATCCAATGGACATCGTTTCATCCTGGTGGCCATTGATTTCTTCACCAAGTGGGTCTAAGCAGCTTCCTTCACATCCGTTACAAAGAATGTGGTTGCCCGCTTCATCAAGCAGAACCTCATATGCCAGTATGGTATCCCCGACAGGATCATCACGGACAACGGTACCAATTTGAACAATAAAATGATCATCGCTCTGTGCAAGCAGTTCAAGATTCAACATCATAATTCATCTCCCTATCGGCCTAAGATGAACGGTGTTGTCGAAGCTGCGAAAAAAAATATCAAAAAGATCATTCAAAAGATGACAGTCACCTACAAGGACAGGTATGAGATGTTACCGTTTGCTCTGCACGGGTACTGTACCACGGCACACACTTCAACTGGGGAAACCCCCTTTTCTTTGGTATATGGCATGGAAGCTGTTTTACCTATGGAAGTTCTGATCCCTTCCTTGAGGGTCATGAAAGATGCTGGTTTGAGTGAAGACGACTGGATTCAGACCCGACTTGATCAACTTTACTTGATTGACGAGAAGTGACTTACTGCTGTTTTCCATGGTCAGGCGTATCAGAAACGTATGATCAAGGCCTTCAACAAGAAAGTCAAGAGATAAGTATTTCAAGTCGGGGACCTTGTAATCAAGCGGATCATATTACCGCAAAGTGATCCCAGGGGCAAATGGACTCCTACTTACGAAGGACCATTTGTGATCAAAAACATCTTTTCTGGTGGGGCAATGATTCTGACCACCATGGACGGTGATGACCTGCTGCACCCTGCGAACACAGACATAGTCAAAAGATACTACGCATAAACGACCCGACAAGTCGAAAACCCGAAAGGGCGACTTGGGCAAAAATGGGCATCCCGGTGAATTGAAAACCCGAAAGGGCGACTTGGGCAAAAATGGGCATCCCGGTGAATCGAAAACCCGAAAGGGTGGTTCAGGCAAAAATTAGGGATAAATAAAAAAATTTGTACACCCGGCAAGTTGAAAACCCGAAAGGGCGACTTGGGCAAAAAAGGGTTTCCCGGTGGATCAAAAACCCGAAAGGGCGGTCCAGGCAAAAGTTAGGGAATTAAAGCGTATGACTATGTCTCGTCGGATCACCTTAAGGACAATATCTTCACGGACAAGCTCCAAGCTTATGATCAATCCAGTCATCTGCGGACGAAGCAACGAATGGACAAGATACTCAGAGTTGCAAAGGCTATAGCAGAATGGGAACCCCATGGAATTGTTACACATAGACATCTTTCTTTGTATAAAATTTTTCTTAACGTTCTCTTACTAGGGTGTCTGTCTCCTTTGTACAAAATTAATATAAAGATACTTCAAAGTGCAGAAATCTGTTTGCTTCTCTTTCTTTTTTACACTTGTGTTTTATTTGAAAACGTCCAATGATTTATTAAATGAGCATATGCATTTGAATATAATCACTGCTTACAAATAAAACGAAATGAGAAAGGATAATTACTGATAGGTTGAAAGTATAGGAGAATTTCTTTAGGCTATTCCAGGAGAATTCCCCTGCAGTACATCACCTAGATCCCCAACGGAGCTAAAACCTTGAAATACATATCCCCAGCAGAGTTAAGTTTCAAAATCCCCATCAGAACTAAGTTTCCAAACTCCCAACCCCCAGCGGAGCTAGAAAACTTTGAACTGTAAACCCTCGACGAAGATGAAGCTTTCTTCCCCAACGGAGTCCAAAACTTCAACCTTTAAACCCCGATGGAGTACCACCAAATTTCCTCCACATTCCCTAGTAGATTGGCATACAACCCAAACCTTTGAGTACTCTTCAACGGAATAAACATTCTCCCCATAAAGTTATTTCCCAGCAGATCGAAGATTCTCAATATCATTTCTCCAGTTGAAGCCTCCCAGGTTTTGATTCCCCAGTAGAGATCGTCAGAATTTTCCTTATTTCCCAGGAAAGTCATGAAGGATTCTCACATCCCCACAAGTCACTGAAGATTTTCTATCCCCGACAATGGTCAAGGATTTATTTTCCCCGTCAGCAATCAAAGATTTCATTATCTCCAGCTATCAAGGATATATTTTCCTCAGCAAGACAGCTAATCAGCTTACATGCGCATCCATTACATCCATATATCATAAACATTGATAGAACACATTTTTTATTGCAACATAACTTTGTGTTTTAGCTAACATTTTACCCTTTTCAGGATAAGATTAAAAGCTACCTTTAACAAATGTTCAAAGATTTCAGATACAATACAGATACACCCCAGACACGGCGGTCATTCTACTACTCATTCAGACTTCAGCAATCAGATACAGACTAGATACGCTCCAGACACGGAAGCCATTCTATTTCTCATTCAGATTCAACTATCAACTTCAGGCTCAGATGCACTCTAGACACAGAAGTCATTCTGTCACCTGTCCGGATCCCAGTTACAGTACGAATACATTTCAGACACGGAAGTCATTCTGCTACTCATACAGATCTCAACTTCAGATGTAGTCCAGATATGCTCTAGACACGGTTTCCATTTTGTCAGTCATTCAAACCTATTCCCCAGCTCAGAGATACTCCAGACACGGATGTCTTTTTGTCGCTTATTCAGATTTCAGATTTCGGATACAATACAGATACACTCCAGACACAGTAGTCATTCTGATATTCATTCAAGAATCAAATACAGTTACAGCTCAGATACGCTCCAGACACAGACTCCATTCCTTTTCTCATACGAATCCAATCTCCAGATACAACTCAGATACGTTCCAGATACGGATACCATTCTGATATTCATTCTCCTGATTTTCAACAAACAAGTCTTGGATGGCATCTTTAAGCCCATCTCCAGCAAGATTCTACCATCTCTAAATGGCATCTTTAAGCCCATTCCCTCAGCTACATTTTGACGAGTGCAAATTTACGGGCACTCTAGTGTCCAATCATCTTTTACCTTCGAGTCACGAAAGGCAAACTCGCCAATCTAACTCTTCAGGTTCAAGAAGATTGAACAGGGGCAGATGTTGTACCCCAAAATTTTCCCTCTCATTTTATCAAGATTTTCCCTCACCAGACTCCTTGAACTCCAGACAGGATTAGGGTTTTGCTCTGCTCAAGACATCTCCTTGCACTGATGACCTAAATTAGGGTTTGAGTTTGCACAGAGATTTTTGGACTTCCAATGCTCAAAGTGACTTTCATATTTCATATTGGATCTACAAGATTGTCCATACCAAGTTTCAAGCCTTGAATCAAATTGTTGCCCAGTCAATTGGACAGTTGACCTAAAAATCAGTTGTATTGAGGAAAAAGTCAACTGTGACCAATTTACAGTCAAACCTCATAATTTTTTATCCACATCAACATTATAGACTCATATGAACCATTTGATCAAGTTTGGATCATAACTCCTCAAGAAATTTGATTATATCATCAAAAGGGCAAAATGGTCACTTTTAGGGTTTTGACTGTACAAGGGCAATTTCTGATTTTTCACCTAGAAAATGGCAAATTGGGTTCAAGCATGGACTCAAGGACTCAATGGCATCATATTAACCTATTCACAAGGTTCAAAAGACCTCAAATGTATTGGATTGACAGTTGAATTTTTCAGTCAACTGATCAAAATTTGACTGTACACTGAAAAGTCAAACTTTGAGTTTTTGGTCAAAATCAAGTGCCAAGGGTAATTTTTCATCAAGATGTGTCAAAACATGAAACTTGTTCATCAAGAAACCCAATTTTTCAAATTAGGGTTTAAAATTGAAAATTTTCATAACTTAGAATTTTTCTAAGTTATGAAATTTTCTTATTTTTTCCCAACTTTGCCCAACATTTTCACCTTGATGCAATTGGATTCAGACAAAACTTCCAACATGAAAGTTGTAGTCCTCCACAAAGTCTACAACTTTTATCCACAAAGTTTTCCCAAAAGAAGCTTGGATCTCAAGTTATGAGTTTTGGAACAAGGGCCCATGAAACTTTTAACTTAGTGAAATTTTGCCCTAGTTTAGGCAGGATTTTGGCCTATCTTCATGGCAATGTTTCACATAGTTCCACTTGGAATATCAAAATGGATTTCAAATGTGGAATGTAGATCATGTTACAAGCTTTCCAAAAAGTCCCAGAACTCTCCAAAATCCTTTGTGGTTAGGGAGAATCGAAAGCTTGAAGTTGGCAAAAACTCACTTTTGATCCATGGCATTTTCTTAGTGATAAAAGTTGCAAACTCTAATCAGCCTTGTTTGAACTAGATTACAGGTCCCAAAACCCTTCCATACTCAATAATTAAATGCAAATCCATTGGTCTAAGGCTTTGTTTTGGTCATTAGAGGATTATACATTAGATTAATCCAAAAATGGTAAAAGGTACATTACCATTTTTGTCAAAATCTTGCTTTATGTCAAATTGCATCCTTAAACATTGAACAATATCTTGTACAACAAATCAAATCCACAAACTTGAGGGGCAAAGAGCATAGTGTGCAAGCTGATAGATAGCCTGTACATGCCTGTCTTGCATCACTTGTTCACTTTTGCTTCATATACAAGAAACTTGTAAAACACAACACATCTGGCACATCTGTTAGAACAAACTTTGGCAAGCATTTTAGACAAGTTTCACACATTGTATTGAACCTAAAACACGAGCCTTTGATTCCTGAAACCTCCCATAGCATAAAATCACCTTCCATTGGCAAAACAGGGCAACTTCTGCATCTTGAGTTCTATCTCACAAGTTGCTCGTGCGTTTTGCCTCAAACTTGTTCAAACACCTTCCATATAACCTATCCAAGCTATCCCAACCCTTAAACACTGACTGTAACTCCATTTGCAAGGTTTACCATTTTTGATTTCAGCTTGTGCAGGTTAATTTCTACAGGCTTGTTCAAGCACATTCAAGGCAAGCTAGGCATTGGGGAAGGTCAGAGGAAGTTCAAGCAAGCTCCCAAACATCTCAGGCCTCACTGAAAAGCTCCACATTGCCATACACGAAGTCAATTGAAACAGGTTTTTGTCAACTTCCTATCTCTCTATTTAGGAATAATTAGGCTTAGGTTTATGAATAAAAAATGTAGTATTCATAGCCATGAAGCTGTACATATGCTTAGTTTTCATTTAAGTTAATCGTGTTAAGAGAATTTGATCCATGAACTTCCTGAAAAAATTAGGTTAGGATTTAGGGCCAGAGAAATTCTCTCTGGTCTTTGTGAGTTAGAATGAGTTCTTTACATGGTTGGATTCGTCTTGAAAAATGCTACAACTTTGATGTTATGTGTTTTTTCATTAGAGCACGTATGCAGGTTGTTCATGTTTGAAGTCAGGCGCGCATTTTTGACAAAGGTTGAAGATGAAGTCCATGGGCTGGGCTTGGTTCTGGCTCACTATTGACACCCCCCTTTTACTGATTGCACCCCCTTGACCCATTTCTTCATGTTTTTGTATTTTTCCATTTTATTTTTATTTCTGATTTTATTTTATTATTTTCTAAACATAAAAAATACCAAAAATATTTTTATAAATTTTCACATTTATTTTGGTATTTTATTTTATTTTTTCTAACATAAAAATAATTTAATTAATATATACTTTTATTTTGTTAATTAAAACTTAAAAAATAATACATAATAATATTATACCTTTATTTTTATTTTTTTATACTTAAATAATATTTTTTCTAAATATATTTTATTTTTGTATACACATTATTTTACTTTATTGTACATAAAAAATATATAATATATATTTACTTTCTTAAAAAGAAAATTAGGGTTTTTTGCCCTTAATAAAAAATATATATAATCATTTTATTTCTTTTTTTTATATTAAATATTATTTTTTTTACATACATAAAAAAATAAACAAAAACCCTTTTTTTGCATATTCATAATATTTTGCATATTTATTTAATTTGTTTATTTAAATATTGTTCATTTATTATTTGTACCAATTATTCAATTTGGATGTAATAGTAAATATTAGGGTTTTAATTTTTTGCCAAATAATCCCCATTCAAAATTGTATTCCCCTTCCCATATCTAATGTTGTAATAGTGCAGATTTATTTTTCGCACTTTATGCTTTCAATTATGCCATGATTAGAGATTATGATTTGTATGCAAAAAATCCAAAATCAAACAAATAGTTTGACTAATACAAAGACAAAAATGCATGAAAATGATAACACAATGCACACTTGCACCCCTAGGGTTTCATCCACTTGTTGCCTTTAAAATTGGCCATGTTATGCATGTTGAGTATCTTGGCAAAACAAAAACAAAACAAAAGATCATAGTCCCTCGATGACGCTATCTTGGTTGCCTATACAAAATGATCTAGTCCCTCAAAAATTGCTAAAGATACTTGGCAATATTGCTATCATGGTCAATACGATGACCCGCGCCTGTCCCGTTTAACATCTTAATACAAGGTTGTTTACCAAATGCAATGGTAAAACAACACTGTCAAAAGGGTTAAAAATGTGTAGGAAATACCTTTGAGTAAAATAGGGTAGATAACTCTTAGTTACTTGATCAAAACTTGCAAAAACATCCTTGCTATTTTCAAACACATCTCACAACACAATTTCAAAACATTTCCCAAAATATCAAACTTTCAAAACATTGAAACATCCTTTCAAAAGACAAAAACACCTTTGTATACATTCAAACAAGAATCATTACAAAGGTTGCCACAACGATGGCCTCTTTCCAAAACATTTTCAAAACCACACACAAAGCACCATTTCAAACAATTAGAAAAGCAAAGCAAGTGATCTAAACAAGTAACTAAGAGCGCATGGATAACCATGGATGAAAATGGTGCTTGCACCTTCCCTTTTCATAACCTACTCCCCGAACCCAAGAAAACATCTCAAAGGTCTTTCCTGTGCTTTTTGACCTTTCTTTTGGATAAAATAAAAAGTCGGTGGCGACTCTTGCTAAATCGAAACATTTGTGAACACAAACGCAAATCCTCAAGTCAGTTCTCCCACCGTATCACAACAAGCATAGCAATTATGGAAGGTTTCCATCATGGTTATAGAAACATAAAAAATGTCAAGACTGTAAATCAGAAACAAGCATGTATCTGCTAATCCTAGTTTTCTTAAGAAGTTATGACTTGATATTCTCCCTACTTAGGCAGAAAATACATAAAATCTATGAATATGTACAACATCAGAATCAAGATGTCTACATTGTATTCTAAACATGCAAGTTTAACAATGCTTAAGTGATATGGTGAGAGTCAACAAAAACTTACCTTGTAACTGGAAAATGTTCTGACTGCTTGTAATGTTCTGATCAGCCTCCATACATGCTCAACAAGTTGGAACAATCTTTATCTTGGGCTATGGATGGCTGGAAAAATTTGGAACAGCCCAGAAGCAATGTTCTGACCTTTTGAGGTGGAGACTTATGAGTAACGTGTTACAGCAAAAAAAAACAGAAGTTAGGACGGCTTCTAAATGTATATCAGAAGCTGTATGGATAGTTTTTTCAAGAAACACTTTAGGAAAATTGGAGTTTGAATGCAAGAGTCAAAAACTAGCAGGTTTTGTATTTGTGTTTCTAGTTTCGGATTTCTGGAAATTTTAGCAAGGTTTCAATGCTTTTTCTTTTTCAATTTTCGACCGGCCCCCTTCACAGTTGCAAATGAAGTTCAATTTATAGGCATGAACTTTGTAGCTTGGAGAAGTTAAAAGTACCACCATCATGCTAGCGTGCTGGATTGGTCTTGAAGCAAGTTAAACAAGTATCGTGGTTAGCAGCTTTTATGCATGCCTAAGCTGGATTTGTAAGCATGCATTAAGGAAAAGTACCCTCAGAAGCAAAAGCAAAGCATGGACCCATCATACTCTTGTACAAAAGTTTACTTTTTTCAAGGACAACAATGTACTTCTAAGCCCCACGTGGGGAAATCCTTTGGATAAAAACTCAAAAGTGGTTGTGAACATTAAATGATGATGAGATTTATCAAACCAGAAATCCTGCAATATGGGATTATACATCATAGCTTAATTCAGGGTCAGAAATTCAGCATCAGTACAACTTAGAACAAGCATCCAACTTCTGATCCCTGAATCTCTTTGCTTCAGCATGTTCTGAGTGGGTTCTCAGACTTTCCAGAAAGCTTATGACATGATTTGTAAGCCCTCTTTATATTACTCTTGCAAATTATGACTGAACCTACGTGAAAATTGGCCCAGAAGTTGTAAACAAATTCTAATTTGAAAATACTCAGAATTTACTAAGTGTTTAAGTTTCAGGGACGTGACTTTGAAGATGTATAACTTGAAATATCAGTATTTCTAGAAGAAGTTTTGTTCTACAATGTTTTAGATCTCATTGAGATCTAGAACTCTTGTGTTATAAGTTCTTCCAGAATCAGCTTGCATCATGGTGATAATTTGGCCAGAAGTTCTGAATTTATCATATTTCTTAAATACTTGGAAAATTTCTAAGTATTTAGAATTTTGACTTTTTCAACATGAATCTTGACTTCTGATTTTCTTGATGAAACAAATTTCATGCCTTGATGAAATATGATTCTTGAAACTTGATTTTGATCCAAAAGTCAAAGTTTGACTTTTTAGTATGCAAATGACCACTTTGCCCTTGTGAATGACTTTCTTGGAAAATTTGTAATTAAAGGCTTGGACTTGGATGGAAGCAAACCTGAGGGTCCAAGATGATCCTTTTAGAAATGAGACGGCAAATTTTGGGGTACAACAACTACCCCTGTTCAATCTTCTTACGCTTGAAGAGTTAGATTGGCGAATCTTCCGTTCGTGACTTGAAGGTGGAAGATGATTGAACACTAGAGTACCCAGAAATTTGCAGTTAATGACGTTATGGTTGATTGTGTAAGGAATAGGCTTAAAAGATGCCATTTGGAGGAATGATGGAGAGTCGGCGAAGATGGGATTACATATGCCATCCAGAGGTGACCGTTGACAGGAATTAGACTAAGTCTAAACTTGACTTTAACTGGGGAAAGAATCGGCATAAACCTTTAGTTGATTTAAAACTGAACCTAACAGAAGTCTTGAATAATCTTTAACTGGGAAGAGTCAGGATAAATCTTTGAACGACTTGTCTGGACCAGAAGAAAAGCCTTCCAGGAAGAATCAGGATAAACCGTTAAGAGATTTAAACTGAACCAGTAGAGATCTTGAATAATCTTTAACTGGGAAGAATCAGGATAAATCTTGGAGCGACTTATCTGAACCAGAGAAAGATGTATGCGGGAAAGGATCGGGATAAACCATTGAGAGATTTAAACTGAACTAGTAGGAGTCTGGAAAAGAATCAGGATAAATCTTGGAGCGACTTATCTGAACCAGAGAAAGTGTCTTATTTGGAAAGAATCAGTATAAACCATTGAGAGGTTTAAACTGAACCAAAAGAGGTCTTGGGTAAGAATCAGAATAAATCTTGGAGCGATTTATCTAAACCAAGAAAGATGTCTGCATGAAAGAATCAGTATAAACTGTTGAGAGGTTTAAACTGAACCAAAAGAGGTCTTGGGTAAGAATTAGAATAAATCTTGGAGCGATTTATCTGAACCAAGAAAGATGTCTGCAGGAAAGAATCAGCATAAACCATTGAGATATTTAAACTGAACCAGCAGGAGTCTGGAAAAAAATCAGGATAAATCTTGGAGCGACTTATCTGAACCAAAGAAAGTGTCTTATTTGGAAATAATCAGTAAACCGTTGAGAGGTTTAAACTGAACCCAAAGAGGTCTTGGGTAAGAATCAGAATAAATCTTGGAGCGGTTTATATGAACCAAGAAAGATATATGCGGGAAAGAGTCAGGATAAACCATTAAGAGATTTAAACTGAACTAGTAGAAGTTTGAAAGAAGTCTTTGGCATGTAGATAATCACCCCGACTTATTTCAGGAATTGATCTATAATTGATTTGTTCATAGACATTTGCCTTGTCTTGTTGATAATAACTTTTTGTGGTCTGATCCTTCTTGAAAAAGGCGAAGAGTTAATTATATGTAATGCTATGATGTATGAAATGCATAGTGCAATGAGATTGTGATATATGCATTTGTGTCATTGATTCTTATGATGTATGGATGCGATGTATACGTGTGTAAGTTGTTCTGCTGCTATGTTGTTTGGATTAGGGAAATAAATCCATGTCTGCTGTTGAGGATGAGGAGTGTAAGTCTTCATGTTCTATTTGAAGTTGAAGTGTTGATGGATGGGTTTCCATAGCCAGAGAAATAAACTCTGTCGGGGAAGAGAAATGTCGTGTATTGCTTCTAGGCCTTATGAAATCCTGCTGGGAAATCTTGAGAAGCTGAATGACTTTTGCTGGGGAATCCTGGAATTTTCGCTCCATCGGGGATATGAAGGCAAAAGGCACCAACAGGCTACATGCTAGGGATATGACGAAGATCCTGTAGCAAGACGTTCCTGCTTCTTCCCCTGCTGGAGAAAATACCTGTGGGGGGTTTTTGTGGAATGGCTCACAGATGTTATCTTGTTTCTTAAAGCCATTCGTAATTGTCTTTCTGGTTTAGTTTTCTTTTTTACAATTTCATTTATAAACAGTAATTACATTTAAATGCATATGCTCAAAAATAAATGTTGTACGTTTTCGTAAACAAAACAAGAACATTAAAAGAAGAAAACAGATAGTTTTGCACTTTCAAAGGAGTATCTTTGTATTAACTTGAATAAGTGTTTGTACAAAGAGAAGAACATCCTAGTAAGAGAAAGTTGTCGTAGAAATGAAAACTGATACAAAGAAAAGATAACTATGTGAATCCCATGGGTTTCCCATTCTGCTATAGCCTTCATGTCTCTGAGCGTCTCGTCCATTTGCTGCTTTGTACGAGGCTGATTGGATTGATTAGTATCATTTGAGTTCAACGATTTATGCTGAAGGTTAGCTGTAAGGTGATCCAATGGGACATAGTCATACACTTTAAATCCCTAACTTTTGCCTAGATCTCCCTATTGGGTTTCCAGTCCATTGGAATACCCTTTTTTGCCCAAGCCGCCCTTTTGGGTTTTCAGCTTGCCGGGTGTACATATTTTTGTTGTTGTAATTTATCCCTAATTTTTGGCCGAACCCTTTTGGTTTGCCAGGATGCCCTGATTTTTGCCTAGGCCAGTCGATCTAGCGGGTCTTTGTTTATGCGTAGTATCTTTTAACTATGTATGCGTTTACAGGGTGTGGAAGATCCACGCCATCCATAGTGGTTAAAATCATTGCCCCATCGGAAAACATGCTCTTGATCCCAAATGGTCCTTCGTATGTAGGAGTCCATTTTCCCCTGGGATCACCTTATGGTAGTAAGATACGCTTGATTACCAGGTCACCAGCTTGATATGCCTTACGTCTAACCTTCTTGTTGAAAGCTTTGATCATACATTTTTGGTACATCTGACCATGACAGATAGCTGTAAGCCTCTTCTTATCAATCAAGTTCAACTGGTAAAATCGAGTTTGAATCCATTCATCTTTAGTCAACCCCGCATCCTTTATGATTCTCAAAGAAGGTATTTGGATTTCAATTGATAGAACAACTTCTATGTCGTACACCAAGGAGAAAGGAGTTGCCCCTGTTGATGTCCACGTCGTGGTACGGTAACCGTGGAGAGCGAATGGTAACATCTCATGCCAGTCCTTGTAGGCCACTATCATTTTTTGTATGATCTTCTTGATGTTTTTATTAGCGGCTTCTACGGTGCCATTCATCTTTGGCCGGTAAGGAGAAGAGTTATGATGATGGATCTTGAATTGCGCGCATAATGCAATGATCATAGTATTGTTGATATTTGTACCATTATCTGTGATGATTCTTTCTAGAATATCGTATCGACAGATAAGATTCTGCTTGATGAATCGGGCCACAACATTCTTGTTGACAGAAGTGAAGGAAGCTGCCTCAACCCACTTCGTGAAGTAATCAATGGCAACCAAGATGAAACAGTGTCCATTAGAAGCTGTAGGTTTTACTTCTCCAATCATGTCAATGCCCCACATCGCGAATGGCCAAGGAGCAGTTAGGACGTTTAAAGGAACTGGAGGCACATGTACTTTGTCAGCATAGATCTAACACTTGTGACAGGTTCGTGAATGCTGATGACAATTTGCTTCCATGGTAGACCAGTAGTATCCTGCCCGTAGGATCTTTTTTGCCATCGTGTGACTACTAGAGTGGGTGCCAAAAGTGCCTTCATGTAGATCAGCCATGATGTTTCCTGCGTCACTCTTATCCATGCACCGAAGCAAAGTCGAGTCATGATTGCACCTATAGATAACTCGGTTACTGAGGAAGAACTTAGCAGGGAATCTTCTCTGGAATTTCTTGTCGTTGACTGAAGCTCCTTCCGGATATTCTTGGGCCTCGAGATATCTCTTAATTTCATGGAACCAAGGCTTGTCCACTACTCCATCAGTATCAATCTCATGACAGTAAGTTGGTTCCTCCATTCCCTCGATGGTGATCTGAGGAGTCTCATTATCCTAATTGATTTTGAACATGGATGACATAGTCGCTAGCGCGTCTGCTAGTTGATTTTCCTCTCATGGAAAATGTTCAAAGGTAATTTCCTCAAAATGTGGGATTAATGTCAACACATGTTCTTTGTAAGGGATGAGATTAGGGTGCCTCGTGTCCCATTCTCCTTTGATCTGACTGATAACTAAGCCTGAATCTCTAAATACACTTAAGGACTTGATTCCCAAATCTATGGCAGCTTTGAGACCCAAAATACACGCTTCGTATTCTTCCATATTATTGGTACAGTTGAAACACAATCTAGCATTGAAGGGAGTATGACATCCTTCAGGGGATATGATCACAGCGCTTATGCCGTTACCGAGTGCGTTGGAAGCTCCGTAAAAAACCAAGGTCCATCAGGATCCTTGTTCAGGTCTGTCATATGGTTTTAGTTCTTCACAATTTCCTACTAACATGATGTCTTCATATGGGAATTCGAACTTCATGGACTGATAGTCATCCACAGCCTGATGAGCAAGGTGATTGACTAATACACTTCCCCTTATGGCTTTCTGGGTAGTGTATTGAATGTCGTATTCGGTCAGGACCATCTGTCATCTTGCTATTCTTCTAGAGAGGGAGGGCTTCTCGAATATGTATTTAATTGGATCCATCTTGGATATCATTAAGGTAGTATGGGTCAACATATACTGTCTTAGCCGGCAAGCAGCCCATGCCAGAGCGCAGCAAGTTTTCTCGAGCAGTGAATATCTGGTTTCATAGTAGGTAAACTTTTTGCTCAGGTAGTATATTGCATGCTCTTTTCGGCAAGACTCGTCATGCTGCCCCAGCACACACCCCATTGAATTTTCCAAGACAGTTAGATACATGATCAATGGTCTTCCCTCGATTGGCATCATCAAAACGGGAGGCTCTTGAAGATATTCTTTGATCCTGTCAAAGGAAGCTTGGCAGTCGTTGTTCCATTCCACCACTTGATCTTTCTTCAGTAATTTGAAGATTGGTTCACAAGTAGCAGTTAGATGGGAAATGAAACAGGAGATATAGTCCAACCATCCTAAGAATCCCCTAACTTCCTTCTCAGTGCAAGGAGCAGGAATTTCTTGTATTGGTTTTACCTTTGCAGGGTCCACTTTTATACTTTTGCCGCTAACAACGAAACCTAAGAGTTTATCGGACCTTACTCCAAAAGTGCATTTATTTGGATTCAGCCTTAGTTTGTATTTCTTCAGTCTTCCAAACAGTTTCTGTAGATGGTCCAGATGCTCCTCTTCAGTTTGAGATCTGGCTATCGTGTCATCCACATAGACCTCTATTTCGTGATGGATCATGTCATGAAATAAATCTACCATGGCACGCTGATAGGTTGCCCTTGCGTTCTTCAACCCGAATGGCATAACCTTGTAACAGAATGTACCCCACTGTGTGACGAAGATCGTTTTTTCCATGTCCTCAGGTGCCATTTTGATCTGGTTGTATCTGGAGAAACCGTCCATGAAAGAAAATACTTTATGATGTGCAGTGTTATCAACTAGAATATCGATGTGGGGAAGCGGGAAGTCATCCTTGGGGCTTTCCCTATTCAGGTCTCTGTAGTCCATGCATATACGTACCTTATCATCCTTTTTAGGCACTGGAACAACATTGGTGACCCATTGTGGATAAGAGGTGATAGTTAAGAATTTGGCGTTGAACTGCTTCATGACTTCAATCTTAATTTTCTCTGACATTTCTGGCCGCATGCGACAAACTTTCTGTTTTACCGGAGGGCAGTCCTCTTTTGTCAGCAGATGATGGACCGCGATGTCAGTGTCGAGTCCTGACATGTCTTCGTATGACCAAGCAAAGACCTCAACATAGTCATGTAGTAACTGAGTTAAGCGCTTCTTGACACTAGGCTCCAGGTTGGCACCTACCTTAATTTATTTTTTGTCCTCTTTAGTACCTAAGTTAACTGTTTCCACTGGCTCTTCGTAGGGCTGTATGGTCCTTTCTTCTTGTTGCAATAACCTGGCTAATTCCCCTGTACCTCACAATATTCCTCAGCTTCGTCCTTGGCCTGGTAGATTGGATTTTCAAAGTCATGATAGGCCATATCATAATCGTTACCCATGGGATCCTGAGTGGATGTGGATCTTAATTTTTATATGTGAGTGTGTGTAAGAACATAACTATCTTTGAAAAATGATAAAGCTTAAAAAAGAGAAAAACAATGAGCGTAAAAATTTGCATGCAAAAACGTCCATGATTTATTGATGACATATGAAGATGAAGTAATAACCCTCACAAATGGACCATTGTGACTCGGGTAAGACACAAGGTTTTAAAGTCTAAATTGTTTAATTATTACAAATATGACAAAAATTGAAAGACAATTACTCTTGAATAAAAGTAATAGGGACAAATTCCTTGGCTTCCCAGTTATTGAGTCCTCCACTGATGGTTGGGGGGATCCACTCGTCCAGGTCACAATTATTATCACTGTCTTCCACCGCATAGACTCCCTGATTGCTGATACGCAAAGGTGGCCCCCTGGTGCGAGTTCTTCGAACAACCTTTTGTGCCTCCGAGGTGAAGCCCAAACCAAATTTGTTGGATTTGTAAGGAATATCCAGAAATTGACCCCAGATAGTGCATCCACCTTCTTCAATCACTTCTCTAGCATCCTTCAACAAGGCCATTTTCCATGGTGGTCTAGTAGCTTTTGGAGTTTTGGTAGCAGTCTTGGTTGTCGCAACCGTTTGTGGGACCTCCTCAAAATGCTGACATGGAGTTTCGATGAACTCACCATCCATTTCCACGTACCTGAAAGAGTTCAGGTGACTGACCATGTATTCCTCCTCCCCATAAACAATAATGATCTTTCCCCTGATTAGGTATTTCAACATTTGATGCAACGTAGAGGTGACGGCACCAGCGCCATAGATCCAAGGTCGACCTAACAAACAGGAATAGGAAGGGCAAATATCCATTACGTAGAAAGTTGAATCAAAGGTCTGAGAACCAATTTTGATGGGGATGTCCACCTCCCCATGCACCATTCTCTTCGAACCATTGAAGACCCTTACCATTATCTTACTGGGTTTTAAGGTCAAACCTTCATAGTCTAGTCTATCTAGAGCCTTCTTAAGCAGCACGTTCAATGATGAACCAGTATCTACCAAGACATGGGCCAAAGTAGTGCCCCTGCATTTGAATAAAAAAAATGCAACACATCATTGTCTTTCCTCCCTCTAGGTGTTAGAACAACATCAGAAAAACCAAACTGTTATCCGCCGTTAGACTGGCCACACAATCTTCAAATTGGTCCGCAGAGGTTTCCTGTGGCACATGTGCAGTTTTAAGAAATTTCACCAAAGCCTTCGCATGAGCTTTGGAGCATAACAACAAACATAGCATAGAAATCTTTTAAGGGGTATGCCTTAGCTGTTCGACTACATTGTAGTCGCTTTTCTTTATAGTTTTCAAAATTTTCTTCCATCTCCTTCTTGGAAGCCTCTGGGATAGATATTGGATGTGCCTTCTTTCGGACAGGCTCAACCAAAATGCCTTTGCCCCGAGTCTCGGTCGACTCGGTGATAGGGGTGTCAGCAGGGGTGATCATAGGAACTATAGTAGTAGTATCAGCAGGAACAAAAGCAAGAATAATCACAGAACCAGTAACAACTTTCGGAGGAGAAATCTCAGGGGATAACACTCTTCCACTTCTGGTTATTTTGCTGGTTCCCACAATTTTGCCAATGTCGGGGTCAGCCTTCTCAAAAATTGAGTCTTCATCAGCCAACCAATCTTGCTTGACGTTGTGGTAGTAGACGTCACCCTCATAGTTCCAGGGAACAATTTTATCTGAGGAGTATGGGATTGGCCCTGGCATAGTAATTATCAGTGGAGTCACCTTTGGAACGGATGTAATCCTGACGGGCCTTTTGGTGGAGACCCTGGGAGGATTGGCAGAAATGGCTATTATTGAAACATCCTTGTAAGAAATAGTTGGAACAGGAGTTTTTTCGAACAAAATCTATTTGTCATCCATCAGGTGCTGGACACCTTCCTTAAATAAATGACAACCGGTCGGTAGAGATAAACAGAGGTGGAAACCTTCTCCACATCCCAAAAAGTAAACCGGCCTTCAATAGGTCCCTCTTGACAGTCAGGAGAGGAGTAACAAGGTCATCAACAATAGTAAAAAATACATCATCTTCAATGGCGTTAACACTATGTCCGTGCTTGGGCATAGGAGCAGTGATAACATTTGGGATCTCAGGGGCGCCAAAAGTCATTTGTATCATGAACTGGACTTTCTGAATGGTAAGCACAATGAGCATTTGGGTCGTAACGGGGAGAGGCAGTGTTGGGATTCTTCGGAGCTTCCCGCAAGGTTACTAGATTAGATCTCAACAAACGTGGCAAGACTTGAGACAGCTTCATATTTAGCGAAAGTAGGGACCTTGAATTTATGTGGTATGACAACCCCTGAGACAATTCCTAACTCTTCAAAATACAATCCTGGTACCCTTTGGATCTCCATAGCATTTAGGTGATCTTCCAACTGTTTGTATTTGTCGTCAGCCGGAGGATACTGCTCTTCAGAGTAATCAACCTCTTCTTCCTCTTCAGATTCTGGATGGTCAGTAACTTCCTTATTTTTCCCTTCTTGACTGTCCCCTTCACCCGATGATGTTGTGAAGTCTAGAATCCGTCTGGCTGGTCCTTGGAACCTTCTTCCCAGATTCAAAACACCGGCGGATTTCTTCGCTTTCTTCTTCTTCTCTTTGATCAGCAGAGTTTTCAACTCCTCTTTTTCCTTTTTCCAGAGTCAAGAACATTTGTTGAAACTGAGCGTTATGCGCCTGAAGATATTTTACTGTCTGTTCAATATCCACCTCACTAAAATAAATAGTAGAAAGATAAGGAGACCTGTTGTAAGAAACCTGTTTGTGTTATGATGAATGGAGATGCATATGCAAATGATTTCAAGGAAATTAGGGACTTAAATTTTCTTTAGATAAAAAGGAAAACACGTTATATTAATAGGTCCAAGCTGAATACATCATGCCTACTTGGGCTTACAATACAACACTCCTAAGATAAAAAAGTTGAACGTATCCTCTTTGGTGCGATGTAGGCGTTCAGATTCCGCTCCTCATGAAGCTGCTTGGTGAGTTCCAAAACCTTCTTCTCACTGGCGTATAATTGGGCTTCGAAGGTATCCCGCTCTTCTTTAAGTTGGATCTAGGATTTCTGTAGCTCCTCAAAATCAGTTGGCATATCAGGATGAGGAACAATGTAAGGAGTGTCTCCCTCAACAACCGGCTCCATAATCAAAGTTAAGATGGCGGGGTAAGGCATCATAAGACATTGAGCATGAGCTTGCACCCATTTGAGGTAAAGCTTAAGAAGGATGGAATTATTATGCCCTGGTGTCTTGCTGCCAACTCTGTTTATCATGCTCCAAGCTCGAACGAACCTTTTCCTATAACCCTGAACATCATTCCCATAGTCAAAGATGATTCCTTGGACGAGTGCATCATGAGGAACGTCCCTTCTAGCATAACCAAATTGTCGCAATGCTAAACAAGGATTATAAGTGATTCCCCCCCTAATACCTAAGAGAGGGACATTAGGGAATTTCCCATAGTGATCAATGATGGTAACATCCTCTGAGGATCGTGAACACCAATGAATATCCGAATGTGTAAGGGACATCAAGCTACGAGACCATTTCAAACCATGCTCATTCTTCAAAGTAGACCGAGGTAGGTGAAAAATAAACCACCTAGCCAACAGAGGAGTGCAACACAAAAGGGTCCCTCTTCTCTTTAGAGTGCGAGTATACAGAGAGTGTAGAATATCCCCAAGCAAGTTAGGCTCCGGATTATGTGACAGAAAAACCTTAATTGCATTCACATATATGAGTTGATCTGTGTTAGGGAATAGTACCATCCCATAGATGATAAGGGCCAACACCTCCTCAAAAGCTTGCAAATCCAGGCTATCCCAAAGATAGTGGGCTCTCTCAAATAGAAACTTACCTGGAAATCCTTGGACACTTCTTCTGGTTTCCCAATTTTCCACTACATCAGACTGTTGTAAAGACCGAGCTTAGGCAATTTCTTCAGGCTTTGGGTCTCTTTCCGTACCGTTGAATGGTATCTGATTAAGGATAGGTACCCCTAACACCTGAGAAAACTCCTCCATAGTAGGCACTAACTGGTAATCAGGAAAAGTGAAGCAGTGGTGCAAAGGGTCAAAGAACTGAAAGAGCACCTTTAGCATTTCTCCATCAGGGGTTGAAGTGACCAAGTTGAGGAGTCGACCATGTTTTTCAGTGAAGGGAGAGCTTTCAGGAATCCTTGATGCTAAGTCCTTGAGTTGAGGATGCACTTTCACAAGGTTGATTTGGATAGTGTTCCTGCGAGCGTATGTCATGACCTACAAAACAAATACAAAGATAAGCCCTAGAAAATCCTTGAAATAGTTAGTATGATATGCCATGTCATGATGTCATGATTATGCTAAGAAAATCGCAAATATAGAAAAACATAAGAAAATCACACAAGAGACCTTAGGTTTAAGGCTCGCATGGGTTTTAAGGTAGTACCCTCTTGAAGTTGGATTGGTTCAACCTGTCTTATAAATAGTAACCGGGTTATAAGGGATCTCAATATCACCTACCTTTCCCACAAGCTTTGTTCGATAGGCGATTGACTCGCAACCCAACAAAACTCAGGAGTCAAGTCTCAATGAGTGTAGCATCAAGTATCTGTCGACTTTGGGAATACACCAAAGACGGACATCTCGCTACGTCCTAATGGCCAAGTTGTTATTTTAAAGGTTCTAAGATCAGTTGACGCTTTATGACACCACACAGCGGCCTCATATTCTCCTTGATTAACTCAAGGGCTATCGATACCAACCAAAATGTCGCATCAACGTATCCATCTCTTCAACCGTGTCGGCATACCCCGCACAGTTTCCACGATCTATTGCTACTTACCTAAATTGTTTCCCCAGATCCAGGTGGAGGATCAAAAAACAAACCCAAACAAGGAACACAAAAATAAAGCATGCAAGTCAAACGAAGGAAGCAAGTGAATGTGATCTAACCCTAAGGTAACCCCACTTTTAGGTATTTTCCCCAACAGAGTTGCCAGTTCTGTAACGTGGTAGGAGAACTGACTTGGGGGTTTTGCGTTTGTTTGCAATGTTACGGATAGCAAGAGTTGCCACCGACTTTTCTTTTATCCAAAAGGAAAGGCTGAAAAGAACAGGAAAGACCTTTAGAGATGTTTTGAGTTCAGGGGGTAGATTATGAAAATGGAAGGTATTAGCACCCTTTTCATCCGTAGTTATCTACGGGCTCTTAGTTGATTGCTAGATCACTTGCTCTTGTTTGAATGTATGCTTGTGGTGTGGTTTTTGAAAGTATTTTGAAAATGTCTTTGTAATGGTTCTTATTTCTATAAGAACGCGTACAAAGTGTTATTTCGAAAATGGTTCAAAAGGTGTTTGTGGAATGTGTTTTTTCGAAAGCGATTTTGAAAAAGATATCTTTGTAATGGCTCTCATTTCTATAAGAACGTGTACAAAGTGTTGTCTTTTTTTAAAATGTTTCAAATGAGTGTGTTGGTATATAAAATGTTTTTGTTGTGAGCAAGCGAGCAACTAGGAGCGAATCTACCTACTCAAAAGGTCTTAAATGTTCTTTTCCTCCTCCTTTAGATGTTGATATCTTACTATTGATTTGGTAAGAAGCCCCATTGTTGGATGTAGAGGGACGGGCGTGGGATGTTTGTATAGTCATAGAAGGAAACCTATGGGACATTTTAGTAATGTCGTTTCAGGGACTAGATTGTTTACCGAAGGCAACATCGAGGGTCATCGAGGGACTACGATATTTTATCGAGGGTGTTTGCTAAAACGCCCATGTACGAGGGACATGACTATTTTTCCGATAGGCAATAAGTGAGGTTAACCTTAGAGGTGAAAGTGTGCAAAGTTTTTGTTTTCATGCATTTTGTCTTGGATTTTTGGGTTGTCTATTTGTTATTTTTATCTTTGCCATATACACCTAATTACTAGCAATATATGAAAGTAATAAAAACGCAGAAAATTAAATTCCTACGTGTGATCGGTGGATCTGGAACTGACTGTTTAACGCTGGTTCGCGGAATGTCGCGGAAGCAAGAGTCGCCACCGTCTTTTATTTTCTCCAAATGGAAAGGACAAAAGCACAGAAAAATTCCTTTAAAGAGATTGCTCTCGGTTCGGGAGGTAGGTTATAGAAAGGGAAGGTGTTAGCACCCTTTCTATCCATGGTTATCCATGGGCTCTTAGATACTTGCTCAATGTGTTTTCAAAATTGTTTGTTTGCTTTTCAATGTGGGTTTAAAAGTTTCTTTGAAAAATTTCAGATCGACTCATACGTCAGAGTGTTTGAAAAGTTTGTTTTGAAAGCTTTTGAAAAGTGTCAGTGTGAAAAGTTTTTGATTTGTTTGAAATTAGAGCAAGTATCTAGAGTCGTCTACCTACCCTAAGGAATTCGTCTGTGTAAATGTCCTTTAAAGTAGTGCCATCCCACCATTGAGAGGTAGGTAGCACCACCGTTGGAGGTGTTCGGGTCAATTCGAGGTTCGGGACGTGGTGATCACCAGAGCAATGGGAAGACACCTTAGAAGCTACCCTCATGCCAGGTTCCCGGATCATGAGGACTTACTAAGACATCATCTACTTGACGATCACCTTTCGAAAGGCAACAGTGAGGCATACCCTAGGGGTGGTGTGTGCGATTTGTGTGTCATGTTTCCGTTATTTGTCTTGTCATGTTTGTTGTGTTCTACGCTTGATTTTAATTAGGGCATTCATTCTTGCATGCATTTTATTAGCAGTTAAAAAGTTGCGGGAAAATAAATCTAAGGCTATTACAAATGGCGCGGGTCCACATCGCCAAAATTAAACCGGACCCGATTTAGCGGAAAATAAATAAAGCGAAAGAATAAAGTGCGAAAAATAAAGTTACATGGCTTCGGGAGATTTACATAATTATAATAAATGACGTAAAGTAAAATGCGCGAAATAAAATAATTAAAACAATGGGCGTTGGACCCTTTTACAAATATTTAAAGTTAATGAATTAATTAAGGAGGAATTAAAATTAAAGATTTAAAAGGAATGTTTTTTAGTATTTTTGTATTTTTTAGATTGAATAAGAAAAAGGATTAATTATAATTAAAGAAAAATGTCCAAATCCTAATTCTAACGTTTTCTTTATTTATTATGAAAGGATTAAATTAAAACCTAAATTAAACCCTAATTTTTATTCATGTACAATTTAAATAGGAAAATAAAATAATAAATAATGATATTGTGAGAAAAAGGAAAAATTAAAAAAAGATATAAAAATTATCAATTAACCTAATTCTACATTTTTTGGATTTTATTAAAAAGGAATTAAAGTTAAAACCTAATTAAACTAAATAATTTACATATTAATTATTTACAAGAAAATAAATAAAATAAATATTTTTATTGTTTTTTATCCTTTTTCTGAATTTTAGTGTTTTTTATGTTTTTGTGAAAATAAATTAATTAAATTACACAATCAAGAAAACAAAATAATAGTTTAAATAAAATATGAGAAAAATAAAAAGGAAGGCAAACCAGGGTGGGGTGTAGCCCCAATTTAGGAGGTTCAGGCCTGGAATTTCTGGCCCATTAACGTTGGAAATTGGTTGACTTTTTGGATCGTGTATGATGCATTTTGACCTGATGTATGATGCACCTTGAGTCTTGGCCATGGATCTGATGCCCTTTGGACGCGTGGAGGTTGGATGAGGATGGAACATGGTGCACCTGGACGTTAGCAAAGCATGGAATTTTACGTTGAAAAATAACATGGAAATTTGCCAGACCTGGGACTTGAACCCAGGTCTTTGATGTTACATGCATCACGTGTTGCCACTGAACCAAACGCTTTTAGTTAACATATAATAACACGTAAATATAATAAGTAAAACATAATGCTAATGGGTTAAAAAACGCGCGAATTTCAAAAGAGCCAATGACCATTGGACACGAGGTCGTCTTCTTCCCCACCCTGTAAAACAAAACAAATAGGCGATGGTTTTGCAACCGTGGTGTTAGGCAGCCTTCGAAGAAATAGCGAATAGCGCTATGGTGATCAGAAATTAGGCGCGAGGGTCAAGATATCTTCGTCTTGAGGTACTGAATCCAACCATGGCATTCATGAGTCCTAATTTTTCCTCTACGCAAAAGCCCTAATTCAAGAAACCTGTAACCCTAAATTTTAGCAATGGCAAAATCGCCCACAACGCATAATAATCAAATTAATGTTATGGGTTAGCTTTGAAATCATGTCAGGAATGCAAATCAAGTCTCAAAATTTATGGAAAATGTATGAATCAATGTGCAAGAACATCAAATATTTTCGGTACAGGGTGTGCCCGTTTTACCAATTCTCGATGCTAGAACGAATGGTTTTGATTGGTATGTAATCCTTGAAGCTTCAGGAATATGATGGACTCAGTATTATGGCTTGAAACGATCTCTAAGGCACTTTTCAGTTCTTGAGTTTTTATGGAAAAATTTCAATATGCAATGGCTTGTTTGGGCGCAGCTTGCAGTCTCCAGGCATTAGGGTTCTGATCTAGTACTTGTATGGAACGATTTAGGTCAAGAAAACTAGACAAAATCCATTGCTTTGATGATTTTTGAATATTTGATTTCAAGGATCTTTTCCAATCTTTTTCTCATGTATTTTGTATCAAATCTGATCAATTAGCACCAAATCTTTCCCTATTAACATGTGCACGAATTATAGAAGCCAAATCATGCATAAAAAGATTTTTTTAGGTTAGGTTTATATTTTTCACATATTTAAAATGATTTAAATGAATTAATATTAATATAAATTCAAATAAATAATTAAAAAATAAGAAAATACTTCCCTTTGGGCCTAATGGTCGTGCATAGGCTTGGCATGAAGAATCTTGGAAGAAAAATGGGCCCATTTGCATTTTTAGGTCATTTGAACCATTGTTGACTTTTCAAAATTTCCAAAAATTTCCCAACTTCCACAAGGCATAACTTGCTCAATTTTCAAGCTTTTCACATGTTCTTGGACATTTTGGAAAGGTCTTTGAGTCCTTTAACCAATGCCTTTGGTCCCATGTCATTTTGATTTACCAATCTCAAGTTATGGCCTTTGACTTAAAGTCCCTTTTTGTTGACTTTTGAAAATGACCTATAATGTTGAAATTGATAACTTTTTGTGAGAGCATTTCTTGGATTTGGAACATGAAGATGAATTGTAGGAAATGTCTTTCTCTTCAAAATGAGCTTTGGATGGAATTTTTCTGATAATCCATGTGAAAGTTATGCCCTGGTTAATTTCAGTTGACTTTTTTCAGCTGTCCAAATATAGCAACTTTTGCATCTTTGATGATTTCTGAGCCAAATTTTGAGAATCATGATCAAGCATTGATCAAATGATGTTTGTGGCTTCAAAATGATATGTTGACCAAAAATTTGAACTTTTGACTGTCAAATGACCATTTTGCCCCTACAGTTGACTGTAGTGCAATTTAGGGTTTTGACTGTGCAATTTTGAGCTGAATGCCTTGGAAATTGATATGAGGATGTTTGACCATCTTTGTAAGCATATGAGACTTGATTGGGTCCTTGAAAACTTCATTTTCTTGATCAGAACACAAACCCTAGTTTCGACTGTATAGGAGACAATTGAGCTGCACAACCCTTGGGGAATTTTGTGACTTTGACTTGACAAATCTTGAAGAATATGGGAGGGCAAATTTTGGGGTACAACACTACGCTATTACATCATTAAGGGGATGGGGTGTACAAATTTACAATGGGGATTGTGAGAAATTAAAGTCCTAGTTATCTATTACAACCATATTGAAATAATGTACAAGAAATGCAAAGTGGACTAGTTTTGTTTTTGTTAAAAAGAAATAAGTTTGCTTAAGAAAATATTTTCAATCTTTGAATTTTTGAGTTTTTAAAAGGGATAAAATAAAGTATGTAAATATAAAAACGTTTTTGGTGCTTTTTTGGTTATTAAAATCTAAAATAAGATAAATAATAGAAAAAGGAGTCAGAATCAGCACATTGCTGAAGCGAGAGAGAACAAAAGTTCTGAATCTAGTACGCTGCAAGAGAGAAAATGTTAGTAGGAAAGTAAAAGGTCAGAAGTTCTGGGTCTGGGCAAACCAAGTTCTGAGATTGTTGGGAACAAAGGAAAATCTAAAAGTTATGATTGCTGAGGGAGTCTAGGAACTCTGGTACAGCTGGGAATCTAGAAGTTCTAATGTCAATTGCAGATAAGAAGTTCTGGCTATTTGAGAGAGTGACGTGATAATGTTGTTGTGTAGGTTTGTCTAGAAGTTCTGATTTAGGAATATTGTCTGACAAATAAATGGGCAAAAATGTCAATAAATGAACCTAAAAAAGGATGCTTCTGGGGTTAGAACCCATGACCCTTAGTACTAATGTCTTATGCGCACACTTTCTACCACTGGGGTGGCTGTATATCCGGTATTAGAAGCAAAAGAAAAAACATGTATTGCAAAGTAAAACTCTAATGATAAATTCCATCTCTTTCTTCATGCTAATCGGAACATCTTCAACTTCGTCATTTCTCAACAGAACAGAAAACAAAAACATAGCAATTATGGCAGGTTTCCATCATGGTTGCAGAAACATAAAAAATGTCAAGACTGTAAATCAGAAACAAGCATGTATCTGCTAATCCTAGTTTTCTTAAGAAGTTTTGACTTGATATTCTCCCTACTTAGGCAGAATATACATGAAATCTATGAATATGTACAACATCAAAATCAAGTTGTCTACATTGTATTCTAAACATGCAAGTTTAACAATGCTTAAGTGATATGGTGAGAGTCAACAAAAACTTACCTTGCAACTGGAAAATGTTCTGACTGCTTGTAATGTTCTGATCAGCCCCCTTACGTGCTCAGCAAGTTGGAACAATCTTTATCTTGGGCTACGGATGGATGGAAAAATCTGGAATAGCCCAGAAGCAATGTTCTGACCTTTTGAGGTGGAGACCGATGAAGAACGTGTTACAACAAAAAAAATAGAAGTTAGAACGGCTTCTAAATGTATATCAGAAGCTGTATGGATGGTTTTGTCAAGAAGCACTTTAGGAAAATTGGAGTTTGAATGCAAGAGTAAAAAACTAGCAGGTTTTGTATTTGTGTTTGTAGTTTCGGATTTCTGGAAATTTTAGCAAGGTTTCAATGCTTTTTCTTTTTCAGTTTTCGACCGTCCCCCTTCACAGTTGCAAATGAAGTTCAATTTATAGGCAAGAACTTTGTAGCTTGGAGAAGTCAAAAGTACCACCATCATGCTAGCGTGTTGGCTTGTTCTTAAAGCAAGTTAAACAAGTATGGTGGTTAGCAGATTTTAGTCGTGCCTAAGCTGGATTTGTAAGCATGAATTAAGGAAAAGTATCCTCAGAAGCAAAAGCAAAGCATGGGCCCAGCATACTCTTGTACAAAAGTTTGCTTTTTTCAAGGACAACAATGTACTTCTAAGCCCCACGTCGGGAAATCCTTTGGATAAAAACTCAAAAGTGGTTGTGAGCATTAAATGATGATGAGATTTATTAAACCAGAAATCCTACAATATGAGATTATGCATCATAGCTTAATTATGGGTCAGAAATTCAGCATTAGCACAACTTAGAACAAGCATCCAACTTCTGATCCATGAATCTCTTTGCTTCAGCATGTTCTGAGTGGGTTCTCAGACTTTCCAGAAAGCTTATGACATGCTTTGTAAGCCCTCTTTGAATTACTCTTGCAACTTCTGACTGAATCTACGTGAAAACTGGCCCAGAAGTTGTAAATAAATTCTGATTTGAAAATACTCGGAATTTATTAAATGTTTAAGTTTCAGGGATGTGACTGTTTCCGAATGACCCTGGTTGAGGAGATTACTTCATGTTTCAGAAAAACTGACATTAATTCTTTTGAATAGTTTTACTATGTGGGGAGTGTATGTACTTATGGTAGTGCTCTGAAACTGTCTTTGTCCCGGTACCTATTGGGCAGAGTAACTGTCAGGTTTGACACCTCTTGTTTTTGTCCCTGTTTCTGGAATTACGAATAATTGTATTTTGTTTCTTATGTAAATATTTATGAGCAGCAATCATATTCAAATGCATATGTCAAGAATAAATCATTGGCCGTTCTTGCAAAATAAAACAGAAAAAAGAAGAAAAAAAAGTTTCTTGCGAAAATGATTTTGTATTGATTTTTGAAGTTGGCCTGTAATAGGCGTTTTCATACAAGGAGGCTGACGCTCTAGTAAGAGAACGTCGCCGTAAAAATAAAAACTATACAATTTTGTGTAAAAGAAAACAGCTATGTGAAATAATCCCATTGAGTTCCAACTCTGCTATTGCCCTCATGTCTTCGAGCGTCTCATCACTTTGCTACTTGGCCGGAGGTTTATTAGATTGATTGGTGTCGTACGAGCTTGATAGTCGATACCGAAGTCTGGTCGCAAGATGATCCAATGGGATATAGTGATACGCTTTTCATCCCTAACTTTTGCCTGGACTGCCCTTTCGGGTTTTCAGTCCACCGGGATACCCTTTTTTGCCCAAGCCGCCCTTTCAGGTTTTTGGCTTGCCGGGTGTACAAATTTTTCCATTTTCATCCCTTACTTTTTCCCGAACCCTTTTGGTTCGTCGGGAAGCCCTTATTTTTGCCTAGGCCAGTCAACCTAGCGGGTCTTTTAATCAGGCGTAGTATCTTTTCACCATGTCTGCATTGACAGGGTGAGGAAGGTCATCACCGTTCATGGTGGTTAGAATCATAGCTCCACCCGAGAAAATGTTTTTAACCACAAATGGCCCTTTGTATGTGGGGGTCCATTTTCCCCTAAGATCACCTTGCAGAAGTATGATGCTTTTGATCACTAGATCCCCGACTTGATATTCTTGACGTCTGACTTTCTTGTTAAAAGCCTTGATCATTCGCTTTTGATATGTCTGACCATAGAAGATAGCAGTAAGTATCTTCTCATCGATTAGATTTAGCTGATCAAATTGAGTTTGGATCCAGTCGTCTTTATTCAAACCCGCATCGTTCATAATCCTGCGAGAAGGTATCTGGACTTCGATGGGTAGGACTGCCTCCATGCCATATACCAGAGAGTAGGGTGTTGCCTCTGTCGACGTCCGTGCTAAGGCACAGTATCCATGAAGAGCAAATGGTAACATCTCATGCTAGTCTTTGTATGTCATCATCATCTTCTGTACAATTTTCTTAATGTTCTTGTTAGCCGCTTCAACAACGCCATTCATCTTCGGCCGGTAGGGAGAAGAGTTATGATGTTATATCTTGAACTGTTTACAGAGCTCGGTGATCACTGTGTTATTGAGATTCCTACCATTGTCAGTAATAATTCTCTCTGGCACACCATACCGATAGATTAGATTATGTCGGATAAACTGCGCCACAACGTTCTTGGTTACAGTAGCAAAAGAGGCCGCCTCAACCCACTTCGTGAAGTAATCAATGGCCACTAGAATGAAGCAATGTCCATTGGAAGCAGTGGGCCTGATTTCTCCGATCATGTCGATGCCCCACATTGCAAAGGGCCACGGAGCTGTCAAGACATTTAAGGGAACCAGAGGCACATGCACCTTATCAGCGTAGGTTTGGCACTTATGACAAGTTCGAGAGTGCTGATAACAATTGGCTTCCATAGTAGACCAGTAATACCCTACCCGTAGGATCTTCTTAGCCATGGTATGTCCACTAGAATGGGTTCCGAAGGTACCTTCATGTAGATCTGTCATGATCCTCTTTGCTTCTCTCTTGTCTACACACCGTAGTAATGTAGAGTCATGATTGCGCTTGTAGAGGATTCCATTGCTGAGGAAGAAATTCACAGTGAACCTTCTCAAAAACTTCCTATCGTTGGCAGATGCCCCTTCGGGATACTCTTGAGCCTCGAGATACCATTTGACTTCGTGAAACCAGGGTTTGTCTGTCACTTCTTTGGTATCAATTTCACAGCAGTGTGCTGGTTCATCCAACCTCTCAATGGTGATTTTGGGAGCTTCGTTGTCCCACCTGACTTTGAACATAGAAGACATGGTAGCTGTGGTCGGTGGATCTGGAACTGACTGTTTAACGCTGGTTCGCGAAATGTCGCAGAAGCAAGAGTCGCCACCGTCTTTTATTTTCTCCAAATGGAAAGGACAAAAGCACAGAAAAATTCCTTAAAGAGATTGCTCTCGGTTCGGGAGGTAGGTTATAGAAAGGGAAGGTGTTAGCACCCTTTCTATCCATGGTTATCCATGGGCTCTTAGATACTTGCTCATTTGTGTTTTCAAAAATGGTTTGTTTGCTTTTCAATTATGGGTGGGTTTTAAAAAAAGTTTCTTTGAAAATTCCAAATCGACTCTTGTATCGGTCCTCAAGAGTGTTTGAAAAATTGCTTTCGAAAGCTTTTTGAAAAGGTGTCGATGTGAAAAGTATTTTTGATTTGTTTTGAAATTTAGAGCAAGTATCTAGAGTCGTCTACCTACCCTAAGGAATTCGTCTGTGTAGATGTCCTTTAAAGTAGTGCCATCCCACCATTGAGAGGTAGGTAGCACCACCGTTGGAGGTGTTCGGGTCAATTCGAGGTTCGGGACATGGTGATCACCAGAGCAATGGGAAGACACCTTAGAAGCTACCCTCATACCAGGTTCCCGGATCATGAGGACTTACTAAGACGTCCTCTACTCGACGATCACCTTTCGAGGCAAGGCAACAGTGAGGCGTACCCTAGGGGTGGTGTGTGATTCGTGTGTCAGATTCAGATATTTTATCTTGTCATGTTATTGGTGATCTACGCGTTTGTTTTTATTTTGTTGTCCATTCATTCTTGCATGCATTTATTAACAGTTAAAAATTGCGAGAAAGATAAAATTCTAAACTATTACAAAAGGCGTGGGTCCACATCGCCAAATTAAACCAGGACCCGATTTGACATAAAATAAAGAAATAAAATGCGGGAAATATAAAATGTCCGAGTTACATGGCTTTGGGAGAGTTACATTAATATTTAAAAGAAGGAAATAAATAAAAATGCGCGAATAGGAATTAAAATTGAAAACGAGGGCATTGGACCCTTTTTAATGAAATTAAATTAAATGATTAAACTAATGAAATTAAAGAGAAAAAATAAATTATTTTTTTTTTTAGTTTTTGGTATTTATGTTTTTTATGTATTTTTATGAGAAAGATTAAATGAAATTAAAATATTAACCCTAATTCTAATTTTTTTTTTATTTATTAAGAAAAACATGTTAAAATTAAACCTAAAATTAATCTAATTATTTACATGCAATTTTGATTTATAAAAATAAATAATTAATTATTAGTGAAATTTATTTACAAAAAATATTAATTAAATAAATATATTTTGATTTTTATGACTTTTCTGTTTTTTACTATTTTTTATATTTTATGAAAATAAGTTAAATTAAAGGAATTAATTAAAAAAAGAAATAATTGAAATAAATAAAATAAGGAAAAGAAAGAAAATACAATACCTTGGGGGGTTTCTGTCCCCTTTTTGGAGGTGAATTGGAGTGGTTTGGCCATTTGTGTTCTGGCCTCAACGTTTCTTAATCTTCTCAGTATGTCTGTCTCGCCATGTATTGGTGTCATGCATAAGTTTTTCTACTTTGACCATTTGGCTTTTGGCTTTTGGCCATTTGGCTTTTGGCCTCAACGTTCCTTAATGAACCTGGGATCCTGTCTAAATCTGCAGTTGAATCTCACGAACACATTAAATAAAATCATAAAATGCAAATAAAGCCAATATATGAAGAAATTTAATGTTTAGGCACAATATGGCATGTATGAATGATTATACCCTTTTGATCATGGAGATCAAATCAATCTTACCCTTACTGGAAAATCAGTGGCCTGAATGCTTTTATGCCTTACTGGAAAATTAGGATCATGGAGATCAAACCAGCCTTACCCTTACTGAAGAAGTAGTGAGGTGTTGGTTTGTAACTGTGATGGCTTGTTTGTGGTGAGAGAGGGATTTGTAATAAGGATTTCAAGGTTTTAGGGTTCTTGAAAGAGTTTGATATTCTAACAGTGTTGTGCCAAGGTTTTTTCTCTCTTTTCCTCCTCTTTTTTGGTTTGTGTGAAAAGAAGGTGATTATATAATGAAAATTAGGGTAAAGCAAATGGGCTTTGAATGTGCAATTAGGCCTCCAATATTCACTTGAATTCGTCACTTTCCAGGCTAAATCGCAGGGACTTAAGTGCATTTTTTGAAGTTGAAATGTGAAATCAAAATGTAGCCGACATCGAGAACTAACTCCTGTCCGAAAATCGACTCAATCGGATAAACGGTGAATTAGTTATGAATTTTTGAAGTTTCAGCTCAGACAAACTTATTTTGGGCTCCAGTGTCGACTCTGACACGTTCTTCAATAAAAAACTGGTATTGATCGGTGCATAATTTGGTCTCGACTTTTGAAGCAAAGTTGTAGATCTATGAGTCAGGGACCTTGTGTAAAAATATGAGCCCAATCCGATAAAAATTGACCGAGTTATGAATTTTCGAAGTTTCGACCCAGATGAAATAATATTCAGCATTCAGGATTTTCAGCGTGTCACGCACTCTGAGCAAAAAACGAAGGCCTTTTGAACACCGTTTGAACTCGATACCTCCTGTGAAAATGTAGCCAACTCAATTTTTGAAATTTTGGCGCCGGAACCAGCTCGATACGATGAAAATCGACCAAGTTACGATTTTCTGAACATGACGCAAATAAACTTGTCACAAATTTTCTGTACGAAAATACTTGATAAATCCACATTTTTGAAGACCTTCTGATCGAAATTGGATTCCAGCCGTGAGAGATGAAAACGTAGATAATGTCAAGACGGAATTTTGTCCACCGGAACGGGTCCAAAACGAGTCACGATCTTCAAGTTATGAATTTTTTAGCGCGTAAAAAATGCACTTTCAGCACACTTTTTCACTATATTTCTTCAAGAAAACTCACACATTCGGATACCTTTTTTAAAGAATTGACTCTTGAGCCGAACCTGAATTTGAGAATACGTTATCAGAGATATCTTGGCGAAAGAATACCTGAATATGACGCGCCGGGTTGGGCTTGTGAATTTTTCTTGAAATATTTTGAGAAATATGGGAGGGCAAATTTTGGGGTACAATAGTTGCCCCTGTTCAATCTTCTTAGACCTGAGGATGCAGATTGGCTGACGTGCCTTTCGTAATCCAAAGGTGGAAGATGATTGAACACTAGAGTGCCCAGAAATTTGCGCTCGCATAGTAGTGTGATGATGGGAATGGGCTTATAGATGCCATTTGGAGATTGATGGATAGGATGATGGGCTTATAGATGCCATGCTGAGAGATGATGGATGGTGGATGGGCTTATAGATGCCATCTGGATATCGGTCGCATAAGAGTTTCCTTAGCGAGAACCCGCGTACCTGCAAAAGAAAAATGAGTACCTGACATGTTGCAGGAGCTGGTCTTCAGATGCTTTGTATAGAGGTGTCCTGACTGGTTACAGGAGCTGAATCTGGAGCTTCAAACGGTGATGAATGAACCAGGGATGGTTACTACCTCAACAGGAACGGTGAAAGAACCTTGGATAACTTCAACTTCAACAGCAATCATTGAGCGAATCTTGGGATTACCACCTCCGCAGTATCGGGGAGAGAACCACATGCGACTACAACCTCAATAGCAATCATTGAGAGAATCTTGGATAACTTCACTTCAACAGCAATCATTGAGCAAAATCTGGGATTACCACCTCCGCAGTATCGGGGAGAGAACCACAGGCGACTACAACCTCAATAGCAATCATTGAGAGAATCTTGGATAACTTCACTTCAACAGCAATCATTGAGCGAAATCTGGGATTACCACCTCTGCAGTATCGGGGAGAGAACCATAGGCGACTACAACCTCAATAGCAATCATTGAGAGAATCTTGGATAACTTCACTTCAACAGCAATCATTGAGCGAAATCTGGGATTACCACCTCCGCAGTATCGGGGAGAGAACCATAGGCGACTACAACCTCAATAGCAATCACTGAGAGAATCTTGGATAACTTCACTTCAACAGCAATCATTGAGCGAAATCTGGGATTACCACCTCCGTAGTATCGGGGAGAGAACCATAGGCGACTACAACCTCAATAGCAATCATTGAGAGAATCTTGGATAACTTCACTTCAACAGCAATCATTGAGCGAAATCTGGGATTACCACCTCCGCAGTATCAGGGAGAGAACCATAGGCGACTACAACCTCAATAGCAATCATTGAGAGAATCTTAGATAACTTCAACTTCAACAGCAATCGTTGAGCGAAATCTTGGGATTACCACCTCCGCAGGATCGGGGAGAGAACCATAGGCGACTACAACCTCAACAGCAAACATTGAGAGAATCTTGGGTATCTTCTACTAAGTCTTTATCAGGAAAATCTGTTTGGGGTCGATTTAGATGGACTAGAGAAGGCCTTGGACTGGATAAGAAATCCTTGGAGTCGACTTAACTGAACCAGACAAGGTCTTGGAGTCTTCAACTGAGTCTTCAAAAGAAAAACCTTTAGGAGTCGGTTTAACTAGACCAGAGAAGGCCTTTGACTGGATAATAACCAGGAAAATCTTTGGGAGTCGATTTAACTGAACCAGACAAGGTCTTGGAGTGTAGCTTGAGAACTTAACTGGATCTTTCCTGAAAGGTAAGGGTCAGTCATATCTAATGCATGATATGGGTCAAGCAATGATGTTCTCAACATAAATGAGATTTGTAAGATATGATGCGTATATGCATGCTATAATGTATGGAAGTGTGATGTTTATGAATGTATGTTTTTGTCTTAGGAAAATAAATCCTTGACGGGTGCCGGGAAGTCATATCCTAGGCTGATGTTGGAGAACAGATTTTGCTTCCGCTGGATGATAGTTGCAAGAATACCGGTAGGAGAAGATAACTCCGTTGGGGAATAAACTTGGCGAATGGATTACTCTGCAGGGAAAAAAAGTACTCTAGCGATCTTGCTGGGAAGCAATACTCTGTGGAGAGAGAGGTACTTTGTTGAATTGTTGATAATAACTTGCTGGGGATACCATTGTTGTGTTGGAAGTGTTGATAGACTTCGCTGGGGATAAGAGGACTTCGTCGGGGACGATCTTTCCGTGGCTTTTGGCTGAGGATAACCCAATTATATCCTGGTAAGGAAATAACTCTTGGAATAAAGCCGGGAGACGCGTTCGTGTTCTGCGAGGATAAGCTTCCAGAATCTACTGGGGATAAGCTTACTGCCTGGGGAGATGGATTCCAACTTTCCTGGGGAACTAGATTGGACTCTCTTGGGGAAGTTTTGAATTGTACCCGGGAAATGACTCCAATGAATACCTGGTATACCGCCGGGGAACAATCTTTAGACCAAGACTGTCGGGGATGCTTGTTAAGAATATCCGTATACTGCAGGGGAATGTTGAGATCTGCTGGAGGATATCCAACTTCCTTAAGTTTGACAGTATAACTCTGCTTGGGGAGAATGCACTGACTTGCTGGCTCACTCTCTGGGGAATTAAGATGCACTGGTTATGTCCTACCTTGTATCTTGTGGACAGAGCAATTAGATCGTTTGGACAACTCATCATTGCCCCTGTTTCTGAGGTGGGAGAGGAAGACCTGTGAAGGAGTCTTTGACAACTGCCGTTTGACAAACCTTCTTTCTGATAGGCAAGTGACAAGAGGACGGGACATAGTCGTACGCTTTGATCCCTAACTTTTGCCTGGACCGCCCTTTCGGGTTTTCAGTCCACCGGGATACCCTTTTTTGCCCAAGCCGCCTTTTCAGGTTTTCGACTTGCCGGGTGTACAGATTTTTTCATTTTCATCCCTTATTTTGCCCGAACCCTTTTGGTTCGCCGGGAAGCCCTTATTTTTGCCTAGGTATGTCAACCTAGCGGGTCTTTGATTTTGCGTAGCATTTTTTTCCGACTATGTCCACGCTCTCAGAATGTAGGGAGATGCCCCTGTCAGTAGTGTTTTGTCATGCCCCAGCAGATGTTTCATCAGGCCAGATTCGTTGCTGGGGTGCCCCAAGTGACTCGGGCGGAGATTTGCCCCAGGTTATTTGACCTTTGAGAGATTCTCCGAATCTTGATTGGACTGCCCCAGATAGTAGACCATGGTCATGTCTGCCCCTTGATTGGAAGTGCTTTTGTTCATCAGGCATTCATCGTGCGAATTTCCCTGCTGTTCAAACAAATAGTCATATGCAAACAATGTTATATCAAAAATGCAAAGCTTATGTCTGTCTTGAAGATTTTGAAAATGCATTCTTTTTCATAAAACAAGTGAATGTTTGTAAAACGTGATGTCAACTCCGTATTTACCGTAGGCCTTAAGGAGTCAGGATACCTTTCGTAACAGTATGCTTTCGAACTAACCCATGCTTCAGCTAGGACTTTTAAGGGTTATAACGTGGCCTGGTTCATGGTTTAAGAAACAAAGGATAAAGGCTCAAATTATTTGTACCCACCCGCTCTTCGTGATGTTCTTCAAAGCTAAACTCAGCTGATCGTGCGTTAGACCTTGTTTGAATCTTTGCTTTGATTTTCCGGTGATGATTCGGATGTTAATAACTTATTTTGAATAGGCAGTCATTTTCTTTTGTCGTTGAGGGTTTGTAGGACCTCTTCCTTTTTTGATTTTGTTTATCCCTATTTTTTTGCCTGAGCTGTTTCCCTTTTTTTGGAATTACAGTCAGCGGGATGCCCCAGTTTTGTAAGTCTCCTTCATGGGTTTTGACTTATTGGGTTTTGATTTTGAGAGTTAATGACTGCCTGTCCGTATGATTGTTCGGAACCATCACTGTCTTTCTTTTTTTTGTAAGGATCCATTTGATGCCGTTCGTTGTGCACTTGGATCGACTGAGAGAACTACCCTGCCCCAGGTTATGATTGAGGGTTTTAAATTTCGAAAAGAAAAACTCCTACTTCTTTGGCTCAGAGGGGTTGACGAGGGATTATCATCCTTATAACTCCAGTGTTTAGGAATTGAAACAATGCCTGTACCTCATCAGCGGGGTCTGTTCAAAAGCATACTGTAAAGATCGTGGTATCGTTTTCGTCATCCTTCCTCAAGAGGCTTAGAATTATTAATCGAGCGTTGATCATCAGAAAAAATATGAAAATAATTTGCATATAGTGAATACGAATATATGGCTTCAAAACAGACATATGCGATGCATTAATGAAATAACAACGTTTAATATGAGCAAATGTTCGAACAAAAGACAATTACAACTTGAAAATCCAAATGAACAAAAGTCTCTTCATCTCAGGGCTTGTTACTTCAACTGGTGCATCCGATAGGGATGGCAGGAGCATTCAGCTTGGCCCATCTGGGTGAAATCCACCGCTCTTTCCTCGATCAGGTCTTGGATCCTATTCTTTAGAGCCCAACAGTCGTCGGTGTCATGGCCCGGACTTCCAGAGTGGTATGCACATCTTTCCTTAGACTTGTATTTTGGGGAGGCTGTGTTGAGATTCTTAGGAGGGTCCCTTAACGTCACCAGATTCAACCTCAACAATTGTTGTAAAGCTTGAGACGGTGACACGTTGAGCTGGGTGAACTGCCTTTTAGGCTTGTCTGGTTTGCTCTGATTAGTCAGTTGTTCTGGGCGAGGTCGTTGTTGGACCTGTGAAGTAGTAGCAGCTTGGAGAGGCCCAAACCTTTGACTTCTTGGAAGTTGATTAATGATCGGGTCCCTGACTTGGGTTGGTTGCTTCATGTCTTGATGAAGCTGACTGATCATGGCCCTCAGCTCTCCTTGCTCCTGAGCTAAACTTTGGATGAGAGCCCTTTGCCCCAGCATCTGGGTTTTCAATGTGTCTACCTCAGCTTGTAGACGTTTCAGCCGTTCGTCTTTGTCGTCCTCAGCCTTGTTCCTGACTAAAGTCCCCGTGAGAAGAGTCCTCAACTCCTCCTGCCCCTTGGATAAATTCAGGAGGATTTCCCCGAGCTGAGTCTCTTGAGCAAGAAGGTCCTGGTTATCTTGTTGGGAAGCCATTGCTGAAATAAACAGCGAAGACGGGTAAGTGACCTGCAACAAGGATACCTGTTATGCAATGATGTGTATGATATGCATGCAATGTTTTCAAGGACCTCGCGGGGTAAACAAGAAAATTGTTAGAGTTTGCATTTTGTAGCTTGATTGAAGGAACTGCATATTATTGAGAGTCCTTCTTCAAAGGGTCAAAGGCTCACCATATCCAGTGGGTCATAGCCTCTGACTTTAGTCATCATGTCTGGTTTTGGTTTCCAAACAACCTTGATTAGGGGAACCTTCTTCAGGAGTCAAGGCTCACCATATCAAGTGGGTCATAGCCCCTGACTTTAGTCATCATGTCTGGTCTGGATTTCCAAACAACCTTGATTAAGGGAACCTTCTTCAGGAATCAAGGCTCACCATATCAAGTGGGTCATAGCCCCTGACAACCCTGGCTAGAGGAAAATAAATCCTCTTTGCCCCTTGCTAGATGTTTGATTCATCATGACCTGCATCACAAGCCTTTGAGATCCTTGAAATGGGTTAGGATGTATGCAATGGTATGATGTCATGATGCATGGGGTAATGTAGGTAGCCCTGTTATGAGCCCTTATTAAGGACTATAAACAAAACCTGCAAGCAAACTCAGTAAACCTGCCATGAGTCCTAATTAAGGACTATGGACAAAACCTGCAAAAAAACTTAGCAAACCTTGCTATGAGTCCCAATTAAATACTATAAGCAAACCCTGCAAGTAGTTCCTGTGTTAGATAACAAGCATGCAAATAGTCAAGTACGAAGGCACACAAGTCACACAAGAGAAGCCCTTAGAGTTTAAGGCCAGCATGAGGTCTGGGTATTACCCTCTTGAAGTTGGTGGGTTCAACCTGTCCTATTAGAAGTAACCGGGTTCTAAGGGTCCCAATATCACTGGATTGCTTTCATTGTTCATCGTTTCGATTTAGCCACTGAACTGGCGACCGAAATATTCCAGGAAAGCAACCCTCAATTGAGTGTAGTATCGAGTATCAACCAACCTCGGACTGCACCAAAGTCAGTTATCTCACTACCCTAAAGAGGCCAAGATAGTTCAATTAAGGTTCCTAAGGTCTGTTGATGCTTCAAGACACCACACGGAGGCCCTGTACTCTCCTTGACTGAACTCAAGGGTTACCGGTACACACCAAAGTGCCACATCAACGTAGCAGACTGTTTCAACCATGTCGGTATACCTCGCACAGTTCCCTCACAGCCTTGTTGCTACTTTCTAAGAAGGTATCCCCAGATCCGGGTTAGGATCTATAGAACTCCCAAGCAACCCACAATTTAAAGCAGGCAAAGCAATACAATTGAAAACACAGTTATGAACTAAACCCTAGGGTACACCTCACTTTAAGTTTAGGTCCCCAGCAGAGTCGCCAGTTCTGTGATCGGTGGATCTGGAACTGACTGTTTAACGCTGGTTCGCGAAATGTCGCGGAAGCAAGAGTCGCCACCGTATTTTATTTTCTCCAAATGGAAAGGACAAAAGCACAGAAAAATTCCTTAAAGAGATTGCTCTCGGTTCGGGAGGTAGGTTATAGAAAGGGAAGGTGTTAGCACCCTTTCTATCCATGGTTATCCATGGGCTCTTAGATACTTGCTCATTTGTGTTTTCAAAAATGGTTTGTTTGCTTTTCAATTGTGGGTGGATTTTAAAAAAAGTTTCTTTGAAAATTCCAGTTCGACTCTTGTATCGGTCCTCAAGAGTGTTTGAAAAATTGCTTTCGAAAGCTTTTTGAAAAGGTGTCGGTGTGAAAAGTATTTTTGATTTGTTTTGAAATTAAGAGCAAGTATCTAGAGTCGTCTACCTACCCTAAGGAATTCGTCTGTGTAGATGTCCTTTAAAGTAGTGCCATCCCACCATTGAGAGGTAGGTAGCACCACCGTTGGAGGTGTTCGGGTCAATTCGAGGTTCGAGACATGGTGATCACCAGAGAAATGGGAAGACACCTTAGAAGCTACCCTCATGCCAGGTTCCCGGATCATGAGGACTTACTAAGACGTCCTCTACTCGACGATCACCTTTCGAGGCAAGGCAACAGTGAGGCGTACCCTAGGGGTGGTGTGTGATTCGTGTGTCAGATTCAAATATTTTATCTTGTCATGTTATTGGTGATCTACGCGTTTGTTTTTATTTTGTTGTCCATTCATTCTTGCATGCATTTATTAACAGTTAAAAATTGCGAGAAAGATAAAATTCTAAACTATTACAAAAGGCGCGGGTCCACATCGCCAAATTAAACCAGGACCCGATTTGACATAAAATAAAGAAATAAAATGCGGGAAATATAAAATGTCCGAGTTACATGGCTTTGGGAGAGTTACATTAATATTTAAAAGAAGGAAATAAATAAAAATGCGCGAATAGGAATTAAAATTGGAAACGAGGGCGTTGGACCCTTTTTAATGAAATTAAATTAAATGATTAAACTAATGAAATTAAAGAGAAAAAAGAAATTATTATTTTTTTTTGAGTTTTTGGTATTTATGTTTTTTATGTATTTTTATGAGAAAGATTAAATGAAATTAAAATATTAACCCTAATTCTAATTTTTTTATTTTTTTATTAAGAAAAACATGTTAAAATTAAACCTAAAATTAATCTAATTATTTACATGCAATTTTGATTTATAAAAATAAATAATTAATTATTAGTGAAATTTATTTACAAAAAATATTAATTAAATAAATATATTTTGATTTTTATGACTTTTCTGTTTTTTACTATTTTTTATATTTTATGAAAATAAGTTAAATTAAAGGAATTAATTAAAAAAAGAAATAATTGAAATAAATAAAATAAGGAAAAGAAAGAAAATACAATACCTTGGGGGGTTTCTGTCCCCTTTTTGGAGGTGAATTGGAGTGGTTTGGCCATTTGTGTTCTGGCCTCAAGGTTCCTTAATCTTCTCAGGATGTCTGTCTCGCCATGTATTGGTGTCATGCATAAGTTTTTCTACTTTGGCCATTTGGCTTTTGGCCTCAACGTTCCTTAATGAACCTGGGATCCTGTCTAAATCTGCAGTTGAATCTCACGAACACATTAAATAAAATCATAAAATGCAAATAAAGCCAATATATGAAGAAATTTAATGTTTAGGCACAATATGACATGTATGAATGATTATACCCTTTTGATCATGGAGATCAAATCAATCTTACCCTTACTGGAAAATCAGTGGCCTGAATGCTTTTATGCCTTACTGGAAAATTAGGATCATGGAGATCAAGCCAGCCTTACCCTTACTGAAGAAGTAGTGAGGTGTTGGTTTGTAACTGTGATGGCTTGTTTGTGGTGAGAGAGGGATTTGTAATAAGGATTTCAAGGTTTTAGGGTTCTTGAAAGAGTTTGATATTCTAACAGTGTTGTGGCAAGGTTTTTTCTCTCTTTTCCTCCTCTTTTTTGGTTTGTGTGAAAAGAAGGTGATTATATAATGAAAATTAGGGTAAAGCAAATGAGCTTTGAATGTGCAATTGGGCCTCCAATATTCACTTGAATTCGTCACTTTCCAGGCTAAATCGTAGGGACTTAAGTGCATTTTTTGAAGTTGAAATGTGAAATCAAAATGTAGCCGACATCGAGAACTAACTCCTATCTGAAAATCGACTCAATCGGATAAACGGTGAATTAGTTATGAATTTTTGAAGTTTCAGCTCAGACAAACTTATTTTGGGCTCCAGTGTCGACTCTGACACGTTCTTCAATAAAAAACTGGTATTGATCGGTGCATAATTTGGTCTCGACTTTTGAAGCAAAGTTGTAGATCTATGAGTCAGGGACCTTGTGTAAAAATATGAGCCCAATCCGATAAAAATTGACCGAGTTATGAATTTTCGAAGTTTCGGCCCAGATGAAATAATATTCAGCATTCAGGATTTTCAGCGTGTCACGCACTCTGAGCAAAAAACGAAGGCCTTTTGAACACCGTTCGAACTCGATACCTCCTGTGAAAATGTAGCCAACTCAATTTTTGAAATTTTGGCGCCGGAACCAGCTCGATACGATGAAAATCGACCAAGTTATGATTTTCTGAACATGACGCAAATAAACTTCTGTCACAAATTTTCTGTACGAAAATACTTGATAAATCCACATTTTTGAAGACCTTCTGATCGAAATTGGCTTCCAGCCGTGAGAGATGAAAACATAGATAATGTCAAGACGGAATTTTGTCCACCGGAACGGGTTTAAAACGAGTCACGATCTTCAAGTTATGAATTTTTTAGCGCGTAAAAACTGCACTTTCAGCACACTTTTTCACTATATTTCTTCAAGAAAACTCACACATTCGGATACCTTCTTTAAAGAATTGACTCTTGAGCCGAACCTGAATTTGAGAATACGTTATCAGAGATATCTTGGCGAAAGAATACCTGAATATGACGCGCCGGGTTGGGCTTATGAATTTTTCTTGAAATATTTTGAGAAATATGGGAGGACAAATTTTGGGGTACAACAGTAGCTAGCGCATCCGCTAACTGATTCTCCTCTCACGAGAAATGTTCAAAAGTTACCTCCTCAAAGTGTGGGAGCAATGTCAGCACGTACTCTTTGTATGGGATACGATTCAGATGCTTTGTATCCCATTCGCCTTTGATCTGGCTTATTACCAAGGCTGAATCCCCGAAAACGTCCAAGAATTTGATCCTGAGGTCAATAGCGGCCTTGAGACCCATGATAGAAGCTTCATACTCCGCCATGTTGTTAGTGCAGTTGAAACATAGTCAGGCAGTAAAAGGAGTATGACATCCCTCAGGAGATATGATTACAGCGCCGATGCCATTACCAAGTGCGTTCGAATTTCCATCAAAAACCATAGTCCATCGGGATCACTCTTCGGGTTCTTCATCCGGTTCAGGTTCTTCATAGTCAATCACTAGCATAATATTCTCATCCGGGAACTCAAAATTCATGGACTGGTAGTCATCCACGGCCTGATGAGCCAAATGATCACCCAATACACTCCCCTTGATTGCTTTCTGGGTGGTATATTGTATGTCGTATTCTGTTAAGATCATCTTCCATCTTGCTATCCTTCTGGAGAGAGCGGGTTTCTCGAAGATGTATTTGATTGGATCCATCTTAGATATCAACAAAGTAGTGTAGGTCAGCATATACTGTCTTAGTCAGCGAGCAGCCCATGCCAAAGTGTAACAAGTTTTCTTGAGCAGTGAGTATCGTGTCTCACAGTCGGTGAACTTTTTGCTAAGGTAGTATATTGTGTGCTCTTTTTGACCAGACTCGTCATGCTTCCCAAGCACACATCCCTATTGAATTGTCTAGCACTGTTAAGTATAATATCAAAGGTCTTCCTTCAATCGGAGGCATCATAATCGGTGGTTCTTATAGGTATTCTTTGATTCTTTCGAAAGTCGTCTGGCATTCGTCATTCCATTTTACCACTTGATCTTTCTTCAGAAGCTTGAAGATGGGCTCACAGGTAGCAGTTAGATGTGAAATGAACCTGGCGATATAATTCAAATGTCCCAAAAAACCTCTAACTTCCTTCTATGTACTGGGAGTCAGCATCTTGTATGGCATTTACCTTCGCAAGGTCTACTTGGATGCCTTTGTCGCTGATAATGAAACCTAGAAGTTTACCAGACCTTACCCCGAAGATGCACTTGTTTGGATTCAACCTCAGCTTGTATGTCTTCAACCTGTCAAACAACTTTTGTAGATGATCAGGGTGCTCTTCCTCAGTTTGAGACCTGGCTATCATGTCATCAACATAAACTTCGATCTCATGGTGAATCATATCAAGCAACCATGGTGCGCTGATAAGTTGCCGCAGCATTCTTCAACCCAAAAGGCATCACCTTGTAACAGAAGGTGCCCCACTGTGTGATGAAGGTTGTCTTCTCCATGTCTTCAGGAGCCATCTTGATCTGGTTGTAGCCAGAGAAACCATCCATGAAGGAGAAGATTTTATGTTGCGCGGTGTTGTCAACCAGAACATCAATGTGAGGAAGCGGGAAGTCGTCCTTGGGGCTTGCCCTGTTCAGATCTCTGTAATCCACACACATATGTACCTTACCGTCCTTCTTAGGTACCGGGACGATGTTAGCAACCCACTGTGGATAGGAGGTGATAGCTAAGAACCCTGCGTCAAACTGCTTCATGACCTCTTCCTTGATCTTCTCTGACATTTCAGGACGCATACAACAGACCTTCTGCTTAACCGGAGGACAGTCTTCTTTGGTAGGCAGACGATGAACCACAATATCAATGTCTAAACCATGCATGTCCTCATACGACCAGGCGAAGATCTCTACATAGTCGTGCAACATCAGTATCAACTGCTTCTTGATCTTAACTTCCAAATTTGCACCAATCTTGACCTCTTTTTTGTCTATCTCTGTGCCTAGGTTTATCATCTCAACCGGCTCTTCATGAGGTTGTATAGCCCTTTCTTCCTGTTGTAATAGTCTAGCAAGTTCTCCAGGCACCTCACAATCATCCTCACCTTCGTCTTCGGCTTGGTTGATCGGATTTTTGAAGTCATAAATGGCAGTAGCAGAGCTGTTATCAATGGGATCCAAAGTGGATATAGATCTGCAGTATGATACGTGAGTGTGTGTAAGAGCATAGCTGTTTTGATAAAGTGAAAACAAAAAAGAAAAACAGAGAGTGCAAAATTTTGTGTGAAAAGATCGTCCAATGTTTTATTGATGATATATGAAATGATAAATAATGGCCCTCACAAATAAAGCCAATGTGCCTCAAGCAAGGCACAAGGCTGTAGAGTTTAAATTGTTTATTACAAATCTGAAAACAAGTAAGACAATTACTGCGGAATAAAATAAACTGGTATAAAGTCCCTAGTCGTCCAGTTACTCGGTCCACCGTTGGTAGTTGGGAAGATCCAGCTGTCAATGTCAGAGTCTTCCTCGTTGTCTTCAATGGCATTAATTCCCTGATTGCTGATGCGTAGGGGAGGTCCTCCAGCCCGAGCGCGTTCAACAACCCTTTAAGCTACTGAAGCAAAGCCCAAACCAAACTTGTCAGTTTTGTGAGTAAAATCAGGGAGTTGTCCCCAATTGGTATACCCACCTTCTTCAACCACTACTCTGGCATCTTTGTGGGAATCCATCTTCAGAGGAGGTTTGTTGGTAGTAGTTTCAGCCGATGCCAATATCTGGGGAACCTCTTCAAAATTCTAGCAAGGAGTCTCTATGAATTCCCCGTCCATCTCTACATACCTAAAGGAATCGAGGTGGCTCACCATATACTTCTCCTCACCATGCACAGTGACAATCTTCCCTTCTACTGGATACTTCAACATTTGGTGCAGTGTAGAAGTAACTACCCCAGCTTCATGGATCCAAGGACAACCCAACAAACAAGAGTATGACGGTGAGATGTCCATTACATAGAAAGTGGACTCAAAAGTCTGGGAACCTACTTTGATGAGGATGTCCACTTCCCCATGCACCATTCTCTTTGACCCATCAAAATCCCTTACCACAATGTTACTAGGCTTTAAGGTCAATCCCTCGTAATCCAGCCGATCCAACGCCTTCTTAGGAAGAACTTTCAACAAAGACCTAGTATCTACCAGCACATGAGCCATAGTGGTGCCCCTGTATTCAATCAAGACATGCAGAGCATCATTATGCTTCCTCCCCTTTGGTGTCAAGTCTGCATCTAAAAAACCCAGCCCATTGTCAGCAGTCAGGCTGGCCACACAATCTTTGAATTAATCGGCGGAGGTTTCTTGCGGCACATGTGCAGTCTTGAGAAATGCGATCAAAGCCTTCGCATGGGCCTCAGAGCACAACAACAGGGACAACATGGATATCTTTGAGGGGGTCTGCCCCAGCTGCTCGACCACATTGTAGTCGCTCTTTTTGATTATTTTCAATATTTCCTCCATCTCTTGCTTAGAGGCTTCTACGATAATTTTTCTAGGTGCCTCCATCCGGGCAGGCTCACCTATAACTTCTTTGCCTCGGGTCCCAGATGACTCGACGATGGGGGTGATGATTGGAGTAAGCATAGGAGCAGTAGTTGATGTACCAGCAGGATTAGAAGACGGAATAACAATAGGCCTATTGACCGTCTTCGGGGAAATCTCAGGAGAGAAAACCATTCCATTTCGGGTAACCTTATTGGTCCCGACAATGTTACTAACATCAGGATCAGTCTCTTTATTCTTCAGATCTTGTTTGATGCCATGATAGTACACATCGACACCATAATTCCAGGGGACAGCTTTGTCTGAGGCATACGGGACAGGACCAGGAAAGGTGATTATTAACGGAGAGACTCTTGGAACAAATGTAATCCTAACAGGTCTTCTCGAGGAGACCTTGGAAGGATTGGCAGAAATGGTTATAATATCAACATCTTCAAATGGAACAACGGGAATCAAAGTTTTCTCGAACAAGATTTCTTTGTTGTCCATCAGGTGCTGAACACCTGACTTCAGCAAATGGAAACCATAAGGCAGAGATAAACACATGTGGAAACCTTCACCATAACCCAGAAATAAACTGGACGAAAATAAATTCTTCTTAACCGTCATAAGAGGAGTAGAAACTTCATCCACTAAAGTCACAAACAGATCAGTATCAACCGCATTAACTCCACGGTTATGCTTAGGCATGGGAGCAGTTATGACATTAGGCTTTTCCGGAGCATCGAACTCAATCTCCTTGGCCTCGATCAGATCCTGTACCTTATTTCTCAGAGCCCAGCAGTCATTTCTATCGTGGCCAGGACTCTTAGAATGATAGGCACACCGAGCATTTGGATTATATCGGGGAGATATGGTATTCGGATTCTTGGGGGCCTCTTTCAAGGTTGCCAAGTTGGATCTTAGAAGATGGGGTAGAGCGTCAGCCAACGTCATGTTAATCTTGGTAAATTTCCATTGTGGCCTTTCCATTCTTTGTTGATTGTTGCGTTATGGAGCAGCCGCAGGTATAGGTATCATTACAACACTTACTGTTTGACGGTGTTCAACTCTCCTTTGGCCTCTCGGGCTATAGATGGCATTGGCTTCCTTCTTTCCAGTAAAAGGCTTCTTTACCAAACTCGAAGAGGCATCTTTTTGTATCTTACTGCTCCAAATCCTAGCTTCTACTATCTCTCTAGTTAGAATCAGCTCGGTGAAACCAGCTGACGAGCTGCCGATCAAATGATTAGAGAATGGACTAAATAGCGTCCCCAGAAACATATCGACCAACTTCCTATCAGACAACGGGGGTTGGAATTTTCCAGCCAAGTCTCTCGACTTCTGTGCATAATCCTTAAAGCCTTCACTTATACCCATGGACATACTCTGTAGTTGAGTACGAGTAGGAGCAAGGTTGGCGTTGTATTGATACTGCTTATAAAAAGCAGCAGCCAGATCTTCCTAGTTTCAGACATTGACTCTCTCTAGTTGGTAGAACCATTCAAGCTGAGTCCCTGATAGACTATCTTGAAACAAGTGAACCCACAAATTTCTATCAGCGGTGTGAGGCTGAATCTTTCTGACGTAGGAACAAAGATGGAGCTTTGGGTAAGACACCCCATCGTACTTAGCAAAAATTGGAGCCTTGAACTTTTGCGGGATGACCACTCCCGACACTAATCCCAATTCTTCGAAATCCAACCCAGGTATCCTCTGGATTTCCATAGCACTCAGACGATCTTCCAACTGCTTGTATCTATCTTCAGTAGGAGGATATTGCTCATCATTGTAGTCTGTATCATTGTCAGAAACTTCAGGACTGGGGTCCTTTTCCCTTGTCTATTCTTCTTGATTCTCCCCTTCTTTGGATGAAGAGGTCATATCGACTTGTTTCTTTAACGGCCCCCTGAACCTTTTGCCCATATTCAGAATACTAGCGGCCTTCTTCTTTTTCTTTTTCTCCTTCAGGATGAGGGCTTTCAGATCCTCCTGCCCTTTCGCCAGATTTATGAACATTTATTGGAATTGGGCATTTTGTTCCTGAAGATCCTTGATGCTTTGTTCGGAAGACATTTCTGCTGAAATAAACAGCGAAGAAAATGAGAAACCTGTAATGGTACCTGTATATGCAGTGTTTATAGATGGGATGCGTATGTAATGATTTCAAAGACTTTGGGAAATTTAAATTTGCGAACCATAATGAAACAAAAATTTTATTAGTAGAAATTCAAAGTTCAATTTCCTTTTAGGCGTTACAATTAAAACAATTCTAATAAACTAGAAAAAGTCAAATTTCCCATAGATGCTTCCTCTTTGTGCTGAGGTAGACATTAAGGCTTCTTTCCTCATGAAGCTGCCTTGTGAGCTCTAAAACCTTCCTCTCTTGGGCATAGAACTGATCTCTATAAGTATCCTGCTCTTTCTTCAACTGAATCCAAGACCTCTGTAGTCCTCCAAGATCAGTGGGCATATCATGATGGAGAATCGTGTAAGGAATACCCCCCTTCAGTAGTGGGTTCCATAATCACTAGTAAAACGACCGTGTAGGGTATCGTAAGTTTCTGGGTGCGAGCTCGTACCCATTGGAGATAAGGTTCTAGGAATGGAAGCCTTTGGCCCTAAAGCCTTGGCGCCAGATCTGTTTACCATGCTCCAAGCTCGTATGAACCTCTGGTGATACCCCTGAACATCATCCTCATAGTTAAACACAATTCCCTCGATAAGTAACTCATGGGGACCATCCCTTCGGGTGTAACCAAATTGTCGCAGGGCTAAACAAGGATTGTAAGTTATGCCTCCTTTAATGCCAAGTAATGGGACATTGGGGTACTCCCCGCAGCTGTCAATAATAGCAGTATCTCCCATAGCCCGGGAATGCCAGAGAATATCCGTGTGAGCAAGTGACATTATGCTTTGCGACCAACCCAAACCTTCTTCGTTCTTCAGTACAAACTTATGGAGGTGAGAAATAAACCACCTTGACAGCAATTGCATGCAGCACATAAGAATCCCTCTTCTCTTCATGGTATGAGTATGGAGAGCGTGCAAGATATCTCTGAGCAAGGTAGGCACAGGGTTGCGAGAGAGGAAGATCTTGATAGCATTCACATCTATGAATAAGTCTGGATTAGGGAATAGTACTAACCCATATATTAAAAGGGCCAAGACCTCCTCAAAAGCCTGAAAGTCCATATCATCCCAAAACAGCTGGGCCTTCTCTATTAGGAACTTGGTTAGAAAACCCTTAACTCCGCTTCTTGTTTCCCAATTGGATACCACATCGGCCCGTTTTAGATACAAGGCTGAGGCAATAACTTCTGGCTTAGGAACTTCTTCCAAACCAGTGAAAGGAAACTATTCAAGAATGGGTATATCCAATAGCTGAGAGAATTCTTCCATGGTAGGAACCAACTGATAGTCTGGGAAGGTGAAGCAGTGGTGCTTGGGATCAAAGAAGTGAAAGAGTACACTCATCATCTTCTCATCAATGTTTGAAGTGACCAGGTTGAGAAGTCGACCATGTCTCTTAGTGAATGCAGAAGTTTCAGGAACCCTTGACACTAGCTTCTTGAGCTGGGGAGGTATTCTCACAAAACTGATTCGGATAGTGTTTCTACAAGTGGAAGTCATGATCTGTAAAACAGAACAAAGATAAATTCCCTTGGTCTTTAAAAATGGTTAGTGTAATAAGAATGGATGCTATGTTATGATGCATGATGTTATGTTCAAACAGAATAAATCACACACAGGAAAAACACACAATAGACCTTAGGTTCAAAGGCTTGCATGAGGTTAAAGGTAAGTACCCTCTTGAAGTTTAGCTGGTTTCAAACCTGTCTTAGAAAAGTAACCAAGTTCAAAAGATTCTCAATATCACTGATCATCCTTTATCAAGCATTGTTGCAGCTCAGGAAATCTTTTCTTGTGGCCAAAATATCCCAAAAGTCTGATCTCAATGAGTGTAGCATCAAGTATCAACCAACCCTCAGCTTTATACCGAGGCCGGCTATCTCACTACTTTCTAATGGCCAAGTTTGTTCAACTAAGGTTCTAAGGTCCGTTAGTGCTTCACGACACCACGCGGCGGCCCCGTATTCTCCTCGTTTCCACACGAAGGATACCGGTACCAACCAAAGTGTTACACCAACACAGCCATCGCTTAAACCATATCGGTCTATGCCGTACAGTCTCCATGATCTATTGCTGTTTACCTAAAAAGTGCCCCTAGATCCGGGTGTAGGATCTTTAATAATACCCAAGCAAAAACCCTTGAATATAAAGCAAGCAAAGCAAAACAAGAAAGCAATTTTAAAATGACCTAAATCCTAAGGTGTACCCCAATTATTTTACAATCCCCAGCAGAGTCTCCAGTTATGTGATACGGTGGCAGAACCGATTGTTATACTGGTTTGCGTTTTGTATTCGCAAATGTGCGGTAAGCAAGAGTCACCACCGACTTTTACTTTATCCAACAAAGGAAAAGTAAAAAGAGCAGAAAAAACCTTTTTCGAGAATGTTTCTGAGTATGGGGGGTAGATTATAGAAAGCGAAGGTGTTAGCACCCTTTTTATCCATGGTTTTCCATGGGCTCTTAGGTACTTTTCTCATTTTTAAAATTGCTTGTGTGTGCTTATTTTGAAAATTTTTACTTCGTGATAACCCTTGTATCGGTCCTCAAGAGTGTGACGAAGTTGTTTTGAAAATTGTTTAGAAAAGTGTTTGTGTGAAAAAATTTGTTTGTTTGAGCAAGTACTTAGGAATTAATCTACCTACTCGAAAAAAGTATGTTCGTTTTCCTTTAGACATCGCTATTCTATTATCAAGGAATAGGTAGCACCATCATTGGAGTTTTAAAGGAACGTTCGAAGGGAGAAGTACGATCACAAAAGCAATGTCAGGAAATTTTAGTAATCATCCTAAAGCCTTAAAGATCTTTTTCTGAGGCAACATCCGAAAGGGTCATTTTAGATCTTTTGGGACTAGAGGACGACCACTAACATTCCCTATACTTCGTGACTGTTTACCGAAGGAAACCGGAATGGAGTAAACCCTAGGAGTGAGCATGTGCAAGTGTATTTTTTCCAGTTAATTATCTTTGCATAATTAGGGTTTTCTACTATTTTAATCTCAATTTGTCTTTCCATACAATCCTATACATACATCTAACAGTTTATAGTTAGCGGGAATTAAAATGTGAGAAATTAAGGTTCTAGCTATTACAAGGCTTTGGGCAGATACATAATTATTTTGACTGAAAATGAAATGGGGAATTAAAACTCTAATTAAATCTATTACAAACTCGGAGCAGTTACAATAATAATAAAAGGGAAAATTAAAAGTGCGCACGGCGAATTAAATGCGAGAAATAATTGGAAAACCTAAAATCTAATTGAAAAATATTTAGGTTATTTTTGAGAAAAAAACTAGGTTATGTACAAAATTAACCCTAATTCTAATTATTTTAAATTATAATAAAAGAGAATTAAATTGCCTTAATTTAATTAAACTAACTAATTAATAAGAATATTTTTTATGAAAAATGGTTTTTGATGTTTTTTAATGATTTTTTTTATTAAATAAAAAAATATGATTTTTTATGTTATCTGCAAAAAAAGACATAATTAAAAAATAATAAGAAAGGAATTAAAAATAAAAAAAGAGTGAGATTGTGTTAGAACATAATTTGATTCTACAACCCTCAGTTAGAGTTTTGATGATAACAAAATACAAGATTAAATGAATTATGAGATTTATATAAGACATATGTGCTACTCAAAATTATGCTGAGTATTCACAGGAAACTCTTATGGAATCAGCATCAGAATATCAATATCAACATCAGCATCAGAAGATATGTTAGTACCAGAAGATCAAAACATGTGCTTACGCTGAAGCCTGATGAACAGAATTTGCACTTAACATACTCTGACTCTGATCAAGATCCTAATCATGTCATCAGCATTCAGAAGCGCCAGAATAAGCTAAAGCCAAGAACACTCTGATTTACATTAAGCAGAACATTCTGAAGTGTCAATGTTACTGCATTCAAGGAAGATTAATTACCAACGGCTTTATTCCAAGACAGAGATCTTCTCAAAAAGGAAAGAATGTTATGAGCATTGAAATGGAATTATGGACAACAACCTATCTATTCCAAGGCTATATAAACAAATCAGTGAGAAAAGAAATGGCTAATACTCTACAATTCTCTAATACGCACATACGCATAAGCCAATCATCTTCACGCCCTCACTTATTCAGTTTGCTAAAGCTCTCAACCACTTACTCTATAGCTCTAGTGTTGTACCCCAAAATTTGCCCTCCCATATTCCTCAAGATTTGTCAAGAATGATCTTCAAATTGCTCAAAATGGCTCAAGGGTTATACAATCAAATCACCTCCTACGCCAGCTGAAATTAGGGTTTTGTTTCTTTCAAGGAATTTGGGGTTTTCAATGCTTCAATTAAGTCTCAAGGGCCTATATACATCCTCAAGCACCTACATGCCAAGTTTCAAGACTCACAGTGCCAATTTGCACAGTCAAAAGCTCCATTTGATCTACAGTCAACTACAAGGGCAAAATGGTCATTTTGCAGTCAAAAGTCAGAATTTTTGGTCAACATCTTATTTTGAGTCCACAATCATCATTTGATCAAGTCTTGATCATGATTCCACAAGAATAGCTCAAATATCATCAAGATGTAAAAAGTTACTATTTTTGGACAGCAGAAAAGTCAATTGTATGTTGACCAGGGCATAACTTTTTCATGGTTTGTCGGAAAACTCCCATCCAATGCTCATATTGAAGAGGATGTAATTTCCTACAATCCATCTTCACACTCCAAGATCAGAAAATTCACTCACAAAAAGTTATCAATTTTTACATTATAGGTCAATTTCAAAAGTCAACAAAAGTACACTTTAAGTCAAAGGCCATAACTTGAGATTGGTAAATCCAAATTACATGGGACTAAAGGCATTGGTTAGAGGACTTAAAGAGCTTTCCAAAATGTCCAATAACATGGTCATATGATCAAATTGAGGAAGATGTGCATTGGAGAAGTTGGGAAATTTTTATGAATTTGCAAAAGTCAACTTTGCTCAAAACACCTTATTTTTGCTAATGGGCCTCAAATCTCTTCTTGAAACTTCATCCATGACCTATGCACAACCCATCAAGCTTAATTGAATTTATTTTCTTATTTTTATTGATTAATTGGATTTTTAATTAATATTAATTCATTTAATTAATTTAAATTGTAGGAAAATGCAAGATTTGATTTTTCAATCAATTTGTGAAGCAAATATGGTCAAGATATGCTGGAAAATTCGTGCACAAGTCAAAGATACAAAAATCTCCAAATTTGGCAACATTTTCCAATCATGAAAAATCAAAAAGATTTGATTTTCAATCAAGGATTCAAACATCAATGCAATAGATTTTTACCCAAGCTTTTGACCTAATTCAATTGCCTTATATACAAGCAAGCAAACCCTGATCAAAGGGACGTGAGAAAGCTGCAGAAAAAACCATAGCCAATTCAAGAAATTCCAAGAAAGTTGAAAACTAACTTTTGCATTCTAGGTTGATTCAAGAGTTTTTGATCATTCAAACACATTGTAGGAGGTTCCAGGAACGTGTTGCAATCAAATTCCAGTACCAAAGCTCAAGGAATCGTTCATTACAGAACCACGGTTTGCCATTCTTATTCAAAATCGTATTGTCTAATTCATGCGCATTTAACATATTTTCTTGATTGTTTTGCATTGCTAGGAACCATACGAAGCTAATGGTATAACTTAATTGAATTATAATGCCCTGAATCAAAAGATACCGTGATCAATTTCTAGGGTTCTTGAGCTTTGAAATTGGGGCTTTATGAACCAGGAAAAATTAGGACTTATAAGACATATGACTGAATTCATGAGGACAAGACGAACAAGAAGGACCCCTCGCGAAATATTTATATACCCTGTGGTGCTAATCGCTATTTTTCGTGCAAGCATATAGTGGGGGTTAAAAACCCCCGCTATCTGATTTTTTTTTTTACAGGTACAAAGGAAGAAGACGAGGACGTGTTAGCATACCATTGGGCAATTTGAAAACACGCGCGTTTTTTGTGTTTTACAGCATATTTGTTAAATTCCCAATATAACAAATGCCTATTATCTAAAGAACAAAAAGGTGCAGGCGGTGTAGTGGTTGAGCGATTGTCCAATGAACGCTGGGACCTGGGTTCGAATCCCAGGTCCCCCAAACGCTTATTTAATTTTTCTTTCCAGATATTCCTATGCTATGCCCAGGAGATGTCCACCATATACCTCAATTATCCACACGCCAAGTGGCTTGCAAAGCAAATTTGAAGGCCAGGATGGAATGATCACCATAGTCCTTGGTCAACCAGCGCATGGATAATCACAAAAGTCAAAAGGGCTGACAGAATGGGCTTCAGATTGCCAAAGATACCTCCTTATTGGGCCAGCACACCCCCTGGGTTATTTTCTTTTATTTTCTTCTTTTATATTTTTTCACTTAATTATTATTAGTTAATTAATCAAATTAATTTTTTTCATAATAAATTCAAAAAACTAAAATATAATATTTTTTATTATTATTTATTAAATTCACCCTTAATTTATTATTTTTGTAAATAAGAACTAACATAATTAATTTAGTTGTTTTAATTAGGTTAATTTCAATATTTTCACAATAATTTAAAATAAATTAGAATTAGGGTTCTTGACAATTTTTAATCATTTTTTTATTTATTTTCCTTAAAACATAAAAAACCAAAAATATTTCTTTTTATTAATTAATTAATTAGGTTTAATTTAATTTAATTCATAAATAATCAAATCTCTTTCTTTCTCAAAAAAGGGTCAAAACCCTAAAACATTCCGATTCAATTCTTTTCGCGCATATTATTTTTGATCATTATTATGTAATTGTTCCGAGGATGTAATAGCTTTAATTAGGACTTTTTATCGCTTTTCTTTATTTCCCGCAATTTACTTTTCAAGGGTTTGTTTTTGGCGATGTAAATACCCGACGCCTTGTAATAGCGTAGCTTTACTTTCCGCAATTTATTTTCCGCAACTATTAACTGTTAGATGTATGTTAACTAGGCTATGCATGACAAGACTTATCTCTGAAATTAAAATCAACCCGTAGCTCACCATAACATGTACAAAGATAACTTAACATGAAACCTGACACACTCGCACATGCCACTCCTAGGGTACGCCTCACTTGGTTGCCTCAACGTGGTCATTGAGTATAGGGTGTTTTAGAGGTCGCCCTCCTGTCAAAAGATCAAAAAGTTGCCTCGAAACGGTTTCCTCGGATGAAAAAAAGATCTAAGACATTAGGGTTACCGCTAAGGCGTCCTACTATTACTTTGGTGACCACATGTCCCTATAATCGAATTGACCCGAAAAACTCCAACGACTGTGCTACCTACTTCTCAATAGTGGGATAGTACTGTCTAAAGGACATTTACACAGCTTAATTTCTTTTGAGTAGGTAGAGGTTCTCAGGTACTTGCTCTTTCAAAACAAAAATACTTTTCGCACCTACACTTTTCTGACAAAATTTTTCAAACAAACACTTCATACACTCTTGAGGACAGATACAAGAGTTAAATCGAAGTTTTCAAACGAACTTTTTCAAAACCCACAAACACAAGAAAAGCAAAACATTTTTGAAAACATAGTGAGAAAGTATCTAAGAGCCCGTGGATAACCACAGATAGAAAGGGTGCTAACATCTTCCCTTTCTATAATCTACCTCCCGAACCCGAGAAACATCTCGAAAAGGAATTTTGCTGTGCTTTTGTCCTTTCCTTGTTGGAGAAAATAAAAGACGGTGGCGACTCTTGCTTACGGCGACATTTCGCGAACCAACATTCCAAAACTGTCAGTTGTATTTCCACCGATCACAGAACTGGCGACTCTGCTGGGGATTTTATAAGTGAGGTGTACCTTAGGATTAGATCACTTGTGTTTTCAATTGTATGCCTTATATGCTTTAATTTTGTAGGCTTGTATTGGAGTTTCATAGATCCTAACCCGGATCTGGGGAATATCCTTTAGGTAAGTAGCAATAAACTGTGAGGGACCTGTCCGGCGTAGACCGACACGGGTGAAGCAGTAGCTACATTGGTGTGACACCTTGGTCTGTACCGATATCCCTTGTGTTGGAACGAGGAGAATATGGGTCTTCTGAGGAGTCATTAAGCACCAACTGACCTTAGAACCTTAAATTGACCAACTTGGCCATAGAACAGTAGCAGTATGCTACGCTCATTGAGGCTAAACTCTCGCGATGGTTCTGGCCGCAAGAAAAGGTTGCCAAACTTGAATTATAACCGATTGAGGGTAGTCAGTGATATTGAGATCCTCTAGAACCCGGTTACTATTTTCTAGGACAGGTCTTAACCAACTGAAACTGAAAGAGGGTAGTACCTAAACTTCATGATGGCCTAAAATCTAAGGGCTCTTTTGTGTGACTTGTGTGCCTTCACCATGTTTGCCTTTTGTGAATACTTGTGGTGTGCCTTTATCATAACATCATAACATCATAACATTGCATACATTTTGCATAAGGACTAACCCATTTTAAAGGATCTCAAGGGTTTGTGATGCAGGTCATGATGAACCAAAGGTCTAGCAAGGGGCAAAGGGGATTTATTTTCCTCTAGCTAAGGTTGTTTGGAGATCAAGACATGATAGCTTGAGTCAGGGGCTATGACCCACTCGATATGGTGAGCTTGACTCTTGAAGAAGGGCTCTCAACAACATGAAGTTCCTTCAATCAGGCTACCAGATTCAAATTCTAACAAGTTTCTGTGTTTACCCCGCGAGATCCTTAAAAACATTGCATGCATATATCATACATATCATTGCATTACAGGTACCATTACAGGCCTCTTATCTTCTTCGTTGTTTATTTCAGCAATCATCATGTCTACTGAACCTTCCACTGAACAAGCTATCAAGGCCCTCCAGGCCCAGAATGCCCAGTTCCAAGAGTTGGTTATGAGCCTAGCCCAGGGTCAACAGGATTTGAAGACTCTGATTCTGAAAAAGAGGAAGAAGAAGAAGAAGAGGACCGTCTTGTTCAACACTAGGCGCAGATTTGGGAATGGACTGCAGAATGAGGTTGAGCTGACTACCTCATCTGTAGGCAAAGACAGTCCCCAAGAGAGAAGGGTTCCTAGTCTCGTGGTCTCCGACAACGAGATAGATTTTGATGAAGAGCAGTATCCTCCTGCTGAGGATAAGTATAAACAGTTGGAGGACCGCTTGAGCGCCATGGAGATACAGAATGTGCCCGGGTTGGACTTTGGAGATCTAGGCTTATCCTCTGGGGTGGTGATTCCCCATAAATTCAAGGCACCTGCCTTTGCCAAATATGAAGGAGCTTCCTATCCAAAGCTGTACCTCCGGTCATATGTAAGGAAGATCCAACCTTACACAGCTGACAAGAATTTGTGGATCCATTTCTTCCAGGATAGTCTTTCAGGGACTCAGCTCGAGTGGTTCTATCAGCTGGATGGAGCCAGTATCCGTAACTGGGGAGATTTGGCTACTGCATTCTATAAGCAGTATCAGTATAATTCCGACCTCGCTCCTACGCGTACCCAACTCCAGGGTATGTCACTAGGGACGGGTGAAGGCTTTAAAGAGTATGCTCAAAAGTGGAGAGACCTTGCCGGAAGGGTGCAGCCACCTTTAATTGGTCGTGAACTTGTTGATATGTTTCTGGGGACCCTGTCTGGTCCATTCTTTAACCATTTAATTGGAAACTCTTCAGCCGGGTTCACAGACCTTATCTTGACTGGTGAAAAAATTGAAGCTGGCATCAAAAGCGGGAAGATTCAAGAAGCTACACCCTCCGATGCTCAGAAAAAGCCCTACAATGGGAAGAAAGAGTCCAATGCTGTGTATGGTCAAAAGAGTCGTCATGACCAACGCGTAGGAGAAATCTTGATCTCTAATCCTACGCCTGCTCAACAAAGACAGGGGCATCAACGTAAGGAGGTCGCACCTAAAAGACAATTCACCAAGATCAACATGTCACTGACTCAAGCCTTACAGCAAATGTTGAAGGCAGGGCTGATTACATTAAGGGCTCCTCTCCGGAATCCAAACACTTCCGCTCCTACCTATCATCCCAATGAAAGGTGTGCATACCACTCTGACAGTCCGGGACATGACACAAACAACTGTTGGGCCCTGAAGAATAAGGTTCAAGACATGATTGACGCCAAAGAAATCCAGTTTGACCCTCTAGAGACTCCAAACATAATCACTGCTCCTATGCCAAATCATTGAAGGCTTTTGTTTTATTTGAATTTTCAAGTTGTATTTTTCTTTGCTTATTCAAACAATTATTGTCATGGAAAACTTTTTTATTTCATTAATGCATCGCATATGTCTGTTTTGAATCAATCCATTCATATTCACTATATTCAAATTGCTTTCATTTTTTTTGATGTTCAACTCCTGATTAAAAATTCTAAACCTTTTGAGGGAGGATGACGAAAATGATATCAAAATCTTTACAGTATGCTTTTGAATAGACCCCACTGATGAGGTACAGGAATTGTTTCAAATCCTAAACAGTGGAGTTATAAGGAAGATAATCCCTAGTCAACCCCTTTGAGCCAAAGAAGTTGGAGTTTTTTCTTTTCACAAATTAAAACCCTTAATCACAACCCGGGGCAGGGTAGTTTTCTCAGTTGATCCAGGTGCATAAATAACGGCATCAAAGAATTCCTTCCGAGACAAAAAGACAGTGATGGTTCCCTATAATTTTCAAGACAGGCAGTCATTATCTCTCAAAATAAAAGCCCATCAAGTCAAAACCTATGAAGGAGACTTACGAAACGGGGGTATCCCGCTGACTGTAATTACAAAAGAAACAGTTCAGGCAAAAGACAGGGATAACGAAATCAAAAAGAAAGAGGTCCTACAAACCCTCAACAAAAAAGAAATGACTTCCTGTTCAAAATAAACTGTCAGCATCCGAACCATCACTGGAATATCAGAGCAAAGACTCAAACAAGGTCTAACGCACAATTAGCTGAGTTTAGGATTGAAGAACATCACGAAGAACGGGTGGGTATAAATAAAATTTGAGCCTTTATCCTTTGTTTCTTAAACCGTGAACCAGGCCACGTTACAACCCTTAAAAGTCCTTGCTGAAGCACGGGTTAGTCCGGAAGCATACAGTTACAAAAGGTATCCTGACTCCTATAGGGCTTACTGTAAAATCCTGAGTTGACATCACATTTTACAAAAATTCACTTGTTTTATTGAAAACTGCATTTTCAAAAACTTCAAAACAGACATCAGCTTTGCATTCTTAAAATAACATTGTTTGCATATGACTATTTATTCGAACAGCAGAGAAATTCGCACGAAGAATATCTAGTGAACAAAAGCACTTCCAATCAAGGGGCATGGCATGATCATCGTCCATCATCTGGGGCAATCAAGTCAAGATTCAGAGAATCTCTCAAAGACACCAAATAGCCAGGGGCAAATCTCCATCTGAGTCACTTGGGGCATTGGACATGAATTCCAGCAACTAATCTTGCACGATCAAGCATCTTCTGGTGGTATGGCAACACAATGCTACCGACAGTGACAACTCCCTGCACTCTGAGAGCGTGGACATAGTCAAAAAGATACTACGCATGATTAAAGACCCGCTAGGTTGACTGGCCTAGGCAAAAATAAGGGCTTCACGGCGAACCAAAAGGGTTCGGGCAAAAATAAGGGATGAAAATGAAAAAATCTGTACACCCGGCAAGTCGAAAACCTGAAAAGCCGGCTTGGGCAAAAAAGGGTATCCCGATGGACTGAAAAACCGAAAGGGTGGTCCAGGCAAAAATTTGGGATCAAAGCGTACGACTATGTCCCGTCATCTCGTCACTTGCCTACCAGGAGAAGATTTGTCAATCGGCAGTAATCAAGCACCTCATAGGTCTTCTTCTCCCACAGAAGCTGGGGCAATAAGAATTGCCCGAACTATACAAGCTGCTCTGTCCACCAGGTACAAGATAGGTTCGGCTGAAGGATATGACCAGGATACTTTCACTCCTCGCAGAGTAAGACCGTAATGGTAGCTCTCCCGGCTGAGACTTGCAACTACAAAGGAATCAACAATACTCTCTCCAAGCAGAGTTAGTCTACCATCAGCCCTAAAAAGTTGGGTATCCCCAATAGATCTTAATATTCCCCATCGGAGTATACAGATATTCCTCAGCAAGCATCCCCGGTAGTCTTGATATTCCTCAACGGAGTATAGGAATGTTCCCCGGCGGAATATCAGATACCCCAGTGGAGTCATTTCCCCAGCGCGGTCTAAAAAGCTTCCCCGACCAGAGTTGAATCATCTTCCCCAGTAGATTCTGGAAGCTTTGTCCCCTGCAGAGTACAAATGCATCTCCCCAACCAAATTCAAAGGTTATCCCCCACCAGATTCTAACTGGGTTATCCTCAGCAAGTTGCAACGGAAAGATCATCCCCAGCGAAGTTCTTTCTATCCCTAGCGGAGTTCATCATCGAAATCCCCAACAAAGCTTATCAACAGAATCCCCAGCAGAGCTATCGTTAAAATCCCAGCAAAGCATCTCCTCCCCAGAGAGTAATTCCCCGCGGAGCAATCTCTTCATCAAGTTTATTCCCCAACGGAGTTCTTTTCTCCTACAGGTTTATTCACACAATCATCTTCGTTCATCATCCCCAGCGGAAACGAAGAATTCAACATCATTCTCCAGCAGCTATCCGGGATTTATTTTCCCCAGCTAAAACATCACATTTTCGTACATCATGATACATGCATATACGCATCATATCATACAATCTCATTTACATTGAGAACATCATTGCTTGACCCATCTCATGCATTGCATGTGACTGACCTTTACCTTTCAGGAAAGATGCAGTTAAACTCTCAGCTTAGTCGAAGATCTGACCAGTTCTTAAATCTCAATGGATTATCCTTGGTTGAAGTTCAGATAAGATTCTCAGTCTCGACAGTTTCTCTACATCATAGGGTGGACAAGTACTATAACCTCAACGATATACTCCATTGAGCACGAGTCAGTTCCTAGATCTTGATGTTCTCCTCCGTCATAGTACGGACCAGTTCTATAACCTCAGCAGTTTACTCCATTGATCAAGAGATAGTTCAGATGTGACCCAGATATGGCGACATTCTGATACTTATTCCAGACTCCTTCTAGAGATAGTTCAGATATGATCCAAGCATGGCAACATTCTGATACTTATTCCAGATTCCTTCTAGAGATGGTTCAGATGTGACCCAGATATGGAGACATTCCGATACTTATTCCAGATTTCCTTTCAGAGACAGCTTAGAGATGCTCCAGACCCGTATGCTATTCTATTGCTTATTCAGATTTCCTTTCAGAGACAGCTTAGAGATGCTCTAGACCCGAATGTTATTCTATTGCTTATTCAGATTCAAATTTCTAAAGACAGCTTAGAGATGCTCCAGACACGGATGCTATTCTATTGCTTATTCCAGATCCCTTCCAGAGACAGTTCAGATATGACCCAGATTTGAAGTGGTGAAAAACACAAGAAGGGGGGGTTGAATTGTAAAACTGAAATCTAAAGCAATTGACAAGATATTTTTATCCTGGTTCGTTTGATCTCAAACTACTCCAGTCCACCCGTCAAGGTGATTTCGCCTCTCTCCAACGAGGTCTTAATCCACTATATTCAACTGAATATTACAGACTGCTTTAACAACTGCTAAAGCCTTCTTGATCCAAACCACAACCCGGTTTGTCAAGGTAACACTTTCTTACAAAGAGATAAAACAATGTGTGTGAATGTTTTCTACAAAACTGTATCACAACTGTGATGTATACACAAAATGAAGCTTAGAAACTAGATTGCTAAACAGTAATGGAATATCAGAGTATGTGGTTTAGCAAAACTGGTAGAACGAAGATTATGGTTCAGCTTTTGTGCGTGTAGAGATTTGGAGAGCATTAACCATTTCAATCTTCAAAGCCTTGTTTATATAGCACTTGAGATGATGAACGTTGGATGCAATATTCTTGATTCAATGCTAATAACAAGCTTTCCTTTTTGAGCAGATCTTGTCTGGAATGAGGCCGTTGGAATTAATTAGTTTTCAATGCACAGTACCGTTGCTTACTTAACGCAAGTTCTGGCTTGGCTCATTCTGATTCTGCTTCGCTGCTGATGAACTATTGTGTTTCTGTATTAGAGTGTTTGAGCGCAGTCTTGTTCATCAGGCTTCAGCATGTACGTGAGTTGATCATCTGATCTTGACGTTCTGATGTAGCAACTTCTGATGCTGGTGTATGAAATCAAATTCTGATGCTGAATAGATGTGATCTTGCTTATTTCAATCAGCGTATCTGCAAGTCAGAACATAATAATTTTAGGCAGCAGATAGTTCAAACATGAAACATATAAATACTATATCTTTTCACTTTGTTATCATCAAAACTTAAATATAGGGTAGTAGATTCAAACATTGTTCTAACAATCTCCCCCTTTTTGATGATGACAAAAACTAGATATTTTAAATTAAAATAACGTGAAAAGGTATCTGGAATATGTATCAGAATAAGAAGTAAAAGAATAAGGAGTAAGGAAATACTCCCCCTGAGTTTATTACTTCCCTTTGATTATACGTATTCTTCAGGATCAGATCTTTTTCTTTCTTTGAACATCAGATTGTCAGAGTCTTTGACTTATCAGAGAGCAGAGCTTCAGAGCTTTTCTTGTCAGAGCTTTGCTTTGGATCAGAGTATTAGGACGATCAGAACTTCATATTGATCAGAGCAACATTGATCAGAGCTTCTAGTCTTCAGAGTGTCCAGGAGCTTCCTTGTGCCTGTAGACTTTAAACAAAACAGAAAAAAAACATTTCAAGTAATAGAGTTAGAATGTTTGAGAATTTCTGTCTAGTTAGCCGTTATTGATTTAAATATCATTCTTGTTCTCCCCCTTTTTGTCAGCAATCAAAAAGTGTTGGTGATGTGCTAAAACAATTAAGATCAGAAAAACTAATCATATTAATATAGTTCAGAATCAGAGCAAGAAAATATTACAAAACATAATCAAAACAGTACATCAGAAAATCAGGGAAAACATGAAAGAGGTCATGCATGAAAGAAAAGATTTAAGGTTGAGGAGGCAAGCGTGTGAACAGGCGCTCCAGCATCGCTTGAATCTTTTCAGAAGTCTCATTTTGCTTATGAAACATGCTGACAACAGTGTCAATCTTGCTGTCCTGCACATCCATTCTCTCTTTCATCTTCTGATCGTTTTCATCCATCCGCTGCTGCAGACGAATGTCATTCAGCCTTAGTTCTTCCAGAGTCTGCCTGTCCAAGGCAGCTTGAGAAGCATCAGAAGGAGGAGGCTTCTCAGAACTTTCAGCAACATCATCTGCTTGACTTTCAGCCTGAATGGTCTTGTCTTCTTCTGATGGTTGCACCTTTGCAGCTTGCTTTTTCTCAGACCAAGGTTCACTATCCAGAGGGAGCACAACTTCCTGAGGTAGCTGACTTTCAACTTCCTTCAGCAGCTTGCTGAAGTTCTGTTGTGCCTGCTCATAGTTGATATCCTGCAACTTGAGGGCTTCAGCACGTACCCAAAGTCTGAACTGTGACCAGAGCTGATCAGAAGCAGTTGGGTCAATCATCCCAGGACAGACTTGCTTCAAAGAAGCAATCCATTGCAGCACACCTGTTTCAAAATTCAAAATACCAGAGCCAACATCTGGTTGCTTTGGTTTTGGGATTGCAATTTTGTGTTTTAGATCAGCAAGACGGTCAAGACTGGTTAAGTCAATGAAAGTCCTGCTGGGGTTTTCAGAGGTTTTCTGAGAGGCTGTTTGTTTTGGAGGAGGGGTATCAGAGTCAGATATTTCGATTGGAGTGGGTGGTGTTTTGGGAGTTTTTGGTGGTGTCGATTCTGATGAGGATGGTAACTGGGGCATGAAAACAGTGGTTCCACATGGCAACTGGATTGCCAGCGGTGATGGTTGAGGTGAGTGAGGGTCAGATTGATGAGGAGAAGGGGTTTCAGAGTGGTGAAACTCTGTTTGTGGTGAAGGTGGATTAATTTCTGGTTGGGGAGAGGGAGGTGGAATCTCTGATTGCTCAGGGATCAGAGGTTCTTCTGAGAGTGGTTGTTGTTGTGGTTCTGGTTCTGGTTGTTGTTGTTGTTCTGGTTGTGGAGGAGGAACATTTTGTGGTTCAGAGTTTGGTTGAGTAGAGGCATGTTGACGCTCAATATCAGCCATCACTTGGTCAAGTGCTGTTGTTGTTGAGATTGTTGGTTGTTTGGGTTGTTTGGTTCTAGGTCTTCTGAGTTTTAATGCCTCAGAAGGGTCTTCTTCTTGTATGGTTTCATCAATGGTAGGGATTGGAATTGATATTCTATGAGAGGTTTGAGGAGGGATAGATGCTGGAATAGTAAAAGATTTTGAAATAGGGGCAGCAGATGAAATACCTCTTTTCTTTGGAGTCTGCTGAGATGATCCTTCTGATGGCGCTTTCCTCTTCTTTGTCTTCTTCAAAGTCACTTCTGGTTGGGGTTGATGCAGATCTCTGATATTCAGCTTTGGATCTGTATCATCTGCCTTGTACGCATCTGGGTACCTGAGAAACATCTCTGGTTTGGATTCCATTTCAGAAAATACCGGAAAATCACTCAGAGGCACTCTTCTGCTGGAGATATCAGCAGTGGAAGTAGCTCTGGGTTCCTTCTGAATATTCTCTATCAGCTTCATCTTTTTCAGATTCTTTGCATTCAGAGGTTTCCCAATTGTTGGTTCAATAGTGCTCAGCTCCTGAGCTTCTATCAGATGTTCAATCAGCCTATTCTCTGTCAGAATATCTGATATAAGCCTTCCAAACGGTATCCAGTCCCTCTTGGTTCTTTCTTCTTCCCTTGTTTCTTTCACACTGGTTTTGAGATGGTTGAACAAGAAGTGAGCCAGATTGATCTTTATCTTCTGATCAATAAAGTAGATCAGAAACTGCTGATCCACATTTATATAATCAGGAGAACTTGTTGGTTTCCTGTGGTTGAAGCATCCCAGAATAATCTTAGCCCATACTCTGCAGTGATCCTTCAGATCCTTAATCTTGCTGCTGGGCATCCCAAGAGTGAAAATCCTGTTAGCTACCACACCTGTATCAGCACATCTTTCAGCCATGTCCACACAACGGACGCCACCACCACTTTGACCGATTAGCCTTGCAATGAGATCTTCAGAAATCACAATCTTCTTCCCCATGACAGAGGAGATGACTAGATGTTTTGAAACCTTGGCGTGAATCCAAAATTCCTTGACCAGCGCTGGGAATGTTGGTCCAACCAACCTATCGAAATACCTTTCCCACTTTTGAGCCCTAATTTATTCAGTTAGGTCAAAACCATTCTCCTTCAAGCTTTCAAAATCAATGATTAACTCAGAGAGCACTTCAAGGTTCTTCACCGGAGTGAGGAGAGTTCTGAGTGGCACTTGGTATTGCTCAGAGGTTGCTTTCTTCTGATTACCTGCAGAAACGCTGCTGGAGGATGCCATTGTTCACACTAAAAAGGGTTTTGAGAATGAATTGAAGAAAAAGGTTTGCAAGAGATGAACTCAGAAATATGCAGAAAAATGCTTGAGTGATAGTGAGAAAGCGTAAAGAATAAGAATGAGAGATTAATGTGCTTAAATAGAGTTTTCAAAATTATTTTGAAAAGATAAACGTTTTTTAAGAGAGAGAAAAATCATGATTGCCATTTAAAAGCATGATTACTTTTCATTAAATGCTTGCTGATTTTGGGGGATTTGAGAAAGATACTTAAAAACGGTTACCAGACATGTGTCTCAATGCACCCAATCAGCGCTTTGCCTTCTCAGAAGCGTGCACGCGTTCTGCTTCAGAGATATGCTGATGATTGGATGACACTTGTTTGATGTAGTGATCAGCACGTCTGTCTTTGAGATTAGACTCTCAGATCTTTAGACTTGCATCTGATACAATCTGCATGTTCTATCTTTCTGAAAGGAGATTGATCAGAAGTTCACAGTAAAATAATTACATTTTGAAAGTAAATATATGGAATTAAAACATTTTCACTCTGGGCACACTTTCATGCTGAGATGTTTCAGAATGAAATTAAACCTATCTTCTGAAAGGGGTTTAGTAAAGATATCAGCCCATTGATGGTCTGTATCTATAAATTTTAAGTTCAAAATACCTTTCTGAATATAGTCCCTAATGAAGTGATGTTTTATTTCTATATGCTTAGCTCTAGAATGTAAAATAGGATTTTTACTTAAGCAAATAGTAGAAGTATTATCACAAAGTATAGGAATGTTACTCTCAAAAATCTGGAAGTCTTCAAGCTAACTTTTCATCCAGAGCATTTGTGTGCTACATCCTGCTGCTGCTATGTACTCAGCTTCTGCTGTTGACAGAGCAATTGTTGATTGCCTTTTGCTGGACCAAGAGATCAGATTTTCTCCCAGAAACTGGCAGCTTCCAGAAGTACTTTTACGTTCAACTCTGTCTCCAGCAAAATCAGCATCACAGTAGCCTACTAAGCTGTAATCACTAGATTTTCTATAAAACAAACCCAGATTAGTAGTACCTTTCAGATACTTAAAAATTCGCTTAACAGCTGTTAAGTGAGATTCTCTAGGATCTGATTGGAATCTAGCACAGATACAAACGCTGAATAATATGTCAGGTCTTGAAGCAGTCAGATAAAGGAGAGAACCAATCATACCTCTGTAGACTTTCTGTTCTACACTTTTGCTTACCTCTTCTCTTTCCAGAATGCACGTGGGATGCATTGGAATCTTTGATGGCTTACATTCTGAGAGGTCAAATTTCTTCAGAGGATCTCTGATGTATTTGCTCTGATGAATGTAAGTTCCTTCTGGAGTTTGATTGATCTGAATTCCTAGAAAGAATTCCAGTTCCCCCATGAGGCTCATCTCAAATTCTGCCTGCATACACTTAGCAAATTTTCTTCCAAGAGAAGGATTAGTAGAACCAAAAATGATATCATCAACATAAATTTGACAGACTAAGATGTCACTCTTAACTGTTTTACAGAATAGAGTAGTGTCCACTTTCCCTCTGGTGAATTCATTTTCAAGCAGAAAGTTACTTAGCCTTTCATACCAAGCTCTGGGAGCTTGTTTCAGACCATACAGTGACTTCTTTAGTTTGAAAACATGTTCTGGATGTTTTGTATTTTCAAAACCTGGGGGTTGGTGAACATAAACTTCTTCTTCTATATAACCATTTAAGAATGCACTTTTGACATCCATCTGATACAGAGTGATGCCTCTATTAACAGCAAATGAAATTAAAAGTCTGATAGATTCTAACCTGGCGACTGGGGCAAAGGTTTCTGTATAGTCTATCCCCTCTTGCTGACTATAACCTTGTGCAACCAGTCGTGCCTTGTTTCTGATGACTTCACCTTGTTCATTTAGCTTGTTTCTGAACACCCATCTTGTTCCAATGACGTTGAATCCTTTTGGTCTGGGAACGAGATCCCATACGTCGTTTCTGGTGAATTGATTCAGCTCTTCTTACATTGCCAGAATCCAGTCATTATCCAGAAGTGCTTCATCAATAGAAGAAGGTTCAATCAGAGACACAAGTCCCATAAGAGTTTCTTCAGAGTTTCTGAAGCTTGCTCTTGTTCTGATTGGATCTTCCTTTCTTCCTAGGATAGTCTCTTCTGGGTGATCCAAGCTGCTTCTGGGTAATCTCTTCTGAGGTTGATCAGCAGCTGTTGTAGGATTTCTAGCAGTGCTCCTTTCAGACGTTGAAGGAATGTCTGTGTTGAGAGCTTCGGATGACTTGTCTTCAGAACCTGCAAATTCAATTTCTATACCTGCAAAAACTTCATTCTGCTTTGACTTTTCAGAGTCAAGCTTGTCATCAAAACAAACACTGATTGATTCTTCCACAATCTGTGTTTCTGTATTGTATACTCTGTACCCTCTTGAGCGTTCAGAGTATCCTAACATAATACACTTCTGTGCCTTAGAGTCAAACTTGTTCAAATAATTCTTTGTATTTAATATAAAGCAAGTACATCCAAATGGATGAAAATATGAAATGTTGGGCTTTCTGTTCTTCCACAATTCATATGGAGTCTTTTCCAGAATAGGTCTTATTGAGATTCTATTCTGAATGTAGCACGCTGTGTTTATTGCCTCTACCCAGAAAGTCTTAGCAACGTTTGTCTCATTGATCATGGTTCTAGCCATTTCTTGCAATGTTCTGTTCTTTCGTTCTACAACTCCATTTTGTTGGGGAGTTCTAGGACAAGAGAAATCATGCAGAATTCCTTTGTCATTAAAGAATGACTCAAAATCTTTATTTTCAAATTCTCCACCATGATCACTTCTGACTTTAACGATTCTAAGATCCTTTTCATTCTGAACTTGGTTACAGAAGGTAACAAACACAGAGTGTGACTCGTCCTTGTGTCTTAAGAACTTTACCCATGTCCATCTGCTATAGTCATCTACGATTACTAACCCATACTTCTTACCACTGACTGAAGCAGTTTTAACTGGTCCAAATAAGTCAATGTGCAGAAGTTCTAATGGCTTAGAGGTAGAAACAACATTTTTGGATTTAAAAGAAGGTTTTGCAAATTTGCCTTTCTGACATGCTTCACACAGAGCATCTGAATTGAACTTCAAATTAGGAAGTCCTCTGACCAGATTGAGTTTGTTAATCTGAGATATTCTTCTCATACTAACATGCCCCAATCTTCTGTGCCAGATCCACTGCTCGTTGTTAACAGACAGAAGACATTTTACATTCTGACTCTTTAGTTCAGAAAGTTTGATTTTGTAAATGTTGTTTTTCCTCTTACCATTAAACAGGATAGTCCCATCTTTCTGACTAACAGCTTTACATGATTTTTGATTAAAGATTATATCATAACCGTTATCACTTAATTGACTTATGGATAACAGATTATGCATCAATCCATCTACTAGCAGAACATTATTAATAGAGGGAAGATTTCCATTACCTACAGTTCCAGAGCCAATTATCTTTCCCCTCTGATTGCCTCCAAAGCCAATGTGGCCTCCAGGCTTAAGTTTTAGGCTTTGGAACATATGCCTTCTTCCCGTCATGTGTCGTGAGCAGCCAGAGTCCAGGTACCATGACTGGTGTTTCTGACTTGCTGCTAAAGATATCTGCAACATGTATTATTTTATCCTTAGGTACCCAGATTTTCTTGGGTCCTGACTTGTTAGTTTTACCAAAACTCTGGTTGAATTTTGGTTTCACAGAGTGCTTACTGCTAGTATATTTGATATCATGTGTGTGACCATACACAAAGTGTGAATTTAAAGGAGTGTGTTTAATGGTTAAGTCCATGACATTCTTTGGTGTAGGAACCTTACCTTGGTATCCTATTCCTTTCCTGCCGTTTCTGCTAACTCCATAGATCATTGAAGCTATTCTGCTTCTATCTATGCTTTTAGCTAGGAACTTCTGGAAACTATGATCATACTTCTTGATGATCTCATCAGCGTTGCTGTGAGTTTCAGAAATTGGTTCCTTCTGAGAGTTTTGTAAAGTGTTTTCTAATTTTGAAATCTTATCTCTCAGCTCAGAATTTTCCAATTTGAGACTCTCAGACTTATTAGAGTCAGATTCAAGATTCCTTTTCAGGTCTCTGAATTTAGCTCTAATCTGCTGATAACGTTCCAGAATCTCATTAAGGCTTTCAGCAAGTTCAGCCTTTGTAAAGTTAACAGCGAAGTTAGGAAATACCTCTTCTGTGTCTGATTCTGAGTCTTATTCAGAAGCTTCACTATCTTCTGAAATGTTAGCCATGAGAGCTATGTTTTCCCTTTCATCATCTGATTCTGAGTCAGCTTCAGACGAGTCAGAGTCATCCCATGTAGCCATGAGACTTTTCTTCTTCTCTCTTCCAAACTTCTTTTTGGGCTTTTCCCTCTGAAGCTTTGGGCAGTCACTCTTGTAGTGTCCTTGCTCATTGCACTCATAGCAGATGATGTCTTTGGTGTTTGGCTTCTTGCTACTGGAGGAGCCTTCAGATCTTCTGTATCCAGAGGAAGAATCTGTCCTTCTGTATCTGGAAGAAGACTCGTTCTGATCAGATCTTCTGGGATTCCTGAACTTCCTTTGTCTTTGCTTCCACAGTTGATTCACTCTTCTGGAGAGAAGGGAAAGTTCGTCTTCTTCTGATGATGATCCATCAGATGTTTCTTCAACTGCCTGCAAAACTTTAGACTCAAATTTTCTGTTAGATTTTAATGCTAAAGGCTTACCTTGCTTCTGAGGCTCATCAGCTTCTAGCTCTATCTCATGACTTCTGAGGGAGCTGATAAGTTCCTCCAGAGTGATTTTGTTGAGATCTTTAGCTAGCTTCAGAGCAGTAACCATAGGCCTCCACTGCTTGGGTAAACTTCTGATTATTTTCTTGACATGGTCAGCAGTAGAGTACCCTTTGTCCAGAACTTTGAGACCAGCTACCAGAATCTGGAATCTAGAGAACATAGTTTCAATGGATTCAGATTCTTCCATTTTGAACGCCTCATACTTCTGAATGAGCGCCAGAGCTTTTGTTTCTTTGACCTGAACGTTTCCCTCATGCGTCATTCTGAGAGAATCAAAGATGTTCTTTGCTGTGTCTCTGTTGGAGATCTTTTCATACTCAGTATAGGAAATGGCACTGAGGAGGATGGTTCTGGCCTTGTGGTGATTCTTGAAGTCACGCTTTTGTTGACCAGACATTGATTTTCTATCAATCTTCTGACCACTTGCATTCACAGGGTGCGTGTATCCATCTGTCACCATATCCCACAGATCAGCATCATGTGCTAGAAAGAAGCTTTCAATTCTGTCTTTCCAGTAATCAAAGTTTTCTCCATCAAAGACTGGAGGTTTGCCACTGAATCTGTCTCTGTCCTCATTGTTGTCATTGCTGATGTGAGAATTGTTTCCTGCCATTGTGTTTTTCTAACGCTGGATCTTGTACTGACACGGTTAAGTGTTTTAGCTCAGAACCAGGCGCTCTGATGCCAATTGAAGTGGTGAAAAACACAAGAAGGGGGGGTTGAATTGTAAAACTGAAATCTAAAGCAATTGACAAGATATTTTTATCCTGGTTCGTTTGATCTCAAACTACTCCAGTCCACCCGTCAAGGTGATTTCGTCTCTCTCCAACGAGGTCTTAATCCACTATATTCAACTGAATATTACAGACTGCTTTAACAACTGCTAAAGCCTTCTTGATCCAAACCACAACCCGGTTTGTCAAGGTAACACTTTCTTACAAAGAGATAAAACAATGTGTGTGAATGTTTTCTACAAAACTGTATCACAATTGTGATGTATACACAAAATGAAGCTTAGAAACTAGATTGCTAAACAGTAATGGAATATCAGAGTATGTGGTTTAGCAAAACTGGTAGAACGAAGATTATGGTTCAGCTTTTGTGCGTGTAGAGATTTGGAGAGCATTAACCATTTCAATCTTCAAAGCCTTGTTTATATAGCACTTGAGATGATGAACGTTGGATGCAATATTCTTGATTCAATGCTAATAACAAGCTTTCCTTTTTGAGCAGATCTTGTCTGGAATGAGGCCGTTGGAATTAATTAGTTTTCAATGCACAGTACCGTTGCTTACTTAACGCAAGTTCTGGCTTGGCTCATTCTGATTCTGCTTCGCTGCTGATGAACTATTGTGTTTCTGTATCAGAGTGTTTGAGCGCAGTCTTGTTCATCAGGCTTCAGCATGTACGTGAGTTGATCATCTGATCTTGACGTTCTGATGTAGCAACTTCTGATGCTGGTGTATGAAATCAAATTCTGATGCTGAATAGATGTGATCTTGCTTATTTCAATCAGCGTATCTGCAAGTCAGAACATAATAATTTTAGGCAGCAGATAGTTCAAACATGAAACATATAAATACTATATCTTTTCACTTTGTTATCATCAAAACTTAAATATAGGGTAGTAGATTCAAACATTGTTCTAACAAGATTTGGCGACATTTCGATACTTATTCCAGATTTCCTTTCAGAGACAGCTTAGAGATGCTCCAGACCCGGATGCTATTCTATTTCTTATTCCAGATTCAATCAAAATATGATTACCATCAACCTTTCTTAAGTTCCAGATCAACACCTGTAACTAGCCAGGAAATATCTGTGGACAACTGATTGTAGATCTATACCTGAAACCAGACAGGAAAGTTATCTACATGAAGAGATTGAAGATTAACACCTGTAACAGGCCAGGAAACTATCTTTCTTTCTCCGGTCAGAGATTAATACCTGAAACCAGCCAGGACAGCTATCTCCTTGACCAAGCTTTCTTAAGTTCCAGATCAACACCTGTAACTAGCCAGGAAATATCTGTGGACGACTGATTATAGGTTAACACCTGAAACCAGACAGGAAAACCACCTATATGAAGAGATTGAAGATTAACACCTGTAACAGGCCAGGAAACTATCTTTCTTTCTCCAATTTGAGATTAATACCTGAAACCAGCCAGGACAGTTATCTCCTTGACCAAGCTTTCTTAAGTTCCAGATCAACACCTGTAACTAGCCAGGAAATATCTGTGGACGACTGATTGTAGATCTATACCTGTAACTAGCCAGGAAAGTTATCTACATTGAAGAGATTAAAGATTAATACCTGTAGCAAGCCAGGAAAACTATCTTTCTTTCTTAAGTCAGAGATTAATACCTGAAACCAGACAGGAAAACTATCTTTCTTTCTCAGGTCAGAGATTAATACCTGAAACCAGACAGGAAAACTATCTCATCGGCCAGCCTTCTTAAGTTCCGGATTAATACCTGTAGCAAGCCAGGAAATATCTGTGGATGACTGATTGTAGATCTATACCTGAAACCAGACAGGAAAGTTATCTACATGAGGAGATTAAAGATTAATACCTGTAGAAAGCCAGGAAAACTATCTTTCTTTCTCAGGTAAGAGATTAATACCTGAAACCAGACAGGACAACTATCTACTTGACCATCATGAAGCAACCTTACACCGGTTCCTTCTCTTCCAAGATGCAGTTTTATACGAACTCATCATCAGGCAACCCTACGCAGGTTCCTTCTTTCAACCTACCAAGTTACAATTCAACAAACATTTCCAGATGGCATCTTTAAGCCCATCTCCACAACTATCCATTACATTTCCAAATGGCATCTATAAGCCCATCCTCATATCCATCATCTCTTCAAATGGCATCTATAAGCCCATTCCCGACATCACATTACTGATACTATACCATGCGAGTGCAAATTTCTGGGCACTTTAGTGTTCAATCATCTTCCACCTTTGGATCAAGAAAGGCACACAAGCCAATCTACATCCTCAGGTTTAAGAAGATTGAACAGGGGCAACTGTTGTACCCCAAAATTTTCCCTCCCATATTCCTCAAGATTTGTCAAGAATGATCTTCAAATTGCTCAAAATGGCTCAAGGGTTATACAATCAAATCACCTCCTAAGCCAGCTGAAATTAGGGTTTTGTTTCTTTCAAGGAATTTGGGGTTTTCAATGCTTTAATTAAGTCTCAAGGGCCTATATACATCCTCAAGCACCTACATGCCAAGTTTCAAGACTCACAGTGCCAATTTGCACAGTCAAAAGCTCCATTTGATCTACAGTCAACTACAAGGGCAAAATGGTCATTTTGCAGTCAAAAGTCAGAATTTTTGGTCAACATCTTATTTTGAGTCCACAATCATCATTTGATCAAGTCTTGATCATGATTCCACAAGAATAGCTCAAAAATCATCAAGATGCAAAAAGTTACTATTTTTGGACAGTAGAAAAGTCAACTGTATCTTGACCAGGGCATAACTTCTTCATGGTTTGTCAGAAAAATCCCATCCAATGCTCATCTTGAAGAGGATGTAATTTCCTAAAATCCATATTCACACTCCAAGATCAGAAAATGCACTCACAAAAAGTTATCAATTTTTACATTATAGGTCAATTTCAAAAGTCAACAAAAGTACACTTTAAGTCAAAGGCCATAACTTGATATTGGTAAATCCAAATGACATGGGACCAAAGGCATTTGTTAAAGGACTTCAAGAGCTTTCCAAAATGTCCAAGAACATGGTCATATGATCAAAATTGAGCAAGATGTACATTGGAGAAGTTGGGAAATTTTTATGAATTTGCAAAAGTCAACTTTGCTCAAAACACCTTATTTTTGCTAATGGGCCTCAAATATCTTCTTGAAACTTCATCCATGACCTATGCACGACCCATCAAGCTTAATTGAATTTATTTTCTTATTTTTATTGATTAATTGGATTTTTAATTAATATTAATTCATTTAATTAATTTAAATTGTAGGAAAATGCAAGATTTGATTTTTCAATCAATTTGTGAAGCAAATATGGTCAAGATATGCTGGCAAATTCGTGCACAAGTCAAAGATACAAAAATCTCCAAATTTGGCAACATTTTCCAATCATGAAAAATCAAAAAGATTTGATTTTCAATCAAGGATTCAAACATCAATGCAATGGATTTTTACCCAAGCTTTTGACCTAATTCAATTGCCTTATATACAAGCAAGCAAACCCTGATCAAAGAGACGTGAGAAAGCTGCAGAAAAAACCATAGCCAATTCAAGAAATTCCAAGAAAGTTGAAAACTGACTTTTGCATTCTAGGTTGATTCAAGAGTTTTTGATTATTCAAACACATTGTAGGAGGTTCCAGGAACGTGTTGCAATCAAATTCCAGTACCAAAGCTCAAGGAATCATTCATTACAGAACCACGGTTTGCCATTCTTATTCAAAATCGTATTGTCTAATTCATGCGCATTTTACATATTTTCTTGATTATTTTGCATTGCTAGGAACCATACGAAGCTAATGGTATAACTTAATTGAATTATAATGCCTTGAATCAAAAGATACCATGATCAATTTCTAGGGTTCTTGAGCTTTGAAATTGGGGCTTTATGAACCAGGAAAAATTCGGACTTATAAGACATATGACTGAATTCGTGAGGACAAGACGAACAAGAAGGACCCCTCGCGAAATATTTATATACCCTGTGGTGCTAATCGCTATTTTTCGTGCAAGCATATAGTGGGGGTTAAAAACCCCCGCTATCTGTTTTTTTTTTACAGGTACAAAGGAAGAAGACGAGGACGTGTTAGCATACCATTGGGCAATTTGAAAACACACACGTTTTTTGTGTTTTACAGCATATTTGTTAATTTCCCAATATAATAAATGCCTATTATCTAAAGAACAAAAAGGTGCAGGTGGTGTAGTGGTTGAGCGATTGTCCAATGAACGCTGGGACCTGGGTTCGAATCCCAGGTCCCCCAAACGCTTATTTAATTTTTCTTTCCAGATATTCCTATGCTATGCCCAGGAGATGTCCACCATATACCTCAATTATCCACACGCCAAGTGGCTTGCAAAGCAAATTTGAAGGCCATGATGGAATGATCACCATAGTCCTTGGTTAACCAGCGCATGGATAATCACAAAAGTCAAAAGGCTTGGCAGCTTAATGGGCTTCAGATTGCCAAAGATACCTCCTTATTGGGCCAGCACACCCCCTGGGTTATTTTATTTTATTTTCTTCTTTTATATTTTTTCACTTAATTATTATTAATTATTATTATTATTAGTTAATTAATCAAATTAATTTTTTTCATAATAAATTCAGAAAACTAAAATATAATATTTTTTATTATTATTTATTAAATTCACCCTTAATTTATTATTTTTGTAAATAAGAACTAACATAATTAATTTAGTTGTTTTAATTAGGTTAATTTCAATATTTTCACAATAACTTAAAATAAATTAGAATTAGGGTTCTTGACAACTTTTAATCTTTTTTTTTTATTTATTTTCCTTAAAACATAAAAAACCAAAAATATTTCTTTTTATTAATTAATTAATTAGGTTTAATTTAATTTAATTCATAAATAATCAAATCTCTTTCTTTCTCAAAAAAGGGTCAAAACCCTAAAACATTCTGATTCAATTCTTTTCGCGCATATTATTTTTGATCATTATTATGTAATTGTTCCGAGGATGTAATAACTTTAATTAGGACTTTTTATCGCTTTTCTTTATTTCCCGCAATTTACTTTTTCAAGGGTTTGTTTTTGGCGATGTAAATACCCGACGCCTTGTAATAGCGTAGCTTTACTTTCCGCAATTTATTTTCCGCAACTATTAACTGTTAGATGTATGTTAACTAGGCTATGCATGACAAGACTTATCTCTGAAATTAAAATCAACCCGTAGCTCACCATAACATGTACAAAGATAACTTAACATGAAACCTGACACACTCGCACATGCCACTCCTAGGGTATGCCTCACTTGGTTGCCTCGACGTGGTCATTGAGTATAGGGTGTTTTAGAGGTCGCCCTCCTGTCTAAAGATCAAAAAGTTTCCTCGAAACGGTTGCCTCGGATAAAAAAAAAAGATCTAAGACATTAGGGTTACCGCTAAGGCGTCCTACTATTACTTTGGTGACCACATGTCCCTATAATCGAATTGACCCGAAAAACTCCAACGACGGTGCTACCTACTTCTCAATAGTGGGATAGTAATGTCTAAAGGACATTTACACAACTTAATTTCTTTTGAGTAGGTAGAGGTTCTCAGGTACTTGCTCTTTCAAAACAAAAATACTTTTCGCACCTACATTTTTCTGACAAAAGTTTTAAACAAACACTTCATACACTCTTGAGGACAGATACAAGAGTTAAATCGAAGTTTTCAAACGAACTTTTTCAAAACCCACAAACACAAGAAAAGCAAAACATTTTTGAAAACATAGTGAGCAAGTACCTAAGAGCCCGTGGATAACCACAGATAGAAAGGGTGCTAACACCTTCCCTTTCTATAATCTACCTCCCGAACCCGAGAAACATCTCGAAAAGGAATTTTGTTGTGCTTTTGTCCTTTCCTTGTTGGAGAAAATAAAAGATGGTGGCGACTCTTGCTTACCGCGACATTTCGCGAACCAGCATTCCAAAACAGTCAGTTCTATTTCCAATGATCACATCTAGCAATCTAGTTTCATATAAGCTTCATATTGTGTATTATCACAGTTGTGATATATAGATTTTATAGAAAACATCAAACACATTTGTTCATTTATCTGTAAGAGAAATTCCTTGAGAAACCGGTCTGTGGTTAGACTCAAGAAGGCTTTAGCAGTTGTGTATTCAGTTGAATATAGTGGATTAAGACCTCGTTGGAGAGAGGCGAAATCACCTTGACGGGTGGACTGGAGTAGTTTGAGATCAAACGAACCAGGATAAAAATAATGTGTTGTCTGCATTTGATTTCAAGTTTTAACAATTCAACCCCCCTTCTTGTGTTTTTCACATCTTCAATTGGCATCAGAGCGCCTGGTTCTGAGCTTATAACACTTAACTGTGTCAGTACAAGATCCAGCGTTAGAAAAACACAATGGAAGGACCACATCAAAACATCAGCAATGACAACAACGAAGAAAGAGACATATTCAGTGGCAAACCTCCAGTCTTTGATGGAGAGAACTTTGATTACTGGAAAGACAGAATTGAAAGCTTCTTTCTAGCCCACGATGCTGATCTGTGGGATATGGTGACTGATGGATACACACACCCAATGAATGCAAGTGGTCAGAAGATTGACAGGAAAGCAATGTCTGATCAACAAAAGCGTGATTTCAAAAACCATCACAAGGACAGAACAATTCTTCTCAGTGCTATCTCTTACTCTGAATATGAAAAGATATCAAACAGAGACACTGCAAAGAATATGTTTGACTCTCTGAGAATGACGCATGAAGGCAACCTTCAAGTTAAAGAAACTAAAGCTCTTGCGCTCATTCAGAAGTATGAGACATTCAAGATGGAAGAAAGTGAATCTATTGAAACAATGTTCTCAAGATTTCAGATTCTGGTTGCTGGTCTCAAAGTTCTGGACAAAGGGTATTCTACTGCTGATCATGTTAAGAAGATCATTAGAAGCTTGCCAAAACAGTGGAGGCCAATGGTCACAGCGCTGAAGCTAGCTAAGGATCTCAACACAATCTCTCTGGAGGAACTTGTCAGCTCCCTCAGAAGTCATGAGATAGAGCTAGAAGCTGATGAACCTCAAAAGCAAGGTAAGCCTTTAGCTTTAAAATCTAACAGAAAATCTGACTCCAAGGTTTTGCAGGCTGTAGAAGAAACCTATGATGGGTCCTCATCAGAAGAAGATGAACTGTCTCTCCTCTCCAGAAGGGTGAACCAACTATGGAAGCAGAGGCAAAGGAAGTTCCGGAATCCCAGAAGATCAGAGAATCAGAATGAATCCTCCTCCAGATACAGAAGGTCAGAATCCTCCTCTGGACAAAGAAGATCTGAAGGCTCTTCAGGAAACAGAAATCCAAACAACAAAGACATCATCTGCTATGAATGTAACGAGCAAGGGCACTACAAAAGTGACTGCTCAGAGCTTCAGAAGGAAAAGCCCAGAAGAAAGTTTGGCAAGGAAAAGAAGAAAAGTCTCATGGCTACATGGGATGACTCTGACACATCTGAAGCTGACTCAGAATCAGATGATGAGAGAGCAAACATAGCTCTCATGGCAAACATAACAGAAGACAGTGAAGCTTCTGAATCAGACACAGAAGAGGTATTTCCTGACTTTGCTATTAACTTTACTAAGGCTGAACTTGCTGAAAGCCTTAATAAGATTCTGGAAAGATATCAGCAGATCAGAGTCAAATTCAGAAACCTGAAAAGGGATCTTGCTTCTGACTCTGATAAAACTGAGAGTCTCAAATTGGAGAATTCTGAGTTGAATAACAAAATTTCAAAATTAGAAAATTTATTGCAAAACTCTCAGAAGGAAACAATTCCTGAAACTCCCAGTAGTGCTGATGAGATCATCAAGGAGTATGATCACAGCTTTCAGAAGTTTCTAGCTAAAAGCATAGATAGAAGAAAGATGGCTTCAATGATCTATGGAGTTAGCAGAAATGGAAGAAAAGGAATAGGATACCAAGGTAAGGTACCTACACCAAAGAATGCCATGGATTAAGTGATAAAACGCAATTCACTTGATTCTCACTTTGTATATGGGCACATACATGACATCAAATATACTAGTAGTAATTATTCTGTCAAACCAAAATTCAACCAGAGTTTTGGTAAAACTAACAAATCAGGACCCAAGAAAATATGGGTACCTAAGGATAAAATAATACATGTTGCAGATATCTTTAGCAGCAAAGCAGAAACACCAGTCATGGTACCTGGACTCTGGCTGCTCACGACACATGACGGGAAGAAGGAATATGTTCCAAAGCCTGGAACTTAAGCCTGGAGGCCATGTAGGCTTTGGAGGAAATCAGAGGGGAAAGATCATTGGCTCTGGAACAGTAGGTAATGGAAATCTTCCCTCTATCAGTAATGTTTTATTAGTAGATTGATTAATGCATAACCTGTTATCCATAAGTCAATTAAGTGATAACAGTTATGATATAATCTTTAATCAAAATTCATGTAAAGCTGTTAGTCAGAAAGATGGGACTATCCTATTTAATGGAAAGAGGAGAAACAACATTTACAAAATAAAACTTTCTGAACTGAAAAGTCAGAATGTAAAGTGTCCTCTGTCTGTTAACAACGAGCAATGGATCTGTAACAGAAGATTGGGGAATGTTAGTATGAGAAGAATATCTCAGATTAACAAACTCAATCTGGTCAGAGGACTTCCTAACCTGAAGTTCAATTCAGATGCTCTGTGTGAAGCATGTCAGAAAGGCAAGTTTGCAAAACCAACTTTCAAATCTAAAAACGTTGTTTCCACCTCTAAGCCATTAGAACTTCTACACATTGACTTATTTGGACCAGTTAAAACTGCTTCAGTCAGTGGCAAGAAGTATGGGTTAGTAATCGTAGATGACTATAGCAGATGGACATGGGTAAAGTTCTTAAGACACAAGGACGAGTCACACTCTGTGTTTGTCACCTTCTGCAACCAAGTTCAGAATGAAAAGGATCTTAGAATCGTCAAAGTCAGAAGTGATCATGGTGGAGAGTTTGAAAACAAAGATTTTGAATCATTTTTTAATGACAAAGGAATTCTGCATGATTTCTCTTGTCCTAGAACTCCCCAGCAAAATGGAGTTGTAGAACGAAAGAACAGAACATTGCAAGAAATGGCCAGAACCATGATCAACGAGACTAACGTTGCTAAGATCTTCTGGGCAGAGGCGATAAACACAGCGTGCTACATTCAGAATAGAATCTCCATAAGACCTATTCTGGAAAAGACTCCATATGAATTGTGGAAGAACAGAAAGCCCAACATTTCATATTTTCATCCATTTGGATGTACTTGCTTTATTTTGAATACTAAAAATTATTTGAACAAGTTTGACTCTAAAGCACATAAGTGTATTATGTTAGGATACTCTGAATGCTCAAGAGGGTACAGAGTATACAATACAGAAACACAGATTGTGGAAGAATCAATCAGTGTTCATTTTGATGATAAGCTTGACTCTCAAATGTCAAAGCAGAATGAATTACTTGCAGGTATGGAAGTTGAATTCACAGGTACTGAAGACAAGTCATCAGAAGCTCTTAATAGAGACACTCCCTCAACATCAGAAAGAGGCACTGCAAGCAATCCAGCATCTTCTGTTGATCAACCTCAGAAAAGACCATCCAAAAGCAGCATGGATCACCCAGAAGAAACAATCTTAGGAAGAAAGGAAGATCCAATCAGAACAAGAGCCAGCTTCACAGACTCTGAAGAATCCCTCATGGGACTTGTTTCTCTGATTTAACCATCTTCAATTGATGAAGCACTTCTGGACAATGACTGGATTCTAGCAATGCAAGAGGAGCTGAATCAATTCACAAGGAATGACATATGGGATCTAGTTCCTAAACCAAAAGGATTCAACGTCATTGGAACAAAATAGGTGTTCAGAAACAAACTGAATGAACAAGGTGAAGTCATCAGAAATAAGGCACGATTGGTAGCACAAGGTTATAGTCAGCAAGAGGTGATAGACTATACAGAAACCTTTGCTCCAGTCTCCAGGTTAGAATCTATCAGACTTTTAATTTCTTTTGCTGTTAATAAAGGCATCACTCTGTATCAGATGGATGTTAAGAGTGCATTCTTAAATGGCTATATAGAAGAAGAGGTATATGTGCACCAACCCCCTGGTTTTGAAAGTTCAAAAAATCCAGAATATGTTTTCAAACTAAAGAAGTCACTGTATGGTCTGAAACAAGCTCCCAGAGCTTGGTATGAAAGACTAAGTAACTTCCTGTTAGAAAAGGAATTCACCAGAGGGAAAGTGGACACAACCTTATTGTGTAAGACAGTTAAGAATGACATTTTAGTCTGCCAGATTTACGTTGATGATATAATATTTGGATCTACTAAACCCTCTCTGGGAAGAAAGTTTGCTGAGTGTATGCAGGCAGAATTTGAGATGAGCCTAATGGGGGAACTGAAATTATTTCTGGGCATTCAGATCAATCAAACCCCAGAAGGAACTTACATTCATCAGAGCAAATATGTTAGAGAACTTCGGAAGAAATTTGATCTCTCAGAATGCAAGCCATCAAAGATTCCAATGCATCCCACGTGCATTCTTGAAAGAGAAGAGGTAAGCAAAAAGGTAGAACAGAAGGTCTACAGAGGTATGATTGGTTCTCTTCTTTATATGAAAGCCTCAAGGCCTGATATTTTATTCAGTGTATGCATTTGTGCAAGATTCCAATCAGATCCTAGAGAATCTCACTTAACAACAGTTAAGCGAATTTTCAAGTATCTGAAAGGTACTACTAATCTGGGTTTGTTTTATAGAAAATCTAGTGATTACAGCTTAGTAGGTTACTGTGATGCTGACTTTGCTGGAGACAGAGTAGAACGTAAAAGCACTTCTGGAAGCTGCCAGTTTCTGGGAGAAAATCTGATCTCATGGTCCAACAAAAGACAATCCATAATTGCTCTATCAACAGCAGAAGCTGAATACATAGCAGCAACTGGATGCAGCACACAAATGCTCTGGATGAAAAGTCAACTTGAGGACTTCCAGATTTTTTAGAGTAACATTCTGGAAGTCTTCCAGCAATCTCGTGTGAACATGGCGTCCTCCAGCAATCTCTCTTCAGGTTCCCAGAAAGATGCATCATCTGAGCAATATGAGGTTCCTCTCAGAACACTTCTAACTCCAGTCAAGAACCTTGAAGTTCTGTCAGAGATTATAGTGGATTTCAACAGTCTCAAGGAAAATGGTTTTGATTTATCAGAAGAGATTCAAGCTCAAGGATGGACAAGCAGGATATCAAGTTTGACTCTATAGCAAACATGGTATCTAAGCAACAGGAAACCAGCGAGCAAATCAAGAGCATGTTGGAAGCTCTGTTCACACGACTTCCTCCTTCTTCTTAGAAATTTTCTTGTGTTTTCCTTGTTTTCTTTACATATTTGTCTGTAATATTTTTACTTGTTCTAAACTATCATTGCTTCTGTTTTAATACAAACGTGTTTTTACTCTGATCATTTTAACTCTGATTATTCGCGCTTTTTGATAACTGACAAAAAGGGGGAGAAAGAATGATATTTTTCAATAACGGATTACTGAGACATAAGTCTCAAACATTCTAACATCCTTATATATTTGCTGTTCTGAAAAGCTTACAGGTACAAGAATCTGATGAATTCTGATAAAGTAAAATTATGATGCTCCAAGAAAGTTCAGTAAAGTTATGATGCTCAAGGTCTCAAGGAATCAAAGGGAAATAATCAACTCAGGGGGAGTTTTTCTCATCATTACTCTGATACTTTTTATTCCTTACTCTCTTATCTCTGATACTTTTTACTCATTATCTGATTATCTCTGATACCGTTTCCTCTTTATCCTTAAACTCTGATACTTTCATCATTTTATTTTAATTGAAAAAATCGGGTTTTTGTCATCATCAAAAAGGGGGAGATTGTTAGAACATAGTTTGATTCTACAACCCTCAGTTAGAGTTTTGATGATAACAAAATACAAGATTAAATGAATTATGAGATTTATATAAGACATATGTGCTACTCAAAATTATGCTGTGTATTCGCAGGAAACTCTGATGGAATCAGCATCAGAATATCAATATCAACATCAGCATCAAAAGATATGTCAGTACCAGAAGATCAAAACATGTGCTTACGCTGAAGCCTGATGAACAGAATCTGCGCTTAACATACTCTGACTCTGATCAAGATCCTAATCATGTCATCAGCATTCAGAAGCGCCAGAATAAGCTAAAGCCAAGAACACTCTGATTTTCATTAAGCAGAACATTCTGAAGTGTCAACGTTACTGCATTCAAGGCAGATTAATTACCAACGGCTTTATTCCAAGACAAAGATCTTCTCAAAAATGAAAGAACGTTATGAGCATTGAAATGGAATTATGGACAGCAACGTATCTATTCAAAGGCTATATAAACAAATCAGTGAGAAAAGAAATGGCTAATACTCTACAATTCTCTAATACGCACATACGCATAAGCCAATCATCTTCACGCCCTCACTTATTCAGTTTGCTAAAGCTCTCAACCACTTACTCTATAGCTCTAGCAATCTAGTTTCATATAAGCTTCATATTGTGTATTATCACAGTTGTGATATATAGTTTTTGTAGAAAACATCAAACACATTTGTTCATTTATCTGTAAGAGAAATTCCTTGAGAAACTGGTATGTGGTTAGACTCAATAAGGCTTTAGCAGTTGTTAAAGCAGTTGTGTATTCAGTTGAATATAGTGGATTAAGACCTTGTTAGAGAGAGGCGAAATCACCTTGACGGGTGGACTGGAGTAGTTTGAGATCAAACGAACCAAGATAAAAATAACGTGTTGTCTGTATTTGATTTCAAGTTTTAATAATTCAACCCCCCTTCTTGTGTTTTTCACATCTTCAGATTGGGCCAGCATAAGCAACCCAGGGGGGTGCATTTATGATTTTTATCTAGGCCCATTATGGCTGAGCCCAATCCTGCGCATGATTCTGTGTTGCTGCGCTTGGAGAGTGCATCATGGTCCCTCCTTGACATGAACGTTGGATCTATACTGGAAACGATCCAGTGGCTGGATCAGTGGGGCGCATGATAGACATTTGGCTTTGGAACGCATGGAATCTGCAATTATATGTTAAGAAAATAAAGAAAATGTTGGGACCTGGGATCGAACCCAGGTCCTCCCACTCTTTCCACGCTTGCCCTGGCCATCTGTGCTACGCTACTTAGTTGTAATAATAATAATATTAAATCATAATATGCAAAACAAAATGAGTAACTGAAGAAAACGCGCGTAATTCAAATGGCCCAATGGGATGGTGACAAGTCATCATCCTCTTCCCTGTCTGTCGCCTTAGGTACCAAACTTATACCTACGGACAAAATCCATAGCTATAAACCTGCAAGATTCAAAAATTCATATGATGCATGATAAATTAATTCTAACTATATCAATCAACTCGTCTTGATCTCACGAGTATCATGGCATCATTTTCTTGGTTCAATTTCACCTGTACAGAGAAGCCCCAAAACGACTTCTTTAACCCTAACCATGGCAATCATCAATATATGCGTAAAAACATCAATTAAGTCATTGAAACATGTTGTAAATATGTTAATAATCACAAATATATCATTAAAACATGCTTAGGATGCAAGAATTATCGTAATCGATTTTGATAAAAGAGGCAAACCGTGTGAAGCCTAGGGGACGATTCTGGGCTTGGGAATGCTTGCAATGAACTGTGTTAGCTTTAGGAGATATCCAGGAAGCGATTGGAAACCTTGGAATGTCTTGAATCACCCTCTATATGAGAAAACTATCCACCACTTTTTTGCCAAATTTTGAGTTTTCTTTCTCTGTTTTCACGGCTGCAACCCTTGTTCTTTTGCATTGTTTTTGTTCATTATATGGAGTATGATGAATTAGGGTAACAAAAACAACCTGAATCTTTTGGAATTATGGAGATTGAATTTGATTTGCTTGCAATATGATATATTTCCAAAACCATCCAAATCATGCTATTTTTTCCTCAATTTGCCTTGATTTGATTTGATCTGATTAGGCCAGCTCAATTAGATTTGATTCTCATAAAAATCAGATCAAAAAACTAATCTTTGATATTTTTTGTCATTTATTTGATTTAATGTGACTTTTAATAAATAAAAATCAAAATAAAATCAATAAATAGAGAAAATAATATATGGCTGCTGATTTGGGTCGTGGACCATGTCCCTAACAAGATAGAATCCTGAAATGCTAGGCCCTTTTGACAAAAAAATGCATTTTTGAGCACATTTGACTTTTGACAATTTTCCAAAAATGGTCAACTTTGACAATGCATATCTCTTTCAATTTTAACCCTAGAGAGGTGTTCTTGGACTTTTTAGAAAGCTTAAGATGTCTCCTAAACAACTCTTTTAGTATCATCTCAATTGGGTCTTCCATGTTCATGTAAGAAGCTTTGACCCAAAAGTGTTTTTGTTGACTTTTCAAAAGGACCTATAATGTAGAAATTCATATCTTTTTATGAGTGCATTTTTTTAACTTGAGGGATGAAGATGAGTTGTAGGAAATTGGATTCCCTTCAAAATGAGCCTTGGATGAGAAATTTCTGATAAAGTATGTGAAAGTTATGTTTGGTCAAAGTTTGGTTGACTTTTCTTGAGAAATCCTAATTTAGCAACTTTTGAGTTTTGATGAATTAGGAGCATTCCTTGAGGAATCATGATCAAACCTTGATCAAATGATGGATATCACTTAAAAATGTTGATGTTGACAAAAAATATTGATGTTTGATTGTATGTGGGTCATAGTTGACTTTTGACCTAATATAGTCGATTCTCAAGCATCTGAGTAGTTGAGTGAGTAAACTTCTTGTGCAAGGCAAGAAACTTGACATGTATGATCTTGAGAACATATTATGACTATGGATAGCATATGAGGCCTTTGGAGTTCACCTATATTGATGAAAATAGAAACCCTTGTTAGAGGTTCATTGGTTTAGGAGAGAGTTTGTTTGGTCAACTCTTGGGTATCCTTGAGCAAGTTAAGGGTCTGAATGAGCATATGTTGAGTAAAATGGGAGGGAAAATTTTGGGGTGCAACAACCATCTGCAAATCATCAAAGGTTTGAAACTTCAAGAAGATAATTCACAAGGATAGGCATGTGACTATCCCAAGCCTTATAAAACTTACTAAAGGCTAATTTGGTGACACTGCATGATCTTACGACCAATCCAAATACCTCTTCACCAAAGTACAATCCTAACGCCAAATGTGCATATCACTCAAGTAGTCTCGGGCATGAGACTGACTAATGTTGGGCACTGAAGAATAAAATTCAAGACTTGATAGATAACAAGACTATTGAATTTGATCCTCCTCCAACTTCGAGTGTAATCACCACGCCTATGACAAATCATGGCAAGGGTGTCAATGTTGTTGAAGATACCATTTTTGTTGCCTCTGTCGAAGAATTGACTACTTTGTTAATCATTATCAAAGAGAATCTATTGAAAGCCGGGATTTTCCCTGGCTGTTTGAAGGATTATGTTTGATGTGCCAAACAATTGAATGGATGCGAAGGGCTGAAGAAAGGCATTCAACGCCTGATGAATAGCCATGCCATCCTATTTGAGAAGACTCCTCCTGCCAAAAGTTTGACCAATAAGTGTGAAGATATATCCATCATAACTATCTCAAACAAGCCTCTTAGGATCTCCTCTAAGGGTCCTATCAGGATTTCAAATGAACCAATTGTTGCTCCTCTGATAATTACGACTCCCGGACCGATTTCATACTCTTCCAATAAAGTTGTGCCATGGAACTATGGTGCTGAGGTGTTTTACTATGGGATAAAGCAAGACGCTTGGATTGAAGAAGACAAAGCTGATGACGTTGGTAATATAACTTGCTCAAGTAAGGTAACCAAAACTGGGAGAATATTTTCACCCAATATCTCACCACCAACTGTTACAAAGGCGCCTGTCCGCATCACCACTGCTTAGCCAAATACTGATATAAGGGGAAAGGAGAAGGTTGTTGAGCCAGTTGAGACAGAAATACCCGTAAAGTACATTGTTGATGGGGAAACTTCCGCTCATGAAATGGATGAAATATTGAAAATTATAAAAAGGAGCGATTTCAAGATTGTGGAGCAGTTGGGGAAAACCCCTTCCAAGATTTCCATGTTATCTTTGCTAATTTGTTCTGACGCTCATGCTCGAGCATTAATCTAATTATTGAAGAAGGCTCATGTCCCTCATGAGACCATGACTGACTCGTTTGAAAATTGTGTGGCAAGCTTGACGGCCGATAATGGTTTGGGGTTCTCGGATGCTGATCTGCCACCACTTGGAAAGAACCATAACAAAGCTCTACATGTTTCTGTCGAATGCAAAGGGACTACCTTAGCACATGTTATGGTTGACATTGGCTCTTCTTACCCAAGGGGGCGTTAGACCGTTTAGACTGTGAAGGTTTAGTTTTGAAACCAAGTGATATTATTGTGAGGGCTTTCGATGGGTCCAAAAGGACAGTTCATGGAGAGGTGGACCTCCCAATCAAGGTGGGCTCATATATTTTCAACTCTACCTTCTATGTTATGGATATCCGTCCTGCCTACTCTTGTTTGTTGGATCGCCCTTGGATCCATGGAGCTGGGGTAGTAACCTCAACCCACCATCAAAAACTCAAGTATCCGATCAAAGGAAGGATTGTCACCGTCTATGGTGAGGAGGAGTTCATGGTAAACCACCTTAACTCTTTCAAATATATGGAGATGGATGGTAAATTTATAGAGACCCTGTGTCAAGCTTTTGAAGTTATGCCACCAATGATTTCTACTGCCAAGTGTTCCTTTGATGTATCCAAAGCTGTTAAGGTTGTACCAAAGATGGTTTCATTTAAAGATGCTTGTGCTGCAGTCGAAGAAGGAAGCTGTGATACTTGGGGCAACTCCTCGAGATCCTATTTAAAGCAGACAAGTGGGATTTAGGTTTCACCATTAAGGCTCAGAAGTAAGTGAGGCGCGCTCGTGCAGGGAAGCCCCCTCTCTGTATTGGAAGCCAGAGAGTCAATGTTGTGGGTGATTCTGATGATGAATGTGCATTTGAAGATTGGGTATATCCTACTACAATGGAACTCAACAATTGGCAAGCAAAGTACTTTGTTCCCATCTTCTTCATTGAGGAGTAATCACTTGTTTATTGCTTTTTATTAATTCAATAACATTTTGTCTGTAATATTAAATAATGACTTTTAAGCCATGCGCCTGGCCCGGGGCACTTTGGTCCATTTGTTAAGGGTTTATTTATGTTCATTTTATCATATGATTATTCAATACAAATCATTGGACTTTTGCATTCAAATATTTGTGCTCATTGTCTTTCTTTTCTTTCAAATACATTTTTCAAAATAGCCATGTATCTTACATGCACACACACACTCTTGCAGGTCCTCATCCATTCTGGATCTCATTGCCAATGACTCTACTATTTCTGACTATGATTTTGAATGTCCAGTTAACCAAGCCGAAGATGAAGGTGAGGAAGATTGTGAAATACTGGGAGAACTAGCCATACTTCTATTACAATAGGAAAAAGCTATTCAGCCGCACGAAGAGTCATTTGAAGTCATCAATCTGGGTACCGAAACATACAAGAAAGAGGTCAAGATCGGCGCTAACCTGGAAAGCAGTGTCAAAAGAAGATATGTTAAGATGTTGCATGATTATGTGGAAGTGTTTGCTTGGTCTTATGAAGATATGCCAGGGTTGGATACCGACATCATAGTTCATCGTCCGCCGACAAAGGAAGATTGTCCTCTTGTCAAACAAAAAGTTCGTCGCATGAGGCCTAACATGTCTGAAAAGATAAAAGCTGAAGTGATGAAACAATTTGACGCAGGATTCCTAGCTGTGACGTCTTATCCCCAATGGGTTGCAAATGTGGTGCTAGTGCCAAAGAAAGACGGAAAAGTTCATATGTGCATAGATTATAGGGAACTGAATAGGGAAATCCCCAAGGATGGCTTCCCTCTACCTCATATTGATGTCTTGGTCGATAACACTGCTCAACATAAAGTCTTCTCTTTCATGGATGGTTTCTCAGGCTATAATCAAATTAGGATGGCTCTCAAAGACATGGAGAAGACCACTTTTGTTACGCAATGGGGCACCTTTTGCTACAAGGTCATGCCGTTCGGATTGAAGAATGCAGGGGCAGCATATCAAAGGGATATGGTAGCTTTGTTTCATGATATGATTTATCATGAAATAGAGGTCTATGTGGATGATATGATTGCAAGATCAAAAATAGAGGAAGAGCATCTCAATCACCTGTACAAGCTATTCGAGAGGCCGAAAAAGTACAAGTTGAGGTTGAACCCTAACAAGTGCACATTTGGAGTACGATCTGGAAAGCTTCTAGGTTTTGTTGTCAGTGGTAAAGGCATCAAAATCGATCATGCCAAGGTAAAGGCCATCCAAGAAATGCCAGTCCCCCACACTGAAAAGGAAGTTAGAGGATTCTTGGGTCGTCTTAACTATATCGCTCGCTTCATATCTCACTTAACTGCTACTTGTGAGTCAATCTTCAAACTCTTGAAGAAAGATCAGGTAGTCATATGGAATGATGAATGCCAAGCTAACTTCGAAAAAATCAAAGAATATCTGCAAGAACCTCCTATTCTCATGCTTCCAGTTGAAATAAGACCCTTGATCATGTACTTGACAGTGCTAGAGAATTCTATGGGGTGTGTTTTGGGCCAACATGACGAGTCTGGCCGCATGCTATTTACTTTCTAAGCAAAAAGTTTACCGACTGTGAAACTAGATATTCACTGCTCGAGAAAACTTACTGTGCTCTGGAATGGGCTACTCGTTGGCTAAGACAGTATATGTTGACTCATACCACTTTACTGATTTCTAAGATGGACCCGATCAAGTACATCTTCGAGAAACCTGCTCTTTCTGGATGGATAGCCAGATGGAAAATAATCTTGACTGAGTATGACATTCAATACACCATACAAAAGGCCATCAAAGGAAGTGTATTAGCAGATCATTTGGCCCATCAAGTTGTTGATGATTATCATTATATGAACTTTGACTCCCCGGATGAGAACATCATGCTAGTGACGGACTGCGCGAAACCTGGATCGTATGACGGACCTGAACAGGGATCTCGATAGACTATGGTCTTCGATGGGGCTTCCAACGCCTTGGGTAATGGAATTGGTGTTGTGATCATCTCCCATGAAGGTTTCCACACTCCTTTCATTGCCAGACTATGCTTCGGTTGTACGAACAATATGGCTGAGTACGAAGCATGCATTTTGGGTCTGAGGGTTGCCATTGATTTGAGGATCAAGCATTTGGATGTGTTTGGAGATTCCGCTCTAGTGATTAGCTAAGTAAATGGAGATTGGGACACTAAACACCCTAATCTCATCCCTTACAAGGAACTTGTGCTATCTCTGATTCCTTACTTCGAAGAGATCACCTTTGAACACTTCCCTAGGGAAGAAAATCAGTTAGCCGATGCTTTGGCCATGATGTCTTCTATGTTCAAAGTCAAATAGGACAACGAAGCTCCTTTGATTACCATTGAGAGATTCGAAGAACCTGCACACTACTGTGAGCTTGACACTGACACGGAAAAGCCATGGTACCATGAGGTGAATAGATACCTTGAAGCACAAGAGTACCCTGAAGAAGCATCCATCAATGACAGGAAGTTCTTACAAAGATTCTCAGCCAAATTCTTCTTAAGTAACGAAATATTGTACAAGCGCAACCATGACTCTACTCTACTCTGATGTGTGGACAAGAAGGAGGCTGAGGAAATTATGGAAGACATGCATGATGGTCTCTTTGGGACTCACTCAAGTGGACATACTATGGCCAAGAAGATCCTGAGAGCTGGCTAATATTGGTCAATGACGGAGATTGATTACCATCAAAACTCAAGAACTTGCCATAAGTTCCAAATCTATGCTGACAAGGTCCATGTGCCTCATATCCCTCTAAACATCATGACCACTCTGTGGCCATTTGCAATGTGGGGCATTGATATGATTGGGGAGATCAAACCCACTGCTTCCGATGGAAATCGCTTCATTCTGGTCGCTATTGATTATTTCACCAAATGGGTCGAAGCCGCCTCATTTTCCTCGGTCACCAAGAGTGTGGTAGCCAGATTCATCAAACATAACCTCATATGCCGCTACGGTATCCCCGAGAGGATCATCACCGAAAATGGGACTAAACTCAATAATGCTATGATTACGGAACTTTGCACTCGGTTAAAGATTAAGCATCATAATTCTCCTCCTTATAGACCTAAAATGAATGGCGCAGTCGAAGCGGCTAATAAAAACATTAAGAAGATTGTGTAGAAGATGGTATTAACCTACAAGGACTGGCATGAAATGTTATCGTTTATTGTTCATGGCTATCGTACTTCAGCTAGGACATCAACTGGGGTAACTCCCTTTTCTTTAGTCTATGGCATGGAAGCTGTTTTGCCAGTGGAAGTTCAGATTCCCTCACTAAGGATTATGAATGAAGCATGCCTAGGCGAAGATGAGTGGACTCAGACGAGATTGGATCAGTTGAACTTAATCGACGAAAAGCAACTAGCTTCTATTTGTCATGGTCAGACGTACCAAAAACGTATGATCAAGGCTTTTAACAAAAAGATCAAGCCTCGAGTATATCAAGCTGGTGACCTGGTGATAAAGCGCATCATTCTGCCACAAGGCGACCTCCGAGGAAAATGGACTCCCACCTACGAAGGGTCATTTATTGTCAAGAGAGTGTTCTCTGGGGGTGCCATGATGTTGACTACCATGCATGGCGAAGACTTTCCACATCCTGTGAACGCAGACATAGTTAAAAAATACTACGTATAAGAGACCCGCTAGGTTGACACACCTAGGCAAGATAAGGGCATCTCGATAAACCAAAAGGTTTGGGCAAAAATTAGGGATATATGCAAAAGATTATACACCCGACAAGTTGAAAACCCGAAAGGGCGACTTGGGCAAAAATGGGTATCCCGGTGGGCTGAAAACCCGAAAGGGCGGTCCAGGCAAAAATTAAGGATTGAAAGCGTATGACTATGTCCTGTGGAATCACCACAATCGAATTTATTACCAAGGTCCGAGTTCAAACGGTCCAAGATCAATCCAATCAACTTCTGGCAACGGCAAGGGGCATTCAAAGACATTGGGGCAATAGTAGAGTTGGAATGCAATGAGATCATTTCCACATGGCTATTTGTTTTTGTTTTCAAATTTTTGTTTTCCTTTCTACGATTTCCTCTTACTAGGATCTCTGTCTCTTTGTACAAAAACGCCTATTCATGGGCAAAACATCAATACAAATATACTTTGAAGTGCAAACTTTCTATTTTTTGTTTTGAATGAAAAAATGTCCAATGACTAAAATTGAACGAGCATATGCATATGAACATAATTAAAACTATTTGGCACATGTATCCTGTTAAGCATCTCTTTAATGTATGTGGAATACCCCCAGAGTTATCTCATTTAGCATTATCCCACAAAGATCGGCTACAATAAACCTTTCCCTTAACAGATTTACCTACAAAGTCTCTTTGCATAGGTTGATTCCCAGCCATAGTCTCAATCTCTTGACATCTCTCTCTCCAGATAAGTTGATCCTAAAAGAAGAAGCCTTGTGGATCTCTTCCTCAAAGAACTCACCTCATCAGTAGTTCATCGAGTGTTCATCAATAGGGTTTATTTCCCCAACAAATAATGAGTAGCAAAACTCCCCAGCTGAGTTTGTCTTCCCCGGTGTGATACGGTGGGAAGAACTGACTGTTTTTGAAATGCTGATTTGCGTTTTGCGTTTTATGTTCGCAAAATGTCGCGGTAAGCAAGATTCGCCACCGACTTTTATTTTATCCAACAAGGAAAGTAAAAAAGCACAAAAAAATTCCTTTTTCGAGATTTTCTAGGTACGGGGGGTAGATTATAGAAAGGGAAGGTATTAGCACCCTTTCTATCCGTAGTTATCTACGGGCTCTTAGGTACTTGCTCATCATTTTCAAAATGTTTTCTTTGTGCTTGTGGGTTTTGAAAAGTTTTTGTTTTAAACTTCGATTTAACTCTTGCTTCTATCCTCAAGAGTGTAATGAAGTGTTTTGAAAAAAACTTTGTTTGTAAAAGTGTAAGTGTGAAAGATTTGTTTTGGATGAGCAAGTATCTAAGAACTATCTACCTACTCGAAAAAGGAATCATTCTAAGCTAATTTCCTTTAGACAATGCTATCCCACTATTAATGAGTAGGTATCACCGTCATTGGAGTTTGAGAGTCAATTCGAAAGAGGGGCATACGGTCACTAAAGCAATGTTAGGACGCCTTAGCGGTAACCCTAATGTCTTAGATCATTTGGTTGAGGCAACAATATCCGAGGCAACCATTTCGAGGCGACTATGATCTTTAGACAAGAGGACGACCTCTAAAACGACCTATAATCAATGACCGTGTACAAAGGCAACCAAGCGGGGTGTACCCTAAGAGTGCGCATGTGCGAGTGTGTTGTTTTCAGTTATTTTTATCTTTGCACATGTTAAGTGTGATCTAATTTGATTTTAAGATTAAGCATTCATTCTTGTCATGCAAACCCTATTATCAAACATCTAGCAGTTGTATAATTTGCGGAATTAAAATGCGGAAATTAAATTACAAGGCATCGGGTATTTACATCGCCAAAAGCAACCCTTTGAAAATAAAATAAAGTGGTAAAATAATTAAATGTCCTAATTAATTATTACATACCGGAAGCAGATACATTAATAATTAAATAAGGAAAAATAAATCGTGCGAGTGAAATTAAATCGAATGCGAAATTTAGGGTTTTGACCCTTTTAAAAGAAAACTGTTTTTTGGTTGTTTTTATTTTAAGAAAAGAAATTAAATCCTAAATTAAATACTAAATGAACTATTAAATAAATTAAATGGAAAAAATAGTTAATGACATGTTTTTTTGGAGTTTTTGTTAATTTAAGAAAGAAATTAAAATAAATAAATTATGTTAAAACCTAATGATTTCTAATTGATTTTATTTATTTACAAAAATAAATTAAAGTTTCCTAGAATTAAAAACCTAATTAATTAGTTAGTATTTAATAAAAATAATATTCTGAATTAAAAAATTATTTTGATGATTTTTTTGATAAAAGAAAGAAAATTTGTTATTGGTTAATAAATTAATTAAGTAAAATAAAATAATTAAATCAAATAAATAAAATATAAGAAAGTAGAGAAATGGGCCTTTTTTGGAGGTGCAGGAAGCAATTCTGTTGGCCCAATAATGCTGGTCCGTTTTGACTTTTGTGATCCAATACACGTGCATTGACTTGCTTATGATGTGCCTTCAAATATTGACCACCAGATCTGGCCATCTGGCACATGGATAAGGGATGAGCATGGTGGAACTCCTGACCTAGGCGCGCACATGATCTCCTGAAAGAAATTGGAAAAATAACAAATGCTGGAGGCAGGGATCGAACCCCTGACCTCCAGCCTCTAAATGCCTTAACGTTAACGTGGTGACCGCTAGGCTATGCTGCTCTATTTGTTAACAAAATACAACATAACAATAATATAAGAAAACAAGTGCATTAGTGGAATTTTGGCGCGAAATTCAAACAGACCAACAGAGGGGTGACAACGCATCATCCTCTTCCTCCAAAACCTGCAACTTTTACCTGCGGATTTTTATCCGCATCTAAAAGCGTAGCTTCCTCCTAAAATCTTTCCCAGGCCATATAAACGCATTCTAAGAACATGGTTGAGTTCGTCTCAACCTACTGATCACAACCATGGCCATTATCATGGCCAATTTTTCCTGAAACGAAAAACCCCAAAAACAAGAACCAAACCCTAGCAATGGTGGATCTTGATACAGGTTAGATAAATGAAATCAAATAATACCAAAAGATTGCAAATGGCGTGGTGATCACAAATATGCAATTATTTCATGTTAACAATGCCTAATTTCTGAAATACGAAATCAAGAACAGGGCCATGTTACGAATGACTTACAACGCATATGAGGGTCTGAAAAATCATGGTTCTGCTTGCTTTCGCTTGTGGTGATTGCTAGGAAGAGATTGAGACACTTGCCAAGCCCTGAAAATGCCTTTACGATTGATTTCGATCTCAAGCTTTTTTCTTGATTTTTGCCAATTCTGTTCTCCCTCTAGAACTGTTCTCCAACCCTTATTCTTGCCTGCCTCGCTTCTTTATGTAATGCACAATAAATTAGGTCTGAATTCCTTGTCCAAATCTTCCTCCATTGATGATTGAATATTTGATTTGATCCTCCTTTCAAAGCTTTCCAAATTTGATCCAAATCATATCTTTTTATGCATAATGACCTTGATACGAGTTTGATTGCAATTCTAACTGTAGTTGGAGCCTGAAACAACCAAAAAATCCTTTGTTATATCAATGGTTTAGATTTTATTTGATTTTATTTGATTTAAATCAAATTAATTCAAATAAAAATAAAAATAATTAATAAAAATATGACATGGACACATGGCCAAGGCTAGAGCACGTGGGCAATAATGTAAACTCAAAACAAGTGAAAAAGAATGGGCCCATTTGGCAAAATTTGAAGTTTTGAGGATAGTTGACTTTTGGCAATTTTGCAAAAAGGTCCAACTTCAATAATGCATAACTTCCTCAATTTTGAACTTTTAGAGGTGTTATTGGACTTTTTAGAAATATTGAGATGTCCTCTAACCAACCCTATTGGTATCATATCAAATTGATATTCCATGTTCAAGTTATAAGTTTTTACAAAAAAGGTATTTTTGTTGACTTTCCAAAATGACCTATAATGTCCAAATTCATAACTTCTTGTGAGTGCATATTTTGATCTTGGGGTATGAATATGGATTGTAGGGAATTGCATCCTCTTTAAAATTAGATTTGGATGGGTCATTTCTCATAAAGTATGAGAAAGTTATGCTTGGTCAAAGTTGAGTTGACTTTTCCTACAAAACCCTAATTTAGCAACTTTTGAATCTTGATGAATCTTGAGCAATCCTTGATGAATCATGATCAACCCTTGATCAAATGATCAAATATCCTTCAAAATGATAATGTTGACAAAAAAACTTAAAGTTTGACTGTATTTGGGTCACAGTTGACTTTTGTCATAGCACAGTCGATTTTTGGACCTTTTGAGCAATTGAATGAGCAAAATTCCTCTGCATGGCTTGAAACTTGACATGGATGATCTTGAGATTATATTAGGACATTGGTGATATCTTGGGGTCACTTGGACTCAAGGATCTTGATGCAACACAAAACCCTAATTTGAGTAGACTACCTTAGGAGAGAGCTTGTCTGGCCAACCCTTGGGCAACCTTGAGCAACTTAGAGGTCTTTCTTGCAATGTTTTGAGAAATATGGGAGGGAAAATTTTGGGGTACAACACCTGGCATAGTCTATCCTCTCTAACTTGGGTGGGCCTCTCAGACTATTACAAATCAGAGGGCCACAACCCCTAATCCCTAATGAAGTCCCCAACAAAGTCTTTACTATCTCCAAAAGTTGTTGTGAAGCCTGGGACCCGACCAAATAATAGTACTACTTTCAATACTACGAAGCCTGGACCCGACCAGATAATAGTACAACTTTCAAATACTATGAAGCTTGGGACCCGACCAGATAGTAGTTAACATTTCAGATACTGTGAAGACTGGACCCGACCAGATAATAGTTCAATCACTGTGAAGCCTGAAGGGTGAGAAAACACTTAGAAGGGGGGAGGTTGAATACGTTTTTCCTTTTTCTCGCATAATAATAATGGAAGGACACAGGTAATTTTATCCTGGTTCATTTGAAACTCAAACTACTCCAGTCCACCCGCCAAGGTGATTTCGCCTCTCTCAAAGAGGACTTAATCCACTATAATCAAAACTGATTACAAATGCGCAACCAAATTGTTGTGACTAACAATATAATGCACAAGCCAACTGCAAGTGACTAACACCTCTAAGACTCAACTAGTCCTAGCCCTATTGAGAAATCTGACCCAACTGGTCTCTCAAGGAACAATAAAAAGGATTATCTCTTAACAGTAGTGAATCAGAATGCTTCTAATAAGCTATATCACAAACTGTGATTTATCACTAAGATTTTAGCCCAGCACTTAAGAATTACCCACTATATACAAAGAGTTTACAAGAATGAAAATAGTGAGCTTCAGTATATTTTGCGTGAATCAGTAACATTACTTTGAAACAAATGGTCTTCTATATATAGCTTCAAATTTTGACTGTTACTGCCTTGAAGAGAGAGTATGCATTAATGATGCGTGTTAGCTTGATCTTTATGTTTCCAATGCTCTCGTGCGTAGTACCACTTGAGTGCATTAGCCGTCTCAGCATTAAATAATCAACAGTACTGTCAAAGCTTGTCTCTGGAAGTTTAAGAGTTTGCTTGCAGCGTTGCAACATCAGAGTTTGCTTTAACTTTTCTTCTATCAGAGTTTTCTATATCACTCCTTCTGTCAGAGTTTTCTTCCTTTTATGTTCATCAGAGTTTGCTTCAGCTTGCATTATCAGATATTGCTTTCAGCGTGCTTCTTTCAAATCTTTGCTTCAGCTAGCTTTATCAGAGGTTGCTTAAGATTACTTTTTATCAGAGTTTTCCTTGTAGTGCTTCCTTCAGAGTTTGCTTCAGACTTGCGTTTACATAAAATTTCTTAGGAACTTCTTTATCCTTTTTCTACTCAGTGTAGAATGATTTTTCACTTTTGAGAATGCTTGAGTCAGAACATCATCTGAATTAGAAAACATGCACATCAGAGTATAAAATATATTATACAAAATTTATTTCATTATTATTATCAAAACTCTAAGATATGATTAGAATTAAACTGTGTTCTAACAATCTCTCCCTTTTTGATGATGACAAAACAATTCAGATTTTGATTTTTAAAAATTTTTGTACAAGAGTGAGAATCTCCCCCTGAGATTGATAATCTCCCCCTGAGATAAATATTTCTTCTTCTGAAATAAATAATAAAAGAACTTAAATGCATAAGAGAAACTTCCTGAGATTGTTCTTCAGAGCTTTGGGACATTTTTCTTTAAGAGTTTCTTTAAGAGCTCCTGATCTTTTCTTCAGAGTTTCTTTAGCAGATATTTACCAAATGATGTTTAGAGCTTAGTCTTTAAGAGTCTTGAGGTACCTGTATATCTCTTAAACCGGAAAAAAAAACTTTGTATTTTGTTAGGAATGTTTGAGATTTAGTCACATAACTGCTATCATGGATCAGATCAAAATCACATTTTCTCCCCCTTTTTGTCATAATCAAAAAGCAAAAAACATTAAAGAGATTTAAAAGATTTTTATATAGAAGATGTCAAAGGACAGAAGTACAAAAAATGGGAAAAAATAAAACTAAGATTGACGAGAGACAAGAGAAAGAAGAAGATTCTTGATTTATGTTGAGGATTCCTCTTGTTTCATCATCCAAGTTCTAATTTCTTTGTTGGTTTTGTCCTGTTTATCCAGACGTTCATGTATGGCTTCATTTTCCTTCTCTAGCTCATTCAGAGTGTCAATCACCAACGAAGTTGTAGCAGATGTTGAAGCAGCTTCAGAAGATACAACCTTTGGAGCAAAACCAGCAGAGTCTAAGCCTATAAAATTGGAGAGAAGATTGCCAAGATCAATCAGAAGAGTTGGCACATTCTCAGAGGCATCTTTAGATTCATCTTCTGAAATTTCCATGTGATCAGAAAGTGGTAAAGGAGCGTTGGTAATCTGCAGAAGAGACTTCTTATCCTAGATATCTACCACTTCTGTCTTGAAGGCATTCTGATTCTGGGTGAAATTCTCAAGAACCTGAGAATAGCACAGATCTTGCATTTTAAAGGATTCATCATTGAATTTCCTTCTGAATGCTTCCCACAGAAAATCAGATGCAGCTGGGTTCAGTTTGATGGCATTGTTTGCCTTCAGCAGGTCTATCCAAGTCTGCATTTCTGTTGCAAAATTCTGGAAACGTATATTAACATATGATTGAACAGGTTTTGGGGTTGGTTTGGGAATAGCCTTCTTGGTGGATTTAATTTGCATATAAATTAGAGATTCAAGATCAACTACAGTCCTAAGAAAGTCAGATGGTTCAGATGGTTCAAGAGGTTCTGATGAAGATAGACTGAAGGTAGGTTCTGGAGAGTGAGGTGATGAGGGTTTCGGTGAGGTAGGTGTGGGAATTTCTGGTGACGTAGGTGGTGTGATGTCAGGAGAGATGATGATGGTGGTTTGAGATGAGGAAAAAGGAATAGGTGCTGGGGATTTATTCAGAGCAAAAATGTTTTTAGATGGAATGATGAAGGACGGAGGTTGTGTAGCCAGAGGCACATTGATTCCTGGTAACCTCCAAGAACCATCATACCACTAAGAGGATTTTTGGGATAGAGGTCTTATGGGGGATGTTTGAATAGGGTTTTCAGCAGGAATATTTGGATTTTGTTGGTGGGGAGAAGAAGTAGAGATTTCAGGTTAAGAGATATATGGAGAGAGTGGTGGTTGTGTTTGAGTTTGTGGAGGAACTACAATATCAAAATTATCTATGTTAGATAATACATGATCAATTTGAGGGTTATTATGTAGGGGTTCAGAGGGAATAGTGAGGGGTTCAGCAGATGTTGTTATACGCACAGAATCACAAACAGAGATGGTTTCAGAGGATATACCTGAAGATTTCTCCTTCTTCTTCTTCTGAGGACGTGCAGAGGGACCTTTTCCTGTTTGCCTTTTCTTCTGCTTCTTGGAGGACAAATTCTGGAGCAGGTACATTCCTTCCTTGAAGCCATGCTGGGTCAATGGGAATGCCACTTTCCTTGCAAGCTTCAATAAAGTGCAGAATGATCTCAGGATGATCACCAGAGTTGAAGAGAGGAAAATCTGCAACAGAGATTCTCCTTCTGGTGACAGTTGCTAACACATATGGAGTAGGTTCCACCAGAAGTTTTTCAATCAGCTTCCTTTTGAGCAGGTTCTTCCCAGTCAGAGCTTTTCCACAAGTGGGCTCCAATTCTACAAACAAATTTGCTTCTTCTAGATGAGCTATCAGACTATTCTCTGTCAGAATATCTGAGATTAATCTTCCCAGAGGGATCCAATTTCTTTTAGACTTAGGGTTTTTGACTCTTTAAGCTTCCCTGGTTTTCTTTACATGCGTCCAGAGATGGTTGAACAGAAGATAGGGCAGATCAATCTTCACATTTGTGCCAAGACAGAACAGAAGATACTGTTGGTCAACATTGATGTAGTCAGGGGAACTGGTTTCCTTCCTGTGATGAATGCAGCCATGAATTATTCTTGCCCAAATTTTGTATTTGTTCTTCAAATCTCTGACCTTGTTGGATGCTTGCCCAGTAGTGAAAATCTCAGCATAAACTTTAGACATATCCATTCTTCCACTTGACATTCCAGTGACACCATTACCTTCAAAACCTAGTATCCTCCTTATGAGATTCCCAGTGATGGAAATCTCTTTGCCCATTATGAATGATAGAATTACCTTTGGTGAAGCGATGACATGAATCCAGAAATCCTTGACAAGATGAGGGAACACTGGTCTAACTAGACGATCAAAGAAATTTTGCCACCCTTGTAACTCTACAGCCGGGAAAAAAATCAAACCCATTTGCTTTCAGATTTTCAAAATCAACCATTAGTTCACTAACCACTTCCAAGCTATCAACAGGGATGAGTGTTATTCTCTCAGGAGTGACATATTTCTCTGCATGTTGAGAGTTGCTTGAAGAAAGAGGAATGCTTTCGGAAGGGGATGAAGATGAAGCCATTTAGAACGCTTAGGTTTAGGATTTTTAAGGAAAAAAAAGAGAGTTTGCAAATACGCAGAGGCGATTGAAATTTGAGAGAGAGAGTAAAAAGTAAAAAAGGAATTTTGCAAAGTATTTATAGCTTGTGAAAAAGAATTTTAAAGTGATAAAACAGTTAAAGAATTTAGAACAATTGAATTAAAAAAAATTAATCATTCAAGCAATTAATGAGTTTTGACATTGAGGGGATGTGTGAGATTTGATCAAATCTGAACAGTTACCTAGGAACGGTGTCTCAATAGCAGTGCACGCATGTGTGACCTTTCAGAGTTGAAACACGCGTTCAACTTCTGAGGATAGCGTGTGACAGCTATTTTAATGTAATGAACTTCTGAACCATTTTTGTAATGAAACTTTAGACACATTTCAGAACATAATAGATGGTTTCTGAAGTAACTCCTCTTCTAACTTCTGAAGAGTTGTTAATCAGAACATTCATTTCAGAACATTCTGAAAACATATATAGAAAAAAATTCATTCAGGACAAAGTTCCATACTGATGTTTTTCAGAATGAATTTAAATTTATCTTCAGAAAGAGGTTTAGTAAAAATATAAGCCCATTGATGGTCTGTGTCTACGAAGTTTAAACTTAAAATTCCTTTCTGAATATAGTCCCTTATGAAATGATGTTTAATTTCTATATGTTTTGCCTTAGAATGTAAGATAGGATTTTTTGAAAGACAAATAGCAGAGGTATTATCACAGAAGATAGGAATCTTACTTTCATAGAGATTATAATCTTCCAGCTGGCTCTTCATCCAGATCATATGAGTGCTACATCCAGCTACAGATATATATTCTGCTTCAGTTGTTGATAGTGCAATAGTGGCTTGCTTCTTACTGTACCATGAGATAAGGTTATCACCTAGAAACTGACAGCTTCCAGAGGTGCTTTTTCGTTCTATTCTATCTCCAGCAAATTCAGCATCACAATAACCTACTAGTTTAAACTCTTTGGATCTTCTGTAACACAGTCCAAGGTTAGTAGTACCTTTCAGATACCTCAGAATTCGCTTAATAGCAGTTAAGTGAGATTCTCTAGGATCTGATTGGAATCTTACACATAAACATACACTGAATAATATATCTGGTCTAGATATAGTCAGATAGAGAAGAGATCCAATCATACCTCTATAGAGTTTCTGATCTACTTTCTTACTTACCTCATCTTTTCCCAAAATGCATGTAGGATGCATTGGTGTCTTTGCTTCTTTACTTTCTGATAGTTGGAATTTCTTCAGGAGTTCTTTAACCTACTTTGTTTGATGTATGTAAGTACCTTCTGGAGTCTGATTTATTTGAATTCCCAGAAAGAATTTTAGTTCTCCCATCATGCTCGTCTCAAATTCAGCCTGCATAGACTCAGCAAATTCTCTTCCAAGAGAGACATTAGAAGTTCCAAAAATAATATCATCTACATATATTTGACAAATTAAAATGTCATTTTTAAGTGTTTTTCTGAATAAGGTAGTGTCCACTTTCCCTCTGGTAAAATTCTTTTCTAAAAGAAACTTACTTAGACGTTCATACCAAGCTTTGGGAGCTTGTTTCAGACCATACAGAGACTTTTTCAGTTTAAAAACATGTTCTGGATATTTTGAGTCATCAAAATCCAGAGGTTGATGGACATAAACTTCTTCTTCTATGTAACCATTTAAAAATGCACTTTTAACGTCCATTTGATATAATGAGATGTTATGTTGAACAACAAAAGAAATTAATAATTAAATTGATCCTAACCTGGCGACTGGGGAAAAAGTTTCGTTATAATCAATTCCTTCTTGTTGACTATAGCCTTATGCAACCAGTCGAGCCTTATTTATGACAACCTCTCCTTGCTTATTTAACTTGTTTCTGAATACCAATTTTGTTCCTATGATATTGAATCCTTTAGGTTTTGGAACTAGATCCCACACATAATTTCTGGAAAATTGATTTAGTTCTTCTTGCATAGCTAGGATCCAATCATTGTCTTACAGAGCTTCCTCTATTGAGGTTGGCTCAATCAGAGAGACCGATCCAACCAGTGATTCGTTATTGTTTCTAAGGGAGGATCTTGTTCTGATGGTGTCATACGGTGGAAGAACTGACTGTTTTTACTGGTTTGCGTTTTACGTTTTTTGTTCGCAAAATGTCGCGGTAAGCAAGAGTCACCACCGACTTTTATATTATTCAATCATGGAAAAGGAAAAAAGAACGGAAAAAACCTTTTTTCTAGATATTCCGAGTACGGGGGGTAGATTATAGAAAGGGAAGGTGTTAGCACCCTTTCTATCTGTAGTTATCTACGAACTCTTAGGTACTTGCTCATTTTTCAAATTGCTTGTGTGTGTTTGTCTTGAAAATGTTTTACTCCGTGATAACCCTTGTATCAGTCCTCAAGGATGTGACGAAGTTTGTTTTGAAAATTTGTTTTGAAAGGTGTTTGTGAGAAAAGATTTTATTGAGCAAGTACTTAAGATTCTACCTACTCGAAAAAAGATTGTCCATTCTATTTCCTTTAGACATCACTATCCTACTATTAAGGAGTAAGTAGCACCGTCGTTGGAGTTATAAGTGACATTCGAAAGGGACAAGTACAATCACTAAAGCAATAGTTAGAACACTTTAGTATTAACCCTAGAGTCTTAAGATCTTTCCGAGGCAACATTTCTGAGGCAACATTTCTGAGGCAACATTTGAATAGGACAGTTTGATCTCTTTAGACTGGAGGGCAACCACTAAAATCTCCTATGATTAATGATTGTTTACCGAAGGCAACCGAAGTGAGGTAAACCCTAGGAGTGAATATGTGCATATGATTTGTTTCAGTTATTTAATATTTGCACATTAGGTGATCTACCGTTTTAATTTTCCAGACATTCTTGCCATACAATCCTATTAGCATACATCTAGACAGTTAAATATTTACAGGAATTAAAAATGCGAGAAAATAAACCTAGCTATTACAAGGCTTCGGGGATGGGGATTAATTACATAACCAAAGAATCGGGGATTAATGCAATAAATAAAACCCTAATTTAACTATTAGAAACCATCGGCAGTTACAAAAATAATGGAAAAGAAAGAATTAAATGTGTGGCGCATTAAATACGAGGAGAAATTGAAAACCCTAAAATCTAATTGAAAAAAATAGTTAAGTTATTTTTGAGAAAAGAATTGATTGAGTTATGTACGAATAAAGCCCTAATTCTAATTATTTTAATTATGAAAAAGAAATTGAAATTGACCTAATCTAGCTAAATTAAATAATTTCAAGAAAATAAAATATTTTGTACAAAAAGATTTTGTGTATTTTTGGTTTTTTATTTGAGAAAAGAAATATAATTGTAAAATTAAAACCTAGTTTCTATTTGATTTTAATTATAAAAGAAATTAACTTAACCGGTATTTCTAATTAAATTAAAATAAATATTTTATGAAAAACTGCTTTTTTTGGTATTTTGTGATTTGTTGATTTTATGATTAAAAAAAAGTAATTAATTTGGTGAAAAAATAATTAAACAAAAATAATTAAAATAAAAGAAATAAATAAAGAAAAAAGAATATGGGCCTGTGTTGTTAGGAATTCTGAGGGGTGTCATTCTGAATTTCCAAGCCCGAAAACACTCCAAGCCCAGTCAATATTGGATCATGTGTAGCGTTGACTTGAACATGCACCATAGTCCCTCATGGATGGAGCGTTAGATCTGATGGTGCACTTGATCAAATGGTTAGACGCAAGTGTGCATGGTGGTCACCAGGAAGGATGATGCGTTGGATCTGTTACAAGAAAGTGAAATAAAGAAAATTTTGTTGGGACCTGGGATCGAACCCAAGTCCTTATACTCAATACCAATGCTTCATTTCCATCTGAGTTGCACGCTTTTGTTGTAAGTATAATGCAAACACAACATAATATATGAAATAAAGTGGTTAGTGGGAAAAAAACAAAAAAAAACGCGCGCTGGTTCGATTGGGCGAATGGCTGGATGACACCTAACCTTCTTCTTCCTCTCTTCGTCGTCTTAGGCTCTGGTACCTTTACCTACAGACAAAGGTCTATAGCTACAAACCTGTGAAACTCAAAAATCCATAACACGCAAGATAAATGGCATCTAAATATATAGATCAACTCGTTTTGATCTTGTGAACAACATGAACCCCTTTTGCTGGCCAATTTAACCTGTGGACAAAACCCCTAATATGCACATACAAACCCTAGCAATGGTAAAGGCATGTATAGGCTTCAAAAACACAGTTAAAGTATTCAGTTAGCTTGCAAACATGATGAGGATCTCAAATATATAATTTAAACATGCTAATGATGCAAGAATTGTGATAATCGATTTTGAAAATATGAGCAAACTGTGAGAGTGCTATGGGGAGATTCTGGACATGTAGAGGCATGCAATCGATTGGGTTAGCTTCTGGGAAGGTCCAGGAATCGTTTGGTGATGCTAGAAGGGCTTGAATTGGCCTCCAAGCTTGAAACTGAGTCACAACTTTTTATCAAATTTTGAAGTTTTGTTATCCTTGTTCACGCCTGCTAACCCTTATGCCATGCTTTGTTCTTGTCCATTATATATCTAGGAATGAACTAGGGTTACCAATTTGGGTTGAATCTTTGCAATTATAAGAGATTTGATTTGATTTTCAAGCTTATGTAAACTTGCTATTTTGAGCCAAATCTTCCCTTTCTTGTACCAATTATGCTTGATTCGTTTTGGCCTTGATAATTCAGCATATTTTGATTGCCAACCTGTCCAAAAACCAAATCAAATCATATCTTTGCTATTATTCATCAATTATTTGATTTAATTCACTTTTTAATTAATAAAAAATCAAAATAAATTGAAAAATGGAGAAAATAATGTGTGGGTGAGTATTTGTAGTCGTGGAACACATTATAAGTGAGGTGCAAGCATAAAAAGTTAGGCCCATTTAGCAAGAAATGCATTTTTGAGCATATTTAACTTTTGGCAATTTTGCGAAAGGGTCAACTTTGACAAGGCATATCTCTTCTAATTTTAATCCTAGAGGTGTTCTTGGACTTTTTAGAAAGCTTAGGATGTCCCCTAAGCAACATTTTTGGTCTCATCTCAATTTAGTCTTCCATGTTCATGTAAGAAGCTTTGACCCAAAAGGTGTTTTTGTTGACTTTTCAAAAGGACCCATAATGTAGAAATTCATATCTTTTTATGAGTGTATATTTTGAACTTGTGAGATGAAGATGAATTGTAGGGAATTTCATCCTCTTCAAAATGATCTTTGTATGGAAAATTTATGATAAAGAATGTGGAAGTTATGCTTGGTCAAAGTTGGGTTGACTTTTACTAAGAAACCTTAATTTAGCAACTTTTGGGTTTTGATGAATTTGGAGCATTCCCTGAGGAATCATGATCAACCCTTGATCAAATAATGAAAGTAAACTCAAAATGTTAATGTTGACCAAAAATCTTGAAGTTTGACTGTATGTGGGTCATAGTTGACTTTTGACCTAATATAGTCGATTCTTAAGCATCTGAGCAGTTGACTGAGCAAACTTCTTGTGCAAGGCATGAAACTTGACATGTAGGGTCTTAGAACATATTAAGACCATTTAAAGCATATGAGGCCTTTGTGGTTCATCCATCTTGATTAAAATGGAAACCCTAATTTGAGATATACTGCCTTAGGAGAGAGTTTGTTTGGTAAACTCTTGGGCAAACTTGAGCAACTTGAGGATCTCTAGGAGCATGTATTGAGTAAAATGAGAGGGCAAATTTTGGGGTACAACAGCTGCCCCTGTTCAATATTCTTAAACCTGAGGATGTAGATTGGCTCGTCTGCCTTTCGTAATCTGAAGGTGGAAGAAGATTGAACACTAGAGTGCCCAGAAATTTTCACTCGCATGAAGTAATACTTGATTTGGTGATATCGGGAATGGGCTTATAGATGTCATTCGGAAGCTTCTAGAGAATTTTCGGAGATGAGCTTAAAGATGCCATCCAAGATATGGCGGAATACCGTCGGAGATGGGCTTAAAGATGCCTTCCAGAGGATGTTGATTTCCTGAGACATTCCTTCGATGAGAGCTCCGGTTATTGTTGTTGATGAGGAATCTGCTGAGGAACGTTGGTATCTGTCTTGGGAGAAATAGAATTTCAGGAGCTTTAGTTGTCTGTTACTCTACTGGGGAAATGACTCTTGCTTGAGGAAGCGGAAGTGAACTGCATATTTGGTCGATGTACAGGTTGTACCACGACTTACTGGGGAAATACGAAACCAATCGTGTTTGATCAGCTCCCGGTCTTACAGTTTTGTGGACTACTGTCTGGAGATAAGAGAGAAGGAACCTGGATAGCAAGGTTATGAGAAGGAACCTGGATAGTAGGGTTACTTTGATATGAAAGCATAGATAGTAGGGCTGTGAGAAGGAACCTGGATAGTATGGTTACTTCGATATGAAAGCTTGGATAGTAGGGCTATGATAAGGAACCTGGATAGTAGGGTTACTTCGATATGAAAGTCTGGATAGTAGGGCTGTGAGAAGGAACCTGGATAGTAAGGTTACTTCGATATGAAAGCCTGGATAATAGGGTTGTGAGAAGGAACATGGATAGTAGGGTTACTTCAGTATGAAAGCCTGGATAGTAGGGTTGTGAGAAGGAACATGGGTCGTAGGGTTACTTTGAAATGAAAGTCTGGATAGTAGGGTTGTGAGAAGGAACCTGGATAGTAGGGTTACTTTGATATGAAAGCCTGGATAGTAGGGCTGTGAGAAGGAACTGGATAGTAGGGTTACTTCGACATGAAAGCCTGGATAGTAGGGCTGTAAGAAGGAACCTGGGTCATAGGGTTACTTCGAAATGAAAGCCTGGATAGTAGGTGTTGTACCCCAAAATTTTCCCTCCCATATTCCTCAAGATATGATCCTCAAATGGTTCAAAATGGCTCAAGGGTTGTACAGTCAGACCACCTCCTAAGACAACTGAAATTAGGGTTTTGGTTCTTTCAAGGAATTTTAGGTTTTCAATGGTTCAATCAAGTCTCATAGGCCTATATACACCTACATGCCAAGTTTCAAGACTCACAGTGCCAATTTGCACAGTCAAAAGCCCCATTTGATCCACAGTCAACTGCAAGGGCAAAATGGTTATTTTGCAGTCAAAAATCAGAATTCTTGGTCAACATCTTATTTTGAGTTCAAAATCATCATTTGATCAAGTCTTGATCATGATTCCACAAGAATAGCTCAAAAATCATCAAGGTGCAAAAAGTTACTATTTTTGGACAGCAAAAAAGTCAATTGTACCTTGACCAAGGCATAACTCTTTCATGGTTTGTCAGAAAAATTCCATCCAAGGCTCATTTTGAAGAGGATGCAATTTCCTACAATCCATCTTCATACTCCAAGATCAAGAAATGCTCTCACAAGAAGTTACCAATTTTTACATTATAGGTCAATTTCAAAAGTCAACAAAAGTACACTTTGAGTCAAAGGTCATAACTTGAGATTGGTAAATCCAAATGACATGGGACCAAAGGCATTGGTTAGAGGACTTCAAGAACTTTCCAAAATTTCTAAGAACATGGTCATATGATCAAAATTGAGCAAGATATGCATTGGGGAAGTTGGGAAATTTTCATGAATTTGCAAAAGTCAACTTTGCTCAAAACACTTTCTTTTTGCTAATGGGCCTCAAATCTCATCTTGAAACTTCACCCCTGACTTATGCACGACCCACCAAGATGAATTGGATTTATTTTCTTATTTTTATTGATTAATTGGATTTTTAATACATATTAATTCATTTAATTAATTTAAATCATAAGAAAATAAAAGATTTGATTCTTAAACATCTTTGTGAAGCAAATATGATCAAAACATGCTGGAAAATTCGTGCACAAGTCAAAGATACAAAAAAAATCCAAATTTGGCAACATTGTTCAATCATGAAAAATCAAGAATATTTGATTTTCAATCAAAGATTTAAACATCAATGCACATGGATATTGGCCCAGCTTTTAACCTAATTTGATTCTCCTATATGTATGCAAGCAAACCATGACCTAGGACACGATTGAAAGCTGCAGAAACGGCCATAGCAAATTCAAGAATTTTCAAGAAAAGTCAAAACCTTGCAGGAGGCACTAGGATTGATTTACAATCAAATTCAAGCATCGAAGCTCAAGGAATCACGATACACAGTCCCACGGTTTGCCCTTATATTTCATAATTGTATCTCTTAATTCATGCGCATTTAACAAGTTTTTGTGACTGATTTGCATTGCTAGAGACCATACAAAGCTAATGGAATGAATTAATTGGACTATAGTGCCCTGAATCGTAAGATACCATGACTGAATTTCTAGTGTTCTTGAGCTCTTAAATGGGGCTTTTCAATCCAGGAAAAATTGCGACTAGTGAGATACATGACTGAAATCGTGAGACCAAGACGAACACACCCCACACCTCGCGAAACATTTATATTCACTGTGCTTCTAATCGCTATTTTTCCTTGCAGGAAGTAGTGGGGGTTAAAACCCCCCGCTATCTGATTCTAATCATACAGAAAAAAGGTTGAAGACGATGATGTGTTGACATCCCATTGGCTTATTTGAAAAGCGCGCGTTTTAATTTTTTTATTCACAGCACGTTGATTGTTTGACATATAGTAATTGCCTATTATTCCACTAACAAATTAAACAGGTTGGTTGAGTGGCTGGGGCGTTGGCATGTGAACGTTGGGACCTGGGTTCGAATCCCAGGTCCCCCAAAACATTTATTCTATTTTGCTTCATATATTCACATGCAGATTTCACAAGGAAGTCCACCATATACCTCAAATCTCAGTGCGCCAGATGTCTCCAGGCATAGATCCAATGGACATGAGTGGGAGATCACCATACTCCCAGTCAACAGGCGTGTGGATAATCATCAAAGTCAACGTGGCTGAAATGCTAGTGGGCCTGGAAATTGCCAAAGACACCTCCAAAATTGGCCCATCACCCCCCTGGGTTTATTTCTTTTTTCTTCTTTTATATTTTTCATTTAATTGTTTTATTATTAATTATTATTATTATTACTTAATTAACCAAATTAATTTTTTCATAATAAAATTCAGAAAAAATAAAAATATAATATTTTTATTTATTAAATTTAATTATTTATTTTGTAAATAAATAAGTAATTAAATAATTTAGTTTAATTAGGTTAATTTTAACTTTTTGCAATAATTTAAAATTAATGTAGAATTAGGGTTTTAATAACTTTTGACCATCTTTTATTTTTTCCCTTAAAAAAAAACATAAAAAACCAAAAAATATGTCTTTTTATTAAATAATTAGTTTAGGTTTAATTAAATGCCAAAAAATAATAAAATCTCTTTCTTTCTAAAAAAAAAGGGTCAAAACCCTAAAAGACTCTCCGATTCAATTTTTTCTCTCGCGCGTATTATTTTTGATTCATAATTTTTGATCCATATAATTGTATTTGCTCCGAGGATGTAATAGCTTTAATTAGGACCCTTTTTATCGCTTTTATTTATTTTTCGCATTTACTTTTCAAGGGTTTGTTTTTTGGCGATGTAAATACCCGACGCCTTGTAATAGCGTAGTTTTATTTTCCGAAACCATTAACTGCTAGATGTATGCTAACTAGGCTATGCATGACAAGACTTATCCTCAAATTAAAATCAATCGTAGCTCACCATAACATGTACAAAGATAACATAACTGAAACCTGACACACTCGCACATGCCACTCTTAGGGTACGCCTCACTTGGTTGCCTCGACGTGGTCATTGAGTATAGGGTGTTTTAGAGGTCGCCTTCCTGTCTAAAGATCAAAGTTGCCTCGAAACGGTTGCCTCGATAAAAAAAATGATCTAAGACATTAGGGTTACCGCTAAGGCATCCTACCATTGCTGTAGTGACCACATGTCCCTAAAATCGAATTGACCCGAAAACTCCAACGACGGTGCTACCTACTCCTCAATAGTGGGATAGTACTATCTAAAGGACATTTACACAGCTTAATTTCTTTTGAGTAGGTAGAGGTTCTCAGGTACTTGCTCTTTCAAAACAAAAATACTTTTCGCACCTACACTTTTTTGACAAAAGTTTTCAAACAACACTTCATACACTCTTGAGGACAGATACAAGAGTTAAATCGAAGTTTTCAAACAAAACTCTTTTCAAAACCCACAAACACAAGAAAAGCAAAACTTTTGAAAACATAGTGAGCAAGTACCTAAGAGCCCGTGGATAACCACGGATAGAAAGGGTGCTAACACCTTCCCTTTCTATAATCTACCTCCCGAACCCGAGAAACATCTCGAAAAGGAATTTTGATGTGCTTTTGTCCTTTCCTTGTTGGAGAAAATAAAAGACGGTGGCGACTCTTGCTTACCGCGACATTTTGCGAAAACAACGCAAACGCGAACCAGCATTCCAAAATAGTCAGTTTTATTTCCGCCGATCACAGAACTGGCGACTCTGCTGGGGAATATTATAAGTGAGGTGTACCTTAGGATTAGATCACTCTTGTTTTCAATTGTATGCTTTGTATGCTTTAATTTTGCGGGCTTGTATCGGAGTTTTATAGATCCTAACCCGGATTCGGGGGTACCCTTTTTAGGTAAGTAGCAATAAACTGTGAGGGATCTGTCCGGCGTAGATCAACACGGATGAAGCAGTAGCTACGTTGGTGTGACACCTTGGTCTGTACCGATATCCCTTGTGTCGGAACGAGGAGAATATGGGTCTTCTGAGGAGTCATTAAGCACCAACTGACCTTAGAACCTTAAATTGACCAACTTGGCCATAGAATAGTAGCAGTATGCTACACTCATTGAGGCTAAACTCTCGCGATGGTTCCGGCCGCAAGGAAAGGTTGCTAAACTGGAATTATGACCGATCGAGGGTAGTCAGTGATATTGAGATCCTCTAGAACCCGGTTACTATTTTTAGGACAGGTCTTAACCAACTGAAACTGAAAGAGGGTAGTACCTAAACTTCATGCCAGCCTGAAATCTAAGGGCTCTTTTGTGTGACTTGTGTGCCTCTACCATATTTGCCTTTTGTGAATACTTGTGGTGTGCCTTTATCATAACATCATAACATCATAACATTGTATACATCTTGCATAAGGACTAACCCATTTCAAGGATCTCAAGGGTTTGTGATGCAGGTCATGATGAACCAAATGTCTAGCAAGGGGCAAAGGGGATTTATTTTCCTCTAGCCAAGGTTGTTTGGAGATCAAAACATGATAACTTGAGTCAGGGGCTATGACCCACTCGATATGGTGAGCTTGACTCTTGAAGAAGGACTCTTAACGACACGAAGTTTCTTCTAACAAATTCTAACAAGTTTCTTGTTTACCCCGCGAGATCCTTGAAAACATTGCATACATATATCATAGATATCATTGCATAACAGGTCTCCCAATACAGGTCTCTCATGTTCTCGCTGTTTATTTCAACAATGGCTTTCCAACCAGACAATCAAGATCTTCAAACTCGAGAGACTCAGTTCAGGGAAATCTTCCTAAACCTATCCAAGGGACAGGAAGAGTTGAAAACACTCCTCGTTGGGGACTTGGTCAAGAAAAGTCCTGAAGACAATAAGGACGAACGGTTGGAACAACTGCAAGCTGAGTTCAGTGCCATGAAAACCCAGATGCTGGGGCAGATGGCTCTTATCTAAGGCTTAGCTCGGGAACAAGAAGAGTTGAGAACCATGATCAACCAGCTTCATCAAGACAGATACAACAACATGAAGTAAACAGTCAAGGCCGGGGACCAAGTCATTAATCAACTTTTGAGAAGTCAAAGGTTTAGTTTGATGAAGAATAGACCTCTCCAAGTTGCTACTATCTCACAGGTCCAACAACAACCTTGCCATAAACAACGGGTTAATCAGAGTAAGCCGGATACACCCAAGAGGCAGTTTACAAAGCCCGACATGCCGCTGTCTCAAGCTTTACAACACCTGTTGAGATTGAATCTGGTGACGTTAAGGGACCCTCCTAAGAATCCCAACATAGCCTCCCCAAGGTACAATCCTGATGCAAGGTGTGCATATCACTCCAACAGCCCGGGGCACGATACTGGCGACTGTTGGAAGTTAAAGTACAAAATTCAAAACCTGATTGATGAAGGAGCATTGGAATTCACACAAGATGGTCAGGCTGAGTTCTTCTACCATCCCTCCAAGGCTCACCATTTGAAGTGACAAGTTCTGACAAGAGAGGGCTTTTTGTTCATTATAATTTTCAAGTTGTAATTTTCTTTTGATTGTTCGAACATTTATTCATGTCAAACTTTATTACTTTATCAATGCATTGCATATGTCTGTTTTGAATCAGTCCATTCGTATTCACTATATTCAAATTGCTTTCATTTTTTGTGATGTTTAACTCTCGATAAAAAAATTCTAAGCCTTTTGAGGGAGGATGACAAAAATGATACCAAAATCTCTACAGTATGCTTTTGAACAGACCCTGCTGATGATATACAGGCATTGTTTCAAATCCTAAACAATGGAGTTATAAGGAAGATAATCCCTCGTCAACCCCTTTGAGCCAAAGAAGTTGGAGTTTTTTTTCTTTTCACGAATTAAAACCCTTAATTATAACCTGGGGCAGGGTAGTTTTCTCAGTTTAATCCATGTGCACAATGAATGGCATCAAAGAAATCCTTCCGAAACAAAAGACGGTGATGGTTCCGTATAATCATAAGGACAGACAGTCATTATCTCTCAGAAATAAAAGCCCAATAAGTCAAAACCTATGAAGGAGACTTAAGCAAAACTGGGGCATCCCGCTGACTGTAATCATAAAAGAAACAGTTCAGGCAAAAGACAGGGATAATAAAATAAAAAAGAAAGAGGTCCAACAAACCCTCAACAAAAAAAGAAATGACTGCCTGTTCAAAATAACCTATCAGTATCCGAACCATCACCGGAATATCAGAGCAAAGACTCAAACAAGATCTAATGCACGATTAGCTGAGTTTAGGATCGAAGAACATCACGAAGAACAGGTGGGTATAAATAAAATTTGAGCCTTTATCCTTTGTTTCTTAAACCGTGAACCAGGCCACGTTATAACCCTTAAAAGCCCTAGCTGAAGCATGGGTTAGTTCGAAAGCATACTGTTACAAAAGGTATCCTGACTCCTGTAGGGCTTGCTGTAAAATCCTGAGTTGACATCACATTTTACAAAAATTCGCTTGTTTTATTGAAAACTGCATTTTCAAAAACTTCAAGACAGACATAAGCTTTGCATTCTTAAGATAACATTGTTTGCATATGACTATTTGTTCAAACAGCATAGAAATTCGCACGACGAATATCTTGTGAACAAAAACCTTTTCAATAAAAAGGGTCATCTCAAGTGGAAGAAACACTTCCAACCAAGGGGCAGTCAAATCAAGATTCAAGGAGTCTCTCAAAGATGCCAAATAGCCAGGGGCAGATCTCCATCTGAATCACTTGGGGCATTGGACATGAATTCCAGCAACGAATCTTGCATGATCAAACATCTTCTGGTAGTATGGTAACATGACACTACTGACAGTGACAACTCCCTACACTCTGAGAGCGTGGACATAGTCAAAAAAGTACTACGCATAATCAAAGACCCGCTAGGTCGACTGGCCTAGGCAAAAATAAGGGCTTCCCGGCAAACCAAAAGGGTTCGGGCAAAAATAAGGGATGAAAATAAAAATAAAATCTGTACACCCGACAAGTCGAAAACCTGAAAAGGCGGCTTGGGAAAAAATGGGTATCCCGGTGGACCGAAAACCCGAAAGGGCGGTTCAGGAAAAAGTTAGGGATAAGCGTAACATTATGTCTCATTGGATCATCTTGCTTCCAGACTTTGGTATCAACTATCAGGCTCGGACGGCACCAGTCAATCAGATCCATCTTCAACTAAGCAGCAAAGTGATGAGATGCTTGAAGACATAAAGGCGATAGCAGAGTTGGAACCCAGTGGGATTTTTCACATAGCTGTTTTGCTTTCTTTTTACAAACTGTATAAATCCTATTTATTCGGCGGCGTTCTCTTACTAGGACGTCAACCTCTTGTACAAAAACGCCTATTTACAGGCAAATTTCAAAATCAATACAAGTTCATTTTTCAGACAAATTGCAAATTGTTTTTCCTTTATCTGTTTTTTTTTTGCAAAGAACGTCCAATGTTCATTTTTGATATATGCATTTGACATTAATTGTTGTTCATAAATATTTACATGCGAAACAAAGGACTAATTACGGGTGATATTAGAAGTAGGGGCAACAAGAATTGTCTAAAGAGGTCTAGTTGCTCTGTCCACCAATGTACCAAGGTAGGTTCGGCTGAAGAATGTAACCAGGATACCTTCACTCCCCGCAAAATAGGACAGTAATGGTAGCTCTCCCCACTGAGACCTGCAACCATGGACGAATCAGCAACACCCTCCCCAAGCAGAGTTGGTCTACCATCAACCCTAAAAAGGTTGGGTATCCCCAGTAGATCTTAATATTCCCCAGCAGAGTATACAGATATTCCTCAGCAAGTATCCCCGGCAATCTTAATATTCCTCAACGAAATATAAGAATGTTCCCCGGCGGAATACAAGATACCCCCAGTGGAGTCATTTCCCAACGCAGTCTAAAAAAGCTTCCCCGCCAGAGTTGAATCATCTTCCCCAGTAGATTCTGGAAGCTTGTCCCCTGCAGAGTACAAATGCATCTCCTCAGCCAAATTCAGAAGGTTATCCCCACAAGAGTCTAACTGGGTTATCCTTAGCAAGTTGCAACTGAAAGATCATCCCCAGCGAAGTTCTTTCTATCCCCAGCGGAGTTCATCATCAAAATCCCCAATAGAGCTTATCAACGGAATCCCCAGCGGAGTTATCGTTAAAATTTCAGCAAAGCATCTCTTCCCACAGAGTAATTCCCCGCAGAGTAATCTCTTCACCAGTTTATTCCCCAACGGAGTCATCTTCTCGTGCAAGATTATCATCTTCGTTCATCATCCCCAGCGGAAACGAAGAATCCAGCTCTATTCTCCAGCAGCTCCGGGATTTATTTTCCCCAGCTAAAACATCACATTTTCATACATCATGATACATGCATATACGCATCATACCATACAATCTCAGTTATATTGAGAACATCATTGCTTGTTCCATATCATGCATTGCATACGACTGACCTTTGCTTTTCAGGAAAGATACAGTTAAAGTTCTCAGCAGTCAAAGGAGACAAATCCAGTCAAAGGAGAAAAATTCAGTCAATGGAGACAAAATTAGTCAATGGAGACAAAATCAGTCAAATCGATTCCTAAATATTTTTCTGAGGCCAGCCAGTTAATGGAGACAAAATCAGTCAAATCGATTCCTAAAGATTTTTCTGAGGCCAGCCAGTCAATGGAGACAAAATCAGTTAAATTGATTCCTAAAGATTTTTCTGAGGCAAGGCCAGTCAATGGAGAGAAAATCAGTTAAATTGATTCCTAAAGATTTTTCTGAAGCCAGTCAATGGAGACAAGACCAGTTAAATCGATTCCTAAAGATTTTGCTGAAATCAGTCAATGGAGACAAAATCAGTTAAATCGATTCCTAAAGATTTTTCTGACGCTAATTCAGTCAAAGGAGACAAAACCAGTTAAATCGATTCCTAAAGATTTTTCTGATGCTAATTCGGTCAAAGGAGACAAAACCAGTTAAATCGATTCCTAAAGATTTTTCTGATCCGAACACAGTCAATGGAGACAAAATCATCTAAGTCGATTCCTAAAGATTTTTCCGATGCAAATTCGTCAATAGAGACAATCCGTCAATAAAGACAACCCATCAATGAAGAAAACCCGTCAATAGAGACAACCCGTCAATAAAGACAACCCGTCAACAAAGACAAAACTACCAACCAACAATCTCCAGGTGGCATCTATAAGCCCATCCTCCTATCCATCATCTCTCCAAATGGCATCTGTAAGCCCATTCCCGACATCACATTGCTGATACTACACCATGCGAGTGCAAATTTTTGGGCACTTTAGTGTTCAATCATCTTCCACCTTTGGATCACGAAAGGAACGCAAGCCAATCTATATCCTCAGGTCTAAGAAGATTGAACAGGGGCAACTGTTGTACCCCAAAATTTTCCCTCCCATATTCCTCAAGATATGATCCTCAAATGGTTCAAAATGGCTCAAGGGTTGTACAGTCAGACCACCTCCTAAGACAGCTGAAATTAGGGTTTTGGTTCTTTCAAGGAATTTTAGGTTTTCAATGGTTCAATCAAGTCTCAAAGGCCTATATGCACCTACATGCCAAGTTTCAAGACTCACAGTGCCAATTTGCACAGTCAAAAGCCCCATTTGATCCACAGTCAACTGCAAGGGCAAAATGGTCATTTTGCAGTCAAAAATCAGAATTCTTGGTCAACATCTTATTTTGAGTTCACAATCATCATTTGATCAAGTCTTGATCATGATTCCACAAGAATAGCTCAAAAATCATCAAGGTGCAAAAAGTTACTATTTTTGGACAGTAGAAAAGTCAACTGTATCTTGACCAAGGGATAACTCTTTCATGGTTTGTCAGAAAAATTCTATCCAAGGCTCATTTTGAAGAGGATGAAATTTCCTACAATCCATCTTCATACTCCAAGATCAAGAAATGCTCTCACAAGAAGTTACCAATTTTTACATTATAGGTCAATTTCAAAAGTCAACAAAAGTACACTTTGAGTCAAAGGCCATAACTTGAGATTGGTAAATCCAAATGACATGGGACCAAAGGCATTCGTTAAAGGACTTCAAGAGCTTTCCAAAATGTCCAAGAACATGGTCATATGATCATAATTGAGCAAGATATGCATTGGGGAAGTTGGGAAATTTTCATGAATTTGCAAAAGTCAACTTTGCTCAAAACACTTTCTTTTTGCTAATGGGCCTCAAATCTCTTCTTGAAACTTCACCCCTGACTTATGCACGACCCACCAAGATGAATTGGATTTATTTTCTTATTTTTATTGATTAATTGGATCTTTAATACATATTAATTCATTTAATTAATTTAAATCATAAGAAAATAAAAGATTTGATTCTTAAACATCTTTGTGAAGCAAATATGATCAAAACATGCTGGAAAATTTGTGCACAAGTCAAAGATACAAAAAAAATCCAAATTTGTCAACATTGTTCAATCATGAAAAATCAAGAATATTTGATTTTCAATCAAAGATTTAAACATCAATGCACATGGATATTGGCCCAGCTTTTAACCTAATTTGATTCTCCTATATGTATGCAAGCAAACCATGACCTAGGACACGATTGAAAGCTGCAGAAACGGCCATAGCAAATTCAAGAATTTTCAAGAAAAGTCAAAACCTGTTCTTGCATTCTAGGTCGATTGAAGGCATTTTGTTCATCCAAACACCTTGCAGGAGGCACTAGGATTGATTTACAATCAAATTCAAGCATCGAAGCTCAAGGAATCACGATACACAGTCCCACGGTTTGCCCTTATATTTCATAATTGTATCTCTTAATTCATGCGCATTTAACAAGTTTTTGTGACTGATTTGCATTGCTAGAGACCATACAAAGCTAATGGAATGAATTAATTGGACTATAGTGCCCTGAATCGTAAGATACCATGACTGAATTTCTAGGGTTCTTGAGCTCTTAAATGGGGCTTTTCAATCCAGGAAAAATTGGGACTAGTGAGATACATGACTGAAATCGTGAGACCAAGACGAACACACCCCACACCTCGCGAAAAATTTATATTCACTGTGCTTCTAATCGCTATTTTTCCTTGCAGGAAGTAGTGGGGGTTAAAAACCCCCGCTATCTGATTCTAATCATACAGAAAAAAGGTTGAAGACGATGATGTGTTGACATCCCATTGGCTTATTTGAAAAGCGCGCGTTTTAATTTTTTTATTCACAGCATGTTGATTGTTTGACATATAGTAAATGCCTATTATTCCACTAACAAATTAAACAGGTTGGTTGAGTGGCTGGGGCGTTGGCATGTGAACGTTGGGACCTGGGTTCGAATCCCAGGTCCCCCAAAACATTTATTCTATTTTGCTTCATATATTCACATGCAGATTTCACAAGGAAGTCCACCATATACCTCAAATCTCAGTGCGCCAGATGTCTCCAGGCATAGATCCAATGGACATGAGTGGGAGATCACCATACTCCCCAGTCAACAGGCGTGTGGATAATCACCAAAGTCAACGTGGCTGAAATGCTAGTGGGCCTGGAAATTGCCAAAGACACCTCCAAAATTGGCCCATCACCCCCTGGGTTTATTTCTTTTTTCTTCTTTTATATTTTTCATTTAATTGTTTTATTATTAATTATTATTATTATTACTTAATTAACCAAATTAATTTTTTCATAATAAAATTCAGAAAACATAAAAATATAATATTTTTATTTATTAAATTTAATTAGTTATTTTGTAAATAAATAAGTAATTAATTAATTTAGTTTTAATTAGGTTAATTTTAACTTTTTGCAATAATTTTAAATTAATGTAGAATTAGGGTTTTAATAACTTTTGACCATCTTTTATTTTTTCCCTTAAAAAAAACATAAAAAACCAAAAAATATGTCTTTTTATTAAATAATTAGTTTAGGTTTAATTAAATGCCAAAAAATAATAAAATCTCTTTCTTTCTCATAAAAAAAAGGGTCAAAACCCTAAAAGACTCTCTTATTCAATTTTTTCTCTCGCGCGTATTATTTTTGATTCATAATTTTTGATCCATATAATTGTATTTGCTCCGAGGATGTAATAGCTTTAATTAGGACCCTTTTTATCGCTTTTATTTATTTTTCGCATTTACTTTTCAAGGGTTTGTTTTTGGCGATGTAAATACCCGACGCCTTGTAATAGCGTAGTTTTATTTTCCGCAACCATTAACTGCTAGATGTATGCTAACTAGGCTATGCATGACAAGACTTATCCTCAAATTAAAATCAATCGTAGCTCACCATAACATGTACAAAGATAACATAACTGAAACCTGACACACTCGCACATGCCACTCTTAGGGTACGCCTCACTTGGTTGCCTCGACGTGGTCATTGAGTATAGGGTGTTTTAGAGATCGCCCTCCTATCTAAAGATCAAAGTTGCCTCGAAACGGTTGCCTCGATAAAAAAATGATCTAAGACATTAGGGTTACCGCTAAGGCATCCTACCATTGCTGTAGTGACCACATGTCCCTAAAATCGAATTGACCCGAAAACTCCAATGACGGTGCTACCTACTCCTCAATAGTGGGATAGTACTGTCTAAAGGACATTTACACAACTTAATTTCTTTTGAGTAGGTAGAGGTTCTCAGGTACTTGCTCTTTCAAAACAAAAATACTTTTCGCACCTACACTTTTTTGACAAAAGTTTTCAAACAACACTTCATACACTCTTGAGGACAGATACAAGAGTTAAATCGAAGTTTTCAAACAAAACTCTTTTCAAAACCCACAAACACAAGAAAAGCAAAACTTTTGAAAACATAGTGAGCAAGTACCTAAGAGCCCGTGGATAACCACGGATAAAAAGGGTGCTAACACCTTCCCTTTCTATAATCTACCTCCCGAACCCGAGAAACATCTCGAAAAGGAATTTTGTTGTGCTTTTGTCCTTTCCTTGTTGGAGAAAATAAAAGACGGTGGCGACTCTTGCTTACCGCGACATTTTGCGAAAACAATGCAAACGCGAACCAACATTCCAAAACAGTCAGTTCTATTTCCACCGATCACAGTAGGGCTGTGAGAAGGAACCTGGATAGTAGGGTTACTTTGATATGAAAGCCTTGATAGTAGGGCTGTAAGAAGGAACCTGGATAGTAGGGTTACTTTGGTATGAAAGCCTGGATAGTAGGGCTGTGAGAAGTAACATGGGTCGTAGGGTTACTTCGAAATGAAAGCCTGGATAGTAGGGTTGTGATAAGGAACCTGGATAGTAAGGTTACTTCGATATGAAAGCCTGGATAGTAGGGATGTGAGAAGGAACCTGGATAGTAGGGTTACTTCGGTATGAAAGCCTGGATAGTAGGGCTGTGAAAAGGAACCTGGGTCGTAGGGTTACTTCAAAATGAAAGCATGGATAGTAGGGCTGTGAGAAGGAACCTGGATAGTAGGGTTACTTAGATATGAAATCCTGGATAGTAGAGATGTGAGAAGGAACCTGGATAGTAGGATTACTTCGATATGAAAGCCGGGATAGTAGGGATACAAGAAGGAACTTGGATAGTAGGGTTACTTCGATATGAAAGCCTGGATAGTAGGGTTGTAAGAAGGAACCTGGATAGTAGGGTTACTTCGATATGAAAGCCTGGATCGTAGCACTGTGAGAAGGAACCTGGGTCGTAGGGTTACTTCAAAGCAATAATGTAAATTAGTTGAATCGTTTTAGTTTCGGGAACTGAGTTTCCGTTAGTCGTCTGTAGATGTAATCTGTATAACTGCTGAATTTGTTGAAGCTAATCCTCTTTTCCTGAAAGGACATCAGGTTATTCGTATGCGATGCATGAAATGCAGGGTGAGATGATGTTCTCAAAATAAATGAGATTATGTTGTATATGATATGTATGCGTATGTCATGATGTATGTTTATGAGATAATATTGGGGTATGCTCGCGTCTTGGGAAGATAAATCCCTGACAGTTGCTGGAGATTTGTAAATATTCTGTCCAGAAAGGATGTTGGAGAATTAATCTGCGGGGACCAACTTAGAGGAAGAGATACTCTATTGGTAGACCGGCTGATCTGGAGGAATAAACTCAGCTGGGGATGAAATTCATTGCTGGAGGTGTTGAGCTCCGTTGGAGAAATAAACTCCGCTTGGGGGTGAAATTTACTGATTCGCATGCGGTTATGAACCTTGGCTAGGGATAGTTATGTCCTGCTTATGGGAAGCTGTCATCAATGACTTTGGATACTTTTAATCTGTGGGGTAATGTATGTACCAATAATTATGTTCCCAAGCTGGCTCTATCCCGGTACCTGCTGGGCAAAGTAACTGTAGGGTTTGGCACTTCTTGTTTTTCCTTGTTTTTGGAATTACGAGCAATTGTCTTTTGTTTCTTATGTAAATATTTATGAGCAGCAAACATTTTCAAATGCATATATCAAAGATAAATCATTGGACGTTCTTTGCAAAACAAAATAGAAAAAGAAAAACGAATTGAAGTTTCTTGTGAAAATGACTTGTATTAATTTTTGAAGTTGGCCTGTGTGATACGGTGGGAGAACTGACTTGAGGTTTTGCGTTTGTGTTCGCAAATGTTTCGATTTAGCAAGAGTCGCCACCGACTTTTTATTTTATCCTAAGGAAAGGTCAAAAAGCACAGGAAAGACCTTTGAGATGTTTTCTTGGGTTCGGGGAGTAGATTATGAAAAGGGAAGGTGCAAGCACCCTTTTCATCCATGGTTATCCATGGGCTTTTAGTTACTTGTGTAGATCACTTGCTTTTGCTTTTCAATTGTTTGAAATGGTGCTTTGTGTGTGGTTTTGAAAGATGTTTTGAAAAGAGGCCATCCTTGTGGCAACCTTTGTAATGATTCTTATTTGAATGTATACAAAGATATTTTGTCTTTTGAAAATATTTCAATGTTTGAAAGTTTGATTTGGGAAATGTTTTGAAATTGTGTTGTGAAGTGTGTTTGAAAATAGCAAGGATGTTTTGCAAGTTTTTTGATCAAGTAACTAAGAGTTATCTATCCTATTTTACTCAAAGGTATTTCCTACACATTTTTAACCCTTTTGACAGTGTCGTTTTACCATTGCATTTGGTAAACAACCTTGTATTAGGATGTTAAACGGGACAGGCGCGGGTCATCGTATAGACCATGATAGCAATTGTGTTAAGTATCTTTGGAAATTTTTGAGGGACTTGATCATTTTGTTTAGGCAACCAAGATAGCGTCATCGAGAGACTATGATCTTTTGTTTTTGTTTTGTTTTGCCAAAATACCTAACATGCATAACATGGCCCATTTTTAAGGCAACAAGTGGATTGTAACCCTAGGGGTGCAAGTGTGCATTGTGTTTGATTTTCATGTATTTTGTCTTTGATTAGGTCAAGCTACTTGTTAATTTGGATTTTTGCATACAAACCCTAATTCTCTAATCATGGCATAATTGAAAGCGTAAAGTGCGAGAATTAAAAGTCTAAGCTATTACAACATGATTATGGGGATGGGGGTACAATCTTTGAATGAGGGGTATTTGACAAGAAATATATACCCTAATTTACTATTACATCCAAATTGAATTCAAAATGCATAAATAATAAATGGACAATATTTAAATAAACAAAATAAATAAATATATCAAATAATATGAATTATACAAAAAAAGGTTTTTGTTTATTTATGTATGTAAAAATATTTAATGTAAAAAATAAAGACATAAATAAAAAGATTATTTTTATTTGGTTAAGGGTAAAACCCTAATATTCTTTAAGAAAGTAAATGTATTAATTATTTTATTTATATTTAATAAAAAATAAAATAGTATGTGTAAAAAAAAACATATGTTTAGAAAAAGTATTTTTAAGTATATTTAATAATGAAAATAAAAGTGTAATATTTTATATTTTTATTCTAAAATATCTAATAAAATAAAAGTATACATATATATAAACGAATTATATATTTTTAAGTATGTACAATAAATATTAAATATGTATTTTTAAGTATATAAACGAATTATATTAAATATGTACAATAAATAAAATATATATAAAATAAAAATATATTTTAGAAAAAATATTTTCAGTGTGGATAAAAATAAAGAAAAATATAAAATTACAATTTATATATTATTTTCAAGTTTTAATAAATAAGATAAAAGTATTTAAATTCTTTTTATGTTAGAAAAATAAAAATAAAAATAAAATGCAAAATAAATGTGAAAAAATTATAAAAACATTTTTGAGCATTTTTTTATATTTGGAAATAAATAAATAAAATCAGAAATGAAAACAAAAATGCAAGAATATAAAATTACAAGAAATTGGGCCAGGGGGTGCAAAAAGGAAAAGGGGAGGTGCCAATAGTGAGCCAGGCCAAGCTCAGCCCACCACTTCATCTTCAACCTCCAGATTTCAAACAAACGTGCGCGCCTGTTATTCAACATGGACATCCTGCATACGAGCTCTATTGCAAAAACACATAACATCAAACTTGTAGAGAATTTCAAGACGATTCCAACCATATAAACAACTTGTCTTAACTCTCAAAGACCAGACAGAATTTCTCTGGCCCTAAAATCTAACCTAATTTTTTCAGCATGTTCATGGATGAAATTCTCTTAGCATGCTTAATATAAATGAAAACTTAGCATATGTACAGCTTCATGGCAATGAATACTATATTTCTTATTCACAAACCTAAGGCTAAATGTTACTAAATAGAGAGATAGGAAGTGGACAAAAACCTATTTCAGGTGACTTCGTGCAGGGCAATGTAGAGCTTTTGAACAAGGCTTGAGATGTCTAGGAGCTTGCTTAAACTTCACTTGACCTTCTCCAATAGCCTACTTGCCTTGAATGTACTTGAATCAACCTATAGAACTCAACCTGCAAAAGCTCAAAATGAAAATGGAAAACACTGTAAATGGAGTTATAATTGGTGTTTGAAGTTTGGGACAGCTTGGATGAGTTGAATTAAAGGTGTTTGAAGCAACTTGGGGCAAAACGCACGAGCCAATTGAGCTATGGAACTCAAGTTGCAGGTTCTGCCCTGTTTTGCCAATGGAAGGTGATTTCTGGATATGGGGTGTTTAGAGGCTCAAGCAATCGTGTTTCTGGCTCAAAGGGGTGTGAGAAAGATGTTCAAACTGCTTGCATAAGTTTATCTTGGCTGGTGTTCAAGTTCTAAGGTTTTGGACAAGTTTCTTGTTTTTGAAGTAAAATGTGGAAGTGATTGGAATAGGCCTGTACAGGCTATCCTTATGCTTGCATATCTTGCCCTTGGCCCCTCTAACTTGTGGACTTGATTTGCTCTCTGAGATATGGACCAATGCTCAAGGAATTTGGTTTTGACATAAAGCACTTTTAAGCAAAAATGGAAATGTACCTTTTTCTACTTAAGGTTTAATTTTGTGTACAATGTCCTAATGACCAAAACAAAAGCTTATACCAATGGATTTGCATTAAATTATTGAGTGTGAAGTGGTTTAGAGGCCTGTAAACTAGTTTAAGGCATGCTTACTTGAAATTGCAACTTGTATGAACTTGAATATGCCATGGATGAAAAGTGAGTTTTTGCCAACTTCAAGCCTTCGATTCTCCCTAACCACAAATGTGTTTGAAGAGTTCTTAGACATTTTGGAAATATTGCAACATTCTCTACAATCCATATTTGAAATGCAACTTGATATTCCAAGTGGAACCATGTGAAAAATGGCCATGAAGATAGGTCAAAATCCTGCCTAAACTAGGGCAAAATTTCACTAAGTTAAAAGTGTTAGGGACCCTTGTTCCAAAATTCATAACTTGAGATCCAAGTTTATTTTGAGAAAACTTTGTGAATCAAAGTTGTAGACTTTGTTGAGGACTACAACTTTCATGTTGGAAGTTTTGTTTGAATCCAAATACATCATGGTGAAAATGTTGGGCAAAGATAAGAAAAATTAAGAAAATTTCATAACTTAGAAAAATTCTAAGTTATGAAAATTTTCAACTTTAAACCCTAATTTGTAATTTTGGGTTTATTGATGAACAAGTTTCATATTTTGACACATCTTGATGAAAAAGTACCCTTGGTACTTCATTTTGACCAAAAAGTCAAAGTTTGACTTTTTAGTGTACAGTCAAATTTTGATCAGTTGACTGGAAAATTCATTTGTCAATCCAATGCAATTGAGGTCTTTTGAACTCGTTGAATAGATCAAGATGATTCCATTGAGTCCTTGAGTCCATGGTTGAGCCTAATTTTCCATTGGCTAGGTCAAAAAGTCAGAAATTGCCTTTGTACAGTCAAAACCCTAAAAATGACCATTTTGCCCTTTTGGTGATCTGATCAAATTTCTTGTGGAGTTGTGGTCCAAACTTGATCAAATGGTTAATATGAGTTCATAATGTTGATTTGGGTCAAAATTCATGAGGTTTGACTGTAAATTAGCCACAATTGACTTTTTCCCCAATATTGCTGATTTCTAGGTCAACTGTCCAATTGACTGGGCAAAAATTTGATTCAAGGCTTGAAACTTGGTATGGACAAACTTATGAGTCCAACATGAAGTATGAAAGTCACTTTTGGCATTGGAAGTCCAAAAATCCTTGTGCAAACTCAAACCCTAATTCAGGTCATCAGTGCAAGGAGATGCCTTGGGCAGTGCAAAACCCCAATCCTGTCTGGAGTTCAAGGAGCTTTGTGAGGGGAAATCTTGATAAAATGAGAGGGAAAATTTTGGGGTACAACAGCCTGTAATAGGCGTTTTTGTACAAAGAGGTTGATGCTCTAGTAAGAGAACTCCGCCAAAAAATAGAGACTATACAATTTGTGTAAAAGAAAGAAAAAAAACAGCTATGTGAAACACCCCCATTGGGTTCCAACTCTGCTATTACCTTTATATCTTAAAGTGTCTCATCACTTTGCTACTTGGCCGAAGGTTAATCAGATTGGTTGGTGCCGTCCGAGCTTGATAGTCGATACCAAAGTCTGGTCGCAAGATGATCCAGTGAGACATAGTGATACGCTTCAATCCCTAACTTTTGCCTGGATTTCCCTTTCAGGTTTTCAATCCACTGGGATACCCTTTTTTGCCCAAACCTCCCTTTCGGGTTTTCAACTTGCCGGGTGTACATATTTTTTCATTTTCATCCCTTATTTTTGCCCGAACCCTTTTGGTTCGCCGGGAAGCCCTTATTTTTTCCTAGGCCAGTCAACCTAGCGGGTCTTTGATTATGCGTAGTATTTTTTCACTGTGTCTGCATTGATGGGGTGAGGAAGGTCGTCACCATCCATGGTGGTTAGAATTATAGCTCCTCCCGAGAAAATGTTCTTAACCACAAATGGCCCTTCATATGTGGGGGTCCATTTACCCCTGGGATCACCTTGTGGCAGTATGATGCGTTTGATCACTAGATCCCCGACTTGATATTCTTGACGCCTGACTTTCTTGTTAAAAGCCTTGATCATTCGCTTTTGATACGTATGACCATGGCAGATAGCAGTAAGCCTCTTTTCATCGATTAGATTTAGCTGATCAAGTCGGGTTTAGATCCAGTCATCTTTGTTCAAACCCGCATCCTTCATAATTCTGAGAGAGGGTATCTGGACTTCGATGGGTAGGACTGCCTCCATGCCATATACCAAAGAGTAGGGTGTTTCCCCTGTCGACGTCCGTGCTGAGGTACGGTACCCATGAAGAGCGAATGGTAACATCTCATGCTAGTCTTTATATGTCACCGTCATCTTCTACACAATATTCTTGATGTTCTTGTCAGCTTCTTCAACAACACCATTCATCTTCGGCCGGTAGGGAGAAGAATTATGGTGTTGTATCTTGAACTGTTTACAGAGCTCGGTGATCATTGTGTTGTTGAGATTAGTACCATTGTCAATAATAATTCTCTCTAGCACACTGTATCGATAGATCAGATTATGTCAGATAAACCACGCCATTACGTTCTTGGTTACTGTAGCAAAGGAAGCTGCCTCAACCCACTTCGTGAAGTAATCAATAGCCACTAAGATGAAGAGATGTCCATTGGAAGCGGTGGGTCTGATCTCGCCGATCATGTCGACTCCCCACATCGCAAAGGGTCAAGGAGCCATCAAGACATTTAGAGGAACCGGAGGTACATGCACCTTATCCACATAGATTTGGCATTTATGACAAGTTCGAGAGTGCTGATAACAATCGGCTTCCACAGTGGACCAGCAATATCCTGCCCGTAGGATCTTCTTAGCCATGGTGTGTCCAATAGAATGGGTTCCGAAGGTGACTTCATGTAAATATGCCATGATCCTCTCTGCTTCGCTCCTGTCTACACACCGTAATAGTGTGGAGTCATGGTTGCGTTTATAGAGGATTCCATTACTGAGGAAGAACTTTGCAGCAAACCTTCTCAGAAACTTCTTATCATTGACAGATTCCCCTTTGGGATACTCTTGAGCCTCGAGATACCTTTTGACTTCGTGAAACCAGGGTTTGTCTGCCACTTCTTTGGTATCAATGTCACAGCAGTGTGCTGGCTCATCCAACCTCTCAATGGTAATTTGGGGAGCTTCATTGTCCCACCTAACTTTGAACATAGAAGACATGGTAGCTAGCGCGTCCGCTAACTAGTTCTCCTCTCATGGGAAATGTTCAAAGGTTACCTCTTCAAAGTGTGAGAGCAATGTCAGTACATACTCTTTGTAAGGAATAAGGTTTGAGTGCTTTGTATCCCACTCACCTTTGATCTGACTTATCACCAGAGCGGAATCCCCGAATACACTTAAGAACTTAATCCTTAGGTCAATAGCAGCTCGAAGACCCATGATGCACGCTTCATACTCTGCCATGTTGTTGGTGCAGTTGAAACATAATCGTGAAGTGAATGGAGTATGACAGCCCTCGGGAGATATAATTACAACGCCAATGCCGTTACCCAGTGTGTTCGAGGCTCCATCAAAATACATAGACCATCAGTATCCCTCCTCAGGTCCTTCATTCGGTCCAGGTTCTTCTTAGTCAATCACCAACATGATATTCTCATCCGGGAACTCAAAATTCATGGATTGGTAATCGTCCACGGCCTGATGAGCCAAATGATCAGCCAATACACTCCCTTTTATTGCTTTTTGGGTTGTGTATTGTATGTCATACTCAGTTAAGATCATTTGCCACCTTGTTATCCTTCCGGAGAGAGCGGGCTTCTCTAAAATATACTTGATCGAATCCATCTTTGATATCAACAAGGTAGTGTGAGTCAGCATATATTGTCTCAGTCGGTGAGCAGCCCATGCCAAAGCACATCAAGTTTTCTCGAGCAGTAAGTATCGTGTCTCACAGTCGTTAAACTTTTTGCTAAGGTAGTATATTGCGTTCTCTTTTCGACCAAGCTCGTCATGCTGCCCCAGCACACACCCCATTGAATTATCTGGCAAGGTCAAGTATAATATCAAAGGTCTTCCTTCAACTGGAGGTATCAGAATTGGCGGTTCTTGAAGGTATTCTTTGATTCTTTCAAAGGCGGTCTGGAATTCGTCATTCCACTTTACCACTTGATCTTTCTTCAGAAGCTTGAAGATTGGCTCACAAGTAGCAGTCAAATGTGAAATGAACCGGGTGATGTAATTCAGACATCCCAAGAAACCTCTAACCTCTTTCTCTATGCGGGGAGCCGACATTTCTTGTATGGCCTTTACCTTCGCAGGGTCTACCTGAATTCCCTTGTCACTGACGACAAAACCCAGAAGCTTACCAGACCTTACCCCGAAGGTACACTTGTTCGGATTTAACCTCAGCTTGTATGTCTTCAACCTGTCAAACAATTTCTGGAGATGATCAAGGTGCTCTTCCTCAGTTTGAGACCTGGCTATCATGCCATCAACATAAACTTCGATCTCGTGATGAATCATATCATGGAACAAAGTGACCATGGCGCGTTGATAGGTTGCCCCAGCATTCTTCACCCCAAAAGGAATCACCTTGTAGCAGAAGGTGCCACACTGTGTAACGAAGGTTGTCTTCTCCATGTCTTCAGGAGCTATCTTGATCTGGTTGTAGCCAGAGAAACCATCCATGAAGGAGAAAATTTTGTGTTGTGCGGTGTTGTCAACCAGAACGTCAATGTGAGGAAGTGAGAAGTCATCCTTGGGGCTTTCCCTGTTCAGGTATATGTAATCAATACACATCCTTACCTTACCGTCCTTCTTAGGTACCAGAACGACGTTGGCAACCCACCGTGGATAGGAAGTGACAACTAAGAATCTTGCGTCGAACTGCTTCATGACCTCTGCCTTGATTTTCTCTGACATTTCAGGGCGCATACAGCGGACCTTCTGTTTAACCGGAGGACAGTATTCTTTAGTCGGCAGGCGATGTACCACAATATCAGTGTCCAAACCAGGCATGTCTTCATAGGACCAGGCGAAGATCTCAACATAGTCGTGCAACATCTGTATCAACCTTTGTTTGACGCTAAGCTCTAGATTTGCACCAATTTTAACCTCTTTTCTGTCTCCCTCAGTACCCAAATTCACTATCTCAACCGGCTCGTCATGAGTTTATATGGCCCTTTCTTCCTGCTGTAATAGTCTAGCAAGTTCTCCAGGCACCTCACAATCCTCCTCACCTTCGTCCTCGGCTTGGTTGATCGGATTTTTGAAGTCATAACTAGCAATAGCAGAGCTGTTATCAATGGGATCCAGAGTGGATATGGATCTGCATTATGATACGTGAGTGTGTGGAAGAGAATAGCTGTTTTGATAAAGTAAAACATAGAAAATAAAAACAGAGAGCGCAAAATTTGTATGCAATAAATGTCCAATGCTTTATTAATGATATATGAAATGACAAATAATAGCCCTCACAAGAAAAGCCAAGGTGCCTCGGCAAGGCACCGGGCCGTAAAGTTTCAAATTGTTTATTACAAATGTTAAAACAAATAAGTCAATTACTGTAGAATAAAAGAAACAGGTATGAAGTCCCTAGCCGCCCAGTTATTCAGTCCACCGTTGGTTATTGGGTAGATCCAGTTGTCGATGGCTGAATCCTTTTCATTGTCTTCAATGGAGTTAACTCCCCGATTGCTGATGTGTAGGGGTGGTCTTCCAGCCCGAGCGCATCTAACAACCCTTTGAGCCCCTGTAGTAAATCCCAAACCAAATTTGTCAGTTTTCTGAGTGAAATCAGGGAGTTGACCCCAATTGGCACACCCACTTTCTTCAACCACGCCCCTGGCGTCCTTGAGAGAAGCCATCTTCAAAGGAGGTTTGTTGGTAATAGTTTCAGTTAATGCTAGGATCTGAGGGACCTCTTCGAAGTTCTGACAAGGAGTTTCTATGAATTCTCCATCAATCTCTACGTAGCAGAAGGAATTGAGGTGACTCACCATATACTCTTCTTCACCCCGCACTGTGACAATCTTTCATTTCACTGAATACTTCAGCATTTAGTGGAGTGTGGAAGTGACTGCCCCTGCCTCGTGAATCCAAGGACGACCCAACAAGCAAGAATACGACAGCCTGATATCCATCACATAGAAAGTGGACCCGAAAGTCTGAGAACCCACCTTGACAGGGATGTTGACCTCCCCGTGCACCATTCTCTTCGATCCATCGAAATCCCTCACCACAATGTTGCTAGGCTTTATAGTTAAACCCTCGCAATCCAATCGGTCCAACGCCTTCTTCGGCAGAACATTCAGTGAAGACCCAGTATCTATCAGCACATGACCCATAGTGGTTCCCCTGCATTCAATCGAGACATACAGAGCATCATTATGCTTCCTTCCCTTCGGTGTTAAGTCTGCATCTCAGAAACCCAGCCCATTATCAGCAGTCAGGCTGGCTACACAATCTTTGAATTGATCAGCTGAAGTTTCCTATGGCACATGCGCAGTCTTGAGAAATGCAATCAAAGCCTTCGTATGGGCTTCGGAAAACAATAGCAGAGACAACATGGATATCTTTGATGGGGTCTGCCCCAGCTGCTCGACCATATTGTAGTCACTCTTCTTAATGATTTTCAGTATTTCCTCTATTTCTTGCTTAGAGGCTTCCACAACAATTTTCTTAGGCGCCTCCATTCGGGCAGGCTCACCTATAACCTCTTTGCCACGGATATCAGACGATTCGCCAACAAGGGTAATAACTGGAGTAAGAACAGGAACATTAGTTGATGTACTAGCAGGAACAACAGATGGAATGACAATTGGCTTGTTGACAGTCTTAGGGGAAATCTCGGGAGAGAAGACCCTTTCACTTCGGGTGATTTTGCTGGTTCCGACAATGTTACCAATATCGGTATCAGCCTCTTCATCTTTCAAATCTTGTTTGATGCCATGGTAATACACATCGGCACCATAATGCCAGGGGAGCAATTCTTGGAGCAAATGTAATCCTAAGAGGTCTTCTCGAGGAAACCTTGGAAGGATTGGAGGAAATGGTTATAATGGAAATGTCTTCAATTGGAACAACAGGAATCATAGTTTTCTCGAACAAAATATCTCTGCTATCCATCAGGTGTTGAATACCTGACTTCAACAAATAGCAACCAGAAGGCAGAGATGAACACATGTGGCAACCTTCACCACAACCCGGAAATAAATTGGCCGACAACAAACTCTTCTTGACCGTCATGAGAGGAGTAGAAACTTCATCGACAGAGGTAGCAAACAAATCAGTATCAACAACATTAACTCCACGATCATGTTTAGGCATGGGAGCAGTTATGACGTTGGGCTTCTCTGGAACATCAAAATCTATTTCCTTGGCTTCAATCAAGTCTTGTATTTTATTCCTCAGAACCCAGCAATCATTTGTATCATGGACGGGACTCTCAGAATGATAGGCACACCGAGCATTTGGATTATATCGGGGAGATGTAGTATTTGGATTCTTGGGAGCCTCTCTCAAAGTTTCCAAGTTGGATCTCAGCAGATGAGGTAGAACTTCAGCCAATGTCATGTTGATGCGGGTAAACTGCCGTTGTGATCTTTCCACCCTTTGTTGATTATTGTGTTGTGGAGCAACTGCAGGTCTCGATATCATCACGACACTTACTGTCTGACGATGTTAAGCCCTGTTTTGGCCCCTCGGGTTATAGATGGCGCTGGCTTCCTTCTTACCAGCAAAAGGCTTCTTTACTGAACTTGAAGAGGCATCCTTCTGTATTTTGCTGCTTCGAATCCCAGCTTCTACTCTTTCCCCAGTTAGGATCAGCTCAGTGAAACCAGTTGATGAGCTGTCGATCAAATGATTGAAAAATGGACTAAATAGCGTCCCCAGAAACATATCAACCAACTCCCTATCAGACAACGGGGGTTGAACTCTCCCAGCCAAGTCTCTCTATTTTTGTGCATAATCTTTAAAGCCTTAACTTGCACCCATGAACATACTCTAGAGTTGAGTATGAATAGGAGCAAGGTCAGCGTTGTATTGATACTGCTTGTAGAAAGCAGTAGCCAGATCTTCCCAGTTTTGGACATTTTCTCCCTCCAACTGGTAGAACCATTCAAGCTGAGTCCCTGACAGACTATCTTGAAAGAAATAAACCCACAAATTTCTATCAGCGGTGTGGGGCTGGATCTTTCTGACATAAGAGCGGAGATGGAGTTTTGGGCAGGACACCCCATCACACTTGGCAAAAACTGGAGCTTTGAACTTCTGCGGGATGACCACTCCCGACACCAATCCCAATTCTTCGAAATCCAGTCCAGGTATCTTCTGAACTTCCATGGCACTCAGACGATCTTCCAACTATTTGTATCTATCCTCAGCAGGAGGATATTGCTCATCATTGTAATCGGTATCATTCTCAGAAACTGCAGAACTGGGGTCCTTCTCTTCCTCCTGACTCTCCCCTTCCTTAGATGAAGAGGTCAGATCGACTTGTCGTTTCAACCGCTCTCCAAACCTTCTGCCCTTGTTCAGAATACCAGCAGCCTTCTTCTTTTTCTTCTTTTCTTTTAGGATGAGGGCTTTCAGATCCTCCTGCCCTTTTTCCAGGCTGATGAATATTTGTTGGAACTGGGTGTTCTGTGCCTGAAGGTCCTTGATGGTTTGCTCGGAAGACATTTCATGCTGAAATAAACAGTGAAGAAGATGAGAAACCTGTAATGGTACCTGTAATTATGTGTATGATAATGTGACGCGTATGCAATGATTTCAAAGACTTCGGGAAATTTAAATATGCAAACCAAAATAAACAAAGATTTTATTAGCTGAATTTGAAGGTTCAAAATGCCTTTTAGGCATTACAATTAAAAATAAATCTAAAACTAGAAAAGAAATCAAAAGTCCCATGGATGCTTCCTCTTTGTGCCGAGATAATCATTGAGTCCTTTTTCTTCATGGAGTTTCTTTGTGAGCTCTAAAACCTTCCTCTCCTGAGCATGGAACTGATCCCTGTAAGTATCTCGCTCCTTTATCAACTGAATCCAAGACCTCTGTAACTCTCCAAGGTCCGTGGGCATATAAGGATAGAGAACCATGTAAGGAATACTTTCTTCAGTAGTGGGTTCTACAATCACTGGTAAAACGGCCACATAGGGTATCATAAGTTTCTGGGCATGGGCTCATACCCATTGGAGGTAAGGTTCTATAGGACTGGAAGTCTTTGGCCCCAAAGCCTTGGTGCCAGATCTGTTTACCATGCCCCAAGCTCGTATGAACCTCCGGCGATACTCTTTAACATCATCCTCATAGTTGAATACAATGCCCTCGATAAGTAACTCATGGGGACCATCCCTTCGAGCGTGACCAAATTGTCGCAGAGCTAAATAAGGATTGTAGGTTATAGCCCCTTTGATACCAAGCAATGGGACATTAGGGTACTCCCTGTAGCGGTCAATAATAGCAGTGTTTTCCATAGCTCGAGAACACCAAAGAATATCCGTATGAGCGAGTGACATTATCCTTTGCGACCAACCCAAACCTTCTTCATTCTTTAGTGTGGACTTAGGGAGGTGAGAAATAAACCACCTCGACAGCAATGGCATGCAGCACATAAGAATCCCTCTTCTCTTCATGGTACGAGTATGGAGAGTGCGCAAAATATCTCCGAGCAATATAGGCACAGGGTTGTGGGAGAGGAAGATCTTGATAGCATTCACATCTACGAATGAGTCCGGATTAGGGAATAGGACTCACCCATAGATTAGAAGAGCCAAGACCTCCTCAAAATCCTGAAAATCCATATCATCCCAAAACAGCTGGGCCTTGTCTATCAGAAACTTAGCTAGAAAACCCTTGACTCCGCTTCTAGTTTCCCAATTAGATACCACGTCGGCCCGTTTCAGATGCAAAGCTGAGGCAATGACTTATGGCTTAGGAACCTCTTCTAGACCTGTGAAGGTTAACTGTTCCAGAATGGTTATATCCAATAGCTGAGGGAATTCTTCCAAGGTAGGTACCAACTGATAGTCTGGAAAGGTGGAGCAGTGGTGCTTGGGATCAAAGAACTGAAAGAGTACACTCATCATCTTTTCATCAAAGTTTCAAGTAACCAGGTTGAGAAGTTGACCATGTCTCTTAGTGAACGCAAAAGTTTCAGAGACCCTTGATGCTAGCTCTTTGAGTTGGGAAGGAATCTTCACAAAGCTGATTCGGATAGTGTTTCTACGAACGGAAGCCATGATCTGTAAAACAGAACAAAGATAAATTCCCTTGGTCTTTGAAATGGTTAGTGCAATAAGAATGGATGCCATGTTATGATGCATGATGTCATGATAAACCACAAGTATAGCAAACACAGGTATAGCAGGCACAATCAAACCACACAAAGTCCTTAGGTTCAAGGCTTGCATTAGGTTAAAGGTAGTACCCTCTTGAAGTTTAGTTGGTTTCAAACCTGTCTTAAAAATTAACCGGGTTCTAGAGGATCTCAATATCACCGACCATCCTTTATCGGGCATTGTTTCAGCTCAATCAATCTTTTCTTGCGGCCAAAATATCCCAAAAGTCTGGTCTCAATGAGTGTTGCATCGAGTATCAACCAATCCTCAGCTCTACATCGAGGCCGGCTATCTCACTACTTTCTAATGGCCATGTTTGTTCAACTAAGGTTCTAAGGTACGTTGGTGCTTCACGACACCACGCGGCCGCCCTGTATTCTCCTTGTTTCCCCATGAAGGATATCGGTACCAACCAAAGTGCCACACCAACACAGCCATCGCTTAAACCATATCAGTCTATACCGTACAGTCTCCATGATCTATTGCTTTTTACCTAAAGAGTTCCCCCAAATCCGGGTGTAGGATCTATAGTAACCCTAAACAAACCCTCAAAATTAAAGCAATCAATACAATCAAGAGAAGCAATTTAATGATCTAGATCCTAAGGTATACCCCACTTATTTAGTCCCCAGCAGAGTCGCCAGTTTTGTGATACGGTGGCAGAACCGATTGTTTTTACTGGTTTGCATTTTGCATTTTTTGTTTGCAAAATATCACAGTAAGCAAGAGTCGCCACCGACTTTTATTTCATCCAATCATGGAAAAGGAAAAAAGAACAGAAAAAACCTTTTTTCGAGATATTCCGAGTACGGGGGGTAGATTATAGAAAGGGAAAGTGTTAGCACCCTTTCTGTCTGTAGTTATCTACGGGCTCTTAGGTACTTGCTCATTTTTCAAATTGCTTGTGTGTGTTTGTCTTGAAAATGTTTTTCTCTGTGATAACCCTTGTATCAGTCCTCAAGGATGTGACAAAGTTTGTTTTGAAAATTTGTTTTGAAAGGTGTTTGTGCGAAAAGTTTTTATTGAGCAAGTACTTAAGATTCTACCTACTCGGAAAAAAGATTATTAGTTCTATTTCCTTTAGACAATGCTATCCTACTATTAAGGAGTAGGTAGCACCGTCGTTGGAGTTGTAAGGGACATTCGAAAGGGACAAGTACAATCACTAAAGCAATAGTTAGAACACTTTAGTAGTAACCCTAGAGTCTTAAGATCTTACCGAGGCAACATTTCCGAGGAAACATTCGAATGGGACAATTTGATCTCTTTAGACTGGAGGGCAACCACTAAAATCTCCTATGCTTAATGATTGTTTACCAAAGGAAACCGAAGTGAGGTAAACTCTAGGAGTGAATATGTGCATATGATTTGTTTCAGTTATTTAATCTTTGCACATTAGGTGATCTACCATTTTAATTTTCCAGACATTCTTGCCATACAATCCTATTAGCATACATCTAGACAGTTAAATATTTGCAGGAATTAAAAATGCGAGAAAATAAACCTAGTTATTACAAGGCTTCAGGGAAAGGGATTAATTACATAACCAAAGAATCAGGGATTAATGCAATAAATAAAACCCTAATTTAACTATTACAAACCATCGGCAGTTACAAAAATAATGGAAAAGAAATAATTAAATGTGCGGCGCATTAAATACGATGTGAAATTGAAAACCCTAAAATCTAATTGAAGAAAAATAGTTAAGTTATTTTTGAGAAAATAATTGATTGAGTTATGTACGAATAAAGCCCTAATTCTAATTATTTTAATTATGAAAAATAAATTGAAATTGATCTAATCTAGCTAAATTAAATAATTTCAAGAAAATAAAATATTTTGTACAAAAAGATTTTGTGTATTTTTGGTTTTTTATTTGAGAAAAGAAATATAATTGTAAAATTAAAACCTGGGGAATCTTGTGGGGAATTGAGAATCCTTCATGACCTTCTGGGGAAAATGAGGACAACTCTGACGATCTCTACTGGGGAATTAAAACCGGGAGGCTCCAACTGGAAAAATGAGAACAAGAAAACTTCGTTCTGTTGGGAAATAACTCTGTGGGGAGAATGCTTATCCCGCCGGGGAAATCAGGAGCTTGGGTTGTATGCCAATCTACTGGGGATTCCTGTTTTGTGGAGAACTCCGATGGGGAATCGGAGGAAGTTGGAGGGTATTCCACCGGGGTTTAAGATTTGAAGTTTTGGACTCCGTTGGGGAAGAAAGTTTAGAGTATTCTGGCTCCGCTGGGGATATATACTCCAAGGTTTTAGCTCTGTAGAGGATATGAATGACATACTGTAGGGGATTTCTTCTGGAATAGCCGAAAGACGTTTCCCTATACTTTCGACCTATCAGTAATTATCCTTTCTTATTTTGTTTTATTTGTAAACAGTGATTATATTCAAATGCATATGCTCATTTAACAAACCATTAGACGTTTTCAAAATAAAACATAAGTGTAAAAAGAAAAGAAAGGCAAGCAAATTTCTGCACTTTGAAATATCTTTGTATTAATTTTTGTAAGTATTTTTGTACAAAGGAGACAGACATCCTAGTAAGAGAATGTTGTCGGAAAATTGAGAAAAACTTTATACAAAGAAAGATGGCTATGTGTAACAATTCCATGGGGTTCCCATTCTGCTATTTCCTTCATAACTCTGAGTATCTTGTCCATTCGTTGCTTCGTTTACGGATGATTGGATTGATCAGAAGCTTGGAGTTTGGTCGTGAAGAGATTGTCCTTAAAGTGATCCGACGAGACATAGTAATACGCTTTAATTCCCTAACTTTTTCCTGGACCGCCCTTTCGGGTTTTCAGTCCACCGGGAAACCCTTTTTTGCCCAAGTCGCCCTTTCGGGTTTTCAACTTACCGGGTGTACAAATTTTTTTATTTATCCCTAATTTTTACCTGAACCGCCCTTTCGGGTTTTCGATTCGCCGGGATGCCCATTTTTGCCCAAGTCGCCCTTTCGGGTTTTCAACTTGTCGGGTCATTTTATGCGTAGTATCTTTTGACTATGTCTGCGTTCGCAGGGTGCAGCAGGTCATCGCCGTCCATGGTGGTCAGAATCATTGCCCCACCAGAAAAGATGTTCTTGATCATAAATGGTCCTTCGTAAGTAGGAGTCCACTTGCCCCTGGGATCACTTTGCGGCAAGATGATCCGCTTGATTACAAGATCTCCGACTTGATATACTTGACGTCTGACTTTCTTGTTGAAAGCCTTGATCATCCGTTTTTGATACGCCTGACCATGACAAACAGCAGTAAGTCGCTTCTCGTCGATCAAATTAAGTTGATCAAGCTGGGTCTGAATCCAATCGTCTTCATTTAAACCAACATCCTTCATAATCCTCAAGGAAGGAATCTGAACTTCCATAGGTAAAACAGCCTCCATGCCATATACCAAAGAAAAGGGGGTTGCCCCAGTTGAAGTACGCGCCGTGGTACGATATCCGTGCAGAGCAAACGATAATATCTCATTCCAGTCCTTGTAGGTGACTGTCATTTTTTGAATGATCTTCTTGATATTTTTGTTTGTGGCTTCAACAGCACCGTTCATCTTTGGCCGATAGGGAGATGAATTGTGATGTTGGATCTTGAACTTCTCGCACAGAGCGGTGATCACAGTGTTATTCAGGTTTGTACCATTATCCGTGATGATCATGTCGGGGATACCATACCGGCATATGAGGTTCTGCTTAATGAAGTGGGAAACCACATTCTTTGTAACGGAGGCGAAGGAAGCTGCTTCGACCCACTTGGTAAAATAATCAATAGCCACCAAGATGAAGTGATGTCCATTGGATGCCGTAGGCTTGATCTCTCCAATCATGTCGATTCCCCACATCGCGAATGGCCAAGGAGCTATTAGAATGTTGAGAGGAACTGGAGGAATATGTACCTTGTCAGCATAGACTTGGCATTTGTCACAAGTACGGGAATATTGATGACAGTCAGCTTCCATGGTAGACCAATAGTAGCCTGCCCTTAGAATCTTCTTAGCCATTGTATGTCCGCTTAAGTGGGTGCCAAATGTGCCGCTATGTATTTCAGTCATGATCAACTCAGCTTCAACTTTCTCCATACAACGAAGTAGAACACAATCATGGTTGCGCTTATATAAGATACAATTGTTCAGGAAGAACTTGGCAGCAAATCTCCTTAAGAACTTTTTGCCATTGACTGAAGCCCCTTCAGGGTATTCTCGAGTCTGGAGATACCTTTTAATTTCATGAAACCAGGGTTGTTCCACTACTTCTTCGGTATTAATCTCATGACAGTGCGCAGGTTCGTCCATTCGCTCGATGGTGATTTGGGGAGCCTCATTATCCCAGTTGAGTTTAAACATGGAAGACATTGTAGCCAGGGCATCTGCTAGCTGATTTTCTTCTCGCGGGAAGTGCTCAAAGGTAATCTGCTCGAAATGAAGCAACAATGTCAAGACGTGTTCTTTGTATGGGATAAGATTAGGATGTTTAGTGTCCCATTCTCCTTTGATTTGACTGATAACCAAAGCTGAGTCCCCAAATACAACCAGAGATTTGATTCCCAAGTCAATAGCAACCTTGAGACCAAAGATACAAGCTTCATATTTGGCCATGTTGGTGTTGCAGCTGAAACAAAGTCTAGTAGTGAAAGGTGTATGGAAACCTTCTGGAGAAATAAGTACCGCACCGATACCGTTGCCTAGGGTATTTGAAGCACCATCAAAGTACAGGGTCCATCGGGATCCTTGTTCAGGTCCGTCATACGGTCGTTTACCTTTAATGTTGTACAAAGTCATAATATCCTCATCAGGGAAGTCGAACCTCAGAGATTGATAATCTTCGACGGCTTGATGGGCTAGATGGTCAGCTAGTACACTCCCCTTTATAGCTTTTTGGGTGGTGTACTGGATATCATACTCAGTCAGGATCAACTTCCATCTAGCGATTCTTCTGGATAAAGCAGGCTTCTCGAAGATGTACTTGATCAGATCCATCTTGGAAATCAGCAAAGTGGTATGTGTCAACATATACTGCCTTAGCCGGCGAGCAGCCCATACCACGCACCCCATTGAGTTATCTAAAATAGTCAGATACATGATTAAAGGCCTTCCTTCGATGGGTGGCATCAAGATAGGAGGTTCCAGCAAATACTCCTTAATCTTATCAAAAGCAACTTGACAATCATCATTCCATTCAACCACCTGATCTTTCTTCAACAGCTTGAAGATTGGCTCACAGGTAGATGTTAGGTGAGAGATGAACCTTGCGATATAGTTTAAGCGTCCCAAGAAACCTCTAACCTCCTTCTCAGTGCGGGGGGCAGGCATTTCTTGTATAGCTTTGACTCTAGCAGGATCAACCTCGATGCCTTTGTTACTGATGATGAATCCCAAAAGTTTACCGGACCTGACTCCGAAAGTGCACTTGCTAGGGTTCAGTCTGAGCTTATATTCCTTTAACCTGACAAATAGCTTTTGCATATGGTTGAGGTGTTCTTCTTCTGTCTGTGAACGGGCTATCATGTTGTCTACGTAGACTTCAATCTCATGATGTATCATGTCATGAAACAAAGCTACCATGGCTCGCTGATAGGTTGCCCCGGCATTCTTCAGTCCGAATGGCATCACTTTATAGCAGAAGGTACCCCACGGTGTAACAAAAGTAGTCTTCTCCATGTCTTCGGGGGCCATTTTGATCTAGTTGTATCCCGAGAATCCATCCATGAAGGAAAATACCTTGTGTTGAGCTGTGTTGTCAACCAAGATGTCAATGTGTGGTAGTGGAAAATCATCTTTAGGGCTAGCCCTATTTAAGTCTCTGAAGTCCACACACATTCTAACTTTGCCGTCCTTCTTAGGCATGGGCACAATGTTATCAACCCATTGTGGATAGGAAGTAACAGCCAGAAAGCCAGCATTGAACTACTTCATCACTTCAGCTTTGATCTTTTTGAACATGTCGGGCCTCATTCGGTGGACTTTCTGTTTGATTGGTGGACAATCTTCTCTTGTAGGGAGACGGTGAACCATAATATCTGTATCCAGTCCTGACATATCTTCATAGGACCAGGCGAAGATCTCAACAAACTCATTCAATAGCTGAACTAAGCGCTCTTTGATACTTGGCTCCAGGTTGGCACCCACTTTAACCTCTTTTCTGTCTTCCTCTGTTCCCAAATTGATAGTTTCTAACAACTCTTCATGGGGAAGAATAGCCCTTTCTTCTTGTTGCAAAAGTCTAGCTAACTCTCCAGGCACTTCACAGTCTTCATCACCTTTGTACTCAGCATGATTGACCAAATCTTCATAGTCACTGAAGGCCAAAGCAGAATAGTCACCCGTGGAATCCGGAGTGGATGGGTACCTGCATTTTGTGAGTGTGGGTGTGTAAGGGATAGACATCCTTAAACAAAATAAAAATGTAAAAGGAAATAAAATGAACACAAAAGTTTATAGATGGAAACGTCCATGATTCATTAAAAATGGCATATGAAAATGGAAAAATCAAAACCCTTACAAATGGACCTATATGCCCCGGGGAAGGTACAAGGCAAAAGAGTGTACGAATTTTTTAATTATTACATACCAAACAGGAAATGTTCAAAAGATAAATTACTGATTGATGAAAGTAATGGGAACGAAGTCTTTCGCCTCCCAATTGTTCAGCCCCCCTTCAATGGTTGGAAATATCCAATCTTCAAAGTTGCCTTCTTCATCATCATCTTCTAAGGCATGAATTCCATGGTGAGTGATTTTTAAGGGTGGTCCTCCAGCCCGGGAGCGACGCACAGCTTTCTGGCCAGCGACAGTAAAACCCAATCTGAACCTGTCCGTCTTGTAAGGAAAATCTGGTAGTTGCCCCCACACTGTACTTCCTCCTTCTTTGATTACAGCCTCCGCATCTTTAAGGGATGACATCCGAGACACAAGCTTGGTAATGATAGGCACATCAGTCATTATCCTTGCTACTGCGACCTCAGGAGAAACCTCTTCAAAGTGTTGGAAAGGTGTTTCTATGAATTCGCCATCTAACTCCACATAGCGAAAAGAGTTAAGGTGACTTATCATATACTCCTCCTCACCATGAACCATTATGATCTTACCCTGGACTGATATTTTAGCATTTGGTGTAGAGAAGAAGTGACTGCCCCAGCGTTGTGGATCCATGGCCTCCCCAACAAGCATGAATATGAAGGACGGATGTCCATCACATAAAAAGTAGAGTTGAAAATTTCTGTACCCACTTTGATTGGAATGCCCACTTCTCCGTGGACCATCCGCTTAGAACTGTCGAAGGCTCTAACAATGATGTTACTGGGCTTTAGGGTCAAACCTTCATAGTCCAATCTGACCAACACCTTTTTTGGTAGAACATTTAAAGATGAACCGGTATAAACCAGAACATGAGCAAGTATGGTCCCTCTTCACTCTACCGAGACATGCAGCGCATCATTATGCTTTCTTCCCTTAGAGGTTAGATCGGCGTCAAAGAAGCCAAGACCATTATCGGCTGTAAGGCTAGCCATGCATTCTTGAAACTGATCTGCAGAAGTTTCTTGAGGCACGTGCGCCGTCTTCAGGAATTTGATCAAGGCTTTGGCATGAGCCTCAGAGAAAAGCAACAGAGCCATCATAGAGATTTTTGAAAGGGTTTGCCCCAGCTGCTCTACGACATCATAGTTACTCTTCTTAATTATCTTTAAGATTTCCTCCATCTCCTTTTGGGTGGTATCGGGGATAACCAAAGTCTGAGCCTTCGTCCTGACAGGCGCTTCTTGGATCCCTTTACCTTTATTGGTGGTGACAACAGAGGGTTCAATTTCGGGAGTAACAATTTCTTCCATTACCGGACTTTGCACAGATATCTTAACATGCATAGAAGCACTTGAGGGTCCGAAGACTGCCCATGGAGGAGCAATATCCGGAGAGAAGATCCTTCCGCTACGATTTATCTTACTTGTCCCTGCAATATTCCCCACATCGGGAGTTTCTTCATTGAAATTCTCTTTGGCTGATTCGATCTGCTTGACACCATGGTAGAAGATATCTCCTCCATAGTTCCATGGTATCGTCTTGTTGGACTTATATGTGATAGGCCCCGACATGGTAATTTTCAGTGGTACAAACTTAGGATCAGGCGTAATCTTAACAGGCTTTTTGCAAGTCTTGGAAAGATTGTCGGAGATGGTGATTATAGCAATGTCATTTATTGGAGTAACAAAGGTAACAGGAGTAACATGAGTGATAGTAGCAACGGGAGTTTTTTGAAAGAGGATCTCTTGGGTATCCATCAGGCGTTGGATGCCTGATTTCAACAGTGGGCAGTCGGATTGCAAGGTTGAACAGAATTAACAATCTTTTTCACAGCCTTGGAATATCCCGGCTCTCAACAGATTCACTTTAATCATTGGTAGCGGAGTCATTAATTCATCAACAGCGGTAACATGAAGATCTTCCACAATGGCATGGACATTATGACCATGTTTTGGCATAGGAGCGGATATTACATTAGGTTTTTCGGGGGCATCGAACTCTACCTCCTTGGCATCTATCAAATCTTGGATCTTGTTTTTAAGAGCCCAACAGTTATTGGTGTCATGCCCTACACTGTCCGAGTGGTATGCACATTTTGCATTGGAATGATAATAAGGAGAAGAGGTATTTGGGTTTTTCGGTGCTTCTTTCAAGTTGGTAAGGTTCAGATTTAACAGATGAGGGAGGACTTGAGCCGGTGTCATATTGATTCGGGTGAATTTCTGTTGTGGCCTTTCTACCCTTTGCTGATTAGTTCTTGGTTGATTGCTTCGAGGTTGATCTGCTGAAGAGTTTTGGATCATCACAGCCCCCACCACTGGTTGACGCTCCATTCTACCTTGATTTCTCTGGGTATGAATAGCAGAAACTTCCTTCTTGGCTGGGAAGGTCTTCTTGATAGCAGAGGAAGTGGAGGCATCCTTCTGAATTTTACCACTCTTAATGCCAACTTCGACCCTTTCACCGGTCAGAATTAATTCGGTGAACCCTGCAGATGAGCTCCCGATCAAGTGATTGAAGAATGGACCTGACAGAGTCCCTAAAAACATGTCAACCAGCTCTCTATCCGATAATGGTGGATGCACCCTTCCAGCCAAATCCCGCCACTTCTGGGCATACTCCTTAAATCCCTCATTAGAGGCCATACCCATACTCTGTAGTTGAATATGAGTAGGCTCTAAATCTGCGTTGTATTGGTATTGTCGGTAGAAGGCAGCAGCTAAATCTTCCCAGTACGGACATCCGATCTCTCAAGTTGATAGAACCAGTCCAATTGTGTACCCGATAAACTATCTTGAAAAAAGTGGACCCATAGATCCTTATCGGAAGAGTGAGGTTGGATCTTTCTGACGTAGGATCTCAGATGCATCTTTGGACAGGACAAACCATCGTATTTAGAAAATATAAGTACTTTGAACTTGGGAGGAATGACGATCCCAACAACCAACCCTAGTTCTTCGAAATCTAGACCAGGTACCCTTTGCAACTCCATGGCTGCCAAACGATCCTCAATATTTTTATACTTATCATCCGCCGGAGGGTACTGCTGTTCGTAGTAATATTCATCCTCTTCCTCTTCTTCTTCTTCAGCCTCAGATTCGAAGGGCATTGCAACTCCCTTTCCTTTACCAACCCCTTCGTCAGACGTCGAGGGGAATTCCAGAACTCTCCTAGCCTGATGCTCAAATCTTCTTCCCATAGTGGCCACACCAATTCTTTTCTTTTTCTTCTTTTCTGGTTCCTTCTCCTTCTCTAATAGTGCTTTAATATCCTCTTGACCCTTTGCTAAGGTCATGAGGAGTTGTTAGAATTGCGAATTATGTGCTTGCAGATCTTTAACCGTCTGCTCTAAATCCATCTTGCTGAAATAAACAGCAGAAAGATAAGGAAACCTGGTGTGAAGACCTGTTTATGCATATGATGAATGATATGTTATTCATGTAATGCATTCAAGGATTCAGAAATTCAAATTTGTTGCAAACAAAAAGAACACACGTCATATTAATAAGAAAAAATTTGTTAGTACATAAATGCCCCATGGGCAAAATATTACAAAGCTTCTTAATGTAAAAAGATGTTGCGCATCCTCTTTGGTGCGATGTAAGTGTTGAGAGTCTCCTCTTCATGAAGTCGGCGGGTAAGTTCCAAAACCTTCTTCTCACTGGCATAGAAGCTGGCTTCAAAAGTATTTCGTTCTTCCTTAAGTTGTATCCAACTCTTTTACAATTCTTCCAACGATGTTGGCATGTCAGGATGTAGGAGGGTGTATGGAACCTCTCCTTCCATAACAGGCTCTTTGATCACGGGGAGAATGTGAAGGTATGGCATCATAAGATTCTGGGCGCGGGTTCGTACCCACTTGAGATAAGGCTCAAGGGGGATGGAATTCTTGTGCCCCACTGTCTTACTATCCACTTTGTTGGGCATCCTCCAAGCTCGGATAAACCTTTGTCGAAGTCCTTGAGCGTCGTTCTCGAAGTCAAAAACTAAGTCAGGAATCAGCATATCATAAGGGCCATCCCTTCGGGCATACCCAAATTGCCTCAGAGCTAAACAGGGGTTGTAGGTAATGCCTCCCCTAATGCCAAGTAATGGGACATTAGGGAATTCCCCACAATGATCAATGATGATGACATTTTCTCTGGACCGAGAACACCAATGAACATCATAATGTGTAAGAGTCATCAACCGTTGTGACCACCTCAAGCCTTGCTCATTCTTCAATACTGATTGGGGGAGGTGAGAAATAAATCACCTTGCTAGAAGAGGAGTACATCACATGAGAATACCTCTCTTTCTCATTGTTCGTGTGTGAAATGAGTGGAGGATATCCCCAAGCAATGTTGGCACAGGATTCCGAGATATGAAAATCTTGACAGCATTCACATCTATAAGCTGATCAGGGTTTGGGAACAAAACCAACCCATAGATGAGAAGTGTTACAATATCCTCAAAAGCTTGCAGATCTAGAGAATTCCAGCAGTCTTGTGCCTTCTCAAACAGAAACTTTGCCAAGAAACCCTTGACACCACTTCTGGCTTCCCAATGACCTTTGATATCAGATGGTTGCAAGTGTAAGGCTTGAGCAACATCTTCAGGCTTTGGTTCTCTTTCCATACCGTTGTAGGGTAGTTGATGAAGAATAGGAATCCTTAGGAGTTGAGAAAATTCCTCCAAAGTAGGTACTAGTTGGTAATCAGGGAATGTGAAACAGTGGTGTAGGGGGTCAAAGAACTGGAAGAGAACTTTCACCAAGTCTTCTTCAATGTTGGAGTTGACCAAGTTGAGGAGTCTACCATGTCTTTCACTAAAGAGAGAATTATCTGGAATCTTGTAAGTAAGCTCCTTGAGTTGAGGAGGCATTCTCACAAGGTTGACCTGAATTATTTTTCTGCGGAGAGATTCCTTGACCTACAAAACAAGAACAAAGATGAAGATCGAAACCCTTGAAATGGTTAGTGGATGCAATATGATGCTTTATGATGTTCATGATGTATGCACAAGCATATGTACAAACAAGTCACACAAGATCCTAGTTTCAGGCTTGCATGGGGTTTCATAGGTAAGTACCCTCTTGAAGCTAGTTGGCTCAAACTGTCCTATAAATAGTAACTGGGTTCTAAGGAGCTCAATATCACTGGATTATTTTCTGTGTTTATTGTTTCAGTTTAGCCACTTAACTGGCGACGGAAATATTCCAAGAAAACAACCCTCAATGAGTGTAGTATCGAGTATCTACCAACTTCGAACTGTACCAAAGTCGGTCATCTCACTACCCCTAATAAGGCCAAGATGGTCAAGTAAGGTTCTAAGAGTTCATTAGTGCTTCATGACATCACTCAGCGGCCCCGTATTCTCTTTGATTGACTCAAAGGATACCGGTACTCACAAATATGTCGCACTAATATAACTATTGCTTTAACCATGTAGGTATACCCCACACAGTTTCCACAATGTATTGCTATTTACCTATGAATGTTTCCCAAAAATCCGGGTGGAGGATTCAAACCCAAACAAGAGAACCAAATGTAAAGCAAACAAAGCAAACAAGATAAGCATGCAAAGGTGATCTAAACCCTAAGGTTACTCCACTTTTAGATATTCCCCAGCAGAGTCGCCAGTTCTATGATACGGTGGGAGAACTGACTTGAGGTTTTGCGTTTGTGTTTGCAAATGTTTTGGTTTAGCAAGAGTCGCCACTGACTTTTTATTTTATCCTAAGGAAAGGTCAAAAAGCACAGGAAAGACCTTTGAGATGTTTTCTTGGGTTCAGGGAGTAGATTATGAAAAGGGAAGGTGCAAGCACCCTTTTCATCCATGGTTATCCATGGGCTCTTAGTTACTTGTTTAGATCACTTGCTTTTGCTTTTCAATTGTTTGAAATGGTGCTTTGTGTGTGGTTTTGAAAGATGTTTTGAAAAGAGGCCATCGTTGTGGCAACCTTTGTAATGATTCTTGTTTGAATATATACAAAGATATTTTGTCTTTTGAAAAGATTTCAATGTTTGAAAGTTTGATTTGGGAAATGTTTTGAAATTGTGTTGTGAAGTGTGTTTGAAAATAGCAAGGATGTTTTGCAAGTTTTTTGATCAAGTAACTAAGAGTTATCTACCCTATTTTGCTCAAAGGTATTTCCTACACATTTTTAACCATTTTGACAGTGTCGTTTTACCATTGCATTTGGTAAACAACCTTGTATTAGGATGTTAAACGGGACAGGCGCGGGTAATCGTATAGACCATGATAGCAATTTTGTTAAGTATCTTTGGAAATTTTTGAGGGACTTGATCATTTTGTTTAGGCAACCAAGATAGCGTCATCGAGGGACTATGATCTTTTATTTTTGTTTTGTTTTGCCAAAATACCTAACATGCATAACATGGCCTATTTTTAAGGCAACAAGTGGATTGTAACCCTAGGGGTGCAAGTGTGCATTGTGTTTGATTTTCATGCATTTTGTCTTTGATTAGGTCAAGCTACTTGTTAATTTGGATTTTTGCATACAAACCCTAATTCTCTAATCATGGCATAATTGAAAGCGTAAAGTGCGAGAATTAAAAGTCTAAGCTATTAGAACATGATTATGGGGATGGGGATACAATCTTTGAATGGGGGGTATTTGACAAAAAATATAAACCCTAATTTACTATTACATCCAAATTGAATTCAAAATGCATAAATAATAAATGGATAATATTTAAATAAACAAAATAAATAAATATATCAAAATAATATGAATTATGCAAAAAAGGTTTTTGTTTATTTATGTATGTAAAAATATTTAATGTAAAAAATAAAGAAATAAATAAAAAGATTAATTTTATTTGGTTAAGGGTAAAACCCTAATATTCTTTAAGAAAGTAAATGTATTAATTATTTTATTTATATTCAATAAAAAATAAAATAGTATGTGTAAAAAAAATGTGTTTAGAAAAAGTATTTTTAAGTATATTTAATAATGAAAATAAAAGTGTAATATTTTATATTTTTATTCTAAAATATCTAATAAAATAAAAAAAATAAAAAAAGAAATATATATATATATATATATATATATATATATATATATATATATATATATATATATATATATATATATATATATATATATATATATATATATATATATATATATATATATATATATATATATATTATATTAAATATGTACAATAAATAAAATATGTATAAAATAAAAATATATTTTAGAAAAAATATTTTCAGTGTGGATAAAAATAAATAAAAATATAAAAGTACAATTTATATATTATTTTCAAGTTTTAATAAATAAGATAAAAGTATTTAAATGCTTTTTATGTTAGAAAAATAAAAATAAAATGCAAAATAAATGTGAAAAAATTATAAAAATATTTTTGAGCATTTTTTTATATTTGGAAATAAATAAATAAAATCATAAATGAAAACAAAAATGGAAGAATATAAAATTACAAGAAATTGGGCCAGGGGGTGTAAAAAGGAAAAAGGGGAGGTGCCAATAGTGAGCCAGGCCAAGCCCATCCCACCACTTCATCTTCAACCTCCAGATTTCAAACAAACACGCGCGCCTGTTATCCAACATGGACATCCTGCATACGAGCTCTATTGCAAAAACACATAACATCAAACGTGTAGAGAATTTCAAGACGATTCCAACTATATAAACAACTTGTCTTAACTCTCAAAGACCAGAGAGAATTTCTCTGGCCCTAAAATCTAACCTAATTTTTTCAGCATGTTCATGGATGAAATTCTCTTAGCATGCTTAATATAAATGAAAACTGAGCATGTGTATAGCTTCATGGCAATGAATACTACATTTCTTATTCACAAACCTAAGGCTAAATGTTCCTAAATAGAGAGATAGGAAGTGGACAAAAACCTGTTTCAGCTGACTTCGTGCAGGGCAATGTAGAGCTTTTCAACAAGGCTTGAGATGTCTGGGAGCTTGCTTGAACTTCACTTGACCTTCTCCAATAGCCTGCTTGCCTTGAATGTACTTGAATCAGCCTATAGAACTCAACCTGCACAAGCTCAAAATGAAAATGGCAAACACTGTAAATGGAGTTACAGTTGGTGTTTGAAGTTTGGGATAGCTTAGATGAGTTGAATGGAAGGTGTTTGAAGCAACTTGGGGCAAAACGCACGAGCCAATTGAGCTACGGAACTCAAGTTACAGGTCCTGCCCTGTTTTGCCAATGGAAGGTGATTTCTGGCTATGGGGTGTTTAGAGGCTCAAGCAATCGTGTTTCTGGCTCAAAGGGGGTGTGAGAAAGATGTTCAAACTGCTTTCATAAGTTTATCTTGGCTGGTGTTCAAGTTCTAAGGTTTTGGACAAGTTTCTTGTTTTTGAAGTAAAATGTGGAAGTGATTGGAACAGACCTGTACAGGCTATCCTTATGCTTGCATCTCTTTCCATTGGCCCCTCCAACTTGTGGATTTTATTTGCTCTCTGAGATATGGACCAATGCTCAAGGGATTTAGTTTTGACATAAAGCACTTTTAAGCAAAAATGGAAGTGTACCTTTTTCTACTTAAGGTTTAATTTTGTGTACAATGTCCTAATGACCAAAACAAAAGCTTAGACCAATGGATTTGAATTAAATTATTGAGTGTGAAGTGGTTTAGAGGCCTGTAAAGTAGTGTAAGGCATGCTGACTTGAAATTGCTACTTGTATGAACATGAATATGCCATGGATGAAAAGTGAGTTTTTGCCAACTTCAAGCCTTCGATTCTCCCTAACCACAAATGTGTTTGAGGAGTTCTTGGACATTTTGGAAATCTTGCAACATTCTCTATAATCCATCTTTGAAATGCAACTTGATATTCCAAGTGGAACCATGTGAAAAATGGCCATGAAGATAGGTCAAAATCCTGCCTAAACTAGGGCAAAATTTCACTAAGTTAAAAGTTTTAGGAACCCTTGTTCCAAAAATCATAACTTGAGATCCAAGATTATTTTGAGAAAACTTTGTGAATAAAAGTTGTAGACTTTGTGGAGGACTAAAACTTTCATATTGGAAGTTTTGTTTTAATCCAAATGCATCATGGTGAAAATGTTGGGCAAAGTTAGGAAAAATTAAGAAAAAGTTTCATATTTTGACACATCTTGATGAAAAATGACCCTTGGTACTTGATTTTGACCAAAAAGTCAAAGTTTGACTTTTCAGTGTACAGTCAAATTTTAATCAGTTGACTGGAAAATTCATCTGTCAATCCAATGCAATTGAGGTCTTTTGAACTTGTTGAATAGATCAATATGATTCCATTGAGTCCTTGAGTCCATGGTTGAGCCTAATTTGCCATTGGCTAGGTCAAAAAGTCAGAAATTGCCTTTGTACAATCAAAACCCTAAAAATGACCATTTTGCCCTTTTGGTGATCTGATCAAATTTCTTGTGGAGTTGTGGTCCATGTTTGATCAAATGGTTCATATGAGTTTATAATGTTGATGTGGGTCAAAATTCATGAGGTTTGACTGTAAATTGGCCACAATTGACTTTTTCCCCAATACAGCTGATTTCTAGGTCAACTGTCCAATTGACTGGGCAAAAATTTGATTCAAGGCTTAAAACTTGGTATGGACAAACTTATGAGTCCAACATGAAGTATGAAAGTCACTTTGGGCATTGGAAGTCCAAAAATCCTTGTGCAAACTCAAACCCTAATTCAGGTCATCAGTGCAAGGAGATGCCTTGGGCAGTGTAAAATCCTAATCCTGTCTGGAGTTCAAGGAGCTTTGTGAGGGGAAATCTTGATAAAATGAGAGGGAAAATTTTGGGGTACAACAGCCTGTAATAGGCATTTTTGTACAAAGAGGTTGACACTCTAGTAAGAGAACTCCGCCGAAAAATAGAGACTATACAATTTGTGTAAAAGAAAGAAAAAAACAGTTATGTGAAACACCCCCATTGGGTTCCAACTCTGCTATTACCTTTATATCTTAAAGCGTCTCATCACTTTGCTACTTGGCCGAAGGTTAATCAGATTGGTTGGTGTCGTCAGAGCTTGATAGTCGATACCAAAGTCTGGTCGCAAGATGATCCAATGAGACATAGTGATACGCTTCAATCCCTAACTTTTGCCTCGATTTTCCTTTCAGGTTTTCAATCCACTGGGATACCCTTTTTGGCCCAAGCCTCCCTTTCAGGTTTTCGACTTGCCGGGTGTACAGATTTTTTCATTTTCATCCCTTATTTTTTCCCGAACCCTTTTGGTTCGCCGGGAAGCCCTTATTTTTTCCTAGGCCAGTCAACCTAGCAGGTCTTTGATTATGCGTAGTATTTTTTCACTATGTCTGCATTGACGAGGTGAGGAAGGTCGTCACCATCCATGGTGGTTAGAATTATAGCTCCTCCCGAGAAAATGTTCTTAACCACAAATGACCCTTCGTATGTGGGGGTCCATTTACCCCTGGGATCACCTTGCGGCAGTATGATGCATTTGATCACTAGATCCCCGACTTGATATTCTTGACGCCTGACTTTCTTGTTAAAAGCCTTGATCATTCGCTTTTGATACGTATGACCATGGCAGATAGCAGTAAGCCTCTTTTCATCGATTAGATTTAGCTGATCAAGTCGGGTTTGGATCCAGTCATCTTTGTTCAAACCCGCATCCTTCATAATTCTGAGAGAGGGTATCTAGACTTCGATGGGTAGGACTGCCTCCATGCCATATACCAAAGAGTAGGGTGTTGCCCCTGTCGACGTCCGTGCTGAGGTACGGTACCCATGAAGAGCGAATGGTAATATCTCATGCCAGTCTTTATATGTCACCGTCATCTTCTACACAATCTTCTTGATGTTCTTGTCAGCTTCTTCAACAATGCCATTCATCTTCGGCCGGTAGGGAGAAGAATTATGGTGTTGTATCTTGAACTGTTTACAGAGCTCGATGATCATTGTGTTGTTGAGATTAGTACCATTGTCAGTAATAATTCTCTCTAGCACACTGTATCAATAGATCAGATTATGTCAGATAAACCATGCCATTACGTTCTTGGTTACTGTAGCAAAGGAAGCTGCCTCAACCCACTTCGTGAAGTAATCAATAGCCACTAAGATGAAGCGATGTCCATTGGAAGCGGTGGGTCTGATCTCACCGATCATGTCGATGCCCCACATCGCAAAGGGTCAAGGAGCCATCAAGACATTTAGAGGAACCGGAGGTACATGCACCTTATCCGCATAGATTTGGCATTTATGACAAGTTCGAGAGTGTTGATAACAATCGGCTTCCACAGTGGACCAGTAATATCCTTCCCGTAGGATCTTCTTAGCCATGGTGTGTCCACTAGAATGGGTTCCGAAAGTGCCTTCATGTAAATCTGCCATGATCCTCTATGCTTCGCTCCTGTCTACACACCGTAATAGTGTGGAGTCATGGTTGCGTTTATAGAGGATTCCATTATTGAGGAAGAACTTTGCAACAAACCTTCTCAGAAACTTCTTATCATTGACAGATTCCCCTTCGGGATACTCTTGAGCCTCGAGATACCTTTTGACTTCGTGAAACCAGGGTTTGTCTGCCACTTCTTTGGTATCAATGTCACAGCAGTGTGCTGGCTCGTCCAACCTCTCAATGGTGATTTGGGGATCTTCATTGTCCCATCTAACTTTGAACATAGAAGACATGGTAGCTAGCGTGTCCGCTAACTGGTTCTCCTCTCATGGGAAATGTTCAAAGGTTATCTCTTCAAAGTGTGGGAGCAATGTCAGTACATACTCTTTATAAGGAATAAGGTTTGGGTGCTTTGTATCCCACTCGCCTTTGATCTGACTTATCACCAGAGCGGAATCCTCGAATACACTTAAAACTTAATCCTTAGGTCAATAGCAGCTCGAAGACCCATGATGCACGCTTCATACTCTGCCATGTTGTTGGTGCAGTTGAAACATAATCGGGAAGTGAACGGAGTATGACAGCCCTCGGGAGATATAATTACAGCGCCAATGCCGTTACCTAGTGTGTTCGAGGCTCCATCAAAATACATAGACCATCGGTATCCCTCCTCGGGTCCTTCATTTGGTCCAGGTTCTTTGTAGTCAGTCACCAACATGATATTCTCATCCGGGAACTCAAAATTCATGGATTGGTAATCGTCCACGGCCTGATGAGCCAAATGATCAGCCAATACACTCCCTTTTATTGCTTTTTGGGTTTTGTATTGTATGTCATACTCAGTTAAGATCATTTTCCACCTTGCTATCCTTCCGGAGAGAGCGGGCTTCTCTAAAATATACTTGATCGGATCCATCTTTGATATCAACAAGGTAGTGTGAGTCAGCATATATTGTCTCAATCGGTGAGCAGCCCATGCCAAAGCGCATCAAGTTTTCTTGAGCAATAAGTATCGTGTCTCACAGTCGTTAAACTTTTTGCTAAGGTAGTATATTGCGTGCTCTTTTCGACCAGACTCGTCATGCTGCCCCAACACACACCCTATTGAATTATCTAGCACGGTCAAGTATAATATCAAAGGTCTTCCTTCAACTGGAGGTATCAGAATTGGCGGTTCTTGAAGGTATTCTTTGATTCTTTCAAAGGCGGTCTGGAATTCGTCATTCCACTTTACCACTTGATCTTTCTTCAGAAGATTGAAGATTGACTCACAAGTAGCAGTCAGATGTGAAATGAACCGGGCGATGTAATTCAGACATCCCAAGAAACATCTAACCTCTTTCTTTGTGCGGGGAGCCGACATTTCTTGTATGGCATTTACCTTCGCAGGGTCTACCTAAATACCCTTGTCACTGACGACAAAACCCAGAAGCTTATTAGACCTTACCCCGAAGGTACACTTGTTCGGATTCAACCTCAGCTTGTATGTCTTCAACCTGTCAAACAATTTCTGGAGATGATCAAGGTGCTCTTCCTCAGTTTGAGACCTGGCTATCATGCCATCAACATAAAATTTGATCTCGTGGTGAATCATATCATGGAACAAAGTGACCATGGCGCGTTGATAGGTTGCCCCAGCATTCTTCAACCCAAAAGGCATTACCTTGTAGCAGAAGGTGCCCCACTGTGTAACGAAGGTTGTCTTCTCCATGTCTTCAGGAGCCATCTTGATCTGGTTGTAGCAAGATAAACCATCCATGAAGGAGAAAGTTTTATGTTGTGTGGTGTTGTCAACCAGAACGTCAATGTGAGGAAGTGGGAAGTCATCCTTGGGGCTTTCCCTGTTCAGGTATATGTAATCAACACACATCCTTACCTTACCTTCCTTCTTAGGTACCGGAACGATGTTGGCAACCCACTGTGGATAGGAAGTGACAGCTAAGAATCTTGCGTCGAACTTCTTTATGACCTCTGCCTTGATTTTCTCTGACATTTCAGGGCGCATACAGCGGACCTTCTGTTTAACTGGAGGACAGTCTTCTTTAGTCGGCAGGCGATGTACCACAATATCAGTGTCCAAACCAGGCATGTCTCCATAGGACCAGGCGAAGATCTCGACATAGTCGTGCAACATCTGTATCAACCTTTGTTTGACACTAAGCTCCAGATTTGCACCTATTTTAACCTCTTTTCTGTCTCCCTCAGTACCAAATTCACTATCTCAACCGGCTCGTCATGAGGCTGTATGGCCCTTTCTTCCTGCTGTAATAGTCTAGAAAGTTCTCCAGGCACCTCACAATCATCCTCACCTTCATCCTCGGCTTGGTTGATCAGATTTTTGAAGTCATAACTAGCAATAACAGAGCTGTTATCAATGGGATCCAGAGTGGATATGGATCTGCATTATGATACGTGAGTGTGTGTAAGAGAATAGCTGTTTTGATAAAGTGAAACACAGAAAAGAAAAACAGAGAGCGCAAAATTTGTATGCAATAAACGTCCAATGCTTTATTAATGATATATGAAATGACAAATAATAGCCCTCACAAGAAAAGCCAAGGTGCCTCGGTAAGGCACCGGGCCGTAAAGTTTCAAATTGTTTATTACAAATGTTAAAACAAATAAGTCAATTACTGTAGAATAAAAGAAACAGGTATGAAGTCCCTAGCCGCCCAGTTACTCGGTCCACCGTTGGTTGTTGGGTAGATCCAGTTGTCGATGGCTGAATCATCTTTGTTATCTTCAATGGAGTTAACTCCCCGATTGTTGATGTGTAAGGGAGGTCTTCCAGCCCGAGCGCGTCTAACAACCCTTTGAGCCCCTGTAGTAAAGACCAAACCAAAATTGTCAGTTTTCTGAGTGAAATCAGGGAGTTGACCCCAATTGGCACACCCATTTTCTTCAACCACGACCCTAGCGTCCTTGAGAGAAGCCATCTTCAAAGGAGGTTTGTTGGTAATAGTTTCAGTTAATTCTAGGATCTGAGGGACCTCTTCGAAGTTATGACAAGGAGTTTCTATGAATTCTCCGTCAATCTCTACGTAGCGGAAGGAATTGAGGTGACTCACCATATACTCTTCTTCACCCCGCACTGTGACAATCTTTCCTTTCATTGGATACTTCAGCATTTGGTGGAGTATGGAAGTGACTGCCCCTGCCTCGTGAATCCAAGGACGACCCAGCAAGCAAGAATACGACGGCCTGATATCCATCACATAGAAAGTGGACCCGAAAGTCTGAGAACCCACCTTGACAGGGATGTTGACCTCCCCGTGCACCAATCTCTTCAATCCATCGAAATCCCTCACCACAATATGCTAGGCTTTAGAGTTAAACCCTCACAATCCAATCGGTCCAACGCCTTCTTCGGCAGAACATTCAGTGAAGACCCAGTATCTATCAGCACATGAGCCATAGTGGTGCCCCTGCATTCAATCGATACATGCTGAGCATCATTATGCTTCCTTCCCTTCGGTGTTAAGTCTGCATCTGAGAAACCCAGCCCATTATCAGCAGTCAGGCTGGCTACACAATCTTTGAATTGATCAGCTGAAGTTTCCTGCGGCACATGTGCAGTCTTGAGAAATGCAATCAAAGCCTTCGCATGGGCTTCAAAACACAATAGCAGAGACAACATGGATATCTTTGATGGGTCTGCCCCAGCTGCTAGACCATATTGTAGTCGCTCTTCTTAATGATTTTCAGTATTTCCTCTATTTCTTGCTTAGAGGCTTCCACAACAATTTTCTTAGGCGCCTCCATTCGGGCAGGCTCACCTACAACCTCTTTGTCACGGGTATCAGACGATTCGCCAACAGGGGTAATAACTGGAGTAAGAACAGGAACATTAGTTGATGTACTAGCAGGAACAGCAGATGGAATGACAATTGGCTTGTTGACAGTCTGAGGGGAAATCTCGGGAGAGAAGACCCTTTCACTTCGGGTGATTTTGCTGGTTCTGACAGTGTTACCAATATCGGTATCAGCCTCTTCATCTTTCAAATCTTGTTTGATGCCATGGTAATACACGTCGGCACCATAATGCCAGGGGAGCAATTCTTGGAGCAGATGTAACCCTAAGAGGTCTTCTCGAGGAAACCTTGGAAGGATTGGAGGAAATGGTTATAATGGAAATGTATTCAATTGGAACAACAGGAATCATAGTTTTCTCGAACAAAATATCTCTACTATCCATCAGGTGCTGAATACCTGACTTTAACAAATAGCAACCAGAAGGCAGAGATGAACACATGTGGCAACCTTCACCACAACCCGGAAATAAATTGGCCGACAACAAACACTTCTTGACCGTCATGAGAGGAGTAGAAACTTCATCGACAGAGGTAGCAAACAAATCAGTATCAACAACATTAACTCCACGATCGTGTTTAGGCATGGGAGCAGTTATGACGTTGGGATTCTATGGAGCATCAAAATCTATTTCCTTGGCTTCAATCAAGTCTTGTATTTTATTCCTCAGAACCCAGCAATCATTTGTATCATGGACGGGACTCTCAGAATGATAGGCACACCTAGCATTTGGATTATATCGGGGAGATGTAGTATTTGGATTCTTGGGAGCCTCTCTCAAAGTTTCCAAGTTGGATCTAAGCAGATGAGGTAGAACTTCAGCCAATGTCATGTTGATGCAGGTAAACTGCCGTTGTGGTCTTTCCACCCTTTGTTGATTATTGCGTTGTGGGGCAACTGCAGGTCTCGGTATCATCACGACACTTACTGTTTGACGAAGTTAAGCCATGTTTTGGCCCCTCGGGCTATAGATGGCACTGGATTCCTTCTTACCAGCAAAAGGATTCTTTACTGAACTTGAAGAGGCATCCTTCTGTATTTTGCCACTTCAAATCCCAGCTTCTACTCTTTCCCCGGTTAGGATCAGCTCAATGAAACCAGTTGATAAGCTGCCGATCAAATGATTGAAAAATGGACCAAATAGCATCCCCAGGAACATATCAACCAACTCCCTATCAGACAACGGGGGTTGAACTCTCCCAGCCAAGTCTCTCCATTTTTGTGCATAATCTTTAAAGCCTTCACTTGCACCCATGAACATACTCTAGAGTTGAGTATAAGTTGGAGCAAGGTCAGCGTTATATTGATACTGCTTGTAGAAAGCAATAGCCAGATCTTCCCAGTTTCGGACATTTTCTCCCTCCAACTGGTAGAACCATTCAAGTTGAGTCACTGACAGACTATCTTGAAAGAAATGAACCCACAAATTTCTATCAGCGGTGTGGGGCTGGATCTTTCTGACATAAGAGCGGAGATGGAGTTTTTGGCAGGACACCCCATCATACTTGGAAAAAACTGGAGCTTTGAACTTCTGCGGGATGACCACTCCTGACACCAATCCCAATTCTTTGAAATCCAGTCCAGGTATCTTCTGAACTTCCATGGCACTCAGACGATCTTCCAACTATTTGTATCTATCCTCAGCAGGAGGATATTGCTCATCATTGTAATCGATATCATTCTCAGAAACTGCAGGACTGGGGTCCTTCTCTTCCTCCTGACTCTCCCCTTCTTTATATGAAGAGGTCAGATCGACTTGTCGTTTCAACCGCTCTCCAAACCTTCTGCCCATGTTCAGAATACCAGCAGCCTTCTTCTTTTTCTTCTTTTCTTTCAGGATGAGGGCTTTCAGATTCTCCTGCCCTTTTGCCAGGCTGATGAATATTTGTTGGAACTGGGCGTTCTGTGCCTGAAGGTCCTTGATGGTTTGCTCGGAAGACATTTCGTGCTGAAATAAACAGTGAAGAAGATGAGAAACCTTTAATGGTACCTGTAATTATGTGTATGATAATGTGATGCGTATGCAATGATTTCAAAGACTTCGGGAAATTTAAATATGCAAACCAAAATAAACAAAGACTTTATTAGCTGATTTTGAAGGTTCAAAATGCCTTTTAGGCGTTACAATTAAAAATAAATCTAAAACTAGAAAATAAATCAAAAGTCCCATGGATGCTTCCTCTTTGTGCCGAGATAATCATTGAGTCCTTTTTCTTCATGGAGTTTCTTTTTGAGCTCTAAAACCTTCCTCTCCTGAGCATGGAATTGATCCCTGTAAGTATCTCTCTCCTTCATCAACTGAATCCAAGACCTCTGTAACTCTCCAAGGTCTGTGGGCATATAAGGATAGATAACCATGTAAGGAATACCTTCTTCAGTAGTGGGTTCTACAATCACTGGTAAAACGGACACATAGGGCATCATAAGTTTATGGGCACGGGCTCATACCCATTGGAGGTAAGGTTTCATAGGAATGGAAGTCTTTGGCCCCAAAGCCTTGGTGCCAGATCTGTTTACCATGCCCCAAGCTTGTATGAACCTCCGACGATACTCTTTAACATCATCCTCATAGTTGAATATAATGCCCTCAATAAGTAACTCATGGGGACCATCCCTTCGAGCGTGAACAAATTATCGCAGAGCTAAATAAGGATTGTAGGTTATACCCCCTCTGATACCAAGCAATGGTACATTAGGGTACTCCCTGCAGCGGTCAATAATAGCAGTGTTTTCCATAGCTCGAGAACACCAAAGAATATCCGTATGAGCGAGTGACATTATCCTTTGCGACCAACCCAAACCTTCTTCATTCTTTAGTGTGGACTTAGGGAGGTGAGAAATAAACCACCTCGACAGCAATGGCATGCAGCACATAATAATCCCTCTTCTCTTCATGGTACGAGTATGGAGAGTGTGCAAAATATCTCTGAGCAATGTAGGCACATGGTTGTGGGAGAGGAAGATCTTGATAGCATTCACATCTACGAATGAGTCCGGATTAGGGAATAGGACTAACCCATAGATTAGAAGAGCCAAGACCTCCTCAAAATCCTGAAAATCCATATCATCCCAAAACAGCTGGGCCTTGTCTATCAGAAACTTAGCTAGAAAACCCTTGACTCCGCTTCTAGTTTCCCAATTAGATACCACGTCGGCCCGTTTCAGATGCAAAGCTGAGGCAATGACTTCTGGCTTAGGAACCTCTTCTAGACCTGTGAAGGTTAACTGTTCCAGAATGGGTATATCCAATAGCTGAGAGAATTCTTCCAAGGTAGGTACCAACTGATAGTCTGGAAAGGTGAAGCAGTGGTGCATGGGATCAAAGAACTGAAAGAGTACACTCATCATCTTTTCATCAAAGTTTGAAGTAACCAGGTTGAGAAGTTGACTATGTCTCTTAGTGAATGCAGAAGTTTCAGAAACCCTTGATGCTAGCTCTTTGAGTTGGGAAGGTATCTTCACAAAGCTGATTTAGATAGTGTTTTTACAAATGGAAGCCATGATCTGCAAAACAGAACAAAGATAAATTCCCTTGGTCTTTGAAATGGTTAGTGCAATAAGAATGGATGCCATGTTATGATGCATGATGTCATGATAAACCACAAGTATAGCAAACACAGGTATAGTAGGCACAATCAAAACACACAAAGTCCTTAGGTTCAAGGTTTGCATGAGATTAAAGGTAGTACCCTCTTGAAGTTTAGTTGGTTTCTGTGATACGGTGGGAGAGAACTGACTATTTTTGGAATGTTGGTTCGCGTTTTGTGTTTGTTTTTGCAAAATGTCGCGGTAAGCAAGAGTCACCACCGTCTTTTATTTTATCCAACAAGGAAAGGAAAAAAACACAGAAAAATTCCTTTTTCGAGATGTTTCTCGGGTTCGGGGGGTAGATTATAGAAAGGGAAGGTGTTAGCACCCTTTCTATCCGTGTTTATCCACGGGCTCTTAGGTACTTGCTCAAAGTGTTTTCAAAATTTTGCTTTTCTTTGTGTTTGTGGGTTTGAAAAGAGTTTTTGTTTGATAGGTGTCAGTGTGAAAAGTTTTGTTTTGTTTTAGAGAGAGCAAATACTTAAGAACCATCTACCTACTCGAAAAGGGAATTAATCTGTGTTAATGTCCTTTAGACAATGTTATCCCACTATTGATGAGTATGTAGCACCGTCGTTGGATTTTAAGGGTCAATTCGAATAAGGGACGTGTGGTCACTAAAGCAATGTTAGGACGCCTTAGCGGTAACCCTAATGTCTTAGATCATTTTTCCGAGGCAACCATTTCGAGACAACTTATGATCTTTGGACAAGATGGCGACCTCTAAAACATCCTATACTTAATGACCATGTTCGAAGGCAACCAAGTGAGGTGTACCCTAAGAGTGCGCATGTGCGAGTGTGACATTTTTCAGTTATTTATCTTTGTACACGCCAATGGTTATCTATGTTGATTTTAGGTTAAAGATTTGATCTTGTCATGCATTCCCTATTATCGAAACGTCTAACAGTTAATATTTTGTGGAAATTAAATTGCGGAAATTAAATCTAACTATTACAAGGCGTCGGGTATTTACATCGCCAAAAACAACCCTTGAAATTAAAATGCGAAATTTAAATAGAGCGATAGAATAATTACAGTCCTATTTAAAGCTATTACATTTCGGAAGCATGTACAATAATATGAAAATATGGATCCTATGCGAGAAAATTAAATCGGGCGCATTTTTTAGGATTTTCACCCTTTTTGAAAAGAAAGTATTTTTTTGGTTTATTTTGGATTAAAAAAGTAATTAAGTTAAGTTAACTAAATAAATAAATTAAAAAGATATTTTTGGATTTTTTGATGTTTAAGGAATAAAATAAATTTGATTAATGTTAATAAAACCTAATTATCTAAATTAATTTTAATAATTGCAAAAATATTACAAGTTATACCTCATTAAACTAAATTAATTAAATTAGTATTTATTTACAAAAATAAAATACAGAAATTAATTTTAATAAATAAAATATATTTTTTTGGTTTTTTGATTTTATGAGAAAAACTTTAATTGGTTAGTTTAAATAATAAAAATAATAATGCAAAATAATTAAATAAAAGAAATTAAAAAAAGAATAGAAATAACCAAGGGGTTTGGGTACAAATCAGGGGGTAAGACTGGTAATTTTCCAGGCCCATTAACGTGTAAGCCTGGGTTAACCTTCTGATTCTCCACGCGCTGGTTGACTTGAGAGCATGATGGACATTCATTCCTGACCATCAGATTTGGCCTGGAGGCCATCTGGCAGATGATTGGATGATGGTATATGGTGTGCTGCGCCTTGGAGTTTACATGGGAATATCTATTGAAAAATAATAACAAGCAATTAGGGGACCTGGGATTCGAACCCAGGTCCCATTGGATTTTGTACTAACGCCCTTACCAACTCAACCACTGCACCTAATTGTTAGTATAATAAATAATGAATATTATATGGGAAACATCAATAATATGCCAGAAAATTAAAAAACGCGCGCCAAGTGTTTGAATAGGCCAATTGGACCGGGACACGTCTTCATCTTCTCCACTGAACCCTGGTTCTTTTTCCTGCGGATTTGAATCTGCAGCTAAATCCCTAGGTCGATCCTAAAAACCGTTCTAGGCCATGAAAATTCAAACCACGACCATAGTCATGCTCGTCTCTTCCTCCTGAATACATCTATGTGCATTATTGGTTCCAATTTTTCCTGCAAAGAAAACGCCCAAAAAAAAACTTCCAAAACCCTAGATTCGGGTATGGGGCTATGGCTCATGAAAACACAATTGGTTAATGCAGAAAGTTTCTAAATGGAACGATAAGCATGGTTGTGTAAAGATTTTGCCAAGAAAGTGCAATAATATAAGTATGCGATTTCAAATACAGGGCAAGGTTTGGGGAGACTTACAGCACGATTCTGGGGGTCTAGGAGCTTGATTTTGATTGCCTTTCACTCAGTGGATATCCAGCAAGGGGTCTATGTTGAGTTTTTGCTTTGAATCGGCCTCTAAAATAGATTTTAGTTTCAAGCTTTTTTTAAGTTTTTCTCAAGTTTGGTCTTTGTGATTTAGCAGCCTCTTGGTTCTGATTCTCGTGCCTTGGTGTTGTATAAGTAACATGGAGTGAATTAGGTCAAATATTTGGACTTGAATCTTTGCCAATCAATGCTTGGAGATATGATTTGATCTTCCATGAAAAAGCTTCCAAATTTAACCAAAAACCAATATTTTGTGCATGATATGGCTTGATACGAGTTTGGCCATGTCCATAATGATAATTAAGACCTGTATCAATCAAAAAGATTCCAAGTGATCAAGATTTGGATTTAAATTGATTAAAAATGAATTAATTCAATAAAAATCAAATAAAATATAAAAATTAATAATTGGACACAAGACTAAAGATGAGACACGTGTGTAGTGTGACAAGATCAAATCAAGTGGAAAAAAGTGGGTCCATTTGACAAAATTTGAAGTTTTGAGGATAGTTGATTTTTGGCAATTTTGGAAAAATGCCCAACTTCAACAATGCATAACTTCTTCAATTTTGAACTTTTTAAGTGTTCTTGGACTTTTTAGAAACCTTGAGATGTCCTCTAACCAACCCTTTTGGTCTCATCTCATTTTGATATTCCACGCTCAAGTTATAAGCTTTGGCAAAAAAGGTGTTTTTGTTGACTTTCAAAAATGACCTATAATGTCCAAATTTGTAACTTTTTGTGAGTGCATTTCTTGATCTTGTGGTATGAAGATGGATTGTAGGAAATTGCATCCTATTCAAAATGAGATTTGGATGGGTCATTTCTCATAAAGTATGAGAAAGTTATGCTTGGTCAAAGTTGAGTTTACTTTTCCTACAAAACCCTAATTTAGCAACTTTTGAGTCTTGATGAATCTTGAACAATCCTTGATGAATCATGATCAAACCTTGATCAAATGATGAAATAACCTTCAAAATGAGAATGTTGACAAAAAATCTTGAGGTTTGACTGTTTGTAGGTCACAGTTGACTTTTGCCCTAACACAGTCGATTTTTGGACCCTTTGAGCAATTGACTGACCAAACTTCCTTTGCAAGGCTTGAAATTTGACATGGATGAACTTGAGAGAATATTAGGACAATGGGGATCATTTGAAGTCATTTTGATGCAAGGACCTTGATGCAACACAAAACCCTAATTTTGGATTGACTGCCTTAGGAGATGACTTGACTGTCCAACTCTTGAGTAATCTTGAGCAACTTGGAGATTATTCTTACCATGTCTTGAGAAATATGGGAGGGAAGATTTTGGGGTACAACAGTTGCCCCTGTTCAATCTTCTTAAACCTTAGGGTATAGATTGGCTTTCGGGCCTTCTTGATCCAAAGGTGGAAGATGATTGAACACTAGAGTGCCCAGAAATTTGCACTCGCTTGAAGTGCTATCAACATTGTGATGTCGGGAATGGGCTTACAGATGCCATTTGGAGAGTGTTGATAGGTAGTCTGAAATTCGACTGGAATACGAATCAGGGAGACCTTATCAGCGATCTGACTGAACCAGGGAAGGCCTTGGATTAACTTTGACTGAATCGGCATAAAAAAAATCTTTAGGAATCGATTTAACTGGACCAGACAAGGTCTTGGAGTAACTCTGACTGGGTCAGGAAAATCTTTAGGAATCAATTTAACTGGACCAGACAAGGTCTTGGGATAAATTCAACTGGATCGGCATTAGAAAAATCTTTAGGAATCGATTTAACTGGGCCAGAAGAGGTCTTGTCTTCTTTGACTGGATTGGCATCAGAAAAATCTTTAGGAATCGATTTAACTGGACCATAGGAGGTCTTGTCTTCTTTGACTGGATTGGCATCAGAAAAATCTTTAGGAATCAATTTAACTGGACCATAGGAGGTCTTGTCTTCTTTGACTGGATTGGCATCAGAAAAATCTTTAGGAATCGATTTAACTGGACCAGAGGAGGTATTGTCTTCTTTGACTGGATTGGCATCAGAAAAATCTTTAGGAATCAATTTAGCTGGACCAGACAAGGCCTTTGACTGGATCGGCATCAGAAAAATCTTTAGGAATCAATTTAACTGGACTAGACAAGGTCTTGGGATAACTTTAACTGGATCGGCATCAGAAAAATCTTTAGGAATCGATTTGGCTGGACCAGAGAAGGCCTTTGACTAGATCAACATCAGAAAAATCTTTAGGAATCAATTTAACTGGACCAGACAAGGTCTTGAAATGACTTCAACTGGATCGGCATCAGAAAAATCTTTAGGAATCGATTCGACTGGACCAGAGAAGGCCTTTGACTAGACCGACATCAGAAAAATCTTTAGGAATCGATTTAACTTGACCAGACAAGGTCTTGAAATAACTTCAACTGGATCGGCATCAGAAAAATATTTAGGAATCGATTTGACTGGACCAGAGAAGGCCTTCCACATAGCTAAGAATTTAACTGCATCCTTCCTGAAAGGCAAAGGTCAGTCATATGCAATGCATGATATGGATCAAGCAATGATGTTCTCAATATAAATGAGATTGTGTGATATGATGCGTATATGCATGTATCATGATGTATGGAAATGTGATGCTTTAGTTGGGGAAAATAAATCTCGGATAGTTGCTGGAGAATAGAGTTGAATTCTTCGTTTCCGCTGGGGATGATGAACGAAGATGATTATGAGAATAAACCTGCAGGAGAAGATAACTCCATTGGGGAATAAACTGATGAGGAGATTACTCTGTGGGGAAGAGATGTTCTGCTGAGGATTCCATTGATAGACTCCACTGGGGATGGATTACTGTTGCTGGTGATACTGAATCTGTCGAGGATTGAATTCCTGCTTGTGAAAGGAAAGAACTTCACTGGGGATGATCTTTCAGTTGCAACTTGCTGGGGATGATCCTGTTAGACTTTTGTGGGGATAATCCTTTGAATTCTGCTGGGAATGATCCTTTGAACTTGGCTGGGGAGATTTATTTTAGTACTCCACTGGGGATAAACCTCCAGAGTCTTACTGGGGATGATGCTTCAACTCCGTTGGGGAAGCTTTTTCAGGTTGTGCTGGGAAAATATTGATTCCACTGGGGGTATCTTGTATGCTGCCATGGAATATTCTTATACTTTACTAGGGAATATTCTTATACTCCGCTGGGGAATATTAAAACTGTCGGGGATATTCTTATACTTACTAGGGAATATTCTTATACTCCGCTGGGGAATATTAAGACCCTTTTAGTGTTGATGGTAGACCAACTCTGCTTGGGGAGAGTATTGTTGATTCGTTCATGGTTGTAAGTCTCAGTTGGGGGAGAGCTACCATTACTATCTTACTCTGCGGGGAGTGAAGGTATCTTAGCCATATTCTTCAGCTGAATCTACCTTTGTACCTGGTGAACAGAGCAACCATACAGCTCGGGCAATTCTTATTGCCCCTGTTTCTGATGTTACCTGTAATTCGTCTTTTGTTTCGCATGTAAATATTTATGATCAGCAATTAGTGTCAAATGCATATATCAAAAATGAACATTGGACGTTCTTTGCAAAACAAAACAGATAAAGGAAAAACAGTTTGAAATTTCTTTGAAAATGAATTGTATTGATTTGAAGTTTGGCCTGTAAATAGGCATTTTTGTACAAGAGGCTGACGTCCTAGTAAGAGAACGTCGTCGAACAAATAGAATTTTACACAATTTGTTAAAAGAAAACAAAACAGCTATGTGAATAATCCCACTGGGTTCCAACTCTGCTATTGCCTTTATGTCCTCGAGCATCTCATCACTTTGCTGTTGGTTGAAGGTAGATCAGATTGATTAGTGTCGTCCGAGCTTGATAGTCGATACCGAAGTCTGGATGTAAGGTGATCCAATGAGACATAGTGTTACGCTTTGATCCCTAATTTTTGCCTGGATCGCCCTTTTAGGTTTTCAGTCCACCGGGATACCCTTTTTTTGCCCAAGCCGCCTTTTCAGGTTTTCGACTTTCCGGGTGTACAGATTTTTTTCATTTTCATCCCTTATTTTTGCCCGAACCCTTTTGGTTCACCGGGAAGCCCTTATTTTTGCCTAGGCCAATCAACCTAGCAGGTCTTTGATTATGCGTAGTATATTTTCAGTATGTCTGCATTGACGGGGTGAGGAAGGTCGTCATCATCCATGTTGGTTAGAATCATAGCTCCTCTTGAGAAAATGTTCTTAACCACAAATGGTCCTTCGTAAGTAGGGGTCCATTTGCCCCTGGGATCACCTTGAGGTAAGATAATGCGCTTGATTACCAGGTCCCCAACTTGATACTCTTGTCGTCTGACTTTCTTGTTAAATGCTTTGATCATCCGTTTTTGGTATGTCTGACCATGACAAATAGCAGTGAGTCTCTTTTCATCGATTAGGTTCAGCTGATCAAGCCGGGTCTGAATCCAGTCATCTTCGCTCAAACCTGCGTCCTTCATGATCCGAAGAGAGGGTATCTGAACTTCAAGGGGCAAGACTGCCTCCATGCCATAAACCAAGGAATAGGGTGTTACCCCTGTTGATGTCTGTGCTGAGGTACGGTACCCATGAAGAGAAAATGGTAACATCTCGTGCCAATCTTTGTAGGTCACTGTCATCTTCTGCATAATCTTCTTAATTTTCTTACTAGCCGCTTCAACAACCCCATTCATCTTCGGCCGGTAAGGAGAAGAGTTGTGATGCTGTATCTTGAATTGCTCGCAGAGCTCAGTGATCATCTTGTTGTTGAGATTGGTACCATTGTCCGTAATGATCCTCTCTGGTACACCATATCGACAAATCAGATTGTGCCGAATGAACCGTGCCACGACATTCTTGGTTACGGTAGCAAAGGAAGCTGCTTCAACCCACTTTGTAAAGTAATCAATCGCTACCAGGATGAAACGATGTCTGTTGGATGCTGTAGGTCTGATCTCGCCGATCATATCAATGGCCCACATTGCAAAAGGCCAAGGAGCTATCAAGATGTTCAGAGGGACTGGAGGTATGTGCACCTTATCAGCATAGACTTGGCACTTGTGACATGTCCGAGAATGCTGATAACAGTCGACTTCCATTGTGGACCAATAATATCCTGCCCGAAGGATTTTCTTTGCCATGGTATGTCCACTGGAATGAGTTCCGAAAGTACCTTCATGTAACTCCGCCATGATCCTTTCTGCTTCATTCTTATCCACACAACGCAGTAAGGTTGAATCATGGTTACGCTTGTAAAGGATACCATTACGGATGAAGAACTTTTCCGTGAACCTCCTCAGAAACTTCTTGTCATTAACAGATGCACCCTTGGGGTACTCCTGAACCTCAAGGTACCTCTTCACCTCATGAAACTAGGGTTTATCTGCTACCTCCCCAGTCTCAACGTCACAACAATGTGCAGGTTCGTCCAATCTGTCAATGATAATCCGGGGAGCTTCGTTGTCCCAATTGACTTTGAACATAGAAGACATCGCAGCTAACGCGTCCGCCAACTGATTCTCTTCTCTCGGGAAGTGTTCAAAGGTTATTTCCTCGAAATGGGGAAGCAATGTCAGCACATACTCCTTGTAAGGAATAAGATTTGGGTGTTTCGTATCCCACTCGCCCTTGATCTGACTGATCACGAGAGCAAAATCACTGAAGACACTCAGAAACTTAATCCTTAGGTTAATGGCTGCTCGAAGCCCCATGATGCACGCTTCATACTCCGCCATATTGTTGGTGCAGTTGAAACATAGTCGGGAAGTGAACGGAGTATGAGAGCCTTTAGGAGATATGATCACGGCGCCAATGCCATTACCCAAAGCGTTCGAAGCTCCATCAAAGTACATAGACCATCGGGATTCTTCCTTAGATCCTTCATCCGGTCCAGGTGTCTCACAATCAGTTACCAACATGATATTCTCGTCCGGGAATTCAAAGTTCATAGACTGGTAATCATCCACTGCCTGATGTGCCAAATGGTCTGCCAACACACTTCCCTTGATTTCCTTTTGGGTCGTGTATTGGATGTCATACTCAGTCAAGATCATCTGCCATCTTGCTATTCTTCTGGACAAGGTAGGTCTTTCGAAGATATACTTGATTGGATCCATCTTTGATATCAACAGAGTAGTATGAGTCAACATATACTGTCTTAGCCGGTGAGCAGCCCATGCCAAAGCGCAGTAAGTTTTCTCGAGCAGTGAGTATCGGGTCTCATAGTCGGTAAACTTTTTTCTAAGGTAGTAAATAGCATGCTCTTTTCGGCCAGACTCGTCATGTTGACCCAGCACACACACCCATTGAGTTGTCGAGTACTGTCAAGTATAAGATCAAAGGTCTCCCTTCAAATGGAGGCATCAGAATGGGTGGCTCTTGGAGATACTCTTTGATCCTTTCGAAAGCGGCCTGGCATTCATCGTTCCAACGTACCACTTGATCTTTCTTCAGTAGCTTGAAGATTTACTCACAAGTAGCAGTTAGGTGCGAGATGAATCGGGCAATGTAGTTCAGACGTCCCAGAAAGCCTCTGACTTCTTTCTCTATTCTGGGGGTTGGCATTTCCTGTATAGCTTTCACCTTTGCAGGATCCACTTGAATACCTTTATCGCTGACGATGAAACCCAATAGCTTACCAGACCTCACCCCGAAGGTGCACTTGTTCAGGTTTAACCTCAGTTTGTACAACTTCAGCCTGTCAAACAGTTTCTGTATATGGTCAAGGTGTTCCTCCTTAGTTTGGGACCTTGCAATAATATCATCGATGTATACTTCAATCTCATGATGGATCATGTCATGAAATAAAGTAACCATGGCACGCTGATACGTTGCCCCAACATTCTTCAATCCAAAGGGCATGACCTTGTAGCAAAAAGTACCCCACTGAGTAACAAAGGTCGTCTTCTCCATGTCTTCGAGAGCCATTTTAATCTGATTATAACCGGAGAAGCCATCCATAAAGGAGAATACCTTGTGTTGAGCGGTGTTGTCAACCAGAACGTCGATATGAGGTAGAGGGAAGTCATCCTTGGGGCTCGCCCTGTTCAAATCTCTGTAGTCAACACACATTCGAACCTTACCATCCTTTTTTGGCACAAAAACCACATTGGCCACCCACTGAGGGTAAGACGTAACTATTATAAAACCGACATCGAATTGCTTCATAACTTCAGCCTTGATTTTCTCAGAAATTTCTGGGCGCATTCGGCGGACCTTCTGTTTCACTGGAGGACAATCTTCCTTGGTAGGCAGGCGATGAACCACAATATCAGTATCCAACCCAGGCATATCTTCGTAAGACCAGGAAAAGATCTCAACGTAGTCATTCAGCATCTGAATCAACCGTTGTTTCACCCTAAGCTCCAGATTGGCACCTATCTTGACCTCTTTCTTTTTTGTCTTTGTACCCAGATTCACTGTTTCCACCGGCTCTTCGTGCGGCTGAATAGCCCTCTCTTCTTGAAGTAACAGTCTTGCAAGTTCACCAGGAACTTCGCAATCATCTTCACCTTCGTCTTCGGCTAAGTTGATCGGATTTTCGAAGTCATAATTGGCAGTAGCAGAGTCGTTACCAGTGAGATCCAGAGTGGATGTGGACCTGTATACGTGAGTGTGTGTAAAATAGCTATTTTGCAATATATAATAAAGAAAAACAAGGAGCGCAAAATTTGAAATGCAAGAAACGTTCAATGCTTTTATTAATGATATATGAAGATGACACACATAAAGCCCTCACAAATGAAGCCACGGTGCCCCGGGTAAGACACCGAGCCATAAAGCTTAAAACATTGTCTGTTACAAATTCAAAACAAAAAGTTTCATTACTGGGTGATAACAGAAACGGTCATAGAATCCTTCGTTGTCCAGTTGCTTAATCCACCATCGGCAGCTGGGTAGATCCAACTGTCAATGTCAAACTCTTCATCATCTTCGTCCCCGATAGCATTCACCCTTGCATCTTGTTTAGGCTTTTCTGGTGCTCCAAACTCGATCTCCTTAGCATCAATCAAGTCATGTACCTTGTTCTTCAAAATCCAACAATCATCTGTATTATGCCTCGGGCTATCAGAGTGATAAGCACAACGGGCATTAGGGTTATACTTCGATGATGTTGTATTTGGATTCTTCGGGGCTTCCCTTGGAATCACCAGATTGGTTTTCAGTAACTGCGGCAGAATCTGAGATAAGGTCATGTTGAGACGGGTGAATGGCCTTTGAGGTCTCTCGTCCTTTTGTTGATTGTTGTGCTGAGGAGCACCAGCAGGTTTTGAAATAACAACTGCATTAACAGCTTGGCGGTGTTCAGGTCTGTTCTGTCTTTTCGAACTGTAGACAGCACTAGACTCTTTCTTAAACGGCTTCTTCTCGGTGCTTGATGAGGCATTCTTCTGTATCTTACCAGCCTTAATACCAGCCTCAATCCTCTCACCGGTCAAAATAATCTCTGTAAACCCAGATGAAGAGCTTCCAATCAGGTGGTTGAAAAATGGACCAGATAAGGTCCCTAGAAACATATCAACAAGCTCCCGATCAACCAAGGGTGGTTGTACTCTTCCGGCGAGGTCCCTCCACTTCTGAGCATAATCTTTGAATCCTTCACCCGCTCCCATTGACATACCCTGGAGTTGGGTACGCGTAGGGGCGAGGTTGGATCTATACTGATACTGCCTGTAGAAAGCAGTAGCCAAATCCTCCCAACTACGGATACTGGCTCCGTCTAACTGATAAAACCACTCAAGCTAAGTCCCTGAGAGACTATCTTGGAAGAAGTGGATCCATAGGTTTTTATCAGCGGTGTAAGGCTGAATCTTCCTTACATATGACCGAAGGTGCAGCTTTGGACAAGAAACTCTGTCATACTTAGCAAAGGCTGGTGCCTTGAATTTATGGGGAATCACCACCCTAGATGATAGACCTAGATCACCAAAGTCCAGGCCAGGCACTTTCTGAACTTCCATAGCACTCAACCGGTCTTCCAGTTGTTTGTATCTATCCTCGGCCGGAGGATACTGTTCTTCGTCGAAGTACGTCTCGCTATCGGAGACCACAGGGCTAGGGGCCCTCCTTTATTCCTGACTATCTTTCCCTCCAGATGAGGTGGTCAAATAAACTTCATTTTGTAGCCTGTTTCCAAACCTGTGCCCTGTGTTAAACAGGATTGTCCTCTTCTTCTTCTTCTTCTTCTCTTTCAGAATCAGGGTCTTCAGATCTTGCTGACCCTTAGCTAGATTCATGAACAACTCTTGAAATTGGGCATTCTGGGCCTGTAGGGCCTTGATGGCTTGCTCAGTTGATGGTTCAGCAGACATGATGAGTGCTGAAATAAACAGTGAAGAAGATAAGAGACCTGTAACGGGTACCTGTTATGGAGTGCATGGGATGAAATGCGTATGACATGATTTCAAAGACAATCGAGAGATTCAAATTTGTAAACAAGAAATGAAACACACTTTATTAGATAAACTTTGGAATTCAAATTGTTCAACTGATGCCCCTTAGGGCGTTACAAGAATGGAAATACTGAAAAGTAAATAAAAACTGGAAAGGAAATCAACAAAGGACAATCAATGCTCCCATGGTCTCTTCTTGTCGGTGCGGACATAATCATTGAGAATCCGCTCGTTCTCCAGCTGCCTAGTAAACTTTTGGATCTTCTGCTCTTGCTCGTTGAACTTTTCTCGGTAAGAATCTCGTTCTTCTCTCAGCTGCATCCAAGACCTTTTCAGTGCCCCAATATCAGTGGGCATGTGAGGATGGAGGATGGTTGGAACAACCCCTTCTTCATTAGCAACTTCCACAATGATAGGCCGGACGACTTCATATGGCATACCCAGCTTTTGGGCACGGATACAGACCCATCTGAGATATGGCTCCATCGGAAGAGAAGTCTTTGGACCCAGCTCATGTGGATCAGATTGGTGAACTCTATCCCAAGCCCTTATGAATCTGCAGCGTTGCTCGTCGCTATCCCCTTGAAAATCAAAGATGATACTAGGCATTAGCAACTCATGAGGTCCTTCTCTTCTGGATCTCCCAAATTTACGTAAGGCCAAGCATGGGTTGTAAGAAATTCCTCCACAAGTTCCTATCAGTGGAACATTAGGGTACTCCCCACAGCGATCAATGATAGTCACTTCGTCCATACCCTTGAGAGTCCAAATGATGTCATTATGCGATAGAGACATAACCCTATAAGCCCAGCCCATGCCTTCTTTGTTCTTCAGCACTGACTTGGGAAGGTGCGAAATAAACCACCTTGCCAACAACGAAACACAGCACATCAAGGTTCCCCGCTTTTGGGCAGTACGAGCATAGAGCTGCTGAAGAATGTCACCCAAGAGAGTGGGTACAGGATTGCGAGAGATGAAGATATTTACCGCATTCACATCAACAAAGGAGTCGGGATTCAGAAACAATACCAAGCCATATATCAGAAGAGCCAGAATATCCTCGAACGCCTTGAAGTCTAGACTATCCCAGAAATAGTTAGCCTTACCCACCAAGAACTTAGTCAGAAAGCCCTTTGCTCCACTTCTAGTCTCCCAATTAGCCATTACCTCCTCCTTGGTCATATGAAGGGTTGCAGCAATATCTTCGGGCCTAAGAATCTTCTCCCAACCAGTAAACGAGGTCTTAACAGAGATACCGAGCAGCTCAGAGAGCTCTTCTAAGGTGGGAACCAGCTGATAGTCTTGAAACGTAAAGCAATGGTACAACGGATCATAGAATTGGACCAGGACACTCATCATCTGCTCTTCCAATTTGGAGGTGACCAGACTGAGAAGATAACCATGTCTCCTGAGGAAGGAAGTAGTGTCAGGCATCTTTGCAACCAACTCTTTAAGCAAGGTGGGAACCTGAACAAAGTTGATCCGGATGGTATTCTTACGCATGGGCATCATGATGACCTACAAAACAGAACAAAGATGAATCTCTCCTGTCTTTGAAATAGGTTAGTCCAATGCAAGATGTATGCAATGTTATGATGTCATGATGTCATGATAGAAAGCACATCACAAGTATCCACAAATGGCAAACATGGTAAAGGCATACAAGTCACACAGAGAGCCCTTAGATTTCAGGCTGGCAAGGAGCTTAGGTGCTACCCTCATTCAGTTCAGTTGGTTTATACCTGTCCTAAAAATAGTAACCGGGTTCTAGAGGATCTCAATATCACTGACTACCCTCGATCGGTCATAATTCCAGTTTAGCAACCTTTTCTTGCGGTCGGAATCATCGCGAGAGTTTAGTCTCAATGAGTGTAGCATACTGCTACTGTTCTATGGCCAAGTTGGTCAATTTAAAGGTTCTAAGGTCAGTTGGTGCTTAATGACCCCTTAGAAGACCCATATTCTCCTCGTTCCAACATAAGGGATATCGGTACAGACTAAAGTTCCACACCAACATAGCTACTGCTTCAACCGTATCGGTCTACGCCGTACAGTTTCCTCACAGTTTATTGCTACTTACCTAAAGGGTACCCCCAGATCCGGGTTAGGATCTATAGTAACTCCTATACAAGCCCACAAATATAAATCATACAAAGCATACAATTGAAAACACCATGATCTCATCCTAAGGTACACCCCACTTTTAGATATTCCCCAGCAGAGTCGCCAGTTCTGTGATACGGTGGGAGAGAACTGACTGTTTTTGGAATGCTGGTTCGCGTTTTGCGTTTCTTTTTGCAAAATGTCGCGGTAAGCAAGAATCGCCACCGTTTTTTATTGTATCCAACAAGGAAAGGAAAAAAGCACAGAAAATTCCTTTTTCAAGATGTTTCTCGGGTTCGAGGGGTAGATTATAGAAAGGGAAGGTGTTAGCTCCCTTTCTATCCGTGGTTATCCACGGGCTCTTAGGTACTCGCTCAAAGTGTTTTCAAAATTTTGCTTTTCTTTGTGTTTGTGGGTTTGAAAAGAGTTTTTGTTTGAAAGGTGTCAGTGTGAAAAGTTTTGTTTTGTTTTAGAGAGAGCAAATACTTAAGAACCATCTACCTACTCGAAAAGGGAATTAATCTGTGTTAATGTCCTTTAGACAATGTTATCCCACTATTTATGAGTAGGTAGCACTGTCGTTGGAGTTTAAGGGTCAATTCGAATAAGGGACGTGTGGTCACTAAAGCAATGTTAGGACGCCTTAGCGGTAACCCTAATGTCTTAGATCATTTTTCCGAGGCAACCGTTTCAAGGCAACTTATGATCTTTGGACAAGAGGGCGACCTCTAAAACTTCCTATACTTAATGACCACGTTCGAAGGCAACCAAGCGAGGTGTACCCTAAGAGTGCACATGTGTGAGTGTGTCATTTTTCAGTTATTTATCTTTGTACACGCCAATGGTTATCTATGTTTATTTTAGGTTAAAGATTTGATCTTGTCATGCATTCCCTATTATCCAAACGTCTAACAGTTAATATTTTGCGGAAATTAAATTGCGGAAATTAAATCTAACTATTACAAGGTGTCGGGTATTTACATCGCCAAAAACAACCCTTGAAATTAAAATGCGAAATTTAAATAGAGCGATAGAATAATTACAGTCCTATTTAAAGCTATTACATTCCGGAAGCAAGTACAATAATATGAAAATATGGATCGCGTGCGAGAAAATTAAATCGGGCGCATTTTTTAGGGTTTTGACCCTTTTTGAAAAGAAAGCATTTTTTTGGTTTATTTTGGATTAAAAAAGGAATTAAGTTATGTTAACTAAATAAATAAATTAATTAAAAAGATATTTTTGGATTTTTTGATGTTTAAGGAATAAAATAAATTTGATTAATGTTAATAAAACCTAATTATCTAAATTAATTTTAATAATTGCAAAAATATTACAAGGTATACCTCATTAAACTAAATTAATTAAATTAGTATTTATTTACAAAAATAAAATACAGAAATTAATTTTAATAAATAAAATACATTTTTTTGGTTTTTTGATTTTATGAGAAAAACTTTAATTGGTTAGTTTAAATAATAAAAATAATAATGCAAAATAATTAAATAAAAGAAATAAAAAAAAGAATAGAAATAACCAAGGGGTTTGGGTACAGATCAAGGGGTAAGACTGGCAATTTTCCAGGCCCATTAACGTGCAAGCCTGGGTTGACCTTCTGATTCTCCACGCGCTGGTTGACTTGAGAGCATGATGGACATTCATTCCTGACCATCAGATTTGGCCTGGAGGCCATCTGGCAGATGATTTGATTATGGTATATGGTGTGCTGCGCCTTGGAGTTTACATGGGAATATCTGTTGAAAAATAATAACAAGCAATTGGGGGACCTGGGATTTGAACCCAGGTCCCATTGGGTTTTCTACTAACACCCTTACCAACTCAACCACTGCACCTAATTGTTAGTATAATAAACAATGAATATTATATGGGAAACATCAATAATATGCCAGAAAATTAAAAAACGCGCGCCAAGTGTTTGAATAGGCCAATTGGACCAGGACACGTCTCCATCTTCTCCACTGAACCCTGGTTCTTTTTCCCGCGGATTTGAATTCGCAGCTAAATCCCTAGGTCGATCCTAAAAACCATTCTAGGCCATGAAAACTCAAACCAAGACCATAGTCATGCTCGTCTCTTCCTCCTGAATACATCTATGTCCATTATTGGTTCCAATTTTTCCTTCAAAGAAAACGCCCAAAAAAAAACTTCCAAAACCCTAGATTCGGGTATGGGGATATGGCTCATGAAAACACAATTGGTTAATGCAGAAAGTTTCTAAATGGAACGATAAGCATGGTTGTGTAAAGATTTTGCCAAGAAAGTGCAAGAATATGAGTATGCGATTTCAAATACAGGGCAAGGTTTAGGGAGACTTACAACGCGATTCTGGGGGTCTAGGAGCTTGATTTTGATTGCCTTTCACTCAGTGGATATCCAGCAAGGGGTCTACGTTGAGTTTTTGCTTTGAATCGGCCTCTAAAATAGATTTCAGTTTCAAGCTTTTTTAAAGTTTTTCTCAAGTTTGGTCTTTGTGATTTAGCAGCCTCTTGGTTCTGATTCTCGTGCCTTGGTGTTGTATAAGTAACATGGAGTGAATTAGGTCAAATATTTGGACTTGAATCTTTGCCAATCAATGCTTGGAGATATGATTTGATCTTCCATGAAAAAGCTTCCAAATTTGACCAAAAACCAATATTTTGTGCATGATACGGCTTGATACGAGTTTGGCCATGTACATAATGATAATTAAGACCTGTATCAAACAAAAAGATTCCAAGTGATCAAGATTTGGATTTTATTTGGATTTAAATTGATTAAAAATGAATTAATTCAATAAAAATCAAATAAAATAGAAAAATTAATAATTGGACACAAGACTGAAGATGAGACACGTGCGTAGTGTGACAAGATCAAATCAAGTGGAAAAAAGTGGGCCCATTTGACAAAATTTGAAGTTTTGAGGATAGTTGATTTTTGACAATTTTGGAAAAATGCCCAACTTCAAAAATCCATAACTTCTTCAATTTTGAACTTTTGGAAATGTTATTTGACTTTTTAGAAACCTTGAGATGTCCTATAATCAACCATTTTTGTCTCATCTCATTTTTATATTCCATTCTCAAGTTATAAGCTTTGGAAAAAAAGGTGTTTTGGTTGACTTTCAAAAATGACCTATAATGTCCAAATTTGTAACTATTTGTGAGTGCATTTCTTGATCTTGGGGTATGAAGATGGATTGTAGGAAATTGCATCCTCTTCAAAATGAGATTTGTATGGGTCATTTCTCATAAAGTATGAGAACGTTATGCTTGGTCAAAGTTGAGTTGACTTTTCCTACAAAACCCTAATTTAGCAACTTTTGAGTCTTGATGAATCTTGAGCAATCCTTGATGAATCATGATCAACCCTTGATCAAATTATGAAATAACCTTAAAAATGAGAATGTTGATAAAAAATATTGAGGTTTGACTGTTTGTAGGTCACAGTTGACTTTTGCTCTATCACAGTCGATTTTTGGACCCTTTGAGCAATTGACTGACCAGACTTCCTTTGCAAGGGTTGAAATTTGACATGGATGAACTTGAGAGCATATTAGGACAATGGGGAGCATTTGAGGTCATTTGGATTCAAGGACCTTGATGCAACACAAAACCCTAATTTTGGATTGACTGCCTTAGGAGATGACTTGACTGTCCAACTCTTGAGTAATCTTGAGCAACTTGGAGATTATTCTTACCATGTCTTGAGAAATATGGGAGGGCAAATTTTGGGGTACAACAGTTTCAAACCTGTCTTAAAAATTAAAAGGGTTCTAGAGGATCTCAATATCACTGACCATCCTTTATCGGGCATTGTTTCAGCTCAATCAATCTTTTCTTGCAGCCAAAATATCCTGAAAGTCTGGTCTCAATGAGTGTAGCATCAAGTATCAACCAATCCTCAGCTCTACATCGAGGCCGGCTATCTCACTACTTTTTAATGGCCATGTTTGTTCAACTAAGGTTCTAAGGTACGTTGGTGCTTCACGACACCACGCGGCCGCCTTGTATTCTCCTTGTTTCCCCATGAAGGATATCGGTACCAACCAAAGTGCCACACCAACACATCCATCGCTTAAACCATATCGGTATATGCCGTACTGTCTCCATGATCTATTTCTCTTTACCTAAATAGTGCCCCCATATCCGTGTGTAGGATCTATAGTAACCCCAAATAAACCCTCAAAATTAAAGCAATCAAGACAATCAAGAGAAGCAATTTAATGATCTAGATCCTAAGGTATAACCCACCTATTTAGTCCCCAGCAGAGTCGCCAGTTCTGTGATACGGTGGCAGAACCGATTGTTTTTACTGGTTTGCATTTTGCATTTTTTGTTTGCAAAATGTCACAGTAAGCAAGATTCGCCACCGACTTTTATTTCATCCAATCATGGAAAAGGAAAAAAGAACAAAAAAAACCTTTTTCGAGATATTCCGAGTACGGGGGGTAGATTATAGAAAGGGAAAGTGTTAGCACCCTTTCTATCTGTAGTTATCTACGGGCTCTTAGGTACTTGCTCATTTTTCAAATTGCTTGTGTGTGTTTGTCTTGAAAATGTTTTGCTCTGTGATAACCCTTGTATCAGTCCTCAAGGATGTGATGAAGTTTGTTTTGAAAATTTGTTTTGAAAGGTATTTGTGCGAAAAGTTTTTATTGAGCAAGTACTTAAGATTCTACCTACTCGAAAAAAGATTATTCGTTCTATTTCCTTTAGACAGTGTTATCCTACTATTAAGGAGTAGGTAGCACCGTCGTTGGAGTTGTAAGGGACATTCGAAAGGGACAAGTACAATCACTAAAGCAATAGTTAGAACACTTTAGTAGTAACCCTAGAGTCTTAAGATCTTATCGAGGCAACATTTTCGAGGAAACATTCAAATGGGACAATTTGATCTCTTTAGCCTGGAGGGCAACCACTAAAATCTCCTATACTTAATGATTGTTTACCAAAGGCAACCGAAGTGAGGTAAACCCTAGGAGTGAATATGTGCATATAATTTGTTTCAGTTATTTAATCTTTGCACATTAGGTGATATACCGTTTTAATTTTCCAGACATTCTTGCCATACAATCCTATTAGCATACATCTAGACAGTTAAATATTTGTAGGAATTAAAAATGCGAGAAAATAAACCTAGCTATTACAAGGCTTCAGGGATGGGGATTAATTACATAACCAAAGAATCAGGGATTAATGCAATAAATAAAACCCTAATTTAACTATTACAAACCATCGACAGTTACAAAAATAATGAAAAAGAAATAATTAAATGGCGGCGCATTAAATACGATGAGAAATTGAAAACCCTAAAATCTAATTGAAAAAAATAGTTAAGTTATTTTTTAGAAAATAATTGATTGAGTTATGTACGAATAAAGCCCTAATTATTTTAATTATGAAAAATAAATTGAAATTGACCTAATCTAGCTAAATTAAATAATTTCAAGAAAATAAAATATTTTGTACAAAAAGATTTTGTGTATTTTTGGTTTTTTTATTTGAGAAAAGAAATATAATTGTAAAATTAAAACCTAGTTTCTATTTGATTTTAATTATAAAAGAAATTAACTTAACCTATATATCTAATTAAATTAAAACAAATATTTTATTAAAAAAAATGCTTTTTTTGGTATTTTGTGATTTGTTGATTTTATGATTAAAAAAAAGTAATTAATTTGGTGAAAAAATAATTAAACAAAATAATTAAAATAAAATAAATAAATAAAGAAAAAAGAATATGGGCCTGTGTTGTTAGCAATTCTGGGGGGTGTCATTCTGAATTTCCAAGCCCCAAAACACTCCAAGCCCAATAAATATTGGATCTTGTGTATCATTGACTTGAACGTGCACCATAGTCCCTCATGGATGGAGTGTTAGATCTGATGGTGCGCTTGATCAAATGGTTGGACGCAAGTGTGCATGGTGGTCACTAGGAAGGATGATGCGTTGGATCTGTTACAAGAAAGGAAATAAAGAAAATTTTGTTGGGACCTGGGATTGAACCCACGTCCTTATACTCACTACCAATGCTTCATTGCCATCTGAGCTGCGCGCTTTTGTTGTAAGTATAATGCAAACACAACATAATATATGAAATAAAGTGGTTAGTGGGAAAAAACAAAAAAAAATGCGCGCTGGTTCGAATGGGCGAATGGCTGGCTGACACCTAACCTTCTTCTTCCTCTCTCCATCGTCTTAGGCTCTGGTACCTTTACCTACAGACAAAGGTCTATAGCTACAAACTAGTGGAACTCAAAAATCCACAACACGCAAGATAAATGGCATCTAAATATATAGATCAACTCGTTTTGATCTTGTGAACAACATGGTACCCCTTTTGCTGGCCAATTTAACCTGTGGGCAAAACCCCTAATCTGCACATATAAACCCTAACAATGGCAAATGTATGTATAGGCTTCAAAAACGCAATTAAAGTATTCAGTTAGCTTGCAAACATGATGAGGATCTCAAATATATAATTTAAACATGCTAATGATGCAAGAATTGTGATAATCGATTTTGAAAATATGAGCAAACCATGAGAGTGCTAGGGGCGATTCTGGACCTATAGAGGCGTGCAATCGATTGGGTTAGCTTCTGGGAAGGTCCATGAATCGTTTGGTGATGCTAGAAGGGCTTGAATTGGCCTTCAAGCTTGAAACCGAGTCACAACTTTTTGTCAAAGTTTGAAGTTTTATTCTCCTTGTTCATGCCTGCTAACCCTTATGCCATGCTTTGTTCTTGTCCATTATATATCTAGGAATGAGTTAGGGTTACCAATTTGGGTTGAATTTTTGCAATTATAAGAGATTTGATTTGATTTTCAAGCTTATGTAAACTTGATATTTTGAGCCAAATCTTCCCTTTCTTGTACCAATTATGCTTGATTGGTTTTGGCCTTGATAATTCAGCATATTTTGATTGCCAACCTGTTCAAAAACCAAATCAAATCATATCTTTGCTATTATTCATCAATTATTTGATTTAATTCACTTTTTAATTAATAAAAATCAAAATAAATTGAAAAATGGAGCAAATAATGTGTGGGTGAGCATTTGAGTCGTGGACCACATTATAAGTGAGGTGCAAGCATAAAAAGTTAGGCCCATTGTTGTACCCCAAAATTTGCCCTCTCACTTCTCAGGAAATCACCCTGGATTCTCAAGTTTTCTCTTATACAAATCCAAGCCTTGAATTATCATTTCTTTTCAAGCAAGCCATTCACAAGGGAAAAATGGTCATTTACACGCTGAGAAGTCAAACTTTGACTTTTGGATCAAAACCAAATCTCAAAAATCATATTTCATCACTTCATGTTGGAATATGAAGTTTGTTTCATCAAGGAGTTCAAAAGTCAAATTTTACCTTGGAAAAGTCAAATTCTAAATATAGAATTTTTTCTAAAAGTATTTAAGAAAAAATATGACACTTCAGAACTTTTGAGCCAGCCTCCAGGAAGGAGCAGTCAGAAGTTATAAGCTTAGTTCAGCACATAATCTTTAGTCAGAACATGGCTTTTCAGCATCTACGCAAGTCCAGTCAGAGTTTGCTAGAGTAATGCAAAGAAGGAAATAAAGCGTAATACGAAGCCTGAAAGCTCCTTAAGAACGTGCTGGAGCCAGAAGGTAAGAGGATCAGAAGATTGGATGCAATGATGAAGCAGAATCTCTAATTCAGAGTTTTCAGAGGCAAATCAAAGAAGTTTACTGGAAAACCTGGTAAATCCTTCAGAATATGCTGAGGTAACGAGGTACAAAGATCAGAAGTTGGATATTTGTCCTAAATGGAACTTCTGATCCAGAGTTCAGCAATAATGCAAAATATCACATTACAGGATTTCTGATTTTGACAAATCTCATCATCATTTAATGCTCATTAATGCTCACAACCACTTTTGAGTCTTTGTCCAAAGGATATCTCCACGTGTAGTGTAGAAATACTTTTGTGCGGGATTAGGTAAGGGCCCGTGCGCTACATTTCGCTTGTAGGTTCACTTTTCCTTAATCCTTTCTTGCTACTCCAGCCTAAGCTAAAAACGGTCAGCCATCATACCTTTTTTGGAACTTGCTTCAAGAGCAAGTCAGCATCTAGTGTATAATGTTGGCGCTACTTGACATTTCAAACAACACGAAAACTTTGTCTATAAATAGAACACCATTGGTCACTGAGAAGAAGAGGAGGGAAAAATTTGTAAAATAAGTCAAAAACTTTGAGAAACAAAAGCCTTGAATTCTTGCCAAAATTCCAAGAGTTCTAAGAACTGTAAACACAACACATAAAACCTTGATTAACTTTTGATTCCCTGCATTCAAAACTCCACTTGTTCTAAATAATTTCTTGACAAAAAAAAACATCCACATAGTTTCTGATCCACACGTTGGAAACTGCTTAAGCTGCTGGGTTCATATTGCTATACATTTTCCATCCACCCACTCAAAGAAATCATAACATCACCTCTTTGCCATCCCCAGAAGTTGAAAACTTTCAATTTACTGAGTACGTGAAGAAGTTGTTCAGAGCGTCATCAGAGTTGAGGTTAGCTCCGGTTCACAGAACTTCTTCCAGTGGTGTTGTACCCCAAAATTTTCCCTCTCATTTTATCAACATTTCTCATCACAAGGCTCTTGGAACTCAAGATCAAGCTAGGGTTTGCTCTGCTCAAGACATCTCTTTGCACTGATGACCTAAACTAGGGTTTGAGTTTGCACAAGGATTTTTGGACCTTCAATGCTCAAATTGACTTTCATGCTTCATGTTGGACTCATGAGTTTGTCCATACCAAGTTTCAAGCCTTGAATCAAATTTTTGCCCAGTCAATTGGACAGTTGACCTAGAAATCAACTGTATTGGGAAAAAAGTCAATTGTGGCCAATTTACAGTAAAACCTCATGAATTTTGACCCACATCAACATTATTAACTCATATGAACCATTTGATCAATTTTGGACCACAATTCCACAAGAAATTTGATCAGATCACCAAAAGGGTAAAATGGTCATTTTTAGGGTTTTGACTGTACAAGGGAAATTTTTGACTGTTTAACCTAGCCAATGGAAAATTAGGTTCAACCAAAGACTCAAGGGCTCAAGGGCATCATCTTGACCTATTCAACAAGTTCAAAAGATCTCAAATGCATGGGATTGACAGATGAATTTTTCAGTCAACTGATCAAAATTTGACTGTACACTGAAAAGTCAAACTTTGACTTTTTGGTCAAAATCAAGTGTCAAGGGTCATTTTTCATAAAGATGTGTCAAATTATGAAACTTGTTCAACAAGAAACCCAAAATTGCAAATTAGGGTTTAAAATTGAAAATTTTCATAACTTAGGATTTTTCTAAGTTATGAAATTTTCTTAATTTTTCCTAACTTTGTCCCACATTTTCACCATGATGAAAATGGATTCAAACAAAACTTATAACATGAAGTCTAAAACTTTGATTCACAAAGTTTTCTCAAAAGAAGCTTGGATCTCAAGTTATGATTTTTGGAACAAGGGTCCCTAAAACTTTTAACTTAGTGAAATTTTGCCCTAGTTTAGGCAGGATTTTGACCTATCTTCTTTGACATTTTTCACATACTTCCACTTGGAGTCTCAAGTTGCATTTCAAAGATGGATTATAGAGCATGTTGCAAGATTTCCAAATTGTCCAAGAAATCCTCAAACACATTTGTGGTTAGGGAGAATCAAATGCTTGAAGTTGGCAAAAACTCACTTTGTATCCATGGCAAATTCATGTTCACTCAAGTTGCATTTTCAAACCAGCATGCCTTATACTAGTTTTCAGGCCTCTAAACCACTTCACACTACTTAATTAAATTCAAATTCATCAGTCTAAGCATTTGTTTTGGCCATTTGGACATTGTACACAAAACTAAGCCCTAAGTAGAAAAAGACACATTTCCATTTTTGCAAAAGTGTGCTTTATGTCAAACCACTATCCCTTGAGCATTGGTCCATATCTCAGAAGGAAAATCAAATCCATAAATTGCAGGGGGCAAGAACAAAGTATGCAGAATATTTGATGGCTTGTACAGGCCTGTAATCACAACTTCCCATTCTTGCTTCAAAAACAAGAAACTTGTCACAAAGTCTAAAACTTTGATTCACAAAGTTTTCTCAAAAGAAGCTTTGGATCTCAAGTTATGATTTTTGGAACAAGGGTCTCTAAAACTTTTAACTTAGTGAAATTTTGCCCTAGTTTAGGCAGGATTTTGACCTATCTTCTTGGACATTTTTCACATAGTTCCACGTGGAGTCTCAAGTTGCATTTCAAAGATGGATTATAGAGCATGTTGCAAGCTTTCCAAATTGTCCAAGAAATCCTCAAACACATTTGTGGTTAGGGAGAATCAAATGCTTGAAGTTGGCAAAAACTCACTTTGTATCCATGGTAAATTCATGTTCACTCAAGTTGCATTTTCAAACCAGCATGCATTGTACTAGTTTTCAGGCCTCTAAACCACTTCACACTACTTAATTAAATTCAAATTCATCAGACTAAGCATTTGTTTTGGCCATTTGGACATTGTACACAAAACTAAGCCCTAAGTAGAAAAAGGCACATTTCCATTTTTGCAAAAGTGTGCTTTATGTCAAACCACTATCCCTTGAGCATTGGTCCATATCTCAGAAGGCAAATCAAATCCATAAATTGCAGGGGGCAAGAACAAAGTATGCAGAATATTTGATGGCTTGTACAGGCCTGTAATCACAACTTCCCATTCTTGCTTCAAAAACAAGAAACTTGTCAAAATCCTAAGAACTTGAAAAACCAGAAAAGATCAACTTACAAAAAGACTTCAAACATCTTTCACACAACCCTTTGAGCTAGAAACACGAGTGCTTGAGCCCCAAAACACCCCATAGCCATAAATCACACTTCTTTGGCAAAACAGGGCAGGTGCTGCAACTTGAGTTCCCCAGCTCATTTGGCTCGTGCGTTTTGCCCCATTTTGCTTCAAACACCTTCCATTCAACTCACTCAAGCTATCCCAAACCTCAAATACCAACTGTAACTCCATTTACAGTGTTCACCATTTTCATTTTGAGCTTGTGCAGGTTGAGTTCTATAGACTGATTCAAGGACATTCAAGGCAAGCTAGCTATTGGAGAAGGTCAAGTGAAGTTCAGGCAAGCTACTAGACATCTCAGGCCTTGTTGAAAAGCACTGCATTGCCCTACACGAATCCAACTGAAACAGGTTTTTTTCACTTTCTATCTCTCTATTTAGGAACATTTAGCCTTAGGTTTGTGAATAAAAAATATAGTGTTCATTGCCATGAAGTTGTACATATGCTCAATTTTCATTTATATTAAGTGTGCTAGGAGAATTTCATCCATGAACATGCTGAAAAAACTAGGTCAGATTTTAGGGCCAGAGAAATTCTCTCTTGTCTTTGAGAGTTAGGTTTAGTTTTTTATATGGTTGGAATCGTCTTGAAATTCTCTACAAGTTTGATGTTGTGAGTTTTTGCAAAAGATCATGTATACAGGATGTCCCAAGTTTGTACAGGCGCACGCGTATTTTCAAAAGGCTAGAGGAAGAAGATGAAGTGGTGGGTTGGGCTTGGCCTGGCTCACTCTTAGCACCTCCCATTTTCATTTCTGCACCCCCTGGCCCAATTTCTTGTATTTTCACATTTTTGCATTTTTGTTTTCTTTGTTGATTTTGTTTATTTATTCCCAAATACAAAAAATGCTCAAAAAATATTTTCATAATTTTTTACATTTATTTGGCATTTTATTTTAATTTTTTTATAACATTTAAAGCATAATTACTTTTATATTATTTATTTAAACTTGAAAATTGTTCTGGACTGGGCCCTTCTTGGCCCAAGAGCAAGAACGAAGGCCCAATCCAAGCAACTCTTCAAGGAGCGCGCGCCCGAAGATCCCCGCCAGCGCATCGACTAGAAGCTGCAACCGTGCCCGCCGTTGCCCGCGAACATGGTGTCCTCGACCACGTGAACTCCAGCTCAAGTGACCTCCTTGTAGGGCAGACTATGAATGTTACCCCATCACCTGAACTCCGGAAAGACCGCGTCCTCGTCCTCCTCATTTCTCGTAGAGCATCACCAGGAAGGAGACTACCTGCGGGTCCCCACTACACACGTAGAACCTGGCAGTCCCTTTATTGGGCCGGTCCTGGTCGGCCCAATGAAAGGACCTTGGCCCCGCGCTGGGGGATATAAATACCCTCTGTTCCCAGAGGGTCAGGTATTCATTCTTTTACCCGTACACGCACTTTTTTGCCTGCTCGTACCATCACTCATTTTAGCATCGGAGTGCCTTACAGGTACCCCCCCCATCTCACTCAACTTCCGCTCGGAGCCAGTCGTGACGGTCCAAGTCTGATCAGGTAAGATCAGTGGTGCCGTCTGTGGGAAACTAGCTTCCCCGTCTTGCAAAACCTCTAAGACTAAAGCTCAAATCACCTCCTACCGTCATGGCTGACCAAGCAGTTCGTGATGACCAAAACATCCGCGTCGTCGACACCAACAACGGCCTCGCAGATAAAAATGGGTTCCCCGATAATGCCGGTAACCCCAATCATAACACAATCCCCGAGGGCGCCAACCCCGGGCCCTCAGTCCACCGCGACGGAGTTACTACATCATCCTCTTCAGTCCCTCTACCGCTCGAAGAAGACAAAGCAGCTCCCACGAGCCATCGAGTTGCCCAATTCCACGAGCCATCGAGCTGCCCAATTCCCACAACCCACGCACTATTCGTGGCGATTAACCAAACGAATTACCTCATCTTCGTCCAGGGGGAAAGATTGAGGGCACTAGAAGACGATCGAAGGCCCGTGAGGAGACACAGGAGGCCCCAGACTCCACCTCCCCGGGTGACAGAGGTACATCTCCCGTCTCCCCCGTGGAGACACTACAGAGACACCTCCCGAAGCCCGTTACCCCGACCCTCGGGGAGACGACCCCCTTTGGAGAGGCAACCCATCATTGAAGTCATGGGACACGGCCGCACCCCTACACGTCAAGAAAGAAGACATTCAGGGGATGGGCACGAAAGAATCAACCAACGAGCACCACGCTCGAGGGATGCCCAGCACGACCAGGACCGTCGGGCACGACAATATTACAGGTCCCCATCCCTGTCCCCGGAGCAAAGTGACGAGGACGACCCCCGAGGACCCCTGTCACAAGCCATCATGGAGGCGCCCATTCCCCCGGGCATGGAGAAGCCTCCACATCTGAAGGAATACGACGGAGTCGCGGACCCGGTCGACCACATAGACGGGTTCGAGGCTATGTTGCACTACCACAATGTCGGGGGACCCATCAAATGCCGGTTGTTCCCCACGACCCTCAGAAAGGCAGCAATGGATTGGTATAAAGGCCTCTCTCCAGGATCAATCACCTCGTGGCGAAACCTGAAGAACCAATTCATAAGTTCGTTCACTGCGTCTCGGCGACACCCAAAGACCGAGGCGGCTCTCTAGGCCATCATCCAGAGACAGGATGAGACCTTAAGAGAATTTATTAATCGCTTCAACCGCGAAGCCATACAGGTCCCCTGCGTGGACCACATGAAAATATATTTTCTGGAGAGGGGGCTCCTCCCCGGCACAGAATTCAGAAAGGCAATGGGCATCGAGCCACCTAGAACATTTGATGCCCTCCTCGAGAAAGCCCGGGCGTATATGGATTACGAGGAAAGGGAGGCGGCCAACAGATCCTGAGACCCCAGGACTCGCGGATCTAGCAGCAACCCGCGCCAGGAAACTGCTCCTCCTCGATGAACCGGGGAGAAAAGAAAAGAGGACAGACCCCGAGAAGTCTGAGAGCAAAGAGGACCCTCGGGGCGCTTTACCGAATACACTCCACTCACAGCTTCCCGCGAGCATATTTTGGCGGAGTGTGCCAGCACAGACTTTAAAGACGGCGGCGTCAAACGCCCCCTACCTGCTCCCGCCAAGCCCAGAGCAGACAAAAGCAAGTATTGTCAGTACCACAGGAGCCATGGTCATCTGACTGAAGATTACGTCCACCTCAAGGACGCCATTGAAACCCTCATCAAGGGATGGAGGCTCGCCCAATACCATCGAAACGATGCTCCTCTTCGTGACGCCCGAGAGGCAAGAGAACTGGAGGAAGATGCCCGACAATCTGACGAGTCGATCCCCGTCCAGACCTCCTTCTCCGTCACCAGACCCGAGGACTTCTACGTCCCTGAGAACCTGCAGGAGCCGCTCACGACACACAGCAGGTGGGAAAACTTTCCCTCTGCCATGGTCATCAATGGTGGGGGATTCAATGACCTGACTATCAATTCGGCTAAAAGAAAGCTGGACAAACTGGTCGACGCGGCACCTCCGCAAACAGTGACCTTTGAAAGGGTGAAAGGTAGGTCGGAGCCTATCACCTTTTACCTGGAAGAGCTCCCCGGAGGAGCCCCCAACGCAGTCATTCCCCTGCTGATAAGAGCAAGAATGGCTAACTTTGATGTGCACTGCATCCTCGTCGACGAAGGAAGTTCCGTCGACGTGATGTACAATCAATTGTTCCGGACTCTACAGCTGGACGACTCCCATCTCTCGCTATATGTAGGTTCGAACTTACAGGGCTTTAACGGCTCGACCTCCAAGCCTTGGGGATATGTCGAGCTCATGGTTACCTTCGGTGAGGGTACGGCAACAAGACAGGTTAAAGTACGCTTCCTCGTCATCGACTGCCCGTCCCTCTACAACTGCATCCTGGGGAGACCAACACTGGCAGAACTGACAGCGGTACCCTCCACCGTCCATTTGAAGATGAAGTTCTACACTAAAAGGGCACGGGTAGCTACCATCCAGGGGGACCTAGCTGCTGCTCGAAGGTGTTTTAACGCCGCATCTAAAGGACGCGACACTGTCGACACCGGGACGAGGCCCGCCAAGAGACCGACGACGTCACGACAGGAATCCGACAAGCCAGAGCCCGCCAAAGAGGAAGACCAAAGAGCTCCACCAATGTTTGACTCCATAGCTCTGGATGCTCATTTCGATCAAGACGAACCTCCCAACAGTGAGCAAATCCTTCTTCGACCAATCCCGGACAGGGACTTCGAGCTCTTCCCCTCGGCGAGGACCCAAGCAAAGGAGTGAAGATTGGTATCGACCTCCCCGACCTGGCAAGGAAGCAAATCAAAGCCTGCTTGCGCGAGAATGCTGACCTGTTCGCGAGGAGTGCCGCGGAGATGCCCGGACTCGACCCTGAGGTCGCCTGTCACCGTCTCGCCATAGATCCTGCCGCTAAGGCCGTAGTACAACGTAGGCGTAGGCAGTCTCCGGAGAAAACGGAGGCTGTCGAAAAAGCTGTAAAAGACCTCCTAGAGGCGAATTTTATTTCTGAAGCCCGGTATTCAACCTGGTTGTCAAACGTTGTACTAGTTAAAAAGAATAATGGAAAATGGAGGATGTGTGTTGACTATACCGATCTCAATCGAGCTTGCCCGAAGGATGCTTTCCCTTTACCGAACATAGATATGCTGGTCGACAACTTGGCCGGCTACAAAACATTGTCGTTAATGGATGCCTATTCGGGCTATAACCAAATCCCAATGGCCATGGGCGACAAACATTGCACGACCTTCATGACCAGCTCAGGCAATTATTACTACAACGTAATGCCCTTTGGACTAAAAAACACAGGGGCAACTTACCAACGTATGATGAACAGGGTGTTCCACAAGCAGATTGGAGACATGCTCGAGGTCTACATGGACGACATGATCATCAAATCCCGAGCAGACACCGATCATGCAGCACACCTCAAGGCAGTCTTCGCCCAAGCAAGACAATGTAAGATGAGATTCAACCCCGAAAAATGCACGTTCGAAGTCAAGGCGGAGAAATTCCTCGGATTCTACCTGACGGAACGAGGAATTGAAGCCAACCCCGACAAATGTCAAGCGTTATCCGACCTCCCGACGCTGACGTCAAAGAAATCAATACAAGTCATGAACGGCATGCTCACGTCATTGTCCCGTTTCGTCGCAAGGTCCGCTCAGCACGCCCTCCCCTTCTTCAGACTCCTTCGCAAAGAAGCAACTTTCGAATGGACCGAGGAATGTGAACGGGCACTGCGCCACCTAAAACAAAGTCTATCTTAACCACCCGTGCTATCTTGACCAGTCGATGGGGAGCCATTATTCCTATACTTGGCCGTCTCAAACGAAGCCTTCAGCGCGACTCTCATCCGCGAGACCACCGACGGGAAGAAACCCATTTATTTCACGAGCAAAGCTCTATAAGGACCCGAGAGCAGGTACCAACAGATAGAAAAGGTATCTCTAGCCCTCGTCAATGCAACGAGGAGACTCATACACTATTTTCTGGCCCACACGGTCATCGTGCGAACCGACCAACCGGTGAAACAACTCTTAGGTCGACCTGACATGGCGGGCCGAATGTTGAAATGGTCCTTAGAGCTCTCCGAATTCGAAATTCAATACGAGAGCAGGAAAGCTCTGAAAGCACAAGCCCTGGCCGACTTTGTCGCGGAAATGACTGCTCACGACCCGTCCGCAGGGAAAGAGCACAAATGGACCATCTTCGTCGACGGAGCCTCCAACTCGTCCGGAAGTGGCGCGGGGATCCTCTTGGAAAATGAGGAAGGTGTAGTGATCGAACACTCGTTAACCATCTCCTTCCTGACGTCGAATAACCAAGCAGAGTAAGAGGCCCTGCTCGCAGGACTAAGGCTAGCCGAGGACCTGGGAGCCCGTGAGATACAAATCTTCACGGACTCACAACTCGTTTCCTCCCAAGTCCAAGGGAGTTACCAAGCCAAAAACGACAGCCTCGTCGAATACTTAAACTTAGTCAAAAAATACATGACAAAGTTTGAACGAGCAGCAATATCACACGTCCCACGCGAGCAAAACACAAGGGCAGACATATTGTCCAAACTCGCGAGCACGATAAAGAAGGGCGGAAACAAATCCTTTATACAAGAATCCCTGTCACGCCCGAGCATCGAAAGGTCCTCGACACTAGTCGAGGTTCATGCCATAGGAGATGCCTCGTCCTGGATGACCCCGGTGTACAATTTTCTTACGAAGGGCGAACTCCCCTCGAACCAGACAGAAGCAACCATCACGAAGCGACGAGCATGCTCCTACGTGGTGCTCGAGCACAAACTATACCGCAGGGGATTCTCCATTCCCCTCTTGAAATGCATCGACGAATCCGCAGTCCCCAAGGTGCTGCGGGAGATACACAAAGCGATTAACGCCCAGCACATGGGCGGTAAGTCCTTGGTGAGGAAAGCCCTTCGAGCACGGTATTACTGGCCGACAATGCAGCAGGACGCCAAGGAACACGTTAAGAAGTGTAACAAGTGCCAGAGGCACGGCGACATGCACCTCTCTCCCCCTCACGGGCTGAGCATACTGTCATCCTCGTGGCCGTTTGCATGGTGGGGGATGGATATCCTCGGTCCTTTCATGCAAGGAACTTACCAAAATAAGTTCCTCATTGTGGCCGTGGATTACTTCACGAAATGGATAGAGGCCGAGGCTCTCGTGAAGATCACCTCACACAACATCCTCCGTTTCTACAAAAGAAACATCCTCGCCAGATTCGGGATCCCGAGAGCACTGGTCACCGACAACGGCACCCAATTCACCGACCACAGATTCCAAGACTTCGTCACCAAACTGGGAACAAAACAACACTTCACCTCGGTCGAGCACCCTCAAACCAATGGGCAAGCCGAGGCTGCAAACAGAGTCATCCTCTGAGGACTTAAACGCCGGCTCGGCAAAGCTAAGAGAGGATGGGTCGAGGAGCTGCACAGTGTCTTATGGGCATACCGCACCACGCCCTATTCGACAACGGGCGAGACCCCCTTTCGCCTAACGTACGGTACTGAGGCCGTCATCCCAATAGAAATCAGGGAACCCTCCAGGCGGACAGAAACTCCCCTCGACAAAGAAATGAATAACGAGGCACTATGGGACGAACTCGACTTAGTCGAGGAAATCCGATCGGGGGTGGCCCTGCGCGAGGCCACCCTAAAACATCGAGTGGCCCTGTATCACAACGACAAGGTCATTAAACGCGAGTTCGAGATCGGCAGCCTGGTGTTACGAAGAAACCAGAAAGACTCCCGCGAAGGGAAATTAGCCGCAAACTGGGAAGGGCCTTACCGCGTCCACAGAACCACAGGTACCGGGGCATACTACCTCGAGCAACTAGATGGAGAACCATTGCCACGACCCTGGAACGCTGCTAAACTAAAGCAGTACTATAGTTAAAAACCCTTAACACCAAGGACTCTCGTTGTCGGATATCCACATCCAGTCAACGGAGAGAAGTGTCTCGACCACGTAGAAAGGCTAAGGTACGGGCCCAATCTACGCACAAACGACATAACGTCATTCAGCCAAACGAGCACGAACGACAGTGCCCGACGTGGACACCTCAACCGAGCTCCACCGTCGAAGTACCCGCATGGCAGAACACCCAGCTCGCGATGGGCAGTTCACGCCACAGGCAAGCGACCCCGATCAGGGTCATGCACCCGAGCAAGCGGCTTTACCCCGCATGCCAACGCATTTCGAAGTACGTCGGACCACCAAATGGGTCGAAAGAATCTCCACTCGAGGACGTAACTTAGGCAGATTTCGCCATAAAATAACAGTCGAGCACAAAAGTGACTCGAGGGCGTAGCTTAGGCAGATTTCGCCACAAAGTAACAGCCGAGCACAAAAGTGACTTGAGGACGTAACTTAGGCGAATTTCGCCACATAATAGCGAGCCGAGTACAAGCATGCCCCGAGGAAAAAACTTAGGCAAATTTCGCCACAAAGTAACACCCGAGCACAGGCGAGACTCGGGGACATGACTTAGGCAAATTTTATCACAAAATATAAAAACGTAGACACGAGAAAATATCAAAGGTCGAAACAAACAATCATTCAAAGGCTCGTGAGCAAAAACAAATAAAAATAAACCGACCAAGAAGGTCGGCGATGTTCAGAAATTACAGGCACGGGCACGCAGGCCCCAAAAAATATGCATGGGCACGCAAGCCCCAAAAACAACTATCAATAAACAGGCACACAGGCCCGACCAGAATTCCACGGCTAGACTTCCCCGGGGCTACCAGCATCCACGACAGGAGACTCGAGAGGAGGCACGACCTGGCCGTCGATGATCTGGGACATGAAACCCACCCCCTCGGTATTCAGACCAAGATTTAACAAAGTGAGCTGGCTAACCGCGACCTCAAAACCATCCTCCAAGGCGCCAACACAATCCGTTTCGAGGAGATGAATACGCGCGACCAGATCCGAGCGAGTCTGCAAGGTGGCTGTCTCCTCCGAATCATCTTCGGCGGGGAGCATGGCAGCCTTCAGATCCTCGACTTCTTTGGCCAGACGCTCGTTGTCAGCCTCCAAACGTTCCCAATCCAGTCGGAAACAATCTCTCTCCTCGGCAACCTTCCCCGAGTTCTCCATCTCCACGGCCAGCAACTCGGCTTGCTCGCGGAACATCTCCTCAGATCGCTCCAGAGCAGCCTTCAACTTTCGAGAGCCTGCAGCAAGGGCAGCTTTCTCCAGCTCCAGTTCTTTGACACGGTCAGAGTCTGCCCCCTCCTCAGCAAGGAAACGGCCATCTCGGCCATCTTAACCATCCTGACCATACTGGCGGCCAGATGCTTTCTCCGACTTTCTTTATTCAGCCGCTTGATGGTCTCAGCATCCTCGGCACTTACTGTCAAGGGAAACCCCTCGAAGAAGCCTTCCTCTTTAAAGCAGGGGGCAAGCCAAAGGCCCTCACCGCGCCAGACTCGTCGCCAACTTCCGGCTAGCTCTCTACCTGGTTTCTCTTCCTCGGTATCAGATCAGTGGGCTGCTCGACATCCAGGGAGTCCGGGGACCTGCTAGAAGCATCACCCGAGCTTGTCAGCGGCCCCATCCTCGTCGCCTGTGGAGCTCGGACCAACCTTTTGTTGACTTTCTTATCTTGTGTCAGTTTTAAAAGCCTCTCCTTTTGCCCAGCCATATTGCCTGCAAAAAGGAAAACCCGGGTTAGTTACGAGCAAGTAACAAACGAAGAAACCAGAATAAAAGCATAAGACAAAAAGTGACCTAGTAGGTTTGCGGCCTGCCCGTAGGACTGGCACTCGACAAGCGCCTTGGTATCTATAGGAAGGGTCTCGAAGGTCGGGTAATTGTCCTCGTCAAGGATGCCTTTCCCCTCCCTCGTGGCCCACCGAGCTAGGAAGAAACTGTCGACATATCTGCAAAGGGTACCGTAGGCTTCCTCGTCCTCGGTACTCATCCCTCCCGCGGGCGTATGGTAATGCCTGGTACCGTGCTCATAATGGCGCGAGCATCAATGTAACGAAAACTTAGCTACGCGCCCCAACACCAGGTGACCCTCGTCGTCCATAAGAGGCTCCCCATTCTCGTCGGTCACTGCGATCTCTTCTTCATATACAGAATCCAGAGCAGTCTAGGTGATCGGCCACACAACATGCCATTTGTCCTTGAAACCCCGTACCGAATCCATGTACATCCTGAACAGCCTCTTCGACTATTTCAGGGAAACCCAACTATGCCTACCTCCTCGAGACTGGCGTTGCAAATGAAAAAATCTGAAGAAGAGAGGGATGGTCACCCCGATCCTTAAAAAGCGAAACGTCAGCTCGAACGCCTGAAGAAAGGCGATCGAGTTGGGATGAAGCTACGAGGGGGCCAACTCTAGATGACAGAATACCCCAACCTGGAAATCACTAAAGGGGAGCTTGAGACCGAGGTCCTTGAACGCGATTTCATACATGGGAAAACCATACTCAGAGAACTCTGAGCAGATCCGCGCGTCAAGAGACGGCCTTGTGACAACAAAGTTTTTCTGGAAGCCCGGCTAACTACTGCCATGTTCGACGATAGTGTAGGCGCTCCGACTGTGCCGACTATATGCCGAGGCAATCCCTCTGGGCTCGGTGCCCACCTAATCCAGCAAAGGATCATCAACTGTATCGATTAGAGTTACATTCTCCTCGACACTCTGGTCCTCGACCTCGTTGCGCCCAGAAGACTCCGGTTCGTCAGCCATTTTACCTGCAAAGCACAGGAAACCGGTGAAACATGAGAGCAAATCCATACGCTCGCCATAACTGATGGGAAGAAAGGCACGACAAGCCAAGTCACACTCCGCGCGCGTTAAAACGTTGAGGACTCGAACAAGATCCTGGTTTCACCTCCCCGACGCTAAGGTGCCACGACGAGTCGTCCTACACACTTCTTAAATGGGCCAACATCCCGGCCAGTCATGAGTATGTCGACCTAAACTATGAATATGACGAGCAATATCATGAATCCTAAAACCTAGAACTATGGGTTTATCGGGCAGTATCATAAGTTATGCGCCCAAAACCATGAAGATCACGGGCAGCATCGCAAGTCACATACCTAAAGCTATGCGTTTACCGGACACAAACATGCGTTTACCGGGAAAAAACATGAATATACCGGGCATGAACGCGAATGTACCGGGCGCTAATCCCATAGGCGGATTTTCTAACATACAAACAACAACAAAATTACCTACAACAGAGAAAGATATGAGGGATAGACGCTTACTTGAAAGCTAGGAAGGATGTACGACGGCAGTGAAGAAAATCAACGGCGGAAGGTACGGTGGTCCTACGTAATTCTGGAAAAACAGCGGCGGCAAAGGCAGAGGAAGGAGGAGAAGCGCGAAGAGGAAAAACAGATTATGGGACCTAAGGATCCTATTTATAGGGATGACATGGAATACGAAACGTCACCCCAGGGAACCACGAGCTTCCCCTCCTCGACAACTACTCCCTTAGGCAATGATGGCTCTACTTTCACTAGGGCGGCGTCACGGTTCCCAAGGGTTGCCTCGTATACCCAACGAGCACAGCCCGCAAAGAATCCCCTGAGCACGCCTCGAGATGGATTACCCCACGAACGCAGCTCATGGGAAACTCCTCGAGCAACCACTGGGAAGCAAATATCCTGTGTCGGGCATAAGACCTCGTGAAAAAGGTGAGCTGAGATCAAGTCATAACTCCTGCTCCAGGAGTCACGACTTGGGGGGCTCCTATTCTGGACAGGGCCCGTCCTGGCCCAAGAGCAAGAATGAAGGCCCAATCCAAGCAACTCTTCAAGGAGCCGCGTCCGAAGATCCCCGCCAGCGCGTCGACCAGAAGTTACAGCCGTGCCCGCCGTTGCCCGCGAATGTGGTGTCCTCGACCACGTGAACTCCAGCTCGAGCCCAGCTCGAATGCCCTCCTCATAGGGCAGACTATGATTGTTACCCCATCACCTGAACTCCAGAAAGACCGCGTCCTCGTCCCTCCTCATTTCTCGCAGAGCATCACCAGGAAGGAGACCACATGCGGGTCCCCACTACACACGTAGAACCTGGCAGTCCCTTTATTGGGCCAGTCTTGGTCGGCCCAATGAAAGGACCTTGGCCCCACGCTGGGGGCTATAAATACCCTCTGTTCCCAGAGGGTCAGGTATTCATTCTCTTACCCGTACACACACTTTTTTGCCTGCTCGTACCATCACTCATTTTAGCATCGGAGTGCCTTGCAGGTACCCCCCCCCCATCTCACTCAACTTCCGCTCGGAGCCAGTCGTGACGGTCCAAGTCTGATCAGGTAAGATCAAAAATAATAGGTAGTTTATACTTCTATTTTTGTTCTTTATTTTTATTCATACTAAAAATATTTTCTTAAATATATTTTATTTTTGTACATATTTTATTTTATTTTATACATATTTAATTTGATTAATATACACATAATAAATATATACTTTTTATTTTGTAAATACTCTAGAATAAAAAATATAAAATATTACATTTTTATTTTTTATACTAAAAAAATACTTTTTTTAAGTATATTTCATTTTGTACATATTAATATATTTTATTGTATATAAATAATATAATATGTTTATCTCTTAAAGAAATTAGGGTTTTTCCCTTAGACATTTAAAATAAATATTTTATTTATTTCTTTATACTTTTTACATTAAAGATACTTTTACATAGATAAACAAACAAAAATTCTTTTTTTTGCATAATACATATTATTTAATATTTATTTATTTTGTTTAATTAAGTATTGTCCATTTAATATTTATGCAAGCAAATTCAATTTGGATGTAATAGTAAATTAGAGTTTATATTTTTTGTCAAATACCCCTCATTCAAAATTGTACCCCCATCCCTATAATCATGTTGTAATTGCTTAGAATTTTAAATTCTCGCACTTTACGCTTTCAATTATGCCATGATTAGAGAATTAGGGTTTGTATGCAAAAATCCAAATCAACAAATAGTTTGACCTAATCAAAGACAAATATGCATGAAAATTAAACACAATGCACACTTGCACCCCTAGGGTTACAATCCACTTGTTGCCTTCAAAAATGGGTCATGGTATGCATGTTGGGTACTTTGGCGAAACAAAAACAAAACAAAAGATCATAGTCCCTCGATGACGCTATCTTGGTTGCCTAAACAAAAATGATCAAGTCCCTCAAAAAATTGACAAAAATACTTAACACAATTGCTATCATGGTCTATACAATGACCCGCGCCTGTCCCGTTTAACATCCTAATACAAGGTTGTTCATCAAATGCAATGGTGAAACAACACTGTCAAAAGGGTTAAAAACATTAGGAAAGATCTTTGAGTAAAGTAGGGTAGATAGCTCTTAGTTACTTGATCAAAAGCTTGCAAAACATCCTTGCTATTTTCAAACACACTTCACAACACAATTTCAAAACATTTCCCAAACCAAACTTTCAAACATTGAAATCTTTTCAAAAGACAAAAACACCTTTGTATACATTCAAACAAGAATCATTACAAAGGTTGCCACAATGATGGCCTCTTTTCAAAACATCTTTCAAAACCACACACAAAGCACCATTTCAAACAATTGGAAAAGCAAAACAAGTGATCTAAACAAGTAAATAAGAGCCCATGGATAACCATGGATGAAAAGGGTGCTTGCACCTTCCCTTTTCATAATATACTCCCCGAACCCAAGAAAACATCTCAAAGGTCTTTCCTGTGCTTTTTGACCTTTATTTAGGATAAAATATAAAGTCGGTGGCAACTCTTGCTAAACCGAAACATTTGCAAACACAAACGCAAAACCTCAAGTCATTTCTCCCACCGTATCACAGAACTGGAGACTCTGCTGGAGAATATTTGAAAGTGGAGTAACCTTAGGGTTTAGATCACCTTTGCATGATTATCTTGTTTGCTTTGATTGCTTTACATTTGGATCTCTTGTTTGGGTTTTGAATCCTCCACCCGGATTTTTGGGAAACATTCATAGGTAAATAGCAATACATTGTGGAAACTATGCGGGGTATACCGATATGGTTGAAGCAATAGCTATATTAGTGCGACATTTTGTGAGTACCAATAGCCTTTGAGTCAATCAAAGAGAATACGTGGCCGCTGAGTGATGTCATGAAGCACTAATGAACTCTTAGAACCTTACTTGACCATCTTGGCCTTTTTAGGGGTAGTGAGATGACCGGCTTTGGTGCAGTCCGAAGTTGGTAGATGCTCGATACTACACTCATTGAGGGTTGTTTTCTTGGAATATTTTGGTCGCCAGTTAAGTGGCTAAACCAAAACAATAAACATAGAAAATAATCCAGTGATATTGAGCTCCTTAGAACCCGGTTACTATTTATAGGACAGGTTGAGCCAACTAACTTCAAGAGGGTACTTACCTATGAAACCTCATGCAAGCCTGAAACTATGATCTTGTGTGACTTGTTTGTACATGTGCTTGTGCATACATTATGAACATCATAAAGCATCATATGCATCCACTAACCATTTCAAGGGTTTGGATCTTCATCTTTGTTCTTGTTTTGTAGGTCATGGAATCTCTTCGCAGGAAAACAATTCAAGTCAACCTTGTGAGAATCCCTCCTCGACTCAAGGAGCTTACTTCCAAGATTCCAGAAAATTCTCCTTTCAGTGAAAGACATGGTAAACTTCTCAACTTGGTCAACTCCAACATTGAAGAAGACATGGTGAAAGTTCTCTTCCAGTTCTTTGACCCCCTACACCACTGTTTCACATTCCCTGATTACCAACTAGTACCTACTTTGGAGGAATTTTCTCAACTCCTGAGGATTCCTATTCTCTATCAACTACCCTACAACGGTACGGAAAGAGAACCAAAGCCTGAAGATGTTTCTCAAGCCTTACACTTGCAACCATCTAATATTAAAGGTCATTGGGAAACCAGAAGTGGTGTTAAGGCCTTTCTGGAAAAGTTTCTGTTTGAGAAGGCACAAGACTGCTGGAATTCTCTAGATCTGCAAGCTTTTGAGGAGATTGTAGCACTTCTCATATATGGGTTGGTCTTGTTCCCAAACCCTGATCAGCTTATAGATGTGAACGCTGTCAAGATTTTCATATCTCGGAATCCTGTGCCTACATTGCTTGGGGATATCCTACACTCATTTCACACACGAACAATGAGGAAAAGAGGTGTTCTCATGTGTTGTACTCCTCTTCTAGAAAGGTGGTTTATTTCTCACCTTCCCCAAACAGTTTTGAAGAATGAGCAGGGTTTAAGGTGGTCACAACGATTGATGACCCTAACACATTCTGATGTTCATTGGTGTTCTTGGTCCAGATAAAATGTCATCATCATTGATCATTATGGGGAATTCCCTAATGTCCCACTACTTGGCATTAGGGGAGGCATTACCTACAACCACTGTTTAGCTCTAAGGCAGTTTGGATATGCCCGGATAGATGGTCCTCATGATATGCTGATTCCTGACCTAGTTTTTGACTTCGACAATGATGCGCAAGGACTTCGACAAAGGTTCATCAGAGCTTGGAGGATGCCCAACAAAGTGGATAGTAAGACACTGGGGCACAAGAATTCCATCCCCCTTGAGCCCTACCTCAAGTGGGTACGAACCCGCGCCCAGAATCTTATGATGTTATACCCTCACATTCTCCCCGTGATCAAAGAGCTTGTTATGGAAGGAGAGGTTCCATACACCCTCCTACATCCTGACATGCCAACATCATTGGAAGAATTGCAAAAGAGTTGGATCCAGCTCAAGGAAGAACGGAATACTTTTGAAGCCAGCTTCTATGTCAGTGAGAAGAAGGTTTTGGAGCTTACCCGCCGACTTCATGAGGAGGAAGCTCTCAACACTTACATCGCGCCAAAGAGGATGCGCAATGTCTTTTTACATTAAGAATTTTGTAATATTTTGCCCATGGGGCATTTATGTACTAACAAATTTCTTCTTAATATGATGTGTGTTCTTTTTGTTTGCAACAAATTTGAATTTCTGAATCCTTGAATGCATTACATGAATAACATATCATTCATCATATGCATAAATAGGTCTTCACGCCAGGTTTCCTTATCTTTCTGCTGTTTATTTCAGCAAGATGGATTTGGAGCAGACGGTTAAGGATCTGCAAGCACAGAATTCGCAATTCCAGCAACTCCTCATGACCTTAGCAAAGGGTCAAGAGGACCTTAAAGCACTGTTGGAAAAAGGGAAAGACAAAGAGAAGAAAAATAAAAGGACTGGTATGGCCACTATGGGAAGAAGGTTTGAAAACCAGGCTAGAAGGATCCTCGAGTTCCCCTCAACGTCTGATGAAGGGGCTGGTAAAGGTAAAGGAGTTGCAATGCCTTCTGAATCTGAAGCTGAAGAAGAAGAAGAGTAAGAGGATGAAGATTACTCCGAACAGCAATATCCCCCGGCGGATGATAAGTATAAAAATCTTGAGGATCGGTTGGCAGCCATGGAGTTGCAAAGGGTTCCTGGTTTAGATTTTGAAGAACTAGGGTTGGCCGCTGGGATCGTCATTCCCCCCAAGTTCAAAGTACCTACTTTTGCTAAGTATGAAGGTTTGTCCTGTCTAAAGATACATCTGAGGTCTTACGTCAGAAAGATCCAACCCCACTCCTCTGATAAGGATCTTTGGGTCAACTTTTTTCAAGATAGCTTGTCGGGTACACAATTGGACTGGTTCTATCAACTTGAGAGATCGGATGTTCATAACTGGGAAGATTTAGCTGCTGCTTTCTACCGACAATACCAATACAATACAGATTTAGCGCCTACTCGTACTCAGCTACAGAGTATGGGTGTTGCACCCCAAAATTTGCCCTCTCATGTTTCCCAAAGCCTTCCCCTTGCATGGTTGATCATAAACTCTTGCCTAAGGAAAAGGAAAATTTTTGAGTGATGCTTCGATTTGCATTCTGAAGAAGCACTTCGATTGGCATTCTGAAGGAGCATTTCGATTGGTATTCTGAAGGAGCATTTCGATTGGCACTCTGAAGAAGCATTTCGATTGGCACTCTGAAGAAGCATTTCGATTGGCACTCTGAAGAAGCATTTCGATTTGCACTCTGAAGAAGCATTTCGATTGGCATTCTGAAGGAGCATTTCGAATGGTATTCTGAAGGAGCATTTCGATTGGCACTCTAAAGAAGCATTTCGATTGGCACTCTGAAGAAGAATTTCGATTGGCATTAAGGACAAGTACTTCGATTGGAATTCCAAAAAGGTCCATTCGAAGAAGCATTCAAAGGGTCCATTCGAAGAAGCTTTCGAAGGGAGCATTTGAAAGAAGCCATCAGCCCATTCGAAGGGGAGCATTCGAAGGCCAGCTGCTTGTCATTCAAAATTCAAAAAGGGACAGAATCCCATGTGTTTAGCCAACGTTACAAACTCTCATTCATGGCTTTCAAACACACAATTAACATTACGAATCCTCCTTCATGGCTGTCAAAACACATAATCAAGGTCATTTAAACCTTTGTCTTCCTGTCCCTTTCACCCCCTCTATATAAAGAATTCACAAATGCTGCAAAAAAGAGGAAGACGAGACAGAAAAGTAGAGAACTTGGAGAGACGCTGCCCAGAATTTTCCAAGCCAAAGCTGCCACCCAGCGAACGCCTCCCCCCTCAGAATTACAGGTCGAAGCACCTCTGTTTGGTAAAAGAAAAATCTAATCTCAAGCTCACTCTCAAATTCATTTCGATTGCATATTCATTTTTTTCTGTTTGTGAATGATTTAATGTGCTTCATGTGAGCTACAGTGCAGAGTTGAGATTATGCCATTGCTTGGGCACAATCTGAGTTTATCCTTCGAATCCCAGGATAAAACAAACCCAGACCCAGGTTCAGTAGGTGCGAATAAGAGGAGATTCGAACCAGGGGGTTAAGTCCCCCCTGGACTTTTAATATGTGTTTCGTTTTGCAGGAACCTCATGCTCAGCTTCTTGCTCAGAGCTTCGAAGCTCAACAGTTTAGCTTCGAACTGGACCCAGGACTTCCAGTTTGAAGGATGACATGTCCAGATCGAACCCCCTCAGAGTGCAGCCACTCATGCACCTTCGATCCAGCCTCTTCACTGGGTCGAAAGACAGCCTGCCTCTCTTTCGACCCAGGCCTCCAGAATTACTTTTTTTTCTTATTTTGCTGCCTGGCCCATTTGTACTCTGTTTATTTTGTTTCCGTTTATTCCTTTTAGTTTTAGTTCTAATTAAAAATCATAAAAAATAAACAACTTAGAATTAGGATTTAATTTAGTTAATCATTTTAACTTATTTTCTCCAATTTTAAAATCAGTAGACTTAGGTTTTATTCAAATTCAATCTTTTTTTCATAAACAAAAATACAAAAAACATTAGGTTTGTTTTAGAATAAATTTTAATCAGTATTTTTTTAATTAATTAAATTTGACTTAACTGAATATTTAGCATTTTCTCAAAAAAATAAAATAAAACAACAAAAAGATTATATGCTAGGTTTTTTTTAGTTTCATGCGCGTTTATTTTATCGTAACTGCTTATTATTCCCCCAATTTTGGACATGTAAATAATCCCCTCCCCGAAGCCTTGTAATAGTGTAGTATTTACAGTTTCTGCACTTTAAATTCGTGTACATATATTAACTGCTTAGATGTATGCTAACTAGGAATGTATGACAAGATCTAAAAACAAATGGTAGAACACCTAAAAATACAAAGATAATATAAACTGAAAATTGACACACTTGCACATGCCACTCCTAGGGTACACCTCATTTGATTGTCTCAAATATGGTCATTAAGTATAGGATGTTTTAGAGGTCGTCCTTTTTGTCCCAAGATCATAAGTTGCCTCGAAATGGTTGCCTCGATAAAAATGATCTAAGACATTAGGATTACCACTAAAGTGTCCTAACGTTGCTTTAGTGACCACAAGTCCCTTAAATCGAATTGACCCGAAAAAACTCCAACGACGGTGCTACCTACTCCTCAATAGTGGGATAGCACTGTCTAAAGGACAGTTGCATAGTTTAATTCCTTTTCGAGTAGGTAGATGTTCTTAAGTACTTGCTCTCTTTTAAAACAAAACAAAAACTTTTCGCACTTACACTTTCATCAAAAACAAAACTCTTTTCAAAACCCACAATCACAAAGAAAAGCAAACCTTTTGAAAACATAGTGAGCAAGTACCTAAGAGCCCGTGGATAACCACGGATAGAAAGGGTGCTAATACCTTCCCTTTCTATAATCTACCTCCCGAACCCGAGAAACATTCTCGAAAAGGAATTTTTTCTGTGCTTTTGTCCTTTCCCTTGTTGGATAAAATAAAAGACGGTGGCGACTCTTGCTTACTGCGACACTTTGCGAAAACAAACGCAAACGCGAACCAGCATATTAAAAAAAACAGTCAGTTCTCGTTCCCACCGATCACAGAACTGGCGACTCTGCTGGGGATAATAAATAAGTGAGGTGTACCTTAGGACTAGATCACTTGTGTTTTCATTTGTATTTCTTTGTATGCTTTTAATTTTGTGGGCTTGTATCGGAGATCTATAAATCCTCCACCCGGATTTTGGGAAACATTCATAGATAGCAATACGTTGTGGAAACTGTGCGGGGTATATCGACACGGTTGAAGAAATAGATATATTAGTGCGACATATTTGTGAGTACCGGTAGCCTTTGAGTCAATCAAAGAGAATATGGGGCCGCTGAGTGATGTCACTAAGCACTAATGACCTAGAACCTTACTTGACCATCTTGGCCTTTTTAGGGGTAGTGAGATGACCGACTTTGGTGCAGTCCGAAGTTGGTAGATACTCGATACTACACTCATTGAGGATTGTTTTCTTGGAATATTTTGGTCGCCAGTTCAGTGGCTAAACCAAAACAATGAACATAGAAAACAATCCAATGATATTGAGCTCCTTAGAACCCGGTTACTATTTATAGGACAGGTTTTTAAGCCAACTAAACTCAAGAGGGTACTTACCTATGAAACCTCCTGCAAGCCTGAAACTAGGGTTTTTGGTGTGACTTGCTTGTACATGTGTTTTTTCATACATCATAAAGCATTATATGCATCTGCTAACCATTTCAAGGGTTTAGGTCTTCATTTTTGTTCTTGTTTTGCAGGGCATGGAGTCTCTCCGCAGGAAAACAATTCAAGTTAACCTTGTAAGGGTCCCTCTGCAACTCAAAGAGCTTACATCCAGGATTCCCGAGAATTCTCTCTTCAGTGAAAGACATGGTAGACTCCTCAGCTTGGTCACACCAACATTGAAGAAGACATGATGAAAGTTCTCTTCCAGTTCTTTGACCCCCTACACCACTATTTCACATTCCCTGACTATCAATTGGTGCCTACTTTGGAGGAATTTTCTCAACTCCTGAGAATTCCTATTCTTAGTCAACTACCCTACAACAGTACGGAAAAGGAACCAAAACTTGAAGATGTTGCTCAAGCATTACGCTTACAACCATATGACATCAAGGGGCATTGGGAAACCAAAAGTGGTATCAAAGGATTCTTGGCAAAGTTTCTGTTTGAGAAGGCACGAGAATGCTGGAATTCTCTTGATCTACAAGCCTTTGAAGAGATTGTGGCACTCCTTATCTATGGTTTGGTTTTGTTCCCAAATCTCGATCAACTTATAGATGTGAATGCTGTTTCATATCCAGGAATCCCATACCTACATTTCTTGGGGACATCCTCCACTCGTTTTACACACGAACAATGAGGAAAAGAGGTGTTCTCATGTGTTGTACTCCTCTCTTAGCAAGGTGGTTTATTTCTCACCTTCCACAATCAGTTTTGAAGAATGAACAGGGTTTAAGGTGGTCACAAAGATTGATGACCCTCACACATTCTGATATACATTGGTGTTCTCGGTCCAGAGAAAATGTCACTATCATTGATCGTTGTGGAGAATTTCCTAATGTTCCGTTACTTGGAATTAGAGGAGGCATTACCTACAACCCCTGTCTAGCTTTGAGACAATTTGGATATGCTCGGAGGGATGGCCCTCATGACATGCTGATCCCTGACCTAGTTTTTGACTTCGACAACGATACGCAAGGACTTCGACAAAGGTTCATCAGAGCTTAGAGGATGCCTAACAAAGTGGATAGTAAGACACTGGGGCACAAGAATTCTATCCCCCTTGAGCCTTACCTCAAGTGGGTGCGAACTAGCTCCCAGAATCTTATGATGCCATATCCTCACATTCTCCCCTTGATCAAAGAGCCTGTTATGGAAGGAGAGGTTCCATACGCCATCCTACATCCTGACATGCCAACATCATGGGAAGAAATGCAAAAGAGTTGGATCCAACTCAAGGAAGAGCGGAATACTTTTGAAGCCAGCTTCTATGCCAGTGAAAAGAAGGTTTTGGAGCTTACCCGCCGACTTCACGAGGAGGAGACCCTCAACACTTACATCGCTCCAAAGAGGATGCGCAATGTCTTTTTACATTAAGAATCTTGTAATATTTCGCCCATGGGGCACTTATGTACTAACAAATTGCTTCTTAATGTGACGTGTGTTCTTTTTGTCTATAACAAATTTGAATTTTTGAACCCTTGAATGCATTACATAGCATACCATTCATCATATGCATAACAGGTACCCTTTTACAGGTCTCTTATCTTCTTCGCTGTTTATTTCAGCAATCATCATGTCTGCTGAAACTTCCACTGAGTAAGCTATCAAGGCCCTCCAGGCCCAAAATGCCCAATTTCAAGAGTTGGTCATGAATCTAGCTAAGGGTCAGCAGGACCTAAAGACCCTGCTCCTGAAAAAGAAGAAGAAGAAGAGGACCGTCCTGTTCAATACTGGACGCAGGTTTGGAAACGGGCTGCAGAATGAAATTGATCTGGCCACCCCGTCTGGAGAGAAAGATAGTCCACAAGAAAGGAGGTCTCCTAGCCCTGAGGTCTCCGACAACGAGACGGACTATGATGAAGAACAGTATCCTCCTGCTGAGGATAAATACAAATAGCTGGATGACCGTTTGAACGCCATGGAAGTACAGAGGGTGCCCGGTCTGGATTTCGGAGATTTGGGTTTATCATCTGGGGTGGTGATTCCCCACAAGTTCAAGGCACCTGCCTTTGCCAAATATGACGGAGCTTCCTGTCCCAAGCTGCACCTCCGGTCATATGTGAGGTAGATCCAACCTTACACTACTGATAAGAATTTATGGATCCATTTCTTTCAGGACAGTCTCTCAGGGACTCAGCTTGAGTGGTTCTATCAGTTGGATGGAGCCAGTATCCGCAGCTGGGAGGATTTGGCTGCTGCATTCTTTAAGCATTATCAGTATAATTCCGACCTCGCTCCTACGCGTACCCAACTCCAGGGTATGTCAATAGGGACGGGCGAAGGATTTAAAGAGTATGCTCAAAAATGGAGGGACCTGGCCGGAAGGGTGCAACCACCTTTGACTGATCGTGAACTGGTTGATATGTTTCTAGGGACCCTGTCTGGTCCATTCTTTAACCATTTGATTGGAAGCTCCTCATCCGGGTTTACAGACCTTATCTTGACTGGTGAGAGGATTGAAGTTGGAATTAAGGCTGGAAAAATACAGAAGGGTGCCTCCTCGAGCACCAAGAAGAGACCATTTAAGAAAGAGTCCAGTGCGGTCTACAGTTCGAGAAGGAAGAATAGACCTGAACACCGCCAAGTTGTCAATGCGGTTGTTATCTCAAAACCTGCTGGTGCTCCTCAGCATCACAACCAACAAAGGGACGAGAGACCTCAAAGGCAATTCACTCGTCTCAGCATGACCTTGTCTCAGATTCTGCCACAACTGCTGAAGACCAATCTGGTGACCCTAAAAGAAGCTCCAATGAATCCAAATACAATGTCACCAAGGTATAACCCTAATGCCCACTGCGCTTTTCACTCTGATAGCCCGGGGCATAATACAGACGATTGTTGGGTTCTGAAGAACAAGGTGTAGGACTTAATTGATGCAAAGGAGATTGAGTTCGAGGCGCACGAGAGGCCTAATGTTGTAACTGCTCCCATGCCCATGCATGGAATGAATGCTGTAGAGGAAGACTCATTTGTAGTTTCTGTGGATGATGTTGTTACCCCTCTAATGACTATCAAGAAGAACCTGTTACTAGCCGGTTTATTTCTGGGTTGTGGTGAAGGTTGCCCTATGTGTTCTGTTTTACCTACTGGTTGTCCATCTTTGAGGTCAGGTATCCAGAACCTGATGGATAGTAAAGAGATTCTTTTTGAGAAGATTGTTGTTCCACCCGTTCATTCTGAAGAAGTTTCCATCATTACCATTTTCGACAATTCTTCCAAGGCTCCCTCGAGGACGCCTGTTAGAATTACATCTGTTCCAAAGACCGCACCCATAATCATCACTGTTCTGGGGCCCATCCCCTATACGTCTGACAAAGTTGTCCCTTGGCACTATGGGGCAGATGTTTATGTTCTTGGAGTCAAGCAAGAGTTTGATGCTGATACCGGCATCGACAGCATTACAGGGCCTGTGATCGTAGGACTTTATCGTCTGTTAATCGGGAGACTGCAAGTGCAGAGTCCTATCGCGTAGTTTTAAAAGATATTGAACCCACAAAGACTATAAATCGATCTATTGTTATCCTAAGTTATGGTACACAGCTAAGGCGAATAGTTCTTTTAGAATATTGGTTAAGGAATATAAATATAAATAAAACGGATATCGGTACGTAAAATAGTGAACCTAAGCGGCTTAAATTGAACTTAAGCGTATAAAGATGGTTAACTTAATTGTTCTGTAGAATTAATCAGTTTAAAAACCCTCAACTCACACTTTCGTGGTCTTATCTCGGATTATACGTCTAAAGCCCTATACCTGCTTTCGCTAGCCTATAAGTGTTTAGAAGTATTTTTTTGAAACTTAATTAATTCTAATTTGGTTTAAAGCGCTTTCACTGTATTTAAATCAAATGCCTAACTTTAGCTATCCGGTTAAAAATCTCACACTTTTGTGGTCTCGATCTAACCTATTTACTCTTCTTACTTTCGTAACAAAGAGCGTAGTTTTAATTATAAAAAGTCATAACCAGAAATTAAGTTAATTAGTATTTTAACTTATGAACAATTTAATTCCTACTCTTACTACTATTACTTACCGATACCTAAACGGTTTAGCCGGACATATTTATTAATTCGGACATGCATAAATAATAAGGTTCAATATAATTAAACATTCCCATAATCAAATAAATAAATACCAAGCAACAATACTTAAATAAAATAAAATAATTATATTAAGAACCTGGAAATAATAATGCTTGAATAATCTTGTTCTTCGAAATAAACGAGCATTCCCCCACAAGTCGGTTGGATCTGCTCGGAGACTTCTTGAATTGAAAAGAAAAATTACGACAAGAAATAAAAAGCACTAGGTCTAACGTAAGGTTAGATCAGTGAAAATTATAGAAACTTAAACTAAAATAAAAACTAAAGAAAGAAACTGAACTAGAAAAGTATGGTAGAAATACAAAACTGAAAAGAAAATACGAAAACAGAAAAATAAAGAAAGACTAAATAACGGTTGTTCGGTAAAATTGCCGACCCTTGCTCTGAAGGTTGAACTTGTATTTATAGGCTTCATTTGTAACTTCCCGTTTCCATGTTGTATGAAGGCTAGTGGAGATCATGGGAATAACTACCAGAATCATGGGAGAACATGGGAATAACTACCAGAATCATGGGAGAACATGGGACTAACTACCAGAATCATGGGAGAACATGGGACACGTCTCCATGATGTGAGGAAGTTGAAATATAGCGTGTTACGGTCGTCACAGGTCTGTTACGGTCGTCACAAGGCTATTAGCGTGTTACGGTCGTCACAAGGCTGTTACGGTCGTAACACCTTGTGGACTGAACTTCTGCTGGGCTTTTGCTCTTCTGGGCTTAGTCTTTTTCTTTGTATAATTATTTCTTTCTTCTTAACTCCTCCTTTTTGCTATATCACCCCTTTGCTTCATTTCTTTGGCTTTTTAATCCGATTTTCCCTCAATTTATTTCTTTTGCTCAATTGATCTTTTATTTAATACAAATACCTGAAACAAAATAAATACCAACATAATACAAATATAAAATAGAATAAATTAATAAAAATACTAATATTATCTATGAAAATTAAGCCAAATATGTTATATATATTCGTGTTATCAAACTCCCCTATACTTAAACCTTTGCTTGTCCTCAAGCAAAAATTAAAAATGAAAAATTACTTAAGCATAAGTCAAACGTAGATATAAAACACAATTCAATTCGTATTTGGTTGCAGGTCAACTCTTTTGTTTGGATAACTCAAGTTCAGACTTCGACACCAAAATTACCGTAATGACACTAGATAGCCTCATTTATGCAGACCAAATTAAGTCATGAATTATAACTCGACCTAATACTTTCGTTTCGTTTCACCCGTTTTCATTCTGGTGCAATCACATTAAGCCCTTTTACCTTACGCGCACATAGTGGAGTAACCGGTTAGTGACTTTGATCTTTATAATCTAGCTTGGAGTTCTGGTAGTTATATTTGGTACTCCTTTATCCAATTACAAATTGTGGGGGATCAGATCGTCGTCCGCCCTACCAAGTTCAGCACCAGAGACCACTGAACCAATTCATAATGGTTGTTTGCATAAATATTTTATAGTTTCTGCAACCGTTGAATTAAATTATCTGGTAAGGATCATCTAACTTAATAAGTGCATATTCTAATAAAAATTTCTCTTTAAAAATCTTGATCAAACACTTATATTCATCGATTCTCCACGTAGTTTGTCGTTCAAGGCGGTGCTGACTGCTTTTATAAACTACTCGGGATTACTTTAAAACTAAGTCTTAAGGTGTTGGTATAATAAGTACTTAAATCAATCTAACACGTTGGGGTATTGAAGTGTTATGATGATAATAATTTTGCTTTAGTCGCGCTCGAGTTCTTATTTATAAAAATAAGCAACCTTAATACTAGTTGAATATGTTAATATAACATTTGAATTTTTTCGTTATGGCTCAAGAATATGGAGGAATTCGAATAAGCACGAGAATTTTACATAAAAGGCTAAAATTTCATAAACATGTATTTTATTAAATGGAAATTTCGCAGTACATAGGAAAAAAAAGGAAACTAAAAGGGAATACTAAATAGAGCAAAGATAATAAAAACGAAGTAAGAAATGTTCTGACTACCCTAAACTTAAAGTAAGCATTGTCCTCAATGCGATAGTACCAGGAGAAATCAGAAAAGAGAAGGGTGATCACTCGTCGCTTGGAGAATTTTGTCCTCTTGCTCCTCTATTTTTATTTCGTTGTCTTCTACATCTATCAGAGTCGTAATCATGCGATCCATCGATTCTAAGGTTTAAGGCATGTATGGACTCGTTGAAATCCTCCATTTGATTTGATATCGCTTTGTAATTGCGGTTATTCCAATGTGCGTAGTCGTGTTGGTCGCGTTGCATTTCTCGAACTAGGCGCAATGTTTCATTTTGAACGACTTCCATTGCTTGGAAATGTTGATCTTGTTGTAGAATCGTAGCATACATTGCTTCTAGAGTAGTCGGAGGATGATCATTATCTGGTTGTGCAGCGGCTTGACTGGTGCATTCAAATTGAAACGCCAATTTTGGAAATTTTGCACATTAATCTGATTTGGACATGGAAGTATTATATTGGGAATCAGATGTGAATCGCGGCAGTACATAACATCTAGCGTCTGGGCCGGCATCATATATTCTCCCAAGGACAAAAGCTCGTCGAAAAGGCCTAAAGCATATGCTAAAGATGTGATGATTCCACCGAAGACAAATGGGTTGGTACCGGCCGCATTTACGCATGTGTGAAAGTGGCTAAGCATGAAGGGAGCGGCGTTGACAACTTGACCGCTGAGGGCACAGAAAATAAGAAACATCTCATTTTGGTTGACCTTGTGATTATTGGTCCTCCCAAAAATGATGTTTGCGAGAATTCGATGAAAGTACCTCAGAGCGGGATTATGAATATGCGAAGCACAGAGATCTCGCCAACCTTTCGTGGGTTGACCGGTTAGATCATCCCAAAGGGAAAAACCAACTTTATCCCAAGAAATGTCACCTTCGGGGTCGAAAGGTTTGCAATGAACGGTCGGACCTCTAGTGAATTCTAAAAGTTCATCGACTCTTTCTTGATCAATTGAATATTCTTGATTAAACATGCGGAAGTTCGCGGTACCGGTTGTGAATGGATCGTCGGGAGGCGTATTGTATGAGAATGAACTGAGGAACTCAAGCACGAGCGGTTTGAAGGTCGGAGAAGGATTTAAACAGAGATTTAACAAACTCATATTCGTAAGCATAAAAGTGATGCTTTCCGCCCTACCCAAGGCATCCAAACAATCGGTGTCCACATATTTAGTGGGGACAACCGAACGGGAATAGAATTTCATGTACTTTCCTCTTTGTTGGCCATCATCGTCTTCTCAGAATATAATCGTGGATAGGTCGGGTGGTGGTCGGTCTGGCCTCACTTGACGTTGAGTGTTTCGTGGAGCCATGGAAGAGTATGAAATGAAGGATAGAATGGTAGAAAATGAAATGGATGAGAGAAAGTATATGAGAATTAGATGGAAGGGACGTGAAATGAGAAGAAATGTAGAAGAGTGTTTATAGAGGGTTAAGATTGAAGAGGAATTATTATAATAATAATGTGTTGGGAAATGAAGAGGGAAAGTTTGAATAAGAATTATGGTGGAAGATGAATAAGAAGAATATTTTGATGGAAGAGTAAATAAGAGTTGAATGGGAGTAATGTGGGAAAATGAAAAGAAGAAAAGGACGAAACAAACAGTCAGTCAAGGGAGCAGAAAAGACAACATGCATCTGGAGAAGCACGAGCTGAGGTGGGGGTTATGGACGTAGTGGGACGGTTATGGAGGTAGTGGAAGAAGAAGAGTGGGAGGTTGAAGAAGAAGAAGAGATTCTGTCTGCTATAGGGGTTACTGATATAACCCGTGTTACGGTCGTAACACGGGCATGACGGTTGTAACACGCTAAAAGGCGTGTGACGGTCGTAAGGGCTTTGTTACGGTCGTAACAGCTACAAATTTTGTAACTTTTAACAGAACAGAGTTGTTTCTGTTCTGTGACATTTCTTTCTTACTACAGATACATTACAAAGCATTATTGCGTCCAGTATTTATTTTCAAACTAGTGCAGATATATTCCAGAGCATGGTGTGGGGACTTGAGGCGACCATCTTGGGCAGCGATTTGAATTTAGGCAGAATAAGGAACAAGGAATTGTATTTCAGCTCACATGCATACATACTACATACTATATATATATATATATATATATATATATATATATATATATATATATATATATATATATATATATATATATATATATATATATATATATATATATATATATATATATATATATATATATATATATATATATATATATATATATATATATATATATATATATATATATATATATATATATATATATATATATATATATATATATATATATATATATATATATATATATGTATAATAGATAAATCTAGAATTTTAATTAATAGTATATATATAATACTAGTATATAATGCATTATGATTAATACTATAAATATTGGGAAGTATTAGTTCAGTATATTAATACGAGACAGGAAAATACGATAATTAAAATAATACTCAATTATAATTATAAATATTAACGTGAATTATTTAATTGAGTATAATTATCGGTATTACGGGGAAATAGTTCAAATGCATCAGATGAAAGGGTGAAACCGATAATCGACTTAAATATAAAACTTAACATAAAATAGAAAAAATGAAAATATGGAAGAGAAAATTTAAAATTAGAAACCAGGACGACTACTGGTTGATTTTCCATGGCCACTTATCAAGCCATCTCACATATCCCTCACCTTTTCTTTTCTTTCTTCTGTAGGGTGGTTTATTCTTTCGAAATTGTGGTAGTGGTTCTGGATCTATCATAAGTATAAGTTTTTCAAATTTGGGCTTAGTGATTTCATCCATCGCCTCATAAGTTAACCTCACCTTTTTAACAGCAATTATACCATTAATTTTATGGTCCTCTAATTTTCGCTTTTTAGGCAAGACTTCAAATAGTGGTACATTAATGTGGATATTTTTTAATACCTCAACATACGTTTTAAATTGGGAGTCTACTGGAGTTTCCATAAAAATTTTCGGGAAAGAAATCAGTGGGATATAGTGATTTGGGATTACAATTTGCGCTTCCTTCTCTACCTCGTTTACAACCTCCTTTTCGAACAGCGTTGGTGAATCTGTCTCAATCTCCACTATTTTCTCGTCAGAACTTTCCTTGGCCGCAATATCACTCTCTTCAAACTCATCATCACTCTCTAGATTTTCAAATAGTTTTTCTATAATGGTTGTTTCAACATCCACATCTTCTTTGGGGAATGGTCCTAGAAGTTTTTGTTCAAGTTGGGAGTTTTGAGTTTCTAAGGCCAAGTTGTGAGTCGTGAGGGACTCAACCACAACGGTTAGTTGGCTAAGGTTTTCATTATTTTGAAGACTTTGTTTTCTTACCTCTTCATTTTGGACAGTTTGTGTTTCTACAAAATGCTCAATCATAGACTCTAACCTAGCGTTGGTTATCATCTCATCAGAATCCTCTATTGGTGTTTCGAAGTTAAAATCTTACGATTCTTCAGAGTCTTGGAAGTAAGTTAAAGTCTCCTTTTGTGTTTCCCCTAAGTGTTTTATCATCCTAGATGTTTCATTAAAATTTTCCATTAATATTTCGAGATCAGATTTATATGGTTCAGGTGATTCTTCAAAATATTGAGTGTGGTAATTATAGAGAGAATTGGGTTGAGGAAAAGTTTGGTTGAAATTATAAGTTTCTTGTGGTTCCTCAAAATGTGGGGATTGGTAGTTTTGGAGGTAATTTGGGTAAGAGTAGGTTTGTGAAGCATTGAAATCTTCCATCAGTATTTCAAGGTTGGATCTATGATATTCTTGTGGTTCCTCAAAATACTGATAATGGGCGTAGGAAAAATTTGGGTTATACATAGTAAATAAAGTAAAGGTGCCTTAGTCTATACGGTGTAACACCAGAGTTACAATATCGACTTAAATAGTCCCCGGCAACGGCGCCAAAAACTTGATCGCAGGACTTTATCGTCTGTTAATCGGGAGACTGCAAGTGCACAGTCCTATCGCGTAGTTTTAAAAGATATCGAACCCACAGAGACTATAAATCGATCTATTGTTATCCTAAGTTACGGTACACAGCTAAGGCGAATAGTTCTTTTAGAATATTGGTTAAGGAATATAAATATAAATAAAACGGATATCGGTACGTAAAATAGTGAACCTAAGCGGCTTAAATTGAACTTAAGCGTATAAAGATGGTTAACTTAATTGTTCTGTAGAATTAATCAGTTTAAAAACCCTCAACTCACACTTTCGTGGTCTTATCTCGGATTATACGTCTAAAGCCCTATACCTGCTTTCGCTAGCCTATAAGTGTTTAGAAGTATTTTTTTGAAACTTAATTAATTCTAATTTGGTTTAAAGCGCTTTCACTGTATTTAAATCAAATGCCTAACTTTAGCTATCCGGTTAAAAATCTCACACTTTCGTGGTCTCGATCTAACCTATTTACTCTTCTTACTTTCGTAACAAAGAGCGTAGTTTTAATTATAAAAAGTCATAACCAGAAATTAAGTTAATTAGTATTTTAACTTATGAACAATTTAATTCCTACTCTTACTACTATTACTTACCGATACCTAAACGGTTTAGCCGGACATATTTATTAATTCGGACATGCATAAATAATAAGGTTCAATATAATTAAACATTCCCATAATCAAATAAATAAATACCAAGCAACAATACTTAAATAAAATAAAATAATTATATTAAGAACCTGGAAATAATAATGCTTGAATAATCTTGTTCTTCGAAATAAACGAGCATTCCCCCACAAGTCGGTTGGATCTGCTCGGAGACTTCTTGAATTGAAAAGAAAAATTATGACAAGAAATAAAAAGCACTAGGTCTAACGTAAGGTTAGATCAGTGAAAATTATAGAAACTTAAACTAAAATAAAAACTAAAGAAAGAAAATGAACTAGAAAAGTATGGTAGAAATACAAAACTGAAAAGAATACGAAAACAGAAAAATAAAGAAAGACTAAATAACGGTGGTTCGGTAAAATTACCGACCCTTGCTCTGAAGGTTGAACTTGTATTTATAGGCTTCATTTGTAACTTCCCGTTTCCATGTTGTACGAAGGCTAGTGGAGATCATGGGAATAATTACCAGAATCATGGGAGAACATGGGAATAACTACCAGAATCATGGGAGAACATGGGACTAACTACCAGAATCATGGGAGAACATGGGACACGTCTCCATGACGTGAGGAAGTTGAAATATAGCGTGTTACGATCGTCACAGGTCTGTTACGGTCGTCACAAGGCTATTAGCGTGTTACGGTCGTCACAAGGCTGTTACGGTCGTAACACCTTGTGGACTGAACTTCTGCTGGGCTTTTGCTCTTCTGGGCTTAGTCTTTTTCTTTGTATAATTATTTCTTTCTTCTTAACTCCTCCTTTTTGCTATATCACCCCTTTGCTTCATTTCTTTGGCTTTTTAATCCGATTTTCCCTCAATTTATTTCTTTTGCTCAATTGATCTTTTATTTAATACAAATACCTGAAACAAAAGAAATACCAACGTAATACAAAAATAAAATAGAATAAATAAATAAAAATACTAATATTATCTATGAAAATTAAGCCAAATATGTTATATAAATTCGTGTTATCAGCCTGCCAAAGTCACCCGCAGTGGTAGACTTTTCTCACCTGATATTACTCCGCCAGCTGTCCGAAGACCTATTGTCATTAAGCCTACAAGTGTACCTACTGCTGTTCCTGATCAAATTCCTATCCTTCCCCATGTCGCTGAGTCATCTAGCGCTCGGGGCAAAGGGATCGCTACTGATATGCCTGCCCAGACGGAGGCGCCAAAGACAATCAGCGTTGAAGCTTCTAAACAGGAGATGGAAGAGATTCTGAAAATCATCAAGAAGAGTGATTATAATGTGGTTGAGCAACTGGGGTAAACCCCATCCAAGATTTCCATGTTATCACTTCTGTTGTGTTCAGAGGCCCATGTCAAGGCTCTGATTACCTTCCTAAAGACGGCCCACGTGCCACAAGAGACGTCAGCTGATCAATTTACCAATTGTGTGGCCAATTTAACTGCTGATAATGGTTTGGGTTTCTCCGACGCTGATCTGACTACTAAAGGGAAGAACCATAATGATGCCATGCATGTCTCCATTGAATGCATGGGCACTACTCTTGCACATATGTTGGTTGACACTGGTTCCTCGTTGAACGTCTTGCCCAAGAAAGCTCTAGACAGGCTAGATTGTGAAGGTTTAGAGTTAAAGCCGAGTAACATTGTTGTCCGGGCCTTTGATGGGTATAAGAGGATGGTGCATGGTGAGGTTGATATTCCAATCAAAGTTGGTTCTCAGGTCTTCAACTCTACATTTTACGTGATGGACATTCGGCCGTCCTATTCTTGTTTACTGGGTCGTCCATGGATCCACAAAGCTGGAGCTGTAACCTCAACGCTCCACCAGAAGTTGAAGTATCCGGTCAGAGGGAAGATTGTAACAGTTCAAGGGGAGGAGGAGTATATGGTCAGCCATCTCAACTCGTTCCGGTATGTAGAGATGGATGGGGAGTTCATTGAGACCCCATTTCAACACTTTGAAGAGGTTCCTCAGACATTGGCATCGGCAGAGACTGTGATGGAAGATTCTCCCATGAAGATGGCTTCCTTAAAGGATGCCCGGGCTGTTATTGAGAAGGGTGAGCATACAAACTGGGGCCGACTTCCTGATTTCACTCAGAAGACTAACAAGTTCAGTTTGGGTTTCACTGCAGAAGCTCAGAGGGTTGTTCGAAGTGCAAGGATTGGAAGACCTCCTGTGTTCATCAGCAACTCGGGAGTGAATGCCATTGAAGACGATGTTGAAGAGTCTGAGTTCGACAGTTGGATCTATCCTACTACTGATGGAGGACTAAGCAACTGGACAGCAAAGGACTTCATCCTTATTACTTTTATTACTCAGTAATGAGCTCTTTGTTTCGAATTTGTAACAGACAATGTTTTGAAACTTTATGGCCCGGTGTCTTACCCGAGGCACTGTGGCTTCATTCGTGAGGGCTTTTGTATGCCATTTTCATATATCATTAATAAAAGCATTGAACGTTTTTGCATTTCAAATTTTGTGCTCCTTGTCTTTCTTTATTACATATTGCAAAACAGCTATTTTACACACACTCACATGTACAGGCCCCAATCCACTCTGGATCTCACTGGTAACGACTCTGCTACTGCCAGTTATGACTTCGAAAATCCGATCAACTTAGCCGAAGACGAAGGTGAAGATGATTGCGAAGTGCCTGGTGAGCTTGCAAGACTACTACTCCAGGAAGAGAGGGCCATTCAGCCACATGAAGAGCCGGTGGAAACAGTGAATCTGGGTACCGAGACAGACAAGAAGGAAGTCAAGATTGGTGCAAATCTGGAGCTTAGTGTGAAACAACGGTTGACTCAGATGCTGCATGACTACGTGGAAATCTTTGCATGGTCTTACGAAGATATGCCTGGGTTGGATACCAACATTGTGGTTCATCGCCTGCCTACCAAGGAAGACTGCCCTCCAGTAAAACAGAAGGTTCGCCGTATGCATCCAGAGATGTCCAAGAAAATCAAGGCCGAAGTTATGAAACAGTTTGACGCCGGTTTTCTAGCAGTAACTTCTTACCCTCAGTGGGACGCCAATGTGGTTCCAGTGCCGAAGAAAGATGGTAAGGTCAGAATGTGTGTTGATTACAGAGATTTGAACAGGGCAAGCCCTAAGGATGACTTCCCTCTGCCTCACATTGACGTTCTGGTCGACAATACTGCTCAGCACAAGGTATTCTCCTTTATGGACGGCTTCTTCAGTTATAATCAGATCAAGATGGCTCCTGAATACATGGAGAAGACCACTTTTGTTACTCAGTGGGGTACCTTTTGTTACAAGGTCATGCCTTTTGGGTTGAAGAATGCTGGGGAAACATATCAGTATGCCATGGTTGCTTTATTTCATGACATGATCCATCATGAGATTGAAGTATATGTCGACGATATGATTGCAAGGTCCCAAACTGAGGAGGAACACCTTGACCATCTACAGAAACTGTTTAACAGGTTGAAGTTATACAAGCTGAGATTGAACCCAAACAAATGTACCTTCGGGGTGAGGTCTGGAAAATTGCTAGGTTTCGTCGTGAGCGACAAAGGTATTCAAGTGGACCCTTCCAAGGTGAAAGCCATACAAGAGATGCCAGCTCCCAAGACAGATAAAGAGGTCAGAGGCTTTCTAGGACGTCTGAACTACATTGCCCGATTCATCTCGCACCTAACTGCTACTTGCGAGCCAATCTTCAAATTGCTGAAGAAAGATCAAGTGGTACGTTGGAACAATGAATGCCAGGCCGCTTTCGAAAGAATTAAGGAGTATCTCCAGGAGCCATCCATTCTAATGCCACCAGTGGAAGGGAGACCTCTAATCTTATACTTGACAGTGCTTGACAACTCAATGGGGTGTGTTCTGGGGCAGCATGACGAGTCTGGCCGAAAAGAGCATGCCATTTATTACCTTAGCAAAAAGTTTACCGACTGTGAGACCCGATACTCACTGCTCGAGAAAACTTGCTGCGCTTTGGCATGGGCTGCTCGCCGGCTGAGGCAGTATATGTTGACTCACACTACTCTGTTGATTTCAAAGATGGATCCCATCAAGTATATCTTCGAAAAGCCTGCCTTGTCTGGAAGAATAGCAAGATGGCAGATGATCCTGACTGAGTATGACATCCAGTACACAACTCAAAAAGCAATCAAGGGAAGTGTATTGGCAGACCATTTGGCACATCAGGCAGTGGATGATTACCAGTCCATGAACTTTGAATTCCCAGACGAGAATATCATGGTAGTAACTGATTGTGAGACACCTGGGCCGGATGAAGGACCTGAGGAAGGATCCCGATGGTCTATGCACTTTGATGGAGCTTCAAACGCTTTGGGTAATGGCATTGGCGCTGTGATCATATCTCCTAAAGGCTCTCATACTCCGTTTACCACCCGACTGTGTTTTAACTGCACCAACAACATGGCAGAGTATGAAGCATGCATTATGGGTCTCCGAGCTGCAATTGACCTAAGGATTAAGTTTCTAAGTGTCTTCGGAGATTCCGCCCTCGTGATCAGTCATATCAAAGGAGAGTGGGATACGAAACACCCAAATCTTATTCCTTACAAGGAGTATGTATTGACGTTGCTTCCCCATTTAGAGGAGATAACCTTTGAACACTTCCCAAGAGAGGAGAATCAGTTGGCGGACGCGTTAGCTACGATGTCTTTTATGTTCAAAGTCAAGTGGGACAACGAGGCTCCCCGGATCATCATTTGGAAATTGGATGAACCTGCACATTGCTGTGATCTTGAGACCGAAGAGGCAACAGAAAAGCTTTGGTATAATGAAGTGAAGAGGTACCTTGAAGCTCAATAATACCCCGAGGGTGCATCTGTTAATGACAAGAAGTTTCTGAGAAGGTTCGCGGCAAAGTTCTTCATCAGTAATGGCATTCTTTACAAACGTAACCATGATTCAACCTTACTGCATTGCATGGATAAAATTGAAGCAGAAAGGATCATGGCAGAGCTGCATGAAGGTACTTTCGGAACTCATTCCAATGGACATACCATGGCAAAGAAAATCCTTCGGGCAGGATACTACTGGTCCACAATGGAAGCCGACTGTTATCAGCATTCTCGGACATGTCACAAGTGCCAGGTCTATGCTGATAAGGTGCATATTCCCCCAGTTCCTCTGAATGTTTTGACATCACCTTGGCCTTTTGTAATATGGGGCATCGATATGATCGGAGAAATCAGACCTATGGCATCCAACGGGCATCATTTCATCCTGGTAGCGATTGATTACTTTACGAAGTGGGTTGAAGCAACTTCCTTTGCTACGATCACCAAGAATGTTGTGGCACGGTTCATTCGGCACAACCTGATCTGTCGATACGGTGTACCAGAGAGGATCATTACGGACAATGGTACCAATCTTAACAACAAGATGATCAGTGAGCTCTGCGAACAATTCAAGATACAGCATCATAACTCTTCTCCCTACCGGCCGAAGATGAACGGGGCTGTGGAAGCAGCTAATAAGAACATTAAGAAGATTGTGCAGAAGATGACAGTGACATACAAAGACTGGCATGAGATGTTACCATTTGCTCTTCATGGGTACCGTACCTCAGCACGGACGTCAACAGGGGCAACACCCTATTCCTTGGTTTATGGCATGGAGACAGTCTTGCCCATTGAAGTTCAGGTACCCTCTCTTCGGATCATGAAGGATGCAGGTTTGAGCGAAGACGACTGGATCCAGACCCGACTTGATCAATTGAATCTAATCGACGAAAAGAGACTCACTGCTATTTGTCATGGTCAGACGTACCAAAAACGGATGATCAAGGCATTTAACAAGAAAGTCAGATGACAAGAATATCAAGTTGGGGACCTGGTAATCAAGCGCATTATTCTACCTCAAGGTGATCCCAGGGGCAAATGGACCCCTACTTACGAAGGGCCATTTGTGGTTAAGAACATATTCTCAGGAGGAGCGATGATTCTAACCACCATGGATGGTGACGACCTTCCTCACCCCGTCAATGCAGACATAGTAAAAAGATACTACGCATAATCAAAGACCCGTTAGGTTGACTAGCCTAGGCAAAAATAAGGGCTTCCCGGCGAACCAAAAGGGTTCGGGCAAAAATAAGGGATGAAAATATAAAAAAATCTGTACACCCGGCAAGTCGAAAACCTGAAAAGGCGGCTTGGGCAAAAATGGGTATCCCGGTGGACTGAAAACCCGAAAGGGTGGTTCAGGCAAAAGTTAGGGATTAAAGTGTAATACTATGTCTCATTGGATCACCTTGCATCCGGACTTCGGTATCAACTATCAGGCTCGGACGACACCAGTCAATCAGATTCACCTTTAACTAAGCAACAAAGTGATAAAATGCTTGAAGATATAAAGGCAATAGCAGAGTTGGAACCCAGTGGGATTATTCACATAGCTGTTTTGTTTTCACAAATTGTATAAATTCTATTTGTTCGGCGGCGTTCTCTTACTAGGACGTTAGCCTCTTGTACAAAACGCCTATTTACAGGCCAAACTTCAAAGTCAATATAAACTCATTTTCAAACAAATTTCAAATTGTTTTTCCTTTATCCGTTTTGTTTTGCAAAGAACGTCCAATGTTCATTTTTGATATATGCATTTGACATTAAATTGCTGCTCATAAATATTTACATGCGAGACAAAGGGCTAATTACGGGTGATATCAGAAATAGGGCAATAAGATTTGTCTGAGCGGTCTAATTGCTTTGCCCACCAGGTAACAAGGTATATATTCAGTTGAAGAATATGGCTAAGATACTTTCACTCCCGCAGAGTAAGACAACAATGGTGGCTCTCCCAACTGAGACTTGCAACTATGAACAAATCAGCAATGCTCCCCCCAAGCAGAGCTCGTCTACCATCAGCGCTAAAAAGGTTGGGTATCCCCCAGAAGGTCTTAATATTCCCCGGCGGAGTATAAGGATATCCCCCAGCAAGCGTAAGAGTATCCCCGGAAGTCTTAATATTCCTCAACAGAGTATAAGAATGTTTCCCCGGCAGAATGCAAGACACCCCCAGTGGAGCCATTTCCCCAGTGCAGTCTAAAAAGCTTCCCCAATGGATTTGAATCATCTTCCCCAGTAGATTTTGGAAGCTTATCCCCTGCAGAGTACAAAATAAATCTCCCCAGCCAATTTCAGAAGGTTATCCCCAGAGTGTTGTAACTGAAAAGTCATCCCCAGTGAAGTTCTTTCTTTCCCCAAGCAGGACTTCTATCCTCAACAGATTCAATATCACCAGCAATGGTAATCAATCCCCAGCGGAGTTTATCGTCAAAATCCCCAACAGAGCTTATCAGCGGAGTCCCCGATGGAGTTTATAATCCTCAGCAGAGTATCTCTTCCCCACAGAGTATTTCCCCGCAGAGTAATCTCTTCATCAAGTAATTCCCCAACGGAGTTCTTCTCTCCTGCAGGTTTATTCTCACAATCATCTTCGCTCATCATCCCCAGCGGAACGAAGAACTCAACTCTATTCGCCAGCAGCTCCAGGATTTGTTTTCCCCAGCTAAAACATCACATTCCCATACATCATGATACATACATATACGCATCAGACGAATACAATCTCATTTATTTTGAGAACATCATTTCCTGATCCATATCATGCATTGCATATGACTGACCTTTACCTTTCAGGAAAAATGCAGTTAAGTTCTCAGCTTAGTCGAAGATCTGACCAGTTCTTAAATCTCAATTGAATTATCATCAGTTGAATTTTCAGATAAGGTTCTCAATCTCGACAGTTTTCCTCCGTCATAGTGTGGACAAGTTCTATAACCTCAATGGTTTACTCCATTGAGCACGAGACAGTTCCTAGATCTTGATGAAGATGTTTCCCTACGTCATAGTATGGACGAGTACTATAACCTCAACGGTATACTCCATTGAGCACGAGTCAGTTCCTAGATCTTGATGTTTTCCTCCGTCATAGTATGGACAAGTTCTATAACCTCAGCGATTTACTCCATTGAGCACGAGACAGTTCCTAGATCTTGATGAAGATGTTTCCCTACGTCATAGTGTGGATGAGTACTATAACCTCAACGGTATACTCCATTGAGCACGAGTCAGTTCCTAGATCTTGATGTTTTCCTCCGTCATAGTGTGGACAAGTTCTATAACCTCAGCGGTTTACTCCATTGAGCACGAGACAGTTCCTAGATCTTGATGAAGATGTTTCCCTATGTCATAGTGTGGACGAGTACTATAATCTCAACGGTATACTCCATTGAGCACGAGTCAGTTCCTAGATCTTGATGTTTTCCTCTGTCATAGTGTGGACAAGTTCTATAACCTCGGCGGTTTACTCCATTGAGCACGAGACAGTTCCTAGATCTTGATGAAGATGTTTCCTCCGTCATAGTGTGGACAAGTTGTATAACCTCATCGGTTTACTCCATTGAGCACGAGACAGTTCCTAGATCTTGATGAAGATATTTCCTCCGTCATAGTGTGGACAAGTTCTATAACCTCAGCGGTTTGCTCCATTGAGCACGAGACAGTTCCTAGATCTTGATGAAGATGTTTCCCTACGTCATAGTATGGACGAGTACTATAACCTCAACGGTATACTCCATTGAGCACGAGTCAGTTCCTAGATCTTGATGTTTTCCTCCGTCATAGTGTGGACAAGTTTCTATAACCTCAGCGGTTTATTCCATTGAGCACGAGACAGTTCCTGGATCTTGATGAAGATGTTTCCCTACGTCATAGTGTGGACGAGTATTATAACCTCAACGGTATACTCCATTGAGCACGAGTCAATTCCTAGATCTTGATGTTTTCCTCCGTCATAGTGTGGACAAGTTCTATAACCTCAGCGGTTTATTCCATTGAGCACGAGACAGTTCCTAGATCTTGATGAAGATGTTTCCCCCCAATTGAATTATGAACAGGTTCTTAAAGCTCAGCTGAGGCATTCTCCCAGTTGAAGTACAGACAGGTTCCTAAATCTCAACGAAGTTAGACTTCCCCAGTGGAATCTTCTACAACAACAGGTATGCAAGTTTTCGCTAAGGAATCTCTTATACGATCGACACTCCTGCAGATGACATCTATAAGCCCATCCTCCTACCAACAATCTCCAAATGGCATCTGTAAGCCCATTTCTGACATCACAGTGTTGATACTTCACCATGCGAGTGCAAATTTCTGGGCACTCTAGTGTTCAATTATCTTCCACCCTCGGATCACGAAAGGCTCGAAAGCCAATCTATATCCTCAGGTTTAAGAAAATTGAACAGGGGCCACTGTTGCACCTCAAAATTTGCCCTCTCATGTTTCCCAAAGCCTTCCCCTTGCATGGTTGATCACAAACTCTTGCCTAAGGAAAAGGAAAATTTTTGAGTGATGCTTCGATTTGCATTCTGAAGAAGCACTTCGATTGGCATTCTGAAGGAGCATTTCGATTGGTATTCTGAAGGAGCATTTCGATTGGCACTCTGAAGAAGCATTTCGATTGGCACTCTGAAGAAGCATTTCGATTGGCACTCTGAAGAAGCATTTCAATTGGCACTCTGAAGAAGCATTTCAATTGGCATTCTGAAGGAGCATTTCGATTGGTATTCTGAAGGAGCATTTCGATTGGCACTCTAAAGAAGCATTTCGATTGGCACTCTGAAGAAGCATTTCGATTGCCATTAAGGGCAAGTACTTCGATTGGAATTCCAAAAAGGTCCATTCGAAGAAGCATTCAAAGGGTCCATTCGAAGAAGCTTTCGAAGGGAGAATTCGAAAGAAGCCATCAGCCCATTCGAAGGGGAGCATTCAAAGGCCAGCTGCTTGTCATTCAAAATTCAAAAAGGGACAGAATCCCATGTGTTTAGCCAACGTTACAAACTCTCATTCATGGCTTTCAAACACACAATTAACGTTACGAATCCTCCTTCATGGCTATCAAAACACATAATCAAGGTCATTTAAACCTTTGTCTTCCTGTCCCCTTCACCCCCCTCTATATAAAGAATTCATAAATGCTGCAAAAAAGAGGAAGAAGAGACAGAAAAGTAGAGAACTTGGAGAGACGCTACCCAGAATTTTCCAAGCCAAAGCTGCCACCCAGCGAACGCCTCCCCCCTCAGAACTACAGGTCGAAGCACCTCTGTTTGGTAAAAGAAAAATCTAATCTCAAGCTCACTCTCAAATTCATTTCGATTACATATTCATTTTTTTTCTGTTTGTGAATGATTTAATGTGCTTCATGTGAGCTACAGTGCAGAGTTGAGATTGTGCCATTGCTTGGGCACAATCTGAGTTTATCCTTCGAATCCCAGGATAAAACAAACCCAAACCCAGGTTCAGCAGGTGCGAATAAGAGGAGATTCGAACCAGGGGGGTTAAGTCCCCCCTGGACTTTTAATATGTGTTTCGTTTTGCAGGAACCTCATGCTCAGCTTCTTGTTCAGAGCTTCGAAGCTCAACAGTTTAGCTTCGAACTGGACCCAGGACTTCCAGTTCGAAGGATGACATGTCCAGATCGAACCCCCTCAGAGTGCAGCCCCTCATGCACCTTCGATCCAGCCTCTTCACTGGGTCGAAAGACAGCCTGCCTCTCTTTCGACCCAGGCCTCCAGAATTACTTTTTTTTTCTTATTTTGCTGCCTGGCCCATTTGTACTCTGTTTATTTTGTTTCCGTTTATTCCTTTTAGTTTTAGTTCTAGTTAAAAATCATAAAAAATAAACAACTTAGAATTAGGATTTAATTTAGTTAATCATTTTAACTTATTTTCTCCAATTTTAAAATCAGTAGACTTAGGTTTTATTCAAATTCAATCTTTTTTTCATAAACAAAAATACAAAAAACATTAGGTTTGTTTTAGAATAAATTTTAATCAGTATTTTTTTTAATTAATTAAATTTGACTTAACTGAATATTTAGCATTTTCTCAAAAAAATAAAATAAAACAACAAAAAGATTATATGCTAGGTTTTTTTTAGTTTCATGCGCGTTTATTTTATCGTAACTGCTTATTATTCCCCCAATTTTGGACATGTAAATAATCCCCTCCCCGAAGCCTTGTAATAGTGTAGTATTTACAGTTTCTGCACTTTAAATTCCTGTACATATATTAACTGCTTAGATGTATGCTAACTAGAAATGTATGACAAGATCTAAAAACAAATGGTAGAACACCTAAAAATACAAAGATAATATAAACTGAAAATTGACACACTTGCACATGCCACTCCTAGGGTACACCTCATTTGGTTGCCTCAAATGTGGTCATTAAGTATAGGATGTTTTAGAGGTCGTCCTTTTTGTCCTAAGATCATAAGTTACCTCGAAATGGTTGCCTCGATAAAAATGATCTAAGACATTAGGATTACCACTAAAGTGTCCTAGCGTTGCTTTAGTGACCACAAGTCCCTTAAATCGAATTGACCCGAAAAAACTCCAACGACGGTGCTACCTACTCCTCAATAGTGGGATAGCACTGTTTAAAGGACAGTTGCATAGTTTAATTCCTTTTCGAGTAGGTAGATGTTCTTAAGTACTTGCTCTCTTTTAAAATAAAACAAAAACTTTTCGCACTTACACTTTCATCAAAAACAAAACTCTTTTCAAAACCCACAATCACAAAGAAAACAAACCTTTTGAAAACATAGTGAGCAAGTACCTAAGAGCCCGTGGATAACCACGGATAGAAAGGGTGCTAATACCTTCCCTTTCTATAATCTACCTCCCGGACCCGAGAAACATTCTCGAAAAGGAATTTTTTCTGTGCTTTTGTCCTTTCCCTTGTTGGATAAAATAAAAGATGGTGGCGACTCTTGCTTACCGCGACACTTTGCAAAAACAAACGCAAACGCGAACCAGCATATTAAAAAAACAGTCAGTTCTCGTTCCCACCGATCACAATGGGCATGGCCTCTAATGAGGGATTTAAGGAGTATGCCCAAAAGTGGCGGGATTTGGCTGGAAGGGTGCAGCCACCATTGTCGGATAGAGAGCTGGTTGACATGTTTTTAGGGACTCCGTCAGGTCCATTCTTCAATCATTTAATCGGGAGTTCATCTGCAGGATTCACCGAATTAATTTTGACCGATGAAAGGGTCGAAGCTGGCATTAAAAGTGGTAAAATTCATAAGGATGCCTCCGCTTCCACTGCCATTAAGAAGACCTTCCCAGCTAAGAAGGAAGTTTTTGTTGTTCACAACCAGAGGAACCAAGGAAGAACGGAGCGCCGACCAACGGTGGGGGCTGTGATGATCCAAAACTCTTCAACCGATCAACCTCGCAGCAATCAACCAAGAGCAAATCAGCAAAGGGTAGAAAGGCCACAATGGTAATTCACTCGAATCAACATGACACCGGCTCAAGTCCTCCCTCATCTATTAAAGCTGAACCTCACCAACTTGAAAGAAGCACCGAAAAACCCTAATACCTCTTCTCCTTATTATCATTCCAATGCAAAATGTGCGTACCACTCTGACAGTGTAGGGCATGATACCAACAACTGTTGGGCTCTTAAAAACAAGATGCAAGACTTGATAGACGCCAAGGAGGTAGAATTTGATGCGCTCGAAAAGCCGAATGTGATTTTTGCCCCAATGCCGAAGCACGGTCATAATGTCCATGCCGTTATGGAAGATCTTCATGTTACCACTGTTGATGACCTTTTGACTCTGTTACCAGTGATTAAAGTGAATTGGATGAAAGTCGGGATATTCCCGGGCTGTGGAAAAGATTATCACTTCTGTTCAAACTTGCAAGCTGACTTCCCACTATTGAAATCAGGCATCTAACGCCTGATGGATACCCAAGAGATCAACTTTCAAAAGACTCATGTTGATACTATCACTCATGTTACTCCTGTTACCTTTGATACTCCAACCAATAACATTGCTATATTAACCATCTTCGACAATCTTTCCAAGACCTGCAAAAGGCCTGTTAAGATCACGCCTGATCCTAAGTTTGTGCCGTTGAAAATCACCATGTCGAGGCCTGTCCCGTATAAATCTAACAAGACGATACCATAGAACTACGGAGGAGAAATCTTCTACCATGGTGTCAAACAGATTGAATCAGTCCAAGAGAATTCCGATGATGAAACCCCTGATATAGGAAATATTGCGGGAACAAGCAAGATAACTCGTAGCGGAAGGATCTTCTCTCCAGAGATTTCTCCTCTGCGAGCAGTCTTCGGACCCTCGAAAGTTTCTGTACCTGTCAAGCCATCTATGCAAAGCCCGATAATTGAAGAATTGGATCTCCCGAAGCTGGGCCCTCTGACGTTACTTCCAATAAAGGTAAGGGGATACAAGAAGCACCTGTCAGGACGAAGGCTCATACTGTGGTTATCCCCGAGACCACCCAGAAAGAGATGGAAGAAATCTTAAAAATAATCAAGAAGAGCGACTATGATATCGTGGAGCAGCTAGGGCAGACCCCTTCCAAGATCTCCATGCTGGCTCTCCTACTCTACTCTGAGGCTCATGCTAAAGCCTTGATCAAATTTTTAAAGACGGCACACGTGCCCGTACGTGCCTCAAGAAACTTCTGCAGACCAGTTTCAAGAGTGCGTGGCTAGCCTTACTGCTGATAATGGTCTTGGTTTTTCTGATGCTGATTTGACCCCCAAGGGAAGAAAACATAACGATGCACTGCATGTCTCGGTAGAATGCAGAGGGACCACACTTGCCCATGTTCTACCGAAGAAGGCGTTGGACAGATTAGACTATGAAGGTTTGACCCTAAATCCCAGTAACATCATTGTTAGAGCCTTTGACGATTCTAAGAGGATGGTTCATAGAGAAGTGGACATCCTAATCAAAGTGGGCACAGAAATTTTCAACTCTACTTTTTATGTGATGGACATCCGTCCTTCATATTCATGCTTGTTGGGAAGGCCATGGATCCACAACGTTGGGGCAGTCACTTCTTCCCTACATCAAATGCTAAAGTATCCAGTTCAGGGTAAGATCATAATGGTTCATGGAGAGGAAGAGTACATGATAAGTCACCTTAACTCCTTCCGCTATGTGGAATTAGATGGCGAATTCATAGAAACGCCTTTCCAGCATTTTGAAGAGGTTCCTCTTGAAGTCGCAGTTGCAAAGACAATGACTGATGTGCCTATCATTTCCAAGCCTGTGTCTAGGATGGCATCCCTCAAAGATGCGGAGGCCGTAATCAAAGAAGGAAGGAGTACAGTGTGGGGGAAACTGCCTGATTTTCCTTACAAGACGGACAAGTTCGGACTAGGTTTTACTGTTGCTGGACAGAAAGCTGTGCGTCGCTCCCGGGCTGGAGGACCACCCGTAAAAATCACTCACCATGGAATTAATGCCTTAGAAGATGCTGATGAAGAAGACAACTTTGAAGATTGAATCTTTCCAACCGTTGAAGGAGGATTAAGCAACTGGGAAGCGAAAGACTTCGTTCCCATCACTTTCATCAACCAGTAATTTATCTTTGAACAATTTCCTATTTTGGTCTGTAATAATTAAACAATTCATACACTATTTTCACCTTATGCCTTACCCGGGGCATATAGGTCCATTTGTAAGGGCTTGATTTCTTCATTATCATATGCCATTTTTAAGTGAATCATTGGACGTTTTCATCTATAAATTGTTGTGTTCATTTTCTTTCATTTTACATTTTGTTTTGTTTAAGGATGGCTATCCCTTACACACACCCACACTCACAAAGTGAAGGTACCCATCCACTCCGGATTCCATGGGTGACTACTCTGCTTTGGCCTTCAGTGACTCTGAAGATTTGGTCAATCATGCCGAATACGAAGGTGATGAAGACTGTGAAGTGCCTGGAGAGTTAGCCAGACTTTTTCAACAAGAAGAGAGGGCTATTCTGCCCCATGAAGAGTTGCTAGAGACAATCAATTTGGGAACAGAGGAAGACAAGAAAGAGGTAAAAGTGGGTGCCAACCTGGAGCCAAGTGTCAAAGAGCGCTTAGTGCAGTTGTTGAATGAATATGTCGAAATCTTCGCCTGGTCCTATGAAGACATATCGGGACTAGATACAGATATTGTGGTTCACCGTCTCCCTATAAGAGAAGACTGTCCATCGATCAAACAAAAGGTCCGCCGAATGAGGCCCGACATGTCTGAAAAGATCAAAGCTGAGGTGATGAAGCAATTCAATGTTGGCTTTCTAGCTGTTACTTCCTATCCACAATGGGTTGCTAACATTGTGCCTGTGCCTAAGAAGGACGGAAAAGTCAGAATGTGTGTGGACTATCAGGACTTAAACAGGGCTAGCCCTAAAGATGATTTTCCACTACCACACATTGACATCTTGGTTGACAACACAGCTCAACACAAGGTATTTTCCTTCATGGATGGATTCTCGGGATACAACCAGATCAAAATGGCCCCCGAAGACATTTTCTTACGCAGTGGGGTACCTTCTGCTACAAAGTGATGCCATTCAGACTGAAGAATACCGGGGCAACCTATCAGCGAGCCATGGTAGCTTTATTTCATGATATGATACATCATGAGATCGAAGTCTACGTCGACAACATGATAGCCCGTTCACAGACAGAAGAAGAGCACCTCGACCATCTGCAAAAGCTATTTGTCAGATTAAAGGAATATAAGCTCAGACTAAACCCTAGCAAGTGCACTTTTGGAGTCAGGTCTGGTAAACTTTTGGGATTTAACGTCAGTAACAAAGGCATTGAAGTTGATCCTGCTAAAGTCAAAGCTATACAAGAAATGCCTGCCCCCCGCACTGAAAAGGAGGTTAGAGGTTTCTTGGGACGCTTAAACTATATTGCAAGGTTCATCTCTCACCTAACATCTACCTGTGAGCCAATCTTCAAGCTGTTGAAGAAAGATCAGGTGGTTGAGTGGAACAATGATTGTCAAGTTGCTTTTGATAAGATCAAGGAGTATTTGCTGGAACCTCTTATCTTGATGCCACCAGTCGAAGGAAGGCTGTTAATCATGTATCTGACTGTTTTGGATAACTCAATGGGGTGCGTACTGGGCCAACATGACGAGTCTGGCCGAAAAGAGCATGCCATTTATTACCTTAGCAAAAAGTTTACCGACTGTGAGACTCGCTACTCACTGCTCAAGAAAACTTGATGCGCTTTGGTATGGGCTGCTCACCGGCTAAGGCAGTATATGTTGACACATACCACTTTGCTGATTTCTAAAATGGATCTGATTAAGTACATCTTCGAGAAGCCTGCTTTATCTGGAAGAATTGCTAGATGGCAAATGATCCTGACAGAGTATGATATCCAGTACACAACCCAAAAAGCTATAAGAGGGAGTGTACTAGCTGACCGTCTAGCTCATCAAGCCGTCGAAGATTACCAATCTATGAGATTCGACTTCCCTGACGAGGACATCATGACATTGGACAACATTGAAGGTAACGGACCGTATGACGGACCTGAACAAGGATCCCGATGGACCTTGTACTTTGATGGTGCTTCAAATGCACTTAGCAACGGTATCAGTGCGGTACTTATTTCTCCGGAAGGTTGCCATACACCTTTCACTGCAAGACTCTGCTTCAGTTATACCAACAACATGGCCGAGTATGAAGCTTGTATTTTTGGTCTCAAGGCTGCTATTGACTTGGGAATCAAATCTTTGGTCGTATTTGGGGACTCGGCTTTGGTTATCAGTCAAATCAAAGGAGAGTGGGATACTAAACATCCTAATCTTATCCCATACAAAGAACATGTCATGACCTTGTTGCCTTATTTCGAGCAGATTACCTTTGAGCACTTTCCGCGAGAAGAAAATCAGTTAGCAGATGCTCTGGCTATGATGTCTTCCATGTTTAAACTCAACTGGGATAATGAGGCTCCCCAAATCACCATTGAGTGAATGGATGAACCTGCGCACTGTCATGAGATTAATACCGAAGAGGTAGTGGAATAACCCTGGTTTCATGAAATCAAAAGGTATCTCCAGACTCGAGAATACCCTGAAGGAGCTTCCGTCAATGACAAAAAGTTCTTAAGGAGATTTGCTGCCAAGCTCTTCCTGAGCAATGGTATCCTTTATAAGCGCAACCATGATTGTGTTCTACTTTGTTGTATGGACAAGGTTGAAGCAGAGTTGATCATGACCGAAATACACAGTGGCACATTTGGCACCCACTTAAGCGGACATATGATGGCTAAGAAGATTCTAAGGGCAGGCTACTACTGGTCTACCATGGAAGGTGACGGCCATCAACATTCCCGTACTTGTCACAAATTCCAAGTCTATGCTGACAAGGTACATATTCCTCCTGTTCCTCTCAATGTTCTAACAGCTCCTTGGCCATTCGCAATGTGGGGAATCGACATGATTGGAGAGATCAAGCCCACAGCATCCAATGGACATTGCTTCATCTTGGTCGCTATTGATTACTTTACCAAGTGGGTCGAAGCAGCTTCCTTCGCCTCCGTTACAAAGAATGTGGTTGCCTGCCTCATCAAGCAGAACCTCATATGCCGGTATGGTATCCCCGACAGGATTATCACAGACAACGGTACAAATTTTAACAATGCTGTGATCACCGCTCTATGCGAGCAGTTCAAGATTCAACATCACAATTCATCTCCCTATCGACCAAAGATTAACGGTGTTGTTGAAGCCGCGAACAAAAATATCAAGAAGATCATTCAATAGATGACAGTCACCTACAAGGATTGGCATGAGATGTTACCGTTTGCTCTACATGGATATCGTACCACGGTGCGTACTTCAATCGGGGCAACCCCCTTTTCTTTGGTATATGGCATGGAAGCTGTTTTACCTATGGAAGTTCAGATTCCTTCCTTGAGGATTATGATCGGTGGATTTAGAACTGACTGTTTAACGCTGGTTCGCGAAATGTCGCGGAAGCAAGAGTCGCCACCGTCTTTTATTTTCTCCAACATGGACAGGACAAAAGCACAGCAAAATTCCTTATGAGAATGTTTCTCGGTTCGGGGGGTAGATTTATAGAAAGGGAAGGTGTTAGCACCCTTTCTATCCATGGTTATCCATGGGCTCTTAGATACTTACTCTTATGTTTTCAAAATGTTTGCTTTTCAAAATGTGAGTGGGTTTTGCAAAAGTTTCATTGAAAGATTTCTGAATGACTCTTGTATATGTCCTCAAGAGTGTTTGAAAATTTTATTTTGAAAGTTTTTTTTGAAAGTGTCAGTGTGAAAAGTTTTGATTTATTTTTGAATAGAGCAAGTATCCATGAGTCATCTACCTACCCTAAGGAATTAGGCTGTGTAAGAGTCCCTAAGGTAGTGCCATCCCACCATTGAGAGGTAGGTAGCACCACCGTTGGAGGTGTTCGGGTCAATTCGATTATAGGGACAGTGTGGTCACCGAAGCAACAACAGGACACCTTAGAAGCTACCCTTATGTCCTAGATCCTTTTTTAATCCGAGGCAACCGTTTCGAGGCAACTATCACTACTACGGAAAAGGGCTTTTAAAGCGCTTATTTTGGCCTTTAAAAGCGCTTAAAAGCGCTTTAATAGCTGGCGCTGGCGTAGGTAACAAAAGCGCTTCTAAAAGCGCTCTGGTAGACCCCCCCTTTAAGAGCGCTTTCCTGGAAAAAGCGCTCTGGTAGGACCCCCTATAAGAGCGCTTTCCTGGAAAAAGCGCTCTGGTAGACCCCCCTTTAAGAGCGCTTTTCCCAGAAAGCGCTGCCAAAGACCAGTAAAAAAGCATAAAAAATTAAAAAAAAACGCAGCATACAAAAGCGCTTTTGTAAAAGCGCTCTGGTAGGCCCCCCTATGAGAGCGCTTTTTATGGAAAAAGCGCTCTGATAGGCCCCCCTATAAGAGCGCTTTTCCAAAAGCGCTTTTGTATGCTGCGTTTTTTTTTAATTTTTTATGCTTTTTTACTGGTCTTTGGCAGCGCTTTTACTAAGAAGCGCTTTAGTAGGTGGACCTTTAAGAGCGCTTTTTAAAAGCGCTGTCGTTTCTAAATGAGGTATTTTTATGTACAGCCTATAATTTAATCCTCCCAGTCGACCTGTAATGTTTTCGACCTGTAATATTTTCGACCTGTAATATATTTTTGACCTGTAATATATTTTCGACGCTATTATTTCAGCCATCAGTAAGACAATATATATACTAATATAATACCATTATAATATCCAAAATTATATATATACATCATTACATCAATAATATTATAGTTCAAATCGACACAAATCCTACATGAAAAATTGCTTAATATAATATTGACACAAATCTTCTTTAATTTCTTCCAACTTAAGCTTCGGGTACCCAGCAGCACGGAATTCGTCAAGGTACTACAAAACAAAAACATAATATAAATGATATATTTAGTTAAATGTAATAAATTATATGAAATTATCTTAAGTTATAAATTCATACCGTGAGCGGAATCTCTAATTGATTCGCCTGAAGGATTTCTTTCATGAACCTCAAAACAAAGTATCCGCAATCATAATTGTTTCGCTGTTGCGGACACTACATAATAAAACAAATAAGATTCTATAGTTGTCTTGTTTTACCAAGTAGCATAAATATTATAAGCAAAATTGTGAAAAGTAATGTACCTGCACTTGGATCCAAGTGATGTTATTTGATTTAGTCCGGGATACCTGTGCGTCCCGTTGACTACGGAACACTTGTATTGATCTAATTATTAAATATATAAAAGCATATGTTTAGATCAATCCCACAAATAAGAAAATATATAAATATACACGAATATATATTTAGAACGATCCCACTTACAAATCAACGATTTCCTTCATAGCCGGATAATTGGTCCATTCACCATTTACCGAATTCAGATAATACACGACTTCTCTTATCGGGTTGATAGCAAGCAGCAACCAGTGTGCTCTATAAATTAAAACAATAGGTTATATGAAAATTTTGCTATACACAAAAGAAACAGAGATTAGATGAACCAAGAATGAGAAACTAACCCTACTGGTCGGGTATTATACGCCCAAAGATGCAGACTTTCTGTATTGCCGGTGGACATGAATCTATCTACTAAGCGCTGTCTAACTGATTCCGGTTCCGAAGCAATTGTCATTCCGCTGCAATGGGCGGAAGACACGAAACGGAATCTGTTAGACAATGCAGTCCCGCGCAACACTCTGTCATACAACAACCTTAAATAAAAACATAATAAACATTAGATTATTTTCATTGAAATGTGTAAATAAATTATATTGTGGGACTAATTAAATAATATATCGGATGAGTGAATATTACCGGATGTATGAGTGCATATTACTGACGCCTAGTTGATCATGCCTAAAAATCTCTTCCAAGTCATCAAATGTAATATGTGACGGGAATTCAATACCGAAGACACTTTCATCCATGTTGATTTCACGTAAACCACCATCCTTCAAATCGGACATATCAACCATTGTTGCGAGTGTCGAACGGTATCGAGGCACAAAAGCACCGCCTTTTTTTGCCGCTTGCTTCGGAGGACCAGTGGGTGGTAAGCTACGAACCTGCTGCGTCACTTGTTGTGACTCCCGAGCGGATGCCTAAAAATCATATAAGTTAGGTAAAATATAAAATCATGCAGATTTAGATTCAGACTATATATTAACACTTTAAATGTACCTCTTTTAGTGATGCAACAGACTCCTCCTCCTGTAAAATCCCTTTACCCTTAATTGCGGGTTTTATAGGAGCAGTCTAAAATTAAAATGTAAAAAATAATTAATAAACGGTTTAGAATTGACATTCGAAAACTAAATGATTCATAATCGTTTTCAGTATACCTCATCACTAATGGTAATGAGCTCCGAGGGCCATGCAACAAATGATCCTATTGCATCTCGCAGCAATGTCGTCTCTGAGACCATGTCAGGTACCGGTAGAATCGCATCACGATCTAATACAACATCCACCGATACTTTCAGGTGTCCATCCGGGAGCGGTCTGTGGTGAAGTAAATCTCCTGAAGTGTTGTGCACTTTTCCCTTGCCAACTAGTCGATAATTCGGTGACGATAAGTATAGTTGGCAAGATGAAATGCCCTAAACAAATAGAAAATATAAAGTCATTATCATTAATAAAATAGAATAGTTTGTAAGGAAAAAAACTTATAATTACCTCGGGAAATTTCTTTTGATAGTTGATACTAGCCTTATCACTAGTTTCTCTCACCGATGAAGTGTTGCAATTTTCTCTCATATACATATCTTTATCTCTTTGCAATTCAGAGACCTGTGCTTGCAATTCCTGCAACTTTTGCAACACTTCTTCATTGGTAAGATTTGATCTTCTCCTAGAACTCTTATAAAAAGAGGTTGGAGTCACACCATGACCCTTACCCCTCACCCGACCGGGATACTCGGGAGCATCTAGTACTCTACTAAGTACGCTCTCCTCACCGGTGGATGCCGATTGCGACAAGGTCTCCTGTAATTCATTTACATTTAAATAATTATTAGTGGAGATAAAAAATCATTTATATATTAAAAAACATTTGATTTAATTAAAGACACAGTATTATACTTACACATTCAGTATAAACTCTCTGAACATCGGGATCGACAGCTTGATTCTTGCCCACACGAGCTTCCTTCCACAACACATGTACAGGAAGTGAAGCTTCCTCACTTTTAGTCTCCTCTAACTATGCATTGACACAAACGATAAAATCGTCAATTAAAACATGCACATGTAGACAATTAATTAAAACGCATTTCTATTTACTTACAATTTTATCCTCTAAGCGTGCATATCCCAAACGCCCTTTTTTGTATGGATACGCGGGTTTGGATGCTCTCTTACTATTCGTGGCACTCTTTTTCTGAAAAGCTTCATCTCTTTGCTTTAAAAACTCAGCCCAATCTGCTTCATCAATGAAGGTCGCATACTTTGTTGGCCGTCCCGGTGCCTCTTCAAGAAATTTTCCATCTTTATCCTTATGATAGGTGTTTGTCAAAAAACTTTTCCACCCTCTATATCTTTTGCCGGCCAAACTAAGTATGTAGCTTTTACGTTCATCTGGTATCTCAAAAGTCCTCTGCAAAAAAACATACGCATAGTGTGTTAGTATAAGTAATTTAAACAATTTATCGTCAAGATAATAACAACAATTAACCATATATGATATATACCTGAAGCTCTTCCCAAATCGCTTGTTTTTTCTCCTCCAATTCTAAATTTTTCGTTTTCGATTTCCAGGTAGCTACGGAGACCGGAATATGCATACGGACAAGTGTACCAATATAACTTGTCAACTTTGCAGAATTAGGACCAATTGGTTGTTTATCAGAATTCCATTCCAATCGGTATACTAATCCTTGGTCTCTATGTCGAATGATTCCCTTCATAATAGTGATGCCTCGTGCAACCTCTTTTGCTTCAGTATCAGGTGGAGCATTTGTATCCGAAGCAACTCTTTCTTGTGAGTTTTCTTGTGAGTTTTCAGGTGGGTTTTCAGGTGGAGCATCTCTATCTGGAGCCATTGAACCTGTATCAAACAAACTAAAGCACATTAGTACACTATTAACACTAACTTTATATGAGAAACATTTCAAAAAATTACAACATAGAAGTTATTATAAGAAGAAAAAAAATCAATCCATTATTAATTGTTCAACGTGAAGATATTAATAAAATAAAAGCATGTGATACAATCAATATTACTTTTTCATGATATTTCTTTTAGGCAAAGATGAGGGGATGCATACTCTATCAATATTAAAAGCATGTTCATTTAATAAATCTTAATTTTTAGTCAAATTGTTTTAAAGTACAAATTGTAAGATTTTCACATATTCGATGCCAGATTACTAAATATAATAATTAAAAATATAAAAATGAGACCATTACTAAACATAAGCGAGTGAAGGTTATCGAGACCATTACTTTATCACTAACGTCTCTTTCTTTTCTTGGTAGGATTGTGTACTACGCGTCTCTTAACAATGCGGACGGTTGGATTGATCCAAATACCCTCATTATGATCATTTCTAATACAAGATTCATTCTCATTTTGATCGTTTCTTGTACAAGATTCAATGCCAACACCAATATCACCTTGATCTTCAATTTTTTCATCAACTATTTTGTTAGATAAAAGCACTATAGACCATTTCGTACTTGTCGGATCATTGACATAGAACACTTGTTTAGCTTGAGAGGCTAGAATGAAAGGCTCATCTTTGTACCCTACCCTATTGAGATCCACTTGCAAAAATCCTGACTTATCCATTCGTACGCCACTATTATTTTCAACCCACTTGCAACCAAATACAGGAATCTGAAACTTCGCGTAATCAAACACCAAAATGCGCTCGATAACCCCAAAATATGACAAATTTGCAAATTTCGGATTTAAGTCATTCGCACTTGATATGTGCATAGCTTCAGCTACCAAGGTAACACCACTATTTTGCATAGTACTTTTATCATCCTGTTCTTTGGTATAAAATGTGTATCCATTAATTGCGTATGCGCTATAAGAAAGCACAATTACAGATGGACCATAGGCTAAACATCTCAACCTTTCTGTTACTGAAGCAGGATCTGAACGATACTTTGAATAAATATGATCTCTAAACCACGGTATGAAACTTCGATTGTGCTCTCGTACTATCCAGTTCTCATTTCTATTTGGATTTAAATCTCGGAGAACAACTTTGTGCATTTCAACAAACGGCTCAACCTCAATCTCATTGTGCAGAACATACAAGTTCACTTGATCCCGTTCGACCATTGATATTGTCACAACTTTATTTCCAATTAGCCTTTTTCCTTCTTTTTTTTCGACAATATGAGATTTGGGGAGTCCAATTGATTGAACATTTGACAGATATTCAGTATAAAACTCAACCGCTTCTTCAGCAACGTATCGCTCGGCAATACAACCCTCTGGTCGACTTCTGTTTTTCACGTACCCTTTTAATATTTTCATATAACGTTCAGCAGGGTACATCCATCTCATATAAGCTGGTCCGCACAGTTGTGTCTCTTTCACAAGATGAACGACTAGATGAACCATTATGTCAAAAAACGAGGGAGGAAAATACATTTCAAGATCACATAAAGTAACAACTATCTCATTTTGCAATGTTGGTAAGATCGCGGGATCGACCACCTTACTGCAAATAGACCTGAAGAAGAAACACAGCTTAGTTATTGCGCTTCTTACTTTTTCTGGCAGAATAGAACGTATACCTATTGGTAAAAAATGTTCCATTATAACATGGCAATCATGCGTCTTCAAACTCTTTAACTTGAGGTCTTTCATGGACACAAGTCTTCTAATATCTGAAGAGTAGCCTTCTGGAACTTTTACTTCACTGAGGAACTTACACAATGTTTTCTTCTCCTTTCTAGATAGAGTGTAAACAGCAGGTGGCAGATATGTTCGTCTTCCTTTCGTCACGGGCCCCAATTCAGTTCTCATCCCCATGTTTACCATGTCATTCCTTATGTTAACGCCATCCTTAGACTTTCCTTGTATATTGAGTAGCGTACCTATAACGCTGTCAAATACATTTTTTTCAATATGCATAACATCCAGGAAATGTCTTACGTACAACGACTTCCAATATGGAAGTTCAAAGAAAATTGACTTCTTCTTCCACCCACCCTTGACAATTGAATGTGCAAAAGGCTTGCCAAACTGAGTGCTCACATCTTTCACCTTTTCAAAAATTTGATCACCTAACAAAAAAGGCGGGGCTGTACGATGTTCGGCCTCTCCATTGAATGCTTTTCTCCACCCACGGTAGTGATGATTAGAATTTAAGAATCTACGATGGCCGAGAAAGACATTCTTCTGACAAAGCGCCAATCGTGTCGTATCGGTTTCATCTTCACAAACAGGACACGCCTTTTGACCCTTGTTGCTGTACCCGGATAGATTTCCGTATGCTGGAAAATCATTAATTGTTCCAAACAACATCGCCCTCAAGTTGAAACTTTCTTTCCTATACCCATCGTAAACCTCCACACCTCTCTCCCACAAAAACTTTAAATCTTCGATTAAGGGTGCCAAGTATACGTCTATGTCATTCCCTGGTTGTTTAGGCCCAGAAATTAGCATAGATAACATCATGTACTTACGCTTCATACATAGCCACGGAGGTAAGTTATAAATCATAAGAATCACAGGCCATGTGCTATGCGAGATACTTTGAATACCATGCGGGTTCATTCCATCAGTAGACAATGACAACCGAAGGTTTCTTGCTTCTTTTCCAAATTCAGGATATTCAGTATCAACTTTACTCCATTGTGGTGAGTCTGCCGGATGTCGCAACTTTCCATCAATAATTCTTTCATCTGCATGCCAAGTCAAGTGTCTTGAATCGGTCTCACTACGATACATGCGTCTAAATCTCGGAATTATAGGAAAATACCATAAGACTTTAGCAGGAGACAACTTTTTCTTATATCGAGGGGCACCACATTTAGGACACTCATTCAACGCTGCATACTCGTTTCGAAACAAAACGCAATCGTTTGGACATGCATGTATCTTATCATAGCTCATTCCAATAGAAGACAACATATTTTTGGCTTCATACGTTCGATTGGGAAGAACATTATCCTCTGGTAGCATATCTTTCATAAGGGCTAATAACTCTGTGAAACTTTTATCCGACCATCCATTGTCCGCCTTTAAGTTGTACAACTTTAACACCGCAGACAATCTTGTGAATTTTGAACAACCAACATACAACGGTTTCTCTGCATCGCTTACCAACCTCTCAAACATTTTGGGACAATCCGCAAGATCTTCTTCAAGCGCTTCTGCAATCTCTTCGACTCGATCACAATCGTATGTGTCTGTGCAATCGTCGTTTGAAGCATACTTCCTATTACAACTCGACTCAGCATTCCCGGTACTTTTCTCACCATGCATTGTCCAACATGTATAACTTCTATCAATTCCAAACCGTAGTAAATGAGATCCCAACTGATTCCCGTCAACCTTACCCCCGGCATAACAGCAACCCAAGCAAGGACACGGCATTCGAAGCGGGTCTTTGGAGTGCGCAACCGCAAACTCAACAAATTCCCATACCCATTTCTCGTACTCTTTTGACAATCGGTTTGAATTCATCCATGTCTTATCCATGTCTTAATTAAGCTAAACAAAAACGGTCAAACTTTCACTCTTCACAAGTAACCCCTATGGCGAATTCAATTCACAAAGTTAGTAAGTACCTCACTTAACGATAGATAAATATATGAAATTAAAATTGTAAGAAATCTCTTTTAAATAAAAAGATGTTTTAAGTTTGAACTTAATTTTTGATAGTCTTGTTTAAAATTTTTATTGTATGTATAGTAGATGTGTCAACAAATATCAAAATACAATGACTAAAATTTATGATTACAGTTATATCAATATCAATTATACACATTTTATCCCTTAATCCATATTTTCACTTCACTATACAAACTCAGCATTTAATTTCAGCAGATTCACACTCTTAACTATACAAACTCAGCATCTAAGCTTACTACTACTAAGCCATATGCTGGATGTTAAACAATATCTAAAGAGCAATATTAGAGACATTGATTGATCTATCTATTTCAAGCATATTGAAAAGAAATTCAAAAAAAGATATATAATATAATGATATTCACCAAAAAAGCTACACTGTAAGGCATAATAATAAAATAATGAAAATCACCTTAGACGAAGATGTGAGTAGATTCAATTCAAATAGCAAAACAGCAAAAAGCAGCAGCAAAGATGGAAGACGATTGAGAAGCAATACCAAAACTTTATTCTCAAAATCAGCAAAGATGGAAGACGATTGCGCCTTAGTAAGTTTTGTCTAGTCGACAACTTATCTTAAAACAACTGTCAAGAGAACACAACAACTTTAAAATATGCTCAACTATTCTTAAAATCAAGCGAATACTTGTCTGTGATACACACCGAGGTATCATTGCGTCCAAGCCACACTACCTAAATCATTTTCATTACCTAAGTTATCTTTCTAAGTCATTCACTTAGTACAAATCTAGATTTAACTTCACTTTTCATCATAGTTTTTGCTCAATTATCATTCAATAAACACAAACAACAATTCATAATATGATTCAAAAACACACATAACCAATTCATTACCAATACCCAAACATTAGTCATGGCTCAATCATGATTTCTTCTCATCAATTGACGAGGCATTTGACTAACTTTCTAATATATTCGACCTCACAATAATCAGATATGATTCTTGTTTTATGGTGGACACAAGGAACCAATCCATTGCATAAATCATAAGCATACATGAAACACACATGATAGTCTAACATATCCCTATAAACCTTAGGCAGAGCCATCATATGACTCGTCTCATTCTAACTTATTCCACTTTCACGCCACATAGTAAGCGCCTATCGAATCATCCTATGATGGGGTTAACCAGACTCAACGGGAAAAGTAAATTTAAATAAACTCATGGAAACTTATCTATGTAATATCCCTCAGTGTTAGCTTTTTAACGCTTCCGACCGCGTCCAAAATAGAGTTATGAAACTCAAGCCACATCATTTTCAATTTGGTAATTTTCCATATGGTCAGTGGTAATCGATTACCAGTATGTGGTAATCAATTATCAGTCCTCAAAACAATCCAAAAAATTATTTACAATTTAAAGTAGGATATAATTGAAATTTGGAATTATGATTAAGCTTTATTATCGAGTTAGATAAATATAGATAAATTATAAAAATTTTGAAAGAAAATTGAAAAGAAAAATCTACATCAAAATATGGTATCTTATTTTATGGATTTGAATTCTCTAAAAGAGTTACTGTTTTAACGATCTAGATAACTAGATACAAATTTTTAGGTGTGATTTTTATTATTTTTTAATGAAAATATAATAAATATATTTAAATATCATTTAAAAAGTGAAAAATATAATAATTTACATATGTGTAAGAGAAAATTATATATTTTTCATATTTTCATTGAAAAATAAAATCACAAATCTTACTGATGAATAGTTACCAGGTATACTGAGTTTTACATTGATTGATAAATAAGTCATAGCCTTACTTATACAGTTGTTTACACAAAATTGGACCCTACCCACTTTTAACTTTAACAATATTATTTTGGATATCCAAATTTCATGGAACATTTACAATAGAAAACTTTAAACTTATTGCAAGATCATAACTGTTAAGCTTATTAGATTGGCTCCAAAAATAGTCTTAGAGAATCGGAGAGGATTCATATGAGACATAGTACAAGAAATCTTTTGAAAGAAACATGGCTATGAAAATTGATATAAAAAAAAAAGCATTTGATACTCAAAATGGAGTTATTTATTCTATATGCTTAAGAACTTTGGCTTTAATATTATATTTTGCAATTGAATTACAACAATACTTCATTCAACCAAATTATCAATTTAGTTAATGACAAGGCAACAAGCTTTTTCAACTGTTCTAGAGGAATAAGACAAGGAAATTCCATTTCTATTTTACTATTTTGCATTGTTGAAGATGCTTAAGAAGACAATTTGCAAACATGATTGAACAAAGACATATTACATGTATCGCTCATGACAAAACTAAGTTTCCAAGTCACACTTTCTTTGTAGATGATCTCAGATATTTTGTAAAGCTACCAAAAGTGATGCATATCCTATCCACAAATTATTACATGAATATGCTTAAAATTCATGCCATCGCCCTAGTCCCACAAAATGCAAGGTATCCTTGGTTTTTAGGCTATCCACAAGTTGCATGCATCTTTGGTTTCAACACAAGTCACACAAACTTTGATTACTTTGGAGTACCAATATTCAAGGCTAAGTCAAGAGTTCAATATTTACATCCAATAGCAGATAAGGCCTAAACCAAATTAATCACATGAAAAGGAAACATCTTATCTATGATGAGAAGAATTCAACTATTGTTAACTCGATAATCCATAACATGCTAACCATATTCTAACATTAGTGAAATCCACATGTAAACTCTCAAGAATCAACAACAATCAAACATATCTCATGATTCCAACATAATCCAAAATAATTATAATACCAACACCACAACACATTCAACATGAAATCACACAAGTAAGCATGTATCGTCATCAAGTTTCATGTTCATAACAACAACAACACAAACCCTAACTTCCCAACCATGGATTTTTCTCTCAAAGCTAAAATTTAACTATGAACTCACCTCTAGGAAGAAGATGATGATGAAATATTGGAGACGACTTGATGAAGCAAGCTCTTGATCCTTAAGTATTCCAAGCTTTTTTTCTTTCGAAGAAGACGATTGAGAACGGAGAAGACGATTCCAAGCTTAGGGATTTGGAAACGATTGAAGACGATTCCAAGCTTAGGGATTTGGAAACGATTTTGTGAGTTTTCTGAGAATGCAAGATTTTGAAACGATTTTGTGAGTTTTCTGAGAATGCAAGAGTTTTCTGAGAATGCAAGATTTTGTGAGAATGAACGATTTCTTGTTTTAAAAAATTTTAATTGTAAAGAGGGTATGACAGCGCTTTCGTAACTAAGGCTATACCAGCGCTTTTGAGGATAAAAGCGCTCTTGTACCCCACCCCCTATATCAGCGCTTTTGAAAGCGCTTTCATAAGCCCCCTATAAGAGCGCTTTCAGAAAGCGCTTTCATACCCCCCCACTATAAGAGCGCTTTTCAAATGCGCCTTCGTACCCCAGCCTCTAAGAGCGCTTTCTGAAAGCGCTTTTGTAACCCCCCCCCCCCCTTTAAGAGCGCTTTTTTAGCGTGTTTTTTTATTTTGTTTTAGCGCAACCTATACCAGCGCTTTTTACAAAAAGCGCTTTAGTAGGGGTGCTGCTAAAAGACAAATTTGGTGTAGTGTATTCCGAGGCAACTATTCCGAGGCAACTGTTTCGAGGCAACTGTTTCGAGGCAACTAGATCATGGACATAAGGACCGCTAAAACGTCCTATACTTGACGACCACGTTTCGAAGGCAACGAGTGAGGCGTACCCTAGAAGTGGTGTGTGTATTTGTGTGTTGTTTTTCATGTCAATATTTATCTTTGATCAGGGCATTGTGAGCTACGCATTATTTTTAATTACCATACATTCTTTCATGCAATTTAGAATTTAGGAGTACGGAAAATTAAAAGACGGAAAGATAAAGCTACGCTATTACAAGGCGCGGGTCTATACATCGCCAAAATACAAAGACCCGTTTTTGATAAAAGATGTGGAAAGTAAAAAAATGCGGTAAACCTAATTACTATTACATCCTTGAACAGTTACATAATAATCAATAAGAAAAATAATGTGCGAAAAGATAAATTGAACGTCCGAGGGTTTTGACCCTTTGCTTGAAATTAAATTAAATTAGAACTTAATTATTACTTAATTAAAGAAAGGAAAGTATTTTTTATGTTTTTGGTATTTATGAAAATAAAGAAAAGAATTAAAATTAAAGTTAGTGAAACCCTAGTTCTAAATTATTTTAATTGTTAAAGAAAATGTCAAAGTTAACCTAATTTAAGCTAATTAATTATTTACATATTTATGTACAAAAATTAATGATAATTAATAATAATGATAAATAATGATGATTAATAATTAATTTAAGAAAAAAAAGATAAAAATGTCAAAACCTAATTCTATACATTTTTTATTTATTAAGAAAAGTATTAGAATTAAAACCTAATTTAAACTAGATTAATTGTTAGAGTTTATTTACAAAAATTAATTAGTGAAGAAATTAATAATAATTAAATATATTTGTATTTTTGATTTTTCTGTTTTTATTATGAAAAGAAAATTATTTTAGTTGAATTAAATAAAAATAATTAAAGCAAATAAAAGAATTAAAAAGAAAAGAAAATTAAATTTAAAATACAAACAAAGGGGGGTGTCTGGCCCATGTGGAGGTGTTTGTGGAATTCTGGCCCATTAGAACAAAGGCCTTGCTGACTTTTCAGGGATCATGTGCATGTTGGTTGACCCAGGCGTATGATAGACCTCATTCTGTGGCCACTGGATTGATCTCATGTCCACTTGGCAGGCCTAAGCGTGAGTGTGTATGGTGAGCCATTGAGTGAGCGCTGCATAGGAATGTGTTAAAACAAAAATCATTAAGTATATAGGGGGGCCTGGGAATCGAACCAGGTCCCAGCACTCACCAAGCCACGTCCCTTGCCAATTGAACTATTGCGCGTGTGATCGGTGGATCTGGAACTGACTGTTTAACGCTGGTTCGTGAAATGTCGCGGAAGCAAGAGTCGCCACCGTCTTTTATTTTCTCCAAATGGAAAGGACAAAAGCACAGAAAAATTCCTTAAAGAGATTGCTCTCGGTTCGGGAGGTAGGTTATAGAAAGGGAAGGTGTTAGCACCCTTTCTATCCATGGTTATCCATGGGCTCTTAGATACTTGCTCATTTGTGTTTTCAAAAATGGTTTGTTTGCTTTTCAACTGTGGGTTTTAAAAAGTTTCTTTGAAAATTCCAGTTCGACTCTTGTATCGGTCCTCAAGAGTGTTTGAAAAATTGCTTTCGAAAGCTTTTTGAAAAGGTGTCAGTGGGAAAAGTCTTTTTGAATTTGTTTTGAGATTAAAGCAAGTATCTACGAGAACCTACCTGCCCTAAGGAATTCGTCTGTGTAAATGTCCTTTAAAGTAGTGCCATCCCACCATTGAGAGGTAGGTAGCACCACCGTTGGAGGTGTTCGGGTCAATTCGAGGTTCGGGACATGGTGATCACCAGAGCAATGGGAAGACACCTTAGAAGCTACCCTCATGCCAGGTTTCCGGATCATGAGGACTTACTAAGACATCCTCTACTCGACGATCACCTTTCGAGGCAAGGCAACAGTGAGGCGTACCCTAGGGGTGGTGTGTGCGATTTGTGTGTCGTTTTCATTTGCATTTATCTTGTCATGTTATTGGTGTTCTAGCGCTTGTTTTTATTTTGTCCATACAGTCTTTCATGCCATTTGTTAACAATTAAAAATATTGCGGGAAAGTAAAAATGCTAAGCTATTACAAAAGGCGCGGGTCCACATCGCCAAAATTAAACCAGGACCCGATTTGACAGAAAAATAAAGAAAGTAAAAGAAAATAAGGAATTAAAAGTGCGAGCAATTAATTACATGGCTTTGGGAGAGATACATAAATATTTAAACGAAATAAAATAAATATGCGAATTAAGAATTAAATCGAAACGAGGGCGTTGGACCCTTTTTGCAAAATTAAACTAATGAGGAATTAATTAAAATTAAAAGAAAGAAAGAACTTGTTTTTTTTGGTATTTTTTAGTATTTTTAAGATTTTAAGGAAAAAGAATTAATTAAAATAAATACTAACCCTAATTCTAATGGCTTTTAATTTATTAAGAAAACATTGAGTTTTAACCTAAATTAACCCTAATTTTTATATACAAATTTAATTATAAAAATAAATAAAATAAATAATATTAAATATTTGATTATCATGAAAGAAAAATAAAAAGATGAAAATTAATCAAACCTAATTCTATGCTTTTTTAAATTTATTATGAAAATATTAAATTAAACCCTAATTTAAAACTAATTAATTTACATGCAAATTTATTTACAAAATATTAACTAATTAAATATATTTAATTTTTGATCTTTTCTGATTTTTATGGTATTTTGTGATTTTATGAAAATATTAAATTAATTAAACAAGCAATTTATAAAAAATAAATAAAAAAAATAAAGAAAGTTAAAAGATTTTGCAAACCAAGGGGGGTTGTAGTCCCCAACATGGAGGTTAAGTCCAAGAATTCTGGCCCATTTAGCATGGTCCGTTTGACTTTTCCAGGCAACGTGCTGGCATGTTGACTCATGTCCACGCTGTTCTCTAACTCTCAGCCTTTGGATTGACCCTGATATGCACGTGGATGGTTTGATCTGGAGGTCGTATGGTACGCTTTGATGTTGAACCTGCATGGAATCAATGAATACAAAATAATATGAAGAGGGTGAAGACCTGGGGTTCGAACCCAGGTCATGTGCTTTGCCAACAACTACGCTTGCCACTGGATCAACTCACGCGTGTTTAATATATAACAATCAACAAATATTATAAAAAGAACAATTGCGTTAGTGGACTTTGCGCGCGAACTTTCAAACCAGCCACCCACCGCTTGCCACGAATTCATCTTCTTCGTTGGATTTTATTTTCCTGAAACATAAACAACATAAGCAACGGTTTTCATGTGTTCTCTTAGGCTAGCTTCTGAAAAATAGCGACTAGCCCTGTGACGCTCATAAATTGAGCGCGAGAGTCCCATTGTCTTCGTCCAAGTCCCCTGAATCCATTCCTGGCATCGTGGTTTGCTAATTTTACAAGACCAAGAAACCCCCAATTCGAAATCCTGTAAACCCTAAAAAATAATAATGGCATCTTTGCGTATAATGCATAAAAATACAATCAAAGTTCATGATTAGCTTGCAAACATTGTTCTAAACACAAAAATAACAACAAAATATGTTAACAATGCATGTATGAGAGAAACCGATTCAGAAATTCTCTTTACCAACTTCAATGGTGGTCTTGCGTTTTCTTGAGTATGGGGCTTAGTTTTTGATTGGAATATGTCCTATGATCCTTGAGGAAGCTAATGAGATAGGTTTTGAGGCTTGAATCGACCTGCAAATTAGTTTTCAGTATTGAGTTTTTAGACCAAATTTTCAAGTTTTCAATGGAGTTTCTAGCGCAGCTTTATGGTCCAGGGAATTAGGTTTTCGTTCAGGCTTATGTAATGAACCAATTAGGTCAAGAATTCTGATAAAAATCTCTTGCATTCATGGCTTTTGGAGATTTGATTTTCAAGCATTATTTTTCAAATATTTTCCATGTGTTTTTGTACAAATCATGATCCAATCAATCCAAATCTTTCCCTATTTAATTTCACACGAATTATTGAGTAGATTTTGTGCACAAAAAGATTGTAAGACCTAGGTTAAATATTTTTCATGTATTTAATTTGATTTAAATGAATTATTATTAATAAAAATTCAAATAAATAAATAAAAAATGAAGAAATACTTCCCTTTGGGCCAAGTGGTCGTGCACATGCCTTGGATAGTGAATTGTGGAAGAAAAATAGGCCCATTAGCAATTTTAGGTCATTTGAATCAATGTTGACTTTTCAAAATATCCAAAAATTTCCCAACTTCCACAAGGCATAACTTGCTCAATTTTTAAGATTTTCTCATGTTCTTGGACATTTTGGAAAGGTCTTTGAGTCCTCTAACCAATTCCTTTTGTCCCATGTCATTTTGAGTTACCAATTTCGAGTTATGGCCTTTGACTTAAAGTCCCTTTTTGTTGACTTTTGAAAATGACCTATAATGTTGAAATTGATAACTTTTTGTGAGAGCATTTCTTGGACTTGAAGTATGAAGATGAGTTGTAGGAAATGTCTTTCTCTTCAAAATGGGCTTTGGATGGAATTTTTCTGATAATCCATGTGAAAGTTATGCCCTGGTCAATTTACAGTTGACTTTTTCAGCTGTCCAAATAAGGAAACTTTTGCATCTTGATGATTTTTGAGCCAAGCTTTGAGAATCATGATCAAGCATTTATCAAATGATGTTTGTGGCTTCAAAATGATATGTTGACCAAAAATTTGAACTTTTGACTGTCAAATGACCATTTTGCCCCTACAGTTGACTGTAGTGCAATTAGGGTTTTGACTGTGCAGTTTTGTGCTGAAAGCCTTGAAACTTGATATGAGGATGCTTGACCATATTTGTAGGCATGTGAGACTTGATTGGACCTTTGGAAACTTCATTTTCTTGATCAGAACACAAACCCTAATCTTGACTGCTTAGGAGGCTCTTGCACTGTGCAACCCTTGGGGAACTTTGAAGCTTGACTTGGCATTTTCTTGAAGAATATGGGAGGGCAAATTTTGGGGTAAACAGTTGCCCCTGTTCAATCTTCTTAAACCTGAGGATGCAGATTGGCTGACGCGCCTTTCGTAGTCCGAGGGCGGAAGATGATTGAACACTAGAGTGCCCAGAAATTTGCGCTCACATAGTAGCAGTGCGATGATGGAATGGGCTTATAGATGCCATTTAGAGGTTGCTGGATAGGATGATGGGCTTATAGATGCCATCTGGATGTTGATCGCGTAAGAGATTCCTTAGCGAGAACCTGCATACCTGCAAAAGAAAAATGAGTACCTGACATGTTGCAGGAGCTGGTTTTCAGATGCTTGGTATAGATGTGTCCTGACTGGTTACAGGAGCTGGATCTGGAGCTTCAAACGGTGATGAATGAACCAGTGGTGGTTACTACCTTAGCATGAACGGTAAGAGAACCTTGGGTGACTTTAACTTCAACAACGCTCGTTGAGAAAATCTTGGTGGGAATTACCATCTTCGCAGTATCGGGAAGAGAACCAAAGGAAATTATAATCTGAAAGGAATTATCACCTCACGCACCGTCGGGGAGGGAACCATAGGAAATTATAATCTCAAAAGGAATTATCACCTCACGCACCGTCGGGGAGGGAACCATAGGAAATTATAATCTCAAAAGGAATTATATCTCACGCACCGTCGGGGAGAGAACCATAGGAAATTATAACCTAAAATGGAATTATATCTCACGCACCGTCGGGGAGAGAACCAAAGGAAATTATAACCTAAAATGGAATTATATCTCACGCACCGTCGGGGAGAGAACCAAAGGAAATTATAACCTAAAATGGAATTATATCTCACGCACCGTCGGGGAGAGAACCATAGGAAATTATAATCTCAAAAGGAATTATCACCTCACGCACCGTCGGGGAGGGAACCATAGGAAATTATAATCTCAAAAGGAATTATCACCTCACGCACTGTCGGGGAGGGAACCATAGGAAATTATAACCTGAAATAACTTCTACTGAGTCTTCATCAGAAAAATCTGTTGGGAGTCGATTTAGCTGGACTAGAGAAGGCCTTGGACTGGATAAGAAATCTTTTGAGTCGATTAACTGAACCGGTCTAGGTCTTGAAATATGATTGAGAATTTATCTGCATCTTTTCCTGAAAGGTAAAGGTCAGTCATATGCAATGCATGATATGGATCAAGCAATGATGTCCTCAACACAAATGAGATTTGTAAGATATGATGCGTACATGCATGCTATAATGATGTATGTGATGTTTATGTATGTATGTTTTCGTCTAGGAAAGTAAATCCTTGACGGGTGCCGGGAAGTTATTCCTGGGCTGATATTGAAAAATAAGCTTTTACTCCTGCTGGGGATGATAACTGCAAGAATACCGGTAGGAGGAGATGACTCCGTTGAGGAATAAACTTGGCAAATGGAAGATTCTGCGGGGAGAAAAATGCTCTAGCGACCATGTTGGGGGAGTGATACTCTGTGGGGATAAAGATACTCTGCTGAATTGTTGATGGTAACTTGCTGGGGATACCCTCGTTATATTGGAAGTGTTAATGGACTTCACTGGGGATATCTTTGCTGTGTTGGAAGTGTTGATAGACTTCGCTGGGGGTAAGAAGACTTCGTCGAGGAAGACCTTTCTGTGGCTTTTGGCTGAGGATAACCCAGTTATATCCTGTTAAGGAAATAACTCTTTGAATAAAGTCGGGCGACGCGTTCGTGCTCTGCGAGGGATAAGCTTCCAGAATCTACTGGGGATAAGCTTACTGCTTAGGGATGTGAATTCCAACCTTCCTGAGGAACTGGATTGGACTCTTCTGGGGAAGTTTTGAACTGCGGGGAAGTGATTCCTTTGAATATTGATATGCCGCCGGGGAACAATCTTTAAGCCAAGACTGTCGGGGGTGCTTGTTAAGAATACATATGCTGCTGGGGAATGTTGAGATCTGATGGAGGATACTCAACTTCCTTAAGGTTTGATAGTATAGCTTGGAGAGAGTGCACTGACTTGCTGACTTACTCTCTGGGGGAATTAAAATGTACTGGTCATGTTCTTTAGCTGAACCTACCTTGGTACCTTGGAGGACAGAACAATTAGATTGCTTAGACAACTCTTTATTGCCCCTGTTTCTAATGTTACCTGTAATTAATTCTTTGTTTCGCATGCAAATATTTATGAGTTAGCAAATTATTGTCAATGCATATATCACAAATTGAACCTTGGACGTTCTTCGCAAAACAAAACAGAAAAAGAAAAAACAGTTGGCACTTTTAACTGAAAGGTATATTTGTATTGATTTTGAATGGCCTGAAAATAGGCGTTTTGTGTACAAGAGGCTGACGTCCTAGTAAGAGGAACGCCGCCGAGCAAAAGAGTTTATACAAATTTTGTACAAAAGAAAATAAAACAGCTGTGTGAAATGAATGATCCCATTGGGTTTCAACTCTGCTATTGCCTTTATAACTCCGAGCGTCTCATCACTTGATGACCTTGGTTGAAGATGAAGCTGACTGATTGATGCCGTTTGAACTTGATGCAGATACCGGATTCTGGATGCAAGGTGATCCAATGAGACATAGTATTACGCTTTATCCCTAATTTTTGCCTGGACCTCCCTTTCGGGTTTTCAGTCCACCGGGATACCCATTTTTGCCCAAGCCGCCTTTTCAGGTTTTCGACTTGCCGGGTGTACAGATTTTTTCATTTCATCCCTTCATTTTGCCCGAACCCTTTTGGTTCGCCGGGAAGCCCTAATTTTTGCCTAGGCATGTCAGCCTAGCGGGTCTTTTTTTCATGCGTAGTATCTTTTTACTATGTCTGCATTGGCGGGGTGAGGAAGGTCGTCACCGTCCATATTGGTTAGAATCATGGCTCCTCCTGAGAACACATGCTTAACCACAAATGGCCCTTCGTATGTAGGGTTCCATTTGCCCCTCGGATCACTCTGCGGAAGGATGATTCTCTTGATTACCAGATCCCCAACTTGATATTCCTGTGGTCTGACCTTTTTGTTAAATGCCCTGATCATCCGTTTCTGATACGTCTAACCATGGCAGATAGCAGCCAGTCTCTTTTCATCAATAAGGTTGAGCTGATCAAGTCTTGTCTGGATCCAATCATCTTCGTTCAGATTTGCATCCTTCATTATCCGGAGAGAGGGTATCTGCACTTTGATCGGTAAGACTGCCTCCATACCATAAACCAAAGAGAAAGGAGTTGCCCCGGTTGACGTCCTAGCTGAGGTACGGTACCCATGTAGAGCGAACGGTAACATCTCGTGCCAATCTTTATAAGTCACTGTCATCTTCTGCACGATTTTCTTGATGTTCTTATTTGCTGCTTCTACAGCCCCATTCATCTTCGGTCTGTAAGGAGGAGAATTGTGGTGCTGTATTTTGAACTGCTCGCAGAGCTCAGCGATCATCTTGTTATTCAGATTGGTACCGTTGTCTGTAATGATTCTTTCTGGGACGCCGTACCGACAGATCAGATTATGCCGAATGAACCGTGCCACAACAGTCTTGGTTACCGTAGCATAGGATGCTGCCTCGACCCACTTCGTGAAATAATCAATCGCTACCAGGATGAAGCGATGCCCATTAGATGCCGTAGGTTTAATCTTGCCGATCATGTCTATGCCCCACATTGCAAACGGCCAAGGCGCAGTCAGAACATTCAGAGGAACTGGAGGCACATGCACCTTGTCTGCATAAATCTGGCACTTATGGCATGTCCTGGAATGTTGGTAGCAGTCAGCTTCCATTGTGGACCAGTAATACCCTGCCCACAGGATCTTCTTTGCCATAGTATGTCCACTGGAATGTGTACCAAAGGTCCCTTCATGTAGCTCTTCCATGATCCTTTCTGCTTCAGTCTTATCCACACAGCGCAGTAAGGTTGAATCATGGTTTCGCTTGTACAAGATGTCGTTGCTAAGGAAGAACTTGGCTGCGAACCTTCTCAGAAACTTCTTATCATTGATGGAGGCACCTTCAGGGTATTCCTGAGCTTCCAAATATCTCTTCACCTCATGGTACCAAGGCTTCTCAGTCACCAATTCAGTCTCGAGATCGCAACAGTATGCCGGTTCGTCCAGTTTCCAGATGATGATCCGAGGAGCCTCATTATCCCATTTGACCTTGAACATAGAAGACATTGTAGCTAACGCGTCCGCCAACTGATTCTCTTCTCTTGGAAAGTGTTCAAAGGTTATCTCTGTGAAGTGGGGGATCAAGGTCAACACACATTCTCTATAAGGAATCAGGTTCGGATGTTTCGTATCCCACTCTCCTTTGATCTGATTGATCACAAGAGCGGAATCTCCGAAGACGCTTAGAAACTTGATCCTTAGGTCGATCGCAGCTTGAAGACCCATGATGCACGCCTCATACTCCGCCATGTTGTTGGTACAGTTGAAACATAGACGGGCAGTGAGTGGAGTATGAGTACCTTGAGGAGATATGATTATGGCGCCGATACCATTTACCAAAGCGTTGGAGGCTCCGTCAAAGTGCATAGACCATCGGGATCCTGGTTCAGGTCCTTCATCCGGTCCAGGTACTTCACAATCAGTTACTATCATGATGCTTTCGTCCGGAAATTCGAAGTTCATTGACTGATAATCATCTACGGCCTGATGTGCCAAGTGGTCTGCCAATACACTTCCCTTGATGGCTTTCTGGGTCGTGTACTGAATGTCGTATTCCGTCAAGATCATCTGCCATCTTGCAATTCTCCCAGACAGAGCAGGCTTTTCGAATATATACTTTATAGGATCCATCTTTGAGATCAACAAGGTAGTGTGAGTCAGCATATACTGTCTCAGCCGGCGAGCAGCCCATACCAAAGTGCAGCAAGTTTTCTCAAGCAGTGAGTATCGGGTCTCACAGTCGGTAAACTTTTTGCTAAGGTAATAAATGGCATGCTCTTTTCGGCCAGACTCGTCATGCTGCCCCAGCACGCACCCCATTGAGTTGTCCAGTACTGTTAGGTATAATATCAGAGGTCTCCCTTCAACCGGTGGCATAAGGATGGGTGGTTCTTGGAGATACTCTTTGATTCTGTCAAAAGCAGCCTGACATTCATCATTCCAACGTACTACCTGATCTTTCTTCAGCAGCTTGAAGATTGGTTCGCAGGTAGCAGTTAGGTGTGAGATGAACCGAGCAATGTAATTCAGGCATCCTAGAAAGCCTCTGACCTCTTTCTCTGTCTTAGGAACTGGCATCTCTTGAATAGCTTTAACCTTAGCAGGGTCCACTTGAATTCCCTTGTCACTTACCACGAAGCCTAGCAACTTTCCAGATCTTACCCCGAAGGTGCACTTGTTCGGGTTCAACCTCAGCTTGTACAGTTTCAACCGGTCAAACAACTTCTGCAGATGATCTAGGTGCTCTTCCTTAGTCTGGGACCTTGCGATCATGTCGTCGACATACACTTCTATCTCATGATGGATCATATCATGAAATAAAGCAACCATGGCACGCTGGTAGGTTGCCCCAGCGTTCTTCAATCCAAAAGGCATGACCTTGTAGAAGAAGGTGCCCCACTGAGTAACAAATGTAGTCTTTTCCATGTCTTCAGGCGCCATCTTGATCTGATTGTAACCTGAAAAGCCATCCATGAAAGAGAACACTTTATGCTGAGCAGTATTATCAACAAGGACATCAATGTGAGGTAGTGGGAAGTCATCTTTGGGGCTGGCTCTGTTCAGATCCCTGTAGTCGACACACATTCTGACCTTACCGTCCTTCTTTGGTACCGGTACCACATTAGTAACCCACTGAGGGTAAGAAGTCACTGCAAGGAACCCGGCGTCAAACTGTTTCATAACCTCGGCCTTAATCTTCTCATACATCTCTGGGCGCATCTGACGGACCTTTTGCTTAACTGGAGGGCAGTCTTCCTTAGTTGGCAAGTGATGGACCACAATATCGGTATCCAACCCAGGCATATCTTCGTAGGACCAAGCAAAGATCTCCATATAATCATGTAGCATCTGAGTCAACCGTTACTTCACGCTGAGCTCTAGGTTGGCACCAATCTTTACCTCTTTCCTGTCTGCCTCAGTACCCAAGTTTATTGTTTCCACTGGCTCTTCATGGGGTTGAATTGCCCTCTCTTCCTGAAGTAACAGTCTTGCAAGCTTGCCAGGCACTTCGCAATCATCTTCACCTTCGTCTTCGGCTAAGTTGATCGGATTTTCGAAGTCATAACTGGCAGTAGCAGAGCCGTTACCAGTAAGATCCGGAGTGGATTGAAACCTGTATGAGTGAGTGTGTGTGTAAATACACCTGTTTTGAAATATATGTAAAGGAAAGAAAGACAGAAAAGGAGCATAAGATTTGTAATGCGATAAAACGTCCAAGATTTTCATTTATGATATATGAAATGACAATTTATATGCCCTCACAAATGAAACCACGGTGCCTCGGGTAAGACACCGGGCCATAGAGTTTATTTATTGTTTATTACAAAATAACGAAACAAAGAAATTTATTACTGCGTCATAAAGGTAACAGGAGTATGGTCTTTGGCAACCCAATTGTTCAATCCGCCTTCAGTCGTCGGGTAGATCCAGCTATTGAATTCTGTTTCATCCACTTCATTGTCTTCCCCAACAGCATTCACTACTGGATTTGTAATGAATACCGGAGGTCTTCCGATCTTCGCTTTCCTCATAGCTTTCTGACCCTCTGTAGTAAAACCCAGCCCAAATTTATCAGTCTTCTGTGTGAAGTCTGGGAGCCTGCCCCAGTTAGCACATTCACCCTTCTGAACCACAGCCCGGGCATCCTTCAGGGAAGCCATCTTCAAAGGAACAATTTCTTCCGCTGCTGTTTCTGCTGCTGCTGCAATTGGAAGCACCTCCTCGAAATGCTGAAAGGGGGTTTCAATAAACTCCCCATCCATCTCAATGTATCTGAAGGAGTTCAGGTGGCTTACCATATACTCCTCCTCTCCCTGTACAGTGACGATCTTCCCTCTGACGGGGTACTTCAGCTTTTGGTGCAAGGTAGAGGTTACTGCCCCAGCCTTATGTATCCAAGGTCGACCCAATAGGCAAGAGTACGATGGACGGATATCCATCACATAAAAAGTAGAGTCAAACACCTGAGAGCCCACACGAATCGGAATGTCAACCTCTCCATGAACCATCCTCTTTGAACCATCAAAGGCCCTGACGATGATATTGCTGGGTTTCAATTCCAGGCCTTCACAATCTAAACGGTCCAAAGCCTTCTTGGGCAGCACATTCAAAGAAGAACCAGTATCCACCAATACATGTGCCAGAGTAGTGCCCCTGCATTCGATAGAGACATGCAGGGCATCATTGTGGTCTCTTCCCTTCGCGGTCAGGTCAGCATCTGAGAAACCCAAGCCATTGTCTGCTGTCAGATTTGCTACGCAATCAGTGAACTGGACTGCAGATGTCTCATGTGGCACATGGGCCGTCTTGAGGAATGAGATTAAGGCCTTAGCATGGGCCTCGGAGCACAGCAATAAAGAGAGCATGGAGATTTTGGAGGGCGTGTGCCCCAGCTGTTCCACAACATTGAAATCACTCTTCTTTATTATCTTTAGAATCTCCTCCATTTCTTGTTGGGAGGCTTCAGCAGTTACAGGTATAGGTGCCTCCATCTGGGCAGGCTCAACTTCAATTCCTTTGCCCCGAGCATTGGATGACTCGGCAGCAGGAGAAACAATTGGATCAGCAGCAGGAACAGGTACACTTGTAGGAGTTATAAGGAGTGGTCTTCGAGCAGCAGGAGGTGCAATGTCAGGCGAGAAGAGCCTGCCACTGCGGGTAACCTTGGCTGGGCCAGTGATATCACAGATGCTGGCACCAGCGTTGAACTCTTGTTTAATCCCATTCACATACACATCTGCCCCATAATGCCAGGGGACAGCTTTATCAGATACATAGGGCAGGGGCCCCGGAACAGTGATAACAACAGGTGCAACAGTCATGATTTGAACGGGCTTCTTCGGGAGAGCCTTGATTGGATTATTGAATATGGTAACCACAGAAACTTCTTCCACCGGAACCAACTGAACAGCAGACTTCTTAAACAGAATCTCCTTGCTATCCATTAGGCTTTGGATGCCTAACTTCAGCAAGGGACAACCAGATAGGGACACAGCACAGAACAGGCAACCCTCACTGCAACCCGGAAATAAACCGGCCAACAGCAGGTTCTTCTTGACAGTCTTCAGAGGAGTGGCTAGATCATCCACAAAAACAGCATAAACATCTTCGTCAACAGCATTTACCCCATGCTGAGGCATAGGAGCAGTAACTACATTTGGCCTCTCAGGCACTTCGAACTGTATCTCCTTCGCGTCGATAAGGTCTTGCACCTTACTCCTTAATGCCTAACAGTCATCAGTAGAGTGCCCCGGGCTATCTGAATGGTAAGCACAACGAGCATTCGGGTTGTACTTAGGAGATGCAGTATTTGGAAACTTCGGCGCCTCTCTGACAGTCACTAAGTTGGTTGAGAGCAACTGTGGCAAGATTTGGGATAGGGTCATGCTCAACCGGGTGAACTCTCTCCGGGGTCTTTCAGCCCTTTGAGGATTGGTCGGCCGAGGAGCGGCAGCAGGCTTAGCAATCATTACCGCACTGACAGATTGGCGGCGCTCAGGTCTCTCTGATCTCTTGGAACCATACACGGCACTAGCCTCCTTCTTGAAGGGTTTCTTCTCAGCACTAGACGATGCACCCTTCGGAATCTTTCCAGACTTCAACCCAGCCTCAATTCTCTCTCCAGTCAGAATCAAATCAGTGAACCCTGCAAACGAATTCCCAATAAGGTGGTTGAAAAATGGCCCAGATAGGGTCCCCAAGAACATGTCTACCAACTCCCGATCAGTCAACGGTGGCTGCACCCTGCCAGCCAGGTCTCTCCACTTCTGAGCGTACTCCTTAAAATCTTCACTTGAACCCAACGACATACCCTGGAGTTGGGTACGTGTAGGGGCAAGGTCGGCATTATATTGATACTGCTTGTAGAAAGCAGTAGCCAACTCCTCCCAGTTACGAACCTTGGTCCCATCCAGCTGATAGAACCATTCGAGATGAGTCCCTGAAAGACTCTCCTGGAAGAAGTGGATCCACAAATTCTTATCCGCAGAGTATGGTTGAATTTTCCGAACATAGGACCTGAGATGTAGCTTGGGACAAGACGCCCCGTCGTACTTAGAAAAGGATGATGCTTTGAACTTCCGAGGAATGATCACACCAGTTGACAAACCCAGATCTTCAAAATCCAACCCAGGTACCTGTTGTATCTCCATAGCATTCAGCCTATCCTCCAGCTGCTTGTAACGGTCTTCTGCCGGAGGGTACTGCTCTTCATCAAAATCAGTCTCGTTGTCGGAGACTACCGGACTAGGACCCTTTTCTGTCTGAGGAGTTCCCTTGCCAACGGAAGAACCAGCCTCTTCATGCTGCAGAGTATTGCCGAACCTTCGGCCCGAGTTAAACAGAACAGTCCTTCTCTTCTTCTTCTTCTCCTTCTTCAGGAGCAGAGCCTTCAGCTCTTCTTGGCCTTGAGCCAGACCCTTGATTAATTCCTGAAATTGCGCATTCTACGCCTGAAGAGCTTTGATGGATGTCTTAGTGGATGACGAGTCAGGATTCATGATGCTGAAATAAACAGCGAAGAACTGTAAGCAACCTGAAAAGGGAAAAACCTGCTATGCACATGATGAATGATATGTATTTATGCAATGCATTCAAGGGTTCGAAAGTTCAAATTTGTTGTAGACAAAAAGGAACACACGTTATCATTAAGGAAATAACTGTTTAATACATTAAAGCCTCATGGGCAAAATAATACAAAAGCAAATCAATCCCAAAATACACTGCGCATCCTCTTTGGAGCTATGTAAGTGTTGAGATTCCTCTCCTCATGCAACAGGCGGGTGAGCTCCAAGACCTTCTTTTCACTGGCATGTAGACTAGTCTCAAGAGAATTCCGTTCTTCCTTAAGCTGGATCCAGCTCTTCTGCATCTCTTCCCAGGATGTGGGCATATCAGGGTGCTGAATAGTGTAGGACACTTCTCCTTCCAAGACTGGTTCTTTGATTACAGGGAGCATATGAGGATAAGGCATTACTAACTTCTGGGAGCGGGTGCGTACCCACTTGAGATAAGGTTCCAACAGGATGGAGTTCCTGTGCCCCAGTGTCTTGCTGTCTATCCTACTTGGCATCCTCCAGGCTCTGATAAATCTCTGGCGAAGTCCTTGAGTATCGTTGTCGAAGTCAAAAACTATGTCAGGAATTAACATGTCATGAGGACCATCCCTCCGAGCATAACCAAACTGTCTCCAAGCCAGGCATGGGCTGTAAGTAATACCTCCTCTGATTCCAAGTAAAGGAACATTAGGGTACTCCCCGCAACGATCAATGATAGTGACATCTTCTCTAGACCTAGGGCACCAATGTATATCTGCATGTGTAAGAGTCATCAACCGTTGTGACCATCTCAAACCCCGCTCATTCTTCAAAACTGATTGTGGAAGGTGCGAAATAAACCACCTTCCCAGGAGAGGAGTGCAACACATAAGGACACCTCTTTTTCTCATGGTTCGAGTGTAACATGAGTGAAGGATGTCCCCCAGCAACGTGGGTATAGGATTCCTGGACATAAAGATCTGGACAGCACTGATATCTATAAGCTGATCTGGATTAGGGAACAACACCAAACCATAGACAAGGAGGGCCACAACTTCTTCAAAAGCTTGCAAGTCAAGGGAGTTCCAACATTCATGGGCCTTTTCAAACAGAAACCTGGCTAAGAACCCTTTGATACCACTTCTAACTTCCCAATGTCCCTTGAGATCAGATGACTGTAGGTGCAAGGCTTTAGCAATCTCTTCAAGCTTAGGTTCCTTTTCCGTACCGTTGAAGGGTAGCTGATCAAGGATAGGGATCTTCAGGATCCAGGAGAACTCCTCCAATGTAGGTACCAGCTGATAGTCCAAGAAGGTGAAACAGTGATGCAGGAGGTCAAAGAACTGGAACAGGACCTTTATCATATCTTCCTCAATGTTGGTGTTGACCAAGCTGATGAGACTTCCATGTCTTTCACTGAATGAAGAGTTCTCGGGAATCCTGGATATAAGCTCCTTAAGCTGAGGAGGGATCCTTACAAGACTGATTTGAATGGTCTTTCTACGAACAGTTTCCATGTCCTACAAAACAAGAACAAAGATGAAAATTCGAACCCCTGAAATGGTTAGTCAATGCATATGATGCTGGATGATGTCATGATGCTATGATTAAACACACCACAGATATTTACAAAGACAAACATGTAAGGCACACAAGGCACACAAGACAAGCCCTTAGGGTTTAAGGCCAGCATGGGGTCTGGGTAGTACCCTCTTGAAGTTGGTGGGTTCAACCTGTCCTATCAAAGTAACCGGGTTCTAAGGGTCCCAATATTACGAGATTGCTTTCATTGTTCATCGTTTCGATTTAGCCACTGAACTGGCGACCGAAATATTCCAGGAAAGCAACCCTCAATTGGGTGTAGTATCGAGTATCAACCAACCTCGGACTGCACCAAAGTCAGTTATCTCACTACCCTAAAGAGGCCAAGATAGTTCAATTAAGGTTCCTAAGGTCTGTTGATGCTTCACGAGAGTTAGCCAGACTTTTTCAACAAGAAGAGAGGGCTATTCTGCCCCATGAAGAGTTGCTAGAGACAATCAATTTGGGAACAGAGGAAGACAAGAAAGAGGTAAAAGTGGGTGCCAACCTGGAGCCAAGTGTCAAAGAGCGCTTAGTGCAGTTGTTGAATGAATATGTCGAAATCTTCGCCTGGTCCTATGAAGACATATCGGGACTAGATACAGATATTATAGTTCACCGTCTCCCTATAAGAGAAGACTGTCCACCGATCAAACAAAAGGTCCGCCGAATGAGGCCCGACATGTCTGAAAAGATCAAAGCTGAGGTGATGAAGCAATTCAATGTTGGCTTTCTAGCTGTTACTTCCTATCCACAATGGGTTGCTAACATTGTGCCTGTGCCTAAGAAGGACGGAAAAGTCAGAATGTGTGTGGACTATCAGGACTTAAACAGGGCTAGCCCTAAAGATGATTTTCCACTACCACACATTGACATCTTGGTTGACAACACAGCTCAACACAAGGTATTTTCCTTCATGGATGGATTCTCGGGATACAACCAGATCAAAATGGCCCCCGAAGACATTTTCTTACGCAGTGGGGTACCTTCTGCTACAAAGTGATGCCATTCAGACTGAAGAATACCGGGGCAACCTATCAGCGAGCCATGGTAGCTTTATTTCATGATATGATACATCATGAGATCGAAGTCTACGTCGACGACATGATAGCCCGTTCACAGACAGAAGAAGAGCACCTCGACCATCTGCAAAAGCTATTTGTCAGATTAAAGGAATATAAGCTCAGACTAAACCCTAGCAAGTGCACTTTTGGAGTCAGGTCTGGTAAACTTTTGGGATTTAACGTCAGTAACAAAGGCATTGAAGTTGATCCTGCTAAAGTCAAAGCTATACAAGAAATGCCTGCCCCCCGCACTGAAAAGGAGGTTAGAGGTTTCTTGGGACGCTTAAACTATATTGCAAGGTTCATCTCTCACCTAACATCTACCTGTGAGCCAATCTTCAAGCTGTTGAAGAAAGATCAGGTGGTTGAATGGAACAATGATTGTCAAGTTGCTTTTGATAAGATCAAGGAGTATTTGCTGGAACCTCTTATCTTGATGCTACCAGTCGAAGGAAGGCTGTTAATCATGTATCTGACTGTTTTGGATAACTCAATGGGGTGCGTACTGGGCCAACATGACGAGTCTGGTCGAAAAGAGCATGCCATTTATTACCTTAGCAAAAAGTTTACCGACTGTGAGACTCGCTACTCACTGCTCAAGAAAACTTGATGCGCTTTGGTATGGGCTGCTCCCCGGCTAAGGCAGTATATGTTGACACATACCACTTTGCTGATTTCTAAAATGGATCCGATTAAGTACATCTTCGAGAAGCCTGCTTTATCTGGAAGAATTGCTAGATGGCAAATGATCCTGACAGAGTATGATATCCAGTACACAACCCAAAAATCTATAAGAGGGAGTGTACTAGCTGACCGTCTAGCTCATCAAGCCGTCGAAGATTACCAATCTATGAGATTCGACTTCCCTGACGAGGACATCATGACATTGGACAACATTGAAGGTAACGGACCGTATGACGGACCTGAACAAGGATCCCGATGGACCCTGTACTTTGATGGTGCTTCAAATGCACTTAGCAACGGTATCGGTGCGGTACTTATTTCTCCGGAAGGTTGCCATACACCTTTCACTGCAAGACTCTGCTTCAGTTATACCAACAACATGGCCGAGTATGAAGCTTGTATTTTTGGTCTCAAGGCTGCTATTGACTTGGGAATCAAATCTTTGGTCGTATTTGGGGACTCGGCTTTGGTTATCAGTCAAATCAAAGGAGAGTGGGATACTAAACATCCTAATCTTATCCCATACAAAGAACATGTCATGACCTTGTTGCCTTATTTCGAGCAGATTACCTTTGAGCACTTTCCGCGAGAAGAAAATCAGTTAGCAGATGCTCTGGCTACGATGTCTTCCATGTTTAAACTCAACTGGGATAATGAGGCTCCCCAAATCACCATTGAGTGAATGGATGAACCTGCGCACTGTCATGAGATTAATACCGAAGAGGTAGTGGAATAACCCTGGTTTCATGAAATCAAAAGGTATCTCCAGACTCGAGAATACCCTGAAGGAGCTTCCGTCAATGACAAAAAGTTCTTAAGGAGATTTGCTGCCAAGCTCTTCCTGAGCAATGGTATCCTTTATAAGCGCAACCATGATTGTGTTCTACTTTGTTGTGTGGACAAGGTTGAAGCAGAGTTGATCATGACCGAAATACACAGTGGCACATTTGGCACCCACTTAAGCGGACATATGATGGCTAAGAAGATTCTAAGGGCAGGCTACTACTGGTCTACCATGGAAGGTGACTGCCATCAACATTCCCGTACTTGTCACAAATTCCAAGTCTATGCTGACAAGGTACATATTCCTCCTGTTCCTCTCAATGTTCTAACAGCTCCTTGGCCATTCGCAATGTGGGGAATCGACATGATTGGAGAGATCAAGCCCACAGCATCCAATGGACATTGCTTCATCTTGGTCGCTATTGATTACTTTACCAAGTGGGTCGAAGCAGCTTCCTTCGCCTCCGTTACAAAGAATGTGGTTGCCCGCCTCATCAAGCAGAACCTCATATGCCGGTATGGTATCCCCGACAAGATTATCACAGACAACGGTACAAATTTTAACAATGCTGTGATCACCGCTCTATGCGAGCAGTTCAAGATTCAACATCACAATTCATCTCCCTATCGACCAAAGATTAACGGTGTTGTTGAAGCCGCGAACAAAAATATCAAGAAGATCATTCAATAGATGACAGTCACCTACAAGGATTGGCATGAGATGTTACCGTTTGCTCTACATGGATATCGTACCACGGCGCGTACTTCAATCGGGGCAACCCCCTTTTCTTTGGTATATGGCATGGAAGCTGTTTTACCTATGGAAGTTCAGATTCCTTCCTTGAGGATTATGATCGGTGGATTTAGAACTGACTGTTTAATGCTGGTTCGCGAAATGTCGCGGAAGCAAGAGTCGCCACCGTCTTTTATTTTCTCCAACATGGACAGGACAAAAGCACAGCAAAATTCCTTATGAGAATGTTTCTCGGTTCGGGGGGTAGATTTATAGAAAGGGAAGGTGTTAGCACCCTTTCTATCCATGGTTATCCATGGGCTCTTAGATACTTGCTCTTATGTTTTCAAAATGTTTGCTTTTCAAAATGTGAGTGGGTTTTGCAAAAGTTTCATTGAAAGATTTCTGAATGACTCTTGTATCTGTCCTCAAGAGTGTTTGAAAATTTTATTTTGAAAGTTTTTTTTGAAAGTGTCAGTGTGAAAAGTTTTGATTTATTTTTGAATAGAGCAAGTATCCATGAGTCATCTACCTACCCTAAGGAATTAGGCTGTGTAAGAGTCCCTAAGGTAGTGCCATCCCACCATTGAGAGGTAGGTAGCACCACCGTTGGAGGTGTTCGGGTCAATTCGATTATAGGGACAGTGTGGTCACCGAAGCAACAACAGGACACCTTAGAAGCTACCCTTATGTCCTAGATCCTTTTTTAATCCGAGGCAACCGTTTCGAGGCAACTATTCCGAGGCAACTATTCCGAGGCAACTGTTTCGAGGCAACTGTTTCGAGGCAACTGGATCATGGACATAAGGACCGCTAAAACGTCCTATACTTGACGACCACGTTTCGAAGGCAACGAGTGAGACGTACCCTAGAAGTGGTGTGTGTATTTGTGTGTTGTTTTTCATGTCAATATTTATCTTTGATCAGGGCATTGTGAGCTACGCATTATTTTTAATTACCATACATTCTTTCATGCAATTTAGAATTTAGGAGTACGGAAAATTAAAAGACGGAAAGATAAAGCTACGCTATTACAAGGCGCGGGTCTATACATCGCCAAAATACAAAGACCCGTTTTTGATAAAAGATGTGGAAAGTAAAAAAATGCGGTAAACCTAATTACTATTACATCCTTGAACAGTTACATAATAATCAATAAGAAAAATAATGTGCGAAAAGATAAATTGAACGTCCGAGGGTTTTGACCCTTTGCTTGAAATTAAATTAAATTAGAACTTAATTATTACTTAATTAAAGAAAGGAAAGTATTTTTTATATTTTTGGTATTTATGAAAATAAAGAAAAGAATTAAAATTAAAGTTAGTGAAACCCTAGTTCTAAATTATTTTAATTGTTAAAGAAAATGTCAAAGTTAACCTAATTTAAGCTAATTAATTATTTACATATTTATGTACAAAAATTAATGATAATTAATAATAATGATAAATAATGATGATTAATAATTAATTTAAGAAAAAAAAGATAAAAATGTCAAAACCTAATTCTATACATTTTTTATTTATTAAGAAAAGTATTAGAATTAAAACCTAATTTAAACTAGATTAATTGTTAGAGTTTATTTACAAAAATTAATTAGTGAAGAAATTAATAATAATTAAATATATTTGTATTTTTGATTTTTCTTTTTTTATTATGAAAAGAAAATTATTTTAGTTGAATTAAATAAAAATAATTAAAGCAAATAAAAGAATTAAAAAGAAAAGAAAATTAAATTTAAAATACAAACAAAGGGGGGTGTCTGGCCCATGTGGAGGTGTTTGTGGAATTCTGGCCCATTAGAACAAAGGCCTTGCTGACTTTTCAGGGATCATGTGCATGTTGGTTGACCCAGGCGTATGATAAACCTCATTCTGTGGCCACTGGATTGATCTCATGTCCACTTGGCAGGCCTAAGCGTGAGTGTGTATGGTGAGCCATTGAGTGAGCGCTGCATAGGAATGTGTTAAAACAAAAATCATTAAGTATATAGGGGGGCCTGGGAATCGAACCAGGTCCCAGAACTCACCAAGCCACGTCCCTTGCCAATTGAGCTATTGCGCGTGTGATCGGTGGATCTGGAACTGACTGTTTAACGCTGGTTCGCGAAATGTCGTGGAATCAAGAGTCGCCACCGTCTTTTATTTTCTCCAAATGGAAAGGACAAAAGCATAGAAAAATTCCTTAAAGAGATTGCTCTCGGTTCGGGAGGTAGGTTATAGAAAGGGGAGGTGTTAGCACCCTTTCTATCCATGGTTATCCATGGGCTCTTAGATACTTGCTCATTTGTGTTTTCAAAAATGGTTTGTTTGCTTTTCAACTGTGGGTTTTAAAAAGTTTCTTTGAAAATTCCAGTTCGACTCTTGTATCAGTCCTCAAGAGTGTTTGAAAAATTGCTTTCGGAAGCTTTTTGAAAAGGTGTCAGTGGGAAAAGTCTTTTTGAATTTGTTTTGAGATTAAAGCAAGTATCTACGAGAACCTACCTGCCCTAAGGAATTCGTCTGTGTAAATGTCCTTTAAAGTAGTGCCATCCCACCATTGAGAGGTAGGTAGCACCACCGTTGGAGGTGTTCGGGTCAATTCGAGGTTCGGGACATGGTGATCACCAGAGCAATGGGAAGACACCTTAGAAGCTACCCTCATGCCAGGTTCCCGGATCATGAGGACTTACTAAGACATCCTCTACTCGACGATCACCTTTCGAGGCAAGGCAACAGTGAGGCGTACCCTAGGGGTGGTGTGTGCGATTTGTGTGTCGTTTTCATTTGCATTTATCTTGTCATGTTATTGGTGTTCTAGCGCTTGTTTTTATTTTGTCCATACAGTCTTTCATGCCATTTGTTAACAATTAAAAATATTGCGGGAAAGTAAAAATGCTAAGCTATTACAAAAGGCGCGGGTCCACATCGCCAAAATTAAACCAGGACCCGATTTGACAGAAAAATAAAGAAAGTAAAAGAAAATAAGGAATTAAAAGTGCGAGCAATTAATTACATGGCTTTGGGAGAGATACATAAATATTTAAACGAAATAAAATAAATATGCGAATTAAGAATTAAATCGAAACGAGGGCGTTGGACCCTTTTTGCAAAATTAAACTAATGAGGAATTAATTAAAATTAAAAGAAAGAAAGAACTTGTTTTTTTTGGTATTTTTTAGTATTTTTAAGATTTTAAGGAAAAAGAATTAATTAAAATAAATACTAACCCTAATTCTAATGGCTTTTAATTTATTAAGAAAACATTGAGTTTTAACCTAAATTAACCCTAATTTTTATATACAAATTTAATTATAAAAATAAATAAAATAAATAATATTAAATATTTGATTATCATGAAAGAAAAATAAAAAGATGAAAATTAATCAAACCTAATTCTATGCTTTTTTAAATTTATTATGAAAATATTAAATTAAACCCTAATTTAAAACTAATTAATTTACATGCAAATTTATTTACAAAATATTAACTAATTAAATATATTTAATTTTTGATCTTTTCTGATTTTTATGGTATTTTGTGATTTTATGAAAATATTAAATTAATTAAACAAGCAATTTATAAAAAATAAATAAAAAAAATAAAGAAAGTTAAAAGATTTTGCAAACCAAGGGGGGTTGTAGTCCCCAACATGGAGGTTAAGTCCAAGAATTCTGGCCCATTTAGCATGGTCCGTTTGACTTTTCCAGGCAACGTGCTGGCATGTTGACTCATGTCCACGCTGTTCTCTAACTCTCAGCCTTTGGATTGACCCTGATATGCACGTGGATGGTTTGATCTGGAGGTCGTATGGTACGCTTTGATGTTGAACCTGCATGGAATCAATGAATACAAAATAATATGAAGAGGGTGAAGACCTGGGGTTCGAACCCAGGTCATGTGCTTTGCCAACAACTACGCTTGCCACTGGATCAACTCACGCGTGTTTAATATATAACAATCAACAAATATTATAAAAAGAACAATTGCGTTAGTGGACTTTGCGCGGGAACTTTCAAACCAGCCACCCACCGCTTGCCACGAATTCATCTTCTTCGTTGGATTTTATTTTCCTGAAACATAAACAACATAAGCAACGGTTTTCATGTGTTCTCTTAGGCTAGCTTCTGAAAAATAGCGACTAGCCCTGTGACGCTCATAAATTGAGCGCGAGAGTCCCATTGTCTTCGTCCAAGTCCCCTGAATCCATTCCTGGCATCGTGGTTTGCTAATTTTACAAGACCAAGAAACCCCCAATTCGAAATCCTGTAAACCCTAAAAAATAATAATGGCATCTTTGCGTATAATGCATAAAAATACAATCAAAGTTCATGATTAGCTTGCAAACATTGTTCTAAACACAAAAATAACAACAAAATATGTTAACAATGCATGTATGAGAGAAACCGATTCAGAAATTCTCTTTACCAACTTTAATGGTGGTCTTGCGTTTTCTTGAGTATGGGGCTTAGTTTTTGATTGGAATATGTCCTATGATCCTTGAGGAAGCTAATGAGATAGGTTTTGAGGCTTGAATCGACCTGCAAATTAGTTTTCAGTATTGAGTTTTTAGACCAAATTTTCAAGTTTTCAATGGAGTTTCTAGCGCAGCTTTATGGTCCAGGGCATTAGGTTTTCGTTCAGGCTTATGTAATGAACCAATTAGGTCAAGAATTCTGATAAAAATCTCTTGCATTCATGGCTTTTGGAGATTTGATTTTCAAGCATTATTTTTCAAATATTTTCCATGTGTTTTTGTACAAATCATGATCCAATCAATCCAAATCTTTCCCTATTTAATTTCACACGAATTATTGAGTAGATTTTGTGCACAAAAAGATTGTAAGACCTAGGTTAAATATTTTTCATGTATTTAATTTGATTTAAATGAATTATTATTAATAAAAATTCAAATAAATAAATAAAAAATGAAGAAATACTTCCCTTTGGGCCAAGTGGTCGTGCACATGCCTTGGATAGTGAATTGTGGAAGAAAAATAGGCCCATTAGCAATTTTAGGTCATTTGAATCAATGTTGACTTTTCAAAATATCCAAAAATTTCCCAACTTCCACAAGGCATAACTTGCTCAATTTTTAAGATTTTCTCATTTTCTTGGACATTTTGGAAAGGTCTTTGAGTCCTCTAACCAATTCCTTTGGTCCCATGTCATTTTGATTTACCAATTTCAAGTTATGGCCTTTGACTTAAAGTCCCTTTTTGTTGACTTTTGAAAATGACCTATAATGTTGAAATTGATAACTTTTTGTGAGAGCATTTCTTGGACTTGAAGTATGAAGGTGAGTTGTAGGAAATGTCTTTATCTTCAAAATGGGCTTTGGATGGAATTTTTCTGATAATCCATGTGAAAGTTATGCCCTGGTCAATTTACAGTTGACTTTTTCAACTGTCCAAATAAGGAAACTTTTGCATCTTGATGATTTTTGAGCCAAGCTTTGAGAATCAAGATCAAGCATTGATCAAATGATGTTTGTGGCTTCAAAATGATATGTTGACCAAACATTTGAACTTTTGACTGTCAAATGACCATTTTGCCCCTACAGTTGACTGTAGTGCAATTAGGGTTTTGACTGTGCAGTTTTGTGCTGAAAGCCTTGAAACTTGATATGAGGATGCTTGACCATATTTGTAGGCATGTGAGACTTGATTGGACCTTTGGAAACTTCATTTTCTTGATCAGAACACAAACCCTAATCTTGACTGCTTAGGAGGCTCTTGCACTGTGCAACCCTTGGGGAACTTTGAAGCTTGACTTGGCATTTTCTTGAAGAATATGGGAGGGAAAATTTTGGGGTACAACAGCGAGCGTTTTTACATATAATGGAAAACAAATATTATATAAAAAACAAAGGTTAATGGTATAAAACACAAAAACGCACCAGATTTTGAACTATCCAACCATGTGATGACACGCTTGTCTTCTTCTTCGTTTACCTGCAAAACATGAATGAGATAGCGGGGGTTTTAAACCCCCACTAAGTGTAATAGTGAAAAATAGCGATTACGCCCACAGATGATATAAATTGGGCGCGAGTATCTCAATGAATCAGGCTTGTTGTAACAAGTTCGTCCATATAGGTTTGGAAGTCCAATTTTACCATACAAGGAAAGCCCTAATTTTTGAACCTTGAAACCCTAAAACATGTTAATGGAAAATCACGATACAGAGCCTTATAATGCAATTAAATCATATCATTAGCTTCAGAAGGTTCCTGTGAATACAAAACAACCAACAATATGCATCAAATGCGCATGAATTATGATATGAATTTCTGGAAAATATGGCAAACCGTATGGCTTATGTTCTTCGATTCCTTGCGCGTTTGGACTGGTTATTGATGCTAGTAGACTCCTGGAAGGTACATCAATGTATTAGAAGCAATTTTAGGCCTTGAATTGTACTGCAACTATGATTTCAGTTTTCAAGTTTCTCTTGAAAATTTTCAAAGTGAGTATGTTGTTGCAGCAGCTTTTTCGTGTCCTCTGCACTAGGGTTCACTTGTGCCTTTGTATGTGAATGATTCTAGGTCAAAAATAAGCCCACAAGTCCATGGATTAATGACTTGAATATTTGATTTCCAATTATGTGTTTTTCAATCTTTTTCCCATGAAAACTTTGCCAATTATGGAAGATCTTGTCCCCTTGGATGATGCACGAAATCTTTAGCATATTTGGAGTATATTTGCTGCATAAAAAGATTTGAAAAAGCATATCTTTGAATTTTCCCATAATTAAATCTAATTAAATGAATTAATATAAATATAAATTCAATTAATTAATCAAAAATAAGAAAATAAAATATTTTGAGCTCAATGGGTCGTGCATAGGCTTTGGGTAATGATTCAAGGAAGAATTTGAGGCCCATTGGCAAATTTGGAGCCTTTTAGGCAAAGTTGACTTTTGAAAGTTCCCAAAAATTTCCCAACTTCTCCAATGCATATCTTGCTCAATTTTGAAGCTATGAACATGTTCTTGGACATTTTGGAAAGGTCTTGAAGTCCTCTAACCAATGCCTTTGGTACCATGCCATTTTGATTTACCAATCTCAAGTTATGGTCTTTGACTTAAAGTGCCTTTTTGTTGACTTTTGAAAATGACCTATAATGTTGAAATTGATAACTTTTTGTGAGAGCATTTCTTGGACTTGGAGTGTGAATATGAGTTGTAGGAAATGTCATCCCCTTCAAAATGAGCTTTGGATGGGATTTTTCTGATAAACCATGAAGAAGTTATGCCTTGGTCAATTTGCAGTTGACTTTTCAGCTGTCTAAAAATGGAAACTTTTGCATCTTGAGACTTTTTGAGCCATGCTTGTGGAATCATGATCAAGAATTGATCAAATGATGATTGTGGCTTCAAAATAAGATGTTGACCAAAAATTTTGACTTTTGATTGTCAAATGACCATTTTGCCCCTACAGTTGACTGTGAAGCAATTAGGGTTTTTGACTGGGCAACTTGATGTTGTGAGTCTTGAAACTTGACATATGGATGCTTGACAATGTATATAGGCATATGGGACTTGATTGGACCCTTGAAAACTTCAACTTCTTTGCAAGAACCAAAACCCTAATTTTGACTGTGTTAGGAGGCAATTGGACTGTGCAATCCTTGAGAGATTTTGAACCATGATCTTGGCAAATCTTGAAGAATATGGGAGGGAAAATTTTGGGGTACAACAGTTGCCCCTGTTCAATCTTCTTAGACCTGAGGATGTAGATTGGCTGGCGTGCCTTTCGTAATCCGAAGGTGGAAGATGATTGAACACTAGAGTGCCCAGAAATTTGCACTCACATAGTGGAGTATCAGCAGTGTGATAGCGGGAATGGGCTTACAGATGCCATTTGGAGACTGATGGATAGGAGGATGGGCTTATAGATGCCATCTGGAGATGTGACAGAACCTTGTCGGGAATGGGCTTATAGACGCCATTTGGAGACCGTCGGTATGTGGATGGGCTTATAGATGCCATCTAGGTGTCGATCGCGTAAGAGATTCCTTAGCGAGAACTTGCGTACCTGAGAAAGAAAATAATTACCTGGCCTGTTACAGGGGTTGATCTTCAAACTCTTCATGTGGATGTGCCCTGGCTGGATACATGTATCGAATCTGGAAAATAGTCGTCAACAGATACACCTTGGCAGGATACAGGAATCGGATCTTCAAACTCTTCAGGCGTGCCCTGGCAGGATACAGGAATCGAGTCTGGAATTAGTCGTCAACAGATACACCCTGGCAAGATACAGGAATCGGATCTTCGAACTCTTCAGACGTGCCCTGGCAGGATACAGGAATTGAGTCTGGAATTAGTCGTCAACAGATACACCCTGGCAAGATACAGGAATCGGATCTTCAAACTCTTCAGACGTGCCCTGGCAAGATACAGGAATCGAGTCTGGAATTAGTCGTCAACAGATACACCCTGGCAAGATACAGGAATCGGATCTTCAAACTCTTCATACGTGCCCTAGCAGGATACAGGAATCGAGTCTGGAATATAGTCGTCAACAGATACACCCTGGCAAGATACAGGAATCGGATCTTCAAACTCTTCAGACGTGCCCTGGCAAGATACAGGAATCGAGTCTGGAATTAGTCGTCAACAGATACACCCTGGAAAGATACAGGAATCGAATCTTCAGACTCTTCAGACGTGCCCTGGCAGGATACAAGAATCGAGTCTGGAATTAGTCGTCAACAGATACACCCTAGCAAGATACAGGAATCGGATCTTCAAACTTTTCAGACGTGCCCTAGAAGGATACAGGAATCGAGTCTGGAATTAGTCGCCAACAGATACACCCTGGCAAGATACAGGAATCGGATCTTCAAACTCTTCAGACGTGCCCTGGCAGGATACAGGAATCGAGTCTGGAATTAGTCGTCAACAGATACACCCTAGCAAGATACAGGAATCGGATCTTCAAACTCTTCAGACGTGCCCTGGTAGGATACAGGAATCGAGTCTGGAATTAGTCGTCAACAGATACACCCTAGCAAGATACAGGAATCGGATCTTCAAACTCTTCAGACGTGCCCTGGCAGGATACAGGAATCGAGTCTGGAATTAGTCGTCAACAGATACACCCTGGCAAGATACAGGAATCGGATCTTCAAACTCTTCAGACGTGCCCTGGCAAGATACAGGAATTGAGTCTGGAATTAGTCGTCAACAGATACACCCTGGCAAGATACAGGAATCAGATCTTCAGACTCTTCAGACGTGCCCTGGCAGGATACAGGAATCGAGTCTGGAATTGCGACAGTTGATAGTAATCATCTTTGTACTGACCTTTGTCCTGAAAAGACAAAACATTAGTTATATGCGATGTCATGATGTATGAGATGCGTGATGTTCTCAAAATAAATGAGATTGTATGTTCGTGATGCGTATGTGCATGCTATAATGTATGAAGATATGATGTTCATGAATGTATTTTTGTCTAGGAAAGTAAATCCTTGACGGGTGCCGAGAAGTTAACTCCTGGGCTGATGTTGAGGGGTGGAGCTTTTTGTTTCCGCTGGGGATGATGGTTGCAAGAATACCGGTAGGAGAAGATGACTCCGTTGGGGAATAAACTTGGCGAATAGATTACTCTATGGGGAGTTAACTCTGTGGGGAAAGAGAGGCACTTTGCTGAGGTTTTGAAATTGATGATAACTCCGCTGGGGATACCATTGTTGAGTTTTGTTGGAAGATTTGATGAATTCCGCTGGGGATTGGAAGACTTCGTCGGGGGCGATCTTTCCGTGGCAATTGGCTGAGGATAACCCAGTTATATCCTGGTGGGGAAATAACCTTCTGAATAAAGCCGGGGGGAGCGTTCGTACTTTGCAGGTGATAAGCTTCCAGAATCTACTGGGGATAAGCTTCCTGAATCCACTGGGGAGATTGATTGAACTATCCTGGGGAGACTTTTCAAATTGGACTGGGGAATGGCTCCACTGGATGTCTGGTATTCCGCCGGGGAACAATCTTAGATCAAGATTGCCGAGGATGCTTGTTGGGAATGTTTGTGTACTCCGCTGGGGAATGTTGAGATCCTTGGGGGATAATCCAACTTCCTTGGGGCTGACAAAAGGCTAACTCTGCTTGGGGAGAGTATTTGTTGAATCTTGTCTTACTCGGCAGGGAGTGAAGGTATCTGGGTTACATTCTTCAGTCAACCTTACCTTGGTACCTTGGTGGACAGAGAAATTAGATTGCTTAGACAACTCATTATTGCCCCTGTTTCTGATGTTACCTGTACTTAATCCTTTGTTTCACATGCAAATATTTATGAGTTAGCAATTAGTGTCAAATGCATATATCACAAATGAACATTGGACGTTCTTCGCAAAACAAAACAGAAAAAGGAAAAACAATTGGAAATTGGTCTGAAAAATGAATTTGTATTGATTTTTTGAATTTGCCTGTAAAATAGGCGTTTATGTACAAGAGGCTGACGTCCTAGTAAGAGAACGCCGCCGAACAATAGAGTTTATACAGTTTGTACAAAGAAAACAAAACAGCTGTGTGAAAAGAGTAATCCCATTGGGTTCCAACTCTGCTATCGCCTTTATATCTTCGAGCGTCTCATCACTTTGCTGCTCAGTTGACGATGAAGCTGATTGATCGATGCCGTCTGAACTTGATGTTGATACCAGATTCTGGATGCAAGGTGATCCAATGAGACATAGTATTACGCTTTAATCCCTAACTTTTGCCTGGACCGCCCTTTCGGGTTTTCAGTCCACCGGGATACCCATTTTTGCCCAAGCCGACCTTTCAGGTTTTCGACTTGCCGGGTGTACAGATTTTTTCATTTCATCCCTCATTTTTCCCGAACCCTTTTGGTTCGCCGGGAAGCCCTAATTTTTGCCTAGGTATGTCAACCCTGTGGGTCTTTTATCATGCGTAATATCTTATACTATGTCTGCATTGGCGGGGTGAGGAAGGTCGTCACCATCCATGGTGGTTAGAATCATGGCTCCTCCTGAGAAGACATGTTTAACCACAAATGGCCCTTTGTATGTGGGGGTCCATTTGCCCCTGGGATCACTTTGAGGAAGAATGATGCGCTTGATTACCAGGTCCCCAACTTGATACTCTTGTGGTCTGACTTTCTTGTTAAATGCCCTGATCATCCGTTTTTGGTACGTTTGACCATGACAAATAGCAGTGAGTCTCTTTTCGTCAATTAAGTTTAATTGATCAAGCCGAGTCTGGATCCAGTCATCTTCGCTCAAGCCTGCATCCTTCATTATCCGGAGAGAGGGTATCTGGACTTCAATCGGCAAGACTGCCTCCATGCCATAGACCAAGGAAAAAGGAGTTGCCCCAGTTGACGTTCTTGCTGAGGTACGGTACCCATGAAGAGCAAACGGTAACATCTCGTGCCAATATTTATAGGTCACTGTCATCTTCTGCACAATCTTTTTGATATTCTTATTCGCTGCTTCTACAGCCCCATTCATCTTCGGCCGGTAGGGAGAAGAGTTGTGGTGCTGTATCTTGAACTGCTCGCAGAGCTCAGTGATCATCTTGTTATTAAGATTGGTACCATTGTCCGTAATGATCCTCTCAGGGACACCGTAGCGACAGATCAGGTTATGCCGAATGAACCTTGCCACGACGTTCTTGGTTACGGTGGCGTAGGAAGCTGCTTCAACCCACTTTGTAAAGTAATCAATCGCTACCAGGATGAAGCGATGCCCGTTGGATGCCGTAGGTTTAATCTCTCCGATCATATCAATGCCCCACATTGCAAAAGGCCAAGGTGCAGTCAAGACATTCAGAGGGACTGGAGGAACGTGCACCTTATCTGTATAAATCTGGCACTTGTGACATGTCCGGGAATGTTGGTAACAATCAGCTTCCATTGTGGACCAGAAATATCTTGCCCGAAGGATTTTCTTTGCCATGGTATGTCCACTGGAATGCATTCCAAAGGTACCTTCATGTAGTTCTCCCATGATTCTTTCTGCTTCAGGCTTATCCACACAACGCAGTAGAGTTGAATCATGGTTTTGCTTGTACAAAATGTCGTTGCTGAGGAAGAACTTTGCAGCGAACCTTCTCAGAAACTTCTTGTCGTTGACAGATGCACCTTCGGGGTATTCTTGAGCTTCCAAGTACCTCTTCACTTCATGATACCAGGGTTTTTCAGTTACCATCTCAGCCTCAAGATCACAGCAATATGCAGGTTCGTCCAACTTCCAGATAATGATTCGGGGAGCCTCGTTGTCCCATTTGACTTTGAACATGGAAGACATCGTAGCCAATGCGTCTTCCAGCTGATTCTCCTCTCTTGGGAAGTGTTCAAAAGTTATCTTCGTGAAATGGGGGATCAATGTCAACACACACTCTTTGTAAGGAATAAGATTCGGATGTTTCGTATCCCACTCGCCTTTGATCTGATTGATCACGAGAGCGGAATCTCCGAAGACACTCAGAAACTTGATCCTTAAGTCAATCGCATCTTGAAGACCCATGATGCATGCCTCATACTCCGCCATGTTGTTGGTGCAGTTGAAACATAGTCGGGCGGTAAGTGGAGTATGAGTGCCTTGAGGGGATATGATCACAGCGCCGATACCGTTACCCAAAGCGTTTGAGGCTCCGTCAAAGTGCATAGACCATCGGGATCCTTCCTCAGGTCCTTCATCCGGTCCAGGTACTTCACAATCAGTCACTACCATGATGTTCTCGTCAGGAAATTCAAAGTTCATTGACTGGTAGTCGTCTACTGCCTGGTGTGCCAAGTGGTCTGCCAATACACTTCCCTTGATAGCTTTCTGAGTTGTATACTGGATGTCATATTCCGTCAAGATCATCTGCCATCTTGCTATTCTTCCGGACAAGGCGGGCTTTTCGAATATGTACTTTATTGGATCCATTTTTGATATCAACAGAGTAGTGTGAGTCAACATATACTGTCTCAGCCGGCGAGCAGCCCATACCAAAGCACAGCAAGTTTTCTCGAGCAGTGAGTATCGGGTCTCACAGTCGGTAAACTTTTTGCTAAGGTAATAAATGGTGTGCTCTTTTCGGCCAGACTCGTCATGCTGCCCCAACACACACCCCATTGAGCTGTCAAGTACTGTCAGGTATAGTATTAGAGGTCTCCCTTCAACCGGTGGCATAAGAATGGGTGGTTCTTGGAGATACTCTTTTATTCTGTCAAAAGCGGCCTGACATTCATCGTTCCAACGTACTACTTGATCTTTCTTCAGCAGCTTGAAGATTGGTTCACAAGTAGCAGTTAGGTGCGAGATGAACCGGGCAATGTAATTCAGACGTCCTAGAAAGCCTCTAACTTCTTTCTCTGTCTTGGGAATTGGCATCTCTTGTATGGCTTTAACCTTGGCAGGGTCCACTTGAATACCTTTGTCGCTCACGACGAAGCCTAGCAATTTCCCAGATCTCACCCCGAAGGTGCACTTGTTCGGGTTTAATCTCAGTTTGTACAACTTCAGACGGTCAAACAGCTTCTGCAGATGGTCAAGGTGTTCCTCCTCAGTTTGAGACCTTGCAATCATATCATCGACGTACACTTCGATCTCATGGTGGATCATGTCATGAAATAAAGCAACCATGGCACGTTGGTAGGTTGCCCCAGCATTTTTCAACCCAAAAGGCATGACCTTGTAGCAAAAGGTGCCCCACTGAGTGACAAAGGTAGTCTTTTCCATATCTTCAGGAGCCATCTTGATCTGATTATAACCTGAAAAGCCGTCCATGAAGGAGAACACCTTGTGCTGAGCAGTATTGTCAACCAGAACGTCGATATGAGGCAGAGGGAAGTCATCCTTGGGGCTTGCCATGTTCAAATCTCTGTAATCAACACACATTCTGACCTTACCATCTTTTTTCGGCACCGGGGCCACGTTGGCAACCAACTGAGGGTAAGAAGTTACTGCAAGAAAACCGGCGTCAAATTGTTTCATGACCTCAGCTTTGATCTTTTCGGACATCTCTGGACGCATACGGTGGACCTTCTGCTTTACTAGAGGGCATTCTTCCTTAGTAGGCAAGTGATGGACCACAATGTCGGTATCCAACCCAGGCATGTCTTCGTAAGACCAGGCAAAGATCTCTACATAATCATGCAACATCTGAATCAACCGTTGTTTTACACCGAGCTCTAGATTGGCGCCAATCTTAACTTCCTTTCTATCTGTCTCAGTACCCAGATTTACCGTTTCCACTGGCTCTTCATGCGGCTGAATGGCCCTCTCTTCCTGGAGTAACAGTCTTGCAAGCTCACCAGGCACTTCGCAATCATCTTCACCTTCGTCTTCGGCTAAGTTGATCGGATTTTCGAAGTCATAACTGGCAGTAGCAGAGTCGTTACCAGTGAGATCCAGAGTGGATTGGAACTTGTATGAGTGAGTGTGTGTAAATATAGCGGTTTTGCAATATATAACGAAAGAAAGAAAGGGAGCACAAGATTTGAAATGCGAAGAACGTCCAATGTTTTTATTCATGACATATGGAAATGACAAGTAATAAGCCCTCACAAATGAAGCCACGGTGCCCCGGGTAAGACACCGGGCCATAAAGTTTCAATTTATTGTTCATTACAAATTAAAAAACAATGGAATTCATTACTGAGTAACAAAAGTAACAGGTATGTAGTCTTTTGCAGTCCAATTGTTCAGTCCACCGTCGGTCGTCGGGTAGATCCAGCTATCAAACTTTGATTCCTCCGTATCGCCTTCAATAGCATTCACTCCCGGGTTGGTGATGAATACGGGAGGTCTTCCGATCCTTGCTTTGCGTACAGCCCTCTGAGCCTCTGCAGTGAAACCCAGCCCAAACTTGTCAGTTTTAGGAGTAAAATCAGGGAGCCTGCCCCAGTTAGCACATTCACCTTTCTCAATTACAGCCCGGGCGTCCTTCAAGGAAGCCATCTTCAAAGGAAAGTCTTCTTCAATCATTGTTTCTGCTGACGCCAATGTTGGAGGTACCTCTTCAAAATGTTGAAAGGGGGTTTCAATAAACTCCCCGTCCATCTCTATATACCGGAACGAGTTCAGATGACTAACCATGTATTCCTCCTCCCCCTGCACTATAACAATCTTCTCTCTGACAGGGTATTTGAGCTTTTGGTGTAGAGTGGATGTTACAGCCCCAGCCTTGTGAATCCAAGGTCGACCCAGCAAACAGGAATAAGATGGACGAATGTCCATCACATAGAATGTTGAATCAAAGACTTGAGAACCAACCCGGATCGGAATATCCACTTCACCATGTACCATCCTCTTCGACCCGTCAAAGGCTCGGACCACGATGTTACTAGGCTTCAACTCCAGACCCTCACAATCCAACCTGTCTAAGGCCTTCTTGGGCAATACATTTAGCGAAGAACCGGTGTCTACCAACACGTATGCGAGAGTAGTGCCCCTGCATTCTATGGAGACATGCAGGGCATCATTGTGGTTCTTTCCCTTGGCGGTCAAATCAGCATCAGAGAATCCCAACCCATTGTCAGCGGTCAAGTTGGCCATGCAATCAGTGAATTGATCAGCAGACGTCTCTTGTGGCACATGAGCCGTCTTCAGAAATGAAATCAGGGCCTTGGCATGGGCCTCTGAACATAGCAGCAATGATAACATAGAGATCTTGGAGGGGGTATGCCCCAGCTGCTCAACGACGTTGAAATCGCTTTTCTTGATGATCTTAAGGATTTCCTCCATCTCTTGCTGGGAGGCTTCAACATTAACAGTCTTCGGTGCCTCCATCTGGGCAGGCACATCAGCAATCCCTTTGCCCCGAGCGTCAGATGACTCGGCAGCAGGGGTAGGAACTTGATCAGGAGGGGAAACAGGCGCACTTGTAGGCGTGATGATAAGAGGTCTTCGGATAACTGGTGGCGCAATGTCAGGCGAGAAGAGCCTGCCACTGCGAGTAACTTTAGCGGGACCGGTGATGTTACTGATACCGGTACTAGTGTTGAACTCCTGCTTCACTCCAAGTACATACACATCTGCCCCATAGTGCCATGGGACAGCCTTGTCAGATTTATAGGGGAGGGGCCCCGGAACAGTAATGATAATGGGTGCAACAGACATGATTTTGACTGGCTTCCTCGGGGGAGCCTTGGTAGGATTGTTGAAGATGGTGACAACAGATACTTCTCCAGTAGGAACAATAGGAACAGCGGTCTTCTTGAACAAGATTTCTTTGCTATCCATCAGGTTTTGGATGCCTGACTTCAGCAACGGACAACCAGCAGGGGAAACAGCACACATAAGGCAACCCTTGCTACAGCCCGGAAATAAACCGGCTAGCAACAGGTTCCTCTTGACAATCAATAAATGGGTAGCAACATCTTCCACAGAAACTGCATATAGGTCTTCCTCAATAGCATTTACTCCATGCTGGGGCATAGGAGCAGTCACAATGTTGGGCCTTTCGGACGCCTCAAATTGTATTTCCTTGGCATCGATAAGGTCCTGGAACTTATTTCTCAGGGCCCAGCAATCATCAGTAGAATGCCCCGGGCTATCAGAGTGATAAGCACAACGGGCGTTTGGATTGTACTTCGGAGATGTGGTGTTCACCACCTTCGGAGCTTCTCTGACGGTTACCAAGTTGGTCGATAGCAGTTGCTGCAAGATCTGTGACAAGGTCATACTAAGCCGAGTGTATTCTCTTCTAGGTCTCTCACTCCTTGGTTGGTTAGGTTGCCGAGGAGCGGCAGCAGGCTTAGCAATCACCACCGTGTTGACAACTTGGCGGCGTTCTGGTTTATTTTGCCTCCTGGGGCCATACACAGCACTGGCTTCCTTCTTGAAAGGCTTTTTCTCAGAACTTGAGGACGCACCTTTCTGTATCTTCCCTGATTTCATACCAGCCTCTATCCTTTCCCCAGTCAGAATGAGGTCTGTAAACCCCACAGATGAATTGCCAATGAGATGATTGAAGAATGGCCCAGATAAAGTCCCCAAGAACATGTCTACGAGTTCACGGTCGGTTAACGGTGGTTGCACCCTGCCAGCCAGGTCCCTCCACTTCTGCGCGTACTCTTTAAAACCTTCTCTCGATCCTAGCGACATACCCTGGAGTTGGGTACGTGTAGGAGCGAGGTCGGCATTATACTGATACTGCTTGTAAAAAGCAGTAGCCAAGTCCTCCCAGTTACGAACCTTGGTTCCATCCAGCTGATAGAACCATTCGAGATGAGTCCCTGAAAGACTCTCCTGGAAGAAATGGATCCATAAGTTCTTGTCCACAGTATACGGCTGGATCTTCCGCACATAAGATCTGAGATGTAGCTTAGGGCAGGACGCCCCGTCATACTTTGCGAAAGATGGTGCTTTGAACTTGTGTGGGATCACCACACCAGAAGATAGACCTAAGTCTCCAAAATCCAACCCAGGCACTTGTTGAATTTCCATGGCATTCAGACGATCCTCTAACTGCTTGTACTTATCTTCAGCTGGAGGGTACTGCTCCTCATTGAAATCAGTCTCGTTGTCAGAGACCACAGGACTAGGAACCCTTCCCCCCTGGGGACTGCCTTTTCCTACAGAAGAACCAGCTTGATCAACCTCATTCTGCAGTGTATTGCCAAACCTCCGGCCAGTGTTGAATAGTACAGTTCTCTTCTTCTTCTTCTTTACCAGCAGAGCCTTCAATTCCTCTTGACCTTGGGCTAAACTCATGATCAGCTCTTGGAACTAGGCGTTCTGAGCCTGGAGGGCCTTGATGGATTGCTCAGTAGATGATTCAGGATTCATGATGCTGAAATAAACAGCGAAGAACATTAAGCAACCTGAAAAGAAGAGTACCTGTGATGCATATGATGAATGGAATGCGTATGATTTATGTTTTCAAAGACAATCGGGATTCAACTTTGTAAACAAAAAGGAACACACTTCATTAGATTTAAACTTTGGAATTTAAATTGTTCAACAGATTGCCTTTAGGCGTTACATAAAATGGAAATACTGAAAAGGGAAATAAAACTGTAAAAGAACATCCAAAGCTCATCAGTGATCCCAGGGTCTCCTCTTCTCAGTACGGATGTAGTCATTCAAGGCCCGCTCGTTCTCCAACTGCTTTGTCAGCTTCTGGATCTTCAATTCCTGCTCGTTGAACTTTTCTCGATAAGAGTCCCGTTCTTCTCGTAGTTGCGCCCAAGACCTCTTTAGTGTGTCAACATCAGTAGGTATCTGAGGAGGGAGAGCAGTTGGAGGAGCCCCATCTCTATCAGGATATTCAAGAATGATGGGTCTGACAGCTTCATATGGCATACCTAAATTCTGAGCACGGATGCGGACCCATTTATAGTAGGGTTCCATAGGTAGAGAAGTCTTCGGTCCCAACTCATGTGGGTCAGCTTTGTGAATTCTGTCCCAAGCCTTGATGAACCTACGACGCAGCTCATCACTGTCTACCTGAAACTCAAAACTGATGTGAGGCACCAACATCTCATGAGGCCCTGCTCTTCTGGCTCTTCCAAACTGACGGAGAGCTAGACATGGATTATAAGAGATTCCTCCTTGGGTACCAATCAGAGGAACATTAGGATATTCTCCGCAACAATCAATAACAGCTACCTCATCCAAACCCGTGAGAGTCCAAATGATGTCATTATCAGTGAGGGACATTAACCTATAAGCCCAACCTCTTCCTTCTTTATTCTTCAGCACGAACTTAGGGAGGTGTGAAATAAACCACCTCACTAACAAAGGAATGCAACACCAAAGGGTTCCTCGTCTTCGGGCAGTACGAGCATAGAGTTGTTGCAGGATATCACCCAAGAGAGTGGGCACAGGGTTCCGAGACATGAAGATCCTTATGGCAGTGATGTTAATGAAGTTATCAGGATTAGGAAACAAGACTAGACCATAGATTAAGAGAGCCAGGATGTCCTCATACTCCCTGAAGCCTAGGTCATTCCAGAAACTGTTAGCTTTACCGATCAAAAACTTGGCCAAGAAACCCTTAACTCTGCTTCTAGTCACCCAGTTGTCCATTACCTCTTTGTGGGTCAAGGGAAGGGCTGCAGCAATCTCCTCAAGCCTAAGAGTCTTTTCCCAACCAGTGAAGGGAGTCTGATCCAAGATAGGGATACCCAGCAAATCAGAGAATTCTTCCAGGGTAGGGACCAGCTGGAAGTCTTGAAAGGTGAAGCAATTATACAAGGGATCATAAAACTGGGTCAAGACACTCATCAGTTGTTGGTCCCACTTTGCCGTGACTAAACCGAGAAGATAACCATGCCTCTGGATGAAGGAAGTAGTATTTGGAATTCTGCTAACCAATTCTTCAAGCAACTCAGGTGGGTGAACAAAATTGAACCGGATAGTGTTCCTTCGCACAGGCATCATGATGTCCTACAAAACAGAGCAAAGGTGAAATCCTCTTGTTTTTGAAATGGTCAGTCCTTATGCAGGATGCATGCAATGTCTATGATGGTATGATGTCATGATAAAGCACACCACAAATATTCACAAAGGCAAACATGATAAGGCACATAAGTCACACAAGACAGCCCTTAAAGTTTAGGCCAGCATGGGGTCTAGGTATTACCCTCTTTCAGTTTGTTGGTTAAGACCTGTCCTATCAGAAGTAACCGGGTTCTAGAGGATTCCAATATCACTGGCTACCCTCAATCGGTCATAACTCCAGCGTCGCAATCTTTTCTTGCGGCCAGAACCATCGCGAGAGTTTAGCCTCAATGGGTGTAGCATACTGCTACTGTTCTATGGCCAAGTTGGGTCAAATTAGGGTTCTAAGGTCGGTTGGTGCTTAATGACTCCTTAGAAGACCCATATTCTCCTCGTTGCGACACAAGGAATATCGGTACAGACCAAGGCGCCACACCAACGTAGCCACTGTTTCACCTGTGTCGGTCTACGCCGGACAGGTCCCTCACATCTTATGCTACCTAACAGGGTATCCCCATATCCGGGTTAGGATCTATGAAACTCCAAGATAATGCCCATAATAATAAAGCAAACAAAACACAGCAATTGAAAACATAAGTATGAGCTATCCTAAGGTACACCTCACTTTAAGTAAGTCCCCAGCAGAGTCGCCAGTTCTGTGATCGGTGGATTTAGAACTGACTGTTTAACGCTGGTTCACGAAATGTCGCGGAAGCAAGAGTCGCCACCGTCTTTTATTTTCTCCAACATGGACAGGACAAAAGCACAGCAAAATTCCTTATGAGAATGTTTCTCGGTTCGGGGGGTAGATTTATAGAAAGGGAAGGTGTTAGCACCCTTTCTATCCATGGTTATCCATGGGCTCTTAGATACTTTCTCTTATGTTTTCAAAATGTTTGCTTTTCAAAATGTGAGTGGGTTTTGCAAAAGTTTCATTGAAAGATTTCTGAATGACTCTTGTATCTGTCCTCAAGAGTGTTTGAAAAATTTATTTTGAAAGTTTTTTTTGAAAGTGTCAGTGTGAAAACTTTTGATTTGTTTTTGAATAGAGAAAGTATCCATGAGTCATCTACCTACCCCAAGGAATTAGGCTATGTAAGAGTCCCTAAGGTAGTGCCGTCCCACCATTGAGAGGTAGGTAGCACCACCGTTGGAGGTGTTCGGGTCAATTCGATTGTAGGGACAGTGTGGTCACCGAAGCAACAACAGGACACCTTAGAAGCTACCCTTATGTCCTAGATCCTTTTTTAATCCGAGGCAACCGTTTCGAGGCAACTATTCCGAGGCAACTATTCCGAGGCAACTGTTTCGAGGCAACTGGATCATGGACATAAGGACCGCTAAAACGTCCTATACTTGACGACCACGTTTCGAAGGCAACGAGTGAGGCGTACCCTAGAAGTGGTGTGTGTATTTGTGTGTTGTTTTTCATGTCAATATTTATCTTTGATCAGGGCATTGTGAGCTACGCATTGTTTTTAATTACCATACATTCTTTCATGCAATTTAGAATTTGGGAGTGCGGAAAATTAAAAGACGGAAAGATAAAGCTACGCTATTACAAGGCGCGGGTCTATACATCGCCAAAATACAAAGACCCGTTTTTGATAAAAGATGCGGAAAGTAAAAAAATGCGGTAAACCTAATTACTATTACATCCTTGAACAGTTACATAATAATCAATAAGAAAAATAATGTGCGAAAAGATAAATTGAACGTCCGAGGGTTTTGACCCTTTGCTTGAAATTAAATTAAATTAGGACTTAATTATTACTTAATTAAAGAAAGGAAAGTATTTTTTATGTTTTTGGTATTTATGAAAATAAAGAAAAGAATTAAAATTAAAGTTAGTGAAACCCTAGTTCTAAATTATTTTAATTGTTAAAGAAAATGTCAAAGTTAACCTAATTTAAGCTAATTAATTATTTACATATTTATGTACAAAAATTAATAATAACTAATAATAATGATAAATAATGATGATTAATAATTAATTTAAGAAAAAAAAGATAAAAATGTCAAAACCTAATTCTATACATTTTTTATTTATTAAGAAAAGTATTAGAATTAAGACCTAATTTAAACTAGATTAATTGTTAGAGTTTATTTACAAAAATTAATTAGTGAAGAAATTAATAATAATTAAATATATTTGTATTTTTTATTTTTCTGTTTTTATTATGAAAAGAAAATTATTTTAGGTGAATTAAATAAAAATAATTAAAGCAAATAAAAGAATTAAAAAGAAAAAAAATTAAATTTAAAATACAAACAAAGGGGGGTGTCTGGACCATGTGGAGGTGTTTGTGGAATTCTGGCCCATTAGAACAAAGGCCTTGCTGACTTTTCAGGGATCATGCACGTTGGTTGACCCAGGCGTATGATAGACCTCATTCTGTGGCCACTGGATTGATCTCATGTCCACTTGGCAGGCCTAAGCGTGAGTGTGTATGGTGAGCCATTGAGTGAGCGCTGCATAGGAATGTGTTAAAACAAAAATCATTAAGTATATGGGGGGACCTGGGAATCGAACCCAGGTCCCAGCACTCACCAAGCCATGTCCCTTGCCAATTGAGCTATTGCGCGCGTTTGTACATATAATGGAAAACAAATATTATATAAAAAACAAAGGTTAATGGTATAAAACACAAAAACGCGCCAGATTTTGAACTATCCAACCATGTGATGACACGCTTGTCTTCTTCTTTGTTTACCTGCAAAACATGAATGAGATAGCGGGGGTTTTAAACCCCCACTAAGTGTAATAGTGAAAAATAGCGATTACGCCCACAGATGATATAAATTGGGCACGAGTATCTCAATGAATCAGGCTTGTTGTAACGAGTTCGTCCATATAGGTTTGGAAGTCCAATTTACCATACAAGGAAAGCCCTAATTTTTGAACCTTCAAACCCTAAAACATGTTAATGGCAAATCACGATACAGAGCCTTATAATGCAATTAAATCATATCATTAGCTTCAGAAGGTTCCTGTGAATACAAAACAACCAACAATATGCATCAAATGCGCATGAATTATGATATGAATTTCTGGAAAATATGGCAAACCGTATGGCTTATGTTCTTCGATTCCTTGCGCGTTTGGACTGGTTCTTGATGCTAGTAGACTCCTGGAAGGTACAACAATGTATTAGAAGCAATTTTAGGCCTTGAATTGTACTGCAACTATGATTTCAGTTTTCAAGTTTCTCTTGAAAATTTGCAAAGTGAGTATGTTGTTGCAGCAGCTTTTTCGTGTCCTCTGCACTAGGGTTCACTTGTGCCTTTGTATGTGAATGATTCTAGGTCAAAAATAAGCCCACAAGTCCATGGATTAATGACTTGAATATTTGATTTCCAATTATGTGTTTTTCAATCTTTTTCCCATGAAAACTTTGCCAATTATGGAAGATCTTGTCCCCTTGGATGATGCACGAAATCTTTAGCATATTTGGAGTATATTTGCTGCATAAAAAGATTTGAAAAAGCATATCTTTGAATTTTCCCATAATTAAATCTAATTAAATGAATTAATATAAATATAAATTCAATTAATTAATCAAAAATAAGAAAATAAAATATTTTGAGCTCAATGGGTCGTGCATAGGCTTTGGGTAATGATTCAAGGAAGAATTTGAGGCCCATTGGCAAATTTGGAGCCTTTTAGGCAAAGTTGACTTTTGAAAGTTCCCAAAAATTTCCCAACTTCTCCAATGCATATCTTGCTCAATTTGAAGCTATGAATATGTTCTTGGACATTTTGGAAAGGTCTTGAAGTCCTCTAACCAATTCCTTTGGTCCCATGCCATTATGATTTACCAATCTCAAGTTATGGTCTTTGACTTAAAGTGCCTTTTTGTTGACTTTTGAAAATGACCTATAATGTTGAAATTGATAACTTTTTGTGAGAGAATTTCTTGGACTTGGAGTGTGAATATGAGTTGTAGGAAATGTCATCCCCTTCAAAATTAGCTTTGGATGGAATTTTTCTGATAAACCATGAAGAAGTTATGCCTTGGTCAATTTGCAGTTGACTTTTCAGCTGTCCAAAAATGGAAACTTTTGCATCTTGAGACTTTTTGAGCCATGCTTGTGGAATCATGATTAAGAATTGATCAAATGATGATTGTGGCTTCAAAATAAGATGTTGACCAAAAATTTTGACTTTTGACTGTCAAATGACCATTTTGCCCCTACAGTTGACTGTGAAGCAATTAAGGTTTTTGACTGGGCAACTTGATGTTGTGAGTCTTGAAACTTGACATATGGATGCTTGACAATGTATATAGGCATATGGGACTTGATTGAACCCTTGAAAACCTCAACTTCTTTGCAAGAACCAAAACCCTAATTTTGACTGTGTTAGGAGGCAATTGGACTGTGTAATCCTTGAGAGATTTTGAACCATGATCTTGGCAAATCTTGAAGAATATGGGAGGGCAAATTTTGGGGTACAACAAGGATTATGAAGGATGTTGGTTTAAGTGAAGACGATTGGATTCAGACCTGGCTTGATCAACTTAATTTGATCGACGAGAAGCGACTTACTGCTGTTTGTCATGGTCAGACGTATCAAAAATAGATGATCAAGGCTTTCAACAAGAAAGTGAGATGACAGGTATATCAAGTCGGAGATCTTGTAATCAAGCGGATCATCTTACCGCAAAGTGATCCCAGGGGCAAGTGGACTCCTACTTACGAAGGACCATTTGTGATCAAGAATATCTTTTCTGGTGGGGCAATGATTTTGACCACCATGGACGGCGACGACTTGCCGCACCCTGCGAACGCATACATAGTCAAAAGATACTACGCATAAATTGACCCGACAAGTTGAAAACCTGAAAGGGAGACTTGGGCAAAAATAGGCATCCCGGTGAATCGAAAACCCGAAAGGGTGGTTCAGGCAAAAATTAGGGATAAATAAAAAATTTTGTACACCTGGCAAGTTGAAAACCCGAAAGGGCGACTTGGGCAAAAATGGGTTTCCTGGTGGATCGAAAACTCGAAAGGGCGATCCAGGAAAAAATTAGGGAATTAAAGCATATGACTATGTCTCTTCGGATCACTTTAAGGACAATCTCTTCACCAACAAGCTCCAAGCTTCTGATCTATCCAATCATCTGCGGACGAAGTAACGAATGGACAAGATACTCAGAGTTGTGAAGGCTATAGCAGAATGGGAACCCCATGGAATATTACACATAGCCATCTTTCTTTTTGTATAAATTTTTTCTCAATTTTATGACAACATCCTCTTACTAGGATGTCTGTCTCCTCTGTACAAAAAAAAAATACTTACAAAGTTAATACAAAGATACTTCAAAATGCAAAAATTTATTTGCCTTTTCTTTCTTTTTACATGTGTTTTTATTTGAAAGCGTCCAATGATTTATTGAATGAGCATATGCATTTGAATATAGTCACTGCTTACAAATAAAACGAAATGAGAAAAGATAATTACTGATAGGTTGAAGGTGTAGGAAAACATCTTTAGGCTATTCCAGAGGAAATCCCCTACAGTATGTCATTCAGATCCTCAATGAAGCTAAAACCTTGAGGTACATATCCCCAGCAGAGTTAAGTTTCAAAATTCCCAGCAGAGTTAAGTCTCTAAACTCCTGATCCTCGGTGGAGCCCAAAAACTTTGAACTACAAACCCTCAGCGAAGATGAAACCTTCTTCCCCAGCATAGTCAAATTTCCAACTATCAATCCCCAACGGGAACCATTCAGTTTTCCCCAATTTCCCCAGCAGGTTATCTTAAAAGTCTGAGAATCAACCAGATATCAGTTAACTTTTGTCTTATCCCCAACTAGGATAATTCCCCAGTAGATTGGCATACAACCCAAGCTCCTGATTTCCCCGGCAGAATAAGCACTCTCCCCATAGAGTTATTTCCCGACAGAACGAGGATTCTAGTTCCCGTTTCTCCATTTGAAGCCTCCCAGGTTTTAATTCCCCAGTAGAGGTCGTCGGATTTTTCCTTATTTCCCCAGGAAAGTCATGAAGGATTCTCACATCCCCACAGAATTTGTCAAAGTTTTGATAGTCCCCACAGGTTGCCAAGGATTTTCTATCCCCAACAGTAATCAGCAAGGTTCTCTCATCTTCAACAACCAAAGATTTTTGGAATCACCAGCATCGGTCAAGGATTTACTTTCCTCGGTCGCAGTCAAAGATTTCATTTATCTCCAGCTATCAAGGATTTATTTTCCTCAGCAAGACAGCTAATCAGCTCACATGCACATCCATTACATTCATATATTATAAACATTGATGAAACACATTTTATTGCATCATACATATCATGAAACATAACTTTGTGCTTTAGCTAACATTCCACCCTTTTCAGGATAAGATTAAAAAGCTATCTTTAACAACTATTCAGAGATTTCAGATATAGTATAGATACACCCCCAGACACGGCGGTCATTCTATTACTCATTCAGAATTTCAAGTTAAGATACAGTATAGATACACCCCAAACACGATGGTCATTCTATTACTCATTCATACTTCAGCAATCAGATACAGATTAGATACGCTCCAGACACGGTGGCCATTTTATTTCTCATTCAGATTCAACTATCAACTTCAAGTTTAGATACACTCCAGACACGAAAGTCTTTCTGTCACTTTCTCGGATCCTAGTTACAGTACGGATACACTCCAAACACGGAAGTCATTCTGCTACTCATACAGATCTCAACTTCAGATATAGTCCAGATACGCTCCAGACACGGTTGCTATTCTGTCACTCATTCAGAATTTATCCCCAGCACATAGATGTTCCATACAAAGATGTTTCTCTGTCACCCATTCAGAATACAGATACACTCCAGACACGGCAGTCATTCTGATATTCATTCAAGAATCAAATACAGTTACAGCTCGGATACGCTCTAAACACAGAAGCCATTCCCTTTCTCATACAAACCTAGTCTCCAGATACAACGCAGATACGTTCCAAATACGGATACCATTTTGACGTTCATTCTCCTGATTTTCAACAAACAATTTTGGATGGAATCTTTAAGCCCGTCTCCAGCAAGATTCTACCATCTCCAAATGGCATCTTTAAGCCCATTCCCTCAGCTACATTTTGACGAGTTCAAATTTACGGGAACTCTAGTGTCCAATCCTCTTTTACCTTCGAGTCACGAAAGACAAACTTGCCAATCTAACTCTTCAGGTTCAAGAAGATTGAACAGGGGAAACTGTTGTACCCCAAAATTTTCCCTCTCATTTTATCAACATTTCTCATCACAAGGCTCTTGGAACTCAAGATAAAGCTAGGGTTTGCTCTACTCAAGACATCTCTTTGCACTGATGACCTAAACTAGAGTTTGAGTTTGCACAAGGATTTGTGGACCTTCAATGCTCAAATTGACTTTCAAGCTTCATGTTGGACTCATGAGTTTGTCCATACCAAGTTTCAAGCCTTGAATCAAATTTTTGCCCAATCAATTTGACAATTGACCTAGAAATCAGTTGTATTGGGGAAAAAGTCAACTGTGGCCAATTTACAGTCAAACCTCATGAATTTTGACCCACATCAACATTATGAACTCATATGAACCATTTGATCAAGTTTGGACCACAATTCCACAAGAAATTTGATCAGATCACCAAAAGGGCAAAATGGTCATTTTTAGGGTTTTGATTGTACAAGGGTAATTTTTGACTGTTTAACCTAGCCAATGGCAAATTAGGTTCAACCAAAGACTCAAGGGCTCAATGGCATCATCTTGACCTATTCAACAAGTTCAAAAGATCTCAAATGCATGGGATTGATAGATGAATTTTTCAGTCAACTGATCAAAATTTGACTATACACTGAAAAGTCAAACTTTGACTTTTTGGTCAAAATCAAGTGTCAAGGGTCATTTTTCATAAAGATGTGTCAAATTATGAAACTTGTTCATCAAGAAACCCAAAATTGCAAATTAGGGTTTGAAATTGAAAATTTTCATAACTTAGAATTTTTCTAAGTTATGAAATTTTCTTAATTTTTCCTAACTTTGTCCCACATTTTCACCATGATGAAAATGGATTCAAACAAAACTTATAACATGAAAGTTTTAGTACTCTACAAATTCTACAACTTTGATACACAAAGTATTCTCAAAAGAAGCTTGGATCTCAAGTTATGATTTTTGGAACAAGGGTCCCTAAAACTTTTAACTTAGTGAAATTTTGCCCTAGTTTAGGCAGGATTTTGACCTATCTTCTTGGACATTTTTAACATAGTTCCACTTGGATTCTCAAGTTGAATTTCAAATATGAATTATAGATCATGTTGCAAGATTTCCAAATTGTCCAAGAACTCCTCAAACACATTTGTGGTTAGAGAGAATCGAATGCTTGAATTTGGCAAAAACTCACTTTGTATCCATGACAAATTCATGTTCACTCAAGTTGCATTTTCAAACCAGCATGCCTTGTACTAGTTTTCAGGCCTCTAAACCACTTCACACTACTTAATTAAATGTAAATCCATCAGTCTAAGCATTTGTTTTGGCCATTTGGACATTGTACACAAAACTAAGCCCTAAGTAGAAAAAGGCATATTTCCATTTTTGCAAAAGTGTGCTTTATGTCAAACCATTATCCCTTGAGCATTGGTCCATATCTCAGAAGGCAAATCAAATCCACAAATTTCAGGGGGCAAGAGCAAAGTATGCAGCATATTTGATGGCTTGAACAGGCCTGTAATCACAACTTCCCATTCTTGCTTCAAAAACAAGAAACTTGTCAAAATCCTAAGAACTTGAAAAACCAGAAAAGATCAACTTACAAAAAGACTTCAAACATCTTTCTCACAACCCTTTGAGCTAGAAACACGAGTGCTTGAGCCCTAAAACACCCCATAGCCAGAAATCACACTTCTTTGGAAAAACATGGCAGGTGTTGCAACTTGAGTTCCCCAGCTCATTTGGCTCGTGCGTTTTGCCCTATTTTGCTTCAAACACCTTCCATTCAACTCACTCAAGCTATCCCAAACCTCAAATACCAACTGTAACTCCATTTACAGTGTTCACCATTTTCATTTTGAGCTTGTGCAGGTTGAGTTCTATAGACTGATTCAAGGACATTCAAGGCAAGCTAGTTATTGGAGAAGGTCAAGTGAAGTTCAGGCAAGCTACTAGACATCTCAAGCCTTGTTGAAAAGCACTGCATTTCCCTACACGAATCCAACTGAAACAGGTTTTTCTTCACTTTCTATCTCTCTATTTAGGAACATTTAGCCTTAGATTTGTGAATAAAAAATGTAGTGTTCATTGCCATGAAGTTGTACATATGCTCAGTTTTCATTTATATTAAGTGTGCTAGGAGAATTTCATCCATGAACATGCTAAAAAAACTATGTTAGATTTTAGGGCCAGAGAAATTCTCTCTGGTCTTTGAGAGTTAGGTTTAGTTTTTTATATGGTTGAAATCGTCTTGAAATTCTCTACAAGTTTGATGTTGTGAGTTTTTGCAAAAGATCACGTATACAGGATGTCCCAAGTTTGTACAGGCGCGCGCGTATTTTCAAAAGGCTGGAGGAAGAAGATGAAGTGGTGGGCTGGGCTTGGCCTGGCTCACTCTTAGCACCTCCCATTTTCATTTCTGCACCCCTTGGCCCAATTTCTTGTATTTTCACATTTTTGCATTTTTGTTTTCTTTGCTGATTTTGTTTATTTATTCCCAAATACAAAAAATGCTCAAAAAATATTTTCATAATTTTTTACATTTATTTGGCATTTTATTTTAATTTTTTTCTAACATTTAAAGCATAATTACTTTTATATTATTTATTTAAACTTGAAAACAATAGGTAGTTTATACTTCTATTTTTGTTCTTTATTTTTATTCATACTAAAAATATTTTCTTGAATATATTTTATTTTTGTACATATTTTATTTTATTTTGTACATATTTAATTTTATTAATATACACATAATAAATATATACTTTTTATTTTGTAAATACTCTAGAATAAAAAATATAAAATATTACATTTTTATTTTTTATACTAAAAAAATACTTTTTTTAAGTATATTTCATTTTGTACATATTAATATATTTTATTGTATATAAATAATATAATATGTTTATCTCTTAAAGAAATTAGGGTTTTTCCCTTAGACATTTAAAATAAATATTTTATTTATTTCTTTATACTTTTTACATTAAAGATACTTTTACATACATAAACAAACAAAAATTCTTTTTTTTGCATAATACATATTATTTAATATTTATTTATTTTGTTTAATTAAGTATTGTCCATTTAATATTTATGCAAGCAAATTCAATTTGGATGTAATAGTAAATTAGGGTTTATATTTTTTGTCAAATACCATCATTCAAAATTGTACACCCATCCCTATAATCATGTTGTAATTGCTTAGAATTTTAAATTCTCGCACTTTACGCTTTCAATTATGCCATGATTAGAGAATTAGGGTTTGTATTCAAAAATCCAAATCAACAAATAGCTTGACCTAATCAAAGACAAATATGCATTAAAATCAAACACAATGCACACTTGCACCCCTAGGGTTACAATCCACTTGTTGCCTTCAAAAATGGGCCATGGTATGCATGTTGGGTACTTTGGCGAAACAAAAACAAAACAAAAGATCATAGTCCCTCGATGACGCTATCTTGGTTGCCTAAAAAAATGATCAAGTCCCTCAAAAATTTGCCAAAATACTTAACACAATTGCTATCATGGTCTATACGATGACCCGCGCCTGTCCCGTTTAACATCCTAACACAAGGTTGTTCATCAAATGCAATGGTGAAACAACACTATCAAAAGGGTTAAAAACATTAGGAAAGATCTTTGAGTAAAGTAGGGTAGATAGCTCTAAGTTACTTGATCAAAAGCTTTCAAAACATCCTTGCTATTTTCAAACACACTTCACAACACAATTTCAAAACATTTCCCAAACCAAACTTTCAAACATTGAAATCTTTTCAAAAGACAAAAACACCTTTGTATACATTCAAACAAGAATCATTACAAAGGTTGCCACAACGATGGCCTCTTTTCAAAACATCTTTCAAAACCACACACAAAGCACCATTTCAAACAATTGGAAAAGCAAAGCAAGTGATCTAAACAAGTAACTAAGAGTCCATGGATAACCATGGATGAAAAGGGTGCTTTCACCTTCCCTTTTCATAATCTACTCCCCGAACCCAAGAAAACATCTCAAAGGTCTTTTCTGTGCTTTTTGACCTTTCCTTAGGATAAAATAAAAAGTCGGTGGTGACTCTTGCTAAACCGAAACATTTGAGAACACAAATGCAAAACCTCAAGTCAGTTCTCCCACTGTATCACAAGTGGCAAGGTAAGTTTCTGCTGACCCTCACCATATCACTTAAGCATTACCAGATTTACATGCTCAAAAATAAAATGTAGATATCATGTTTCTGATGTTGTACATACTCTGAGATCTCATGCACCTGCCTGCTTAAGTAAAGAATAGATTAGTTCAGAGCTTCTTGAAGAAACTAAAACTCAGAGTTAGGATTAGCAAATGCATGCTTGCCTCTGATATATAGTTTTGATATTTCCTATCTTCTGAAATGTTATGGTACCTGCTATAACTGTTATGTGCATGTCTTCTGTTTTATGGAGAAATAACCAAATTACAGATGTTCTGACTAGCATAGAGAGAGAAACCAAGTTCTGCCAGTGGTCTCAGAACTTCTGAAGTCTGTTCTGCTGCCAGTGGTATCAGAACTTCTGAAGCTTGTTTCTACTGCCAGTGCCATCAGAACTTCTGAAGCTTGTTTTTATTGCCAGTATTATCAGAACTTCTGAGAACTACTACGTTCCCAGTGGATTCAAAGCTTCTGACCTTATACATTTTCACTAACAGGTTTCTGTTTTGTAGAGTGCCAGGGTCAGAACCTCTAACTTCATTTTATCAACAACACGCTGATTCCCATTTTCTTTTCCATTGTTTTTGTTATTGCTCTTCATTCCATTAATCAGCAAACAACAAAAATATTTCCTTTACACTTTATTTTTGGTTTCTTAAAATAAAAGATCAAAAATATTTTCTTAAAACAAGACAAGTTTATTTCATATTTTCTTATACATTCTTATGCATTTCAATATGGTTGTAATAGTAATTTAGGACTTTATTTTTACTTGTAATCCCCATTCATAAATATGTATCCCCATCCCCTAAATATTGTAATAGCGTAGGACTTTACATTTCTGCAATTTATCACTTTCAAATGTAAATGTTAGTAATTAGGCGTGTATGGCAAGATAAAACCAATAAATAGACCACCAAAAATCAAAGACAAATGCATGCAATCAAACACACTTGCACACATGCACCCTTAAGGTAATCTCACTTGTTGCCTAAAAAATGATCATGTTATGCATGTGGGATGTCTTAGCACAAACGAATCGAAGAATACAAGATCATAGTCCCTCGATGATACTATCAAAGTTGTCTTTCAAAATGATCTTAGTCCCTAAATAAAAAGTGCTAAGTCATCTCACAATATCGCTATCATGGTCATACAATGACCCAACGCTTGTCCCTTCACATCCAATGATGGGGCTTCTTATCAAAACAATGGTAAGTTTAGCAACATCTAAAGGAGGAAAAACACATCCAAGACCTTTTGAGTAGGTAGATTACTTTTAGTTACTTGCTCACTCACAATAGCCAACATCCTTGATATTTTCAAAACAAACACACACATCTTACAAACATTGGAAACATTTTCAAAAAGACAAACATCTTTTTATACATTCTCACTAACGAGAATCATTACAAAGATTGCCTAAATGAATGGCCTCTTTTACAAAATACTTTCAAAACCACATGAAGCACAATTTCAAAAAAGCAAGTGATCTAGCAAGTAACTAAGATCCCATGGAAAACCATGGATGAAAAGGGTGCTAATACCTTCCCTTTTCATAATCTACCCCCCGAACTCAAGAAACAATCTCAAAGGTGTTTCCTGTGCTTTTTCACCTTTCCTTTTGGATAAAAGAAAAGTCGGTGGAGACTCTTTCTAACCGCAACATTTGTGATAAAACGCAAAACCCTCAAGTCAGTTCTCCCACCGTATCACAAAACTGGCGACTCTGCTGGGGACTAATATAAAAGTGGGGTTACCTTAGGGTTAGATCACCTTTACTCGTTTTCATTATTTGATTTGTGTGATTTATACTTAGTTATTTGTATTGGGTTTGCTTTGATCCTCCACCCGGATCTGGGACACATTTTTAGGTAAATAGCAATAGATTATAGAGATTGTACGGCTTAGACCAGTATGGTTGAAACAATGGCTATGTTAGTGTGACACATTTGTGGGTACTGGTATCCCTCGTGGTGAATCGAGGAGAATACGGGGCCGCTGAGTGGCGTCATGAAGCACTAATTGACTTTAGAACCCTAATTGAACAAACTTGGCCATTAGGACATAGTGAGATAGCCGATTTCGGTGTAGAGCTGAAAATTGGTTGATACTCGATACTACACTCATTGAGGCTAGACTTTTGGGATATCTCAGTCGCAAGAAAAGATTGTTGTGCTGAGACAATGCCTAAGAGAAAGGTAGGTGATATTGAGATCATTTAGAACCCGATCACTATTGCTAGGACAAGTTTAAGCCGACTAAACTTCAAGAGGGTACTTACCTACAAAACTCATGCAAGCCTAAAAACATAGGGAATTGTTTGTGGTGTTTATATATTAACTTGTACATAAACATCATAGACATCTTGAACATCATATGCATGCTCACTAACCATTTCAAGGATTTAGAAATTTATCTTTGTTTTTGTTTTGTAGGACATGAATTCCCTCCGAAGAAACACCATCTGAATCATCTTTGTAAAAGCACATCCCCAACTTCAAGAGCTAGCCTCAAGAGTGCCCGGGGATTCTCCTTTTACCCAGAAATATGGTCGACTCCTCAGTTTGGCTACATCCAACTTCCAAGAAGAGATGATGTGTGTATTATTCCAATTCTTTGATCTCGTACATCATTGTTTCACTTTCCTGGACTATCAATTGGTACCTACACTAGAAGAGTTCTCCCTACTCTTAGGGGTTCATGTGCTTGATCAAATACCGTTCACCGGTCTAGAAGGGATTCCAAAACCTGAAGTCATCACCGAAGCTTTGCATATGAAGAGGGTCGACATCATAACCAATTGGGAGACAAGAAGCGGGGTTAAAGGCTTTCTAGCTAAGTTTCTATTGGAAAAGGCTCGTTCATTCTAGGACGACATGGATTTTCGAGCTTTCGAAGACGTCCTGGCTCTTCTCATTTATGGTTTGGTTTTGTTCCCCAATTCAGACCAATTCATAGACGTTAACACCATCAAAGTCTTTCTCTCTCGCAATCCTATACCTACCTTACTAGGAGATATCTTGCATTGCCTTCATACCCGCACCATGAAGAAAAGAGGTACTCTTTTGTGTTGTATTCCCATACTCGCTAAATGGTTCACTTCGCACCTGCCTCAGTCAGCATTGAAGAACGAGTAAAGACTGACTTGGTCTCAAAGGATGATGTCTCTCACCCATTCTGATATCTGTTGGTGTTCGAGATCCTGGGAAAATATATCTATCATTGACCGCTATGGGGAATTCCCTAATGTACCTCTACTTGGTGTTAGGGGAGGTATCACCTATAACCCATGCTTAGCTCTTCGATAGTTTGGGTATGCCCGAAGAGACGACCCTCATGAGATGCTCATCCAAGGTCTGGTGTTCGAATATGACAAAGAAGACCAAGGTTACCGCCAGAGGTTTACACGTGCTTGGGGAATGGTGAACATGGTGGACAGTAGAACTTTGGGACATAAAAACTCTATCCCTCTCGAGCCTTACCTTAAGTGGGTACGGGCTCGTGCTCAGAGTCTCTTGATGCCTTACCCTCCCATCCTTCCTGTCATCATTGAGCCTCTTATTGAAGGAGATGTCCCATACACCGTTCTTCATCCCGACATGCCTACCTCTCTCGAAGACCTGCAAAAAGCTTGGGTTTAGTTGAAGGAAGAGCGAGAAACCTTTGAAGCCCAGTATTACGCTAGTGAGAAGAAGGTTCTGGAGCTCACCAAACTGCTTCATGAAGAGAAAAACCTAAATGCCTACATTTCTCCAAAGAGGAAGCGTTCAGTCTTTTTGTCTTGGGAGTTAGGTTGTATTTTGTTTCTTTCATTGAAAGCCCAAGGAGGCATGATGTATTCAAACTTGGATTTTTAATATGACGTATGTTCATTTTTGGTTTGAACAAATTTAAATCTCTAAATTTCCTTGAAATCATTTGCATATTGCATCTTCATTCATCATAATGTAAACAGGTATTTTGCAACGAGTTTCCTCATCTCTCTACTGTTTATTTCAGTAAGATGGATCTCGAGCAGACAGTCAAAGATCTTCAAGTTCAAAACACGCAGTTTCAACAGTTACTCATGACCCTGACCAAGGGACAGGAGGAATTGAAGACTTTGTTGGCCAAAGAGAAGAAGAAGAAAGAGAAGAAACCAACCGGTGTTGTAATCATGGGGAGAAGGTTTTAAGGACAGACTAGAAGAACCTTGAATTTCGCAACAACATCTGATGAAGGGAAAGGAAAAGAAACAGTGGTTCCGTCAGAATCCAAAGAGGAGGAAGAAGAGGAAGACTACTCCGAGGAACAGTATCCTCCAGCAGATGATAAGTACAGACATCTTGAAGAGCGTTTAAGCGCTATGGAAATACAAAAGGTGTCAGGTCTAGACTTTGAAGAATTGGGACTAGTATCGGGAATTGTGATCCCACCAAAGTTCAAAGTGTCGTTGTTTGCAAAATATGATGGGGTGTCATGTCCTAAGATGCACCTCCGATCATATGTGAGAAATATTCAACCGCACTCCGCCGATAAAGACCTGTGGGTGCATTTTTTCCAAGATAGCTTATCTGGAACACAACTCGATTGGTTTTACCAATTGGAAAGGGTTGACGTCCACAACTGGGGAGATCTTATCGCAGCTTTCTATAAGCAATACCAGTATAATGCAGATTTGGCGCCTACCCGTACTCAACTTTAGAGTATGGCTATGGCTTCAAATGAGGGTTTCAAAGATTACACGCAGAAATGGAGAGATCTAGCTGGGAGAGTACAACCCCCTCTGTCTGAAAGGGAGTTGGTAGATATGTTCTTAGGCACTCTATCGGGCCCTTTCTTCAACCATTTGATTGGGAGATCATCTGCTGGATTTACTGAGTTAATACTAACCGGAGAGAGGGTGGAAGCTAGCATAAAAAGTGGAAAGATTCAGAAGGATTCATCTGCCTCTACAGCTGTGAGAAAGCCTTTCATTAGGAAGAAGGAGGTATCTGCTATTTACCCACAAAGGAACCAGGGGAGAGTTGAACGTCGACCAATGGTAGGAGCTGTTATGATCCCAAATCCTACATCTGATCAACCAAGAAATAACCAACCAAGGGTGGAAAGGCCAGTCTGGAAATTCACCAGAATTAATATGACTCTAGCCCAGGTTTTTACCATATCTTCTGAGATCTAATTTGGCAACTCTTGAGGAGGCTCCAAAGAACCCCAACACAGCGTCCCCTCATTATCACCCAAATGCCAGATGCGCTTATCATTCTGAAAGTCCGGGTCACGACACTAACAACTGTTGGACCCTGAAAAACAAAATTCAAGACCTTATAGATGCAAAAGAGATTGAGTTTGATGCACCCGAGAAGCAAAACGTCATTTCTGCTCCTATGCCTAGGCATGGTCACAACACCAATGCTATCGAAGAAGATTTGTTTATTACCACAGTTGATGAACTCTTGACTCCACTCCTAATCATTATGATAAACTTGTTGAAAGCTGGTGTATTCTCGGGTTGTAATGAAGACTACCATCTCTGCTTATACTCGCCAACTGTTTGCCCTTTATTGAAAACAAGCATTCAACGCTTGATAGATAACCAAGAGATTTTGTTCGAAAGTGCTCCTGTTTCATCTATTCCTATTGAAGACGTTTCAATCATAACCATCTCTGCCAACCCTTCCAGGGTCCCCAAAAGACCCATTAGGATTACATCGATTCCAAAAACTACTCCTCTTATAATCACAATTCCCGGGCTGGTCCCATATGAATCAGACAAAACAGTGCCGTGGAATTACGGTGGAGACATCTACTACCATGGCATCAAACAAGATGGGCTGGCCGCCGAAGAGATAAGCTCCGAAGAAGAAGACTCCAACATCAGCAATATTGTCGGAACCAGTAAGATTACCCGTAGCGGTAGAATCTTCTCTCCAGAAATTGCCCCCCCCCCCAAAGGCAGTTTTTGGACCCGTGGCTGCTCCAAAGGTTACCTCCATACCAATAATCATATTTGCAAGTGCTCCTATTGACAAAGACGACACAACCCCTGTTGTTATCCCTACCAACACCTCTACTGCTGAAACTCAAGGAAAAAGTATTCAAGAAGATCCTGTCCGGACGAAGGCTCAACCACTGACTATCCCCGAAACCTCCAAGAAGGAAATGGAAGAGATTTTGAGAATAATAAAGAAAAGCGACTACGACGTGGTCGAGAAGTTGGGGAAAACTCCCTCCAAAATTTCCATGATAGCATTGTTACTGTGCTCAGAGGCACATGCGAAAGCTCTGGTGAAGTTTCTGAAGACAGCCCATGTGCCTCAAGAGGCGTCTGCTGACCAATTTCAAGATTGTTTGGCCAGCTTGACAGTTGATAACGGCTTAGGCTTCTCAGATACTGATCTGACACTAAGAGGAAGAAAGCACAACGAGGCATTACATGTCTCTGTGGAATATAAAGGAACAACTCTGGCCCATGTCTTTGTGGACACTGGTTCATCTTTGAATGTTTTACCAAATAAAGCTCTTGACAGACTAGACTGTGAAGGATTAACGTTGAAACCCAGTAACATAGTCGTGAGGGAATTTGATAGCTCAAAGAGGATGGTGCACGGGGAGGTGGATATCCCCATAAATGTTGGGACTCAAACTTTCAACTCAACCTTCTATGTAATGGACATCTTCCCCTCTTACTCCTGTTTGCTAGGACGATCGTGGATCCTTAATGCTGGTGTTGTCACCTCCACACTACACCAGATGTTGAAATACCCGGTCCATGGAAAGATTATCATTGTCCACGGAGAGGAAGAGTATATGATTAGCCACCTCAATTCCTTCCGGTATGTGGAATTGGATGGCGAGTTCATTGAAACTCTTTTTCAACATTTCAAAGAAGTCTCTTAAGAGGTAGCAGTAACCAAGACGGTGTCCCAGTTTCCCAAGATCACAAGACCTCCACTTTGGATGTCATCTCTAAAGGACGCCAAGGCAGTAGTAGAGGAGGGAGGATGAACCATCTGGGGGAAACTTTCGGATATTCCGTATAAATCTAATAAGTTTGGCTTAGGGTTCACTTCAAGTGCTCAGAAGGCTGTGCGTCATGCCCGTGCTGGAGGGCCACCATTGAAGATTAGTAACCGAGAGGTCAATGCAGTGGAAGATGGTGAAGAGGATTGCATCTTAGAGGATTGAATATTTCCTACTGTCAACAGAGGACTTTGCAATTGGGAAGCCAGAGACTTTGTCCCGATAACTTTCATCCCTCAGTAATCTGTCTTTTACATTTCTGTTGGACTTGTAATATTCACAAACAATTCGCACATTTAAAACCTTGTGTCTTGCCCGAGGCACAATGGTCCATTTGTAAGGGTTTTTATTTCATCTTCATATGACATTCAATGAATCATGGACGTTTTTTTTCACATACAAACTTTTTGTGCTCATTGTCTTTCATTTACATTTTATTGTTTAAAGATGGCTATACCCTTACACACACCCACACTCACAAATGCAGGTACCCCTCCATCACGGATCCCGTGGGTAACGATACTGCTATGGCCTTTAGTGACTCTAAGGATCTGGTCTACCAAGTCGAAGACGAAGGTGAGGAAGATTGTTAAGTACCAAGGGAACTGGCCAGACTACTACAATAAGAGGAAAGAGCTATTCAGCCTCATGAGGAACCTGTGGATACAGTCAATCTGGGTACCGAAGAGGACATAAAAGAAGTCAATATGGGTGCCAATCTGGAGCCTAGTGTCAAGGAACGTCTGACTCAGTTGTTGCATAATTATGTTGAGATCTTTGCCTGGTCATATAAAGATATGTCAGGACTTGATACAGACATCGTGGTACATCGTCTGCCAATAAGAGAAGATTGTCCACCGGTAAAACAAAAAGTCCTCCGCATGAGACCTGACATGTCAGAGAAGATCAAAGCGGAAGTCATGAAACAATTTAACACTGGATTTTTGGCCGTCACTTCCTATCCTCAATGGGTCGCTAACATTGTTCCTATGCCTAAAAAGGATGGCAAAGTACGAATGTGCGTGGACTATAGGGATTTGAATAGGGCAAGCCCCAAAGATGATTTTCCACTCCCCCACATTGATATCCTAGTTGACAATACGGCCTAGCACAAAGTATTTTCCTTCATGGACGGATTCTCAGGTTATAACCAAATCAAAATGGCACCTGAGGACATGGAGAAAACTATATTTGTCACACAGTGGGGCACATTTTTCTACAAAGTGATGCCATTTGGACTAAAGAATGCTGGGGCAACCTATCAACGCACCATGGTAGCCTTATTTCACGACATGATACATCATGAAATAGAGGTAAACATAGACGATATGATAGCCCGATCACAAACAGAAGAAGAGTACCTTGATCACTTGCAAAATTTGTTTGAAAGGTTGAAGAAGTATAAGCTAAGGTTAAACCCAAACAAGTGCACATTCGGAGTACGGTCCAGTAAACTCCTAGGCTTTGTCGTCAGCAACAAAGGTATTGAGGTCGATCCCGCCAAGGTTAAAGCAATTCAAGAAATGCATGCGCGTCGTACTGAGAAGGAAGTCAGAGGATTCTTGGGATGCCTGAACTATATTTCCAGATTCATTTCTCACCTAACAGCTACTTGTGAGCCAATCTTCAAACTATTGAAGAATGATCAAGTAGTCAAATGGAATAATGAATGCCAGACTGCTTTCGACAAAATCAAAGAGTATTTACAAGAACCTCCTGTTTTGATGCCACCAGTCGAGGGAAGACCATTGATCATGTATCTGACCGTTTTGGAAAACTCAATGGGGTGTGTATTGGGGCAGCATGACGAGTCTGGATGAAAAGAGCACGTTATTTATTACCTGAGCAAAAAGTTTACCAACTGTGAAACCATATATTCACTGCTCGAGAAAACTTGTTGCGCTCTGGCATGGGCTGCTCGCCGGCTAAGACGGTATATGTTGACTCATACTACTTTGTTGATATCTAAGATGGATCCGATAAAGTACATCTTCGAAAAGCCTGCTCTGTCTGGGATGATATCTAGATGGAAGATGATCCTAACAGAATATGAGATACAGTATACTACCCAGAAAGCTATAAAGGGCAGTGTGCTAGCTGATCATCTTGCTCATCAAGCTGTAGAAGATTATCAGTCCATGAAGTTTGAATTCCCGGATGAAGACATCATGACATTAGACAACTGTGAAGAAATCAGATTATATGACGGACCTGAACAGGGATCTCGATGGACTCTTTTCTTTGATGGGGCATCCAATGCACTTGGTAATGGTATCGGTGTTGTACTCATATCTGCAGAAGGGTGTCATACTCCCTTTACTGCCAGACTTTGCTTCAACTGTACAAACAACATGGCGGAGTACGAAGCATGCATCTTTGGTCTCAGAGCTGCCATAGATTTGGGAATCAAGTCTTTAAACGTGTTTGGAGATTCAGCTTTGGTCATCAGTCAGATCAAAGGGGAATGGGACACTAAACACCCAAATCTTATCCCTTACAAAGAACATGTTTTGACATTGCTACCACATTTTGAAAAGATTACCTTCGAGCATTTCCTGCGAGAAGAAAATCAGCTAGCAGACGCTCTAGCCACAATGTCATCTATGTTTAAACTTAATTGGGATAACGAGGCTCCCCAAATCACCATCGAACGAATGGATGAACTAGCCTATTGTCACGATATTAATACTAAAGAGGTAGTGGACCAGCCTTGGTTTCATGAAGTCAAGAGGTATCTCGAGGCTCAAGAATACCCAGAAGGAGCTTCAATCAATGATAAAAAGTTCTTAAGGAGATTCTCTGCTAAGTTCTTCCTTAGTAATGGCATCCTGTACAAACGCAGTCATGACTCCATTCTACTTCGGTGTGTGGATAAGGTTGAAGCGGAAAGGATCATGGTCGAATTACATGAAGGTACTTTTGGCACTCACTCCAGTGGGCATACGACGGCGAAGAAAATCCTACGGGCAGGCTATTTTTGGTCTACCATGGAAGCAGATTGCTATCAACACTCTCGGACCTATCATAAATGAAGATGTGAAAAACACAAGAAGGGGGGATTGAATTGAAAAACTTGGATCAAAAACAGATTAATGAAACAGTATTTTTATCCTGGTTCGTTTGATCTCAAACTACTCCAGTCCACCCGTCAAGGTGATTTCTCCTCTCTCCAACGAGGTCTTAATCCACTAATCTCAAAAGATTACAACAGCTACTTTAACAACTATTAAAGTCTTCTTAAGTACAACCACAATCCGGTTAATCTCAAGGAACTTCTTTTACAATAAAATTGAACAAAATGTGTTGTTGTTTTCTAACAAAATAGTTTATCACAACTGTGATAAATTACATAGGTTAAGCTTAGAATGAAGAATGAATTTGCTAGAGCTTGAATATGCATGGTTTGGAAATCTTTAGCAAATTGTTGTGTGCGTACGTACGTGCTTCTTTTTGCAAGAATACTTGTTTATATAGACAATATAATGACGTTGTCCATAAAGCAAGTTTAATGATAATAACACACTTTCCTTTTGGAGAAGATCTTGTCTGAAGAAAGCCGTTAGCATTAATTCTGTCTTGAATATTCAGTAACGCTTCAGAGTCTTCTTTCCTTAACTGCTGATGACGCTTCAGAATATTGATGACTTGGTTGATATGTCTTTGTTCAGAATCAGAGTTTGTTGTAATTAAGCGCAGGTTCTGGTCACCAATCTTCAGCGTATAATCTGATTGCTTCAGCATGTAATATTTTATAGCTTATCTTATGATGTTGATCCCATCAGAACTTCTGAATACATAAAACATATTTTTAAGGTGTTTTGTACCCCAAAATTTTCCCTCCCATATTTCTCAAGACATGTCAAGAATAATCTTCAAGCTGCTCAAGTTGGCTCAAGGGTTGGACAGTCAAATCACCTCCTAAGGCAGTCAAGTCAAAATTAGGGTTTTGTGTTGTATCAAGGTCCTTGCATCCAAATGACCTAAAGTTCTCCCCAATGTCCTAATATGTTCTCAAGTTCATCCATGTCAAATTTCAAGCCTTGCAGAGGAAGTTTGGTCAGTCAATTGCTCAAGAGGTCCAAAAATCGACTGTGCTAGGGCAAAAGTCAATTATGACCTACAGACAGTCAAACCTCAAGATTTTTTGTCAAAATTATCATTTTGAAGGATAATTCATCATTTGATCAAGGGTTGATCATGATTCATCAAGGATTGCTCAAGATTCATCAAGATTCAAAAATTGCTAAATTAGGGTTTTGTAGGAAAAGTCAACTCAAATTTGACCAAGCATAACTTTCTCATACTTTATGAGAAATGACCCATCCAAAGCTCATTTTTAAGAGGATGCAATTTCCTAAAATCCATCTTCACACCCAAAGATAAAGAAATGCACTCACAAAAAGTTACAAATTTGGACATTATAGGTCATTTTTGAAAGTCAACAAAAACACCTTTTTTTCCAAAGCCTATAACTTGAGCATGGAAGATAAAAATGCAATTAGACCAAATGTTTTGATTATAGGACATCTCAAGGTTTCTAAAAAGTCCAATAACACCTCCAAAAGTTCAAAATTGAGGAAGTTATGCATTGTTGAAGTTGGGCATTTTTCCAAATTTGCCAAAAGTCAACTATCCTCAAAACTCCAATTTTTGACAAAAGGGCCCACTTTTTTCCACTTGATATGGTCTTGTCATGCCACACACGTGTCCCATACTTGATTTCATGGCCATTCATTTGTTTTTCTATTTTATTTAATTTTTATTGATTTAATTCATTTTTAATCAATATTAAATCAAGTAAAATCTAAAAATTGGTGAAATCATATCTTTGTGATTGGTACAACTTTCAATTGGCATGATTCATCAAATCAATTCGTATCAAGGCTCATTCATGCATAAAAAATCAGATTTGGCCTATTTTTGGAAGTTTGATAATGGTGATCAAAATCAAATCATGAATCTTCAACGCACTTGATTTTAGACCAAAAGATCAAACCTAATTCATTCTATAACACTCACACAAGCCACACAAAGCAAGAACATGCACAAAGCACTATTGAAACAGCCAGAAGAAGTTTGAGAAAAAGCTTGAAAAAGTGAAGATCGAAATCAACATTGGAGGCCAATTTAATCCAAAATCACAACGTGGTGTTCTTGCTTGCAATCTCCTGAAGCTATAGCAACCAAAGCCAAGGCCTGAAGCTATCTGAAAAGCGATGTAAGTGTTCTTGAAAACGGCTCTGAACATGAAATCGAAACCATTCATTCTTGCATCCTTTTGATAAACTATTGACATAATCTTGATCCTTATCAAATTTCTAACAAGTCTGCATCATTTAATTTCGTTTTCATGGCCTATAATCATGTACCCGAACCTAGGGTTTTATTGTGTTGTTTTTAGGCGTTTGAATTACAGGGAAAATTGAGCCAAATAATGGTTACAGGGATGACCAGGAGGAAGAGACGAGTGCATTGGTACTCTTAGGTTTCGTTTACATGGCCTGGAGAAGGTTTTTGAGATGCCCTACGAATCTTCCTGCGGATAAAAATCCGCAGGTAAATAACCAGGGTATTTGAGGAAGATGATAATGTGGCTTGCGTCCATTGGTTTGTTTGAATCATTAGCGCGTTTTTTTATTTTGCAGGGCATAATTAATTGTTTTGAATATAATATTTGTTTTCTATTCCAATAACAATTGAACAAGCTGGTTGGATTGGTGAGCGTGCTATTGGAAAATCCCTTGGGACCTGGGTTCGAATCCCAGGTCCCCCAAAACACTTTATTTGATTTTTTCTTCAGGTACTCATGTGCAGCGCCCAAAGCATGGACCATCATGTTTCTCATCCCATCAAATGCCAAGTGGTCTTCAGGCCAGAATTGCAGATCCACCATGGACTAGAGTCAACAAGCACGCGTTGGATTTCAAAGGTCAAACAAGGCTGAGCGAGAATGGGCCTGGAAATTGCTGATCATACTCCCTCTTCAGGCCCAATACCCCCTGAGTTTGTGTTTATTTTATTTTCTTTTCATTATTTTCCTATTTTTTGTTTTATTATTATTATCTTAATTAATTAATTAACCAATTAACCTTTTTCATAAAAAAATCAGAAACAACAAAAATAATATTTTTATTAATTCCATTAATTTTATTATTTATTTTTGTAAATAACAATTAATTAATTTATTTAGTTTAAATAGGTTTAACATTAATATCTTTTTGCAATAAATTAAATTTAATTTAGAATTAGGTTTTTTTAAATATTTTTAACCATTCTTATTTTATTTCCTTAAATAATAAAAAACCAAAAATATTTTCATTTAATTAAATTAATTCAATTATTAACTTAGACTAATTTTTAATTCAAAAAATAACAAAAAATATGCTTTATTTAATAAAAAGGGTCAAAACCCTAAAAAGCACTCCGATTTAATTTTCTCGCGCGCGAATTATTTTTGATCCATATTTCAATATTGTAACTGCTCCGGGAATGTAATAGTTTTTAACTTAGGATTTTATTTATTTATTTATCGCTTTTATTTACTTTTCGCAATTTAATTTTAAAAGGGTTTGTCTTTGGCGATGTAAATACCCGACGCCTTGTAATAGCTTAGATTTATTTCCCGCAATTTAATTTTCGCACAATATTAACTGTTAGATGTTTGATAAATAGGCAATGCATGACAAGATTAATCCTTAACCTAAAATCAACAGTAGCTCGCCATTAACATGTACAAAGATAATATAACTGAAAAATAACACACTCGCACATGCGCACTCTTAGGGTACACCTCACTTGGTTGCCTCGAACATGGTCATTGAGTATAGGAAGTTTTAGAGGTCGCCCTCTTATCCAAAGATCAAAGTTGCCTCGAAACGGTTGCCTCGGATAAAATGATCTAAGACATTAGGGTTATCGCTAAGGAGTCCTAACATTGCTTTAGTGACCATACGTCCCTTAATCGAATTGACCCGAAAACTCCAACGACGATGCTACCTACTCCTCAATAGTGGGATAGCATTGTCTAAAGGACACTTGTACGGTTTAATTCCTTTTTGAGTAGGTAGATGGTTCTTAAGTACTTGCTCCTTTTAAAACAAAACAAAACTTTTCGCACTTACACTCCTTTCAAAACAAAACTTCTTTCAAACCCACAAACACAAAGAAAAGCAAATTTTGAAAACACAATGAGCAAGTACCTAAGAGCCCGTGGATAACCACAGATAGAAAGGGTGCTAACACCTTTCCTTTCTATAATCTACCTCCCGAACCAGAGAAATATCTCAAAAAGGAATTTTTTTGTGCTTTTGTCCTTTCCTTGTTGGATAAAATAAAAGACGGTGGCGACTCTTGCTTACCGCGACATTTTGCGAAAACAGACGCAAAACGCGAACTAGCATATCCAAAACAGTCAGTTCTCATTCCCACCGATCACAAAACTGGCGACTCTGCTGGGGATATTATAAGTGAGGTGTACCTTAGGATTAGATCACTATGTTTTCAATTGTATGCTTTGTATGCTTTAATTTTGTGGGCTTGTATCGGAGTTTCTATAGATCCTAACCCGGATCTGGGGATACCCTTTAGGTAAGTAGCAATAAACTGTGAGGGATCTGTATGGCATAGACCGATATGGGTGAAGCAGTAGCTACGTTGGTGTGGCACCTTGGTCTGTACCGATATCCCTTGTGTTGGAACGAGGAGAATATGGGTCTTCTAAGGAGTCATTAAGCACCAACTGACCTTAGAACCTTAAATTGACCAACTTGGCCATAGAACAGTAGCAGTATGCTACACTCATTGAGACTAAACTCTCGCGATGATTTCGGCCGCAAGAAAAGGTTGCTAAACTGGAATTATGATCGATTGAGGGTAGTCAGTGATATTGAGATCCTCTAGAACCCGGTTACTATTTTTTAGGACAGGTCTTAACCAACTAAACTGAAAGAAGGTAGTACCTAAGCTCCATGCCAGCCTGAAATCTAAGGGCTCTTTTGTGTGACTTGTGTGCCTTTACCATGTTTGCCTTTTATGGATACTTGTGGTGTGCCTTTACCATGACATCATGACATCATAACATCGCATACATCTTGCATAAGGACTAACCTATTTCAAGGACAAGAGGGTTTCATCTTTGCTCTATTTTGTAGGTCATCATGATGCCCATGCGTAGGAATACTATCCGGATCAACTTTGTCCAAGTCCATACCTTGCTTAAAGAGTTGGTTGTCAGGATTCCAGACACTACTTCCTTCATCAGAAGGCATGGTTCTCTTCTCAGTTTGGTCACCTTAAAGTTGGACGAACAAATGATGAGTGTCCTGGTCCAGTTTTATGATCCGCTGTACCATTGCTTCACTTTTCAAGACTATCAGCTGGTTCCTACCCTAGAAGAGTTCTCTGAGCTGCTCGGTATCTCTGTTTTGGAGCAGACCCCGTTTACTGGATGGGAGAAGACTCTTAAGCCCGAAGAAATTGCTGCAGCCCTTCACTTGACCAAAGAAGAGGTAATGGCTAACTGGGAGACTAGAACTGGAGCTAAGGGTTTTCTGACTAAGTTTTTGGTTGACAAAGCTAATTAATTCTGGGACAGCTTAGACTTCAAGGCGTACGAGGATATTTTGGCTCTCTTAATTTATGGTTTGGTATTGTTTCTGAATCCTGACACTTTTGTTGATATTAATGCCATAAAGATCTTCATCTCTCAGAATCCGGTACCCACTCTCTTGGGTGATATCCTTCATCAGCTCTATGCTCGTACTGCCCGAAAGCGGGGAACTTTGATGTGTTGTGCTCCTTTATTGTCGAGGTGGTTTATTTCTCACCTCCCTAAGTTCGTACTGAAGAACAAAGAAGGAATGGGCTGGGCTTATAGGGTGATGTCTCTTTCTAATAATGACATTATCTGGACTCTCAAAGGTATGATGAGGTGACTGTCATTGATTGTTGTGGAGAGTATCCTAATGTTCCATTGATCGGAACCCATGGAGGGATTTCTTACAACCCATGTTTAGCTCTCCGTCAGTTTGGAAGAGCCAGAAGAGAAGGGCCTCATGAGATGTTGATGCCTCATATCATCTTTGATTTTCAGGGAGATAGCGACGAGCTGCGTCGTAGATTCATAAGGGCTTGGGACAGAGTTCACCAATCTGACCCACATGAGTTGGGACCAAAGACTTCCCTGCCAATGGAGCCATATCTCAGATGGGTCCGCATCCGTGCCCAGAAGCTAGGTATGCCATATGAAGCTGTCAGGCATGTTACTCTTGAAGTGGCTAATGAGGAGGGGGTTCTTCCAACTATTCTCCACCCTTATATGCCCACTGATATTGATACACTGAAGAGGTCTTGGATGGAACTGCGGGAAGAATGGGATTCTTATCGGGAGAAGTTCAATGAACAAGAGCAGAAGATCCAGAAGCTAACTAGGCAACTGGAGAACGAGCGGATCCTGAATGATTATGCCTGCACTAAGAAGAAGAGACCATGGGAGCATTGATGGACCTTTTTTGATTTCTTTTACAGTTTTTATTTACTTTTTAGTATTTCCATTCTTGTAACGCCTAAGGGCAATTTGTTGAACAATTTAAATTTTGAAGTTTAAATCTAATAAATTGTGTTTCCTTTCTAATTTACAAATTTGGATCCCGATTTTCTTTGAAATCATAAATCATACGCATTTCATCCCATGCACTTCATAAACAGGTACCCTTTACAGGTCTCTTATCTTCTTCGTTGTTTATTTCAGCAACCATCATGTCTACTGAATCTTCAATTGAGCAAGCTATCAAGGCCCTCCAGGCCCAGAATGCCCAGTTTCAAGAGTTGTTCATGAATCTAGCTAAGGGTCAGCAGGACTTGAAGACTTTGATTCTGAAAGAGAAGAAGAAGAAGAAGAAGAGGACCATCCTGTTCAATACTGGACGCAGGTTTAGAAACGGGCTGCAGAATGAAGTTGATCTGACCACCTCATCTAGAGGGAAAGATAGTCCACAAGAAAGGAGGGCTCCTAGCCCTATGGTCTCTGACAACGAGACGGACTATGATGAAGAACAGTATCCTCCTGCTGAGGATAAGTACAAACAACTGGAAGACCGTTTGAGCACTATGGAAATACAGAAGGTGCCCGGTCTGGACTTCAGAGATCTAGGTCTATCCTCTGGGGTGGTGATTCCCCATAAATTCAAGGCACCGGCCTTTGCCAAGTATGACGGATTTTCCTGTCCGAAGCTGCACCTCCGGTCATATGTGAGGAAGATCCAGCCTTACACTGCTGATAAGAACTTGTGGATCCATTTCTTTCAAGACAGTCTCTCAGGGACTCAGCTTGAGTGGTTCTATCAGTTGGACGGAGACAGTATCCACATCTGGGAGGATTTGGCTATTGCATTTTACAGGCAGTATCAGTACAACTCCGACCTCGCTCCTACGCGTACCTAACTCCAGAGTATGTCAATAGGAACGGGTGAAGGATTTAAAGAGTGTGCTCATAAATGGAGAGACCTTGCCGGAAGGGTGCAACCACCTTTGGCTGATCGTGAACTTGTTGACATGTTTTTGGGGACCCTGTATGGTCCATTCTTTAACCATCTAATTGGAAGCTCTTCAGCTGGGTTTACAGATCTTATTTTGACTGGTGAGAGGATTGAAGCTGGTATTAAGGCTGGGAAGATACAGAAGGGTGCCTCATCAAGCACTGAGAAGAAGCTGTTTAAGAAAGAGTCCAGTGCTGTCTACAGTTCGAGAAGACAGAATAGACCTGAACACCGCCAAGCTGTCAATGCGGTTGTTATTTCAAAACCTGCTGGTGCTCCTTAGCATCACAATCAACAAAAGGACGAGAGACCTCGAAGGCAGTTCACTCATCTCAGCATGACTTTGTCTCAGATTCTGCCACAGTCGCTGAAGACTAATCTGGTGATTCTAAAAGAAGCTCCGAAGAATCCAAGTACCACGTCACCAAAGTAAAACCCTAATGCTCGCTGCGCTTTTCACTCTGATAGCCCGGGGCATAATACAGATGATTATTGGGTTTTGAGGAACAGGGTGCAAGACCTAATTGATGCGAAGGAGATTGAGTTCGAGGCGCACGAGAGGCCTAATGTTGTGACTGCTCCCATGCCCAAACATGGAGTAAATGCTGTAGAGGAAGACTTGTTTATAGTTTCCGTGGATGATATCGTTACCCCTCTGATGACTATCAAGAAGAACCTGTTGCTAGCCGGTTTATTTCTGGGCTGTGGCGAAGGTTGCCATATGTGTTCTGTTTTACCTACTGATTGCCCATTTCTGAAGTCAGGTATCCAAAACCTGATGGATAATAAGGAGATCCTGTTTGATAAGATTTTCGTTCCTTCCATTCCTACTGAATAAGTTGCCATCATTACCATTTTCGACAATTCTTCCAAGGCTCCCTCGAGGAAGCATGTTAGAATTACATCTACTCCGAAGATCGCACCTGTAATCATCACTGTCCTGGGGCCCATCCCCTACACCTCTGACAAAGCTGTCCCTTGGCACTATGGGGTAGATGTTTATGTTCTTGGAGTTAAGCAAGAGTTGGATGCTGATACCGGCGTCAGCAACATTACTGGGCCTGCTAAAGTCACCCGCAGTGGTAGACTTTTCTCACCTGATATTGCTCCACCGATTGTCCGAAGACCTATTGTCATTACACCTGCAAGTGTACCTACTGCCATTCCTGATCAAGTTCTTAGTCCTACCCTTGTTGCCGAGTCATCTAATGCTCGGGGAAAAGGGATCACCACTGATGTGCCTGCCCAGACGGAGGCACCGAAGACCATTACTGTTGAAGCTTCCAAACAGGAGATGGAAGAGATTTTGAAGATTATTAAGAAGAGTGATTATAACGTAGTTGAGCAGCTGGGGCAAACCCCATCCAAGATTTCTATGTTGTCACTGTTGTTGTGTTCAGAGGCCCATGCCAAGGCTCTGATTACCTTCCTGAAAAATTCCCACGTGCCACAAGAGACATCAGCTGATCAGTTTACCGATTGTGTGGCCAATTTAACTGCTGATAATGGTTTGGGTTTCTCCAACGCTGATTTGACTGCTAAAGGGAAGAACCACAACGACGCCCTGCATGTCTCTATTGAATGCAGGGGCACTACTCTTGCACATGTATTGGTTGATAATGGTTCCTCATTGAACGTCTTACCCAAGAAGGCTCTAGACCGGTTGGATTGCGAAGGGTTGGAGCTAAAGCCAAGTAACATCATTGTCAGGGCCTTTGACGGGTCTAAAAGGATGGTGCATGGTGAAGTTGATATTCCAATTAAAGTTGGTTCTCAGGTCTTCAATTCTACATTCTACGTGATGGACATTCGACCATCTAATTCTTGTTTGCTGGGTCGTCCATGGATCCACAAAGCTGGAGCTGTAACCTCAATGCTCCATCAAAAGCTGAAGTACCCGGTCAGAGGGAAGATTGTGACAGTACAAGGGGAGGAAGAGTACATGGTCAGCCACCTCAAATCGTTCAGATACGTAGAGATGGATGGGGAGTTCATTGAGACCCCATTTCAGCACTTTGAAGAGGTTCCTCAAACACTGGCATCAGCTGAGACCGTGGTTGAAGATTATCCTATGAATATGGCTTCCTTAAAGGATGCCCGGGATGTTATTGAGAAGGGTGAGTGTGCAAATTGGGGCCGACTCCCTGATTTTACTCAGAAGACTAACAAGTTTGGTTTGGGTTTCACTGCAGAAGCTCAAAGGGCTGTTCGAAGTGCAAGGATTGGAAGACCTCCTGTGTTCATCAGCAACTCGAGAGTAAATTCCATTGAAGATGATGTGGAGGAGTCTGAATTCGACAGCTGGATCTATCCTACGACCAACGATGGACCAAGCAACTGGACAACAAAGGACTTCATCCCTATTACTTTTGTTACCCAATAATGAACTCTTTGTTTTGAATTTGTAATAGACAATGTTGTGAAACTTTATAGCCCGGTGTCTTACCCGGGGCACCGTGGCTTCATTTGTGAGGGCTTTTATGTGCCATTTTCATATATCATTAATAAAATTATTGGACGTTTTTTGCATTTCAAATTTTGCGCTCCTTGTTTTTCTTTATTATATGTTGCAAAACAGCTATTTTACACACACTCACATATACAGGTCTCAATCCACTCTGGATCTCACTGGTAACGACTCTGCTACTGCCAGTTATGACTTCGAAAATCCGATCAACTTAGACGAAGACGAAGGTGAAGATGATTGCGAAGTGCCGGGTGAACTTGCAAGACTGCTACTCCAGGAAGAGAGGGCCATTCAGCCACACGAAGAGCCAGTGGAAACAGTGAATCTGGGTACTGAGACAGACAAGAAGGAAGTCAAGATCGATGCAAATCTGGAGCTTAGTGTGAAGCAGCGGTTGATTCAGATGCTGCAAGACTATGTTGAGATATTTGCCTGGTCCTACGAAGATATGTCTGGGTTGGATACTGACATTGTGGTTCATCGCCTGCCTATCACGGAAGACTGCCCTCCCGTAAAACAGAAGGTTCGCCGTATGCGCCCAGAGATGTCCGAGAAAATCAAGGCTGAAGTCATGAAACAGTTTGACGCCAGTTTTCTAGAAGTTACTTCTTACCCTCAGTGGGTTGCCAATGTGGTTCCTGTTCCGAAAAAGGATGGTAAGGTTCGAATGTGTGTTAACTACAGGGATTTGAACAGGGCAAGCCCTAAGGATGACTTCCCTCTACCTCACATTGACATTCTGGTTGACAATACTGCTCAGCACAAGGTATTCTCCTTCATGGACGGTTTCTCCGGATATAATCAAATTAAGATGGCTCCCGAAGACATGGAGAAGACTACCTTTTTTACTCAGTGGGGTACCTTTTGCTACAAGGTCATGCCTTTTGGGTTGAAGAATGCTGGGGCAACATATCAACGTGCCATGGTTGCTTTGTTTCATGACATGATCCATCATGAGATTGAAGTATACGTCGATGATATGATCGCAAGGTCCCAGGCTGAGGAAGAACACCTTGACCATCTACAAAAGCTGTTCGAGAGGTTGAAGTGGTACAAGTTGAGGTTGAACCCGAAGAAGTGCACCTTCAGGGTGAGGTCTGGCAAACTACTAGGTTTTATTGTAAGCGACAAAGGTATTCAAGTTGACCCTGCCAAAGTGAAAGCCATATAAGAGATGCCAGCTCCTAAGACAGAGAAGGAGGTCAGAGGCTTTCTGGGACGACTGAACTACATTGCCCGATTCATCTCGCACCTAACTGCTACTTGTGAGCCAATCTTCAAGCTGCTGAAGAAAGATCAAGTGGTACGTTGGAATGATGAATGTCAGGCCGCTTTTGAAAGGATCAAAGAGTATCTCTAAGAGCCACCCATCCTTATGCCACCAGTTGAAGGGAGACCTCTGATCTTATACTTGACAGTACTTGATAACTCGACAGGGTGTGTGCTGGGGCAGCATGACGAGTCTGGCCGAAAAGAGCATGCTATTTATTACCTTAGCAAAAAGTTCACCGACTGTGAGACCCGATACTCACTGCTTGAGAAAACTTGTTGCACTTTGGCATGGGTTGCTCGCTGGCTGAGACAGTATATGCTGACTCACACTACTCTGTTGATATCAAAGATGGATCCAATCAAGTATATCTTTGAAAAGCCTGCCTTGTCCGGAAGAATAGCAAGATGGCAGATGATCCTGACTGAGTATGACATCTAGTACATGACTCAAAAAGCAATCAAGGGAAGTGTATTGGCAGACCATTTGGCACATCAAGCAGTGGATGATTACCAGTCTATGAACTTTGAATTTCTGGACGAGAATATCATGGTAGTGACTGATTGTGAGATACCTGGACCGGATGAAGGACCTGAGGAAGGATCCCGATGGTCTATGTACTTTGATGGAGCTTCAAACGCTTTGGGTAATGGCATTGGCACTGTGATCATATCTCCTAAAGGCTCTCATACTCCGTTTACCGCCCGACTGTGTTTCAACTGCACCAACAACATGGCGGAGTATGAAGCATGCATCATGGGTCTTTGAGTTGCAATCGACCTAAGGATTAAGTTTCTAAGTGTCTTTGGAGATTCCGCTCTCGTGATCAGTCAGATCAAAGGTGAGTGGGATACGAAACACCCGAATCTTATCCCTTATAAGGAGTATGTGTTGGCATTGCTTCCCCATTTCGAGGAGATAACCTTTGAACACTTCCCTAGAGAAGAGAATCAGTTGGCGGACGTGCTAGCTACGATGTCTTCTATGTTCAAAGTCAATTGGGACAAAGGCTCCCCGGATCATTATTGAAAGATTGGACGAACCTGCACATTGCTGTGATCTTGAGACTGAAGAGGTACCAGAAAAGCTCTGGTATCATGAGGTGAAGAGGTATCTTGAAGCTCAGGAGTACCCCGAGGGTGCATTTGTTAATGACAAGAAGTTTCTGAGGAGGTTCGCGGCGAAGTTCTTCATCAGCAATGGCATTCTTTTCAAGCGTAACCATGATTCGACCTTACTGCGTTGTGTGGATAAGATTGAAGTAGAAAGAATCATGACAGAGCTGCATGAAGGTACTTTCGGAACTCATTCCAGTGGACATACCATGGCAAAGAAAATCCTCCGAGCAGGATATTACTGGTCTACAATGGAAGCCGACTGTTATCAGCATTCTCGGACATGTCACAAGTGCCAGGTCTATGCTGATAAAGTACACGTACCTCCAGTTCCTCTGAATGTCTTGACGGCACCTTGGCCTTTTGCAATGTGGGGCATTGATATGATTGGCGAGATCAGACCTACGGCATCCAACGGGCATCGTTTCATCCTGGTAGCGATTGATTACTTTACGAAGTGGGTTGTTGCAGCTTCCTTTGCTACGGTAACCAAGAACGTCGTGGCACGGTTCATTCGGCATAACCTGATCTGTCGATACAGTGTACCAGAGAAGATCATTACGGACAATGGTACCAATCTTAATAACAAAATGATCACTAAGCTCTGCGAGCAATTCAAGATACAGTATCATAACTCTTCTCCCTACCGACCGAAGATGAATGGGGCTGTCGAAGCGGAAAATAAGAACATAATAAGATTGTGCAGAAGGTGACAGTGACATACAAATACCGGCACGAGATGTTACCATTTTCTCTTCACGGGTACCGTACCTCAGCACGGACGTCAACAGGGGCAACACCTTATTCCTTGGTTTATGGCATGGAGGCAGTCTTGCCCATCGAAGTTCAGATACCCTCTCTCCGGATCATGAAGGATGCAGGTTTGAGCGAAGATGACTGGATTCAGACCCGACTTGATCAACTGAATCTAATCGACGAAAAAAGACTTACTGCTATTTGTCATGGTCAGACGTACCAAAAACGGATGATCAAGGCATTTAACAAGAAAGTCATACGACAAGAGTATCAAGTTGGGGACCTGATAATCAAGCGCATTATTCTACCTCAAGGTAATCCCAGGGGAAAATGGACCCCTACTTACGAAGGGCCATTTGTGGTTAAGAACATTTTCTTAGGAGGAGCGATGATTCTAACCACCATGGATGGTGACGACCTTCCTCACCCCGTCAATGCAGACATAGTAAAAAGATACTACGCATAATCAAAGACCCGCTAGGTTGACTGGCCTAGGCAAAAATAAGGGCTTCCCGGCGAACCAAAAGGGTTCGGGCAAAAATAAGGGATGAAAATGAAAAAAATCTGTACACCCGGCAAGTCGAAAACCTGAAAAGGCGGCTTGGGCAAAAATGGGTATCCCGGTGGACTGAAAACCCGAAATGGCGGTCCAAGCAAAAGTAAGGGATCAAAGCGTAACATTATGTCTCATTGGATCACCTCGCATCCAGACTTCGATATCAACTATCAAGCTCGGACGGCACCAATCAAACAGATTCATCTTCAACGAAGCAGCAAAGTGATGAGATGCTTGAAGATATAAAGGCAATAGCAGAGTTGGAACCCAGTGGGATTATTCACATAGCTGTTTTGTTTTCTTTTAACAAATTGTATAGATTCTATTTGTTCGGCGGCATTCTCTTTCTAGGACGTAAGCCTCTTGTACAAAAACGCCTATTTTTAGGCCAAAACTTCAAAATCAATACAAATTCATTTTCAGACAAATTTCAAACTATTTTTCCTTTATCTGTTTTGTTTTGCAAAGAACGTCCAATGTTCATTTTTGATATATGCATTTGACATTAATTGCTGCTCATAAATATTTACATGCGAAACAAAGGACGAATTACTGGTAATATCAGAAACAGGGGCAATAAGAATTGTCTGAGCAGTGTAGTTTCTCTGTCCACCAAGGTACCAAGGTAGGTTCAGCTGAAGAATATGACCAAGATACCGTCACTCCCCACAGAGTAAAACAGTAAGGGTAGGTTTCCCAGCTGAGACTTGCAGCTATGTACAAATCAGTAATACTCTCCCCAAGAAGAGTTAACCTACCATCAGCGCTAAAAAGGCTGGGTATCCCCAGAAGATCTTAATATTCCCCAGCGGAGTATAAAGATATTCCCCAGCAAGTATAAGAGCATCCCCGGCAGTCTTAATATTCCCCAACCGAATATAAGAATGTTTCTCGGAAGAATACAAGATATCCACAGTGGAGCCATTTCCCCAACGCAGTTTTAAAAAGGCTTCCCCGCCAGAGTTGAATCATCTTACCCAGTAGATTCTGGAAGCTTATCCCCTGCAGAGCACAAGTAAATCTCCCCAGCCAAATTCAGAAGGTTATCCTCACAAGAGCCTAACTGGGTTATCCTCAGCAAGTTGCAACGGAAAGGTCATCCCTAGCAAAGTTCTTTCTTTTCCCCCGATAGGACTTCTATCCTCAACAGATTCAATATCACCAGCAACGGTAATCCATCCCCAGCGAAGTTCATCATCAAAATCCCCAACAGAGCTTATCAATGGAAGCCCCAATGGAGTTTATCGTTAAAATCTTCAGCAGAACATCTCTTCCCCACAGAGTAATTCCCCTCAGAATAATCTCTTCATCAGTTTATTCCCCAACGGAATTCTTTTCTCCCGCAGGCTTATTCTCACAATCATTTTCGTTCGTCATCCCCAGCGGAAATGAAGAACTCAACTTTATTCTCCAGCAGCTCCAGGATTTATTTTCCCCAGCTAAAACATCATATTTTCATACATCATGATACATGCATATACGCATCATACCATACAATCTCATTTATGTTGAGAACATCATTACTTGATCCATCTCATGCATTGCATATGACTGACCTTTACCTTTCAGGAAAGATGCAGTTAAGTTCTCAGCTTAGTCGAAGACCTGACCAGTTCTTAAATCTCAATTGAATTATCCTCGGTTGAATTTCAGATAAGGTTCTCAATCTCGACAGTTTCTCTATGTCATAGTGTGGACGAGTACTATAACCTCAACGGTATACTCCATTGAGCACGAGTCAGTTCCTAGATCTTTATGAAGATGTTTCCCTACGTCATAGTGTGGACGAGTATGTAGCGGTAGAAATGTGCAAGACTAAGCCAATGGATTGACTAGACTTTATACAAATCAAAATAAAAATCGCTACCGCGCTTTATTGTTTCCAAAGGAATGGGAAAAGAGCGAATAACCCAAAAAGAGGGGGAAAGATTCAAGGTAAGGGGGTTGGTTATGCAAAGGGAAGGTATTACCACCCTAAACATCTACGGTACTCCGCAGAAACCTCTTTGTAAAATCTGTATATTTTGGCTATAAAAGTGTGTTGTATATAAAATGGATGGTGGAGGTGAGAAAAGAAATATTTTTATGATTTTTGCACCCGCCGCGGTTGCGAACCTTTAGTGCCTACGTACCACCTTTCGTGCAATAGGGGATCAGGGTACACGTAGTTCATCTAGAAAAGACTTGTTTGTTAATTGATTTTAAACAAGGAGACAAGTCCTCATTGTTAGGAGAGAAATCTCGACTAACGCCCACAAGGTGTAAGAAAGATGGATCTTGCGTCAATAAGAGTGAGGGTTTGAGAACGCCTCTAGTACTCAAGTGGAAAAGTCGACACCTTTATAACCATAGGGGTAGGAGAATGTTGCTCGACTATCAATGAATCATGTCTCACCTTGAAAAATGTTTTGAATAGTAAAGGTGCTCGGGCGTACAAAAGAGTTTGAATGAGTTGAAGTGTTTTTGTTAATTTTGAAAGATGTCAAAGTATGATTAAATGTATTGAAGTTTTTTTAAAGAAAAGAAGTTTTGAAAGAAAAGGCACTCGACAAGGTCGAGGTTTATTATGAAAGCGGTTTAATGTTAAAAAACAAAGAAGATTTTGAAAGAAGATGAGAAGGTTTTTAAAATTAAAGAAGATGGGAGGAGATGAATGGACTATCCTAAAACATAAGATAAAAGCTAAGGAAGAGAATCGTCTAACCAACATGAAGCCGATACTTGACATTATAAGCCAATGTAGAATTCCCATTCTTTGGATTGAAACCAAGCAAGCAAAGATACTAGACCTCTTGAGAGAATCAAACTTCAAGTGTATTAAGTCTTCGCAAAAATTGGGCAGAGTAACGGTTGTATACGGGTGAATTCCAGATTACAAACAAAGTATGTAATCGCAATAACCTGCACACAAAACAAACAAACAACCCAATGTCTTCAGGTAAACCTCAAGAACTCCAGACAAAATAATGAATTAAGGTCACAAAGTCTCCAAGATAGGCCAAGGTCTCTAATTCTAAGTCCAAGAAATCCATCACTCCATAATGCAAAGGATAGTAACCATGTAGTCCAAGTATCATTAAATATTTTTTATGGTTCATGTTGATTATTAGGTGTCTTTAAAAGAAAAATAAAGGCTCAAGTGAGCAAAATAAAAATGACATAAAAGTAAATGCTCAAGTGAGCAAAGATGAAAATAGCATGAAATGTAAAATGCTAAAAGTAAATGGTACATAAAGCATAAAAATAAAAGCATAAAGTAAAGTTAATTGTTAGTAATTAGTGGTTAGTTGGATAACCATCTTGAAACTTGCATTTGGAACTCATTAGGGGATTGGTAGAACCAAAGCCTCTACACAACAAGTTGCATTTACTTTTTGTCAAGTATATCATCCATTTTGGAATTCTCACAAGGCAACATGTAATGATCAACGATGTTTAAGTGATCCGCGTTGACCAAAGGTGTTGTAGATCCATCAGAGGATTGGTAGAACCAAAGCCTCTACACAATGAATCTCAAGGTTATTGGATCAAAGAGATCAAATTAACATACTTGGGCTTGCAATCATAAGTTTGGGCCACAAATGATCATTTATTCGAATCGGGACAAAATTTAGCGCTATGTTAAGCAATCGCAAGTGGACTTATGTAGAAGTCGCACCTATTTTGAGGCCGGTCAATAGCAATCTATGTACTTCATGTTTGGATAAATGATATAGAGATTACCATCCCTTAACATGTAGCACAATTAAAAAAAGAAAGGGATAAGATGAAGAGGGAGGGAAATGATAAGCTAATTTGGATCACCATTTCAAAATTCTTTCATCTTTAAATTCAACCACTCCTCTAGATGGATTAAAGCACTAAACATATCATTAATCCAAAGCACCAAAAATGAATTAAATAATTCACTATTAGGTAGATTTGAATTGATGAACATTTATCCAACTTCATCTACATCACAAAGTCCATTGAGTTTAAAGACAAATTGGACATTTAAAATTGCAATCCAAACCAACAATCACAAGGAGTGAGTAGAAAAAGCATTTTGGATCAAAGCTGCCCCAAAAAAAGGCAAAAAATACATTTTGTTCTGGTGTAAATCGATTTACACTACTATGTAAATCGATTTACACAGTATAATTTTCAAAAATTCGTGCAAAATTATGCTGTGTAAATCGATTTACACTATTATGTAAATCGATTGCACACAGAAGCAGTAGCAAAAACAACATTTTAAAAGGGCAATTGCTTGTTCAAACTTTCCATCAAACACCTTATGATCATGGATCCACTTGAGCACGAAAATTCCATCAAATTATGAGAAGATAACACCATTGGAATCACAAAATAATGCTCAAAGAATCAATCCCAAAGATCACCAAGAGATCACATTGTGAAAGATGAATTATCCAAACTTACCAAAGGTAGATCTAGAGAATTATCAAAACAACTTCAAGAATTTGCTTCAATTCAACCACAAGAATCAATTGACCAAGCTTGGATGTAGAGAATTGATGGAGAAAAAGTGTTTGGATGAAGGTTTAGCTCAAAGATTAGTAAGCTTCAATGCAAAGCTTACTAACTTTTTGAAAATGGAGCTTTGAGTGAATTTGGTAGATGGAGAGATTTGAGAGATTTTTAGCAAGGTGGATTTGGCTATCAAAAGCTTGAAATTTGAATGAAGTGAGGACTCTATTTATAGAGTTTTAGGATTGGGATTAGTGGTAATTTGGTAATTGATTCTTGGAGCCAAAATTTGAATTAATGATAATTCTTTCAAATATTAGAGCCAAAATTTGAATTAATGATAATTCTTCTTAAAAAATGAAAAAATGGCACTAAAATTTGAATTAATTATACATCTTTCAAAAATGAAGGAAAATTGGAGCCAAAATTTGACAATTTTAAAATGCTGATTTTTTTTTAATTTTTCACTCTATGCAAATCGATTGCACTATATTGCAAATCGATTTGCACAGCGTATTTTTTCAAAAATTGTGCAAAATTCACTTTGTGCAATCGATTGCACTCTAGGAGCAATCGATTGTACAGTGAAAAAATGAAATTTTTTTATTCTTTTTCTTTGCAAATAGAGAATTTAGGGAAATAATCCGGAAAACCTTATTTGCCATATGCTTCGACTCGGTACCTATAAAAAACAAATATGCAAAGACAAAGACAAATATTTTTGTATTTTGAGTAGAAGTTAGTCAACAACACAAGAGAAAACTTAAAGATAGGATGCAAATGTGATGAATGAAGCTATTTATTAATGATTGTGACTGAATGACAAAATATGGTATGAAAGTGCGACTGAAAAAGTTAGGGGCAAAATTTAGGGTACAACAGCTGCCCCTATTTAATTATCTTTTAGCCAGATAGGCGGAAAGTAATTAAATACAAACAAACCTGAATTTTGTACCTGATGCGATGAGATGATAGCATATGTTATGAATGAATGCATGGACTCTTTTTTTACATATATTTTTTGAATGATGTATGAGATGAGACAGACTCTGTGGGAATATGGAAAGACTCGAAACTGGAAACTTGTGGTAGTTCAGATGAAATGACGTGGAAAGACACGCCAGGGAACAACAAGATACTTCTGGATATCTGTCAGGGAGACAAAGAGTAACCATCAATACTTGGAAAAAAGAGATAAAACTCGAGAAGGCAAGCAGCGACATCCAAGAATGGCATTGAATAAGGCGAGCAAAGCTCTGGAAAAGGCAATCAGAAACATCTAGAAGAACATTAGATGTAGGATGAGACCAAATCTGAAGCTACATCAGGGTCGTCCAGGGAAGACGTTGGACGGAAAAGAAACATGACATCTAATACTGGCTTTGAATGAAGGGAAAACTCAACGTCTAATACTGGCTTTAGACGAGAGAAAAGATCACAACATCCAATACTGGCTTTGAATGAGTGAAAGGGATCTTGACATTCAATACTATCTTTGAATGAAGAAAAGCTCAACGTCTAATACTGGCTTTAGACGAGAGAAAAGATCACAACATCCAATACTGGCTTTGAATGAGTGAAAGAGATCTTGACATTTAATACTGGCTTTGAATGAAGAAAAGCTCAACGTCTAATACTGGCTTTAGACGAGAGAAAAGATCACAACATCTAATACTGGCTTTGAATGAGTGAAAGGGATCTTGACATTCAATACTGGCTTTGAATGAAGAAAAAGGTAACAACATCCAATACTAGCTTTGGGCGGAAAAAGAGATCTTGACATTCAATACTGGCTTTGAATGAAGAAAAAGGTAACAACATCCAATATTGGCTTTGGATGGAAAAAGAGATCTTGACATTCAATACTGGCTTTGAATGAAGAAAAAGGTAACAACATCCAATACTGGCTTTGGATGGAAAAAGAGAAACAACTCAAACTGACGTTTTCTTTGGTAGGTGCCAAGTAAGTTGGACTTTGATCTCAAGGTGACATGTCAACTGCAATAAGACCTTGGAAAATGAAAATGAGGATGAAACACTCTTGTTATGCATTATGTATGAATTTTGTTATGCATGATATGTGAATGATCTATGCAGGTAATGCCGACATTTACGACAACGGAGTTTGAATCTTTTGTGAAGGTAAGATTGGAAGTTTGATTCCTCAACACGGAGAACTCTGCCAAACTTTCTTGGAAAGAAACTGTCTTGAACCCAAATTTGTCACATTTGTAAATGGTATTGAACTGATGATCTTCTGAGGAAGGACACGGAGATCTGCTTGGGGACTTATCCCAGATTAGCTAACTGTTGAAGATAAACTGATCATGGCTTCAGTCAAAAGTTACTGGAAATAAGCTGATCACGACTTCAGCTCTGAAATGACTATTGGAGATAAACTGATCATGGCTTCAGCTCCTGAAATGTTTGTTGGGAATAAACTGATCATGGCTTCAGTTCTGAAATGATTGTTGGAGATAAATTGATCATGGCTTCAGTTCTTGAGATAATTGTTGTAAATAAATGCCCCTGTATGAGTCTTGAAAATGATTTCCTGGCTGGCCAATTCTGAGAAAACTTGCATTGAGCAGTAAATCTTGAACTGATTCACAACAGGATCTGGAAGATACTTGCCCCTGATAGGGTCACTGACCAAGTTTCTCAGCTGTTTGAAATTCCTTGATGAGGAAAGCTTGTTTGCAAGCAAAATTGTTTATTCCAACATGGTATTTTTAATGCAAAGTTCATGCAAAAGTTTTGAATCCAAAATCATTTTTGAAATGATGTTATTGGTGTATAGAAAATGCATCACTGGTTAAAACACAGTGGTTTATACTTTTAAAGTGAAAACAAAGGTATGAAACCAAAACAAATGATTCGCAAAAGATCATAGGAGTCAGTTTACGCAACCTTGCTGTAGTATGCTTTCAAAAGAAACCTGGCTTCAATTAGGTCTTTTGAGGGTTGTAACGTGGTCTGGTTCATGGTTTAAGAAATAAAGGATAAAGGCTCAAAGTTTATTTGTACCCAACCCAATCTTCATGATGTTCTTCAGCCCTACGTTTAGTTAATTTGGAATATGCATTCAGGTTCCAAGAGATTTTGGAATTGCACTGATGGCAACAATGAAGATGATTCAGAAGCTAAGGAATTCTTGAGAATGACAGTCATTTCTTCTTACATCTTTTTGTTGTTTTGAGGACTTTTGTCAACTCTGGTGGAGAATTTTGAGGACTTGAAGACCTCTTCTGATTGAATTTATTATTCCCAACTTTTGCCTGAACTGTTTCATTTGAGATTACAGTCAGCGGGATGCCCCAGTTTTTTCCTGAACTGTTTCATTTGAGACTACAGTCAGCGGGATGCCCCAGTTTTTGCCTAAGTCTCCTTCATAGGTTTTGACTTAGCGGGATTTTTATGTTGATTTTTATTTTCATTTCTTTTTTTCTTTTTTTTGGAAAGATAATGACTGCCTTGCTCAATGATTACGGGGAACCATCTTCGTCATTTTTTGTTTGAGAGCATCTTTGACACTTCTTGTTGTGTGCAAAGGAAAGCTTGATAGCAATCTTTGTTGAAAGGTGTCTTGCATGATTTCTCTTGTAATTGAATGCACAACCAAATTAACTGAGAACTACCCATCCCCGGGTTAAGATTGCGGGTTTTTCTGTATAGAAAGAAACTCCAACTTCTAGGCTCAAAGGGGTGAATGAGGGATTAACTTCCTTATTTCTCCAGTGTTTGGGACTTGAAACAATGCTTGTATATCCTCAGCAAAGTTTTATTCGAAAGCATACCAGCAACAATTATGGGTATTTCGTTTTCATCATCCTTCCTCCAATCTTTGCATAAACAAAAGCTTGATAAAGAGAGTAAACAAGAGAAATATATTTGAAAGCAGTAAATGAAAATGATTTGAATCAAAACATTGCAATGCTCATTTCATTAAACTTAACATGAAAGTATAAACAGTATTTGAAAGCAACAATTTTAACATAAACAAGGGAAAAATGCAAACAGAAAGAAACATGGCTTAGTGACTAATCAGTAACAAGGATGAGTTGTCCTGTCTGAAACACTAGCTTTAGGAGGTGACTTGAGGGTATCCCGACTCAGTCTTCAGCCACTTTGTTTTGGCAAAGGATTGTTGATGACATTAGGACCTGCCTCTTTTAAAGTGAGAGCATTTGTTTTCACCAATTCTTGCACTCTGTTTTTCAATGCATAACAGCTTTCTAAATCATGACCGGCAGCTCCCTGATGAAACTCACAGTGAAGGTCAGATCTGAACCCGGCTGGAGGAGGATTTCGAGGAATCAGAGGCCTAGTTGTAATCAAGCCCTTCTGCACCAATGCAGGATATAAATCAGTGTATGTCATAGGGATGGGATCAAACTGAGCCTTATTCCGATTCTGATTCTGCGCAATATTTTATCGTTGAGGGACATGAACTGGTTGAGCATTGACTGTAGGAGTAACAGCCGCTACTTGTGGTTGATCAGTGTATTGAGGCCTACGGCAAGGTCCTCTTCTCTCAGTCGAGACAGCATTGGCTTCTACCTCTTTCTTCTTCTGAAAGTTCCCAAGGTATTTCTTTGCACCATTAGAAGATTCAACAGCTTTAGACACTTTACCATTCTTGATTCCTTCTTCTAATCTCGGGCCAATAGTCACCAGGTCTGTGAAGCTGGAGGACACACTACCAATCATCTTCTCCCAATAGAAGGGGGACAAAGTATCCATGAACAAACCAGTTATCTCTTTCTCTGCCAGAGGTGGTTCAACTTGAGATGCCAATTCTCTCCATCGTTGAGCATATTCCTTGAAAGATTCTTTCTCATTCTGAAACATATTTTGTAGTTGGCGACGATCAGGTGTCATGTCGAGGTTGTATTTTTATTGCTTTATGAAAGCATCAACAAGATCTTGGAAGCATTGGATACGACCTTTCTCAAGTCCCATATACCATTTCAATGAAGCTCCACTCAGATTGTCTTGGAAACAATGGATAAGAAGCTTGTCATTCTTTGTGTAAGCAAACATATTTCGAAAGTACATCACCATATGACTTCTTGGACAAGTGTGCCCCTTATATTTCTCAAACTCGGGAGTCTTGAATTTTGCAAGCATAACCAGATCAGAAACTAGGCACATGTTGTTAGCATCAACACTGAAGAACTCATTTCCTTCCATAGCTCTGAGTCTCTTCTCCAAAGTTTGATATTGTTCTTTGAAATCTTCAAACTCACCAAAGTCTCCCTGACTCACACTTCGAGGACTGGCAGCATGGTACTCAAAGAGAGGGTTCCCAAAAGCAGGTTGACGAGAAGCAGTATGAACGATTGGCTGAGTTTCAGTGAAAACTGGAGCCTGAAAGACTGGTCGGGAAGACTGGCCAATCATTGAAGTAGTGGCAACAGGCGGAGAGTAATTATGAGGTAACCCAAACTCTGGCCATGCAGTAGATGTATGCTGCATAGGTTGAGTGTCAACAGCAGCAGTTGGGATTTCAGATATCACAGTCCTTAGAGGTGGCTCTCCTCTAGAAATTAGGACTTGTATCATCTCAGTAAGTTTGGCCATGCCTGACTTTAACTCGTCGATTTCCATTCTGACTTCCATGTTGTGTTGTTCTTGGTTTTCCATTCTCAATCTGACAGCAGCTCTAGTCCCGTAATTATGTTGAGGAATCAGCTTGACGGTAGACGACTAACTGGAAGGAAGGAGCAACTGGGAATAATATCCTGATCAACCTGGATGTATGCAGAATGATGCAGAGGATGCAAATGATATGCAATGTTATGCAATGCATTGTACAGTAACAAGATCACACGGTTCAGAGTCACGATCCTGGAGTCAAAGGTACAACCCATAAGGTATGGACTAATGGTTATCACCTGCCGAACAAGGTTCTAGAGGTTCCCAGAGTCTACATCCTTCCTTAGGATATTACCAACTTCCTAATTAACTTGGTAATTAGTAATATTCTCAAGAAAGACTCGTCCGAGCGTAGTATCGCGTGACAACTACTTTCGGATTACTCTGTCATAGTTTCCGCACTACACCTAAAAGGCCAAGATGGGTTAGGTAATCTACGGTCCTCAGCTTCGCAGGCTCCCAGGTCGAAAGCAGTACGTCTTCCCGATTACTCAGTAAACGATACTACAGTCAAAGGGGCCTCCACTGAGTGAGGGATCTCATGCCTCCTTTTTTGGGATTACTCCCTCAAAGTTAACATGTCTATACCGCCCGTCCTATCTTAAAGTTTGCCCAAGTCCGGGTATAGGACTTATAAGAAATCCCCAAGCACCCTGTAAACCAGGAAAATCCAAACAAACTTATATACAAAATACAACACATAAACACAATAGCACGTATACAGATATAAACAAAGATAGGCTCAACCCACTTAAGGATGGACCAACAAGAGGTTAATCTTTCCCCAGTGAAGTCGCCATTTTTTTCTGTAGTGGTAGAAATGTGCAAGACTAAGCCATTGGATTGACTAGACTTTATACAAATCAAAATAAAAATCACTATCGCGCTTTATTGTTTCCAAAGGAATGGGAAAAGAGCGAATAACCCAAAAAGAGGGGGAAAGATTCAAGGTAAGGGGGTTGGTTATGCAAAGGGAAGGTATTAGCACCCTAAACATCTACGGTACTCCGCAGGAACCTCTTTGTAAAATCTGTATATTTTGGCTATAAAAATGTGTTGTATATAAAATGGATGGTGGAGGTGAGAAAAGAAATATTTTTATGATTTTTGCACCCGCCGCGGTTGCGAACCTTTAGTGCCTACGTACCACCTTTCGTGCAATAGGGGATCAGGGTACACGTAGTTCATCTAGAAAAGACTTGTTTGTTAATTGATTTTAAACAAGGAGACAAGTCGTCATTGTTAGGAGAGAAATCTCGACTAACGCCCACAAGGTGTAAGAAAGATGGACCCTACGTCAACAAGAGTGAGGGTTTGAGAACGCCTCTAGTACTCAAGTGGAAAAGTCGACACCTTTATAACCATAGGGATAGGAGAATGTTGCTCGACTATCAATGAATCATGTCTCACCTTGAAAAAAGTTTTGAATAGTAAAGGTGCTCGGGCGCACAAAAGAGTTTGAATGAGTTGAAGTGTTTTTGTTAATTTTGAAAGATGTCAAAGTATGATTAAATGTATTGAAGTTTGTTTAAAGAAAAGAGGTTTTGAAAGAAAAGGCACTCGACAAGGTCGAGGTTTATTATGAAAGCGGTTTGATGTTAAAAAACAAAGAAGATTTTGAAAGAAGATGAGAAGGTTTTTAAAATTAAAGAAGATGGGAGGAGATGAAGGGACTATCCTAAAGCATAAGGTAAAAGCTAAGGAAGAGAACCGTCTAACCAACATGAAGCCGATACTTGACATTATAATCCAATGTAGAATTCCCATTCTTTGGATTGAAACCAAGCAAGCAAAGATACTAGACCTCTTGAGAGAATCAAACTTCAAGTGTATTAAGTCTTCGCAAAAATTGGGCAGAGTAACGGCTGTATACGGGTGAATTCCAGATTACAAACAAAGTATGTAATCACAATAACCTGCACACAAAACAAACAAACAACCCAATGTCTTGAGGTAAACCTCAAGAACTCCAGACAAAATAATGAATTAAGGTCACAAAGTCTCCAAGATAGGCCAAGGTCTCTAATCCTAAGTCAAAGAAGTCCATCACTCCATAATGCAAAGGATAGTAACCATGTAGTCCAAGTATCATTAAATATTTTTTATGGTTCAAGTTGATTATTAGGTGTCTTTAAAAGAAAAAGAAAGGCTCAAGTGAGAAAAATAAAAATGACATAAAAGTAAGTGCTCAAGTGAGCAAAGATGAAAATAGCATGAAATGTAAAATGCTAAAAGTAAATGGTACATAAAGCATAAAAATAAAAGCATAAAGTAAAGTTAATTGTTAGTAATTAGTGGTTAGTTGGATGACCATCTTGAAACTTGCATTTGGAACTCATTAGGGGATTGGTAGAACCAAAGACTCTACACAAAAAGTTGCATTTGCTTTTTGTCAAGTATATCATCCATTTTGGAATTCTCACAAGGCAACATGTAATGATCAACGATGTTTAAGTGATCCGCGTTGACCAAAGGTGTTGTAGATCCATCAGAGGATTGGTAGAACCAAAGCCTCTACACAATGAATCTCAAGGTTATTGGATCAAAGAGATCAAATTAACATACTTGGGCTTGCAATCATAAGTTTGGGCCACAAATGATCATTTATTCGAATCGGGACAAAATTTAGCGCTATGTTAAGCAATCGCAAGTGGACTTATGTAGAAGTCGCACCTATTTTGAGGTTGGTCAATAGCAATCTATGTACTTCATGTTTGGATAAATGATATAGAGATCACCATCCCTTAAAATGTAGCACAATTAAAAAAAGAAAGGGATAAGATGAAGAGGGAGGGAAATGATAAGCTAATTTGGATCACCATTTCAAAATTCTTTCATCTTTAAATTCAACCACTCCTCTAGATGGATTAAAGCACTAAACATATCATTAATCCAAAGCACCAAAAATGAATTAAATAATTCACTCTTAGGTAGATTTGAATTGATGAACATTTATCCAACTTCATCTACATCACAAAGTCCATTGAGTTTAAAGACAAATTGGACATTTAAAATTGCAATCCAAACCAACAATCATAAGGAGTGAGTAGAAAAAGCATTTTGGATCAAAGCTGCCCCAAAACAAGGCAAAAAATACATTATGTTCTGGTGTAAATCGATTTACACTACTATGTAAATCAATTTACACAGTATAATTTTCAAAAATTCATGCAAAATTGTGTTGTGTAAATCGATTTACACTATTATGTAAATCGATTGCACACAGAAGCAGTCGCAAAAACAACATTTTAAAAGGGCAATTGCTTGTTCAAACTTTCCATCAAACACCTTATGATCATGGATCCACTTGAGCACGAAAATTCTATCAAATTATGAGAAGATAACACCATTGGAATCACAAAATAATGCTCAAATAATCAATCCCAAAGATCACCAAGAGATCACATTGTGAAAGATGAATTATCCAAACTTACCAAAGGTAGATCTAGAGAATTATCAAAACAACTTCAAGAATTTGCTTCAATTCAACCACAAGAATCAATTGACCAAGCTTGGATGTAGAGAATTGATGGAGAAAAAGTGTTTGGATGAAGATTTAGCTCAAAGATTAGTAAGCTTCAATGCAAAGCTTACTAACTTTTTGAAAATGGAGCTTTGAGTGAATTTGGTAGATGGAGAGATTTGAGAGATTTTTTAGCAAGGTGAATTTGGCTATCAAAAGCTTGAAATTTGAATGAAGTGAGGGCTCTATTTATAGAGTTTTAGGATTGGGATTAGTGGTAATTTGGTAATTGATTCTTGGAGCCAAAATTTGAATTAATGATAATTCTTTCAAATATTAGAGCCAAAATTTGAATTAATGATAATTCTTCTTAAAAAATGAAAAAATGGCACTAAAATTTGAATTAATTATACATCTTTCAAAAATGAAGGAAAATTGGAGCCAAAATTTGACAATTTTAAAATGCTGATTTTTTTTAATTTTTCACTCTATGCAAATCGATTGCATTATATTGCAAATCGATTTGCACAGTGTATTTTTTCAAAAATTGTGCAAAATTCACTTTGTGCAATCGATTGCACTCTAGGAGCAATCGATTGTACAGTGAAAAAATGAAATTTTTTTATTCTTTTTCTTTGCAAATAGAGATTTTAGGGAAATAATACCGGAAAACCTTATTTGCCATATGCTTCGACTCGGTACCTACAAAAAACAAATATGCAAAGACAAAGACAAATATTTTTGTATTTTGAGTAGAAGTTAGTCAACAACACAAGAGAAAACTTAAAGATAGGATGCAAATGTGATGAATGAAGCTATTTATTAATGATTGTGACTGAATGACAAAATATGGTATGAAAGTGCGACTGAAAAAGTTAGGGGCGAAATTTAGGGTACAATAGAGTACTATAACCTCAACGGTATACTCCATTGAGCACGAGTCAGTTCCTAGATCTTGATGTTTTCCTCCGTCATAGTGTGGACGAGTACTATAACCTCGACGGTATACTATGTTGAGCACGAGTCAGTTCCTAGATCTTGATGTTTTCCTCCGTCATAGTGTGGACAAGTTCTATAACCTCAGCGGTATACTATGTTGAGCACGAGGCAGTTCCTAGATCTTGATGAAGATGTTTCCCTACGTCATAGTGTGGACGAGTACTATAACCTCGACGGTATACTATGTTGAGCACGAGTCAGTTCCTAGATCTTGATGTTTTCCTCCGTCATAGTGTGGACAAGTTCTATAACCTCAGTGGTATACTACGTTGAGCACGAGACAGTTCCTAGATCTTGATGAAGATGTTTCCCTACATCATAGTGTGGACGAGTACTATAACCTCAACGGTATACTCCATTGAGCACGAGTCAGTTCCTAGATCTTGATGTTTTCCTCCGTCATAGTGTGGACATGTTCTATAACCTCAGCGGTATACTACGTTGAGCACGAGACAGTTCCTACATCATGATGAAGATGTTTTCCTACGTCATAGTGTGGACAAGTACTATAACCTCAACGGTATACTATGTTGATCACGAGTCAGTTCCTAGATCTTGATGTTTTCCTCCGTCACAGTGTGGACAAGTGTTATAACCTCAACGGTATACTATGTTGAGTACGAGTCAATTCCTAGATCTTGATGAAGATTACCCCCCAGTTTAATTATGGACAGGTTCTTAAGACTCAGCCGAGGCATTCTCTCAGTTGAAGTACAGGCCAGATTCCTAAATCTCAACAAAGGTTAGACTTCTCCAGCAGAATCTTTTACAACAACAGGTATGCAAGTTCTCGGTAAGGAATCTCTTATGCGATCGACACTCCTGCAGATGGCATCTGTAAGCCCATCCTCCTACCAACAATCTCCAAATGGCATCTGTAAGCCCATTCCCGACATCACAATGCTGATACTACACCATGCGAGTGCAAATTTCTGGGCACTCTAGTGTTCAATTATCTTCCACCTTCGGATCACGAAAGGCTTGAAAGCCAATCTATATCCTCAGGTTTAAGAAAATTGAACAGGGGCAACTGTTGTACCCCAAAATTTTCCCTCCCATATTTCTCAAGACATGTCAAGAATAATCTTCAAGTTGCTCAAGTTGGCTCAAGGTTGGAGAGTCAAATCACCTCCTAAGGCAGTCAAGTCAAAATTAGGGTTTTGTGTTGCATCAAGGTCCTTGCATCCAAATGAACTAAAGTTCTCCCCAATGTCCTAATATGTTCTCAAGTTCATCCATGTCAAATTTCAAGCCTTGCAGAGGAAGTTTGGTCAGTCAATTGCTCAAGAGGTCCAAAAATCGACTGTGTTAGGGCAAAAGTCAATTATGACCTACAGACAGTCAAACCTCAAGATTTTTTGTCAACATTCTCATTTTGAAGGATAATTCATCATTTTATCAAGGGTTGATCATGATTCATCAAGGATTGCTCAAGATTCATCAAGATTAAAAAATTGCTAAATTAGGGTTTTGTAGGAAAAGTCAACTCAACTTTGACCAAGCATAACTTTCTCATACTTTATGAGAAATGACCCATCCAAATCTCATTTTGAATAGGATGTAATTTCCTATAATCCATCTTCACACCCCAAGATCAATAAATGCACTCACAAAAAGTTACAAATTTGGACATTATAGGTCATTTTTGAAAGTCAACAAAAACACCTTTTTTTCCAAAGCCTGGAACTTGAGCATGTAATATCAAAATGAAATGATACAAAAAGGGTTGATTATAGGACATCTCAAGGTTTCTAAAACATCCAAGAACACCTCCAAAAGTTCAAAATTGAGGAAGTTATGCATTATTGAAGTTGGGCATTTTTCCAAATTTGCCAAAAGTCAACTATCATCAAAACTCCAATTTTTGACCAAAGGGCCCACTTTTTTCCACTTGATATGGTCTTGTCATGCCACACACGTGTCCCATATTTGATTTCATGGCCATTCATTTATTTTTCTATTTTATTTAATTTTTATTGATTTAATTCATTTTTAATCAATATTAAATCAAGTAAAATCTAAAAATTGATGAAATCATATCTTTGTGATTGGTACAACTTTCAATTGGCATGATTCATCAAATCAATTCGTATCAAGGCTCATTCATGCATAAAAAATCAGATTTGGCCTATTTTTGGAAGTTTGATAATGGTGATCAAAATCAAATCATGAATCTTCAATGCACTTGATTTCAGACCAAAAGATCAAACCTAATTCATTCTATAACACTCACACAAGCCACACAAAGCAAGAACATGCACAAAGAACTTATGAAACGGCCAGAAGAAGTTTGAGAAAAAGCTTGAAAAAGTGAAGATCGAAATCAACATTGGAGGCCAATTCAATACAAAATCACAACGTGGTGTTCTTGCTTGCAATCTCCTGAAGCTATAGCAACCAAAGCCAAGGCCTGAAGCTATCTGAAAAGCGCTGTAAGTGTTCTTGAAAACGGCTCTGAACATGAAATCGAAACCATTCATTCTTGCATCCTTTTGATAAACTATTGACATAATCTTGATCCTTATCAAATTTCTAACAAGTCTGCATCATTTAATTTCGTTTTCATGGCCTATAATCATGTACCCGAACCTAGGGTTTTATTGTGTTGTTTTTAGGCGTTTGAATTACAGGGAAAATTGGGCCAAATAATGGTTACAGGGATGACCAGGAGGAAGAGACGAGTGCATTGGTACTCTTAGGTTTCGTTTACATGGCCTGGAGAAGGTTTTTGAGATGCCCTACGAATCTTCCTGCGGATAAAAATTCGCAGGTAAATAACCAGGGTATTTGAGGAAGATGATAACGTGGCTTCTGTCCATTGGTTTGTTTGAATCATTAGCGCATTTTTTTATTTTGCAGGGCATAATTAATTATTTTGAATATAATATTTGTTTTCTATTCCAATAACAATTGAACAAGCTGGTTGGATTGGTGAGCGTGCTATTGGAAAATCCCTTGGGACCTGGGTTCGAATCCCAGGTCCCCCAAAACACTTTATTTGATTTTTTCTTCAGGTACTCATGTGCAACGCCCAAAGCGTGGACCATCATGTTTCCCATCCCATCAAATGCCAAGTGGTCTTCAGGCCAGATCCAAAGGCCAGAATTGCAGATCCACCATGGACTAGAGTCAACAAGCACGTGCTGGATTTCAAAGGTCAAACAAGGCTGAGCGAGAATGGGCCTGGAAATTGCTGATCATACTCCCTCTTCAGGCCCAATACCCCCTGAGTTTGTGTTTATTTTATTTTCTTTTCATTATTTTCCTATTTTTTGTTTTATTATTATTATCTTAATTAATTAATTAACCAATTAACCTTTTTCATAAAAAAATCAGAAACAACAAAAATAATATTTTTATTAATTCCATTAATTTTATTATTTATTTTTGTAAATAACAATTAATTAATTTATTTAGTTTAAATAGGTTTAACATTAATATCTTTTTGCAATAAATTAAATTTAATTTAGAATTAAGTTTTTTTAAATATTTTTAACCATTCTTATTTTATTTCCTTAAATAATAAAAAAACAAAAATCTTTTCATTTAATTAAATTAATTCAATTATTAACTTAGACTAATTCAAAAAATAACAAAAAATATGCTTTATTTAATAAAAAGGGTCAAAACCCTAAAAAGCACTCCGATTTAATTTTCTCGCGCGCGAATTATTTTTGATCCATATTTCAATATTGTAACTGTTCCGGGAATGTAATAGTTTTTAACTTAGGATTTTATTTATTTATTTATCGCTTTTATTTACTTTTCGCAATTTAATTTTTAAAGGGTTTGTCTTTGGCGATGTAAATACCCGACGCCTTGTAATAGCTTAGATTTATTTCCCGCAATTTAATTTTCGCACAATATTAACTGTTAGATGTTTGATAAATAGGCAATGCATGACAAGATTAATCCTTAACCTAAAATCAACAGTAGCTCACCATTAACATGTACAAAGATAATATACCTGAAAAATAACACACTTGCACATGTGCACTCTTAGGGTACACCTCACTTGGTTACCTCGAACGTGGTCATTGAGTATAGGAAGTTTTAGAGGTCGCCCTCTTGTCCAAAGATCAAAGTTGCCTCGAAACGGTTGCCTCGGATAAAATGATCTAAGACATTAGGGTTACCGCTAAGGCGTCCTAACATTGCTTTAGTGACCACACGTCCCTTAATTGAATTGACCCGAAAACTCCAACGACGATGCTACCTACTCCTCAATAGTGGGATAGCATTGTCTAAAGGACACTTGTACAGTTTAATTCCTTTTTGAGTAGGTAGATGGTTCTTAAGTACTTGCTCCTTTTAAAATAAAACAAAACTTTTCGCACTTACACTCCTTTCAAAACAAAACTTCTTTCAAACCCACAAACACAAAGAAAAGCAAATTTTTAAAACACAATGAGCAAGTACCTAAGAGCCCGTGGATAACCACGGATAGAAAGGGTACTAACACCTTCCCTTTCTATAATCTACCTCCCGAACCCGAGAAATATCTCAAAAAGGAATTTTTCTGTGCTTTTGTCCTTTCCTTGTTGGATAAAATAAAAGATGGTGGCGACTCTTGCTTACCGCGACATTTTGCGAAAACAGACGCAAAACGCGAACCAGCATATCCAAAACAGTCAGTTCTCATTCCCACCGATCACAAGGTGCATATTTGTTCTTTGTATATATTTTTTGTATTCTAATCAAGGGTTGTAGAATCAAACTATGTTCTAACAATCTCCCCCTTTTTGATGATGACAAAAACTAGATTTTTCAATTAAAAATAAAGAATAAAAAGTATAGAGTTAAGAAGAAAAACTCCCCCTGAGTTGATTACTTCCCTTAAATTCCTTGAGTCTTTGAGCATCAGAATTTAACTGCGTCTTTCATCAGAGTTTTGTACCTGTTCAAGCTTTTCAGAAGAAAGAAGTTAAGTAGTTCAGAATGTTTGAGACTACTGTCTCAGTAAACCGTTATTGAAAATATCTTACTTTCTCCCCCTTTTTGTCAGTTATCAAAAAGGTTATATAATCAGAGCTAAAAAGTTGATTTATATTAAAATAAGAAGCAATGATAGGAGGTTCAGAACAGAAGCAATGTAAAACAAATGTTACAGATAAAAAGATTTAAAAACAAAAGAAAATCTAAGAGGGAGGAGGAAGACGTGTGAACAAAGCTTCCAGCAAGCCCTTGATCTGGGTGTTGGTTTCCTCTTGTTTGCTCAAAATGCTCTTGATTTCTTTGTTTGTGTCATCCTGTTTATCCAACCTTTTCTGGATAACAACATTTGCTCTCTTCAGTTCTTCCAGAGTTTGCCTTTCATAGGAGGGAGCTGGAGAATCTTCAGTAACTGGATGCTTCTCAGAGCATTCTGCAACTTGATCATTTTGAACCAATTCTTCTACTGAGATCATCTCATTTGGAGCAGCAGTCAGAGTGAGACCTTCTGATTCTGGTTGAACTTTGTCTGATGGACGATGTTCTGACCAGGGAGCATTATCCAGAGGGAGAATCTCTTCCTTGAGCAGTTGGCTCAGAACTTGGTCTTCAAAAACCTTTAGCAGATCACTGAAATTCTGTTGAACCTATTCATAGCTCTGTTCTTGCAGCTTATGTGTTTCAGAACTTATCCCTTTTCTGAAACTTGTCCAAATATAATCAGAAGCAGCAGGATTAGTCATCTCTAGACTAGCTTGCTTCAAGGAGGTTATCCATTTCTGCATTTCTGTTTCAAACATCAAAACACTAGTACCAACATCTGGTATGGTTTCAGATGGTGTTGGTTTTGGAATGGAAGTTTTGGTTTTGTTAGATATAGCAGCTAAACATTCAAAAACAGTTGGATCAATGACAAGTCTTACGTTGTCATTTGGATTGCTCTTTGGTGAGGGAGTGGGAGAGTCTGGTATAATTATTGGACTAGTTGGGGAATTTGGTGGTGTTGATTCCAGAGAAGAAGGAATTTGTTGAATATCCAAGATGGTGAGGGGCATGTGAGTGGCCAGAGGTTTAGTGATTCCTGGAATAGGGAGTGTATCTGAATCTGAAGTAGGTTCTTCAGATTGGTTGGATTGAACATTGTGAGGTTCTGGTTCACAGGTCTCAGATGGTTGATTCTCAGAAGTTTGAACTTCTGGTTGTGGTTGTTCAGGTTGAGGAGACGGTGGATGAGGAATATCTGGTTGAGGAGAGAGAGGTAGTGGAATTTCTGGTTGTGGAGCTTCTGTTGTGGTTTCAGAATTTGGATTATCAAGGATTAGAGGATTTGGATTTTTTGGTGTGGGGGCTGAAATATCTTGGTCAAAAGATTCAATATCTGACAGAACTTTTGCAATTTCTGGTTGAGTTGATTCAGTATTTGGTTTGATAGGAAGGGAGTGAGTTTCTCTAAGACTTAAAGTTTCTGAGGGATCAAACCCTATGTCAAAATCATCAAAAGTTTGTGGGGTTGGAATTTCTGATTGGGTAGGTAAGAGTTCAGATGTTAATATAGATATTGATTCTAAAACAGTAACAGAAGAAGGATTACCTTTCTTTTTAGCAGCTTTTGGAGTCTGCTGGGATGATCCTTCTGCTGCTGCCTTCCTTTTCTTGTTCTTCTTCAAAACAACTTTTGGAGCCGCCTGTTGTAAGTCTTGGATATTTAACCCTGGTGCAGTTCCATCTTCCTTACATGCATCCAAATATCTGACGATTATCTCAGGCTTGGAGTCAATCTCAGAGAACATAGGAAAATCATCCAGAGGAATTCTTCTGGAAGTGATGGTTGCAAAAGAAGTAACGTTGGGTTCCTTCTTGATGTTCTCAATAATTTTCATCTTTTTCAGGTTCTTTGCATTCAGTGGCTTCCCAGCAGTTGCCTCTAGAGAGCTAATTTCCTGTGCTTCAGTTAGATGCTCTATCAGCCTATTCTCTGTCAGAATATCTGATATGAGTCTTCTAAGGGGTATCCAGTCCCTTTTGGTACGCTCATCTTCTCTTGTCTCCTTTACACTGGTCCTCAGATGATTAAATAGCAAGTGAGCAAGATTTACCTTAGTCTTCTTAGAGATAAAGTAGATCAGAAACTGCTGATCAATGTTTATGTAGTCAGGAGAGCTGGTTGGCTTCCTGTGGTTGATGCATCCCAGAATTATCTTAGCCCAGATTCTGTGATGATCCTTCAGATCCCTTATCTTGCTGGAGGGAAGACCCAGAGTGAAAATTTCTCTTGCAATTGAAGCAACATCAGAACATCTTTCAGCCATGTCTATACACCTGACACCTCCACCATTGTAGCCTATCAGTCTTGCAATTAGGTCTTCAGTAATGACTATCTTCTTCCCCATGACATACGAAGTAACTTGATGGTTTGAGGATGAAGCATGAATCCAATATTCTTTCACAAGAATTGGAAACGTTGGACCTAGAAGACGGTCAAAATACCTGTTCCATCCTTGAGCATTGACCTCTTCAGAGAGATTGAATCCATTTTCTTGAAGACTTTCAAAATCCACAATCAGTTCTGAAATAACTTCCAGGTTGTCAATGGGCGTGAGTAGAGTTCTGAATGGTTCTTCTTACTGTTCCATAGAATCAGTTCTCTGAGTACTGGTGTTTGGGACGCTTGAAGAAGCCATGTTCACACAAGAAATTTAAGAAAGATAAAAGGGTTTTGAAAGTACGAACAGAAAACAATTAGAATGTATTGAGAGAGTAATAGTGAAAGAGTGTAAAGAGTGAAACTTGCATTTAAATAGATTTTTGAAAACATAAACTGTAAGAGAGAGAAATAATTAGTAATGATTATAAGCATTAATGACAGCTGATTTTAGGGGATTCAGAAAGATATTGGAACGGTTACCCATGACATGTGTCTCAATGCACCCAATCAGCGCTTTTGACCTTTCAGAAAAGTGAACGCGTGTTCAGCCTCAGAAGGTAGCTGATGAATGGATGACAACTGTTTGCTTACGTGAACAGCATACTTCTATCCTTGAAATGAAACGCTCAGATCTTCATGGATAGATTCTGATACAATCTGTACTTCTAAAAATCTGAAGGCAGGTTGATCAGTAGTTCACAGAAAATAACTAAAATTCTGAAGGTTAAGATATGTAAATAAAACAATTTATTCTGGGCAATGCTTCATGATGAGGTGTTTCAGAACGAAGTTAAACCTATCTTCAGAAAGAGGTTTTGTAAAGACATCAGCCCATTGATGGTCTGTGTCAATGAATTTTAAATTAAGAATCCCTTTCTGAATATAGTCCCTAATAAAATGATGTTTTATTTCTATATGATTAGCACTAGAATGCAAAATAGGATTTTTACTGAGACAAATAGCAGAAGTATTGTCATAGAGGATAGGGATGTTACTCTCAAATATATTGAAGTCCTCAAGTTGACTTTTCATCAAGAGCATTTGCGTACTGCATCCAGCTGTTGCTATGTATTCAGCTTCTGTTGTTGATAGAGCAATTGTGGATTGTCTTTTGCTGGACCATGAGATCATATTTTCTCCCAGAAACTGGCAGCTTCCAGAAGTGCTTTTACGTTCTACTCTGTCTCCAGTGAAGTCAGCATCACAGTATCCTACTAAGCTGTAATCATTTGATTTTCTATAAAACAAACCCAGATTAGCAGTACCTTTCAGATACTTGAAAATTCGCTTAACTGTTGTTAAGTGAGATTCTCTAGGATATGATTGGAATCTAGCACAAATGCAAACACTGAATAGAATGTCAGGCCTTGAAGCCGTCAGATATGGAAGAGAACCAATCATACCTCTGTAGACCTTCTGTTCTACCTTTTTACTTACCTCTTCTTTTTTCAGAATGCACGTGGGATGCATTGGAATCCTTGAGGGCTTACATTCTGAGAGATCAAATTTCTTCAGAAGTTCTATGACATATTTTCTCTGATGAATGTAAGTTCCTTCTGGAGTTTGATTTATCTGAATGCCCAGAAAGAATTTTAGTTCCCCCATTAGGCTCATCTCAAACTCTGCCTGCATACATTTAGCAAACTCTCTTCCCAGAGAGGGTTTAGTGGATCCAAATATGATGTCATCAACATAAATCTGACATACTAAAATGTCATTCTTAACTGTCTTACAGAACAAGGTTGTGTCCACTTTCCCTCTGGTGAATTCCTTTTCTAACAGGAAGTTACTTAGTCTTTCATACCAAGCTCTGGGAGCTTGTTTCATACCATAGAGTGACTTCTTTAGTTTGAAAACATATTCTGTATTTTTGGAACTTTCAAAACCAGGGGGTTGGTGCACATATACCTCTTCATCTATATAGCCATTTAAGAATGCACTTTTGACATCCATCTGATACAGAGTGATGCCTTTATTAACAACAAATGATATTAAAAGTCTGATAGATTCTAACCTGGCGATTGGAGCAAAGGTTTCTGTGTAGTCTATCCCCTCTTGCTGACTATAACCTTGTGCTACCAGTCGTGCTTTATTTCTGATGACTTCACCTTGCTCGTTCAGTTTGTTTCTGAACACCCATTTGGTACCAATGACGTTGAATCCTTTTGGTTTGGGAACCATATCCCATACGTCATTTCTGGTGAATTGATTTAGCTCTTCTTGCATTGCTAGAATCCAGTCATTGTCCAGAAGTGCTTCATCAATTGTTGTTGGTTCAATCAGAGAAACCAGTCCCATGAGGGACTCTTCAGAGTTTCTGAAAGTAGATCTTGTTCTGATTGGATCTTCCTTCCTTCCCAAAATTGCATCTTCTGGGTGATCAATGCTGCTTCTGGATGGTCTTTTCTGGAGTTGATCAACAGAAGGTGTTGGATTGCTTGTAGTGAATCTTTCTGCTGTTGAGGGAGTGTCTCTGTTGAGAGCCTCTGATGAGTTGTCTTCAGTACCCTATGAGTTCAACTTCCATACCTGCAAGGAATTCATTCTGCTTTGAATTTTGAGAGTCAAGCTTATCATCAAACCTAACACTGATTGACTCTTTAACAATCTGTGTTTCTGTATTGTATACTTTGTACCCTCTTGAGCGTTCATAGTATCCTAACATAATACACTTTTGAGCTTTAGAGTCAAACTTGTTCAAATAATTTTTTGTATTCAAAATAAAACATGTACATCCAAATGGATGAAAATAAGAAATGTTGGGCTTTCTGTTCTTCCACAATTCATATGGAGTCTTTTCCAGAATGGGTCTTATGAAGATTCTATTCTGAATGTAACAAGCTGTGTTTATTGCCTCTGCCCAGAAGATCTTAGCAACGTTAGTCTCGTTGATCATGGTTCTGGCCATTTCTTGCAATGTTCTGTTCTTTCGTTCTACAACTCCATTTTGCTGGGGAGTTCTAGGACAAGAGAAATCATGCAGAATGCCTTTTTTATTAAAGAATGATTCAAAATCTTTATTTTCAAATTCTCCACCATGATCACTTCTGACTTTGACGATTCTAAGATCCTTTTCATTCTGAACTTGGTTGCAGAAGGTAACAAACACAGAGTGTGACTCATCCTTGTGTCTTAAGAACTTTACCCATGTCCATCTGCTATAGTCATCTACGATTACTAACCCATACTTCTTGCCACTGACTGAAGCAGTTTTTACTGGTCCAAATAAGTCAATGTGCATAAGTTCTAATGGCTTAGAGGTGGAAACAACATTTTTGGATTTGAAAGCAGGTTTTGCAAACTTGCCTTTCTGACATGCTTCACACAGAGCATCTGAATTGAACTTCAAGTTAGGAAGTCCTCTGACCAGATTGAGTTTGTTAATCTGAGATATTCTTCTCATACTAACATGTCCCAATCTTCTGTGCCAGATCCATTTCTCGTTGTTAACAGACAGTAGACATTTTACATTCTGACTTTTCAGTTCAGAAAGTTTGATTTTATAAATGTTGTTTTTCCTCTTTCCATTAAATAGGATAGTCCCATCTTTCTGACTAACAGCTTTGCATGAATTTTGATTGAAGATTATATCATAACCGTTATCACTTAATTGACTTATGGATAACAGGTTATGCATTAATCCGTCAACTAACAAAACATTACTTATAGAGGGAAGATTTCCATTACCTATTGTTCCAGAGCCAATGATCTTTCCTCTGTGATTGCCTCCAAAGACCACGTGGCCTCCAGGCTTAAGTTCCAGGCTTTGGAACATATGCCTTCTTCCCGTCATGTATCATGAGCAGCCAGAGTCCAGGTACCATGATTGGTGTCTTTGCTTTGCTGCTAAAGATATCTGCCACATGTATGATTTTATCCTTAGGTACCCATATTTTCTTGGGTCCTGATTTGTTAGTTTTACAAAAATTCTGGTTGAATTATGGTTTGACAGAATAATCACTACTCGTGTATTTTATGTCAAGTGTGTGCCCATCTTGCTTCTGTCTATGTTTTTAGCTAGAAACTTCTGAAAGATGTGATCATACTCTTTGATGATCTCATCAGCATTGCTGGGAGTTTCAGAGATTGTTTCCTTCTGAGAGTTTTGCAACTGGTTTTCTAATTTTGAAATTTTTTCTTTTAACTCAATTCTCCAATATGAGACTCTCAGTCTTATCAGAGTCAGAGGCAAGATTCCTTTTCAGGTTTCTGAATTTGACTTTGATCTGCTGATACCTTTCCAAAATTTCATTAAGGCTTTCAGCAAGTTCAGCCTTAGTAAAGTTTATAGTAAAGTCAGGGAATACCTCTTCAGTGTCTGATTCTGAGTCTGAACCAGAAGCTTCACTGTCTTCAGATACGTTTTCCATGAGAGCTATGTTTGCTCTTTCATCATATGATTCTGAGTCAGCTTCAGATGTGTCAAAATCATCCCATGTAGCCATGAGGCTTTTCTTCTTTTCCTTGAGAAACTTCTTTTTGGGCTTTTCCTTCTGAAGCTTTGGGCAGTCACTTTTGTAGTGCCCTTGCTCGTTACATTCATAGCAGATGATATCTTTGTTGTTTGGCTTTCTGTATCCTGAAGAGCCTTCAGATCTTCTGTGTCCAGAGGAGGATTCTGACCTTCTGTATCTGGATGAGGATTCATTCAGATTTTCTGATCTTCTGGGATTCCTGAACTTTCTTTACCTCTGCTTCCACAGTTGGTTCACCCTTCTGGAGAGGAGAGACAGTTCATCTTCTTCTGATGAGGATCCATCAGAGGTTTCTTCTATAGCCTGCAAAACTTTGGAGTCAGATTTTCTGTTAGATTTTAAAGTTAATGTCTTACCTTGCTTTTGAGGTTCGTCTTCTTCTAGCTCTATCTCGTGACTTTTGAGGGAGCTAACAAGTTCCTCCAGAGAGATTTTGTTGAGATATTTGGCTAGCTTAAGTGCTGTGACTATTAGCCTCCATTGTTTTGGCAAGCTTCTGATGATCTTCTTAACGCGATCAGCAGTAGAATACCATTTGTCAAGAACTTTTAGACCAACAACAAGAATTTGAAATCTTGAAAACATAGTTTCTATTGATTCATTATCTTCCATCTTGAATGCCTCATACTTCTGAATGAGCGCAATGGCTTTGGTTTCTTTGGCTTGAATGTTTCCTTCATGCGTCATTCTCAGAGAATCAAACATGTTCTTGGCAGTTTCTCTATTTGATATTTTCTCATATTCTGAATATGAGATGGCACTGAGGAGAATTGTTTTGGCCTTGTGGTGGTTTCTGAATTCACGCTTTTGCTGATCAGACATCATTTTCTTATCTATCTTCTGACCACGTCCATCCACTGGATACGTGTATCCATCAGTCACCATGTCCCACAGATCAGCATCATGGGCCAGAAAGAAACTCTCAATTCTGTCTTTCCAGTAGTCAAAGTTCTCTCCATCAAAGACTGGAGGTTTGCCACTGAATATGTCCCTGTCTTCATTGTTGTCATTGCTGATGTTCTGGCTTGGTCCCGCCATAGTGTTTTTCTGGCGTTGGATCTTGTACTGACACGGTTAAGTGTTTAAGCTCAGAACCAGGCACTCTGATACCAATTTAAGATGTGAAAAACACAAGAAGGGGGGGGGGTTGAATTGAAAAACTTGGATCAAAAACATATTAATGACACAGTATTTTTATCCTGGTTCGTTTGATCTCAAACTACTCCAGTCCACCCGTTAAGGTGATTTCGCCTCTCTCCAACGAGGTCTTAATCCACTAATCTCAAAAGATTACAACAGCTACTTTAACAACTGTTAAAGTCTTTTTGAGTAAAACCATGATCCGGTTAATCTCAAGGAACTTCTTTTACAATAAAATTGAACAAAATGTGTTGTTGTTTTCTAACAAAACAGTTTATCACAACTGTGATAAATTACACAGGTTAAGCTTAGAATGAAGAATGAATTTGTTAGAGCTTGAATATGCATGGTTTGGAAATCTTTAGCAAATTGTTGTGTGCGTACGTACGTGCTTCTTTTTGCAAGCAGACTTGTTTATATAGACAATATAATGACGTTGTCCATAAAGCAAGTTTAATGATAATAACACACTTTCCTTTTGGAGAAGATCTTGTCTGAAGAAAGTCGTTGGCATTAATTTTTTCTTGAATATTCAGTAATGCTTTAGAGTCTTCTTTTCTTAACTGCTGATAACGCTTCAGAATATTGATGACTTGGTTGATATGTCTTTGTTCAGAATCAAAGTTTGTTGTAATTAAGCGCAGATTCTGGTCACCAATCTTCAGCGTATAATCTGATTGCTTCAGCGTGTAATATTTTATAGCTTATCTTCTGATGCTGATCCCATCAGAACTTCTGCATACATAAAACATATTTTTAAGGTGCATATTTATTCTTTGTATATATTCTTTGTATTTATTTATTCTTTGTATTTGTTATCATCAAAACTCTAACCAAGGGTTGTAGAATCAACCTATGTTCTAACAATAAATGTCAAATTTATGATGACAAGGTGCACGTACCTCTGGTTCCTCTGAATGTCTTGACAGCTCCTTGGCCCTTTGCTATGTGGGGAATTGATATGATTGGGGAGATCAAGCCTACAGCCTCCAATGGACACCGCTTCATCCTAGTGGCCATTGACTATTTTACCAAATGGGTTGAAGCAGCTTCCTTCGCATCCGTTACTAAGAATGTCGTTGCCCGCTTCATCAAGCAAAATCTCATTTGTCGGTACGGTATCCCGGAAAGGATCATCACTGACAATGGTACAAATATTAACAACACTATGATCACCGTCTTGTGTGAGCAATTTAAGATTCAACATCACAATTCTTCTCCCTATCGGCCAAAGATGAATGGTGTTGTCGAAGTTGCGAATAAGAACATTAAAAAGATCATACAAAAGATGAAAGTCACATACAAAGACTGGCATGAGATGCTACCATTCGCTCTCCACGGGTACTGTACCACGGATCGCACATCAACTGGGGCAACACCCTATTCTTTGGTATATGGCATGGAAGATGTCTTTCCCATTGAGGTTCAAATCCCCTCTCTGAGGATTATGAAGGATGCATGTTTGAATGAAGACGATTGGATCCAGACTCGACTTGATCAACTGAATTTAATTGATGAAAAGAGACTTATTGCTATTTGCCATGGTCAAATGTATCAAAAACTGATGATCAAGGCCTTCAACAAGAAATTCAGACGCCAAGTATATCAAGTTGGGGATTTAGTGATCAAACGTATCATCTTACCACAAAGTGATCCCAGGGGCAAATAGACTCCTACCTATGAAGGACCATTTGTAATCAAGAACATAATCTCCGGTGGGGCAATGATCTTGACCACCATGGACGGTGACGACCTGCCACACCCTGCGAACGCGGACATAGTCAAAAGATACTACGCGTAACAAACCCGGTAGGTTGACACACCTAGGCAAAACAAGGGCATCCCGGTGAACCAAAAAGGTTCGGGCAAAAATTAGGAAAAAAATAAAAAAAATACGTAAACCCGACAAGTTGAAAACCCGAAAGGGCGACTTGGGAAAAAAAGGGTTTTCTGGTGGACTGAAAACCTGAAAGGGCGGTCCAGGCAAAAGTTAGGGAATTAAAGCATATGACTATGTCCCGTCGGATCACTTGATAGACAACCTTTGGCTTCCACTGACAAACTCAAAATTTTTGATCAATTCAATCATCTTCGAACAAGGCAAATAGACAAAGATATTCGGAGATATAAAAGGCTATAGCAGAATGGGAACCCCGTGGAATTATTACACATAGCTATCTTTCTTTGTATAAATTTTTCTTGTTTTATGGCACCATTCTCTTACTAGAATGTTTGTCTCCGTTGTACAAATACTTACTCAAAGTAAATACAAAGATACCCCGTTGAAAGTGCAAAAAACTATTTGTCCTTTCTTTACGATTGTGTTTTGTTTGCAAAAACGTCCAATGATTCATTGATGAACATATGCATTTAAACATAATCACTGTTTACAAATAAACAAAATGGGAAAGACAATTACTAATAGGTTGAAAAGACAGGAAAACGTCCCTAGACCACTCCATATTCCCCGTAGAGTTTTCAATAACTCCCCAGCGGAACAAATCTCCCAGCTAATCCCCAGCGGAACAAATTTCAAACTATTAATCCCCAGTAGAAATCATCAAATTTCTCAAAACTCCTCAAGCAGATCTTACAAGCAGTACATGACGTTGCCCTCACAACAAAATGTACTGCTCTCAATAAGAGTTCATCAGTATTTCAACTTCAAGATATGAAAATTCAACATATCTTCAGCAGCATTCAAGGATTTATTTTCCTCAAACAGACAACAGTACAGCAAATCAGCTTACATGCGCATACATTGCATCCACATATCATAAACATGGACAAAGAAAATATATTGCATCATACATTTCATGCAACATAACTTTGTGTTTCAGCTAACATTTTACCCTTTTCAGGATAAGATTAACAACTACCATCGACAATATGCACTCCTGATACAGTTCAGATACGCTTCAGACCCGGAAGCCATTCTGATGCTCATTCAGATTCTATTCCTGATACAGTTCAGATACGCTCCAGACCCAGAAGCCATTCTCATGCTCATTCAGATTCTATTTTTGATACAGTTCAGATACGCTCCAGACCCGGAAGCCATTCTGATACTCATTCAGATTCAACTCTTGATACAGTATGGATACGCTCCAGACCCAAAAGCCATTCTGATACTCATTCAGATTCAACTCTTGATATAGTACAAATACGCTCCAGACCTGGAAGTCATTCTGATACTCATTCAGATTCTATTTTTGATACAGTACGAATACGCTCCAGACTCGGAAGCCATTCTGATGCTCATTCAGATTCAACTCTTGATACAGTATGGATACGCTCCAAGACACGGAAGCCATTATGATACTCATTCAAAGACACCTCCTGATATAGTTCGGATACGCTCCAGACCCGGAAGCTATTCTGATACTCATTCAGATTCTACTCATGATACAGTTTAGATACGCTCCAGACCCGAAACCCATTCTGATACTCATTCAGATTCTATTTTTGATATAGTATGGATACGCTCCAGACCCGGAAGCCATTCTGATACTCATTCAGATTCTATTTTTGATACAGTACGGATACGCTCTAGACCTGGAAGCCATTCTGATACTCATTCAGATTCTATTTTTGATACAGTACGGATACGCTCCAGACCCGGAAGCCATTCTGATGCTCATTCAGATTCAACTCTTGATACAGTACGGATACGCTCCAAGACACGGAAGCTATTCTGATACTCATTCAAAGACACCTCCTAATACAGTTCGGGTACGCTCCAGACCCGGAAGCCATTCTGATACTCATTCAGATTCTACTCATGATACAGTTCAGATACGTTCTAGACCCGGAAGCCATTCTGATGCCCATTCAGATTCTACTTTTGATTCAGTTCGGATACGCTCCAAACTCGGAAGCCATTATGATACTCATTCAAATACACCTTCAGATAGGCTCCGTACACGGACGTTATTCTAATGTTTAACTTACAATTTACAATCCAACAAACATTCTTGAATGGCATCTTTTAAGCTTCCTTCTATCACCGCTGAGTGCAAATTTCTGGGCACTCTAGTGTCCAATCACCTTCCACCTTCAAGTGACGAATGGCAAATCTCGCCAATCTAACTCTTCAGGTTAAAGAAGATTGAACAAGGGCAATTGTTGTACCCCAAAATTTTCCCTCTCACTTCTCAGGAAATCACCCTGGATTCTCAAGTTTTCTCTTATACAAATTCAAGCCTTGAATTATCATTTCTTTCCAAGCAAGCCATTCATAAGGGCAAAATGGTCATTTAAATGCTGAGAAGTCAAACTTTGACTTTTGGATCAAAACCAAATCTCAAAAATCATATTTCATCAAGATATGTTGGAATATGAAGTTTGTTTCATCAAGGAGTTCAAAAGTCAAATTTTACCTTGGAAAAGTCAAATTCTAAATACTTAGAATTTTTTCTAAAAGTATTTAAGAAAAAAAATGACACTTCAGAACTTCTGAGCCAGCCTCCAGGCAGGAGCAGTCAGAAGTTATAAGCTTAGTTCAGCACATAATCTTTAGTCAGAACATGGCTTTTCAGCATCTACGCAAGTTCAGTCAGAGTTTGCTAAAGTATTAAAAAGAAGGCAATAAAGCGTAATACGAAGCCTGAAAGCTCCTTCAGAACGTGCTGGAGCCAGAATGTAAGAGGATCAGAAGATTGGATGCTACGCTGAAGCAGAATCTCTAATGAGTTTTCAGAGGAAAATCAAAGAAGTTTACTGGAAAACCTGGTGAATCCTTCAGAATATGTTGAGGTAATGAGGTACAAAGATCAGAAGTTGGATGTTTGTCCTAAATGGAACTTCCGATCCAGAGTTAAGAAATGACGCAAAATCTCACATTACAGGATTTCTGATTTTGACAAATCTCATCATCATTTAATGCTCATTAATGCTCACAACCACTTTTGAGTCTTTGTCCAAATGATCTCTCCACGTGTAGTGTAGAAATACTTTTGTGCAGGATTAGGTAAGGGCCCATGCGCTACATTTCGCTTGTAGGTTCACTTTTCCTTAATCCTTGCTTGCTACTCCAGCCTAAGCTAAAAACTGTCAGCCATCATACCTTTTTTGGAACTTGCTTCAAGAGCAAGTCAGCATCTAGTGTATAATGTTGGCGCTACTTGACATTTCAAACAACACAAAAACTTTGCCTATAAATAGAACACCATTGGTCACTGAGAAGAAGAGGAGGGAAAAATTTGTAAAAGAAGTCAAAAACTTTGAGAAAGAAAAGCCTTGAATTCTTGCCAAAATTCCAAGAGTTCTAAGAACTGTAAACACAACACATAAAACCTTTATTAACTTTTGATTCCCTACATTCAAAACTCCACTTGTTCTAAATCATTTCTTGACAAAAATAAATCCACACAGTTTCTAATCCACACGTTCGAAACTGCTTAAGCTGCTGGGTTCATATTGCTATACATTTTCCATCCACCCACTCAAAGAAATCAGAACATCACCTCCTTGCAATCCCCATAAGTTGAAAACTTTCAATTTACTGAGTACGTTAAGAAGTTGTTCAGAGCATCATTAGAGTTGAGGTTAGCTCCGGTTCACAGAACTTCTTCCAGTGGCAAGGTAAGTTTCTGCTGACCCTCACCATATCACTTAAGCATTACCAGATTTAAATGCTCAAAAATACAATGTAGATATCATGTTTCTGATGTTGTACATACTCTGAGATCTCATACACCTGCCTGCTTAAGTAAAGAATAAATCAGTTCAGAGCTTCTTGAAGAAACTAAAACTCAAAGTTAGGATTAGAAAATGCATGCTTGCCTCTGATTTATATTTTTTATATTTCCTATCTTATGAAACGTTATGGTACCTGCTATAACTGTTATGTGCATGTCTTCTGTTTTGTGGAGAAATAACCAAATTACAGATGTTCTGACTAGCATAGAGAGAGAAACCAAGTTCTGCTAGTGGTCTCAGAACTTCTGAAGTTTTTTCTGCTGCCAGTGGTATCAGAACTTCTAAAGCTTATTTCTGCTTCCAGTGCCATCAGAACTTCTGAAGCTTGTTTTTGTTGCCAGTATTATCAGAACTTCTGAGAACTACTACGTTCCCAGTGGATTCAGAGCTTCTGACCTTATACATTTTCACTAACAGGTTTCTGTTTTGCAGAGTGCCAGGGTCAGAACCTCTGACTTCATTTTATCAGCAACACACTGATTCCCATTTTCTTTTCCATTGTTTTTGTTATTGCTCTTCATTCCATTAATCAGCAAACAGCAAAAATATTTCCTTTACACTTTATTTTTGGTTTCTTAAAACAAAAGATCAAAAATATTTTCTTAAAATAAGACAAGTTTATTTCATATTTTCTTGTACATTCTTATGTATTTCAAAATGGTTGTAATAGTAATTTAGAAGTTTATTTTTACTTCCAATCCCCATTCATAAATATGTATCCCCATCCCCTAAATATTGTAATAGCGTAGGACTTTACATTTCTGCAATTTATCGCTTTCAAATGTAAATGCTAGTAATTAGGCGTGTATGGCAAGATAAAACCAATAAATAGACCACCAAAAATCAAAGACAAATGCATGCAATCAAACACACTTGCACACATGCACCCTTAAGGTAATCTCACTTGTTGCCTAAAAAATGATCATGTTATGCATGTGGGATGACTTAGCACAAACGAATCGAAGAATACAAGATCATAGTCCCTCGATGACGCTATCAAAGTTGTCTTTCAAAATGATCTTAGTCCCTAAAGAAAAAGTTCTAAGTCATCTCACAATATTGCTATCATGGTCATACGATGACCCAACGCTTGTCCCTTCACATCCAATGATGGGGCTTCTTATCAAAACAATGGTAAGTTTAGCAACATCTAAAGGAGGAAAAACACATCCAAGACCTTTTTAGTAGGTAGATTAATTTTAGTTACTTGCTCACTCTCAATAGCCAACATCATTGCTATTTTCAAAACAAACACACACATCTTACAAACATTGGAAACATTTTCAAAAAGAAAAACATCTTTGTATACATTCTCACGAACGAGAATCATTACAAAGATTTCCTAAACGAATGACCTCTTTTACAAAATACTTTCAAAACCACATGAAGCACAATTTCAAAAAAGCAAGTGATCTAACAAGTAACTAAGAGCCCATGTAAAACCATGGATGAAAAGGGTGCTAATACCTTCCCTTTTCATAATTTACTCCCCGAACTCAAGAAACAATCTCAAAGGTCTTTCCTGTGCTTTTTTACCTTTCCTTTTGGATAAAAGAAAAGTCGGTGGCGACTCTTGCTAACCGCAACATTTGCGATAAAACGCAGAACCCTCAAGTCAGTTCTTCCACCGTATCACACCCATTTAGCAAGAAATGCATTTTTGAGCATATTTGACTTTTGGCAATTTTACAAAAAGGGTCAACTTTGACAAGGCATATCTCTTCCAATTTTAACCCTAGAGAGGTGTTCTTGGACTTTTTAGAAATCTTAGGATGTCACCTAAGCAACCTTTTAGTCTCATCTCAATTTAGTCTTCCATGTTCATGTAAGAAGCTTTGACCCAAAAGGTGTTTTTTTTTACTTTTCAAAAAGACCCATAATGTAGAAATTCATATCTTTTTATGAGTGCATATTTTGAACTTGTGAGATGAAAATTAATTTTAGGGAATTTCATCCTCTTTAAAATGAGCTTTGGATGGAAAATTTCTGATAAAGCATGTGGAAGTTATGCTTGGTAAAAGTTGGGTTGACTTTTACTAAGAAACCCTAATTTAGCAACTTTTGGGTTTTGATGAATTTCGAGAATTCCTTGAGGAATCATGATCAACCCTTGATCAAATGATGAAATTCAACTCAAAATGTTAATGTTGACCAAAAATCTTGAAGTTTGACTGTATGTGGGTCATAGTTGACTTTTGACCTAATATAGTCGATTCTCAAGCATCTGAGCAGTTGACTGAGCAAACTTCTTGTGCAAGGCATGAAACTTGACATGTAGGGTCTTGAGAACATATTAAGACCATGGAAATCATATGAGTCCTTTGTGGTTCATCCATCTTGATGAAAATGGAAACCCTAATTTGAGATATATTGCCTTAGGAGAGAGTTTGTCTGGTCAACTCTTGGGCAAACTTGAGCAACTTGAGGATCTCTAGGAGCATGTGTTGTACCCCAAAATTTTCCCTCTCATTTATCAAGATCTTTCTCACAAGACTTCTTGGACTCAAGACAAGATTAGGGTTTGCTCAGCTCAGGACATCTCATCTTGCACTGATAACCCAAAATTAGGGTTTGAGTTTGCACAAGGATTTTTTTGACCACCAATGCTTCATGTGACTTTAATACATCATCTTGGACCCCTAAGATTGCTCATTCTAAGTTTCAAACCTTGAACCACATTTTTGATCAGTCAATTGGACAGTTGACCTAAAAATCAGTTGTATTGGGGAAAAAGTCAACCATGGCCAATTTACAGTCAAACTTCATAATTTTTTATCCACATCAACATTTTAGGCTCCTATTTACCATTTGATCAAGTTTGGATCACAACTCCTCAAGAAATTTGATCAAATCATCAAAAGGGCAAAATGGTCAAAATTAGGGTTTTGACTGAGAAAGGGCAATTTCTGATTTTTAACCTAGCCAATGACCAATTAAGTTTAAACATGATTTCAAGGATCTAATGGCATCATCTTGACCTAATCACATAGTTCAAAAGATCTCAAGTTCATTGGATTGACAAATGAATTTTGCAGTCAACTGATCAAAAGTCAATTGTACACTGAAAAGTCAAACTTTGACTTTTTGGTCAAAATCAAGAGCCAAGGGTCATAATTCATCAAGATATGTCAAAATATGAAACTTATTCACCAAGAAAACCAATTTTGGAAATTAGGGTTTTGAATTTGAAAATTTTCATAACTTAGAATTTTTCTAAGTATGAAAATTTTCTTATTTTTTCCCAACTTTCCACCACCTTTTCACCATGATGCAATTTGATTCAAAGAAAACTTCCAACATGAAAGTTGTAGTCCTCCATGAAATATATAACTTTTATTCACAAATATTTCCCAAAAGATGCTTGGATCTCAAGTTATGAATTTGTGAATAGGGGTCCATGAACTAAATAACTTAGTGAAAATTTGCCCTAATTTAGGCAGGTTTTTTACCCAACTTCATGGACATTTTTCACATAGTTACAAGAGTTATCTCAAAATTAATTTCAAAGATGGATTATAGATCACATATCAAGCTTTCCAAAATGTCCAATAACTCTCCAAGATCATTTATGGTTAGGGAGAATCGAAGAAAAGAAATTGGCATTTTATCACTTTTGTTCATGCCATTTTTACAATGCATCAAGTTGCAAATCTGATCTTGGATGCTTGTACCTTGCATTACAGGTCCTAAACTCATTCTAAACTCCATAATTAAATGCAAACTCAGAGGATAAGGGCTTTATTTTGGCTTTTGGAACATTGTACAAGAGATAATTCCATTAATGGCATAAAGGGCACATTGCCATTTTCATAAAGGCAAGCTTTTGCAACTTTATCATTCTTGAGCCTTGGACCTGTTTCTTTAAGGCAAGCAATCTCCACAGATCTTAAGCAATATGTACCAACTCTTATCAGCCCTTGAGGTAGCTAGTACAAGCATGGTGCATTTGTCTTGTCACTTTTCTTCAAATGCAAGAAAAGTTGCAAAAGAAGTCAGAACTTATACAACAAGGGAATAATGGACTTTGTATCATTCAATACAAATATACCAAGTTATCACAATGCAAGACACGATTTTGATAGCATCCAAAACTCTCTAAAACTCAAAAACTCCATTTTTCTGTCCAAAGCATAACAGTTCTGCAAAACCAAGGCCAACTGATTTTTGGCTCGTGCGTTTTGCCTTTTAATCTTTGAAACACTTCATAAACATTATACCAAAGCAGTCCAAGCATTCATCCTGCACCTGTAAGCTTTGTTTCAGCCATTTCCATTTTCAAGTTTGGAGGTTGCAGCTTGACTTCTACAGAGACTTCTAGCCATCCACAAAGGAAGCTAGGCATTGGAATAGCTTGAAGAAACTTCAAGGAAGCTCACGTGATCTTCAGGCCTCACTCAAAGTCCCCACATTGTCATATCCAAATCCAGCTGAAGGAGGTATTTTTCAAATATCTATCTCTCTATTTAGGCATCCTCAAGCCACGATTTGTGAAGTAAAAATGTAGTCCTTGACATGGTGAAGCTGTACATATGCATATTTTCCATTTATATTAACTGAGCTAAGAGAATTTGAATGTTGAACATGTTGAAATAATTAGGTCACGAATTAGGGCTGACAAAATTCTCCCTGATCTTTGAGAGTTAGATTACAAATTTTATATCATTGGAATCGTGATAAAAAATGCTACATGTTTCATGTTATAAGATTTCGTTTTTGTGCAAGCATGTGAAAGTTACAGGTTGAACAAAAACGCGCGCGTATGAAGCTTGGCTGGAGGACAGGGATGACTGTTCTGGGCTTTTTGTTGCATTTGGCCTTTTTGTTTCTACTTTTTGCACCCCCAACTTACTTTTGCACCCCCCTGATTTATTTTGTTTTATTTTCATATTTTCTTGCATATTTTTATATTTATTGCTTGCATATATTTTTTCTAATGATAAAAAATACCCAAAAATAATTTATTTATTTTCACATTTTTATTTTATTTTTTTATTATTTTTTGCATAAAAATAGTTTGTTTAATAGAATAGAAATCATTTTTTAAAATAACTTGTAAATAATAAAAAATACTACACATTTTTATTATATTATTTATACTCATTAAATATTTATTTTCATACATATTTTAATTTTTAATATTTGTACGTAATATTATTTATTATTTTCTTGTACAAAAATGGACAAAATAAATAATAGGAAACATATTTTTCTTTTAATTTGAAAACTAGGGTTTCATCCCTCCAAAAATAATACTATTATTTTTCCTTATTTTCTAGGGTTAATTAATTTTTTAAACAAATACAAAACATTTTTTTCATAAATACATTGCATTGCATATTTAAATATTTGTATATTTATTTATTTTGCACAATATTCAATTGGGCTGTAATAGTATTTTTAGGGTTTATTTTGTGCAATATCCCCATTCAAAACCTTGTATCCCCCTCCCATAATAATTGTTGTAATAGCTTAGTTTACATTTACGCAATTTACCGCTTTATATACTTGTGTAGTAAATTAGGGTTTTTGCATGATAAGACCAAAAATCAAACAAATGGAAAAGACCTAATTGCAAGAAAAATGCATGTAAAATGACACACATTGCACACAAGCACCCTTAGGGTTTCTCTCACTTGGTTGCCTAAACAAAATGGCCATGTTACGCACGCGAAGTATCTTGGCAAAATAAAACAAATAAGATCATAGTCCATCGATGACGCTATCAAAAGGTTGCCTAAATAAAGATGATCTTGGTCCCTCCAAACATGCTAAGATACTTGGCAACTTTGCTATCATGGTCATACGATGACCCACGCCCGTCCCATTTACATCCAAAGATAGGGATGTTTACCAAATCAATGGTAAATCGACAATGTCAAAGGAATAAAAATGCACAAGAAATACATTTGAGTAGGTAGATAGCTTCTAGTTACTTGATCAATTTCAAAACAATCCTTGCTATTTTCAAAAACAAACACACACACATTTCCAAACAACTTTCAAAATATTGAAACATTTTTAAAAAAAGACAAACATCTTTGTATACATTCTTACGAACGAGAATCATTACAAAGATTGCCTAAATGATGGCCTCTTTTCAAAATACTTTCAAAACCACACAAAGCACCATTTCAAACAATTTTAAATCAAAGCAAGTGATCTAAACAAGTAACTAAGAGCCCATGGAAAACCATGGATGAAAAGGGTGCTAGCACCTTCCCTTTTCATAATCTACCCCCCGAACCCAAAAACAATCTCGAAGGTCTTTCCTGTGCTTTTTTACCTTTCCTTTTGGATAAAAGAAAAGTCAGTGACGACTCTTGCTAACCGCAACATTTGCGAACACAAATGCAAAACCTCAAGTCAGTTCTCCCACCGCATCACAGCATGTATTGAGTAAAAATTATCCAGAGCATTTACAATAGAAAGATCTTCTAAGTTGTCCTTTGCTTCTGACTCTTTAGAGTTTGTAAGATGATCTTCTGTACCTGCAGGATTTTCATTCTGCTTTGGCTTTTGCTGGCCAAGCTTATCAGCAAATCTGACTTTGATTGATTCTTCAACAATTAGAGTTTCTGTGTTATATGCCCTATAGCATTTTGAGTGTTCAGAATATCCAAGCAGAAAACACTTTTATGCCTTAGAATCAAACTTGTTCAAATTATCTTTAGTATTCAGAATATAGCAAGTACATCCAAAAGGATGAAAATATGAAATGTTAGATTTTCTGTTTTTCCATAATTCATAAGGAGTCTTTTCAAGAATAGGTCTTATAGAGACTCTATTTTGAATATAACATATTGTGTTCACTGCTTCTACCCAGAAGTGTTTAGCCACATTGGTTTCATTAATCATGGTTTTGGCTATTTCTTGCAAAGGTTTATTCTTTCGTTCTACAACTCCATTTTGGTGGGGAGTTCTAGGATAAGAGAAATCATGAGAAATGCCATTTTCTTTATAAAAAAAACTTTTCAAAATAATGGTTTTCAAATTCTCCTCCATGATCACTTCTAACTTTTATGATTCTAAACTCTTTTTCATTTTGCACTTGGTTGCAGAAGTCGAAGAACACAGAATGTGACTCATCCTTGTCTTTTAAAAACTTAACCCATGTCCATCTGTTGTAGTCATCAACAATGACCAATCCATACTTCTTGCCTCTGATGGATTCAGTTTTAACCGGTCCAAACAGATCAATGTGAAGAAGTTCCAACAGCCTAGAGGAAGAAACAACATTTTTTGACTTAAAAGAAGGTTTTGAAAATTTTCTTTTCTGACATGCTTCACACAGAGCTTCTGAGTTGAACTTCAGATTGGGAAGTCCCCTGACCAGATTGAATTTGTTAATTTGAGATATTATTCTCATGCTAACATGTCCCAATCTTCTGTGTCAGACCCATTGCTCATCACTAACAGATATAAGGAATTTTACATTCTAAGTTATAAGGTCAGAAAGATCAATTTTATAGATGTTGTTCTTTCTCTTCCCAGTAAAAAGGATTGTTCCATATTTTTGACTAACAGCTCTACATGATTTTTGATTAAAGATTATGTCATAACCGTTGTCACTTAATTGACTTATGGATAGCAAGTTATGCGTTAATCCTTCTACCAACAAAACATTAGTTATAGAAGGAAGGTTACTGTTTCTAATGGCTCCAGAACCAATAATCTTTCCTTTCTGATTTCCTCCAAATTTGACATCTTCTCCAGATTTAAGTTCCAGACTTTGGAACATAGACTTTCTTCCCGTCATATGTCGTGAGCATCCAGAGTCCAGGTACCATGACTGGTGTTTCAACTGTTCTGTTAAGGACATCTGCAACATATATTATTTTCTCCTTAGGTACCCATATCCTTTTGGGTCCTTTTTGGTTAGAGTTTCTAAAGTTATGTTTGAACTTTGATTTAGCATAAAAATTTACAGAGTGAGATGTGTATTTGATATCATCTGTGTGCCCAAAACTAAATTGTTTGTGCATTGGTTTATATGTGATAACAATTTCCTCAACAGGTTTAGGTTTATATGTTTCTTTCCCTTTTGTGGTTTCATATCCAATTCCTCTTCCGTTATTTCCACTAACACCATAGACCATTGAAGCCATTTTACTTCTATATATGCTTTTAGCAATAAATGTTTGAAAACTAGAGTCATATTCTTTAAGAATATCTCTTGAACTTGAAGTAGAATCTGAAATAGAAATCTTTTGAAATTTTTGAACTTCCTCTTTGAGTTTAAAATTGTTTTCTTTAAGTTCAGAGTTTTCTATTTCAAGTTTCTCAAAATCAGATGCAAGATTCTTTTTAAGTTTCTTGTATTTGATTTTGAGTTGACTATAGTTTTTAAGAAGTTCTGATAAGCTTTCTACAAATTCGACTCTAGAGAATTCAGATAATACCTCTTTCGGTTCTGAATCAGAGTCTGAGTCATTGTCAACTGTTGTGGTATCCATAAACGCTAGGTTAGCATGCTCATCTTCTGATTCAGATTCAGCTTCAGAAGATTCTGAATCATCCCAGGTGGCCATCATGCCTTTCTTTCTTCCAAACCTTTTCTTTGGTCTTTCTCTTTGTAGCTTAGGACAATCACTTCTGTAGTGTCCTGGTTATTTACATTCATAGCAGACTATGTCTCTTCTGCTTGACTTCTTATGTCCAGAAGATTCTGGTTTATCTTCTGATCTCTTGTAGTTTCTGAACTTCTTTTGTCTATGCTTTCACATCTGGTTGATCCTTTTGGAGAGCAGAGATAACTCATCTCCTTCTGATGCAGAGTCTTCAGAGTTTCCTTCTTCTTCCTGAAAAGCGTTGTTTTCACATTTTTAAATAGATTTAAGGGTGATAGACTTACCTTTCTTCTGACGCTCATGTTCATCAAGTTATATCTCGTGACTTCTTAATGCACTGGTAAGTTCTTAAAGAGATACATCATTCAAATCTTTTGACACTTTGAATGAAGTAACCATAGGTGCCCATCTTCTGGGTAAACTTCTGATAATTTTCTTAACATGGTCTGCCTTGGTGTATCCTTTGTTCAGAACTCTCAGGCTAGCGGTCAAAGTTTGGAATCTTGAGAACATAGCTTCAAAGGACTCATTTTCTTCCATTTTGAAGGCTTCATACTTCTGGATGAGAGCCAGAGCTTTTGTCTCTTTTACTTGAGCATTTCCTTCATGAGTCATTTTGAGAGACTCAAACATGTCATCTGATGTATCTCTGTTGGTGATTTTCTCATATTCTGTTTTAAAGATAACGTTCAGAAAGATATTTCTGGCTCTATGGTGATTTTTGAAATCTAATTTCTATTGTTTATCCATGTTCTTTCTGTCAATCTTGTTTCCGTCTTTGTCTTTTGGATGTGTGTAACCATCTAGGACCATATCCCATAAATTAGCATCATGACCTAGAAAGAAACTTTATATTCTATCCTTCCAGTATTCAAATTCTTCTCCATCAAACACAGGAGGTTTGGTGCAGTTGTTGTTGTTTTGTTCAGTTGCCATAATGTTTTCCTTATGGATCTTTTTCTGACACTGTTAGGTATTTGCACCCAGAATTAGAGCTCTGATGCCAATTGAAGGGTGAGAAAACACTTAGAAGGGGGGGTTGAATAATTTTTTCCTTTTTCTCGCGCAATAATAATGGAAGGACACAGGTAATTTTATCATGGTTCATTTGAAACTCAAACTACTCCAGTCCACCCGCCAAGGTGATTTCGCCTCTCTTAACGAGGACTTAATCCACTATAATCAAAACTGATTACAAATGCAAAACCAGATTTTTGTGACTAACAATACAATGCACAAGCCAACTGCAAGTGACTAACACCTCCAAGACTCAACAAGTCCTAGCCCTCTTGAGAAATCTGACCCAATTGGTCTCTCAAGGAACAATTACAAGGATTATCTCTTAACAATAGTGAATCAGAATGCTTCTAATAAGCTATATCACAAATTGTGATTTATCACTAAGATTTTAGCCCAACACTTAAGAATTACCCACTATATACAAAGAGTTTACAAGAATGAAAATAGTGAGCTTCAGTATATTTTGCGTGGATCAGTAACATTGCTTTGAAACAAATGGTCTTCTATATATAGCTTCAAATTTTGACTGTTACTGCCTTGAAGAGAGAGTATGCATTAATGATGTGTGTTAGCTTGACCTTTATGTTTCCAATGATCTCGTGCATAGTCCCACTTGAGTGTGTTAACAGTCTTAGCATTAAATGATCAACGGTACTGTCAGAGCTTGTCTCCGGAAGTTTAAGAGTTTTCTTACAGTGTTACAACATCAGAGTTTGCTTTAACTTTTCTTCTATCAGAGTTTGCTATATCACTTCTTCTGTCAAAGTTTTCTTCATTTTATGTTCATTAGAGTTTGCTTCAGCTTGCATTATTAGATATTGCTTTCAGCATGCTTCTTTCAAATCTTTGCTTCAGCTAGCTTTATCAGAGGTTGCTTAAGATTACTTTTTATCAGAGTTTTCCTTGGAGTGCTTCCTTCAGGGTTTGCTTTAGACTTGCGTTTACATAAAATTTCTTAGGAACTTCTTTATCCTTGTTCTGCTCAGCATAGAATGATGTTTCACTTTTGAGAATGCTTGAGTCAGAACATCATCTGAATTAGAAAACATGCACATCAAAGTATAAAATATATTATACAAAATTTATTTCATTGTCATCATCAAAACTCTAAGATATGATTAGAACCAAACTTTGTTCTAACAAAGCCTAGACCTGACCAGATAATAGTGTAACTTCTTCAAGTACTTTGAAGCCTGAACCCGACCAGATAAAAGTTTAAACTCTTCGAGATATTGAAGAACCTGGACTCAACCAGATAGGGGTTTAACTTCTTTTCCCCAGTAAAGTTTTCCTCTACCCCAACAAGTTACTGTGAAGCCTGGATCCGACCAGATATCAGTCCAATTTCATCTTTTCAAGTAAGTTATTGTAAAGCCTGGATCTGACCAGATAACAATTAAACCTTTATTCCCTCAGAAAGTCATTGTGAAGTCTGGAATCCGACCAGATAACAACCAATCCCCAGCAAGTTACTATGAAGCCTGGACCCGACTAGATGATAGTATAACTTTTCAAAGAAAACTATGAAGCTTGGACCCGACCAGATAATAGTTACCCCTTCAAGTTGCTGTGAAGCCTGGACCCGATCAGATATCAGTTCATCTCTATCACTTCAGATAAGTTTATTGTGAAGCCTGGACTTGACCAGATAACAATTAATTTCATCAACCTCAGAAATATACGAAGCCTGGATCCGACCAGATAATAGTTCAATTTCAAGAAATTTTCTGTGAAGCCTGGAATCCGACCAGATAACAGTTAATTTATTCTTCCCCAGTAAGTTACTGCGAAGCCTGGATCCGACCAAATAGTAGTTGACTTCCTCATCCTCAGTAAGTTGTGAAGCCTGGATCCGACCAGATAACAGCTAGCGTTCAAGAGATAGTCCTCGTCAGAAGCATTCTGTCAACAAAGTTTGAAGATATTTCTATTCCCCATCCCCAACAGCAATCTGGGATTCAGCTTCCCAGAATTTCTCAGCAGTAGTTAGGATTTATTTTCCCGGACAAATCATGCACCCACATTCATACATCATAGCATATGCATACGAAACGCATTTAGCACAATCTCATTCATCCTGAGAATGTCATGCATACATTTGCATTTAACTAACCCTTTTTCCCACAGGTAAAACATCAAGTTTTAGTATAAATCGACCAAGGATTTATGCTTATACTTCATCAAGTATTTACCATCATTCCTCCAAATGGCATTTATAAGCCCATTCCCAATACATATTCGAGTGCAAATTTCTGGGCACTCTAGTGTTCAATCATCTTCCACCTTCAAGTCATGAATGGCGGGTCCGCCAATCTAAATCTTCAGGTTTAAGAAGAGTGAACAGGGGCAGATGTTGTACCCCAAAATTTTCCCTCTCATTTCTCAAGTAATCTCTCACAAGATCTCCATTGATTCAAGACTACACAAGGTTTGATCAGCTCAAGACACCTCCTCAAGCACTGATAACTGAAAATTAGGGTTTGAATTTGCACAAGGACAAATGGACTTTTAATTCCCCATATGACTTTCATGGATCATTTTGGACCTTCAAGTTTGCTCATGTCAAGTTTCAAGTCTTGGATCACATTTTTGCTCAATAATTGATCAGTTGACCTAAAATCAGCTATATTGGGAAAAAAGTCAAATATGGTCAATTTACAGTCAAACTTCATAATTTTTTTATCCATATCAACATCATGAACTCATATATGTCATTTGATCAAGTTTGGATCACAATTACTCAAGAAATTTGATCAGATCATCAAAAGGGCAAAATGGTCAAAATTAGGGTTTTGACTAAGGAGGCTCAGTTTTTTATTTTTGACCTAACAATTGACTTGTTGGTTTAAGACATGATCTCAAAGATACAAATACATCATTTTGACCTAATGTCATGGCTTAAAACATTTTTCAAGTTTAATTGATTGATAGTTGAATTTCAGTCAACTGATGAAAAGTCAATTGTACACTGAAAAGTCAAACTTTGACTTTTTGATCAAAATCAAGTTCAAAGATTAAAATTCATGTCAAAATATGAAACTTTTTCATCAAGAAATAAAAAATCCAAAATTCATCTTTGAAAAGTCAAATTTCCAAGACTTAGAATTTTTCTAAGTGTTAAAATTTTCACTTTTTTTCATAACTTTGAGCCAGATTTCCACCATGATGAAAGATGATTCAAAGGAAACTTCCAACATAAAAGTTGTAGATCTCAATGAAATATAAAATATTGTAGGGCAGAAATTTTTCTATAAAAGCTTGGATTTCAAGTTATGATTTTGTGAAGACGTGCTCATGAAACTTGAAGACTTAGTGAAATTTTGCCCTAGTTTAGGCAGGATTTTAACCTAACTTCATGGAAATTTTTCACCTAGTTACAAATTAAATTTTCAAAAATTTCCAACGTGAAGGTTGTAGGGGATGTTACAAGCTTTCCAGAATATCCAAGAACTCATTGAGATCATACTTGAGCTAAGAGAATCGAAGCCATGAAGTCAGGTTTCATTCTTGTATTACAAGTCAATTTTGTGATGAACACTTGATCCAATCTTCAAGCATGCTATACAAATACCACTTTGCAAGCTTCTAACTTTCCTTTCACTCCATAATTAAATGTCTACACAGTTGTTAGAAGCTTTAATCCAAGCATTCAATGCATTGCCCATGCTTAATATCATTTTAGGAAGAAATGCAACATTGCCATTTTGGAAAAGTGGCTTTTATGCACAAAGTCAATTCTTGAGCCTCTCATGTGTTCCCTCTGATCACACTCCATCTACAAGGGCAGGAGTAATGTGTTTAAAGTGATTCAACCACTCTACATTGCTGGGACAAAATATTGAAACTTGATTTTCTCATTTTTCTTCAAAATCAAGCAATCTAGCCATAACCATATAAATCAGAAATATGTTGTGCAAAAGTCCTCTAACCTTTTTCATATAACCATACAAGTCTATTGCAAGCCAACACACAATTTCAAGCCTTCCCAAAACTGTCCAAACTCCATACTGCTTTGAATCTGCCCAAACTTGACAGTTTTGAGCCAAAACTCACCATTTCAAATTCCACTCGTGCATTTTGATTCCTAATCATCCAAACACCTTACATACCTCATATACAAGTGATCCAAATCCCTGTTTCAAGACTTTAATCACATTTCTGCCATCCACCATTGTTGAAACTGAAGCTTGCAACTTGACTTGAGTTGGGAGTTTCAGCCATGCTCAAAGCAAAGTAGGAGTTGAAATACACTCAAGGAAGTCCAGGCCAGCTAAGCAGATCATTAGGACATCTCAAATATTGCTTAAACTCCATACACAATTCTCACTTCAAGGTAATTTTTTCTCAACTATGATATCTTGATACAAGCATCTTTTGTACATACATTCTGAAGTAGAAATATAGATATCATTGCTCTGAAGCTAACCATGTCCATGGTTTTCATTTATATTGACCGTGTATTAAGAATTTTGGGTTTGAACTTTCTAAAAAATTAGGGTTCAGTTTGGTACTAATATAAATTCATCCTTATCTTTGAGTGTTAGATTAAGTTAGTTACATGGTTGGATTCGTGGTGGGAAAATGCACAAGTTTCATGTTTACACTTTTGAAAATGGTTGAGAATTGATGAAGTTACAGTTTTCAAAGTTGTTGGCGCGAGGAAGAAGATGAAGTTGGCCTCCTGACTTATTTTCAAATATATATTTATGGTTTTGTATTAATAGACAGATGTATAGCCATCCCGGTGGTAAAGCGCGCGCCTGTTAACCTTTGGGACCTGGGTTCGAGCCCCAGTGGTACCCTTTTGGGTTTTTTTCTTATTATTTCACTACAAATCCAATACAAGTAGCCCCCTAGCGCGCATGGTACACCCCTCAACTTTCAATCACTTAATCATCATCAAGCCAGATCCAGCGCACCACGTGCCATTCCCATGATGCACCTCCAACAATCCTTTCACACTGAATCATCAACAGGTGTTGGGCTTACTGCTTTAGGCTTGAGTTTTTGCTATTTTCTCACCCTCCATTTGCTTTTCACACGCAGACCCAGTTTATTTTTATTTATTTTATGATTTTTGAAACAAAAAAACTATTGGGCCTTTTGCTAAACATTCACACCCTTTTCACTTTCTAAACCCCCCTGACTTTAATATTATATTTTATTTCATTTTATTTTTATTTATCATTTTTATTATTATTATTTTTATTAATCAAAAATCTAAAAATATTTATTTGTTTATTTACATATTTAAAACACTTTTTATTTTATTTCTTTAAAAGATAAAAAGACCAAAAAAACATTTTCCTAACAAATTTAATTTCCTTTCTTAAATTTAAATAATAATTAGACTCAAGTTTATTTTATTTTATTTTAAAATTAACTTAGAATTTAGGTTTCCTTTAATTAGTTAGTTACCATATTATTTTTATTAAACTTAAAACCTTTTCATAAAAAATCCTAAAAATCCTTTCTAACTTAATTTATTTTCTTAATTAGTTTAGGTTTAATTTTATTTAATTTTAATTAATCATTTTTCTTAAATAGATCAAAACTAAACTCTTTCATTAAAACCAAACAAAAATCATTTCCTTTTCATTTACATTCTTGCACATTATTTTCTTTTCAATTCTTGTACATTATTCAATATGGTTGTAATAGATAATTAGGTTTAATTTTCTTGCAATCCCCATTTGTAAATTATTATACCCCCTCCCCTAATGATGTAATAGCGCAGTAATTTTACTTTCCGCAATTTATCGCTTTCATATAAATGTTAGTAATTAGGGTTTGTATGGCAAGACTAAAATCAACAATTAGTAAACCCTAATTCAAGATAAACAATGCATGTAAATCAAACACACTTGCACCCCTAGGGTTAACTCCACTTTGTTGCCTTACAAAAATGGTCATGTTATGCATGTGGGATATCTTAGCAAAAACAAATCAAAAATACAAGATCATAGTCCCTCGATGACGCTACAAATGTTGCCTTTCAAAATGATATTAGTCCCTCAAAAAGAAATGCTAATATATCTCACAACATTTCTATCATGACTATACAATGACCCATGCCCGTCCCTTTACATCCAAAGATAAGGCTTCTTACCAATCAATGGTGAGATAGCAATATTAAAGAAAGGAATAAATGAAAAAAGACTTTTGAGTAGGTAGATCATTCCTAGTTGCTTGCTCACTGTGATCGGTGGAAATAGAACTGACTGTTTTGGAACGCGAAGCGAAATGTCGCGGTAAGCAAGAGTCGCCACCGTCTTTTATGTTCTCCAACATGGAAAGGACAAAAGCACAGCAAAATTCCTTCTTTGAGATGTCTCTCGGTTCGGGAGGTAGATTTATAGAAAGGGAAGGTGTTAGCACCCTTTCTATCCGTGGTTATCCACGGGCTCTTAGGTACTTGCTCTTATGTTTTCAAAATTTTGTTTGCTTTTCAAGTGTGTGTGGATTTTGAAAAAAAGTTTCGTTCGAAAAATTTCTAAGTAACTCTTGTATCTGTCCTCAAGAGTGTATGAAATATTTGTTTGAAAACCTTTTGAAAGTGTAGGTGCGAAAAGATGTTTTTGTTTTTTGAAAGAGCAAGTACCCATGAGAATCTACCTACTCTAAGGAATTAGGCTGTGTAAGGGTCCTTTAGATAATGCTATCCCACCATTGAGAGATAGGTAGCACCATCGTTGGAGTTGCTCGGGTCAATTCGATTATTAAGGACAGTGTGGTCACCGAAGCAATAGTAGGACACCTTAGAAGTAACCCTAATGTCCTAGATCCTTTTTATCCGAGGCAACCGTTTCGAGGCGACTAGATCTTTAGACAGGAGGGCGACCTCTAAGACACCATATACTTGATGACCACCTCGAGGCAACCAAGTGAGGCGTATCCTAGGGGTGGCATGTGCATGTGTGTTGTTTTCATGTTAATGTTTATCTTGTACATGTTATTTGTGAGCTACGGATTTATTTCATTTGGCATTCATTCTTGCATGCATATTAACAGTTAAGAGTGCGGAGAATAAAGTGCGGAAATTTGAATCTACGCTATTACAAGGCGCGGGTCTATACATCGCCAAAAACAAAAACCCGTTTTGATAAATAAGTACGGAAAGGTAAATAAAGCGGTAAATCCTAATTATTACATCCTTGGAAACAATTACATAAATAATCAAAATAAGAATAATGCGCGAAAGAAATTCAATCGGGACGTCCTTAGGGTTTTGACCCTTTTTTGAGAAAAATACGAGTTTTGGTCCTTTTTTACAATTTAATGAAATATTAAACCTAAAAAAACTAATTAATTATTTATTTACAAGAGAAAGATTTTTGTGTTTTTTATGTAAAATAAAACAAAAGGAATTAAAATTAAAAGTTAGTAAAACCTAATTCTAAGTTTATTTTACTTATTGAGAAAAAGGTTAAAATTAAACCTAAATTAAACTAAGTTGATTAATTAGAATTTATCTACAAAAAAAAATTAATCAATAAAAATATTCACATTTTTTTATTCTCTGAATTTATTAAAAATATTAATTTGTTAGTTAATTAAATAATATTAATAATTATTAAAGAAAATAAAAGGAAGAGAAAAAATAAAAATAGTAAAAACCAGGGGGGAGTGTGATGGCCCAATGGAGGTTTTATTCTGGAAATTTAGGCCCAATATCAATTTAAGCCTGTTGACTTTCTTGATCAGATGCGTATGGTTGACTGAGGAACATGGTGCTCATCACTTTCTGGCCTTTGGATTGATGATTGGGAACACCTGGCGCGCTGATCATTGAAGGCACATGGTGGAGTATTGTTGTGAAGCTGCATAGGAATTTGTTAGAAAAAACAATATTGAGATTTGGGTGGACCTGGGAATTGAACCCAGGTCCCATTGATTGCCAAACACGTCCTCTTCCACTAAGCCAAACGCGCGCTTTTGTTAGTATGATAAGCAGCAAATATAATATATTAAAAAATAACAATTATGTTGTATCAATAAAACGCGCGCTTATTTTTGAATGGTCCAATAGCATGATAACACATCATCGTCTTCCTCGTTTATACCTGCAAATCAGAGTCAAATAGCGGGGGGTTTTAACCCCCTCAAAATGCAAATGCTAAAAATAGCGATTAGGCCTGTGCATTATATAAATAGGACGTGAGGTGTCCAATGAATTCATCTTGATCTTCTGAGTCCAACCATGGGCATCATTAGTCCTAATTTTGCTTGGTCATGAAAGCCCTAAAATCCAAGCTTCGAAACCCTAGATTTCTTTAATGGCCGTTTTCGTTTCAGGGCACCATAATCAAATTAATCTATCCCATTAGCTTCAGAATGATGTTAGCAATGCAAAGCAATGATTATATCATGTTAAGGATGCATAAAACTTGAATTTCGATTATGGAAAATAATGAGCAAACTGTGTTTCTGTTTGGCCATGTTCTTGAGATTTAGAGCTTGTTTCTGATTGCAAAATGTTCCTCAAAGTCCCAGCAATGTATTGGAATTAAGAAAGGGCTTTGAATTATGCTGGAAGGTTGATTTCAGTTTTCAAATTTTCCTCCTATTTTTGAATTTTGTTTTTGGCCTTGTAGAAGCTTTTTCACGTGTCTTCAATTAGGTTTAGACTGTGTGTATATATGAGAAAGGAATTAGGTCATTAGCTGGCCTTGATCCATGCCCATGAGAGAATTAGTCTTAGGTTTTTTTATCATTAACAAACTTTCCCCTTTTTAAGCAAAACCAAGACTTGGTGTACAACATAACCCTAGCATGAGTTTGTGAGCTGGCCCATGATGTATGGAAGCTATTCAAATCTAAAAGACATTATTCTATTGATTTTTAGATTTTATTTGAATTATTATGGATTTAAAATGAATTAAATCAATAAAAATTAAATAAAATAGAAAAATAAAAGTTTGATCTTGAAATTAATCATGGGACACGTGTGTGGCATGACAAGGCTGAATCAAGTGGAAGAAAGTGGGCCCTTTTGTCAAAAATTGAAGTTTCAAGGATAGTTGACTTTTGCCATTTCAAAAAAATTTCCCAACTTCTCCAATGCATATCTTGCTCAATTTTGATCATATGAATATGTTCTTGGACATTTTGGAAAGGTCTTGAAGTCCTCTAACCAATTCCTTTGGTCCCATGTCATTTTTATTTACCAATCTCAAGTTATGGTCTTTGACTTAAAATGCCTTTTTGTTGACTTTTGAAAATGACCTATAATATAGAAATTGATAACTTTTTGTGAGAGCATTTCTTGGACTTGGAATGTGAAGATGAGTTGTAGGAAATGTCATCCCCTTCAAAATGAGTATTGGATGGGATTTTTCTGATGAACCATGAAAAAGTTATGCCTTGGTCAAGTTACAGTTGACTTTTCAGCTGTCCAAAAATGGAAACTTTTGCATCTTGATGAATTTTGAGCCATTCTTGTGGAATCATGATCAAGACTTGATCAAATGATTATTTTGGCTTCAAAATAAGATGTTGACCAAAAAATTTTGACTTTTGACTGCCAAATGACCATTTTACCTCTACAGTTGATTGTGAAGCAATTAGGGCTTTTGACTGTGCAACTTGATGCTTTGAGTCTTGAAACTTGACATGTAGATGCTTGGAAATGTGTATAGGCATATGAGGCTTGATTGAGCCTTTGAAAACCTCAACTTCCTTGCAAGAAACAAAACCTTAATTTTGACTGGCTTAGGAGGATGTTTGACTGTGCAACCCCTTGAGAAGTTTTGAGCCATTTGAGGATTGATCTTGACAAATCTTGAAGAATATGGGAGGGAAAATTTTGGGGTACAACAGTTGCCCCTGTTCAATCTTCTTAAACCTGAGGATGTAGATTGGCTTGCGTGCCTTTCGTGATCCGAAGGTGGAAGATGATTGAACACTAGAGTGCCCAGAAATTTGCACTCACATAGTAGAGTATCAGCAATGTGATGGCGGGAATGGGCTCACAGATTCCATTTGGAGAGATGATGGATAGGAGGATGGGCTTATAGATTCCATCTGGAGATGTGACAGAACCTTGTCGGGAATGGGCTTATAGATGCCATTTGGAGAGATGGTGGATAGGAGGATGGGCTTATAGATGCCATCTGGAGATGTGACAGAACCTTGTCGGGAATGGGCTTATAGATGCCATTTGGAAAGATGGTATGGGAGGATGGGCTTATAGATGCCATCTGGAGGTGGTCTGTTGAATTGTAATTTTTGTAAGTTGAAAGAGGGAACCTGTGTAGGGTTGACTGATGATGAGCTCACGTAAAACTGCATCTTTGGAGGAAGGAAACCTGTGTAGGGTTTACTAATAATGAGTTCGCGTAAAACTGCATCTGTGTAGGGTTTACTGATGACGAGTCCGTGTAAAACTACGTCTGGAGAGAGAGAAGGGAACCTGTGTGGGGTTACTTTGATGATGAGCCCATGTAAAACTGCATCCTGGAAGAAGTAAAACCTGGGTAGGGTTTCTGATGACGAGTCCGTGTAAAACTGCATCTTTGGGAAGAGAGAACCTGTGTAGGGTTTCTTTGATGACGAGCCCGTGTAAAACTACGTCTGGAGAGAGAGAACCTGTGTAGGGTTTCTTCGGGATAAGTTCGTGTAAAACTTCTGGAGGAACCGGGGTAAGGTTACTTCGGGATAAGTCCGTGTAAGACTTCTGGAGGAACCGGGGTAAGGTTACTTCAGGATAAGTTCGTGTAAAACTTCTGGATGAACCGGGGTAAGGTCATCTTGAGATAAGTCCGTGTAAGACTTCTGGAGGAACCGAGGTAAGGTTACTGCAGGATAAGTTCGTGTAAAACTTCTTGATGAACCGGGGTAAGGTTACTGCAGGATAAGTTCGTGTAAAACTTCTGGATGAACCGGGGTAAGGTCATCTTGAGATAAGTCCGTGTAAGACTTCTTCTGAAAGAAAAGGAACCGGTGTAAGGTTACTTTGATGATAAGTCCGTGTAAGACTTCGTCTGAAAATTGAGAAGGAACCGGTGTAGGGTTGCCTGATGATGAGTTCGTGTAAAACTACATCTGAGGTTGAGAAGGAACCGGTGTAGGGTTGCCTGTTGATGAGCCCGTGTAAGACTTCTTCTGAAAGAAAAGGAACCGGTGTAGGGTTGCCTGAGGATGATCAAGTAGATAATTGTCATGTTTGGTTTCGGATATTAACCCACGACCAGTCGTCCGTAGAATTTTCCTGGCTTGTTACCGGTGTTGATCTGGAACTGTAAAGGTAGATGGTAATTATCTTTTGATTGACTTTTTTCTGAAAAGGCAAAGTATTAGTCGTATGCAATGTCATGATGCCTGAACTGCATGATTTTAAGATGTTCTCAAAAATAAATGAGATTTGTGTTGTATGATGCGTATGCATGCTATAATGTATGAAGATGTGATGTTTATGAACGTATTCTCGTCTGGGAAAATAAATCCTTGACGAATGTCGGGAGTTTGTTGAATCCTGGGCTGATGTTGAAGAGTAGAGTTCTTCGTTTCCGCTGGGGATGATGATTGCAAGAACAAACCGGTAGGAGAAGATGACTCCATTGGGGAATAATCCTGGTGAAGATATTACTCTAAGGGGAATCTACTATGTGGAAAGAGATACTTCGCTGAGGTTTTGATGATAACTCCACTGGGGATTCCGTTGATATGTTTTGTTGAGGATTCTGATGAACTCCGCTGGGGGTAGGAAGAACTTCGCCGAGGACGGTCTCTCCGTGGTAATTAGTTGAGGATAACCCAGTTATAAGCCCTGGTGGGGAATAACCTTTAAATAAAGCCGAGGAGATGCGTTCGTACTCTGCAGGGGATAAGCTTCCAGGACCTACTGGGGATAAGCTTCCAGAATCTACTAGGGAGATTGATTCAACTCTCCTGGGGAGACTTTGGACTGCACTGGGAAGTGGCTCCACTGGATGTCTGTATTCCGCCGGGGAATAATCTTATATTAAGACGGCCGGGGATGCTTGCTTAGGAACATCTGTATACTACACTGGGGAATATTGAGATTTGCTGGGGATATCTAACTTCCTTAAGACTAACAGTAACCTAACTCTGCTTGGGGAGAGTGTCGCTGACTTACTGGAGATATTGTGCCTTTACGGGGCTGACGGGAGACCAACTCTGCTCGGGGGAGAGTATTGCTGAATCTTATCTTACTCTGCGGGGAGTGAAGGTGTCTTGGTCACGTTCTTCAGCTGAACCTACCTTAGTACCTTGGTGGACAGAGCAACTAGATCGCTTAGACAGCTCATATTGCCCCTGTTTCTGTGGGAGAAGATACCTGTGGAGGCGCTTGATGACTACCGGTTGACAAATCTTCTTCTGGTAGGCAAGTGACGAGATGACGGAACATAGTCGTACGCTTTTGATCCCTAACTTTTGCCTGGACCGCCCTTTCGGGTTTTCAGTCCACCGGGATACCCATTTTTGCCCAAGCCGCCTTTTTAGGTTTTCGACTTGCCGGGTGTACAGATTTTTTCATTTTCATCCCTTATTTTTCCCGAACCCTTTTGGTTCGCCGGGAAGCCCTTATTTTTGCCCAGGTGTGTCAACCTAGCGGGTCTTTGATTATGCACAGTATTTTTTCGACTATGTCCATGCTCTTAGGATACAGGAAGTTGTCACTGTCAGTAGTGCAGTGTTACCATACCACCAGAAGATCTTCGTTTGATCGTCCAATGCCCCAAGTGATCCAGACGGAGATTTGCCCCAAGCTGGTTGGCCTTTTGATAGATTCTCTGAATCTTGACTTAACTGCCCCAGATAATGGACAATGATCATGCCATGCCCCTTGCTTGGAGGTGCTTTTGTTCATTAGACATTCATCGTGAGAACTTCTAAGCTGTTCAAACAAATAGTCATATGCAAGCAATGTTGTATTAAAAATGCAAAGCTTATGTCTGTCTTGAAGTTTTTGAAAATGCATTTTTTCAGTAAAACAAGCAAATTATGTAATATGTGATGTCAACTCAAGATTTTACAGCGAGCCTTAAGGAGTCAGGATACCTTTAGTAACAGTACACTTTCGAACTAACCCATGCTTCAGCTAGGACTTTTAAGGGTTATAACGTGGCCTGGTTCACGGTTTAAGAAACAAAGGCTCAAATTGTATTTGTACCCACCTGCTCTTCGTGATGTTCTTCAATCATAAACTCAGCTAATCGTGCATTAAACCTTGTTTGATTCTTTGCTCTGATATTCCAGTGATGGTTCGGACATTGACAGTTTATTTTGAATAGGCAGTCATTTTTATTGAGGGTTTGTAGGGCCTCTTTCCTTTTTTATTTTTATTATCCATGTCTTTTGCCTGAACTGTTTCTTTTGTGATTACAGTCAGCGGGATGCCCCAGTTTTGTAAGTCTCCTTCATAGGTTTTGACTTAATGGGCTTTTATTTTTGGGAGATAATGACTGCCTGTCTTTATGATTATTCGGAGCCATCACTGTCTTTTGTTTTGTAAGGATTCCTTTGGTGCCATTCGTTGTGCACTTGGATCAGTTGAGAGAACTACCCTGCCCCAGGTTATGATTAAGGGTTTTAATTTTCAAAAAGAAAGCTCCTACTTCTTTGGCTCAAAGGGGTTGACGAGGGATTATCATCCTTATAACTCCAGTGTTTAGGAATTGAAACAATGCATGTACCTCATCAGCGGGGTCTGTTCAAAAGCATACTGTAGATTGCGGTATCGTTTTCGTCATCCTCCCTCAAGAGGCTTAGAATTTTCAATCGAGAGTTGAACATCAAGGAAAAATAAAAGCAATTTTGAATATAGAGAACATAATTACTTCAAAACAGACACGTGTAATGCATTAATGAAATAATAGAGTTTGACATAATAATTGTTTGAATAAGCATAGAAAAATACAATATCAGAATTTAAATGAACAAGAGTCTCTCAATCCTAGCCATGTTTTGGCAAGGGAGCAGTGATCACATCGGGAGTCTTAGCAGGCTCGAATTCGATCTCCTTGGCGTCAATCATGTTCTGAATCTTGTATTTCAGCGCCCAACAATCCTCAGTATCGTGCCCCGGGCTTCCGGAATGATAAGCACGCCTCGCATCTGGGTTGTAGTTTGGAGAAGAGGTCTTGGGATTTGCAGGAGGGTTGATCACCGCAACCAGATTCATTTTCAACATGTGCTGCAATGCCTGTGACAATGGCATGTTGATGTTGGTGAATTGTCTTTTAGGCTCGTCTGGCCTTCGCTGATTTCCCTTTGGCGGTTGTCGGCGTGACGCAGAACCTGAGATCATGACTGCCCCTACGTGTTGGTCACGACGATCCTTCTGAATGTACGCAGCAGTGGACTCTTTCTTGAATGGTTTCTTCTCAGCGTTCGAGGAGTCACCCTTTTGTATCTTCCCGTACTTGATACCAGCTTCTATCCTCTCCCCAGTTAAGATCAGATCTGTGAACCCAGCAGAAGAATTCCCAATCAGATGGTTGAAGAATGGACCGGACAGGGTTCCCAAGAACATGTCGACGAGTTCACGGTCAGTCAAAGGCGGTTGCACCCTTCCAGCCAGGTCTCTCCATTTTTGCGCGTACTCCTTAAAACCTTCACCCGTCCCCAGTGACATACCCTGGAGTTGGGTACGTGTAGGAGCGAGGTCGGCATTATACTGATACTGCTTATAAAAAGCAGTTGCCAAGTCCTCCCAGTTACGAATACTGGTTCCATCCAGCTGATAGAACCATTCGAGTTGAGTCCCTGAAAGACTTTCCTGGAAGAAATGGATCCATAGATTCTTGTCTGCCGTGTAGGGCTGGATCTTCCTTGCGTATGAACAGAGGTGCAACTTAGGACAGGAAGCCCCGTCGTACTTCGCAAAGGCAGGTGCCTTGAACATGTGAGGGATCACCACCCCAGAAGATAAGCCTAGGTCTCCAAAGTCCAACCCAGGCACCTGTTGAATCTCCATAGCATTTAACCGGTCCTCCAGCTGTTTGTACCGGTCCTCAGCAGGAGGGTACTGTTCATCATTGAAATCTGTCTCGCTGTCGGAGACCACAGGACTAGGAACCTCTCTCCCTTGTGGGCTGTCTTTCCCAGCAGATGGGGTGGTCAGCTCAGCTTCATTTTGTGATCCATTCCCAGATCTGCATCTAGGGTTGAACAAAACAGTCCTTTTCTTCTTCTTCTTCAAAAGCAAAGTCTTCAATTCCTGTTGTCCTTGGGCTAAGCTCATGACCAGTTCTTGAAACTGGGCGTTCTGGGCCTGGAGGGCCTTGATAGTTTGTTCATTGGATGATTCAGTATTCATGATGATGGCTGAAATAAACAGCGAAGAAGATTAAGCAACCTGTAGAACATAGTACCTGTAATGCAATGATATGTATGTATGCATGCGATGTTTTCAAGGATCTCGCGGGGTAAACAGAGAAACTTGTTAGAATTTGAATTTGGGTAGCTTGATTGAAGGAACTTCATGTTGCTGAGAGTCCTTCTTCAAGAGTCAAGGCTCACCATATCGAGTGGGTCATAGCCCCTGACTCAAGTTATCAACCTTGGCTAGAGGAAAATAAATCCCCTTTGCGCCTTGCTAGACATCATGACCTGCATCCCAAACCCTTGAGATCCTTGAAATGGGTTAGTCCTTATGTAGGATGTATACAATGGTATGATGTTATGCTATGCGTGGAGTGATGTAAGTAAACCCTGTTATGAGTCCAGGTTAAGGACTGTAAACAAACCCTGCAAGAAACCCATGTGTTAGATAACAAGCATGCAAGTAGTCAAGTTTGAAAGCACACAAGACAACCCTTAGAGTTTAGGCCAGAATGAAGTTTGGGGTACTACCCTCTTGAAGTTGGTGGGCTCAAAAACCTGTCCTATCAACAGTAACCGGGTTCTAAGGAGCTCAATATCATTGGGTTGTTTTTTATGTTCATTGTTTTGATTTAGCCACTAGACTGGCGATCAAAATATTCCAAGAAAACAACCCTCAATGAGTGTAGTATCGAGTATCAACCAACTTCGGACTGCACCAAAGTCAGTCATCTCACTACCCCTAAAGAGGCCAGGATGGTCAAGTAAGGTTCCTAAGGTCAGTTGATGTTTCACGACACCCCGCGGCGGCCCCGTACTCTCCTTGACTTGACTCAATGGTTACCGGTACTCACCAAAGTGCCACATCAACGTAGCAAACTATTTCAACCGTGTCTTATACCCCGCACAGTTCCCTCACAGTTTGTTGCTACTCTCTAAGAGGTATCCCCCAGATCCGGGTTAGGATCTATGAAAATCCCAAAACAGGCCCACAATTTTTAAAGCAAGCAAAGCAAGCAATTGAAAACATAAGAGTGGTCTAATCCTAAGGTACACCTCACTTATTAAGTCCCCAGCAGAGTCGCCAGTTCTGTGATCAGTGGAAATAGAACTGACTGTTTTGGAACGCGAAGCGAAATGTAGCGGTAAGCAAGAGTCGCCACCGTCTTTTATGTTCTCCAACATGGAAAGGACAAAAGCACAGCAAAATTCCTTCTTTGAGATGTCTCTCGGTTCGGGAGGTAGATTTATAGAAAGGGAAGGTGTTAGCACCCTTTCTATCTGTGGTTATCCACGGGCTCTTAGGTACTTGCTCTTATGTTTTCAAAATTTTGTTTGCTTTTCAAGTGTGTGTGGATTTTGAAAAAAAGTTTCGTTCGAAAAATTTCTAAGTAACTCTTGTATCTGTCCTCAAGAGTGTATGAAATATTTGTTTGAAAACCTTTTGAAAGTGTAGGTGCGAAAAGATGTTTTTGTTTTTTGAAAGAGCAAGTACCCATGAGAATCTACCTACTCTAAGGAATTAGGCTGTGTAAGGGTCCTTTAGATAATGCTATCCCACCATTGAGAGGTAGGTAGCACCATCGTTGGAGTTGTTCGGGTCAATTCGATTATTAAGGACAGTGTGGTCACCGAAGCAATAGTAGGACACCTTAGAAGTAACCCTAATGTCCTAGATCCTTTTTATCCGAGGCAACCGTTTCGAGGCGACTGGATCTTTAGACAGGAGGGCGACCTCTAAGACACCCTATACTTGATGACCACCTCGAGGCAACCAAGTGAGGCGTACCCTAGGGGTGGCATGTGCATGTGTGTTGTTTTCATGTTAATGTTTATCTTGTACATGTTATTTGTGAGCTACGGATTTATTTCATTTGGCATTCATTCTTGCATGCATATTAACAGTTAAGAGTGCGGAGAATAAAGTGCGGAAATTTGAATCTACGCTATTACAAGGCGCGGGTCTATACATCGCAAAAAACAAAAACCCGTTTTGATAAATAAGTACGGAAAGGTAAATAAAGCGGTAAATCCTAATTATTACATCCTTGGAAACAATTACATAAATAATCAAAATAAGAATAATGCGCGAAAGAAATTCAATCGGGACGTCCTTAGGGTTTTGACCCTTTTTTGAGAAAAATACGAGTTTTGGTCCTTTTTTACAATTTAATGAAATATTAAACCTAAAAAAACTAATTAATTATTTATTTACAAGAGAAAGATTTTTGTGTTTTTTATGTAAAATAAAACAAAAGGAATTAAAATTAAAAGTTAGTAAAACCTAATTCTAAGTTTATTTTACTTATTGAGAAAAAGGTTAAAATTAAACCTAAATTAAACTAAGTTGATTAATTAGAATTTATCTACAAAAAAAAATTAATCAATAAAAATAGTAATAATTAATAAAAATATTCACATTTTTTTATTCTCTGAATTTATTAAAAATATTAATTTGTTAGTTAATTAAATAATATTAATAATTATTAAAGAAAATAAAAGGAAAAGAAAAAATAAAAATAGTAAAAACCAGGGGGGTGTGATGGCCCAATGGAGGTTTTATTCTGGAAATTTAGGCCCAATATCAATTTAAGCATGTTGACTTTCTTGATCAGATGCGTATGGTTGACTGAGGAACATGGTGCTCATCACTTTCTGGCCTTTGGATTGATGATTGGGAACACCTGGCGCGCTGATCATTGAAGGCACATGGTGGAGTATTGTTGTGAAGCTGCATAGGAATTTGTTAGAAAAAACAATATTGAGATTTGGGTGGACCTGGGAATCGAGCCCAGGTCCCATTGATTGCCAAACACGTCCTCTTCCACTAAGCCAAACGCGCGCTTTTGTTAGTATGATAAGCAGCAAATATAATATATTAAAAAATAACAATTATGTTGTATCAATAAAACGCGCGCTTATTTTTGAATGGTCCAATAGCATGATAACACATCATCGTCTTCCTCGTTTATACCTGCAAAACAGAGTCAAATAGCGGGAGTTTTTAACCCCCTCAAAATGCAAATGCTAAAAATAGCGATTAGGCCTGTGCATTATATAAATAGGGCGCGAGGTGTCCAATGAATTCGTCTTGATCTTCTGAGTCCAACCATGGGCATCATTAGTCCTAATTTTGTTTGGTCATGAAAGCCCTAAAATCCAAGCTTCGAAACCCTAGATTTCTTTAATGGCTGTTTTCGTTTCAGGGCACCATAATCAAATTAATCTATCCCATTAGCTTCAGAATGATGTTAGCAATGCAAAGCAATGATTATATCATGTTAAGGATGCATAAAACTTGAATTTCGATTATGGAAAATAATGAGCAAACTGTGTTTCTGTTTGGCCGTGTTCTTGAGCTTTAGAGCTTGTTTCTGATTGCAAAATGTTCCTCAAAGTCCCAGCAATGTATTGGAATTAAGAAAGGGCTTTGAATTATGCTGGAAGGTTGATTTCAGTTTTCAAATTTTCCTCCTATTTTTGAATTTTGTTTCTGGCCTTGTAGCAGCTTTTGCACGTGTCTTCAATTAGGTTTAGACTGTGTGTATATATGAGAAAGGAATTAGGTCATTAGCTGGCCTTGATCCATGCCCATGAGAGAATTAGTCTTAGGTTTTTTTATCATTAACAAACTTTCCCCTTTTTAAGCAAAACCAAGACTTGGTGTACAACATAACCCTAGCATGAGTTTGTGAGTTGGCCCATGATGTATGGAAGCTATTCAAATCCAAAAGACACTATTCCATTGATTTTTAGATTTTATTTGAATTATTATGGATTTAAAATGAATTAAATCAATAAAAATTAAATAAAATAGAAAAATAAATTTTTGATCTTGAAATTAATCATGGGACACGTGTGTGGCATGACAAGGCTGAATCAAGTGGAAGAAAGTGGGCCCTTTTGTCAAAAATTGAAGTTTCAAGGATAGTTGACTTTTGCCATTTCACAAAAATTTCCCAACTTCTCCAATGCATATCTTGCTCAATTTTGATCATATGAACATGTTCTTGGACATTTTGGAAAGGTCTCGAAGTCCTCTAACCAATGCCTTTGGTCCCATGTCATTTTGATTTACCAATCTCATGTTATGGTCTTTTACTTAAAATGCCTTTTTGTTGACTTTTGAAAATGACCTATAATGTAGAAATTGATAACTTTTTGTGAGAGCATTTCTTGGACTTGGAATGTGAATATGAGTTGTAGGAAATGTCATCCCCTTCAAAATGAGCATTGGATGGGATTTTTTTGATGAACCATGAAAAAGTTATGCCTTGGTCAAGTTACAGTTGACTTTTCAACTGTCCAAAAATGGAAACTTTTGCATCTTGATGAATTTTGAGCCATTCTTGTGGAATCATGATCAAGACTTGATCAAATGATGATTTTGGCTTCGAAATAAGATGTTGACCAAAAAATTTTGACTTTTGACTGCCAAATGACCATTTTACCCCTACAGTTGATTGTGAAGCAATTAGGGCTTTTGACTGTGCAACTTGATGCTGTGAGTCTTGAAACTTGACATGTAGATGCTTGGCAATGTGTATAGGCATATGAGGCTTGATTGAGCCTTTGAAAACCTCAACTTCCTTGCAAGAAACAAAACCTTAATTTTGACTGGCTTATGAGGATGTTTGACTGTGCAACCCCTTGAGAAGTTTTGAGCCATTTGAGGATTGATCTTGACAAATCTTGAAGAATATGGGAGGGAAAATTTTGGGGTACAACAGTCACTTTCAAAACAAACACCCTTGCTCACTTTCAAAACAAACACCAAACACTTTCAAAAACAAACTTTCCAAACATAAAATATTTTCAAAAAGTCCAACACTTTGTATACGTTCTTACGAACGAGAACCATTACAAAGTTTGCCTAAACGAAGGCGCCTTTTCAAAATACTTTCAAAAAACACCACAAAGCACATTTTCAAACAAAAGCAAGTGATCTAGCAAGCAACTAAGAGCCCATAGATAACTATGGGTGAAAAGGATGCTAACACCTTCCCTTTTCATAATCTACCCCCCGAACTCAATAAATAATCTCAAAGGTCTTTCTTGTTCTTTTCCACCTTTCCTTTTGGATAAAAGAAAAGTCGGTGGCGACTCTTGCTAACCGCAACAATTACGATAAAACATAAAACATTCCAAGTCAGTTCTCTCACCGTATTACACATGCATGGTTTCTTTTTCCATATGTGTCTTCTTCTTCCTCGTGAAAAAAAAGAACACATTCCTATTTCATTTTTCACTCTATAGAAAAATACAATAGTACACACAAAAAATCCTCTCTTCTACGTGAACATAAGGTGAAATTGGAGACTGCATTAGTCCAAACTTATTCTCATTATTGTCTGCATCAGAGAAAGGTAGTGACCTCTTAGTTGAAACAAAATTGGAAACATCATCGTCATTTTTCTTAACATCTGTGTCTGTAACTAGGTTTGAAGCATCATTATTTTTCTCAATAATATCACCTGTACACCATATTTGATTGAGGTAGTGTGCAACTAATTAGGTTAATAATTAGGAGTACAATTATTATATAGATGTTAAGAGTAAAGAATTAGGAGTCCTCTTCTACATTTTCTTCAATAAAATACCATCCACCATTCCCCTCTTATCATAATGGTCTTAATCTTCAGCCATATAACCTCCACACAACCAAAAGTCCCTAGTTTTCACTATCTCCAGAACCCTTTAGATATGTAGCTCATCATCTCCTCCAAACCTCTTCATTAGTTTGGCGCATGTCTAATTTCATTTATGACTGGTCAACTAGTATTCTTCGTTTATCAATTATCGGGCCCATAAAAAAGACCCACTGGCATCTGCGTCGATCTATCAAACCATAATTATCCTGGTTTTCTACCATGTTTGCTTCTTATTTATCTTTCTCGTATTTTTTTTTCTCTTTTTTCGTTGTGGTTCGTTAGTGTTGAGAAGTTTGATTTAGAGATTAGGAGAAAATAATCAGCCTTTGCATCTCCCATTTTGGAGAATTTGGATATTAGGGTTCGCCCTTTAGTATATGCGGGTAACAACAATAGCGTTAGGTGATAAAAGGGATTAGAAGGGTGAAAAAAATTCAATTTTAGAGTTTTCATATTCAAATTCTGAAATTTGTTTAAACAGAGATGAAAAGGTCATTTTGGGTAATTACTTAGAGATAAATAACAAAAAATTCCATGTCATCAACATTACAGCCATCTCACATACGTTAATGCCACTTATACATTTTTTATTTTTTATTTAAAAAAGGGTAATGTTCTAGACATTTGATAACTTAAAGAACTGACTTGTTATAAAAAATAAGAGAATATGTGTGTACATAGAAACTAATCCAAACCATTTGTAATACATATCAATTTGGAAAAAGAACATTAGAAATACCATTGGTAATTAAAAGTGCATTGATAGTTCGTGTCCTCCCTCTAGTCTCATACGTAAGCAAGATAAAGATAAAAAGTTATGATAAGATGAGTGATATTTGAACACTCAATATTTAACACTGTATATCAACCATATACTAATATCTTTATCTCTTTCCTAATTTTTCATTTCATACACTTACACGAATTCCAATAATACATTACTACACTTAAAAAAATATTTGATATTTGATTGTACCTGATCATAATGGATCGTCAGTGATCTGCAACACTTGGACTTTGACGGCAGATGAAGGAGAAGTGGGGGGGGGGGGGATACCTGCAAGATGCTCTGATGTCAAAGTGAGGTTCAGAGTGAAAGTGAAAGTATAGAGTTAGAGTGAATAGAATAATGTACCTGATATTCTAGTGAAAAAGAATATTAATAGCCCCAATATTGGGCTAATGTCCCCATTTTGGGCCGAATGTCCAGGCCCAAAATGGAGACTACCAGGATCCTACATGGGTAGTGTAGACCAATTCATGGTCTCTATCCTGGTTCAATTGCCCTATGATTCTTGGAGGGTAGAAGTCCCGTTCTTTTCGGGGGCAGGATGACTCTGTGATATTCAGAAGAACATTGGTTACGTACCCTTGGTATGGAGGAGACGTCCTCGACTAACACGTGGAGGAGACATCATCGACGGGAACGTATGGGAGACGTTCCCCAATGATCATGACAATTTAGGCCACTGTAGTGGGCCTTCCTCACAACAAAGTTAGGTCGGGCCATCCACCATTCCCCTTTTATCAGAATGGTCTTAATCTTCATCCATATAACCTCCACACAACCCAGAGTCCCCAATTTTTGCTATCTCCAGAGCTCTTTAGATATGTAGCCGATCATCTCCTCTACCCCTCTTCACTAGTTTGTCGCATGTCTAATTTCATTTATGACCAGTCAACTATTATGCTTCATTCATAAATTATTGTGCCCACAAAAGAGACCCATTGGCATATGCATCAGTCTGTCCCAAACCATAATTATCCTGGTTTTCTACCATGTTTGCTTCTTATTTATCTTTCTCGTATTTTTTCTCTTTCTTCGTTGTGGTTCGTTAGTGTTGAGAAGGTTGATTTAGAGATTATGAGAAAATAATCACCCTTTGTATCTCCCATTTTGGAGAATTTGGGTATTAGGGTTTACCATTTTAGTATATGCGGGTAACAACAATAATGTTAGGTAATAAAAGGGAGAAAAAATCAATTTTAGATTTTTCATATTCAAATTCTGAAATTTGTTTAAACAAAGAAGAAAAGGTCATTTTGGGTAATTACTTAAAGATAAATAACAAACAATTCCATGTCATCAACGTTACAGCCACCTCACATATGTTAATGCCACTTATGCATTTTTGAAACAAAATTTCTAAAAAAGGGTAATGTTCTAGACATTTGATAACTTAAAGAACTGACTTGTTATAAAAAATCAGAGAATATGTATGTACATATTAATTAATCCAAACCATTTGTAATTGTTGTACCCCAAAATTTGCCCTCCCGTATTTCTCAAAATATTTCAAGAAAAATTCACAAGTCTAACCCGGCGCGTCATATTCAGGTGTTCTTTCACCAAGATATCTCTGATAACATATTCTCAAATTCAGGTTCGGCTCAAGAGTCAATTATTTAAAGAAGGTATCTGAATGTGTGAGTTTTCTTGAAGAAATATGGTGAAAAAGTGTGCTGAAAGTGCAGTTTTTACGCGCTAAAAAATTCATAACTTGAAGATCGTGACTCGTTTTGAATCCGTTCTGGTGGCCAAAATTCCGTCTTGACATTATCTACGTTTTCATCTCTCACGGCTGGAAGCCAATTTCGATCAGAAGATCTTCAAAAATGTGGATTTATCAAGTATTTTTGCACAGAAAATTTGTGACAGAAGTTTATTTGCGTCATGTTCAAAAAATCATAACTTGGTCGATTTTCATCGTATCGAGCTGGTTCCGGCGCCAAAATTTCAAAAATTGAGTTGACTACATTTTCACAGAAGGTATTAAGTTCAAACGGTATTCAAAAGGCCTTCGTTTTTTGCTCAGAGTGCATGACATGCTGAAAATCCTGAATGCTGAATATTATTTCATCTGGGCCGAAACTTCGAAAATTCATAACTCGGTCAATTTTTATCGGATTGGGCTCATATTTTTACACAAAGTCACTGATTCATAGATCTACAACTTTGCTTCAAAAGTCGAGACCGGATTATGCTCCGATCAATACCAGTTTTTTATTGAAGAACGTGTCAGAGTCGACACTGGAGCCCAAGATAAGTTTGTCTGAGCTGAAACTTCAAAAATTCATAACTAATTCACCGTTTATCCGATTGAGCCGATTTTCGGAAAGGAGTTAGTTCTCGATGTCAGCTACATTTTTTTTTCACATTTCAACTTCAAAAATTGCACTTAAGTCCATGCGATTTAGCCTGGAAAGTGACGAACTCAAGTGAATATTGGAGGCCCAATTGCACATTCAAGGCCCATTTTCTTTACCCTAATTTCCATTATATAATCACCTTCTTTTCATACAAACCAGAGAGGAACAAAGGGAGGAGAAAAAAGAGAAAAAGAGAAAAAACCTTGCCACAACACTGTTAGAATATCAAATTCTTTCAAGAATCCTAAAACCTTGAAATCCTTATTACAAATCCCTCTCTCACTACAAACAAGTCATCACAGTTACAAACCAACACCTCACTACTTCTTCAGTAAGGGTAAGGCTGGCTTGATCTCCATGATCCAAAAGGCATAAAAGCATTCAGGTCACTAATTTTCCAGTAAGGGTAAGATTGATTTGATCTCCATGATCAAAAGGGTATAATCATTCATACATGCCATATTGTGCCTAAACATTAAATTTCTTCATATATTGACTTTATTTGCATTTTATGATTTTATTTAATGTGTTCATGAGATTCAACACTGCAGATTTAGACAGGATCCCCATGCAGGTTCATTAAGGAACGTTGAGGCCAAAACACAAATGGCCAAAAGCCAAAAGCCAAATGGCTAAAAAGAACAACTTATGCATGACACCAATACATGGCGAGACAGACATCCTGAGAATATTAAGGAACGTTGAGGCCAAAACACAAATGGCCAACGGCCAGAACACAAATGGCCAACAACCAGAACACAAATGGCCATGAAACCCAATCCAATGGCCAAAGAATGCAGACCACGGTACTCAGGAGTCAATGAACACGCACGTGATGCCAGAAAGTCAAACAAGGCTTTTTGTCTAATGGGCCAAATTGCTTCCAAAAAACCTCTCTTTGGGTCTGAATACCCCCCATGGTTTGCATTGTTTTTTATTTCTATTTGATTTTCTTTTAATTCTTTTAATGTTTTAATTATTTCTTTTAATTCCATCAAATAATTTTCATAATAAAAATAAAATACAGAAAAATCAAAAAAAAAATGTTTATTGTTATTAATATTAATTTCACCATTATTTTTGTAAATAAACTTTAATAATTAATTTAGTTAATTTAGGTTTCAATTTCAATATTTTTTCTTAATAAACTAAAATAGGTAGAATTAGGGTTTTGATATTTTTTTTTCACCTTTTCTTTTTATAAATAACCTTCTCTCATTATTATTGTTATTAATTATCATTTATTTTTTGTAAATAAACATGTACATTAAATATTTAGTAAATTAGGTTAAACTTTAATATTTTTTCATTAATAATTAAAAACAACTTAGAATTAGGGTTTCTCTTCAATTTTAATTTCTTTATTTCATAAATACAAAAAAACCTAAAAAACATTTCTTTTCTTTTTTAATAAAATAATTAATCAACTTTTAATTCAATTTAATTTCAAAAGGGTCCAACGCCCTCGAACGTGCAACTTTAATTCATTCGCGCATTTATTCTTATTTTTTCTTTGTGAATATTATGTAACTGCTCAAGCCGTGTAATAGTAATTAGGAATTTATTTATTTTCCGCATTTTTTATTAAAACGGGTCTTTGTTAATTTGGCGATGTATAGACTCGCGCCTTGTAATAGCGTAGGATTTATCTTTTCGCATTTAAATTTCCGCACTTTTAAATTATAATTGCATGAAAGAATGTATGGCCTAAATTAAAAACAAGCGTAGATCACCACAAATGCATGATCAAAGACAAATATTAACATGAAAACAACACAGAAATTCACACACCACTCTTAGGGTACGCCTCACTGTTGCCTTACCTTCGAAACGTGGTCGTCGAGTATAGGACGTCTTAGTAAGTCCTTATGTCCATTGATCTCGTTGCCTCAAAACAAGTTGCCTCGAAACGGTTGCCTCGGAATAGTTGCCTCAAAACGGTTGCCTCGGAACAAAAAAGGATCAATGGCATAAGGGTAGCTTCTAAGGTGTCCTACTGTTGCTTTGATGACCATACTGTCCCTACAAACGAATTGACCCGAACACCTCCAACGGTGGTGCTACCTACCTCTCAATGGTAGGATGGCACTATCTTAAGGACATTTACACAGCCTAATTCCTTAGGGTAGGTAGACGACTCATAGATACTTGCTCTATTCAAAAACAAATCAAAAACCTTTTCACACCGACACTTTCAAAAAGCTTTCAAAACAATTTTTCAAACACTCTTGAGGACTGATACAAGAGTCGATCTGAAATCTTTAAAACGAAACTTTTTCAAACCCACTCACAATTGAAAAGCAAACACTTTTGAAAACACAAATGAGCAAGTATCTAAGAGCCCATGGATAACCATGGATAGAAAGGGTGCTAACACCTTCCCTTTCTATAAATCTACCTCCCGAACCGAGAAACTATCTCATAAGGAATTTTCTTGTGCTTTTGTCCTGTCCATGTTGGAGAAAATAAAAGGCGGTGGCGACTCTTGCTTCCGCGACATTTCGCGAACCAGCTTTAAACAGTCAGTTTCAGATCCACCAATCACAGAACTGGTGACTCTGCTGGGGAATACTTTAAAGTGAGGTGTACCTTAGGACTAAGATCACTTGTGTTTTCAATTGTTGTGCTTGTTTGATTTATTATTGTGGGACTGTCTCGGGAGTTCTATAGATCCTAGCCCGGATCTGGGGGATACCTTCTTAGAAAGTAGCAACAAGGTTGTGAGGGAACTGTGTGGGGTATACCGACATGGTTGAAGCAGTCTGCTACGTTGATGTGGCACTTTGGTGTGTACCGGTAACCCTTGAGTCCAGTCAAGGAGAGTACGGGGCCACCGCGTGGTGTCGTGAAGCATCAACTGACCTTAGGAACCTTAATTGAACCATCTTGGCCTCTTTAGGGTAGTGAGATAACTGACTTTGGTGTAGTCTGAGGTTGGTTGATACTCGATACTACACTCAATTGAGGGTTGTTTTCTTGGAATATTTCAGTCGCCAATTCAGTGGCTAAATCGAAACGATGAACAATGAAAGCAATCCAATGATATTGGGACCCTTAGAACCCGGTTACTTCTGATAGGATAGGTTTTGAGCCCACCAACTTCAAGAGGGTAGTACCCCAGACCCCATGCTGGCCTAAACTCTAAGGGCTCTTTGTGTGACTTGTGTGCCTTCAAACTTGACTATTTGCATGCTTGTTATCTGACACATGAGTTCCTTGCAGGTTTAACAGTCCTTAATTGGGACTCATTACAGGGCCTACTTACATCACTCCATGCATAGCATAACATCATACCATTGCATACATCCTGCATAAGGACTAACCCATTTCAAGGATCTCAAGGGTCTGTGATGCAGGTCATGATGAATCAAAATGTCTAGCAAGGGGCAAAGGGGATTTATTTTCCTCTAGCCAAGGTTGATAATTTGAGTCAGGGGCTATGACCCACTTGATATGGTGAGCTTTGACTCTTGAAGAAGGTTCCCCTAGCCAAGGTTGTTTGGAAAGCAAAACAAGGTTGATGACTTGAGTCAGGGGCTATGACCCACTCGATATGGTGAGCCTTGACTCTTGAAGAAGGACTCTCAACAACAGGAAGTTCCTTCAATCAAGCCACCGAATTCAAATTCTAACGATTTTCTTGTTTACCCCGCGAGATCCTTGAAAACATTGCATGCATATCATACATATCATTGCATTACAGGTATCCCTTTTACAGGTTGCTTACCTTCTTCGCTGTTTATTTCAGCTCGCCATCATGAATCCTGAATCATCTACTGAGCAATCCATCAAGGCTCTCCAGGCTCAGAACGCCCAGTTCCAAGAGTTGATCATGAGTTTGGCCCAAGGGCAACAAGATCTGAAGACCCTGCTTTTGAAGAAGAAGAAGAAGAGGACGGTGTTGTTCAACCCTAGACGCAAATCTGGGAATGGATCACAAAACGAAGCTGAGCAAACTACCCCATCTGTTGGGAAAGACAGTCCCCAAGAAAGGGAGGTTCCTAGTCCAGTGGTCTCCGACAACGAGACCGATTACAATGATGAACAGCACCCTCCAGCTGAGGATAGGTACAAACAGTTAGAAGACAGGCTAAGTGCCATGGAGATACAAAAAGTGCCCGGCCTGGACTTCGAAGATCTAGGTCTGTCTTCTGGGGTAGTGATCCCGCACAAATTCAAGGCACCTGCTTTTGCAAAATATGACGGGGCTTCCTGTCCTAAGCTGCATCTCAGGTCTTATACAAGGAGGATCCAGCCCTACACGGCTGATAAGAATTTGTGGATTCACTTCTTTCAGGATAGTCTGTCGGGAACTCAACTCGACTGGTTCTATCAACTGAATGGAGCCAACATCCGCAGCTAGGAGGACTTGGCCACTGCATTTTATAAGCAGTATCAGTATAATGCCGACCTCGCTCCTACGCGTACCCAACTCCAGGGTATGTCACTGGGGACGGGTGAAGGTTTTAAGGAGTACGCCCAAAAATGGAGAGACCTTGCTGGAAGGGTACAACCACCTCTAACTGACCGGGAGCTCGTTGACATGTTCTTGGGGACTTTGTCTGGTCCATTCTACAACCATCTGATTGGGAATTCTTCTGTTGGGTTCACAGATCTTATCTTGACTGGGGAGAGAATTGAAGCTGGTATCAAGTCGGGGAAGATTCAAGAAACCGCACCTGCTGATGCTCAGAAAAAGCCCCACAGTGGGAAGAAGGAGTCCAATGCTATACATGGTAAAAAGGGTCGTCATGATGTAGGGGCAATCCAGATCTCTGATCCCGCGCCTGTTCAACAAAGAAAGAGCAATAGGCGTAGGATAAAGTATCAAGATAGGAAGTATACTGACATCAGCATGCCTTTGTCTCAGGCACTACAACAATTGCTGAAGGCGAAACTGATCACACTAAAGGATCCTTCTCAAAATCTTGACACTTCCTCTCCCAAGTACAACCCGGGTGTGAGATGTGCCTACCATTCTGACAGTCCTGGACATGACACCGACGACTGTTGGACCTTGAAGAACAAGATCCAGGATTTGATTGACGCCAAGGAGGTCAAGTTTGAACACTGATCCTACACCAAGTCATCGAGAATGTCTTTTGTTCATTCGAATGTTCAAGTTGTATTTTTCTTTGATTGTTCAAACATTTTATTCATGTCAAACTTTGTTATTTCATTAATGCATTACACGTGTCTGTTTTGAAGTAATTATGTTTACTATGCTTAAAACTGTTTTCATATTTTTGTGATGTTCAACGCTCGGTTAACAATTCTAAGCCTTTTGAGGGAGGATGACGAAAACGATACCACGATATACAGTATGCTTTTGAACAGACCCCGCTGATGAGGTACAAGCATTGTTTCAATTCCTAAACACTGGAGTTATAAGGCAGATAATCCCTCGTTAACCCCTTTGAGCCAAAGAAGTAGGAGTTTTTCTTTTCGAAAATTAAAACCCTTAATCATAACCTGGGGCAGGGTAGTTTTCTCAGTTGATCCAAGTGCACAACGAATAGCACCAAAGAAGTCCTTACAAAGCAAAAGACAGTGATGGTTCCGAATAATTAAAGATAGGCGGTCATTATCTATCAAAATAAAAGCCCAATAAGTCAAAACCTATGAAGGAGACTTACAAAACTGGGGCATCCCGCTGACTGTAACTCCACAAAAGAAACAGTACAGGCAAAAAATAGGGATAACAAAATCAAAAAGAAAGAGGTCCTACAAACCCTCAACAAAAAAGGAAATGACTGCCTAATCAAAATAAATCGTCAGTATCCGAACCATCACTGGTATATCAAAGCAAAGACGCAACAAGGTCTAACGCACGATTAGCTGAGTTTAGGATTGAAGAACATCACGAAGAACGGGTGGGTACAAATAAATTTGAGCCTTTATCCTTTGTTTCTTGAACCGTGAACCAGGCCACGTTATAACCCTTAAAAGTCCTAGCTGAAGCATGGGTTAGTTCGAAAGCATACTGTTACGAAAGGTATCCTGACTCCTTAAGGCTTGCGGTAAAATAACGAGTTGACATCACAGTTTACAAAAAAAAAAAAACTCACTTGCTTTTATTGAAAAATGCATTTTCAAAAATTTCAAGACAGACATAAGCTTTGCATTCTTAAGATAACATTGTTTGCATATGATTATTTGTTTGAACAGCAGAGAACTTTGCGCAACGAATATCCGATGAACGAAGGTCCTCTCAACAAAAGAGTCACCTCCGGTGGAAGAAACACTTCCAATCAAGGGGCATGGCATGATCAGTGGCCATCATCTGGGGCAGTCCGGTCAAGATTCGGAGAATTTCTCAAAAGGCCAACCAGCTTGGGGCAAATCTCCATCTGGATCACCTGGGGCATTCCGACAACGAATCTTGCCTGATCAGACATCTTCTAGTGGTACGGCAACGCAATACTACTGACAGTGACAACTCCCTGCTCTCTGAGAGCATGGATATAGTCGAAAAATACTACGCAAAATCAAAGACCCGCTAGGTTGACACACCTAGGAAAAAATAAGGGCTTCCCGGCGAACCAAAAGGGTTCGGGCAAAATAAGGGATGAAAATGAAAAAAATCTGTACACCCGGCAAGTCGAAAACCTGAAAAGGCGGCTTGGGCAAAAAAGGGTATCCCGGTGGACTGAAAACCCGAAAGGGCGGTCCAGGCAAAAATTAGGGATCACAGCGTACGACTATGTTCCGTCATCTCGTCCCTTGCCTACCAGAAGAAGATTCGTAAATCAGCAGGTATCAAACACCTCACATGCCTCCCTCTCCCACAGAAACTGGGGCAATAAGAATGGTCTGAACGATCAAGCTGCTCTATCCTCCAGGCACCAAGGTAAGGTCAGCTGAAGAACGTAACCAAGATACCTTAATTCCCCAGAGAGTGAGACAAGATCCAACAATTCTCCCCAAGCAGAGTGGGTCTCCAATCAGCCCTGAGAAGGCCCATACCTCCAACAAGTCGGCAACACTCTCCCCAAGCAGAGTTAGCTTACCGTCAGCCTTAAGGAAGTTGGATTATTCCCCAAAGATCTCAACATTCCCCAGCGGAGTTCATCCAATCTTCCAACAAAGCTCAACAATGGTATCCCCAGCGGAGTTCATCCAATCTTCCAACAAAGCTCAACAATGGTATCCCCAGCGGAGTTATCATCAAACCTCAGCAAAGTACATCTCTTCCCATAGAGCATTCCCCGCAGAGTATTCTATTCGCCAAGTTTATTCCCCAACGGAGTCATCTTCTCCTACCGGTATTCTTGCAACCATCATCCCCAGCGAAAATGAAGAACTCTCTTCAACATCAGCCCAGGATTCAGCTCCCGGCATTCGTCAAGGATTTATTTTCCTATACGAAAATACATTCATAAACATCACATTGTCATACATTATGATACATGCATACACGAATCATATCACCCCAATCTCATTTATTTTTTAGAACATCATGACATCATGCATGTCATACATTATGACATTGCATACAACTAACTCGTTACTTTTTCAGGAAAGAACGATCAACAGATAAAAGTCTTTACCTTTTGAAGTAGAAGACGTCCAAGATTCCTTCATCATTCTGCTGAGGTTGTAGTCGCCTAAGGTTCCTTCATCATTCTGCTGAGGTTGAAGTCGCCAAAGATTCTCTCATCATTCTACTGAGGTTGAAATCGCCCAAAGATTCTCTCATCGTCCCGTTGAGGTAGTAATCGTCCAAAGGTTCTCTCATCGTCCCGTTGAGGTAGTAATCACCCAAGGTTCTCTCATCGTCCCGTTGAGGTAGTAATCATTCAAGGTTCTCTCATCGTCCCGTTGAGGTAGTAATCGTCCAAGGTTCTCTCATCGTCCCGTTGAGGTAGTAATCGTTCAAGGTTCTCTCATCGTCCCGTTGAGGTAGTAATCGCCCAAAGGTTCTCTCATCGTCCCGTTGAGGTAGTAATCACCCAAGGTTCTCTCATCGTCCCGTTGAGGTAGTAATCGTTCAAGGTTCTCTCATCGTCCCGTTGAGGTAGTAATCGTCCAAGGTTCTCTCATCGTCCCGTTGAGGTAGTAATCGTTCAAGGTTCTCTCATCGTCCCATTGAGGTAGTAATCGCCCAAAGGTTCTCTCATCGTCCCGTTGAGGTAGTAATCACCCAAGGTTCTCTCATCGTCCCGTTGAGGTAGTAATCGTTCAAGGTTCTCTCATCGTCCCGTTGAGGTAGTAATCGTCCAAGGTTCTCTCATCATCCCGTTGAGGTAGTAATCGTTCAAGGTTCTCTCGTCGTCCCGTTGAGGTAGTAATCGTCCAAGGTTCTCTCATCGTCCCGTTGAGGTAGTAATCGTCCAAGGTTCTCTCATCGTCCCGTTGTGGTAGTAATCGTCCAAGGTTCTCTCATCGTCCCGTTGAGGTAGTAACCGTCCCTGATTCATTCATCACATCACTATCAACAAAAACCTTTTGAAGTACCAGACTCGATTCCTGTATCCTGCCAGGGCACGTCTGAAGAGTTTGAAGATCTGATTCCTGTATCTTGCCAGGGTGTATCTGTTGACGACTAACATTACCAGACTCGATTCCTGTATCCTGCCAGGGCACGTCTGAAGAGTTTGAGGATCCGATTCCTGTATCTTGCCAGGGTGTATCTGTTGACGACTATATTCTCCGGACTCGATTCCTGTATCCTACCAGGGCACGTCTGAAGAGTTTGAAGATTCGATACCTGTATCTAGCCAGGGCACATCTACACGAAGAGTTTGAAGATCAACCCCTGTAACAGGCCAGGTAATTATCTTTCTTTCTCAGATACGCAAGTTCTCGCTAAGGAATATCTTACGCGATCGACAACCTCTCCAAATGGCATCTATAAGCCCATCCTCCTATCCGTCATCTCTCCAAATGGCATCTGTAAGCCCATTCCCGCCATCACGTTGCTGATACTCTACTATGCGAGTGCAAATTTCTGGGCACTCTAGTGTTCAATCATCTTCCACCTTTGGATCACGAAAGGCACGCAAGCCAATCTACATCCTCAGGTTTAAGAAGATTGAACAGGGGCAACTGTTGTATCCCAAAATTTGCCCTCCCGTATTTCTCAAAATATTTCAAGAAAAATTCACAAGTCCAACCCGGCGCGTCATATTCAGGTGTTCTTTCACCAAAATATCTCTGATAACATATTCTCAAATTTAGGTTCGGCTCAAGAGTCAATTATTTAAAGAAGGTATCCGAATGTGTGAGTTTTCTTGAAGAAATATGGTGAAAAAGTGTGCTGAAAGTACAATTTTTACGCGCTAAAAAATTCATAACTTGAAGATCGTGACTCGTTTTGAACCCGTTCCAATGGCCAAAATTCCGTCTTGACATTATCTACGTTTTCATCTCTCACGGCTGGAAGCCAATTTCGATCAGAAGATCTTCAAAAATGTGGATTTATCAAGTATTTTTGCACAGAAAATTTGTGACAGAAGTTTATTTGCGTCATGTTCAGAAAATCATAACTTGGTCGATTTTCATCGTATCGAGCTGGTTCCGGCGCCAAAATTTCACAAATTGAGTTGACTACATTTTCACATAAGGTATTGAGTTCAAACAGTATTCAAAAGGCCTTCGTTTTTTGCTCAGAGTGCGTGACACACTGAAAATCCTGAATGCTGAATATTATTTCATCTGGGCCGAAACTTCGAAAATTCATAACTCGGTCAATTTTTATCGGATTGGGCTCATATTTTTACACAAAGTCACTGATTCATAGATCTACAACTTTTCTTCAAAAGTCGAGACCAGATTATGCTCCGAACAATACCAGTTTTTTATTGAAGAACATGTCAGAGTCGACACTGGAGCCCAAGATAAATTTGTCTGAGCTGAAACTTCAAAAATTCATAACTAATTCACCGTTTATCCGATTGAGCCGATTTTCGGAAAGGAGTTAGTTCTCGATGTCAGCTACATTTTGTTTTCACATTTCAACTTCAAAAATTGCACTTAAGTCCCTGCGATTTAGCCTGGAAAGTGACGAACTCAAGTGAACATTGGAGGCCCAATTGCACATTCAAGACCCATTTTCTTTACCCTAATTTCCATTATATAATCACCTTCTTTTCAAACAAACCAGAGAGGAACAAAGGGAGGAGAAAAAAGAGAAAAAGAGAAAAAACCTTGCCACAACACTGTTAGAATATCAAATTCTTTCAAGAACCCTAAAACCTTGAAATCCTTATTACAAATCCCTCTCTCACTACAAACAAGTCATCACAGTTACAAACCAACACCTCACTACTTCTTCAGTAAGGGTAAGGCTGACTTGATCTCCATGATCCAAAAGGCATAAAAGCATTCAGGTCACTAATTTTCCAGTAAGGGTAAGATTGATTTGATCTCCATGATCAAAAGGGTATAATCATTCATACATGCCATATTGTGCCTAAACATTAAATTTCTTCATATATTGGCTTTATTTGCATTTTATGATTTTATTTAATGTGTTCATGAGATTCAACACTGCAGATTTAGACAGGATCCCCATGCAGGTTCATTAAGGAACGTTGAGGCCAAAACACAAATGGCCAAAAGCCAAAAGCCAAATGGCCAAAAAGAACAACTTATGCATGACACCAATACATGGCGAGACAGACATCCTGAGAAGATTAAGGAACGTTGAGGCCAGAACACAAATGGCCAACGGCCAGAACACAAATGGCCAACAGCCAGAACACAAATGGCCATGAAACCCAATCCAATGGCCAAAGAATGCAGACCACGGTACTCAGGAGTCAATGAACACGCACGTGATGTCAGAAAGTCAAACAAGGCTTTTTGTCTAATGGGCCAAATTGCTTCCAAAAAACCTCCATTTGGGTCTGAATACCCCCATGGTTTGCATTGTTTTTTATTTCTATTTGATTTTCTTTTAATTCTTTTAATGTTTTAATTATTTCTTTTAATTCCATCAAATAATTTTCATAATAAAAATAAAATACAGAAAAATCAAAAAAAAAAAGTTTATTGTTATTAATATTAATTTCACCATTATTTTTGTAAATAAACTTTAATAACTAATTTAGTTAATTTAGGTTTCAATTTCAACATTTTTTCTTAATAAACTAAAATAGGTAGAATTAGGGTTTTGATATTTTTTTCACCTTTTCTTTTTATAAATAACTTTCTCTCATTATTATTGTTATTAATTATCATTTATTTTTTGTAAATAAACATGTACATTAAATATTTAGTAAATTAGGTTAAACTTTAATATTTTTTCATTAATAATTAAAAACAACTTAGAATTAGGGTTTCTCTTCATTTTTAATTTCTTTATTTCATAAATATAAAAAAACCTAAAAAACATTTCTTTTCTTTTTTAATAAAATAATTAATCAACTTTTAATTCAATTTAATTTCAAAAGGGTCCAACGCCCTTGAACGTGCAACTTTAATTCATTCGCGCATTTATTCTTATTTTTTCTTTGTGAATATTATGTAACTGCTCAAGCCGTGTAATAGTAATTAGGAATTTATTTATTTTCCGCATTTTTTATTAAAACGGGTCTTTGTTAATTTGGCGATGTATAGACCCGCGCCTTGTAATAGCGTAGGATTTATCTTTTCGCATTTAAATTTCCGCACTTTTAAATTATAATTGCATGAAAGAATGTATGGCCTAAATTAAAAACAAGCGTAGATCACCACAAATGCATGATCAAAGACAAATATTAACATGAAAACAACACACAAATTCATACACCACTCTTAGGGTACGCCTCACTGTTGCCTTACCTTCGAAACGTGGTCGTCGAGTATAGGACGTCTTAGTAAGTCCTTATGTCCATTGATCCCGTTGCCTCAAAACAAGTTGCCTCGAAACGGTTGCCTCGGAATAGTTGCCTCGAAACGGTTGCCTCGGAATAAAAAAGGATCAATGGCATAAGGGTAGCTTCTAAGGTGTCCTACTGTTGCTCTGGTGACCACACTGTCCCTACAAACGAATTGACCCGAACACCTCCAACGGTGGTGCTACCTACCTCTCAATGGTAGGATGGCACTATCTTAAGGACATTTTCACAGCCTAATTCCTTAGGGTAGGTAGACGACTCATAGATACTTGCTCTATTAAAAAACAAATCAAAAACCTTTTCACACCGACACTTTCAAAAAGCTTTCAAAACAATTTTTCAAACACTCTTGAGGACTGATACAAGAGTCGATCTGAAATCTTTAAAACGAAACTTTTTCAAACCCACTCACAATTGAAAAGCAAACACTTTTGAAAACACAAATGAGCAAGTATCTAAGAGCCCATGGATAACCATGGATAGAAAGGGTGCTAACACCTTCCCTTTCTATAAATCTACCTCCCGAACCGAGAAACTATCTCATAAGGAATTTTGCTGTGCTTTTGTCCTGTCCATGTTGGAGAAAATAAAAGACGGTGGCGACTCTTGCTTCCGCGATATTTCGCGAACCATCTTTAAACAGTCAGTTCCAGATCCACCAATCACAGTAATACATATCAATTTGGGAAAAGAACATTTGAAATACCACTGATAATTAAAAGTGCATTGATAGTTTGTGTCCTCCCTCTAGTATCATATGTAAGCAAGATAAAGATAAAAAGTTATGATAAGATGAGTGATATTTGAACACTCAATATTTAACATTGTATATCAACCGTATACCAATATCTTTATCTCTTTTCTACTTTTTCATTTCATACACTTACACGAATTCCAATAATATATTACTACACCTAAAAATTATACTTGGTATCTGATCGTACCTGACGAGAATGGATCGTTAATGATCTGTAACACTTGTACTTTGATGGCGGTTGAAGGAGAAGTGGTACCTGCAAGATGCTCCGATGTCAAAGTAAATTTCAGAGCTAAAGTGCAAGTAGAGAGTTAGAGTGAATAGAATAATGTACCTGACCCTCTAGTGAAATAGGGTATTTATAGCCCTCAGCGTTGGACCAATCTCCCCAATTTGGACCGGACGCCCATGCTCAAAATGGAGACTGCCGGGATTTTACGTGGGTAGAGGAGACCAGTTCATGCTCTTTATCTTGGTTCAACTGTTCCGTAATTCTTGAAGGGTAGAAGACCCGTTCTTTTCAGGGGAAGGATGACTCTGTGATATTCAGAGAAACGTTTGGCCACATATCCTTGGTATGGAGGAGACGTCCTTGACGGACACGTGGAGGAGGCGTCCTCGACTGGCACGTGAAGGATACGTCATCGACAGACACGTGTGAGAGACGTTCCCCAATGGTCACGTAAAGGAGGCATCCTCGACTGGCACATGGATGGGACGTTCCCCCACTGTAGTGAGCCTTCCTCACAACAGAGTTAGGCTGGGCCATGCCCGACACTAGACCAGGCGCAGGCCCAATCCAAAACAATACCTTTTTGATAGCCAGATATGAATGTCAAGATATCATTTCTCTTACGATAAAGAGCAACTTTTCTAATTCTATTTTTATCTTTTATTTTTATTTAAATTAAACGTACATTAGAACACACTTCATTTTCTATACTTCTAACACTAGAAATTCTAGATACAACTATTTAGCTTCCTTTAACCCGCGTGACTTATCGATTATTTAGTTCTTAAAATAAAGTTTTTAGTAGGCTTAACTTTAAAAAAAATTAGTCCATCTTGATGATTTTTAAATTTTTAGTAGGGATGACAAAATAGACCGTCCGTCCCGCTCATTCCTTCCCCGCCTTAAACTCGACAACAAAAAAAAGAGTAGGACAGACAAGCCTGCAAAGTGAAAATGGGCATAAAAATTTAGCTCTCCCCACTAAGGTGGTGGATTGGCGCCGCCTATTTATTTATTTATTTATTTTTCATTTTTTTTAATTGATTAATAGTTTTTTTACCTTTTAATTAAAATTTTCACTTAACTTTTGAATAATTTTTTATAAAGCATTTTTTTAACAAATTTTACTTTAAAAAATATTGCATATATTTACAAATAAATGTATAAAATAAAACCATAAAAAATTGGAATTACTAGAATTAACTAAAAAATGGCAGATTTAAGACGGGGACTGGCTAAACGGATAGGCGGTGCGGGTTTAGCGAGCAACAGACTTTGTCAGAGCAAGTTTTGGCAGGCGACAGATTTTGTTGAGCGGTGGGTTCAAAATCTCAACCAAACCCGTCATTTTTTGGCAGTTGCGCAGGCCGGCCATGCAGGGCACGACCTATTTTGCCACCCCTAATTTTAAGTTTTTTATTTAAAAAACTAAATTTTTAGTCCCTCAATTTTATATCTCTTAGAATTTTGTTGATTCTTTTTAGTTTTGTAGACATGACAATGATGATTAAAACAAAAAAAATATATTTTAATAAATTGATGATTAGAATAATTTATTATTAAATATTTTTTATAAAATAAATTAATAATCTTATATAAGTTTATTGGAAACATTTTAATAGTATTTACGATTATATAATAAATATTACACATAAATAGCAGACAAACAACAACCTGCGCCGCTACCCTTTTTTGAATGGTTAAATCGATCTTCTTAAAAACTACATTTATAGTTCTACGAGACACAAAATTATTCTGCATGCATTTGTAAAAGATCAACTGCTTCTGATGTTAGAAACCTTAAAAATATCAAAGTATGTTGATTGTCGCAACACACTTTCTCATGTTTTATTATTTTACTTGAAGCGACTTTGAGAGATATCAGTAAAATCTCTGGTCCTCAATAAAAATTTATTTGAAAATTAATATAAATTTTAGAAATTTATTTAGAAAATTTAAAACTTGTATTGAATAATTGCAATATATATTTATAAAATTTATTTATTTATTTTATGAAAATATTAAATAATAAATTATCTTAATCAACATTGCCAACTTAATCAAAATAATTTTTTTTGTCTTAGAGGACTAAAAAAATTTAAAGGAGATAAAATCGAGAGATAAAAAATTATATTTTAATATAGAAGACTAAAAATTTAAAATAATTAAAATAAAAAGACAAAAGCGCATTTAAACCAAAAAAATAATTAAAACTTTGTCAATAATATAAGAATTTAATTGAAATATATTGACCGAGTATAAAAAATTTACACCATTAATGAATGATAATAATTAAATTTTAAATTAAATTAAATTTTTATTTTAATTATTAATAAAATAATTTTTATGAATGATTGTGATTCATTGATGATGTAAAACTTTTTACTCTGAAAGTGCAGTGCATGACAATTAATCAAATAATACAAAACACTAAAGTATTATACTTTTTTTAAACAATATTCTAAAGTGATATAAAATATAAATTCATTAATTGGAAAAAAAATTCTCTTGGTCAATTCAACTCACTGACATAAATTTCTATTTTAGAGCAAATATACTACCATAAGTTAAAGATTTGACCTTTTTTAAAAAATTAAAAAAATATTTAACAATTTATCTTAAACATGGATATTAATATGAGATTAATTATTATACACCATCAATATAAATTTTTTTACACAATCAATACATCATAATTATTTATAAAGATTATTTTTTAAATAATTAAAATAAAAATTAAATTTTAATAAATATTTAACAATCATGATTAATTGTGATGTAAAATTACTTTATATTATGAATATATATCAAATAAAATTTATTAATATTAAACATTAATGACGAAAAAGAAAAAGGAAGGTAGGTATTATTAAATCATTATTTTTGGTTAGTCACCATCGAATTACACTGACCCTATCGTCCTCTGCCCGGATCTCATCGGGCAGTTTCTTCTTACGACGATTTTCCCTCTTCCCACGCTGCCCGGATCTAAATCGGGTAACACCTGCAACAACTGATTCAAACTGTTTCTTTCACCTCTCTTAACAAGAAACAGGATATAAACAAAGTTAGAGAGAGAAAGTTAGAGAGAGAAAGCTTCTCACACTATAAATTCTTGCTCTTTCTCTCCATTAACCCTACCTAAAAATTTTCTCGTGAAAGAAGGTTCTACTTCCCACGACTGAGAATTTTCTTCTTGGAGAAATGAAATAGCATTGGATTTTAACGTCATTTTGATTTTGTTGCAGTTGCTTTGAGTTTCGTTTACGGTTTTTGATTTTGAAAAATTTCGAAGAGTTTCGAAGAATGTGGAAGCTTATGCGATTCGCCGCGGCACGATCGCGGTTGTTCTCGACGGCGAATCCTGCTCCGTGTATGGTTCATAAACGCGGTGCTGATATTCTTCATGATCCTTGGTTCAACAAGGTTCATTATCTTCATCTTCATTTGCATTTTGTACTATTTTTTGAGAGTGCTCTAAATCTGTTTCTCTGTTTATGTTTTCATTTTTTTGAATATTTGAATTAGTGTTTTCAATCCTAAAACTCTGTTTTTCAATTCTGAAATGTAGGATACTGGATTTCCTTTAACCGAGCGGGATCGACTAGGGCTTAGAGGACTTCTTCCTCCGCGGATTATTTCATTTCAGGAGCAATATGATCGTTTTAGTAAGTTTTAATTAGAGTGTTAATGTGATTATGATCATGTTTATTTATAACTTTTAATGTTTGATAGCTATAATATATTTTTGTGTTGATTTTCCAGTGAGCTCGTATAGATCATTGGAGAAGAATACCCATGGCCAATCGGATAACTTTGTTTCCTTATCGAAATGGAGGATCTTAAATAGACTGCATGACAGGAATGAGACTCTGTACTATAGAGTGAGTTTGATCGATGATGAAATTGGCTCGTTATTTTGTAAAAATGTGCTAATATTTATTTTTAAATGATTCTTATGCTGTAAACTATGCTTCTCTTCAGGCTCTTATTGACAATATCCAAGAATTTTCTCCTATAATCTATACTCCTACAGTTGGGTTAGTGTGTCAAAATTATTGCGGGTTATTTAGACGTCCGCGTGGAATGTATTTCAGTGCGAAAGATAAAGGAGAGATGATGTCGATGATCTATAACTGGCCAGCTCATCAGGTATTGAATCGATCTTTGTAAATACTGTATCCCTTTGCTTTTCATTCATAATTGAAATCGAAGTGACTTTTATCTTTTCACTCCTACCTGCTAAGGGTTGGAACATCTACTTAGTGTTTTTCAAGTTTGTGAGGGTTGGGACATGTAAGATAAGAGAAAAGAGAGAGAGAGAGAGAGAATTGATTCATTTGTTTTTGAAGTTCTGTTATTGATTTTCTGGGGTGTTACAAAGTAGATTAGAACTTATATAGACATCCTAATCATACACAACAAAGTGATTTAACCTACATCTAGTCATAACTAGTTTTAAGTAGTTATGCTGAGGTGACAATGGAAGCTAAGAGAAGCTTCTATAGGAATCTTCCAGCATATATTTAGACATAACTAGCTCTAAGTTAGTTATGCTGAGGTGGCAGTGGAAGCTAGAAGAAGCTTCTAATCACATCTCTCACAGAACATAACAAATTCTGCAGTTACTTAAATTCTGTCGATGAATTTAGTAAAATTTTAACTTCCTGATAGATGAACTGAAGTTCAAATGAGCCGGATCTTTCATTTTTTTTATTATGGAGCCATTTAGTTTCACCAAATAGTTTCTGTTTTATTATCGGCATTGAGGACTTCTGTTGGACATGTTTCTTGCTATACTCTCTTTTTATATTCTTATTCTTTTGAATTTTCGCAAATATACCAAGCTAGAGTAAGGTGCGTGTAAGTATTAGGTTTATAAAATAGAGGGGGAGTAGGTGAAAATAGGAAAATATAGAGGAGGTTAGTTTATTTTATTCTGCTTTCTTTATGAAAAGATGTTCTTTTGTACTGTCTAAACAACTGCCATGCATAAAATTGGTACTTATTTTCAAATTTATAGAAATGATTTAGGTAATTAGCTTTAAAGCTGGTTACTTCATTTCTTATGACTTTATGTGACAGCCATGATAAATGTCCCAGTTAATGGATGCAGTCTTATGTGACTATATTCCTTTTGCAATTTATGAGGTTTTTTGGATCATTAAGTAACATTCTTGTTCCAGGCTTGTGTTATTCATTTATTAGTATTGGTCTTAATCATCATGTTTCCCTTTGCAGGTAGACATGATTGTCTTGACAGATGGTAGTCGTATTCTTGGGTTAGGTGACCTTGGAGTTCAGGGCATTGGAATACCTATAGGAAAACTTGATATGTATGTTGCTGCTGCCGGTATCAACCCACAAAGAGTATGTGTTCATCAACTTGTGCATTCTGAATGCATTCTAATTTATATATTTCAAATTTAAGTTATTGGTTTTGGATTATAATTTCATTTTAACTATGTTTTAATTTTTAACTGGAACTTGTTAAGGCCAGTAACTCTCGTTAACCTATGCTGTATGCTTTTTTTCCCAACTGTGGCAGATACTTCCGATCATGCTGGATGTTGGAACAAACAATCAAAAGCTACTTGATGACCGCCTTTGTATGTAAAATTCATTCTCTTGGATATTTTGTTTGCTTATTTCTATGGTTGTATTGTATTGTTTCATCTTTCATTTACTGGGGACATATTTGCTTTATAAACTGAGGAAGGTTTCATCTTGTTCAGCATCCTAGATTAAGTGGTTGCATTTAAATATATTTTATAATGGCTCTGCCACTTATGTTGTCTCTTGAGAAAGAAGAAAGCAAACATGCTAATTCCTCCTGTTTTACAGAGTATGTATTGACATGATTTTCATGTGACAGATTTAGGAGTTCGACAACCTAGGTTGGAAGGTGAAGAGTATCTTGCGATTGTGGATGAATTCATGGAAGCTGTTCACGCTCGATGGCCGAAGGCTATTGTTCAGGTTTGCATTTCTTTTAGAACATGTTCTTGAGGTTTAAATTAGTAACTGGTTGTCAATGACTATTTTTTTTTCAGTTTGAGGATTTCCAAATGAAGTGGGCTTTTGAAACCCTTAAACGATATCGCCAAAGGTTTTGCATGTTTAATGATGATATACAGGTGAGAAAGTGATATACATGTTCAAGCAGTTAAGTAATGGGCTGTGTCCTTAAGTAACTACTGAAACTTTGATTTCTCATCATTTTCCTTGTCCAATAGGGCACAGCTGGTGTTGCACTTGCTGGATTACTGGGAACTGTAAGAGCCCAAGATCGACCGTTGTCTGATTTTGTGAAACAAAAGATAGTTATCGTTGGAGCTGGAAGGTACTTGCAAAACTAATTGTGATGTAATCATTATTTTGTGTTCAGTTTGTTTTATTGTTCTATCATACCCCTCGTTATCGCTACTTTCTGCCTAACATGGCTGCCAAAATACTGTTCAATCCTGCCTTACATGATATATTTTTTACCTGACTTGCAGTGCTGGGCTTGGGGTTCTTAACATGGCTGTCCAGGCAGTTTCAAAGATGTCAGGGTGCAGTGAAACCGAAGCAAAAAGTCAATTTTTTTTACTTGATAAAGATGTATGCTTTCATTCTCTCTCCTTGTACAGTTGCATTATTAGAGCTTCAAGTTGTAGCACCCCCATAATCATCATTCATCATAATCCTGTATAATCTTGTTACTTCATGATTATAGACCAAACATTTTTAATCTAAATGCTCTGATTCGTCATATTGTCTTAATTTATTATTTGGCATCCCTGGTTTTGGATTCTGTTACTTAACTGTATGTATCTGATTAAAGTTGATATGATACATCATGTAAGTCTGACAATAATGACGTAATGCCTGAATTCAGGGTCTTATCACGACAGAAAGGAGTAATATAGATCCAGCTGCAGTTCCATTTGCTAAAAATCCAAGAGACTTAGAAGGGCTTGCAGAGGGTGCTAGTATTGTTGATGTGGTAATGATACTGATTTACAAGATGATACTTAAATAATGCTAATTTAAAGACATGCATACTCGTTCATGTGCATACTGTAATTATTGATGCCAATTATCTTTAGGTTAAGAAGGTTAAGCCACACGTGCTGCTTGGATTGTCTGGAGTTGGTGGTATTTTTAGTGAGCAGGTAAATTTCCTATTATAATACCATCTGACGTTATCTTCTTCCTCAGTGAAGTGTATTAAACAATTAAAAGCAATAGACATTTTGAAAATGTCATGTTTTGACATTGGATTTTGCACCATTCATTTCAAAGTAATTGGGTTTCTTTATTTTTAATCGTTGGGATTCAACTCAGGTTCTTAAGGCAATGAGAGAATCTGTTTCAACAAAACCGGCTATCTTTGCCATGTCTAATCCCACTATGAATGGTTTGTTTGTACAAATCTTATTCAGCACTCGCAATTGCTTGATAATGTACATGTTTTTCATTTTGATATTTTTTGTTGTTATTGGTACAGCTGAGTGCACTGCTATTGATGCATTTAATCATGCTGGAGAAAACATAGTGTTTGCAAGTGGAAGTCCTTTTGAAAATGTAGATCTTGGTAATTACCTCTTAATATGATTTTATGGCTTTGAAGTATCTTGTCATTTTCATATATTTCTTAGACATGGAGGCTATATAGGATATGCATCTTGTTGGTACAAAGTTTGGTTGATCTGTTCATTATCATGTATTATCATTACCTCCAAATTAATTTTTGTACAGGAAATGGAAGAGTTGGCCATGTAAATCAAGCCAACAACATGTATTTGTTTCCAGGGTAGGGTGTGGGCTTATAAGTTTTCATGAATCATGCTCTGAATCAAAGTGCCGGGGTAATTTTAATTGTAACCTTCCATTTCAGGATTGGCTTGGGATCACTTCTGTCTGGTGCTCGTCTTATAACAGATGGAATGTTGCAGGCGGCATCTGAATGGTATAATCCTACACCAGTGGAAGTTTAGTTAATTATCTTGTTTGTTGTTTCTCTCAAATCTGGTTGTTTGCAAGTTCTTTTTCTTGCCAAGCAATGTATGTCGGGTGGGGATTTTGCTTTTGAAATGTAATATATAATATTATCATAGATAGCAGTCCCTCTCCATTGCAATAGGCTCTACACTATACCTGCCGCACATTTCTTCTAAAATTATATGAAGTGCATATTAATTTTTTGTGTTGAAATTAACATGCTGTCATCCTCACAGCCTTGCTTCATACATGACAGAGGAAGACACCAAAAAAGGAATCTTGTATCCATCCATTGATTGGTACTGCTCCATTTTTTCCTTGTTATCATTTGATTTTTGTTTTCTCATGGCTCTCTTATTCCACAGCACATTTCTGAACTACTTCAGAGAAATAAAAATCAATTTGTTTAGACACTTGTATTAGGCACGATCTTGATGGTTTGGTACACCATGTAACAATGTAGTATTTGGAAGCAAAACTATGTTTTATCATACGGTTAAGAAAACGTGTACCCAAATCTTTATAAGAAACAATGGTATGGATGTACATAGTTGTGTGTGGAAGCTGATAAATTAGTTCTACTTTTATACTGCAGTATACGAAATGTTACAGCAGATGTTGGAGCTGCAGTTCTACGTGCCGCCGTTGCTGAAGGGCTAGCTGAAGGACAGGGTGGTGTTGGGTTCAAAGAACTTGAACATATGTCAAAAGTATGGAAACTTTCATATTACTCAATGATCATACATTGCATATTCTGGTTGGGTTGACTGGTATAATTTGTGTTTTATCAGTGGAGAGTGAAGCTACCAAGATTAGAAAGAGTTCATTGCAAAATTGATCATATCTTTTGTTTTATACATTATATGGTTCTGATGTCAATGCTAACCATGTTTTACTCCTGCTTCTGCTAACCTCGTGGTTGTTTGCTTTGGCTTCATTGCAGGAGGATACTTTGGAGTATGTCAGAGGAAGTATGTGGTACCCTGAGTATTGCCCCCTCGTTCAAGAAAAATAAGCTCTCTGAAGGATTTGCATTCATATCTCAAAGTGAATTACTCAAGCCGTGTCCTACTTTTGGTTTTTAATCACAGCAATTCATGACCGGCAAGGTTTAGATAGTTGAAGCTCAATTAATGAAGGGGAAAGGGAAAAAGATGTGTCCCTTTGTTGCAGCCAAAAATTGATAGATTAATTAGTAATGACGTTTTGACTTAATATTTCGTGGTTTTTTCTTTTAGAAGCTCCGCACAAGTGTGATAGACAGTAGTTTAGCATCAAAAGAAAGGAAAAGACAGTTAATTGTTTTGTTCTATTTCTCTCTAACGGTGATGTACATTGGGGTGGATCCTTTCCTTATGAACACTGTTGGATAGTTGATTTTTTATTTTATTTTTTATTTTGTGTAGAATTTCTATTGTAAAGTTTCCCAAAATCTCTCCTTGATTCAACGATTGGAATTGATTGGAATTGATATATAACAATCTGTGACTGATAAAGTATAACGTCATTTCCATCACTATTTTCTTTTTCCTTCATTTGTTTTTTTTTCCGTATTCCTCTATGGAAAGCCAAAATACTTGCAGGCAACCCTCAGTTGCTTTTCCCATGACAGTACCAGTGATGACTCTGCAGTGACCGGAGACGGTGCAGGTAGGGGCCCAGGCGGCAACAAAAGTAGTGCCAGAATCAGTATGGGACAAGGTACATGCAGAGGCGGATGAGGTGTCACTGGTGGCATTGCAGGAGGCAGCATTGGTGGCGGCATTGGAGGTGAGAGTGCTGGAGATGGCCCATGGCAGTGCTTCAACTTTGGTTATGAAAACTTCAATACCTATTTTAATGACCACGAGGCATTCTCAAACTCTCTCGAGGTCAATGTTCCATGACTAAATGGAAAAACTTATATCAAATGTACCCAAAACGTCCTTATGGTAATAGAAGGCAAGAGAAAGTTTAGATTTCCAAGGGGAATCAAGGAAAACCCAACAGGAGATTCTTATTTTAAACAATGGAAGTCTAAAAACTCATTAAATATTGATCTGCCAGTTACCCTTTGGAACCAACAATAGGTAAGTCTTTCATGTTCTTACCATCTACAAAGAAGTTCCGGAAAGCCATCAGAGATGCATACTGACATTGAAAACTGCTCTTAAATCTTTGGGCTAAAATCAAAGCTATGGCATGTTAGACAAGGCTGCAAGGATTTGACCACCTATTATAAGGAGATGATGACATTGGCAAGAATTGAATCCTTGCTTTGTTGACAATTGAAGGTGAGTTGAAGATAGTGTTTTATTCATTAAAAAAGCTAAAGAGAATGATCACATTTTCATGTTCTTGGCTGGGCTAAATGAGGAGCTTTTTGAAGTGAAATGCATATATGGGGAAATAACTCCTACCTTCTATTCGCGAATTTTTTCTCAGAAGTAATAAGAGAGGAGACACAACAAGGAATATTCATGGCAAGTCATCTCAAGTTTTTGAACCTTAAGCCTCAGCTCTAGCTACTACAAACTTCAACAAAAGAAGTCTCACAAGCCTTAATATGATCACTGCAAACTTTTGCAGTGATTGTAGCAAACGCACATATCATACATGTGCAACATGTTGTAGACTAACTGGAAAGCCTCTAAATTGAAAAAGAAAGATGGAAGTGAGGGTTGTGCATTCCAAGTATGTTATTTATGATAAAAAGTAACACAGGTTTCTTAAACTCGGTTTCCATAGTTTTCATTGACAGAGGAACAACTAGACAAATTCGCCGAATCTCAAAATCCTTGTTTTGTAGCTCAAAAAAGGTATAAGAAAAATAAAACTACTCTTGTTAGTGTTAAAATCTCATAAATTATTGGTTATTCCGTATAAAATTAAGGTTTTGAGGGTTAACCGTGTTTGTGGAAAGAGGACTAACCGATTCAATCCACTATGGAAAGGAAGATTGGTCACTTCACTCATAAGTATATGCTGAAGAAAAGACGCAAACGTCCATATCTATCGTCTTGTATTATTTGGTTGAAGATCAACCAATATTTTTTTATATAAGGGGATCCGTGAGTCTTTTCAACTAAAAACTCTCAATATTTATTGAAAACTCACAAGATCAATTTTTGGGGATATGACTAAGTTGTTTTTTACTCAACTTGTATGAATTTTAGTGTTCTTCTTCTTCTCTTTAACTCTTTTAAAATTTCGCAATTTATTGCTTGTCTTTTATTTTTTCCGCTGCTAATTTTTTCAAAAATGTTATTAAACTTGATTTTATTTCCCAAAAATTTTCAAAACCGCATTTTTATAAACCACACAATTCACCCCATCTCTTATGTGTGAAGTCTCAAGTCCAACACAAATATCAAACACCCAAGTCAAATAAAAATTAAAAGGGATGACTTTATCCTCACAAAAAAAAATCCTTCCTCTCCAGACTAGAGGTCGCGCACACAAGAGCATGGGTGTCGATGGACCATTTCCTATGTAGAGAAGACTTTACCTCGGTAGGAATAAATGCTCTTCATAACCAATATTCTCATTGAAAGTGTCAAGATCTTTTTTCATCTCAATCTCGCAAGGAGTGAGAGAATCCAGTTGGACAATATATTCACGAGGCTCACGTTTGATGGATCCAAGTCCAATATTTTGGAAACCCGTATGTGCACGAGCAAGGGGGAAAACCCTCATAGTCGGTGGAGCGAGGAAATTCAATAGTAATGTAAAAAAACATGGAGTGGGTCCTAGAGTACATGGCTTTACCAACACAAAGCGATCCAGGAAATCATCTTAGATCTCAGCACAAGGGTGTTAAGTGTCAATTATAACTTATTTTCTAAAAAATTTACACTTTTAAGCTCTTTTCTATGCTTTTGATTATGAAAATGACTTTAATTAAGTGTTTATTGAAGGAAAATTGCGATCAAAACGCAGCGGAATATAAAATTTTCCTTTAGAGATCCTTACGAATGAGCATGGTCAGTGATAGAAAGTTTTATCTCTTGTGGCGATTCAGACTTTTGATGTCGTGATCACGAGCGTTGATGAAGAACAACGCCTCTACTCAGTCCACACGAACAGATCGCTTCCGGTCACAGTGCTAGCTGATCACGAACGGAAACCTTGAGTGAGAGAGAGAGAGAGTCAAAAACGAAAATGCATCAAGTGAAAAAACTTCATCACAAGGGATCTATTTATAGAATCACTCGTGTGGGCTACAAGCTAAAAGCCCAATTAAGGCTATAAGCTAAAAGCCCAATTAAGCTTATGGACATCATACCTTATGATGTACCATATATCACTTATCCACGTGGTACCTTACCACTTTCCGTATTACACTTAAGTGCACCGTACCTTACGGTGTTCCTTATTTATTCTATCTCTCATCAACCTGTCCTTATGTGTGTGACCCTATAGGTTTTCGCGACGTTGGCAATTATATTAAATTACACATTTAATATAATAAACAGTGAGCGGTATCTAGCAACACATCACTGTTACCCAAGTCACGAAAATGTCATGTGATCTGACCAAACCTTTTCCGTGATAATATTTGTGTTGTACAATTACCCTTTTGCCCTCATGTCTATATTGAACACAAGGCATACACTGTGTCACCCTTGTCCAGTTCAATATTGGGCCCTTAGACATTTATCCTGTTATGCAGGATGAGCAAATTCCATCTAGGTCACTCATGTCCCTTAGCATGCTTTGTGAAGTACCCATCAACCATCTTTATAGTCATCCAGTTACGGATGACGTTTGATCAGCAATAAAGTACTTGACTCTACATCTAGGGTCCATAGTGGTTTCAGGTCGAAGGGTGGTATACACCATTATCATCATGAGAATAACTTATGACACTTTGCATAACATTCTATGTAGTATTCTCATAACGGGTCAATCCAGTATAAATATTACTCCTAATATTCATACCTATGTCAAGACTTGATAACTCCTTATCTATGATCCATGAGATGTGATCATCAATCTATCTTCATAATAATCTTAATGCTTTAATGTTATCCCACTTCACATTAAAGCTTGACTACGGATACTTTAAGAATAGTTTCTTATGTTTAATGAGATCTCATGATTAAGTCACACTTAACATTTCATTAAACCAATAAACCATTCTAGGGACTTTATTATTTTGGAAAACATAATAAAGAAATGCCTTTTATTATTAATAAATAATTCGATACAAGTACCAAAAGTATTGGCCTCTAGGGCTTACACCAACATTTATTGCATCAATGTTTATAACCATGGCATATTTAATGTGTCTGTTAGTTTTTCAGCATTTTATGACCAAAAGTTACAGCTTAAGTCGGGCTTGAAGAAGAAGAAATGAAGAAATAGCAGTCTCAGTGTTTGGGTAGGCTCGCCCGGCGAGCAGCTGGCGAAATCCAGGTGAGGCAGATTGAAGAAATTCTCGAGCTAATAGAGTTGCATCGTTGGCAGTTTTGCCCGTGGAGATGGGGCACGTGCAGCGTTCGACGAGGCTTTTCGAGCGTCGGGCGATTGTAGATATTTTCCTAGAGCTTGTTGCGCAGATTGTTGTCACGTGACATTTTTAGTGGGGCTCATCCGACGAAGGTTTTGGCGCGCCACGCGACGCTCTCTGGGAAGAACTTGTATATTTAGGCACTTTATAGATATTTTTGGGATCATTCCATCACTTTTCATAGTTTGTGCCCTAGAAAATATTTTGTGAGAGAAAAAAGTCATCTTCTTCATTTGTTCATCGAAAGCTTTCAATCTTTGATCTTTTCAAGTTTGATGCTCCTAAAGCTTTGTTCATTACTTGTTTCTCAAGCTACCATGGTTATAAGTAGCTAAATATTTCATTGTGTCAAGATTAGAGGTAGTTGATCTTTATTTGTGTGTATTTCTCTTGATATTTTGTATGTGAACAAGTTGATGATTAATATATGGTGAATATCTTTTCTTTTTATGGTATATGTTTGATTTGGATCATTATTGACAAATGTGTTTCAAGTCTTGACCTAAGTTTTCATCTATAACCAATCAAACTCTAAAAATAGTTTTGTGAGTTGATATTCACTTGTATCAAGCTTTTAAAGTTATCATATTGATAGTTAGGTTGAGAGATCTTCTAAGTATCAATATGGTAAAACTCACAATATCGTTTTAGATAAAATATATTGTGAGGCTATGTGTTTATATTGATCGTTAATAGTTTCACATGCTTTATTAAGAAAATATGTATAAACTAGGTTAATGAACCTTAATCTTGACATGCTTTTACCAATCATTTTAAAACCAAAACTTATTTTACCGTTGTTTACTCATTTTCATGTAATTGAAACTTTCTGATACCAAAACCTTTTATAAACCCATGTTTAAAATAATTTCAATTATAGAACGATGGTAGTATCACGCAATCCCTATGGATACGATAAAGAAAATACTTTCCCTGTAAAAGTGTTTCAACAAAGGGCTAAACTGAGGAAATTCCTTGCGCGATACTATATGCCCTTGGTCCAGATGTTATTCTGAGAGGTATGACAAGAGGGATTCCAAGACCGATAATTGACCCATAATTGAAATGCCCTTAAATAAGCCTAGGCGCCGAGATGAAGTTTCAAGGGGGAAACTTAGAAAACTTCACTACTTTCACTTCAAACATAGACAAAGGCAACCATAGATTTATCTAGATAAACATACATGCATAGAAATTAATAGAGAAATCCTAGAAGGCGTTTGTAATACGGTGGGAGAACTGACTTGGTTGTTTTGCGTTTGATCACAATTATTGCAGATAGTAAGAGTCACCACCGACTTTTCTTTTATCCAATAAGGAAAGGGTGAAAAGAACAGGAAAGACCTTTGAGATATTTTCTTGAGTTCGGGGGGTAGGTTATGAAAAGTGAAGGTGTTAGCATCCTTTTCATCCGTAGTTATCTATGGGCTCTTAGTTGCTTGCTAGATCACTTTTGAAATTGCTTTATTTGAAATGTGTTTGTGGTGGGTTTGGAAAGTATTTTTGAAAAGTGCCTTCGTTTAGGCAAACTTTGTAATGATTCTCGTCTCTATAAGAATGCATACAAAGTGTTGGACTTTTTGAAAATATTTCATGTTTTTTGAAAGTGTTTCAAGATGTTTTATTTTGAAGATGGATCGTGAGCAAGCAACTAAGAACGTTCTACCTACTCAAAAGTCTTTTGTTCATTTCTCTCTTCCTTTGACATTGCCATCTCACCATTGATTGGTAAGTAAAATTCATCTTTGAATGTAAAGGGACGGACGTTGGTCATCATATAGTCATAAGATGTAATGTTGTGATATACCTTAGCATATTTCTTAAGGATCTAAAATCATTTGTAAGGCAACATTCGAAGCGTCGTCGAGGGACTATGATCTTGTATTTTTTTATTGTTCTTTGTTAAGGCATCTCACATGCATAACATGACCATTTTTAAGACAACAAAGTGGAGTAGACCCTAGAGGTGCAAAATATGCAAGTGTTTGTATTTCATGCTTGGTTTATCTTGGATTAGGGTTTTCTAAGCATTTATTTTATCTTTATATACAAACCCTAAATTAACTAGCATTTATATGAAAGCAATAAATTGCGGAAAGTAAATATCATATGTTATTACATCATTTTTGGGGGATGGGGTGTACAAATTTATAAATGGGATTGCAAGAAATTAAAACTAATTATCTATTACAACTATATTGAACTTTGAATAATGTACAAGAATTGAAATGTATATAATGTACAAGACATGAATGAAAAGAAAATGAATTTGTTTTGATTTTGTTTAAGAAAATATTTTAACCTAATTTTCTAAAAGATAAATAGTTAGAAGTAAGAAAATTAAACTAAGTTAATTTTAATTTAAACAAAGAGAATGAACTAAATCTAAGTTTAAGCTAAAGAAAAGAAATTAAATAGGAAAATGTTTTTGGTCTTTTTATTTTGAGAAGTTAAATAAAAATAAACTAAATAATTTAAATATTTAATATAATATATTTTTGGTATTTTTTGATTAATAATAAAAATAATAGTGATGATACTAAAATAATAAAAGAAAGATAATAGAATAAAAATATAAAATTAAAGTCATGGAGGATTTAGAAAATGGAAAGGATGTTTGTAAGTAAAAACTAATTTTTGTTTGGTTCAGACCCAAATGTGTTTTGTGATCAGAATCAAAAAGAAAATAGCAAGGTTATGTTGGGCTGCGTGATAAAAAAAAGGATGGGGGTGTTGTTGGAAGCAACATGAAAAAACCCAGAAGTTCTGGCCTAGACGCGCTGCTAATAAGTGATGCTGGAAACAAAAATGAGACAACCTAGAAGTTCTGGCCCATGCATGTTGTTAACAGTTAAATGAGGGGGGATGCTAGAAGCAAAAATGAGACAACCTAGAAGTTTTGGCTCAGGTGTGTTGCTAACAGGTAAATAGGGAGGGTGATGCTAGAAGCGAATGAGACAGCCTAAAAGTTCTGACTCAGGCATGTTGTTAATAGTTAAATGAGGGGGATGCTAGAAGCAAAAATGAGACAACCTAGAATTTCTGACCCAAGCATGTTGTTAACAGTTAAATGAGGGGGGATGCGAGAAGCAAAAATGAGACAGCCTAGAAGTCCTGGCCCGGGCGTGTTGTTAACAGGTAAATGGGGAGGGTGATGTTAGAAGCGAATGAGACAACCTAGAACTTCTGGCCTAGGCGTGTTGTTAATAAATACATGGGGTAAAATATTAAGAAATGAAAACAAAAGGTGCTCCCGAGGATAGGACCCAGGACCCTTAACATTAATGCCTTACGCATGCGCTCTCTCCCACTGGGGTGGCTATACCTTCGGTATTATAAACAAAACCATAAATATATTTTACAAAATCAGTTCTGATGATGAACTTCATCTTCTTCCTCACGCCATCCAGAGCATCTACAACTCATTCATTTCTCGACCAAAATGGAAAATGTAAACGTGAGGTATGGAAAATTTCATCATGGTTTTAGAACTATAAAGCATTAAAACTATAAATTAGAAACAAACATGAATTTTGATAGCCCTAATATGAATCCTAAATTTTTTCAAGAAGTTCTGATCCAAAATTCTCTCTACTCAGACCATATAAATGGAATCTATGGATATGTACAATTTCAGAGCAATGATATCTACATTTTGTCTTTGAAAATGCAAGTCCAACAATGCCTAAATAATGAGATAAAAATCAGAAGAACTTACCTTGCAGCTGGAGATCGTGTTTTGAATTAAAGCTTGATTCAAATTGTTGTGATGATCTGGTTAGCTTCCTCAAGTTCCCAGGAAGCTAATGCAATGGTTAGCTTGAGCTATGGATGACTAAAATATTCTGGAGAAGTCAATATGTAATGCTCTATTTTTGAAAATGGAGGTTGGTGAAGATGATGTTACAGTCTGAAAATAGAGGTTGGGATAGCTTTTATATGTGTATCAGAAACTTTGTGGATGGTTTGGCCAAGAAACGCACGAGGGGTTTTAGAGATTGGACTCAAAAATCAGAAATGACAAGTTTTTATGCTTGTGTTGCAATTTCTGGTTCTAGAGAGTTTTAGTGAGTTTTAGGGCTCTTCCAATCCTCTCTTTTACTTGCAAATGAAGGTTTAATTTATAGGCGAAGGGTTTAGAAGCTTGGAGAAGTCAGAAGTACAAAATCACATGTTATTGATTTTGACTTGTTGTTGAAGCAAGCTTAGACAAACATGGTTTTAAGGAAAGATAGGGTGGCTAGCAACTTTAAACACGCTTGTTCTGAGATGTAGGCGATGCTTGTGCAGAAAGAACAAACACAAAGCTCAAGGAGAGTGGACTTTGTGATTAAAGTCACTTTTCCATAATGAAAGTGTGAACTTTTTTCCTTAAATGGCAAGGTGTATTGGACAGAGCTAAATCAAGTGGTTCATAGCTCAAAAGCTTGTGTAATCTTCTGATTAAGGATAGATACACACATCAGAGGTCCTGAAAAGTGGGATTATGCAGCATTGCTTGGAATTGGATCAGATGTTCATCATGAAAATGACTCATAATTTAAGAACGAATGTCTAACTTCTGATCTTCGATTCTCTCTACTCCAGCATGATTTGAAAGAGTTCTTGTACTTTTTAGAAAGCTTGTAACATGATATGTAGTCCCTCTTTTAATCACTTTTGCAAACTCCCGTTGTAACTGTATGAAAATTGACCCAGAAGTTCTATCAAAATTCTGACTTAAACTGCCCAGAATTTTACTAAGTGTTTTAGTTTCAAGGACATGTCTTCATGGATTTATAACTTGAGATCCAAGCATTTCTATAAGAAGTTATGACCTACAATGTTTTTGATATCATTGATATCTACAACTTCCATTTCAAAAGTTTTTCTTGAATCATCTTGCATCATGATGAAAATCTGGCACAAAGTTATGAAATTATCATATTTTTCTTAACACTTAGAAAAAAATTTAACTGTTTAGAACTTTGACTTTTTTCCAAAGTAATCTTGACTTTTGATTTCTTGATGAACAATCTTCATACTCTGACATGTCTTGACGAAATATGATTTTTGAAACTTGATTTTGATCTAAAGTCAAAGTTTGACTTTTCAGTGTACAGTTGACTTTTTCATTAGTTGACCAAATTTCATTATCAATCAATTGATCTTGAGAAATATTTTGAACCATGCCATTAGGTCAAAGTGATGCACTTGGATTCTTGATATCATGTCTCAAACCATCAAGTCATGTGTTAGGTCAAAAAGTCAAAAATTGAACCTTCTCAGTCAAAACCCTAATTTTGACCATTTTGCCCTTTTGATGATCTGATCAAATTTCTTGAGAAGTTGTGATCCAAACTTGACAAAATAGTTCATACGAGTTTAATATGTTTATATAGATAAAAAATTATGAGTTTTGACTCTAAATTGACCATAATTGACTTTTTCCCCAATATAGTCGATTTTAGGTCAAATGACCAATTGACTTGAGCAAAAATGTGATCCAAAGCCTGAAAATTGACATGAGCAATCTTGGGAGTCCAAAATGATTTATGAAAATCATATGAAGCATTAAAGGTCCAATTTTCTTTATAAAAACTCAAACCCTAATTTTGAGTCATCAATGTTTAGGGAGGTATCTTGAGCTGATCAATCTTGGTGCAGTCTTAAATCAATGGAGATATTGTGAGAGAATATTTGAGAAATTGAGAGGGTAAATTTTGGGGTACAAGAGCTGTCCCGGTTCAATCTTCTTGAACCTGAAGAGTGAGATTGGCGGATCCGCCTTTCGTGACTTGAAGGTGAAAGATGATTGAATACTAAAGTGCCCAGAAATTTGCACTCGATGATGTATTGATTTGAGAATGGGCTTATAAATGCCATTTGGAGAAATGATGAATATTTTGTCGTATATTGGCTTACATATGCCATCCATAGTGACAGAAGAGGTCTTTGATTCGCCTGTCTTTAACTAGAAGAGATAAATATAACCAGAAGAGGTCTTTGCTTCGCCTGTTTTTAACTGGAAGAAATAAATTTAACCAGAAGAGGTCTTTAATTCGCCTGTTTTTAACTGGAAGAAATAAATCTCACCAGAAGAGGTCTTTGTTTCTCCTGTCTTTAACTAGAAGAAATAAATCTAACTAGAAGAGGTATTTGATTCGCCTATTTTTAACTAGAAGAAATAAATCTCACCAAAAGAGGTCTTTGTTTCGCTTGTCTTTAACTGGAAGAAATAAATCTAACTAGAGGAGGTCTTTGTTTCACATGTCTTTAACTGGAAGAAATAACTCTCACCAGAAGAGGTCTTTGTTTCGCCTGTCTTTAACTGGAAGAAATAAATCTCACCAAAAGAGGTCTTTATTTTGCCTGTCTTTAACTGGAATAAATAAATCTAACCAGAAGAGGTCTTTGTTTCGCCTGTCTTTAACTGGAAGAAATAAATCTAACTAGAAGAGGTCTTTGTTTCTCCTGTCTTTAACTGGAAGAAACAAATCTAACCAGAAGAGGTATTTGTTTTGATTGACTTTTCCTGCAAGGAAGAGGGTTAATTGCATGCAGAAGTATGCATGGCGTGATGATGTTCTCAAAATAAATGAGATTATGCTATGTGCATTTGTCATGTATGTGATATGATATATGAATGTGATAAGCTTATTGAAGTATCTTTGTCTAGGAAAATAAATCCTTGACAAATGCTGGGAGAGTTTTGGGAAGTTAAATCCTGAAATGTTACTGGAGATGAAGAGTATGTGTCTCTTCGAACTTGTTTAGAATGTTTTCGATGGGATTCATGTTTTTCTTGTTTGAGGAGAAATCCGCTGGGGAACATCGACTTTGCTTGAGAGAAAATTCTGCGGAGAGTGTTGATTTCTTCTTGGGGAATAGAGTTCAGGAGTTTTGGTTGTCCATCACTTCTATTGGGGAATTAACTCTCGACCGGGAGAATCAAAGTTAAATGTGATCTGGTTGGGATCCAGGCTTCGCAACAACTTACTGGGGGAATGAAGTTAATAGTTATCTGGTCAGGTTCCAGACTTCGCAGTAACTCATTGGGGATAGTGGTAAACTCCACTAGGGAAGAGGAGTTTTGTTAGTGATTTGAAGAAATTAAACTGTTATCTAGTCGGGTCTAGGCTTCATCAATTTTGAACTTGAGGTTAATTGGTATCTGGTTGGGTCCAGGCTTTAGTGACTTGAACTGTTAACTGCTCGGGTCCAGGCTTCAGCAATTGAAGAAGTCAAACTTTTATCTGGTCGGGTCCAGGCTTTAGTAACTTAAAATTGAGATTAATCGTTATTTGGTTGGGTCTAAGTTTCAGAAACTCAAATTGTTATCTGGTCGGGTCTAGGTTTCAGCAATTGAAGAAGTCAGACTATTATCTGGTCGGGTCTAGGCTTTAGTAACTTAAAATTGAGAATAATTGTTATCTGGTCAGTTCTAGGTTTCAGAAACTCAAATTGTTATCTGGTCGGGTCCAGGTTTCAGCAATTTGAAGAAGTTAAACTATTATCCGATCGGGTCCAGGCTTTATAGAAACTTCCAAAGATAATAATGACTTTGTTGATGACTTCACTGGGGATTAGGGGTTGTGGTCCCTTAATTTGTAATAGTCTGAGAAGCAAACTTAGGCTGGGGAATCTGTAATTTGCTAGGGAAATAAACCTTATTGAAGAGAATATTTGATGAACTTCTGGAGAAGTGACTTCTTCTTTTGGATCAACTTAGCTGGGGAGAGAGTTCTCTAGAGATTGAGACTCTGGTTGAGGATTTCATGAATCCAAATTTGTAGGGATAATGGGATTGGCCTTGCGGGAATTTGTAGACAGTTTGAACTTTGTTAGAGTGACAAATCTTTTACTAATAGACAAAACGATGAGATAATGGGACATAGTTGTACACTTTAATCCCTAACTTTTGCCTGGACCGCCCTCTCGGGTTTTCAGCCCATCAGGATACCCATTTTTGCCCAAGCCGCCTTTTCAGGTTTTCGACTTGTCGGGTGTACAATCTTTTGCAATATATCCCTAATTTTTGCCCGAACCTTTTGGTTCTCCGGGATGCCCTAATTTATGCCTAGGCGTGTCAACCTAGCGGGTCTCTTTTATGCGTAGTATTTTTTGACTATGTCCGCGTGGAGAGTTGTCACTGTCTATGATAGCAAGTGTTGTAGAAATAAAATAAAAATGTTTGCTTGGTCGTACGTGACCCTTTGCTGGAATCCATGTTCAATGCCCCAAGTAATTCAGATGGAGACCTGCCCCTGGCTATTCAACATTTCTTGAGAGATTCTTTGAATCTTGACTTGACTGCTCCAGATGTGCTAGACAATGATCATGTTGTGCCCCTTGATTATGAGAGATTTGTCATTGGAAGTGTTTTTCAATTTGATGTGATTATGTTCATTGAGAGAATTTTCATTCATTGGATATTCTCCGTGCGAATTTCTCCGTTTGTCAAACAATTGGCTATATGCAAGCAGCGGTATTCAAACAATGTAAAGTTTATGTTTGTCTTGAGAAATTTTTTTGAAATATACATTTTTAATAAGCACCAAAATTTTGTAAGAATATGAATTCAATTCAGGATTTACAGTAAGCCTTACAGGAGTCAGGATACCTTTTGTAACAATATGCTTTCGAACTAACCCATGCTTCAATTAGGACTTTTAAAGGATTGTATCGTGGCCCGGTTCACGGTTTAAGAAACAAAGGATAAGACTCAAAGTTTATTTATACCCAACCCATTCTTCATGATGTTCTCCAATCCTAAACTTAGTTAATTGTGCGTTTGAATTCCTATTTGTTGTACCCCAAAATTTGCCCTCCCATATTCCTCAAGACATGTCAAGAATAATCTTCAAGTGACTCAAGTTAGCTCAAGAGTTGGACAGTCAAATCACCTCCTAAGGCAGTCAAGTCAAAATTAGGGTTTTGTGTGGAATCAAGGTCCTTACATCCAAATGGCCTCAAGTGCTTCCCAATGTCCTAATATGTTATCAAGCTCATCCATGTCAGATTCCAAACCTTGCAGAGAAAGTTTGGTCAGTCAATTGCTCAAGAGGCCCAAAAATCGACTATGCTAGGGCAAAAGTCAACTGTGACCTACAGACATTCAAACCTCAAGATTTTTTGTCAACATTCTCATTTTGAAGTACAATTCATCATTTGATCAAGGGTTGATCATGATTCATCAAGGATTGCTCAAAATTCATCAAGATTCAAAAGTTGCTAAATTAGGGTTTTGTAGGAAAAGTCAACTCAACTTTGACCAAGAATAACTTTCTCATACTTTATGAGAAATGACCCATCCAAATATCATTTTGAAGAGGATGAAATTTCCTACAATCCATATTCACACACCAAGATCAAGAAATTCTCTCACAAAAAGTTACAAATTTGGACATTATAGGTCATTTTTGAAAGTCAATAAAAACACCCTTTTTTCCAAAGCTTATAACTTGAGCATGGAACATCAAAATGAGATGAGACCAAAAGAGTTGATTATAGGACATCTCAAGGTTTCTAAAAAGTCCAAGAACACATCCAAAAGTTCAAAATTGAGGAAGTTATACATCGTTGAAGTTGGGCATTTTTCCAAAATTGCCAAAAGTCAACTATCCTCAAAACTCCAATTTTTGACAAAAGGGCCCACTTTTTTCCACTTGATTTGGTCTTATCACACCACACACGTGTCCCATCTTTAATTTCATGACCAAACATTTATTTTTCTATTTTATTTAATTTTTATTGATTTAATTCATTTTAAATCTATATTAATTCAAATAAAATCCAGAAATTAATGGAATGAGATTTTTTGATCATTGCAGCTTTCAGGTAACAAGATACACCTAATCAAATTCGTATCAGGTCTTATTGTGCACAAAAAAAATCAGATTTGAGGCATTTTTGGAAAGCTTATCAATGGTGATCATATCAAATCCCAAACCATGAATGCATAAAGATTGGAAGCCCAAGATTTGACCTAGTTGCTTGCTTGATACATATACAACCTAAAGCCACCAAGAAGAGGCGAAAAAATACTGCAGAAACGGCCATACAAAGTTTGTGAAAAAGCTTGAAAAGTGAGAGATCAAAAACAACATTGGAGCCCGATTCAATCAAAAAGCTTGACATAGCCCTCTTCCTTGACATCCAGTGGAGCAATACCAATCAAAACCAAGCCCTAAGACAGCCTGAAACTCACTGTAAGTATCCACGAATCTTGCTCTGGACATGATATCGTGAAATCATTTTCTTGCATCCTTTCATTGAAATAATTGCATATTCATACTTTGCGTTGCATTCTGAAACTTTTGGCATCACTGAATTTTATTTTCATAGCCTGTAACGCCATGCCCAGTTCTAGGGTTCGTGCATCTTGTTTTTGGGGTTTTTAATTGCAGGCAAAATCAATGCAAATAATTGGTACAGGGATGATCAGAGGAAGGAGACGAGCACCATGGTTCTTAGAACTCGTTTCCAAAGCCTGTAGGTGATTTTAGATGGCAGCCATGGATTCTGTTGCAGATAAAATCCGCAGGTAAAAACGTTGGCCTTTTCAACGAAGAAGACGAAGGTGTGTCTTCTTCTTACTGGCTGATTCAAATCAGCGCACTTTTTTTTCCAGGCATAATTAAATTGTTTGTATATAATATTTGTTTTTTATTTAACTAACGAATGAAGTAGTTTGGTTGAGTGGTTGGAGCGCTGGCATGTGAGCATTGGGACCTGGGTTCGAATCCCATGTCCCCCAAAACTTTATTCAATTTTGTCTTCAGGTGTTCACATGTAGTGCCTAGAATGCATCTCACCATATGCCCTTTTCCATATGCTAGCCAGGTGGTCTCAAATCAGATCCAGGGACCTAGATGGCACGCTCATCATACTCCCTCTTCAGGCCCAATACCCCCTGGGTTTATTTCTTTTCTCTTTCATATTTCTTTTTTAGTTAATAGTTTTATTAATTATTTTTATTATTACTAACTAATTTATTTTTCCTAATAAAATCATAAAACATAAAAAAATATTATTTTTATTAATTTCATTATTTTTGCAAATAAATAATTTAATTGACTTAGTTTTTTTCAAATTAGGTATAATTTTAACATTTTTTGCAATAAATTAAAATTAATTAGAATATTAGGTTTTAATAATTTCAATCATTTTTATTTTATTTCTTAAAAAATAAAAACCCAAAAATATATCTCTTTTCATTAATTAATTAATTTTTAGTTTAGGTTTAATTTCCATAAATTCAAAATAATAACAAAAAATCATTTCTTTAAATAAAAAGGGTCAAAACCCTAAAACACTCCGATTTAATTTTCTCGCGCGCAAATTACTTTCGATCCATATTTCAATATTGTAACTGCTTCGGGAATGTAATAGTTTTAACTTAGGACTTTATTTATTTATTTACCGCTTTTATTTACTTTTCGCAATTTAATTTTAAAAGGGTTTGTCTTTGGCGATATAAATACCTGGCGCAACAGATTGAACAGGGGCAACTGTTGTACCCCAAAATTTACCCTCCTCTTTTTCACAAGAAATCACAGCTTCGGGTTTTCCCTGATTTTTTCAGATTGGTTTAAGAATCGGTCAAACAGACTTTTCTTATCAGTCTATCCAAAATTAGGGTTTGCACACGCATTCTCAGAAGAGTTTGAATTGACTGTCACATGTTTTTGACGCTTGTTCAAGATTTCTGTTTGTTTCTCAAAGCCTAAACATCTGGGATAAAAGCTGAGGTTTCTGATTGAAAGTTTGAAGCTTTAGTTTGATCAGTGAGGTAAAAGGTGTATGGACGTTTGTTTGTTTAACTGTGCAATACATTTGTTTATTTGGAATGTCGGGTGTATTGTTGGTTAATGCAAGGTTGCAAGACTGCAAAGTTTGTTGATATTTATTTTAACAGAGTTAAAATTATTGGGGTGTACTTCCAGTTATTTTAATTCAAAAAACTTAAATAAGTTAAATCGACAGTGCAGAAGAAATAAAGAGATATTTGACAAAAGATTTTTATTTATTTTTAATTATTGTTACAAATGTTATTGGGATATTGTAAATTTATTTACAATATTTACAATGATGTTTATTACAAATAATTGAACAGAAAATAAATCTATATTCTAAGTCTCTTGAAGTCTTCATCTTCTACTACTGCTTCCCTTGCCCCGATTGGTATTTACCTGCAAAGATAGAAAAAAAGAAGTCAATACAGTTAAATTGAAAAGTATGCTCAGACAGATAATTAAAAAACTCATCATTAAAGATTGTTGGCCGGAATCAGATTTTTTGGTTTTCATCATGTTTTACTCGTCCTCTTTGCAAATCACAAGAAGATTTCTCTTCTTTGTTCACAAAGAGGAAAAGTAAATTAATTGTTGCAAGCATATAAATCAATTAAAAAGAAGGCACAAGGTTGCATATAACACAAGGGACTAAGCTGCAATGTCAAGCTGAACAAATTAAGTTACACAAACTATCAACCAAGCTGTCAAAGAAGCTGTCAACAAACTGTCAAAGAAGCTGTCAAAAAAAGCTGTCAACAAGCTATCAAAACTACCAATGCAGAAAATAAGAAAGTACAGAATGCAGAGGAAAGCCAAGTTGCAAGCAAGCAATTTTTCATCATTTTCCAGGCCAACAACTTTTCAGAAAAAGAGATATTAAGCAATAAAATATGCTTTTTTATGGAGAGAGAGAAAAAAAGAGTGAAGCAGGTTTGCAGTTTGGCAGGCTTAGAAAATAAATAAATATAACATTCCTAACAGTTCAAAAGAGAGGAAGAGAACACAGAGAGAGAGCCACAAAACTGAATTGCAAGCAAGCCTGCATAAGACAGCCTGCTTAAAACCTCCAAGCAAACTTAAAACCTACAAAACTGTAAACACAAACTAACAGGAAGCCTGCATAACACAGCCTGCCTGTACCAGAAACCTGTTTCAAAACCTGCAAGTTTATCACAGGCCTTCAAGCATAACAGCAAGCCTACCTGCATAAAACCTCCAAACAAACCTGTGTTTAAACTCAAGCAAGCCTGCATAACACAGCCTGCCTGTACCAGAAACCTTCAAGCCCATTCAAACCTGTATCAAAGCTTTCAAAACCAGAAACCTTCAAGCCTACACAACAAACCTGTTTCAAACTGAACAAACTCAGTAACCTGTATCAAACCAAAAAACCAAACCTGTGTTCAAACACAAGCAAGCCTGCATAACACAGCCTGCCTGTACCAGAAACCTTCAGGCAATCCAAACACCAATCCATAGTAACAACAACAAACACTCTCAGAACAAAGTTCATCATAGAGTCAATATAACCAAAACCAAACAACAAGCATCTCAGAAAGACATCATCATTGACAAGAAAGAGAGGAAGAGAGTCAGAAGCTATTTAACAAGCATTCTCAGAACAAGGGTTCATCACAGAATCAGCATAGTCTACCAAAAGCAAAGTTGCAATCAACACAAAAATACCAGATTTGCCTTCAAAGAGAAACAATTCAGAAGCAAGTATTCTCAAAGTTCATCATCAGAATCAACATAACCAAAACAAAGAAAAACATATCAAAAGCATCTCAGAACGAAGTTCATCATTGACAATCACTCAAGCCAACAAAATATTCAGAAAGAAGAATATATCAAAAGCATCTCAGAACAAAGCAAGCATTCAGATAAGAAGAGGTCCAGAAGTGAAACAAATATTCTAGGGTTTTCAGAACAGATTCATCACAAAACCGTTCAAAGCAAAAGATACGAAATACCAGTAAGTTGTCATCACCGTTCTCTTTCGCCGAGCCTCCTGGAAGCATCACCGGCCAATCCACCTTCCTTCTCCTTCAAATCTCAGAACGAAGCACCCAAGTATATCTCTCAAAATCCCTATCGCATATAAACATCAAAAGAAATAAAGATTAAAACTCGTATATAACGAAGCACCAAGATGGAAAGAGTAATATCACAAGAAAGCTAAAACGAAGCTAACAAGTTGTACCGTCACGAAGCAAGAGCCCTAGACCACTGTGAAGGAATGGCGGAGGGTGGATGGAAGCATTGCTCTGGTGGCTTAGGCAAGGAGAGAGGATATCCGTTTGGCCATGGTTGAGAACGATGAAGAGGCGATGAAGAAGATGGAAAGCAGCGCCGCTCATAAAACTGCAACCCTAGATTCTGAGAAGAACGAACACAAACCCTAACAAAAACTTGTCAAAAGCGTTTGGGCCTGCCCCCATAAAATGAACACCAAAGCCCAATGTTTTCACGTTGCACCCCCCCTTTAGCCCAATGCTACCCTCTTTTGTTTGGATTAAAGTACATACTCAAAAGCCATTTTTATTTTTATATTTTCTTTTTCTTATGACTTAATTCCCTTTTTTTTTTAATAAAAATGATATATTAACTTTTCTGTATAAGATTTTATTAATAATTTTCATTGCCTTAAAAAAAATACATAAATAATTGATTTTTTTTAAACTTAAAGTAAGCTTTCTTTTCTTTAAAAAAAACCTTTTGTTTATAGGCATTAACAAAAATACAAGAATAATAATACTTAACTTGCATTAGGTTAACATTTTGATCATTTGTAAATAATCATATGCATTTCACAATACTTTTGATTCTCTTTTATTCTTATACCTTGATTATATTTTTACATTGAGAATGCGAAGATTCGATTTGGTTGTAACACAATATTTGGACACTACTATTCTGATAAGACTCATCCCCATTTGTAAACATTTGTACCCCCATCCCCGGATACTTATTTGTAATAACTTAGACTTTAAATTCCCGCAATTTATCGCTTTCCATATACTGTATAGTAATTAGGGTTTGTATGCGAAGATTCAAAATCAACCGCTAGATAACCTAACACAAGACAAATGCATGAAAATCAATACACAATTCACACTTGCACCTCTAGGGTAACCTCGCTTGTTGCCTCAGAAAAATGCAATCATGTCCCTCGAGTATGAGACACTCTAGCGAATGTCCCTTCGATAAACAAAGATCGTAGTCCCTCGATGACCCTCGATGTTGCCTTCAATAAAATGATCTCGTCCCTTACAAAATTGCTAGAGCGTCTCACAAGTTGCTTTCAATGATTGCATACGATGACCCGCGCCTGTCCCGTTTAACATCCTAACGCAAGGTTGTTCATCAAACAAAATGGTGAAACAACACTGTTAAAAGGGTCAAAAACATAAGAAAAATCTTTGAGTAAAATAGGGTAGACCAACTCTTAGTTACTTGATCAAAAATCTTGCAAAACATCCTTTCCATTTTTCAAACACACATCTCCACACAATTTCCAAACAAACTTTCAAAAAACATTGAAACATCTTTTCAAAAAGACAAACACCTTTGTAAAACATTCAAACAAGAATTATTACAAAGGTTGCCTAGACAAGGCATCTTTTTCAAAACATTTTCAAAACCACACACACAAAGCACCATTTCAAACAATTGAAAAACAAAAGCAAGTGATCTAAAACAAGTAACTAAGAGCCCATGGATAACCATGGATGAAAAGGGTGCTAGCACCTTCCCTTTTCATAATCTACCCCCAAACCCACGAAAACATCTCAAAGGTCTTTCATGTGCTTTTTGACCTTTTCTTAGGATAAAATAAAAAGTCGATGGCGACTCTTGCTAAACCGAACAAGTGCAAAAACAAAACGCAAAACCTCAAGTCAGTTCTCCCACCGTATCACAATATGCCAGGGTTGGATATTGACATTGTGGTTCATCGCCTGCCTACCAAGGAAGATTGTCCTCCGGTAAAACAGAAGGTTCGCCGTATGCGCCCAGAGATGTCTGAGAAAATCAAGTCCGAAGTTATGAAACAGTTTGATGTCGGTTTTCTAGCAGTGACTTCTTACCCTCAGTGGGTTACCAATGTGGTTCCTGTGCCGGAGAAGGATGGTAAGGTTCGAATGTGTGCTGACTACAGGGACTTGAACAGGGCAAGCCCTAAGGATGACTTCCCTCTACCTCACATCAACGTTCTGGTTGACAATACTGCTCAGCACAAGGTATTCTCCTTCATGGACGGTTTCTGCGATTATAATCAGATAAAGATGGCTCCCGAAGACATGGAGAAAACCACTTTTGTTACTCAGTGGGGTACCTTTTGCTATAAGGTCATGCCTTTTGGATTGAAGAATGCTGGGGAAATATATCAGCGTGTCATGGTCGCTTTGTTTCATGATATGATCCATCATGAGATTGAAGTATACGTCGACGACATGATTGCGAGGTCCCAGACTAAGGAGGAACACCTTGACCATCTACAGAAGCTGTTTGGCAGGTTGAAGTTGTACAAGCTGAGATTGAACCCGAACAAGTGCACCTTCGGGGTGAGGTCTGGTAAGCTACTGGGTTTCGTTGTGAGCAACAAAGGTATTCAAGTGGACCCCGCCAAAGTGAAAGCCATACAAGAGATGCCAGCTCCCAAGACAGAGAAGGAGGTCAGAGGCTTTCTAGGACCACTGAACTACATTGCCCGGTTCATCTTGCACCTAATTGCTACTTGTGAGCCAATCTTCAAGTTACTGAAGAAAGATCAAGTGGTACGCTGGAATGCTGAATGTCAGGCCGCTTTCGAAAGAATCAAAGAGTATCTCCAGGAGCCACCTATCATGATGCCACCAGTTGAAGGGAGACCCCTGATCCTATACTTGACAGTACTTGACAACTCAATGGGGTGTGTGCTGGGGCAGCACGACGAGTCTGGCCGAAAAGAGCATGCTATTTATTACCTTAGCAAAAAGTTTACCGACTGTGAGACCCGATACTCACTGCTTGAGAAAACTTGTTGCGCTTTGGCATGGGCTGCTCGCCGGCTGAGACAGTGTATGCTGACTCACACTACTCTATTGATTTAAAAGATGGATCCAATCAAGTATATCTTCGAGAAGCCTGCCTTGTCCGGAAGAATAGCAAGATGGAAGATGATCTTGATTGAGTATGACATCCAGTATACGACCCAGAAAGAAATCAAGGGAAGTGTATTGGCAGACCATTTGCCACACCAGGCAGTGGATGATTACCAGTCTATGAACTTTGAATTCCCGGACGAGAATATCATGTTGATAACTGATTGTGAGACACCTGGACCGGATGAAGGACCTGAGGAAGGATCCCGATGGTCTATGTACTTTGATGGAGCTTCGGACGCTTTAGGTAATGGCATTGGCGTCATGATCATATCTCCTAAAGGCTCTCATACTCCGTTTACCGCCCGACTATGTTTCAACTGCACCAACAATATGGCGGAGTATGAAGCGTGCATCATGGGTCTTCGAGTTGCAATTGACCTAAGGATTAAGTTTTTAAGTGTCTTCGGAGATTCCTCTCTCGTGATCAGTCAGATCAAAGGCGAGTGGGATACGAAACACCCAAATCTCATTCCTTACAAGGAGTATGTATTGACGTTGCTTCCCCATTTCGAGGAGATAACCTTTGAACACTTCCCTAGAGAGGAGAATCATTTGGCGGACGCGCTAGCTACGATGTCTTCTATGTTCAAAGTCAAATGGGACAACGAGGCTCCCCGGATCATTATTGAAAGATTGGACGAACCTGCGCATTGCTGTGATCTTGAGACTGAAGAGGTAACAGAAAAGCCCTGGTATCATGAGGTGAAGAGGTACCTTGAAGCTCAAGAATACCCCGAGGGTGCATCTGTTAATGACAAGAAGTTTCTGAGGAGGTTTGCAGCCAAGTTATTCATCAGCAAAGACATTATTTACAAGTGTAACCATGATTCAACCTTACTGTGTTATGTGGATAAAAATGAAGCAGAAAGGATCATGGCAGATCTACATGAAGGTACTTTCGGGACTCGCTCCAGTGGACACACCATGGCAAAGAAAATCCTTCGGGCAGGATACTACTGGTCCACAATGGAAGCCGACTGTTATCAGCATTCTCGGACATGTCACAAGTGTCAAGTCTATGCTGATAAGGTGCACATACCAACAGTCCCTCTAAACGTCTTGACAGCGCCTTGGCCTTTTTCAATGTGGGGCATTGATATGATTGGCGATATCAGACCTACGGCATCCAACGGGCATCATTTCATCCTGGTAGAGATTGATTACTTTACAAAATGGGTCGAAGCAGCTTCCTTTTCTACCGTAACCAAGAACGTCGTGGCACGATTCATTCGGCACAACCTGATCTGTTGATACGGTGTACCAGAGAGGATCATTACGGACAATGGTACCAATCTTAACAACAAGATGATCACTGAGCTCTGCGAGCAATTCAAGATACATCATCATAACTCTTCTCCCTACCGGCCGAAGATGAATGGGGTTGTCGAAGCGGCAAATAAGAACATTAAAAAGATTGTGCAGAAAATGACAGTGACATACAAAGACTGGCACGAGATGTTACCATTTGCTCTTCACGGATACCGTACCTCAGCACAGACGTCAACAGGGGCAACACCCTATTCCTTGGTATATGGCATGGAGGCGGTCTTGCCGATTGAAGTTCAGATACCCTCTCTCCGGATCATGAAGGATGCAGGTTTGAGTGAAGATGACTGGATGCAGACCCAGCTTGATCAGCTAAATCTAATTGACGAGAAAAGACTTACTGCTGTTTGTCATGGTCAGACATACCAAAAACGGATGATCAAGGAATTTAACAATAAAGTCAGACGACAAGAGTATCAAGTTAGGGACCTGGTAATCAAGTGTATTATCTTACCTCAAGGTGATCCCAGGGGAAAATGGACCCCTACTTACGAAGGGCCATTTGTGGTTAAGAACATCTTCTCAGGAGGAGCTATGATTCTAACCACCATGGATGGTGACGACCTTCCTCACCCCGTCAATGCAGACATAGTGAAAAGATACTACGCGTAATCAAAGACCCGCTAGGTTGACTGGCCTAGGCAAAAATAAGGGCTTCCCAGCGAACCAAAAGGGTTCGGGCAAAAATAAGGGATGAAAATAAAAAAATTTGTACACCCGGCAAGTCGAAAACCTGAAAAGGTGGCTTGGGCAAAAATGGGTATCCCGGTGGACTGAAAACCCGAAAGGGCGGTCCAGGCAAAAGTTAGGGATCAAAGCGTAATACTATGTCTCATTGGATCACCTTGCATCCAAACTTCGGTATCAACTATCAAGCTCGGACAGCACCAATCAAACAGATTCATCTTCAACTAAGCAGCAAAGTGATGAGACGCTTGAAGATATAAAGGCAATAGCAGAGTTAGAACCCAATGGGATTATTCACATAGCTGTTTTGTTTTCTTTTCACAAAATTGTATAAATTCTATTTGTTCGGCGGCGTTCTCTTACTAGGACGTCAGCCTCTTGTACAAAAACGCCTATTTACAGGCAAACTTCAAAATCAATACAAATTCATTTTCAGACAAATTTCAAATTGTTTTCCCTTTATCTGTTTTGTTTTGCAAAGAACGTCCAATGTTCATTTTTGATATATGCATTTGACATTAATTGCCGCTCATAAATATTTACATGCGAAACAAAGGACGAATTACGGGTAATATCAAAAATAGGGGCAATAAGAATTGTCCGAGCAGTGTAGTTGCTCTGTCCACCAAGGTACCGAGGTAGGTTCAGTTGAAGAATATGAGCAAGATACCATCACTCCCGCAGAGTAAAACAGTAATGGTAACTCTCCCCACTGAGACTTGCAACTAAGAACGAATCAGTAACACTCTCCCCAAGAAGAGTTAATCTACCATCAGCCCTGAAAAGGTTTGGTATCCCCAGAAGGTCTTAATAGTCCTCAACGGAGTATAAAGACATTCCCCAGCACAGTCTAAAAAAGCTTCCCCGCCAGAGTTGAATCATCTTTCTCAGTAGATTCTGGAAGCTTATCCCCTGCAGAGCACAAGTAAATCTCCCCAGCCAAATTCAGAAGGTTATCCTCACAAGGGTCTAACTGGGTTATCCTCAGTAAGTTGCAACTGAAAGATCATCCCCAGCGAAGTTCTTTCTATCCCCAGCAGAGTTCATCATTAAAATCCCCAATAGAGCTTATCAACAGAATCCCCAGCGGAGTTATCGTTAAAATCTTCAAGCAGAACGTCCCTTCCCCATAGAGTAATTCCCCTCGGACTAACCTCTTCATCAGTTTATTCCCCAACGAAGTTCTTTTCTCCTACAGGTTTATCATCTTCGTTCATCATCCCTAGCGGAAACGAAGAACTCAGCTCTATTCTCCGGAAGCTCTGGGATTTATTTTCCCCAGCTAAAACATTATATCCCCACACATCATGATACATGCATATACGCATCATACGAATACAATCTCATTTATTTTGAGAAAATCATTGCCTGATCCATATCATGCATTGCATATGACTGACCTTTACCTTTCAGGAAAGATACAGTTAAAGTTCTCAATTACGTCGAAGACCTGACCAGTTCTTAAATCTCAATTGAATTATCCTCGGTTGAATTTCAGATAAGGTTCTCAATCTCGACAGTTTCCCTACGTCATAGTGTGGACAAGTAATATAACCTCAACGGTATACTCCATTGAGCACGAGTCAGTTCCTAGATCTTGATGTTTTCCTCCGTCATAGTGTGGACGAGTTCTATAACATCAACAGTATACTCCTTTGAGAATGAGACGGTTCCTAGATCTTGATGAAGATGTTTACATATGTCATAGTGTGGACGAGTACTATAACCTCGACGGTATACTCCGTGGAGCACGAGTCAGTTCCTAGATATTGATGTTTTCCTCCGTCATAGTGTGGACAAGTTCTATAACCTCAACAGTATACTCCATTGAGCACGAGACAGTTCCTAGATCTTGATGAAGATATTTCCCCCCAGTTGAATTATGGACAGGTTCTTAAGACTCAACTGAGGCATTCTCTCAGTTGAAGTACAAGCAAGTTCCTAAATCTCAACAAAGGTTAGACTTCCCCAGCGGAATCTTTTACAACAACAGGTATGCATGTTCTCGCTAAGGAATCTCTTATGCGATCGACACTCCTGCAGATGGAATCTGTAAGCCCATCCTCCTACCAACAATATCCAAATGGCATCTGCAAGCCCATTCCCGACATCACAAAGCTGATACTACACCATGCGAATGCAAATTTCTGGGCACTCTAGTGTTCAATTATCTTCCACCTTCGGATCACGAAAGGTTCGAAAGCCAATCTATATCCTCAGGTTTAAGAAAATTGAACAGGGGCAACTTTTGTACCCCAAAATTTTCCCTCCCATATTCCTCAAGACATGTCAAGAATAATCTTCAAGTGACTCAAGTTAGCTCAAGAGTTGGACCGTCAAATCACCTTCTAAGGCAGTCAAGTCAAAATTAGGGTTTTGTGTGGCATCAAGGTCCTTAAATCCAAATGGCCTCAAGTGATTCCCAATGTCCTAATGTGTTCTCAAGCTCATCCATGTCAGATTTCAAACCTTGCAGAGAAAGTCTGGTCAGTCAATTGCTCAAGAGGCCCAAAAATCGACTATGCTAGGGCAAAAGTCAACTGTGACCTACAGACATTCAAACCTCAAGATTTTTTGTCAACATTCTCATTTTGAAGGATAATTCATCATTTTATCAAGTTTTTATCATGATTCATCAAGGATTGCTCAAAATTCATCAAGATTCAAAAGTTACTAAATTAGGGTTTTGTAGGAAAAGTCAACTCAACTTTGACCAAGCATAACTTTCTCATACTTTATGAGAAATGACCCATCCAAATATCATTTTGAATAGGATGAAATTTCCTACAATCCATATTCAAACCCCAAGATCAAGAAAGTCTCTCACAAAAAGTTACAAATTTGGACATTATAGGTCATTTTTGAAAGTTAACAAAAACACCATTTTTGCCAAAGCTTATAACTTGAGTATGGAACATCAAAATGAGATGAGACCAAAAGGGTTGATTATAGGACATCTCAAGGTTTCTAAAAAGTCCAAGAACACCTCAAAGAGTTCAAAATTGAGGAAGTTATGAATTGTTGAAGTTGGGCAATTTTCCAAAATTGCCAAAAGTCAACTATCCTCAAAACTCCAATTTTTGACAAAAGGGCCCACTTTTTTCCACTTGATTTGGTCTTATCACACCACACACGTGTCCCATATTTAATTTCATGACCAAACATTTATTTTTCTATTTTATTTAATTTTTATTGATTTAATTCATTTTAAATCCCTATTAACTCAAATAAAATCCAGAAATTAATGGAATGAGATTTTTTTATCATTGCAGCTTTCAATTAACAAGATACACCTAATAAAATTCGTATCAGGTCTTATTGTGCACAAAAAATCATATTTGAGGCATTTTTGGAAAGTTTATCAATGGTGATCATATCAAATCCCAAACCATGAATGTGTAAAGATTGGAAGCCCGAGATTTGACCTAGTTGCTTGCTTGATACATATACAACCTAAAGCAACCAAGAAGAGGCGAAAAAATACTGCAGAAACGGCCATACAAAGTTTGTGAAAAAGCTTGAAAAGTGAGAGATCAAAAACAACATTGGAGCCCGATTCAATCAAAAAGCTTGACATAGCCCTCTTCCTTGACATCCAGTGGAGCTATACCAATCAAAACCAAGCCCTGAGACAACCTGAAACTCACTGTAAGTATCCACGAATCTTGCTTTGGACATGATATCGTGAAATCATTTTCTTGCATCCTTTCATTGAAATAATTGCATATTCATACTTTGCGTTGCATTCTGAAACTTTTGGCATCACTGAATTTTATTTTCATAGCCTGTAACGCCATGCCCAGTTCTAGGGTTCGTGCATCTTGTTTTTGGGGTTTTTAATTGCAGGAAAAATCAATGCAAATAATTGGTACATGGATGTCAGAGGAAGGAGACGAGCACCATGGTGTTCTTAGAACTCGTTTCCAAAGCCTGTAGGTGATTTTAGATGGCATCCATGGATTCTGTTGCGGATAAAATCCGCAGGTAAAAACGCTGGCCTTTTCAACGAAGAAGACGAAGGCGTGTCTTCTTCTTACTGGATGATTAAAATCAGCGCGCTTTTTTTATATTTTTTTCCAGGCATAATTAAAATGTTTGTATATAATATTTGTTTTCTATTTAACTAATTGTGATTGGTGGGAATGAGAACTGACTGTTTTGGAATGCTAGTTCGCGTTCGCGTTTGTTTTCGCAAAATGTCGCGGTAAGCAAGAGTCGCCACCGTCTTTTATTTGATCCAACAAGGAAAGGACAAAAGCACAGAAAAATTCCTTTTCGAGATATCTCTCGGGTTCGGGAGGTAGATTATAGAAAGGGAAGGTGTTAGCACCCTTTCTATCTGTGGTTATCCACAGGCTCTTAGGTACTTGCTCACTATGTTTTCAAAAGTTTGCTTTTCTTTGTGTTTGTGGGTTTGAAAAGAGTTTTGTTTTTTTGAAGAGAGTGTAAGTGCGAAAAGTTTTGTTTTGTTTTTAAAAGGAGCAAGTACTTAAGAACATCTACCTACTCAAAAAGGAATTAGACTGTGCAAGTGTCCTTTAGACAATGCTATCCCACTATTGAGGAGTAGGTAGCATCGTCGTTTGGAGTTTTCGGGTCAATTCGATTTAAGGGACGTGTGGTCACTAAAGCAATGTTAGGATACTTTAGCGGTAACCCTAATGTCTTAGATCATTTTTATCGAGGCAACCATTTCGAGGAAACTTTGATCTTTGGACAGGAGGGCGACCTCTAAGACTTCCTATACTCAATGACCACGTTCGAGGCAACCAAGTGAGGCGTACCCTAAGAGTGGCATTTGCGAGTGTGTCAATTTTCAGTTTATATTATCTTTGTACATGTTATGGTGAACTACGGTTGATTTAAAGGTTAATCTTGTCATACAATCCTAGTTAGCATACATCTAAACAGTTAATATATGTATAGGAATTTAAAGTGCGGGAATTGTAAATCCTACACTATTACAAAGATTCGGGGAGGGGGATTATTTACATGTCCAAAAATTGGGGGAATAAAAGTAGTAAAGTGTAAAAGTCTTAGTCAAGCTATCACAAACCAGTATGCAGTTACAATAAAATAAACGCGCGCGAATCTGAAAATAACCTCTAAAAATCCTAAGAATAAAATCTTTTTGTTGTTTTATTTTATTTTGGGAAAATGATCTAAATCTACTTAATTTTAGTTTTGAGAAAATGATCTAAATCTACTTAATTTTAGTTTTGAGAAAATGATCTAAATCTACTTAATTTTAGTTTTTGAAAAAATGTTAAGATAATTAAATGATTAATTAACAAAGTTAATTTAATAAAAAAAACTAGCCTAATTTTTGTGTTTTTGATTTTATGTTGATTAAAAAAAGAAATAAAATGGTCAAAACAAAAATGAAATTGAAGGAACAGGCAGTTAATCAAGAAAGGTATAATTCTGGAGGCCTGGATCGAAAGAGGTGTGGGCTGTCTTTCGACCCAGTGAAGAGGCTTGACCGAAGGTGCATGAGGGGCTGCACTTTGGGGGTGTTCGATCTGGATATGTCATCCTTCGATCTGGAAATCCTGGATCTAGTTCGAAGCTAAGCTGCTAAGCTTCGAAACTCTGAACAGGATTCTGAGAATATATTTCCTGCAAAACGAGACAAATGTTAAAGGTCCAGGGGGGACTTTACCCCCCTGATTTGGATCTCCTCCCAATTCGAATCCTTCCTCAATTTGAACCTGCTGAATCTGGGTCTGGGTTTGTTTTATCCTGAGATTCGAAGGAGAAACTCAGATCGTGCCCAAGCAATGGCACGATCTCATCTTTGCGTTGTAGCTTACATGCAACATAATCAGTAATAACAAGAATACATATGCAATGTGTATTTAAATGTCATGAAGGTGCAATTTTGGTTTTACAAACCCTTACCAATTGAAGATGTATGATTTGTGGCTCTGGGTGTGGAGATGTTCGCTGGATGGCTGCTTTGGCTTGGATGAAAATGCTGATAACCTTTGGTGGGTTGTGGGCAGCGTATCTCCAAATCTTCCCTGTTTCTTTTCTTTTCTCTATTTTGTTGTGTTTTTTTCCATCCTCTGTAATGTGTCACTGGCCTCGTATTTATAGGAGCGTGAGGGTGCATGAAAATGGCAAGGGATAGCCATTTAACCAGGCCTTTAAATCCATGAGACAAGAATCAGACATATTAAAATATTTCCTTTTTTGAAATATTCATGTCTCTTTGGAATCTGGAATGAACCTGGACACTTTTGGTTTTCGAATGCCTTCAGGCCCTGCTCTTCGATTGGTCTTGATCAACTCTTGTGGAGTTAGGAACAGAAAAGGCAAGAATCTGGCCTTTAACTCAGGAATTGAATCCATAATCAGCATTTAATTATTTCTATGTTTGCAAGGGAAACATGCCATTTTCTCATGTTCAGTGTACCTGGACATGTTTTTTTGAGTGCCCTCTTGATGGCCTCTTTCGAATGGCCTGGAAGGAGTTCTTCAAATGGCCCTTGTCCAAACATCAATCGAAGGGTATTTATTGAAATATCAATCGAAGAGTCCTTTGCTACGCCAATCGAAAGATCTTGTTCAGATACCAATCGAAGGGTACTAATTAAAATTCCAATCAAAAGGCTTTGTTAACAGGCCAATCGAAAGGTGTTGTTCATGCTAATCTAAGGACATGGTTAACATGCATGTAGAAGTTGCCTTGACACAATGCTAAATCGAAGGATCCCTTGGCATGCCAATTGAAAGGCTTGGCCCAGGGTGCCAAACGAAAAGGTCTTTCAGAATTCCAATCGAAGGCCTTGACACAATGCCAATCGAAGTGCTTATCCATAATGCCAATCGAAGGGAATTATCCATGCCAATCGAAAGGCTCCTTTAGAATACCAATCGAAGGGTCTTTCAGAATGCCAATCGAAAGGTAATTAAAGCACGACTCAAAAATTTTAGTTTTCCTTAGGCAAGGGTTTCTGGTCAACCATGCAGGGGGGAGACTTTGGAAAACATGAGAGGGAAAATTTTGGGGTGCAACACTAACGAATGAAGCAGTTTGGTTGAGTGGTTGGAGCGCTGGCATGTGAGCATTGGGACCTGGGTTCGAATCCCAGGTCCCCCAAAACTTTATTCAATTTTGTCTTCAGGTGTTCACATGTAGCGCCTAGAATGCAGCTCACCATATGCCCTTCTCCAGATGCTAGCCAGGTGGTCTCAAATCAGATCGAGGGACCTAGATTGCACGCTCATCATACTCCCTGGTCAACAAGCAAGCATTGGATCATAAAAGTCCAACAAGGCTGAAGCGTAAATGGGCCTGGAAATTGCTGATCATACTCCCTCTTCAGGCCCAATACCCCCCTGGGTTTATTTCTTTTCTCTTTCATCTTTCTTTTTTAGTTAATAGTTTTATTAATTATTTTTATTATTACTAACTAATTTATTTTTCCTAATAAAATCATAAAACATAAAAAAAATATTATTTTTATTAATTTCATTATTTTTGCAAATAAATAATTTAATTGACTTAGTTTTTTTAAATTAGGTATAATTTTAACATTTTTTGCAATAAATTAAAATTAATTAGAATATTAGGTTTTAATAATTTCAATCATTTTTATTTTATTTCTTAAAATATAAAAACCCAAAAATATATCTCTTTTCATTAATTAATTAATTTTTAGTTTAGGTTTAATTTCCATAAATTCAAAATAATAACAAAAAATCTCTTCTTTAAATAAAAAGGGTCAAAACCCTAAAACACTCCGATTTAATTTTCTCACGCGCGAATTACTTTCGATCCATATTTCAATATTGTAACTGCTTCGGGAATGTAATAGTTTTAACTTAGGACTTTATTTATTTATTTACCGCTTTTATTTACTTTTCGCAATTTAATTTTAAAAGGGTTTGTCTTTGGCGATGTAAATACCCGACGCCTTGTAATAGCTTAGATTTATTTTCCGCAATTTCCATTCCACAACTATTAACTGTTAGATGTTTGAATAATAGGCAATGCATGACAAGATCAAATTTTTAACTTAAAATCAACAGTAGCTCGCCATAACATGTACAAAGATAATATAACTGAAAAACAATACACTCGCACATACCACTCCTGGGGTACACCTCACTTGGTTGCCTCGAACGTGGTCATTGAGTATAGGAAGTTTTAGAGGTCGCCCTCTTGTCCAAAGATCATAGTTGCCTCGAAACGGTTGCCTCGGAAAAATGATCTAGGATATTAGGGTTACCGCTAATGCGTCCTAACATTGCTTTAGTGACCACACCTCCCTTAATCGAATTGACCCGAAAACTCCAACGACGGTGCTACCTACTTCTCAATAGTGGGATAACACTGTATAAAGGACATTTGCACAGTCTAATTCCTTTTTGAGTAGGTAGATGTTCTTAAGTACTTGCTCCTTTTAAAACAAAACAAAACTTTTCGCACTTACACCCCTTTCAAACGAAAAACTCTTTTCAAACCCACAAACACAAAGAAAAGCAAACTTTCTGAAAACATAATGAGCAAGTACCTAAGAGCCCGTGGATAACCACGGATAGAAAGGGTGCTAACACCTCCCCTTTCTATAATCTACCTCCCGAACCCGAGAAATATCTCAGAAAGGAATTTTTCTGTGCTTTTGTCCTTTCCTTGTTGGATAAAATAAAAGACGGTGGCGACTCTTGCTTACCGCGATATTTTGCAAAAACAAACGCAAACGCGAACCAGCATTAAAAAAAAACAGTCAGTTCTTTCCCACCGATCACACTATTGAATCTTGGAATGATATTTTGGTGATGGCTCAGATACTGGAGGTTTATTTGAGAAGGCAGTCATTTTTGCAACATTTTTCTATTGTTGAGGATTTGTAACGACCTCTTTTATTGTCCCTAATTTTTTTATTATTATTTTTTTCCTGACTGTTTTTGTTTTGAGACTACAATCAGCGGGATGTCCCTGTTTTTTTAAGTCTCTTTCATAGGTTTTGACCTAGTGGGCTTTTCTTTTTGAGAGATAACGACTACTTCTTTTTCAGGGAACCATCGTCGTCTTTTGATTTAGAAGGATGTTTTTTATGTCATTTGTTGTGTACGAAGTGAAAGTTTGCAACTGAACACACATTTGAATTAACTGAGAAACTACCCTGCCCCAGGCTATGATTAAAGGTTTCAATTTGTGCGAAAAAGAAAACTCCTACTTCTTTGGCTCAAAGGGGTTGACTAGGGATTATCTTCCTTATAACTCCACTGTGTAGGAATTGAAAGAACGCTTGTACATCATCAGCAAGGTCTGTCCAAAAGTCTACTGTATGAGATTATGGTATTATTTTCGTTATCCTCCCTTTAAAGGCTTATAGCTTGTAATCAAGAGTTGAATATCATACAGAAAGAAATAAAAGCATAATTTTCATATAGTGAAAACAAATAGATTAACTCAAGACAAACATATGCAGTGCATTAATGAGAATAACCAAAGTATGACATAAAGACAAATGTTTAAGCAAATAAAGAAATTACAACTGAAAATTCGAATAAACAAAAGTTTCTCCGCCTAAACTTCTCGCTTCAGATTGTGCGTCTTTGAGGGGTGACAGAAAAACTCCAGTTGACCATCTTGTGTAAATTCCAACACTCCTTTGTCGATCAGGTTTTGAATCTTGTTCTTTAATGCCCAACAGTAGTTAGTGTCATGTCCCCTTCTGTTGGAGTGGTATGCGCACTTTTCATTGTGTTTGTAGTTGGGAGCAGAAGTGTTAGGTTTTTGAGGAGGCTCCCTTAACGTAACCATCTTGGCTTCCAACATATGATACAATGCTTGAGTCAAAGGCATGTTGACCTCGGAAAATTTTCTTCCTTGCTTACGCTGACCACCTTGTCATGGTTGGCGAGGTTCTTGTTGGACTCTTGGTATAATAGCCATTTTGAAGGGTGCTCTCTTGACCAAACCAACTTCTTATCTCATCTGAGGCTGATTAATGACCTAATCCCTAATTCTAGCTGTTTGTTCCATATGGTTGCACCTGTTTGATGAATCTTGTTGACAAGGGCTCCCAGCTCTTCTTGTCCCCGAACTAAGTTTTGGATAAGAGCCATCTGACCCACCATTTGTCCCATCATTTAGACTGTCATTGTTGCCATTTCAGTTTGTAATCGTTCTAATTGGTTGTCTCTGTTGTCTTCCGGATTCCAGATGGTCATGCACTCAATGAGGAGTGCTTTCACTTCTTCTTACCCCTTGGATAAGTTCAAGAACATTTCTTGAAGTTGAGCGTTTTGGGTCTGAAAATCTTGGACAGTTTGCTCAAGGGCCATTTTTACTGAAGTAAACAGTAAGCGGATGAGAAGACCTGTATGGGGAAAACCTGTCATGATATGATGCGTGATATGTGGGTGAAATGTTTTCAAGGATCTCGTGGGGTAAACACAAGAAAATGTCAGAAGTTGAATTTTGATCACAGCTTTGAAGAACTTCATATCATTGAATGTCTTTCTACGAGAATCAAGTTCACCATGTTAAGTGGGTCATAGCCCTTGACTCAAGTTATCATGCTTTAGTCTTTGACGACATTTGGTTAGAGGAAAATAAATCCTCTTGCCCCTTGATAGACGTATGGTTCAACATAACCCTACATCACAGACCCTTGAGATCCTTGAAATGGTTATTGAAAATGCTATGGTATGATGTCATGATGTTATGTTAAAATAATCATACACGAACAAAGCAAACAAATCATTATGTACAACTATACAAACAAAACAAACAAGTCCTTAGGTTTATGCTTGCATGGAGTTTTATAAGTAAGTACCCTCTTGAAGTTTAGTTGGCTCAACCTGTCCTAGAAATTAATCGGGTTCTAGGGAATCTCAATATCATTGATCTTTCTTCATTGGGCATTGTTTTAGCATAATCAATCTTTTCTTGCGGCCAAAATATCCCAAAAGTCTGATCTCAAGGAGCGTAGCATTTAGTATCAACCAATTTTCAGCTTTCCACCAAAATTGGCTATCTCGCTACTTCCTAATGGTCAAGTCGTTCAATTAAAGATTCTAAGGTTCGTTAGTGCTTCATGACATCACTCAGCGGCCCCATATTCTCCTTAATTCGCCATAAGGGATACCAGTACCCACAAATATCTCACACTAACATAGCTATTGCTTCAACCATATCGGTCTATGATGTACAGTCTCCACAATCTTTGCTATTTACTAAAGGTATTCCCATATCTGGGTAGAGGATCAATACAAATCCAAACAAGGATCCATAAATGTAAAGTAAACAAATCAAACAATGAATGCAATTAAATGCGATCTAGCTCTAAGGCAACCCCACTTTTAAGTTATAGTCCCCAGCAGAGTCTCCAGTTCTATAATACGGTGGGAGAACTGGCTTAGTTGTTTTGCGTTTGATTGCAATTGTTATGGATAGCAAGAGTCGTCACCGACTTTTCTTTTATCCAATGAGGAAAGAGTGAAAAGAACAGGAAAGACCTTTGAGATATTTTCTTGAGTTCGGGGAGTAGGTTATGAAAAGGGAAGGTGTTAGCACCCTTTTCATCCGTAGTTATCTACGGGCTCTTAGTTGCTTGCTAGATCACTTTTGAAATTGATTTGTTTGAAATGTGTTTGTGGTGGGTTTGGAAAGTATTTTTGAAAAGCGCATTCGTTTAGGAAAACTTTGTAATGATTCTCGTCTCTATAAGAATACATACAAAGTGTTGGACTTTTTGAAAATGTTTCATGTTTTTGAAAGTGTTTAGTGTGTTTGACAAGATGTTTTATTTTTAAGAAGGATTGTGAGCAAGCAACTAAGAACTTTCTACCTACTCAAAAGTCTTTTGTTCATTTCTCTCTTCCTTTGACATTTCCATTTCACCATTGATTGGTAAGTAAACTTTATCTTTGGATGTAAAGGGACGGGCGTGGGTCATCGTATAATCATAAGATGCAATATTGTGAAGGGTCTAAGATCATTTGTAAGGCAATATTAGAAGCGTCATCGAGGGACTATGATCTTGTATTTTTTTATTGTTCTTTGCTAAGGCGTCTCACATGTATAACATGACCATTTTTAAGGAAACAAAGTGGAGTAGACCCTAGAGGAGCAAAGTGTGCAAGTGTATGTATTTCATGCTTGGTTTATCTTGGATTAGGATTTTCTAAATATTGATTTTATCTTTCCATACAAATCATAAATTAACTAGCAATTATATGAAAGCAATAAATTGCGGAAAGTAAATATCCTATGTTATTACATCATTTTTTGGGGGATGGAGTGTACAAATTTATAAATGGGATTGCAAAAAATTAAAACTAATTATCTATTACAACAATATTGAGCTTTGAATAATGTACAAGAATTGAAATGTATGTAATGTACAAGACATGAATGAAAAAAAATGAATTTGTTTTGATTTTGTTTAAGAAAATATTTTAACCTAATTTTCTAAAAGAAGATAAATAGTTAGAAGTAAGAAAATCAAACTAAGTTAATTTTAATTTAAACAAAGAGAATGAACTAAATCTAAGTTTAAGCTAAATAAAAGAAATTAAATAGGAAAACATTTTTGGTCTTTTTATTTTGAGAAGTTAAATAAAAATAAACTAAATAATTTAAATATTTAATATAATCTACTTTTGGTATTTTTTGATTAATAATAAAAATAATAGTGATGATACTAAAATAATAAAAGAAAGACAATAAAATAAAAATATAAAACTAAATTCAGGGGGGATTCAGAAAATGGAAAGGATGTTTGTAAGTAAAAACTAATTTATGTTTGGTTCAGGCTCAAATGTGTTTTTGTGATCAGAATCAGAAAGAAAATAGCAAGGTTATATTGGGTTGCGTGATAAAAAAGGATGGGGGTGTTGTTGGAAGCAACATGAAAAAACCCAGAAGTTCTGGCCTAGACGTGCTGCTAATAAGTGATGTTTGAAGCAAAAATAAGACAGCCTAGAAGTTTTGGCCCAGGCATGTTGTTAACAGTTAAATGAGGGGGGATGCTAGAAGCAAAAATGAGACAGCCTAGAAGTTCTGGCCCAGGCGTGTTGTTAACAGGTAAATGGGGAGGGTGATGCTAGAAGCGAATGAGGCAGCCTAAAAGTTCTTACTCAAGCATGTTGTTAATAGTTAAATGAGGGGGGATGATAGAAGCAAAAATGAGATAACCTAGAAGTTCTGACCCATGCATGCTGTTAACAGTTAAATAAGGGAGATGCTATAAGCAAAAATGAGACAGCCTAGAAGTTCTGGCTCAGGCGTGTTGTTAACAAGTAAATGGGGAGGGTGATGCTAGAAGCGAATGAGACAACCTAGAAGTTCTGGCCTAGGCGTGTTGTTAACAAATACATGGGGTAACATGTTAAGAAATAAAAACAAAATGTGCTCTTGGGGCTAGAACCCATGACCCTTAACACTAATGTCTTACGCGTGCTCTCTCTACCACTAGGGTGGCTATATATCCAATATTATTATTTTTAATTGTGTATTGATAACACTACTTCAATACATGTTTGACCCTTTTATATTTGTCTTAAGAAATGTATAAGGTGTGTTGAAGCAAAGAAAAAAATAAACTCTTTTTTAAATATTTGTTTAAATTGTCTGACACGTGTTGTATGAATGTCAAACAAATGTCAGACATCGATTGAAAAAATATCGAAACAAAGAAAATAAATCATTTATTTGAAGACAGTTGTCTTACTTTTTAAAATCCTATTAAACCTTTCCGACATATATCATACGGATGTTATATAATTGTCGATCAGCGTGACACCACTATTGCTAGATAACAATGAAGTTGTTGAAAAGATAACATCAACTAGTCAATGAAGTTGTTGAAAAGATAACATCAACTAACTACAATTTAAATAAACCATTTGACTAATAGTTGCCAACCACCAATTTTTTGAGAAATATATACTTTTAATTTTATTTATAACTAGTGGGATACCCTGTAGTGTGGTATGCTGTAATGTCATTATTTTTCATAGTTATTGAAAAAAAAAAGTTAATTGAATATATAATTAATAAAAATATTCATGTTCTTGTTAATATTTAATATTTTGATCAATAACTTCATGTTCTCGTTAATATTAAATATTTTGATTAGTAATTTCATGTTTCCGTTAATATTTAATATTTTGATAAATAACTTCATGTTTATGTTAATATTCAATATTTTTATCTCTAACTTCATGTGTCCATTAATATTAAATATTTTAATAAGTAACTTCATGTTCTTGTTAATATTAAATAATTTGATCAGTAATTTTGTGCTCCCGTTAATATTCATTACTTTGATCAGTAATTTTATGTTCCTGTTAATATTCAATAGTTTGATCAGTAATTTTATGTTTCCATTAATATTCCATATCTTGATCAGTAACTTCATATTTCTATCATTATTCAATAATTTGATCAGTGACTTCATATTATTAAACTGTAATTCAGTGTGTTGAAACTATGTGTCGAAGGATTAGCTTGTGGATCGAAGCAAGCTAGATTTGTTTTATATTTAAATAGATTTGATTTATATCTAGAATAAATTAGATTTGATTTAGTAACTAAATAAATATTTCGGGCTTTGGGCTTAGGGTACAAACCCAATTATAAATAGAGGTAGTAACCCCTATTTTTTGTAAGCAAGTCAAGCAAGTCATTCACAGTATTTTGCAGTTGCAAAGTAAATAAGGCAGTTTTCACAGTTTGTGAGCACAAAGAAACTCTGCAGAAATTATTTGTCTTGTCTTCTTTCTTTGTTTGTCTCATAATTAAATTGTCATTGTGGTAGAAATTCATCATATACTTTGGTGAGTTTCCAATATCTGGTATCAGAGCTTTATTTCGATTCGAGGGAAGTGTCAATCAAGAATGATTGAAGAATTCAGGATGGCAAATTATGGGAATGCAAATTATCCAGCAACTCTACTAATTCTGAAAGTAGACAACTATGAGAATTAGTGTAAACAGATGAAAGCCTTATTCAGGTGCCAAGGTCTTTGGGACCTTGTAAAAGATGGAGTCGAAGTGCTTGAAGAAAACACTTCATAAGAAGAAAAGAAGAATCACATAGAAATTGAGAAGCAGAGTTATAAAGCACTCTTTATAATTCATCAATGTCTGAGTCCAAAAAACATTGAAAAAGTGAGTGATTCAGAATCTGCAAAAGAAGTTTGGGACATTTTTGAGAAGTCCTTTGGAGGTGCAGAAAAGGTAAAAGAAGTGAGGTTACAAACTCACAAGAGAACCTATGAATTGCTTCAGATGGAAGATAGCGAGAGCATATCTGATTTCTTCACTAGAGTTACAAAACTAGTGAATCAAATCAAGGCATATGGACAAACATTAACAACAAGAGTTGTTGTTTCGAAGATCTTGATATCTTTAGCTCCTAAGTTCGACCATATAGTGGTGGCGATATAAGAAGGGAAAAACTTTTCGAAAGTGACAAAGGAAGAACTTCAAGGGACGCTTAAATCTCACGAGCAAAGAATGATCAAAAGAGTTGCATACAGATCAAAGAGTGATGTGGCCTTGCAGGCACATTCAGTAAAAGAGACCAAAGGCAAAGGAAAGTGTTTCGACAGAGGTAGAAGTGGATATAACAAATCGAATGGTAGAGTAAACCAGATCGAAGGAAACGTGTCGAATCAAAGAAAACCATACCAAGGTAACCAAAGAGGTGGTGTTGCAAATAGAGGAAGAGGTGGTGGTCAAAAACCTTATAAGAGTCACATTCAATGTTACAATTGTCAGAAGTATGGTCACTATTCGAGTGATTGTCCAGAAAAATGAAAGAATCAAGAAAGTGATGCAAAGCTTGCAAAACATGAAGAAGAAGAGATTATGATGATGGTCACAACAAAAGATGAAGATAGATTCAAGGACCAATGGTACTTGGATTCAGGATGTTCATCACATATATCTGGAAGGAACGACTGGTTTGTCAACATAAAGTCCTCAACGAAAAATATGGTAAAATTTGCAAATGACAATACCCTAGCAGCTGAAGGTATTGGTGATGTTATGTTTATGAGGAAATATGGTAAAAGGTCAGTAATCTCCAATGTGTTGTACATATCAGGCATGAAGAGCAACTTGCTCAGTATAGGGCAGTTGGTCGAAAAGAATTATAAAGTGTCAATCGAAGATAAGATGATGAGAGTCGTTGATGCAAATGGGAGATTAATCTTGAAGGCTCTTATGTCTCAGAATCAAACCTTCAAGATTGAACTAAATGTGATGGAGCACAAGTGCCTTTCGACTGCATCTAGAAGAGATGAATGGATATGGCATTATAGACTAGGCCATCTCAACTTCAGAGACATCATAGATTTAAAGAGAAGAAATATGGTTTCAGGATTTCCAGAAATGGACGTTCCAAATGAGGTATGTGAGGAATGTGTGCAGGCAAAGCAACACCAGAATAGCTTTAGCAAGGATGCAAGAAGCAGGTCGAAGGCTAGTCTTGAAGTTATATACTCTGATGTATGTGGACCAATCCAGGTGGATTCGATGGGAGGTAACAAATACTATGTTACATTCATAGATGATTTCAGTCAAAAGTTGTGGACTTATCTGATCAAGAAGAAAAGTGAAGTGATCGAAGTATTTGCCAAGTTTAAGTCTATGGTTGAAAGACAAAGTGGTCGAAAACTCAAAGTTTTGAGAACTGATGGTGGTGGAGAATATGTGTCGAAAGACTTCGACAGGCTATGTGAAAAGGAAGGGATTGTGCATGAGGTGGTGTCACTTTATACTCCATAACAAAATGGAATTGCAGAAAGGAAGAATCAAACCATCATGAATATGGTACGAAGTATGTTGAAAGGCAAGAATTTACCTAAAGAGTTTTGGGGTGAAGTTGTTTCAACTGCAACATACATTTTGAATATATGTCCTACAAAGAAGTTAGACGGAATTACTCCAGAAGAATTTTGGTCGGTGTGAAGCCTAGATTGAGTCATCTGAAGGTATTTAGATCTATTGCACATAGACATATGCCAGATCAGTTGAGAATAAAATTTTATGACAAGTCAAGTCAAATGATTCTAGTTGGATATCATTCGACATGAGGCTACAAGTTGTTCGATCTGGTGAAAAGGCGGATTGTGATCAACATGGACGTGATCATAGATGAGTTCAAAGAATGGGTTTGGACTGTAAATGTTAAGAAAGATTAAGTGGGATTCCTATTCGAAGATCCAGAAACTCAAAACGAAAGAGAAGTTCGACAAGAGGAACCAGCAGATATACCAAGTACAAGCAGACCTCAAAGAATAAGACGCATGCCTGCAAGATTGCAAGATTGTGTGATTACATCAGATGATGTGATAGGTAATGAAGGTGAGTTAGTACATTATGCTTTTTATGCAGATGTCGAATATGTTAATGCAGCTGAAGCATTGAAGGATTCGAAGTGAGTGAAAGCAATGAACGAAGAAGTGAAGTCAGTCGAAGACAACAACACTTGGTCACTTGTTGAATTGCCTCAAGGTAAGAAGGAAATTGATGTCAAGTGAGTATACAAAGTGAAAACAAATTTTAAAGAGGAAGTAAATCGACACAAAGCAAGACTTGTGGCGAAAGGGTTTCTACAGAAAGAAGGAATAGACTTCGATGAAGTTTTTGCACTTGTTGCTAGGATCGAAACAATCAGGTTGTTTATTGGTCTAACAGAAATAAACAGTTGGCACATATGTCATATGGACATGAAGTGTGCATTTCTAAATGGATCCTTAGATGAAGAAGTCTATGTTAAAAAACCAGTTGGATTTATGAAACATGATGAAGAAAGAAAGGTGTACAAGCTGCATAAAGCCCTGTATGGGTTGAAACAAGCTCCGGGGGCTTGGAATACGAAAATTGATAGTTTCCTAAGGGAGAAGGAATTTGTAAAGTGCACAACTGAACATGGATTATATGTAATAAAAAGCAATAGTGAATTGCTTATACTATGTCTCTATGTAGATGATTTGTTGATAACAGGTAGCTGCAAAAGTGAGATCGAAGACTTCAAAGGTGATCTCAACAAGGAATTTGAAATGTATGATTTGGGTGAGATTTCATGTTTCCTTGGAATCGAATTCTACAAGAACAATAGGGGTTTGATGATGCATCAAAGAAGATATGCAGGAGAAATTGTCAAGAGGTTTGAGATGGAAGAATGCAACTCAACTTCGACACCTGCATAACCAAAACTGCAACTGTCGAAAGATGCAGATGAAGATGATGTCGACCCAACCCAATACAGGAGACTTATTGAATCATTGAGATACCTTTGTCATACAAGGCCTGACTTAGCATATAGTGTAGGTATGGTAAGTAGATTCATGCAGAAGCCAAATGTATCACATCTAGCAGCAGTAAAGAGGATATTGAGGTATCTCAAAGGAAATCATGACTATGGCATTCTGTTTCCTACAACTGATAAAAGAAAAGAATGTAAGTTAGTGGGATACACTGATTCGAGTTGGTGTAGTGATGTTGAAGATCGAAAATCAACAGCAGGATATGTGTTTATGCTAGGCGGTGCAACGTTGCTTGGAATTCAAGAAAGGAACCAGTAGTGGAATTATCATCATGCGAAGCAGAATACATAGTTGTTTCTCTTTGTGCATGTCAAGCAACTTGGATGGTGAACTTGGTCGAAGAGATAACATGGAAAGATCATGGAGCAATTACCATGAAAATAGACATCATGTCAGCTATCAATCTGACGAAGAACCCAATAGCACATGGTCGAAGTAAGCACATTAAAATAAGGTTTCATTATCTTCGAGAGCAGGTAGCAAATGGGAAGATGAATTTGAAACACTGCAGAACTGAGAATCAGATTGCAGATATCATGACGAAAGGAGTGCATGTCGAAGTATTCAGAAGACTAAGAGCCATGATGAACATAGATAGTTTAGACACAATAAATCAGGTGGTGTGTTAAATTATGATTCAGTGTGTTGAAACTATGTGTCGGGGGATTAGCTTGTGGATCGAAGTAAGTTAGATTTGTTTTAGATTTAAATAGATTTGATTTAAGTCTAGAATAGATTAGATTTGATTTAGTAACAAAATAGATATTTTGGGCTTTGGACTTAGGGTACAAGCTCAGTTATAAATAGAGGGAGTAATCCCTATTTTTTGTAAGCAAGTCAAGCAAGTCATTCACAGTATTTTGCAGTTGCAAAGTGAATGAGAAAGTTTTCATAGTTTGTGAGCAGAGAGAAACTCTGCAGAAATTATTTGTCTTGTCTTCTTTCTTTGTTTGTCTCATAATTAAATTGTCATTGTGGTAGAAATTCATCATAGACTTTGGTGAGTTTTCAACACATATTTCCGTTAATATTCAATATTTTGAAAACATATATATTATGTTGAAGTTTGTTTTGAACCGAAACAAAAATTTAAAGAGTAAACTGAAATCATATATTATATTCAATATATGATATTGAAATCATAACTTCATGTTTCCGTTAATATTCAATATTTTTATCTGTAACTTCATGTGTCCATTAATATTAAATATCTTGATAAGTAACTTCATCTTCTTATTAATATTAAATAATTTGATCAGTAATTTCGTGTTTCCGTTAATATTTATTATTTTGATCAATAATTTTATGTTTTTATTAATATTCAATAGTTTGATAAGTAATTTCATATTCTCGTTAATATTTCATATTTTGATCAGTAACTTTATATTTCTATTATTATTCAATAATTTGATCAGTAACTTTATGTTTCCGTTAATATTTAATATTTTAAAAATATATATATTGTGTTGAAGTTTGTTTTGAACATATCATTAGAACAAAAATTTAAAGACTAAAGTGAAATCATATAATTAGAACCAAAAGTTATGTAAGCAGCAAAAATTGACTTAAAAAAAATTGAACTTTAATTATCTTTTTTTGGTCAAGTTGCAAATTTAGAATGAACGAAATTGCGTTAAATTATAGTCAATTTACAATATCATGAAAAGTTAATTAAGAGTTATATTTTTCTTATTATAATTATAAAATTAATGGATATCATAATCATTTATTCTTATATATTTAAATTGATTTATATACTTACTTATATTTTTAAATATAATTTAATTGTCATTTAATTTAATTTAGTAGTAGAAGTTTGATTGTGTGATACAACTGTGTGTCATATTGCTAGATAACAATGAAGCTGTTGAAAAGATAACATCAACTAACTACAGTTTAAATAAACCATTTGACTAACAGTTGCGAACCACCAATTTTTTGAGAAATGTATACCTTTAATTCTATTTATAATACATTATCCACCCCTCTCCTTCACATGTATTCATTGAGCTTCAGCATTCACAAATATGCATTCACAAATCCAACTTGCACCTCAAATATGAGTTAACGAGAAGAAAAAAAAATTTAATCCTTCAAATTTTAATGACAAGTAATATTTAGAAGAATATTGCCGTCTAAAATATCCAAATCCAAAAGGAAAGTGATCAACAAGTCCAAATAAGACTTTGGAATAATGAGTATGAGAGTAATATAATAATAGTTAATTAATTTTCTTTACTAACATTTCATATTTTCCTTAACCAAGATTTATGTAAACGGCAATTGATTCCAGTTATTTTAGAAACCATTATAACATAACTAACACACAATTATGTTTTGGAACAAGGTTCCACATTGTGATGATACTATATGTTCTGGACTGGGCCCGACAGGCCCAAAAGCATTACTAAGGCCCAGTCCAAAGGGACTCACTAAGGACCACAAAGGGCAAAGGGGGCCACGTCCATGCCCGACACCCTGATGTCCACCTCGACATCTCGGTGTCCAGCCCCACGATGAAGTCCTGCTCGACATCATGCCATCCAGCTCTATGTCCTGGCTTCCAGCTCGACACTCGCCGTCCAGCTCGAGGTCTTGGCGTCGAGCTCGGCACCGTGCTGCGCAGCTCGACATGATCACGAGCTAACTTGCTAGGGCAGACTTAGTCCTCTATTGCCCCAACGATACTCCGGAAAGACCGCGTCTCCGTCCGCCCGCACTTCATGCAGCATATCCAAGAAGGGGATCACGTGCTGGTCCCCACTACCCACGTAGAACCTGGCAGTTCCTCCATTGGGCCAAATCCGCCCGGCCCAATGAAGGAACCTTGGCCCAGCGCTGGGGGCTATAAATACCCTCTGTTTCCAGAGGGTCAGGTAATCATCATTTCTAACCTCAACTCTATTATCTGCTAGTACTCCCACTGACTTAAGCATCGGAGTGCCTTGCAGGTACCCCCCCCCCCCCCCCTCCTCGTTCAAAAAGCCTTCAGCTCGGAGCAGCCGTGACGGTCCAAACCTTCTGATCAGGTCAGATCAGTGGCGCCGTCTGTGGGAAACAGCTTCCCCGTCTAACGAACAGTTTTCAAAGACCAAAGCTCAATCCATTCACTGTCATGGCCTCTCCAACTCGTGAAGAACAACACACTCGCGTCCTCGACGCCAACAACGGTCCCGCGGACAAGAATGGGCACCTGGACAATCCCAGTGGTGCCGGCCACAATGCCGTCCCCGTGACAAACGCCCCTGGACCTTCCACCCGCAGGGACGGGAACACTGCGTCTTCCTCGACAACTCCTCCAGGACTCGAAGACGATCCGGAGGCTCTCGCCTATCGCCAGGCTGCCCGGTTCTATGAAGTCCAAGCCCCTGCCGGGGCAGATGCCACGGCTCAGGCACTGTTCGCGGCCATCAACCAGACGAACTATCTCCTGTTCGCGCAAGGAGAAAGACTTAGGGCACTGGAAAATGATCGACGCCCCCCGAGGAGGCATCAAAGGCCACCATCTCCACTTCCTCGGGTCGAAGAAGTTCGACACCCTACTCCCCCGCGGAGACATCACAGGGAAAACTCTAGGAGCCCCTCTCCCGCACCAAGGCAGAGGCGGCCCCAGTATGAAAGACAGCCCGTCATTCCTGCCGAAGAGCCCGTTCGCGACCCATCAAGGCACGACCGGAGGCACAACAGAGACGGGCGTGTGACCTTCCATCACCGAACATCACATTCAAGGGAATCCCAGCACGAGCAACGTGCCCGACACAACTACAGGACCCTTTCTCTTTCTCCAGAAAGGAGCGACGAGGACGACCCCCGCGGTCCCCTGTCGCAGGCAATCATGGACGCACCTATCCCCCCGGGCATGGAGAAGCCCCCACACCTAAAGGAGTATGATGGAGTGGCGGACCCAGTCGACCACATTGACGGGTTCGAAGCCATGCTCCACTATCACAATGTCGGGGGGCCCATTAAGTGCCGTCTCTTCCCAACAACTCTCAGGAAGGCGGCCATGGACTGGTACAAGGGACTTGCCCCGGGCTCCATCACCTCGTGGCGGAACTTGAAGAACCAGTTCATCAGCTCCTTCACAGCGTCTCGTCGCCATCCAAAGACCGAGGCAGCCCTCGAGGCCATCATCCAAAGACATGATGAGACTTTGAGGGAATTCATCAACCGCTTCAACCGGGAAGCAATCCAGGTCCCCTGCGCGGACCATATGAAGAGGTACTTGCTGGAGAGGGGCCTCCTCCCCGGCACAGAATTCAGGAAAGCTGTAGGCATCGAACCACCTGCAACTTTTGATGCTCTCCTCGACAAAGCCCGAGCATATATGGACTACGAGGAGAGAGAAGCTGCCAACAGGGCACGAGACTCCAGGGCTCGCAACCATGGAAGCAGCTCGAGACAAGACCCTCCTCCCCGACGCACCGGAGAGAAGAGGAAGGAAGACAGACCCCGGGAGGTCCGGGAACAAAGGGGCCCCTCGGGCCGATTTACTGAGTACACTCCGCTCACGGCTTCCCGCGAGCGTATTCTGGCGGAGTGTGCAAGCACAGATTTTAAAGACGGTGGCGTCAAGCGTCCCCGGCCAGCTCCTGCCAAGCCAGGAGTCGACAAAAACAAATACTGTCAGTACCATAGGAGTCATGGTCACTTGACAGAGGACTGCGTCCACCTGAAGGACGCCATTGAAACCCTCATCAAAGGAGGGAGACTTGCACAGTACAGGAGAAACGACGCTCCCCGTCGTGAAGCCCGCGAGGCAAAGGAGCCCGAAGAAGATGCCCGACCATCTGACGAGTCGGTGCCGATCCAGACCGCCTTCTCGGTAACCAGGCCCGAGGATTTCGAACTGCCCGAGCTCCTGCAGGAGCCCCTGACTACGCACAGCAGGTGGGAATACTTCCCCTCCGCCATGGTCATCAACGGGGGCGGGTTCAACGACCTCACCATCAACTCAGCCAAGAGGAAGTTGGACGAACTGGTCGACAAAGCTCCTCCTCAAACTGTGACTTTTGAAATGGTGAGGGGCAGATCAGAGCCTATCACATTCTACTTGGAAGAGCTCCCCGGCGAAGCACCGAACGCAGTCATCCCCTTGCTGATAAGGGCAAAGATGGCCAATTTTGACGTGCATCGCATCCTGGTCGACGAAGGGAGTTCCGTCGACGTGATGTACACCCAGCTGTTCCGGACCTTACAACTGGACGACTCACATCTGTCTCCATATATAGGTTCGGACCTTCAAGGCTTCAACGGCTCGACGTCCAAACCTTGGGGATATGTCGAGCTCCTCGTGACATTCGGGGAAGGAACCGCTACAAGACAAGTGAAGGTCCGCTTCCTCGTCATTGACTGCCCATCCCTGTACAATTGCATCCTGGGGAGGCCGACATTGGCGGAACTGACAGCGGTCCCCTCAACTGTCCACCTAAAGATGAAGTTCTATACCAAGAGGGGGAGGGTAGCCACCATCCAGGGCGACCTCGCTGCTGCCCGCCGGTGCTTCAACGCCGCTTCAAGGGGTCGGGATACTGTCGACGTAGGTCCCAGCACTAGGCCCATCAAGAAGACAAAGCAAGAGCCCGACAGAGCATCTCCTGAGGTAGAAGTTCAGAAGGCTCCACCAAAGGTCGACTCCATTGCACTCGACGCCCGTTTTGACCAAGACGAACTGGCCAGCAGCGAGCAAATCCCCCTCCGACCTATTCCGGACGGTGATTTCGAACTCGTTCCCCTCGGAGCAGACCCGACCAAGGGAGTGAAGATCGGCAAAGACCTCCCCGACTTGGCCAGGAAGCAAATCAAGGCATGTCTGCGCGAGAATGCTGATCTCTTCGCCTGGAGCGCTGCAGAGATGCCCGGACTCGACCCTGAGGTCGCCTGCCACCACCTCGCCATTGATCCAGCCGCCAAGGCAGTAGTACAACGTAGGCGTAGGCAGTCTCCAGAAAAAACGGAGGCTGCTGAAAAAGCTGTAAAAGACCTCTTAGAGGCAAATTTTATTTCTGAAGCCCGGTATTCCACCTGGCTGTCAAATGTTGTACTTGTCAAAAAGAATAATGGAAAATGGCGAATGTGTGTTGATTATACCGATCTCAATCGGGCTTGCCCGAAGGATGCTTTTCCTCTACCAAACATTGATATGCTGGTCGACAACTCGGCCGGCTACAAAACTTTGTCGTTCATGGACGCTTACTCGGGATACAATCAAATCCCAATGGCTCCGGGCGACAAACGCTGCACGGCGTTCATGACCAGCTCGGGCAACTATTACTACAACGTAATGCCCTTCGGACTAAAGAACGCCGGCGCGACGTACCAACGCATGATGAACAAAGTGTTCAACAAACAGATAGGCGACATGCTCGAGGTATACATGGACGACATGATCGTCAAATCTCGAGCAGACACCGATCACGCAGCTCATCTCAAGACTGTCTTCGCCCAAGCAAGACAATGCAAAATGAGGTTCAACCCGGAGAAGTGCACATTTGGGGTTAAGGCAGGAAAGTTCCTCGGATTCTACCTAACAGAACGAGGCATTGAAGCCAACCCCGACAAGTGTCGAGCATTCGCCGACCTCCCGACTCCAACGTCGAAGAAGTCGATACAGATAATGAACGGCATGTTGACATCACTTTCACGCTTCGTCGCGAAGTCCGCTCAGCACGCCCTTCCCTTTTTCAAACTCCTACGAAAGGAAGCAGCCTTCGAATGGACCGAAGAATGCGAACACGCACTTCGCCATCTGAAGCAGAGCCTGTCTCAACCACCCGTGCTGTCTCGACCAGATGACAACGAACCGCTTTACCTATACTTGGCAGTTTCAAACGAAGCCATCAGTGCAGCTCTTGTCCGCGAGACTCCCGACGGGCAGAAACCTGTTTATTTCACGAGCAAAGCCTTACAAGGCCCCGAGAGCAGGTATCAACAGATAGAAAAGGTTGCACTGGCCCTCGTCAACGCTGCGAGGAGGCTCAGACACTACTTTCTAGCACACACCATTGTCGTGCGAACCGATCAACCGGTGAGACAACTCCTGGGTCGGCCAGATATGGCGGGCAGAATGCTCAAGTGGTCCCTGGAACTCTCTGAATTCGACATTCAGTACGAGAGCAGGAAAGCCCTGAAAGCACAAGCCTTGGCCGACTTCGTCGCCGAGATGACCTCTAACGACATCCCCCCCGGGAAAGGAACACAAGTGGACCATCTTCGTCGACGGAGCCTCCAGCTCGTCCGGAAGCGGCGCAGGGATCCTCCTGGAAAACGAAGAAGGGGTGGTAATCGAGCACTCCTTGGTTCTCTCCTTCCCGACATCAAATAACCAGGCAGAATACGAAGCCCTGCTCGCGGGACTGAGATTAGCCGAGGACCTAGGAGCCCGCGAAGTTCAAATTTACACCGACTCCCAGCTCGTCGCTTCCCAAGTACAGGGAAGCTACCAGGCCAAGAATGACAACCTCATTGAGTACTTAAACTTAGTCAGAAAACACATGGCAAAGTTCGTGCGAGCAGAAATCTCTCATGTTCCCCGCGAGCAGAACACGAGGGCGGACATACTGTCCAAACTCGCGAGCACACGAAAGAAAGGCGGGAATAAATCCGTCATCCAGGAATCCCTGGCACGGCCGAGCATCGAACCACCCTCGACTACGGTCGAGGTTCATGCTATCGGGGACGCCACGTCTTGGATGACCCCGGTCTATAATTTCCTTACAAAGGGAGAACTCCCGACGAGCCAGGCCGACGCAGCCACAATAAAGCGGCGAGCATGTTCTTACGTTGTCCTCGAACAGAAACTTTACAGAAGGGGATTCTCCATTCCCCTCCTGAAATGCATTGACGAGTCCTCCATCCCCGACGTATTGCGGGAGATACACGAAGGTATCAACGCCCAGCACATGGGCGGTAAATCCTTGGCGAGGAAGGCCCTCCGAGCAGGATACTACTGGCCGACGATGCAACAGGACGCCAAGGAACACGTGAAAAAATGTGACAAGTGCCAGAAGCACGGGGATATGCACCTCGCTCCCCCACACGAGCTGACCACATTGTCATCCCCATGGCCGTTCGCCTGGTGGGGCATGGACATCCTCGGACCCTTCGTGCAAGGGACCTATCAGAACAAGTTCCTAATCGTCGCCGTGGATTACTTCACAAAATGGATCGAGGCCGAGGCCCTCGCGAAAATCACCTCACACAACATCCTCCGTTTCTACAAAAGAAACGTGCTCGCCAGGTTCGGAATTCCGCAGGCACTGGTGACCGACAACGGCACCCAGTTCACCGACCACGGATTCCGAGACTTCGTCACCAAACTGGGGACCAAACATCATTTCACGTCGGTCGAGCACCCTCAGACCAACGGGCAAGCCGAAGCCGCGAACAGAGTCATCCTCCGAGGGCTCAAACGTCGACTCGGCGAAGCCAAAAGGGGATGGGTGGAGGAGCTCCACAGCGTCCTGTGGGCATACCGCACCACACCCCACTCAACGACGGGTGAAACACCATTCCGACTAACGTACGGTACCGAAGCCGTCATCCCGGTCGAAATCATGGAACCATCACGTCGAACGGAAGACCCCCTCGACGAAGAGATGAATGACGAAGCACTAAGGGATGAACTCGACCTAGTCGAGGAAATCCGATCGGGGGCTGCCCTGCGCGAAGCAACGCTAAAACAACGAGTGGCCCTACGCCACAACGACAAGGTCATCAAGCGCGAGTTCGAAATAGGCAGCCTGGTACTACGCAGAAACCAGAAAGACTCCCGCGAAGGGAAGTTGGCCGCGAACTGGGAAGGACCTTACCGCGTCCACGGCACCACGGGTACCGGGGCGTACTACCTCGAGCAGTTAGACGGAGAGCCATTACCAAGACCCTGGAATGCTGCTAAGTTGAAGCAGTACTACAGTTAAAAACTGTCAACACCTAGGACCCTCGACCAAAAGCGACCATGCTCGGGCAATGAGGAAAAACGTCCAACTTCGTTTAAGGCTTAGGTACAGGCCGACACACGACCAAAATGGCACGGCATCGCGCGGTAGACGTTGACGATCTATAGTGCCCGACGTGGACAGCTGTACCGAGCACCACCGTCGTCGTACCCATAAGGCAGAACACCCAGCTCGCGATGGGCAGTTCACGCCAAGGGCGAATCGTCCCTACGGGCTCCACGCCCGACTGAGCAACCTCGCTCCAAAATGCCCGATATTCCATCAAGAATAACGGGACATCTACAAGGGTCAAAGGAAAATCTCTCCCCTCGAGCGCAGCACTTAAGCAACCCCGGCCAACCAAAATAGGGCCGAGATTGCACACAAATCGTGACGAGCATAGTAGCTCGCCAAATCAGAGCCACCTACGGGCACTCCTCGGGCCCGGGACTTGAGTTAAATTCATACAAGCATGTGAGTTCATACAACGGCAGAAAATCCAAAATAAACAAGGTATAAACGCCCGAAGGCAACAAAGTAATATTAAACCGACCAAGAAGGCCGGCGATGTTCATACATGCAATAAACGGGCACGCAGGCCCAAAGAATACGAATTCAAATATCAAAGGCACGCAGGCCCGCTATCCAAAGAATACAAATCAAACTTCCACATTATCACCATTGTCGACGCCGGGAGAGTCGGGCGGGGGAATGATCGCGCCACCGACAACCCGATGGGTGTGCCCGATGCCCTCGGTGACCAGGCCGGGATTTAGCAATGAGAGCTGGTCGACTGCAGAATTGAACCCGTCTTCCAGGGCACCGACTGCGTCCTCCTCGAGGCTCCGGATATGGGCAATAAGCTCAGCCTGACTCTTCAAAGCCATTAGGTCCTCGGGCTCGTCTTCGGCGGGTTGTTGAACAGCATTCAGTTCCTCAACCTGCTTGCCCAGGCGTTCGACTTCAGCAGCCAAACGATCCCTATCGGTCCGGAGCAACTCCCCTTCCTCGGTCAACCGCCCCGACTTCTCTTTCTCCAGGGTCAGCATCTCCCTCTCGGCGTCAAGTATCGCGGTCTGCTCTTGGAACATCCCCTCGGAGCGTTCCAGAGCGACCTTCAACTTCCTTGAGCTCGCAGTCAAGGCCGCCTTCTCCCGCTCGAGCTCTTCAACACGAGCAGCATCCCCTGCGTCTTCAGACAATACCAGAGCCATTTCAGCCATTTTAACCAGCCCGTCCACGCTGGCGACCAGCCGCGACTTCCTCTCCTCCTTAGTCATCCTCTTTATAGCCTCGGCTTCATGAACGACCACGGTCGGAGGGAACCGCTCAAAAAAGCCCTCCTCCTCGAAGCAAGGGGGGAAGGCAAAGGATTGAACAGGGTCGGTATCTTCCCCGACATTCGAACCGCCTTCCACGCGGGTCCTTTTCCTCTGGGTCAAAATGGCACTGGCATCAATCTCCTCGACATCCGGATCCGATGCTGCTCCCGAGCTCGACGTCGAATCCACCCTCACCGGCTGAGGAACGGTCGTGCTCGGCGGTGGTCCCATTCTCGTCAATTGCGGGGCAGGCACGACCTTCTTGTTTCGCCTCTGGCCGGTTGACAATTTCAGGAGCCTCTCATGTCGGCTGGCCATCGTACCTGCACGAAGTAAAAGAAAAGTCAGTATCGAGCAAAACGCGTAAATAAATGACGAAATGACGAGTAAAGAATTTCAAACAAACAACCTAACAGGCGGGCTGCCTGCCTGTATGTTGAACATTCCACCAACGCCTTGGTATCGATCGGGCGAGCCTCGAATGTCGGGTAGCCATCCTTGTCGAGGATATCATTCCCTTCCCGCGTAACCCATTGGGCGGGATGAAAACTGTCGACAAAGTTACAGAGAGCATCATATGCCCGCTGATCCTCCGTGCACATGTCCCCGACTGCGGTATGGAAATAGCCGGTTCCATGCTGGAAGTGTCGGGACATCCAGTACACCGGAAACTTAGCCCGACGTCCTAACACGGGGCTCCCGTCATCGGTCAACATTGCTTCCCCGTCATCATCGCTGACCGGCCCTTCCTCCTCGAAGAGGGAATCTACAGCAGAGTCAGTGATAGGGTGTACCACATACCACTTATCCTTGAACCCCCTCACAGAGTCCATGTACATCCTAAACAGTCTCCTCGACTGCTTCAAGGACACCCAGCTGTGCTTCCCTCCTCGGGACTGACGCTGTAGGTGGAAGACCCTAAAAAAGAGAGGGATGGTCGCCCCTATCCTTAAGTAGCGGCACGTCAGCTCAAACGCCCGGATGAAGGCGAGAGAGTTAGGGTGTAGCTGGGACGGGGCCAGCTCCAAATGCGTAAAAACCCCTGTCTCAAAATCTGTGAAAGGCACCCGCAAACCCAAGTCTTTAAACGCGATCTCGTACATCGCAAAGCTGTAGTCCGGGTACATCGAACAAATTCTGGCGTTGGTCGACGGCAGCATGACCTCGAAATTCGGTTGAAATTCGGGCTGGTCCTGCCCCTCTTCGATAGCGATGAACGGATGTCGGTCATCCCGACTGTATATCGACGCCGTCCCCCGAGGCTCGGCGCCCACCCATTCCAGCGACGGGTCGGTCACAGTGTCTATAAGGTTGGCCGACTCGTCGGCACTTTGTTCTTCGCTGTCACGACGACCGGAGGAACTCGGCTCATCCGCCATGGTCACCTGCAGAGCACGGGAAACCAGTCAGATTGAGCATGAAGCCCTATGCTCGACATAATCATGTCGTCCATACGCTACCACAAGTCCATTTCCACAAGTGGATGCCTCCCCGACTCTCCTGAATCCAGTGTTCTTCCACAAACCAACTGCGCGGCCACTCTTCAAGCACGTCGATCCGGGGTATGAATATGGCGAGCCGCATTATGAAGCCCACGGCCACGACCATAAACATACCGAGCACCGGCATGAGTCAGGCGCCCAGGATCATGAAGACCCCGGGCAGCTCTGAAGTTTTTCACCTAAAACTAAGAATGTGTCGGCCACAAGTATGCGTTTGCCGGTCCTAGACATAAATCTGTCGGGCAAAACACGAGTTTACCGGGCTAATCCCACATTAACGGTCCTAAAACATCTACAATTTCCTAGAATCATGCATTCTAAAACAAGAAAATAAAGAAAATGGATCACTTACTTGGATCAAAGTTGGGATTTGGCTAAGAAATGAAGAATCTGAGACGGGAAATCACGGTTGGAGAGAGTGTTGAGAGTTGCAACGAAGAGAGCACGGAGAACGGAAAACATATTATGGGGCCCAAAGACCCTATTTATAGGGATGACGTGGAATACCAAACGTCACCTCGTTCAGCCACGGACTCCGTCTCCTCGACGCACTGCACCCAACGCAATGATGGCCCTACCCCCCTAGGGTGGCGGCACAACTCCCGAAAGATGCCTCGTATGCCCGACTGACGCGCCCGGTACGGATCCTCCACGCATCCACCACCGGCGACGTCTCCGAGCACGTCACGAGGAGACCCCTCGAGGGTCCACGCCTCCATCCCGGGCACGAGACCTCAGCGACGGAACAACTGTTTCAAGTCATGGCTCCTCGCAAAGGAACCACGACTTGGGGGGCTCCTGTTCTGGACTGGGCCCGACAGGCCCAAAAGCATTACTAAGGCCCAGTCCAAAGGGACTCACTAAGGACCACAAAGGGCAAAGGGGGCCACGTCCATGCCCGACACCCTGATGTCCACCTCGACATCTCGGTGTCCAGCCCCACGATGAAGTCCTGCTCGACATCATGCCATCCAGCTCTATGTCCTGGCTTCCAGCTCGACACTCGCCGTCCAGCTCGAGGTCTTGGCGTCGAGCTCGGCACCGTGCTGCGCAGCTCGACATGATCACGAGCTAACTTGCTAGGGCAGACTTAGTCCTCTATTGTCCCAACGATACTCCGGAAAGACCGCGTCTCCGTCCGCCCGCACTTCATGCAGCATATCCAGGAAGGGGATCACGTGCTGGTCCCCACTACCCACGTAGAACCTGGCAGTTCCTCCATTGGGCCAAATCCGCCCGGCCCAATGAAGGAACCTTGGCCCAGCGCTGGGGGCTATAAATACCCTCTGTTTCCAGAGGGTCAGGTAATCATCATTTCTAACCTCAACTCTATTATCTGCTAGTACTCCCACTGACTTAAGCATCGGAGTGCCTTGCAGGTACCCCCCCCCTCCTCGTTCAAAAAGCCTTCAGCTCGGAGCAGCCGTGACGGTCCAAACCTTCTGATCAGGTCAGATCACTATATATAAGGGACAAGTTTGAAATAAATATGTGCTATTACCACAACAACAAAAAACATTAAATTCATCAATTACTTTAGAAAACTATCACCTAATTTTGCATAATGGGAGAAGAAGTAAATAGGTACGTATTTTTACTTAATTGAAGTTTTGGTATACATAAGAAAAAACACTTTGTAACAACATAGATGTTTGTTAATTACTTTAATGAAACTTGTTGTCAGGTATGCTGTTGTGACAGGAGCAAATAAGGGAATTGGTTATGGAATATGTAAGAAATTGGTTTTAAGTGGTGTTGTGGTTGTGTTAACAGCAAGAAATGAAGAGAGGGGCTTGGAAGCTGTAGAAAGGCTCAAAGAAGAGACTGGTCTCTATGATCTTGTGGTTTTTCATCAGCTTGATGTGGATGATTCTACAAGTGTTGCAAGCTTAGCTCTTTTCATTAAAACCATGTTTGGGAAACTTGATATCTTGGTATGAATTCATAATAGTTTCTTATTTTTATTAACAAACAGAATTATTAAATGTTAACAACATGTCACGACGTATTAATGCAGGTGAATAATGCGGGTGTTAGTGGAGGGAAAATATTAAATGGCGATGCTCTACTTAGAAAGGTTGGTTTGCTTCCTTTCCAACCGCACGAGTTGGCTTTAAGACCTCAGATCCATCATTTCTACTCTAGTTCCTTGAACGGAACAAGTTTTATTTATTATAGATGAAGGCTTAATGAGTGAACAATACCATATTAATTTATTGTAGAGAAATGGAGCTGAAATAGATTGGAAAGAAGTAGGATATGAAACCTATGAGCTAGCTGAAAAATGTTTGAAAACAAACTTCTATGGAGTAGAAAGAGTAACCGAAGCTCTTCTTCCCCTTCTCCACCTATCAACTTCTCCAACCATTGTCAACATTTCCTCTAGAGCAGGACTCTTGAAGGTACAATGCAACTTTTTTTGTAGAAGTGATTTAGATACTTTTCTTACAATAATTTCATTGCGATCATCTTTTACATTTTCAGCATATAACAAATGAGTGTGCTAGAAAAGTGCTTAGTGACATTGGCAACTTAACAAAGGAAAAAATAGATGAGGTGCTTAAGGAGTTTGAGAAAGATTACAGAGAAGGGTTATTAGAGATCAAAGGATGGCAAACTTTTGCTTCTGCTTATACAATATCAAAAGCAGCTTTAAATGCTTACACAAGGATAATGGCCAAGAAATATCCTCATTTTTACGTAAACTCGGTTTGTCCTGGCTTTGTCAAAACTGATATTAATCAGAATACTGGAAACTTGAGCATTGATGAAGGTACTGAAACTCCTGTAATGTTGGCACTTTTGTCAAATGGTGGTGTTTCTGGTTGTTTCTTTACTAAGGGTGAAGTGATAAGTTTTTGATCATTGTTTGATTATCCAAATAGTGATCTTCTTTTCTAGAACCCTTTTGATCAAAAGTATGTTATGTATTAAAGAGAATGAATAATAGACCATATGTTAGGAAATCAAATGTGAACCTTCAACAAAAAGAATAATAATGTATGGCACATGTGTGCATTTTATTGATGGGAATAATCCTACTTATAGAGAATTGCTGATATTGTACTACAAAATGTTTCAAATATCTCTCGCGCGCAATTGAGAAAACTAATCAGGTTTGATGAAGAAAGAAAAAAAAATCAACTTTGGTAGTTCTTAGAGTGAAATCAAACACAATTTTTGTTTCTAGCAGAAGTTATGAGCAGTATGAATTTGCAGCATTGTAAGAAAAGTATTGTGAACCATAGAGACAATGAAGTGAAGTTGCTAAGAAGTTGCCTTCCAACTTAAAGTGAAAAGTGCTTGTTAAGGTGCAACTGGAGTCATGATTCATCTAAACTTCCCTTTGGCCTAATGCACGTAACATTTGGCTTTTAAAAATCCAACTAAGTGGTACAACAACTTTTCATTATCTAGTCTAGAATAATGGCACTTTCCTAATTTTGTTTGGTTATTTTCTCTTTTATTTGTCCTTATGCAACTATGAAACATAGCACAAGGATGGAGATGATGCCATCATTCTTGTTCAAAATATAGGACATTATTATGATTATATTCATGGACAAAAATATAAGGGTGTCATCGACAAAAATATAAGGATGTATTTGTTTCAAGGTTAAAAATTATTTTTGGGAATGTAACAATAAGAATGTAATATTTTTATGTTTGATTCAAGTTTTAAAAAATCATTCTAAGAAATTTTTTATTTCAAAAAATATTATTTATTCATGGATTTTTTATTTTTATTCCAAGACATAAAAGGTGAGAATAAAACATTCTCATGAGAATAAATTCAACTAACTCTAATTTTCCACCATCACTTTTATTTACTATCATTTTTTATTTTTTTACAATTTAAAATTAAATAAATTTTATAATTATTCTTAAGAACCTAAGTTCTTACCAAACACATAGATTGAAATAATATTCTCAAAAATAATAATCTTAAAAATATCATTTCAAAAAATAAAATTTTCAACAAACACACCCTAACATTGAATAATGTTTTTTATAAGAAATAATTACCCTACGGTTAATTAGCTTTAAGAAACTATAAAAGTGTCATTTTTCTATTTGTGTATAAGATCTGACCTGATCAGAAGGTTTGGACCGTCACGGCTTGCTCCGAGCTGAAGGCTTTATGAACGAGGAGGGGGGGTACCTGCAAGGCACTCCGATGCTAAAGTCAGTGGGAGTACGAGCAGATAATAGAGTTGAGGTTAGAATGATGAATACCTGACCCTCTGGAAACAGAGGGTATTTATAGCCCCCAGCGCTGGGCCAAGGTTCCTTTATTGGACCGGGCGGATTTGGCCCAATGGAGGAACTGCCAGGTTCTACATGGATAGTGGGGACCAGCACGTGGTCCCCTTCCTGGATGTGCTGCGTGATGTGCGGGCGGACGGAGACGCGGTCTTTCCGGAGTATCGTTGGGGCAACGGTGGACTGAGTCTGCCCTAGCCAGGTAGCTCGAGACCATGTCGAGCTGCGCAGCACGGTGCCGAGCTCGACGCCAAGGCCTCGAGCTGAACAGCGAGTGTCGAGCTGGACGTCAGGACACAGAGCCGGACGACAGGGTGTCGAGCATGACTTCACCGCGTGGGGCTGGACATCGATATGTCGAGGTGGACATCAGGGTGTCGGGCATGGACGCGACCCCCTTTGCCCAGTGTGGTCCTTAGTGAGTCCCTTTGGACTGGGCCTTAGTAATGCTTTTGGGCCTGTCGGGCCCAATCCAGAACAGGAGCCCCCCAAGTCGTGGTTCCTTTGCGAGGAGCCATGACTTGAAACCAAGTTGTTCCGTCGCTGAGGTCTCGTGCCCGGGATGGAGGTGTGGACCCTCGAGGGGTCTCCTCGTGTCGTGCTCGGAGACGTCCTCGGTGGTGGATGCGTGGAGGATCCGTACCGGGCGCGTCGGTCGAGCACACGAGGCATCTTTCGGGAGTTGTGCCGCCACCCTAGGGGGGTAGGGCCATCATTGCGTTGGGAGCAGTGCGTCGAGGAGATGGAGTCCGTGGTTGAACGAGGTGACGTTTGGTATTCCACGTCATCACTATAAATAGGGTCCTTGGGCCCCATAATACGTTTTTCGTTCTCCGTGCTCTCTCCGTTGCCGCTCTCAACACTTTCTCCAGTTGTGACTTCCCGTCTCAGATTCTTCATTTCTTAGCCAAATCCCAAACTTTGATCCAAGTAAGTGATCTACTTTCTTCATTTTTCCGTTTTAGGATGCATGATTCCTGGAATTTGTAGATGTTTTAGGATCGTGTGCGTGGGATTAGCCTGGTAGATTCGTGTTTTGCCCGACATATTCATGTCTAGGACCGGCAAACGCATACTTGTGGCCGACACATTCATAGTATTAGGTGAAAAACTTCAGAGCTGCCCGGGGTCTTCATGATCCGGGGCGCCTGATTCATGACCGTGCCCGGTATGTTCATGGTCGTGGTCGTGGGCTTCATCGTGCGGCTCGCTATGTTCATACCTCGGGTCGACATGCTTGGAGAGTGGCCGCGCGGTTAGTTTGAGGAAGAACACTGGGTTCAGGAAAGTCGGGGAGACATCCACTTGTAAAAACGGACTTGTGTAGTTGTGTATGGACGACATGATTATGTCGAGCATAGGACTTCGTGCTCAACTGATTGGTTTCCCGTGCTCTGCAGGTAACCATGGCGGACGAGCCGAGCTCCTCCGGACGTCGTGATCGCGAAGAGCAGAGTGCCGACGAGTCGGCCACCTTGATAGATACCGTGACCGACCCATTGCTGGAATGGGTGGGTGTCGAGCCTCGGGGGACAGCGTCAATATATAGCCGGGATGACCGACATCCCTTCACTGCCATTGAAGAGGGCCAAGACCAGCCCGACTTCCAGCAGAATTTCGTGGTCATGCTTCCGTCGACCAATGCAAGAATTTGCTCGGTGTACCCGAACTACAGCTTCGCGATGTATGAGATCGCGTTTAAGGACTTAGGGCTGCGGCTGCCGTTCACTGATTTTCAGACCGGAGTCTTTATGCATTTGGAGCTGGCCCCGTCCCAGCTACACCCAAACTCTCTCGCCTTCATCCGGGCGTTTGAGTTGACGTGTCGCTACTTGAGGATAGGGGCGACCATCCCTCTTTTCTTTCGGGTCTTTCATCTACAGCGTCAGTCCCGAGGAGGGAAGCACAGCTGGGTGTCCCTGAAGCAGTCGAGGAGGCTGTTTAAGATGTATATGGACTCCATGAGGGGGTTCAAGGACAAGTGGTATGTGGTACGCCCTATTACCGACTCTGCTGTAGATTCCCTCTTCGAGGAGGAGGGGCCAGTCAGCGATGATGACGGGGAAGCGATGGTGGCCGACGACGGGAGCCCCGTGTTAGGACGTAGGGCTAAGTTCCCGGTGTACTGGATGTCCCGACATTACGAGCATGGGACAGGTTATTTCCATACCGCTGTCGGGGACATGTGCCCGGAAGATCAGCGGTCGTACGAGGCTCTTTGCCGGTTCGTCGACAGTTTTCATCCCGCCCAATGGGTTACACGGGAAGGGGACGACATCCTCGACAAAGACGGTTACCCGACGTTCGAGTCTCGCCCGATCGACACCAAGGCGCTGGTGGAATGTCCGACATATAGGCAGGCAGCCCGCCTGTTAGGTTGTTTGCTTGAAATTCTTTATTCGTCATTTATTTACGCGGTTTGCTCGATACTGACTTTTCCTTTACTTCGTGCAGGTTCGATGGCCAGCCGACATGAAAGGCTCCTGAAATTGTCAACCGACCAGAGGCGAGGCAAGAGGGTCGTGAAGGCCCCGCAGACGACGAGGATGGGACCACCACAAAGTCTGAACGCCCCTCAGCCGGTGAGGGTGGACTCGACTTCGAGTTCGGGACCCGCGTCAGATCCAGAGGTCGAGGAGATTGACCCCAGCGCCGTTTTGACGCAGAGGAAGAGGACCCGCGTGGAAGGCGGTTCGACTGTCGGGGAGGATGCCGGAGCTGTTCAATCTTTTGCCTTCCCCCCTTGCTTCGAAGAGGCGGGCTTTTTTGAGCGGTTCCCTCCGACAGTGGTCGCCCATGAAGCTGAGGCCATAAAGAAGATGAGCAAAGAGGAAAGGAAGGCCTATCTGGCCGCCAGCGTGGACGGGCTGGTTAAAATGGCCAAAATGGCTCTGGTGTTATCTGAGGATGCAGGGGATGCTGCTCGTGTTGAAGAGCTCGAGCAGGAGAAGGCGGCCTTGACTGCGAGCTCGCGGAAGTTGAAGGTCGCTCTGGAACGCTCCGAGGGGATGTTCCGAGAGCAGACCGCGATACTTGATGCCGAGAGGGAGATGCTGACCTTGGAAAAGGAGAAGTCGGGGAGGTTGACTGAGGAAGGGGAGTTGCTCCGGACCGACAGGGATCGCTTGGCTGCTGAAGTCGAACGCCTGGGTAAACAGGTTGAGGAAATGAATGCTGTCCTGCAACCTGCCGAAGATGAGCCCGAGGACCTAGTGATTTTGAAGAGTCGGGCTGAGCTGGTCGCCCACATCCGGCTCCTCGAGGCGGACTGCGTCGGTGCTCTGGAAGACGGGTTCAATTCTGCAGTCGACCAGCTTTCATTGCTAAACCCCGGTCTGGTCACTGAGGGTATCGGTCACACACACCGGATTGTAGGTGGCACGATCGTTCCCCCGCCCGACTCTCCTGGTGTCGACAATGATGAGAATGTGGAAGTTTGAGTAGGATAGCGGGCCTGCGTGCCCTTGATATTTGTATTTGTATTCTTTGGGCCTGCGTGCCCGTTCATTGTATGTTTTGAACACCGCCGGCCTTCTTGGTCGGTTTAATATTGCTTTGTTGCCTTCGGGCGTTTATACCTTGTTATTCATTTTGGATTTTTTGCCCTTGTATGAACTCACATGCTTGTATGAATTTAGCTCAAGTCCCGGGCCCGAGGAGTGCCCGTAGGTGGCTTTGATTTGGCGAGCGAATATGCTCGTCTCCATTTGTGTGCAATCTCGGCCCTATTTTGATTGGCCGTGGTTGCCTAAGTGTTGCGCTCGGGGAGAGATTTTCTTTGACCCTTATAGATGTCCCGTTATCCTTGATAGAATGTCGGGCAATACGGAGCGAGGTTGCTCAGTCGAGCGTGGAGCTCGTTAGGGACGGTTCGCCCTTGGCGTGAACTGCCCATCGCGAGCTGGGTGTTCTGCCTTATGGGTACGTCGACGGTGGGGCTCGGTACAGCTGTCCACGTCGGGCACTCTCGATCGTCAACGTTTACCGCGCGATGCCGTGCCAATTTGGTCGTGTGTCGGGCCTGTACCTTAGCCTTAAACGAAATTGGACGTTTTTCCTCGTTGCCCGAGCGTGGTTGCTTCTGGTCGAGGGTCCTAGGTGTTGACAGTTTCTAACTGTAGTACTGCTTCAACTTGGCAGCATTCCAGGGTCTTGGTAATGGCTCTCCGTTTAACTGCTCGAGGTAGTACGCCCCGGTACCCGTGGTGCCGTGGACGCGGTAAGGTCCTTCCCAGTTCGCGACCTACTTCCCTTCGCGGGAGTCTTTCTGGTTTCTGCGTAGTACCAGGCTGCCTATTTCGAACTCGCGCTTGATGACCTTGTCGTTGTGGCGTAGAGCCACTCGTTGTTTTAGGGTGGCTTCGCGCAGGGCAGCCCCCGATCGGATTTCCTCGACTAGGTCGAGTTCATCCCTTAGTGCTTCGTCGTTCATCTCTTCGTCGAGGGGCTCCTCCGTTCGACGGGATGGTTCCAAGATTTCGACCGGGATGACAGCTTCGGTACCGTAGGTCAGTCGGAACGGTGTTTCCCCCGTCGTTGAGTGGGGTGTGGTGCGGTATGCCCACAGGACGCTGTGGAGCTCCTCGACCCATCCTCGTTTGGCTTCGCCGAGTCGACGTTTGAGTCCTCGGAGGATGACTCTGTTCGCGGCTTCGGCTTGCCCGTTGGTCTGAGGATGTTCGACCGACGTGAAGTGTTGTTTGGTCCCCAGTTTGGTGACGAAGTCTCGGAATCCGTGGTCGGTGAACTGGGTACCGTTGTCGGTCACCAGTGCCTGCGGGATTCCGAACCTGGCGAGCACGTTTCTTTTGTAGAAACGGAGGATGTTATGTGAGGTGATTTTCGCGAGTGCCTCGGCCTCGATCCATTTTGTGAAGTAATCCACGACGACGATTAGAAACTTGTTCTGGTAGGTCCCTTGCACGAAGGGGCCGAGGATGTCCATGCCCCACCAGGCGAACGGCCATGGGGACGACAATGTGTTCAGCTCGTGCGGGGGGGCGAGGTGCATATCCCCGTGCTTCTGGCACTTGTCACATTTTTTCACGTGTTCCTTGGCGTCCTGTTGCATCGTCGGCCAGTAGTATCCTGCTCGAAGGGCTTTCCTTGCCAAGGATTTACCGCCCATGTGCTGGGCGTTGATACCTTCGTGTATCTCCCGCAGTACGTCGGGGATGGCGGACTCGTCAATGCATTTTAGGAGTGGAATGGAGAATCCCCTTCGGTACAGTTTCTGCTCGAGAACAACATAGGAACATGCTCGACGCTTTATTATGGCAGCGTCGGCCTGGTTCGTTGGAAGTTCTCCCTTTGTTAGGAAATTATAGACCGGGGTCATCCAAGACGTGGCGTCCCCGATGGCGTGGACCTCGACCGTAGTCGAGGGTGGTTCGATGCTCGGTCGTGCCAGAGATTCCTGGATGACAGATTTATTCCCGCCTTTCTTTCGTGTGCTCGCGAGTTTGGACAATATGTCCGCCCTCGTGTTTTGCTCGCGGGGAACGTGAGAGATTTCTGCTCGTATGAACTTTGCCATGTGTTTTTTGACTAAGTTCAAGTACTCAATGAGGTTGTCATTCTTGGCCTGGTAGTTTCCCTGTACTTGGGAAGCGACGAGCTGGGAGTCGGTGTAAATTTGAACTTCACGGGCTCCTAGGTCCTCGGCCAGTCTCAGTCCTGCGAGCAGGGCTTCGTATTCTGCTTGGTTATTTGACGTCGGGAAGGAGAGAACCAAGGAGTGCTCGATTACCACGCCCTCTTCGTTTTCGAGGAGGATCCCCGCGCCGCTTCCGGACGCACTGGAGGCTCCGTCGACGAAGATGGTCCATTTGTGTTCCTTTCCCGGGGGAATGTCGTTAGGGGTCATCTCGGCGACGAAGTCGGCCAAGGCTTGTGCTTTCAGGGCTTTCCTGCTCTCGTACTGAATGTCGAATTCAGAGAGTTCCAGGGACCACTTCAGCATTCTGCCCGCCATATCTGGCCGACCTAGGAGTTGCCTCACCGGTTGATCGGTTCGCACGATGATGGTGTGTGCTAGAAAGTAGTGTCTGAGCCTCCTCGCAGCGTTGACAAGGGCCAGAGCAACCTTTTCTATCTGTTGATACCTGCTCTCGGGGCCTTGTAAGGCTTTGCTCGTGAAGTAGACAGGTTTCTGCCCGTCAGGAGTCTCGCGGGCAAGAGCCGCACTGATGGCTTCGTTTGAAACTGCCAAGTATAGGTATAGTGGCTCGTCGTCAGCTGGTCGAGACAACACGGGCGGTTGAGACAGGCTCTGCTTCAGATGGCGAAGTGCGTGCTCGCACTCCTCGGTCCATTCGAAGGCTGCTTCCTTTCGAAGGAGTTTGAAAAAGGGAAGGGCGTGCTGAGCGGACTTCGCGACGAAGCGTGATAGTGACGTCAACATGCCGTTCATGATCTGTATCGACTTCTTCGACGTTGGAGTCGGGAGGTCGGCGAATGCTCGACACTTGTCGGGGTTGGCTTCAATCCCTCGTTCTGTTAGATAGAATCCGAGGAATTTTCCTGCCTTGACCCCAAACGTGCACTTCTCGGGGTTGAACCTCATTTTGCACTGTCTTGCTTGGGCGAAGACTGTTTTGAGGTGAGCTGCATGATCGGTATCCGCTCGAGATTTGACGATCATGTCGTCCATATATACCTCGAGCATGTCGCCGATCTGTTTGTTGAACACTTTGTTCATCATGCGTTGGTACGTCGCGCCGGCGTTCTTTAGTCCGAAGGGCATTACGTTGTAGTAATAGTTGCCAGAGCTGGTCATGAACGCCGTGCAGCGTTTGTCGCCCAGGGCCATTGGGATTTGATTGTATCCCGAGTAGGCGTCCATGAACGACAGAGTCTTGTAGCCGGCCGAATTGTCGACCAGCATGTCGATGTTAGGTAGAGGAAAAGCATCCTTCGGGCAAGCCCGGTTGAGGTCGGTATAGTCAACACACATTCTCCATTTTCCATTATTCTTTTTGACAAGTACAACATTTGACAGCCAGGTGGAATACCGGGCTTCAGAAATAAAATTTGCCTCTAAGAGGTCTTTTACAGCTTTTTCAGCAGCCTCTGTTTTTTCTGGAGACTGCCTACGCCTACGTTGTACTACGGCCTTGGCGGCTGGATCAATGGCGAGGTGATGACAGGCGACCTCAGGGTCGAGTCCGGGCATCTCTGCAGCGCTCCAGGCGAAGAGATCAGCATTCTCGCGCAGACAGGCCTTGATTTTCTTGCGGGCCAAGTCGGGGAGGTCCTTGCCAATCTTCACTCCCTTGGTCGGGTCTGCTCCGAGGGGAACGAGTTCGAAATCACCGTCCGGAATAGGTCGGAGGGGGATTTGCTCGCCGCTGGCCGGCTCGTCTTGGTCGAAGCGGGCGTCGAGGGCTATGGAGTCGACCTTTGGTGGAGCCTTCTGAACTTCTACCTCGGGAGATGCTCTGTCGGGCTCTTGCTTTGTCTTCTTGATGGGCCTTGTGCTGGTACCCACGTCGACAGTATCCCGTCCCCTTGAAGCGGCGTTGAAGCACCTGCGGGCAGCAGCGAGGTCGCCCTGGATGGTGGCTACCCTTGCCCTTTTGGTATAGAACTTCATTTTTAGATGGACGGTTGAGGGAACCGCTGTCAGCTCCGCCAATGTCGGCCTCCCCAAGATGCAATTGTATAGGGACGGGCAGTCAATGACGAGGAAGCGGACCTTCACCTGTCTTGTAGCAGTTCCTTCCCCGAACGTCACGAGGAGCTCGACATATCCCCAAGGTTTGGAAGTCGAGTCGTTGAAGCCTTGAAGGTCCGAACCTATATACGGAGACAGATGTGAGTCGTCCAGTTGTAAGGTCTGGAACAGCTGGGTGTACATCACGTCGACGGAACTCCCTTCGTCGACCAGGATGCGATGTACGTCAAAATTGGCCATCTTTGCCCTTATCAGCAAGGGGATGACTGCGTTCGGTGCTCCGCCGGGGAGCTCTTCCAAGTAGAAGGTGATAGGCTCTGATCTGCCCTTCACCATTTCGAAAGTCACAGTTTGTGGAGGAGCTTTGTCGACCAGTTCGTCCAACTTCCTTTTGGCCGAGTTGATGGTGAGGTCGTTGAACCCGCCCCCGTTGATGACCATGGCGGAGGGGAAGTATTCCCACCTGCTGTGTGTTGTCAGGGGCTCCTGCAGGAGCTCGGGAAGTTCGAAATCCTCGGGCCTGGTTACCGAGAAGGCGGTCTGGATTGGCACCGACTCGTCAGATGGTCGGGCATCTTCTTCGGGCTCCTTTGCCTCGCGGGCGTCACGACGGGGAGCGTCGTTTCGCCTGTACTGTGCAAGCCTCCCTCCTTTGATGAGGGTTTCGATGGCGTCCTTCAGGTGGACGCAGTCCTCTGTCAAGTGACCATGACTCCTGTGGTACTGACAGTACTTGTTTTTGTCTACTCCTGGCTTGGCAGGAGCTGGTCGGGGACGCTTGACGCCACCGTCTTTAAAATCTGTGCTAGCACACTCCGCCAGAATACGCTCGCGGGAAGCCGTGAGCGGAGTGTACTCAGTAAACCGGCCCGAGGGGCCCCTTTGTTCCCGGATCTCCCGGGGTCTATCTTCCTTCCTCTTTTCTCCGGTCCGTCGGGGAGGAGGGTCTTGTCTCGAGCTGCTGCCATGATTGCGAGCCCTGGAGTCTCGTGCCCTGTTGGCAGCTTCTCTCTCCTCGTAGTCCATGTATGCTCGGGCTTTGTCGAGGAGAGCATCAAAAGTTGCAGGTGGCTCAATGCCCACAGCTTTTCTGAATTCTGTGCCGGGGAGGAGGCCCCTCTCCAGCAAGTACCTTTTCATATGGTCCGCGCAGGGGACCTGTATTGCTTCCCGGTTGAAGCGGTTGATGAATTCCCTCAAGGTCTCATCATGTCTTTGGATGATGGCCTCGAGGGCTGCCTCAGTCTTCGGGTGGCGACGGGAAGCCGTGAAGGAACTGATGAACTGGTTCTTTAGGTTCCGCCACGAGGTTATGGAGCCCGGGGCGAGTCCTTTGTACCAGTCCATGGCCGCCTTCCTGAGAGTTGTTGGGAAGAGACGGCACTTGATGGGCCCCCCGACATTGTGATAGTGGAGCATGGCTTCGAACCCGTCAATGTGGTCGACTGGGTCCGCCACTCCATCATACTCCTTCAAGTGTGGGGGCTTCTCCATGCCCGGGGGAATAGGTGCGTCCATGATGGCCTGCGACAGGGGACCGCGGGGGTCGTCCTCGTCGCTCCTTTCTGGAGAAAGAGAAGGGGTCCTGTAGTTATGCCGGGCACGATGGTCGTGCTGAGATTCCCTCGAGCGTGATGCTCGGTGGTTGAAGGTCACACGCCCGTCTCTGTTGTGTCTCCTGTCGTGCCTTGATGGGTCGCGACTGGGCTCTTCGGTAGGGATGACGGGCTGTCTTTCATACTGGGGCCGCCTCTGCCTTGGTGGGGGAGAGGGGCTCCTAGAGTTCTCCCTGTAATGTCTCCGCGGGGGAGTAGGGTGTCGAACTTCTTCGACCCGAGGAGGTGGAGATGGTGGCCTCTGATGCCTCCTCGGGGGTCGCCGATCATTTTCAAGTGCCCTTAGTCTTTCTCCTTGGGCGAACAGGAGATAATTCGTCTGGTTGATGGCCGCGAACAGTGCCTGAGTCGTGGCATCTGCCCCGGCAGGGACTTGGACTTCATAGAACCGGGCAGCTTGGCGATAGGCGAGAGCCTCCGGGTCGTCTTCGAGTGCTGGAGGGGTCGTCGAGGAGGACGCAGTGTTCCCGTCCCTGCGGGTGGAAGGTCCAGGGGCGGTTGTCGCAGGGGTGGCATTGCGGCCGGGATCACCGAGATTGTCGAGGTGCCCATTCTTGTCCGCGGGACCGTTGTTGGTGTCGATGACGCGGGTGTGCTGTTCTTCACGAGCTGGATCAGCCATGACAGTGAATGGATTGAGCTTTGGTCTTTGGAATTGTTCGTTAGACGGGGAAGCTGTTTCCCACAGACGGCGCCACTGATATGACCTGATCAGAAGGTTTGGACCGTCACGGCTTGCTCCGAGCTGAAGGCTTTATGAACGAGGAGGGGGGGTACCTGCAAGGCACTCCGATGCTAAAGTCAGTGGGAGTACGAGCAGATAATAGAGTTGAGGTTAGAATGATGAATACCTGACCCTCTGGAAACAGAGGGTATTTATAGCCCCCAGCGCTGGGCCAAGGTTCCTTCATTGGGCCGGGCGGATTTGGCCCAATGGAGGAACTGCCAGGTTCTACATGGGTAGTGGGGACCAGCACGTGGTCCCCTTCCTGGATGTGCTGCGTGATGTGCGGGCGGACGGAGACGCGGTCTTTCCGGAATATCGTTGGGGCAACGGTGGACTGAGTCTGCCCTAGCCAGGTAGCTCGAGACCATGTCGAGCTGCGCAGCACGGTGCCGAGCTCGACGCCAAGGCCTCGAGCTGAACAGCGAGTATCGAGCTGGACGTCAGGACACAGAGCCGGACGACAGGGTGTCGAGCATGACTTCACCGCGTGGGGCTGGACATCGATATGTCGAGGTGGACATCAGGGTGTCGGGCATGGACGCGACCCCCTTTGCCCAGTGTGGTCCTTAGTGAGTCCCTTTGGACTAGGCCTTAGTAATGCTTTTGGGCCTGTCGGGCCTAATCCAGAACAAGTATTGATGTCTAAAATAATGGTATGTCACTTTGGAGAGGCATGTACGCTTCACAATTATTTTTAGTTAAAAAGTAAAGGGCAATGCACATGTTTTCTTAGGAATGACATAGGGTAAATGTGAAAATTATTCGTTGAAAATTGTGCATTATTTTAATTAAAAATTAATGATTAATATTTTTATTGTTTTTTCAAACATAAACTCTCTATATTTCTTAATATATTTTTAATCATTATTATAAATAAAAATTCTCTTTTTAAATTCATTGAATAATAAATGTATCTAATCTTTTATGTAAATCAGATATATTTATTATTCAATGAGTTTAAAAAAAGAATATTTATTTATAATAATGATCAGAGATATATTCTTAAGACACATGTTAATATTATCTAATTTTTATAAAATTATTATTATTATTATATATATATATATATATATATATATATATATATATATATATATATATATATATATATATATATATATATATATATATATATATATATATATATATATATATATATATATATATATATATATATATATATATATATATATATATATATATATATATATTCTTTTTAAAAATTATATTACTTTCACTATATTTTAATTTATAATTAATATTTTAATTCATTTCAAATATATAAAATATTTTTTAAAGATTAAACAACCTAGTCTAAAATTTAAATGTATATCTTTTTAAAATTTTTAAATTTCTTTTATAGTAATCCATATATTTGACCAAATCTTCAAGCAAGACGTGGAAAGATTTTTCTCTACTCATTGATCTAGAACTGTTCTAGAAAGAATTATGTGCACAAAGGACCGGTTATTTTGTCTAAAACTTGAATTTTTTTAATTTTTAAAAATAAATTTAAAATAATTAAAGTTATTTTAATTTGTTTTTTATAAATTAAAAATATTAACAAATAGTAATATAAATACATATTTTAGTATAAAAAAGTAATAATTAAAGGTTAAAATACTTAAAAATATTTTTTAAAAATAATCATTTAAACTAACTATTAACCATAAAAATTATTTTAATAAAAAAATATAATATTAAACTATAAAAATTAATAAATATATAATATTTAGAAATAGAAAATTGAATAAACAGACGAAAAATAATTTCTTTCTCTAACCGTGTTTCACATTGTCAAAATAAAGGAAGGATGTTATTGCAAAATTACAAGGGGTGCGACTGATATTTGAATAGACTTATAGCATGCTGAGTTGATTTTCTGAAATTCAAACCTTCCCTAATATTCGAATATTTTTTCAGAATATCCTCTGCAACAAAGAAAACGGCAGGGGTGCACAAATTAACCAATTTTATGGTTATTCCACATTCATTTCCAAAACCATATTAAAAAAAAACGAACCGAATTTATGTCAAAATGGTTTGGCTTAACCATTTAACTGGATTTGGATTATCCGATATTTTAAAACCGATTATACAGTTAATGTCCAAATAAACTTTCCATGGCAATTTCTTTGTCTCTTTCGTCTAGTTGTTTCCATTCACGTAGAAACAGAGGTTACAAGGTGACGGTTCTCCGACGTGGCGGTTAGAACCAATGGGATTCAAAGCGATAGGTTGTTCACGAATGAAGATGTAAACGTCGGAAGAAGTTGATCGCACTGGGAGATTCAGATCTATGCAGGTTGTGGTGACCGTTTTGTCCTAATTTTTCTCCACTAGCGCTTATTGTTTTTTTCAGACTAACGTAATAACCGGTTTTTTATTCTTAACCGGTTTTATTAGTTGGTTTTAAATCCAAACCGTTGAGCTGGTTTAACAGGAATAACGAAAGCAACTTGTCTTCCTTTTCATTGACTGATACGATACGAGTCATTTTTGGGTCCCACTTTGAAGCTTCTTTTCCACTTATTCCCAGATCTCATCCAACTTATATAAACCTCTTTGAAGATCCATCTTCTTCAATCTCAACCTGCTTCACCCAGGTAACTCTCTCCAATTTTGCAGGTTTGGGGTGCTTGATTAACAACAAGTTATAATGGCTGCCCTGAAACCAGGTGTGATTGCTTTGTTTGATGTTGATGGCACTCTTACAGCTCCTAGGAAGGTATTTGTTTCTTTTTGAGATAACCACATTCCATGACTATAGTTGTTTTGTTGCAATCAATCTTGCAATGCACCAATTTGATATGGTTCGGACTTATCAGATCTATTGCCTGTTAAACAGTGCTGTCACATAACAGATATAGTGAATTATGCTGTGACTTCTCGCTGGACAAAACTAGAAAATGTTGATTTATTCTTTCTGATTGTTTGGCTTTGGATAACATTTATTTACTCTTTTCTACTCAATTACTAGGTGGCTCCTCCAGAGATGTTGAAGTTCATACAAGAACTTCGAAAGGTATGTGATTTGTAATGTTTTATTTCACCCTGCATTTTGTTTGTTGATGTAATTTTAAGCTTTTCTAAATTTCTCTGTTTGTTGTTGTTAATGTTGTTGTATCTTCTTTGTTTGGTCACACAGGTTGTAACAGTTGGAGTGGTTGGGGGTTCTGATCTAGTAAAGATATCTGAGCAACTTGGCCAGACAGGTTAGCTATAAGTATTACCATACTTTCTGATGCTGCAGTCTTTAAAACATGTAGAGAATTAGGAAGTCACTTTTTGAAAATTGATCTTGGTGTTTCTTTCATCTATTTTTCTTTGTTCTTGTTTGTTGTATTTTAATCTCCAAAATTAATTGAAATCATGTGCGCTAATCTAAGATGATAATTATTCTTACATTTCTCTTTTACACTCCCTACCTTCTCCCTTTCTCATCTATGAAAATTATACTAATCGTAAATGATCTTTTATCTGGAGTTTTTAATGGCATGTCCCTATTTGCTTGTTGCAGTTAATGATGACTATGATTATGTATTTTCTGAGAATGGTCTTGTGGCTCATAAACAAGGAAAGCTCATTGGAACTCAGGTACCCCATACTGACTCAATCCATGATTTGAATAAAATCGCCTTCATGACTTGGGATTTATTCCAATAGATTCGATCGACCCCCTATGTTGGTAACTTTTTATGTAATACACCATGATGAGTTGTGAATTTCACTCTTTTTCAGAGCTTGAAGACATTCGTTGGAGATGAAAGTCTCAAGGTAAAGCCTATAGATATGTGAATGAAAGAGAATATACTCGTGTTCTATAGTAAAATTCAATAACTTGTTAATATTGTTTATTTAATAATAGTTGGAAGTTATTTTGCAGGAATTTATTAATTTTACGCTTCATTACATTGCTGACTTGGATATCCCTATTAAGAGGTTAGTGAGATTCAGTGGTTAATTACATTGTTATCGCAAAGTGTTTAATCCTAATAGCTATAAGAATATTTTTAGAGGAACATTTATAGAGTTCCGTAGTGGGATGCTGAATGTGTCACCGATTGGGCGAAACTGCAGCCAAGAAGAAAGAGATGAGTTTGAGAAGTATGACAAGGTGATAATACTTTAGTTTTTATCATATAAGAACTTTCGCATGGTAAGGGTATAATTTTATCCTGAAAATTTGCAATGTGAGTTCTCAGGTTCAGAACATACGCTCAAAAATGGTTTCTATACTTCGGGAGAAGTTTGCTCATCTTAACTTGACATTTTCCATTGGAGGACAGATAAGCTTTGATGTAAGTGACAATCTTCGTAGTGATGTAGTGATTTTATTATTCGGTCAAATGATAGGCCAACAGGTCTCAATTTAATTATATGTTATTTATGCTTTACAGGTTTTCCCTCAAGGCTGGGATAAAACATACTGCTTGAGATACCTTGATGATTTCAATGAAATCCACTTTTTTGGTGACAAAACTTACAAGGTTAGTCCATTAGTCTTTATTGTGCAGTTTTTGTTTGGTGTATCAACTACAAAATCAACACTTTTGTTACATTTTTTACCTCCCTACATTTGTATGCTAGCAAATTTTGGTATTTTATAAACTTATTTTTTGTGCTTTGTCTTTCATTCACTGATTTGACATACAAATACAGACATTTTCATGTAAACCCTGAATCAAATGAATTGGAGCTGAAATTGTTGTAACACTGAGTGTATATGGAAATTTAATTTAGTTATCTAAAATCAATCAATGGATGGTCCTTCACTTTGCAAGACATTTACCAGTTTTGTTTCAAGGCTTGATTTCTATAGCTTCCAGCATTTGTATACGGATATATGACAAAATACATTAATTAATTACCGACTTTTTCATTTTAACTGAGCAGGGTGGAAATGATCATGAAATCTACGAATCTGAACGCACTATCGGGCACACAGGTATGCTGCTTTATATTGTATCATCATATGCGGAAATGAATGAATTTAAATTACATGTGGAATTTTTTTTATTTTATAACATTACATGTGGAAAATTTTGCTTTGTTTGTAATAATAAACTAAAACCCAAATCAATGCAAGTTAAAATCTGCTCTGTCCATGTAAACCTTATGTGTTGATATCTTTTTTCAGTTACTAGCCCTGAAGATACAATAAAGCAGTGTAAATCTCTGTTCCTTGAAAATTGAGATTTTTGCAGCAGCATATCATTACCGATACTGAAAACAAGATGGGGCAATGGTTTACAGAGGAGAGGATCACAGGATTTAGATGTATAATTTATTCTCATTGTAATTTATATTCGCGCTTTAAATTTTGGATATAATAAGACGCTTATCTTTCGATAAATTTGACCTCTCTATAATTTGAGAATACTCAAGCACGTGCTCTACTTTAAAAACAAATATTGCCATAATGATATCATTTCATTAGGTTATTCAAAATTGTGCTTCCTCTGCAAGTGTATTTTGCAGAAGCAATGCAATGGTCATTGAACTCCTTTAGGAACTGTGGTAACAAACATCTATTGCTTCTTCATCACAAACATCAGTTTTATAACAACTAGATCGATTTTGATTCTGTTAATTTTCAAACACTCAAACATTTTTTTGTTAAATGGCTTTATTGAAATTCAAGTATTGAATGTGAAATTTATTTCTCAAAAGCAGTACTCCACCAAGATAGAGTTCAAAGTATTGAATGTGAAATTTATTTCTCAAAAGCAGTACATACCAAGATAGAGTTCAAAGTATTGAATGTGAAAATTATATCTCAAAAGCATTACATACCAAGATATAGTTCATTAGCAATCGATAAACATGAGTTTGAAATAACCAATTTCATCTAAACCATATTTGGTTTCCCAACAATTCTTTTTTTTAGTTTCAAACTTTTTTTTTAAAATTTTTAACCATTTTTTAAAATTTTTAACCATTGTAATTTTAATTGTATATTGATTGATTATCCATTCATGTCAGTTGCTTTAATTTGTATCATCACACATTGAGAACTAAGAATGTGTATCAAGGAAATCTGAGAGTATATACTAAACAAATGGTTGAGCACACACTTAAATTTTTCTTGATAACAAGAATGCATTCAGAAACATTACAAACCAAAGTTACTAAAGTAACTGGATTAATAATATTGATTTGAGCAATAAAATTTTTCATTAAATCCAACTTCTTTTCCACATTCACATCTACTTTAGTACTCACATCATACCTAAATACTAATGAATTGTATACTCTCAAGTACACATGAAAGGGGGGTTTTTATATCATCATGACATCATGCCATGAAATATTGTCCTTTTCCCCCACTTTTTATCATAGTAGAATAAAATAAAAAAAGTAGAGCAAAATTCAAGACTCTCCTAAACAAAAATTGTTGGCTCATAATGTTATACATCATTTCAATAGATTATTCAAAACCGTGAATTCTCTTTGCAGAGCTGAGCGTATTTTGTAGAAGCATCGCAATGGTCATTGGACCAACTCCACCAGGAACAGGTGTAATAGCAGAGGCAACTTGTATGGCTTCTTCATAACAAACATCTCCAACCAATTTATAACCTCGAGAGCTACTTGGATCCTGTCACAAAAATGCAATGTCAAACAAGAAACAACCTTCATACCAAAATTTAAGCACTAAATATAAAATTTGTCTACCCTAATACTGAAATAGAATCTAATAGCATATTATAAACAAGAACTTGAAATAAATCTACTTACATCTACCGGATTGATTCCAACATCGATAATGACTGCACCAGGCTTTATCCAGCTTTTCCTAACCATGTTTGGTTGTCCAACAGCAGAGATTATGATATCTGCCTGTCTTGTGATCTCTTCGGGGTTACTAGTTCTGGAATGGACAACACTGACAGTAGCATCTTCCCTCTAATAACATAACAGACATATAAAAGAGTGAGTCAAAATGTATTCGCTTGAAACAAAAAGAAATTAGCAGACATTCATACTTCATATACTCAAATAAAACTAGTTTTGAACTGTTAACTAATCTTTTTAAAGTTTGGAGCAATGAGATATTTACTTGCAGCAAGAGAGCAGCTGGCATTCCGACAATATTACTCCGACCGATCACAACAGCCCTCTTTCCTTTAATAGAAATGTCATATCTGTGGAGCAGTTCAATGCATCCCTTTGGTGTACAAGGAACAAACAGGGGATCTCTACCTCGCATGGCAAGTCGGCCAATATTCAATGGATGAAAACCATCTACATCCTTCTCGATTCTAACAGCATTCAACACATTTTGTTCATTCATATGCTGTCACAAGACCAACAAAAATCAATCAAACTTCCACAGGCAAATCTTTAGGTTATGAACTACAAGTCAGCCTTATCGGGTTGATTTAGACCCGACACAAATTCTAATAGTTATTAATGTTATCTATGATACATTTGAATGCTTGACATAAATATACAAATAGACTAATCACATAAGTTAGAGATCGAGAAGCATACAGATGGTAAAGGTAGTTGAACAAGAATGCCGTGAACTGCGGGATCATCGTTGTAGCCTGAAATATAGTTCAAAACTTCTTCCTCTGTTGAATCCTCAGGCAAATTTACTTCTAAGGAATTTATTCCAACAGATTCACAAGCCTTCTTCTTATTGCGCACATAAGTTGCAGAATCCTTTCTATCTCCAACAAGAATAACAGCTAACCCTGGAATCACACCCACGGCTTCTTTCATCTTGGAGACTTCAACTGCTATCTCCTCTCTGATTTGCTTTGCCACCGCTTTTCCATCAATCACCATAGCAGATTCCTCTGTGGCACTAGCAGCTGCATAGAGTCATATGGAAACAGGTTGACAAACCAATCTAAAAAAAAATATGCAAACCAGTCAAATAAACTGAAAATTTTGGACAAATCTCTTTCATCCACAACTAAGTTTAATAACTAGATTCTAACCAATTAAAAAGTCCTGAAATTTTGGTCAAATCATAATCTTAAACCTAATAGACAAGTTAACTTGGACAAAGAACATCTTATAACACCAATCACGGCCAAACCGACATAGATGCAGCATCCCAAAACAAACAGAGCACACATGAACTATAACTCCAGAAAATAAATTCAAGAAAAGCCTGAAGTCATCCAAACTAAAGCATTCCCTTTCTAATTTCAATTTTTGAAACAAAATAAATCAAGCCCTTTTTTTGGCATTTAATCAAGCACTTCCTGCATACTAGTATCACAACCTTGGAATAAGCATGTGTTTGTGTGTGGTTCTGCGGTGAAGAAAATTAATTTTAAGTAAATTGATTCTGAATAAAAATGAGTTGAAGGTAAAGTGATTTATGTTTGAATAAATTTCTATAAAAGTGAGTTGAATCAATTCTGGAAAGCATAATCAATTGTATAGATGACAAAATCAATTATATAGGTGCTCCAAACGTGAATCAAACTTACCCTAAGAGAAGGACACAAATATTAATTTAAGAAATGCACAAATTAAAAAAGTTACCAATGTGATTGATGTGAGCAGATGCAAGAGAATGCATGCAAAAGCTAATCACTATAAAAGCAATAAAGATATATTCAAGTCCACCAAACACCAATTCAATTCTAGTGAGGGTAAAAAAATGCAAAATAAAGTGAGGAGGAATAGGAACAAATAAGAGACAGGGTGAGAGGTTTATACCGACGGAGAGAACACGGGATGAAGGAGAAGAGGAACGAACGGTCAAGAAGCGGAGAGATGTGGGGCCCACGAGAACAGGGTGGCGGCTGCGGAGGAGGAGAGCGGTGGTGGAAGAGGGAGGATTGAAAATAGAAGAAGACATTATTGGATGATTCCTCTTTCTCCTGAAACAGTGATTGAGTAGTGATGATAATGTATAGGGTTTGATTGGTTGTGCAATGTTTTCTTCTCTTCTTACTGCAAACAAGGAAAATGAATTTTAGTTGTTCTCAAAAGACATCTATGTTCTTTTTATGGAATATAGGGTTTAAGAAGAAAAGAACATGAGGTTCATTGGTTTGGAACGCACACGTGAGGATTGGAATAAAAATATTGTCTCAAAATAAATTATTTATTTTAATTTTCAATTTTATCTTCTTTTAATTGGGCATGTGTTATAACCTATTTCGCATATGTTTATACTCGATCTTATTTGTGGATCACTATTAAATGTTCATGTATCAACAATCTTTTAAGAAAAGATATAAATGAGAGTCAAACCGTAAGACATTGCAAAGTCATGTAGTCTAGTGCATGTATCGATAAATTTTATACATTATATAGCATTTTAAAAAATTGCTTACAGTAAGGTGATATGAATATCATTTTAGACAATGTATTGTGTATCTTACATCTTCATATTACATACACATTGTTGTATCACACATCAATTCAGAGATTCGATGCACTAGACCTAATGATATTCGATGCACATGCACCTTTTTCATTTATAAAGGATGATTACTAGATAATTTTTCTTGTTGTTATTCATGTTGGTCGTGATTCTTATGTTATTTATCATAGACATTATGCATTGAGGCCATGTTTCTTATATTTGGTTGGCACAATCATTTTAATGGACAAAATTATGACTTATTCCAGTGTTGTCTATGTTAATTATTTCATAGACCTTGAGAAGATTCAAGAGTATAATTGAGGAGCATCTTATTTAGTTTATTTGTACTTTAAGCTAGATGAATCAAGTCATTATAAGATAAGAAAAATGGCAGGAAACAAATATTTATTGTAAGTGACATACATACATAAGTTTATTAACTTTATAGCATTTTAAAAAAAATCGTAGGTAGATATTAATGATTTTTATCTAAACCATTTTTAAACATGGATCCTCCAACATTTTTCTTAAAGCATCAAGTGAAGGATTGTTAATGATTATAACAAAGAAATTCCTCTAGCTTCCTAGATTAATCCACACATGAGGAATCTAAAGAATGAGTCGTACATGCATGTTATTGATTGCATTATAGTAAAATATATTTATTATACATTGTTTTAGACTGGCCCAAAAACTAGAATTGGCCTGACCTGCTCCTACCCTTAGTACGGTCCAATGACAACAGCCCAACACCCTGGTCGACCACGACCCTAGGAAACCGACCAGTCATGCCCGACATGCTCGCCTGACCAACTCAACAATTGTCTTCCGTCGGCCAGACACGAGTCGGACAGACAACCAGAAAATCTCAGAACAGCCATATGCCCATATTTTGCCTCCTCCTCGGAACCAACGCCTACTTACAGGCACACCTGCCCGGTCTGACTCAGTCCTAGCAGTTACCTATTTTTATGGACCCGCATATCTAGGTCCAAAATAGGATCCATTTCCCAAGCACCGTGGGCATTATATAAATCCTCACACATGTGAGGGCCATGTATTCACTATTCATACCTTATACCCTAATATTTTGCTTGTATCTCATTGCTCCCACACTTACTTGATCGTCGGATACCTTGCAGGTACAACCCCTTTTTCTCCTTAACTTTCCATCCTATCAAAGATCATCCTTCGTCCCGCTAGTAGGCTTTGGTCAACCCGTAAGATCAGTGGTGTCGTCTGTAGGAATCCATCTTCCCCGTTTTTATTTCCCAGAATCTGAAGACCAAAGATACTTTTCAACCCTTCAATCATGGCCGACCATGATGATCAACACCTTTCTGAAAATATTATACTCTCTCTGGCGCATAAGACCGACGGAAGTCAAGAACATCCTCACCTCGAGGATAACTTCAACATCAGAGACGGACAAACAGAGTCCTCAGACTCAATCGATGCTAAACACGACAAAGATTGGCTCTTGGATGAGCAGCATCCCAAGAATCTTGTTGAGGAATCTCCAGATATTCTTCAACCGATTAACATCCCTCTGAGTGTCGATTCAGCCATGGAAGCCCTGCTCGTTGCTATCAACCAGACCAATGCCTTTATCTTGCAGCAAAGCAAGAAAATAGGGGTCTGAGAGAACAAGCAGTTGAGGTCTCCTCCTCAAAGACACCGACGACGCGACTCCCCTAGCATATATCCACCTAGGCACAGTTGTCCACTAAGAAAGGAGAAGCTCGACATTCCCCTATTTAAGAAACGCGATTGTACGCCTCCCAAGAAAATTTTGGACTCTCCATTATCCAAAAGATTGAAGAACGATCGTCACCTGGACCACGGTCAATCACCTCCCCCTTAACAAGACAACAACACTCGACAGGGAAATAATTATCGTTCACCACCCTCATCCCCAAAAGTAAGAGACGATGACGAGCCCCACGGTCCGTTATCGAGAGAAATTACAGAGGCACGACTCCTAGTCGGGCTCGAGAAGCCACCCCTGCTGGGACATTACGACGGTACAATGGATCTAGATGACCACATAAAAGACATTGACGCTCTCCTCAATTACCAAGGAGTAAAAGGGGCGATCAAATATAGACTATTTTTGACCACCCTAAAGAAGGATTCCATGGTCTGGTACAAGAGTTTGCCTGACGAGTATATCACTTCTTGAAAGCAACTAAGGAAGATGTTTTCGAGGCACTTCACTGCTTCTCACTGGCACCCTAAAATAAAGGCTTCACTAGAAGCAATCATCTAGGGCAGATACGAGTCTCTGAGAGCCTACATCGAGCGCTTCAATAAAGAAGTCGTGTAGGTCTCAACGAGCGACACCATGAAGAAATGACTTCTTGGCCATGGGCTCCGTCCCCGCAACGACTTCGCAAAAGCTGAGGCCATCAAGGCTCCACCCACGCTCGATTCACTCCTCCTCAAGGCTCAAGCATACATTTAGTATTAAGAGAAGGAAGCTGCCAACAGTGCAAGGGACTCAAGGCACATGGAGAATTCCAAACCCTCAAAAAGCGACGAGTCTTGGACATCCCGTCGGGGAGCAGAGAAGAAATGAGAAGATAAGTCCCGAGACTCCAAAGACTACAAGGGGCCTATTGGTCAGTTCCACAACTACACCCTTTCAATGCCTATCGAGAGTGTATTCTAACAGAGTGTGCTAATTCAGAATTTAAACAAGGTGGGGTGGGCTTTCCTCGCCAAACTCCTGCCAAGCCCGGGACGGACAAGAGAAAGTATTGCAGATTTCGTAAGAGCCATGGGCACAACATCAATGACTTCATCCATCTTAAGGATGCAATTGAGATACTCATCAGATATGGGCACCTCAAGCAGTATAAGAAGAAAGACGGTACCCGTGAAGAGACTAAAAAACCCAATAATGTCAAAGAATGTAAGGGATCCCCGGACATTAGCACCATTTCGGTCGCGATGAGCATCACAATACCAGAAGATTTCTTCGTCCCTAACATGGATGAGGTCCCACTATACTTCTCCTCGCACAACCCATAGGAGATATTCTCCATCGGTATGGTCATCTTCGGCAGATGGTTCAACAAGCACACAGTGGGTTCCGTAAAGAGAAGGTTCAATCAACTGATAAAGGCCAACTCTGACATGGACGCCACCCTTGACAAGTTTAGAGGAGGCTTGTATCCCTTCACCTTCTATCGGGAGGAACTACCATACGAAGCTCCCAACTCGACCATCCCAATGCTCGTGCGGGCACACATGGCAAACTTTGATATTTGACGCATCCTGGTCGATCAAGAAAGCTTGGTGGACATAATATACACCTAGTAGTTCACCACCGTACAGTTGAACGAAAGCCATCTGACCCCGTACATGGGCTCAGATCTCAAAGGATTCAACGGGTCTGTCACCAAACCCTGAGGATATGTCGAGCTGATTGTTACCTTTAGCAGAGGAGTAACGACCAGGGCCATCAAGACCCAATTTTTGGTAGTAGAATGCTCGTCTCTCTACCAATGCATCTTCGGAAGACTCACTCTAGCCAAACTAATAGTGGTGCCCTCCACAGTGCACCTCAAGATGAAGTACTAGTACTATATTTCTAAGGCCTGGTTGCCACCCTCCACGGAGACTTCCAGGCAGCGAGGAGATGTTTTGAAGCCTCGGCCAAGGGTCTAAGTTCCAACAGTGTTCATCCCCAAATAGTTGGCAGGTTCGCCCTGCCCTCCATCTCCGAGGAACCCATATCACTATCAAGAGTCAACGTTATTGACTTGGATAGTCATTTCTCTAAAGAGGATCCCGTAGAGTGAAAGAGGAAGGGTAAATAACCCATGGTCAAAGGGTAAAGTTTGTTCCCTATTGCAGATAGCGAGGAACCTTCACATCCCATGTGACATGTCCCGAACAAGGACTTCGAGATCATCCCCCTCGGGGATGACCCCTCTAGAGGAGTAAAGATTGGTGCTGACATCCCCGACTTGGCAAGGAGACAACTAGAAGCATGTCTGAAAGAGAATGATGACTTGTTCACTTGGAGTGCTACTGAAATGCCTGGGTCGGATCTAGAAATTTCCTGTCATCATCTGACCGTAGACCCTGCCCTAAAGGAGGTTGCTCAGCGTAGGCGAATGAAGTCTCCCGAAAAGATGGAGGTTGTCGAGCTGGCTACAAAAGACCTCTTAAAGGCAAAATTTATTTCTAAATCCTAGTACATAACCTGGCTCTCTAATATAGTCCTTGTTAAAAATTCTAATGCAAAACGACACATGTGTATTGATTATACTAATATCAATCGGGATTTCCCGAAAGATGCTTACCCTCTCCTCAACATCAGTAAACTGGTTGATAATTCTGCTGGTTTTAAACTATTGTCCTTCATGGACACATATTCTGGGTACAACCAGATTCCCATGGAGAAAACAGACAAAAAATACATTGTTTTTATGACCGAATTGGGCAACTATTACTACAATGTAATTCCCTTCGGCCTGAAGAATGCGGGCCTTACCTATCAGTGCACGATGAACAAAGTATTCCACGACGAGATAGGCAACATGCTCGAAGTCTATATAGACGACATGATCGTCAAGTCTATAGAAGAGGTCGACCACGCCCTCCACTTGAAGAAAGTCTTCGAGTAGACGAGGAAGTGCAGAATGTGCTTTAACCCAGAAAAATGCACCTTTGGCGTGCGGGCAGGAAATTCCTCAGTTTCTACCTCACAGAACAAGGAGTCGAAGCCAACATTGACAAATGTTGAGCATTTTTTAGTTCCCAACGCCTGATTCAAAGAAATCCATTCAGATCCTCAACGGCATGCTCACTTCACCCTCTCGTTTTGTGGCGAAATCAGCCTAACATGTGCTCCCCCTCTTCAAATTCCTCCGCAAAGAAGCTGCCTTTGAATGGACGGACGAATACGAACATGCCCCCGCCCATCTAAAATAGGCAATATCGCAGCCACTGATCCTCTCCCGACCAAAGAAGGATGAAATCCTCTACCTTTATCTGGTCGTGACCCCCGAGGCCGTAAGCGCTGCACTGATACCAGTAAATCGAATAAGTGGCCTTGGCTCTCATCCATGCAGCAAGGAGGCTCAAACACTATTTCCTGACACACATTATAGTCGTTTAAACCGATCAACCAATAAGGCAACTGCTCGGTAAACCGGACATGGCAGGAAAGATGCTGAAATGGTCGTTGGAACTCTTCGAATTCGATATCAAATACGAAAGCATGAAAGCCCTGAAAGCACAGGTTCTAGCCAACTTCGTAGCCGAAATGACTTCACACGTACCCTCAGATGGTGCACGTTGATGGACCATCTTAGTCGATGGTGCCTCCAACTTAATAGGAAGTGAAAAGGGTATTATCTTGGAGAACTAAGAGGGGATCCTAATCCAGGTCTCCCCCACTTTATCCTTCCCGACCTTAAATAACCAAGCCGAGTACAAGACATTCATGGTCGGACTGTGACTAGCCGAAGACATAAGAGTCAAGGAGGTGAAAATCTTCACTGATTCCCAGCTCGTGGTATCCCAGGTCCGAGGAGAATACTAAGTAAAAAATGACCATCTCGTCAAATATTGGGCTCTGGTCCAAGAGACAAGGAAGATGTTCAAATCTATAGATGTACAACATGTTCCTCGCAAGCATAACACCCAGGCAGACATTTTATCCAAACTGGAAAGCACAAAAATGAAAAGAGGAGACAAATCAATGATTTAGGAAATCCTTCCCCGACCCAGCATTCAGAGACCCTCCTCGACTCTAGAAGTGTTCACGATAGGGGACAACGGCTGGTGGATGATACCAATATTCAACTACCTCTCAAAAGTGGAGCTACCAGCTGATCTGAAGGAGGTTGTCGTGGTCAAACGGAGAGCCTTATCATACGTTCTAATTGAAGGAAAGTTATACAGGAGATAATTTTCCATCCCCCTCCTCAAATGCGTCAACCAACATGAAGCTTCTCGGATCCTGCTCAAAATCCACGAAGGAATAACGACCAACACTTAGGCGGAAAATCACTTGTCAGGAAGGCGCTAGGAGTAGGGTACTACTGGCCCACTATGCAATACGATGCCAAAAAGCATGTGAAGAAATGCTAAAAATTCCAGCGCCACGGGGACATGCACTTTGCACCTCCAAACGAACTTAAATCACTTTATTCCCCATGGCCTTTCGCTTGGTGGGGCTTGGACCTCCTCGGACCATTCATGGTAGGTACCAATAAAATAAAATACTTGATAGTAGTCGTCGACTACTTCACCAAATAGATAGAGGTAGGAGAATTGGCCAAAATAACTCTCCAAAACATCCTCGACTTCTACAAAAGAAACATCCTTGCTCGGTTCTACATCCCACAAGCGATTGTCACCAACAACGGAACCCAGTTCATGGACCAGGCCTTTCACGAATTTGTCACCAAGTTAGGCACAACGCAACATTTCTCCTCTGTCGAGCACCCCTAGACGAACAACCAAGCCAAATCTGTGAATAGGGTGATTCTCAAGGGTCTCAAGTGAAGGTTAGAAGAAAACAATAAGAGGTGGATCGAGGAGCTGCACAACATGCTCTGGGGCTACCGAACAATAACCCACTTATCAACCGGGGAGACTCCTTTCCTACTTACATACGGAACTGAGGTCGTCATCCCCGTGGAGATCGAGGAGTCCTCTAGGCAAACTGAAGCTCCCTTAGACGATGAGGTGAATAACGTCGCCTTATGAGAGGAGATCAACCTAGTCGAAGAAATCCGAATAGGAGAGACCCTACGAGAGGTATCTCTCAAACAAAAAATAGTAATACACTATAACATCAAATTCATACAACGAGAGTTCGAAGTTGGCATCCTTGTATTAAAGAGAAATCACAAATAATCACGAGAGCGCAAGCTCGTCGTAAACTGGGAGGGCCCATACCGAGTTTGTGCTAAAACGGGGAACAAGGCCTACTACCTGAAAAACATACAGGGGGGACAACTTGCTCGACCTTGGAACATCGAAAAACTAAGGCAATATTACATTTAAACATTGGACAGCCGGCGTGCTTCATCGACAAGACGAGCGCACATCACTCTGACCATACGTGCATGCCTCGGTACAAGCATGAAACTCAAAATAAAAAAGGCAAGGCTTTGCTCTTATAATGAGCAGGTCCTTAGCCCGACATGGATCACTCGACCGAGCTCTATAGTCGTTGTACCACGTTTGCAGAACACCCAACTCGCGATGGAGGTTCACACTGCCGAGCTCAGGTCCTCGAAACAAGACCTGAGTTCTTGCCCATGCCTGGAAGCTACCCTGGTCGTTTGACTGGTTTTCCCACACTGACAAACTCACTAACGAGCAAAACCCCCACTAAAAACTATTAACCAATAAAAGATGTCTCAAGCAAACGAGCATACAATAAACATGTAGGCAATTTGAAATAAATAACAACACAGTAAAAAACAAAAGTAAACAACCACTAAGGCCGCAATTGTACAAATTTTACAAAAGGGGAGGAGGCCCTAGGCCCCCCATCTAACAAAATAGTTTTGTGGCCACAAGGACCACATTTGTTTAAAACTTAAAACAAAATGGGGTAGAACCCGCAAAACAAGATTACATCAATACGACTCATAGGCCGGGACATAAAAAATATAACAAGAAGCAATTAAACATCTGGTTGGGGCTCCTCCTCGGTAGCGGGCTCCAAACACGACGACTCGCAACCGAGCATTTCCCCGACCTCTCTGAGATGATCAGGGATCACGATCTGGCCATTTGCCACATAATAGTAAAGTCTTATCCTAGCCTCGTTCAACTCGACCCCGAGGTTCAAAACCCAAAGTTGCTTCACAGCATTATCAAAGCTCCCTTGGGAAACAGCCAAAGCATCGTCTAACACACACTGTAGTTGGACAACTAGCTTAGGTCTTCAGACCTTTGGCCTCTTTTGGCTCGTCCTCGGCTGGAGTAGTTTTAGTAGTCAAGGCCGCCACCTGCTCTTCAGAAGTCTTCTTCTCGAGCAAAAGTGCCTCATGATCTTTGGACAACCTCCCTAGCCTATCCTTTGCTACCTTCCAGAAAGCCTTCTCATCAGCACGCTCTTTTTCGACCTCGGTCAGCTTTGTCCGTAATTGTCTCAGCTCGACCTCTTGGGAAGAGCCCCCTTCAGCATATGCCACGACCATCTCCAAGACCCTCATGACGGCCCCAATGTTCTGGCCTAGCATCGATATCTTGGCCAAACGATCCATATTCTCCAACATAAGGGACTCACCCTGAAGAAGATAACGAGAGGAGCCCTTAAAAAGGACATGTCATGTCAGCAAGGGGGAAACTCATATTTCCCCTTCTCCCCGGTCAGATCCATAATATCCTCGTTGCACTGTCTCTTTTGCCTTGAAGAAACCTGTAGAGGGAATGAGTTCTAGCCGGTTGCCCAGTCGACGGAGCACCTGAGCCCGACATAGGGCATATCCCCGTACCAGGCGGAGAGACCTTGGCACCCTTTTATGCTTTATTCAGGTTATAAGAAGTCATCCTAGCCAAGCGTTTCTGAGCGTGATTCATTCTATCTGCGAGGAAACAACAAGTAATGGTCAATAAATAGAAAAGATATATATGTCGTGCAAACAGAGGAAATTCAAAGCATAAAACGACTACCAAGATATGCCATGGGGTCTTCGCTCTCGAGGACCTACTTAATGTTTATCAAGCCCTGGTCATAGACCATCTGTCCGTTTTTATTTGTGACTGGCTTTCCTCCTCTACCCGCACGTTGAACAAGAGGGAATCCCGTAACAAACACACACAAATGTTTGAAGTTGGCCTGGTCCTCGGCACCGAGCATGCCCTTCTTCCAAACATAGAGATCAATTCCCCTTTATTAATGCTTATCAGTCCAATGGAAAAAGAACTTAGGAACCAACTTATTTGCATGTTTTCCCTCCTCGGTCAGCACGAGATCCCCACTCTCGTCGTACATTAGAGCAACCCTGAAGATGTTCAGTAGCGCCCTCTGCGAGACGGGCTGAACGAGTATGTACCTCCCCTTGAAAAAAATGAACGGACTCCAAGTAATGCCTTGAACAACTTATTATTTGTCGGCTTAAGAGTAACCCAACCATATTGGGTACCAAACGTCTGTCTCTGGAAGCAATAGAGGGACAGTGGCCCCAATACCTAGGTAGTCGCACACGAGCTCGAAAGCCCGCAAGAAGGCGATCAAGTTTAGGTGCAGCTGGGACAGAGTCAGTCGAAGGTGCCTGAAGACTGCCACTTGAAAGACCGAGAAGGGGAGCCGCAAATCCATCTCCCTAAACATGATCTCGTACATAGAAAACCAACAAACTTCAAAATGCAAGCAGATTTGACTTTCCTTGTTGGGAACGTAGATGGACCATTACTCCTCGGTGCCCTCACGATCCATCTCTGGATCCAATAAGGTGAATATCTCATCAGAGTACTCTATAAAGTATGAGATGTACCTCTACGGGCCCGATGTGACCCGAGCCAGTGGACCTTCCTCGACCACGAGCGCGCTAGGACCCTCTTGGTCGACGACATCCATCTCATCGTCCCCCTCAACATCTTGATGATCGGACACCTTCGGCTCCAGTGCACCAGGCGATGACTCATACGCTCTGATGTGCTTGCCTTAATAGACATGCTATCGGAAGAGCTCTGGGAAGAACCACTAGGCTCGTTGAGGAACTCGTCGTCAGCACTATTAGTCATCGTACCTGAAAAGCAGAGGATAAAAGTAAGTTCGACGTCAATGTCAAATCCACCCTTCCACCACTAATCAAGTGAAAGGGCGTCAAGGAACAAGAACCATATCCCCAACCAGGGCCCTCACTTAAAACGACTACTAGACGGTGGACCCTCCCCGACAAAGCAAGCTAAATTCATGAAAATTTTCTACAGTCATCTAACATCGCTAAGGCTCCACGAATCCCCTACGGAGGGCGTGTGACGTCCTCAACAGCCTCAGCCTCCAGGACCACCGCCTCCAGCCAAAATTTCCAGAAGAACAGTTCCCTAAAAACCCTAATCGCATGCATTTATAGGATAAAAAAACCAAGAATCTAAGCTACAACAGAAGTATAATCCATAAAAAAACAAAGGAACCAAGGAACTTACCAGGTTAATATGGCATAATAGACGGTGAAAATCGATGATCCAAGTGAAAAATCCTGAAACTTGACAAAGTCGGGAAACGTCTAGATTAAACAATTGAGCTTCTTGATCACCTTTCTCCCCCTTTTTATCTAAAAAATGGCAAAGGAAGAATTTACATAACCACGCCCAAGCACAACTTATCCATACCCAAACAAAACCCATAAAGATTATGGATACACCAAAGACTCTCACGGTGAAAGACGGGAGGAGTAACCTCTATAAATAGTTGGGCATTTACTTAGGAAATAAAGATCCTTAATTGTATCAATGGTCTTGTTCAAAAGGAAACATTATTTGAGGAGAAAACTTCCACTAAAAATAATGTGCACCGTCCAAACAACTCTAAATGACTTTATTAGCTATGCATTATTTCTGCTGAAAAGAAATTGTCCCAATACATGCACATACACATTCAACACACACTTTATACACTCTCTTCAGACACGTGTTTGATCATACTATCCACATAAATTCTTTGTTGATCACACAGGAAACTTGTCCTGAATAATGTCATGAAAACCACTCAGACATTATCTTCTTTCTCTTTAATGCACAAACCAGTGACCAACACCACTACACCCATCAGCCCAAAAAAACTTCACAATACTTTCAACTGAACTTTAATTGAACTCCTTTCACTTATAATAACACACCAAAGCATCAAAATATCACATATGTGACATCTCTTAATAACAAAGACCCTTGTAGAGTCCTTCCAAAATATGCATAGAGAAATAAATTCTCCCAGACACAACTATTAACCACTAGAGAGATGTGTGTACTTCTGATTAAATCTTCACATGTCTTGAACCAACCATGCCATTTCAAGACCACCAATCACTACATTATGTCACAACATATTGTCTAATATCACACCCTCATAAGAGGCATAAAATATTCACAAGCTTGAACCACACACAAGCTTCATACTAACAACAAACCACATATGGTTACTTTACTCTCCCTGTCATGGATGACCAATGCTCCCGCTAAAGACGAACACTTGATCACTTCATAATCTCATTGTGAAGGGCAACCACTTCAAGCCTCTGGATGAACACACTTGCTGAACACAACCACCAATTGTATACACCAACATTTTAAGAATAACTCTAAGTACCTTGAGCTATTTACACAATACGAACACACTGATAAATGTCCTAACAAACCTACACAAGATACACTTGATTTGTAATTTTTTTCCATATATTTTAGAACAAATGCTCTTAGATTTCTTGCTACACAAGATAGAGACTGCCACAATATGTTACTTGTAGTAGAAGAAACCTTCTCTTCAACAGGCATTCTGATCAAATCCCCATATCTGACCCTCTTCTCATGCTCCTAGAAATTGTTGGTCCAATTTTTATCTTTAAACATGACAGAGGTCATGCATTTATCACACACCCTTATAGGCAGGGTGTGATGCGGTGGGAGATCTGACTTGGGTATTTTGTGTTTTTGATCGCAAATGTTGCGGTTAGCAAGAGTCGCCACTGACTTTTCTTTTATCCAAAAGGAAAGGTGAAAAAGCACAGGAAAGACCTTTGAGATTGTTTCTCGAGTTCGGGGGGTAGATTATGAAAAAGGAAGGTATTAGCACCCTTTTCATACATGATTTTCCATGGGCTCTTAGTTACTTGCTAGATCATTTGCTTTTGTTTGAAATGTGCTTTGTTTGGAAATGTGTATGGTGGTTTTGAAAGTATTTTGAAAAGGTGCCTTCGTTTAGGCAAACTTTGTAATGATTCTCATTCGTAAGAATGTATACAAAGTGTTGATCTTTTGAAAATGTTTTCAAGTTTGAAAGTTGTTTTTGAAAGTGTTGGTGTTTGTTTTGAAAATAACAATGATGTTTTTGTTTTGAAATGGAGCAAGTAACTAGGAGAATTCTACCTACTCAAATGTATTTCTTGTTCATTTTCTTTTCCTTTGAAATTGTTGTCTTACCATTGATTTGGTAAGTAACCCTATCTTTGGATATAAACGGGACAGGCGCGGGTCATCGTATAACCAATGATTAGTAATGTTGCAAGGTATCTTAGCATTTTTCTTTAGGGACTAAGATCATTTTGAAAGGCAACTTAGATAACGTCATCGAGAGACTATGATCTTGTATTTTTGCTTGTTTTGTCTAAGATACCTCTCGTGCGTAATATGGCAATTTATAAGGAAACAGTGGAGTTAACCTTAAGAGTGCTAGTGTGCAAGTGTGTTTGATTTCATGCATTTTAGTCTTGATTAGGGTAATCTATTTGTTGATTTCATGTCTTGCCATACACACCCTAATTACTAGCATTTACATTCAAAAGCGATAAATTGCAGAAATATAAAGTCCTACGCTATTACAATATTTTAGGGATGGGGGTACATATTTATGAATGGGGTTGCAAATAAAATTAAATCCTAAGTTACTATTACAACCATATTGAAATGGATAAGAATGTACAAGAAATGTAGAATGGACTTGTTTTGTAAAAAAAGAAAGAAATAAGTTTTGTTCAAGAAAACATTTTGATCTTTTATGTTAAAAGAAATAAAATAAGATATGTGAATATAAAATAATATTTTTATATGTGTTTTTGATTAATAAAAAAATGATGGCAAAAATAATAAGGAGAAAGGAAAACAGAATCAGCGCTTTACTGAAATAAAAGAGGTCAGAAGTTCTGACTCTGGCATGCTACATAAATTCAAATAAACATTAGTAGAAACAGGGAAGGTCAGAAGTTCTGGGTCCGCTGAGGACAAAGAAGATTTCAGAAGTTCTGATACCACTGGAAGAACTTCGTCTCCCTCTCCATGCTAGTCAGAGCATCTGCAACTTGGTCATTTCTCAACAAAACAGAAGATGCACATATAACAGTTATGGCAGGTTTCATAATGTTTCAGAAACAAGAGATATCAAAACCATAAATCAGAAGTAAAGCATGAATTTGCTAATCCTAATTCTGAGTTCTAATTTCTTCAAGAAGTTCTGAACTGAAGTTCTCTCTATCTAGGCAGGCAAATATATGAAACCTCAGAACGTGTACAACATCTAAATCAGGATGTCTACATTGTATTTTTGAACAAAGTTTCCTGACAATGCATAAGTAATATGATGAGAGTCAGCAAAAGCTTACCTTGCAGCTGGAAAATGTTATGTGAGCTGGAGTCTGGCTCTAACCGCTTGTGATGTTCTGAACAACTTCCTCTCGTGTTCAGCAGACTGGAAACTTTCAACTCGGGTTGTGAGTGATTAGAAAATTCTAGAACAACCAAGGAGTAAAGTTCGGACTTCTTTGAGGTGGATATTGATGGTTAGTGTGTCACAGTTTGACTACAGAAGTTTGGATGGCTTTTGAATGTATATCAAAAACTATATGGGTGGTTTTGGTCGAGAAACACTTGATGAAAATGGAATTTAAATGCAAAAATCAAAAGCTATCAGGTTTTATATTTTGTGTTTGTAGTTTTTGGACTCTTGGAATTTTAGCAAGGGTTCAGAGCTTTTCTTTTTCAAATTTCCGACCCTTTTACAGTTGCCAATTGTTATACCCCAAAATTTGCCCTCCCATATTCCTCAAGAAATTGCCAAGCCAAGCTACAAAATTCCCCAAGGGTTGTGCAGTGCAACAGTCTCCCATACAGTCAAAACTAGGGTTTTGAGTCTGATCAAGAAAAGGAAGTTTTCAAAGGCTCAATCAAGTCTCACATGCTTACAAACATGGTCAAGCATCCTCATATCAAGTTTCAAGGCATTCAGCTCAAGATTGCACAGTCAAAACCCTAAATTGCACTACAGTCAACTGTAGGGGCAAAATGGTCATTTGACAGTCAAAAGTTCAAATTTTTGGTCAACATATCATTTTGAAGCCACAAACATCATTTGATCAATGCTTGATCATGATTCTCAAAATTTGGCTCAGAAATCATTAAAGATGCAAAAGTTGCTATATTTGGACAGTTGAAAAAGTCAACTGAAATTGACCAGGACATAACTTTCACATGGATTATCAGAAAAATTCCATCCAAAGCTCATTTTGAAGAGAAAGACATTTCCTACAACTCATTTTCATACTTCAAGTCCAAGAAATGCTCTCACGAAAAGTTATCAATTTCAACATTACAGGTCATTTTCAAAAGTCAACAAAAAGGGACTTTAAGTCAAAGGCCATAACTTGAGATTGGAAAATAAAAATGACATGGGACCAAAGGCATTGGTTAGAGGACTCAAAGACCTTTCCAAAATGTCCAAGAACATGTGAAAAGCTTAAAAAGTGAGCATGTTATACCTTGTAGAAGTTGGGAAATTTTTGTGAAATGGCAAAAGTCAACTATCCTTGAAACTCCAATTTTTGACAAAAGGGCCCACTTTCTTCCACTTGATTCATCCTTGTCATGCCACACACATGTCCCATGATTAATTTCAAGACCAAATATTGATTTTTCTATTTTATTTAATTTTTGATAATTTAATTTATTTTAAATCTTTAAAAATTCAAATAAAATTCAAAAACCAATGGAATAGTGTCATGTGAATTTGGACAACTTCCATGTATCATGGGCCAACTCAAGAACTCAGGCTAGGGTTAAATTACACACTAGGTCTAGGTCTTGGCTAAAAAGAAGGAAACTTGGTTAATGGTAAAAACCCTAGGACTTGTTCTTTCATGAGCATGAATTAAGGTCAAATAGCAAGCCAATTCTCTTCCATCATATGCACTGAGTCAAACCCTAAGCCTAATACACGATATGCTGCGCTGAAAAGCCTATTGACAATTTGAAAAATTAGCCATATAATGCAAATCTGAAATCAAGGTTAGGGAGATTTTCGAGCCTCAATTCTTTTTCTAATAGTTTCCTGGACAAACTCTGAAGGTGTGCCAACCCCTAACCTCAATCAAAACGCGAAGAAACGGTAGCTACAACTCAAACTGTACAGAAAAATTGTTGAAATCGTGCATCATTTTTTAAGCATCCTTTGCACTTTTTCTTTGTTGATTCTTGTTCCTTATGAAGTTCTAAAGCTGACCATGGTATTTAATTGAACAATCATGCATTGTATGCGATTTTGCCATAACCAATTTCTAGGGTTGCAGGTTTTTTAATTTAGGGGTTTTCATACCAGGAACAATTAGCCCATGAAAGTCACACCACTGCATTCCAGGCATCTGGACGAAGAGAGTGATATACTCGCGATTAATTTCTGACTCACGTAGCTCTATTCGCTATTTCTCCAAAAGTAGCCTAAGAAAACACAACGAAAACCGTTGCCTTCGTTCTTTGTGTTTCAGGAAAATGGAAGAGATGATGGCGTGGCACAAGCGGATTGGGGGAATTTGAAAATGCGCGCGTGGAATCATTAACGTCTTGTTTATTCTTTTTATTATTTATTAACCATATTATATTAATTGAAATTGAGTGGTTCAGCTGGCAGGTGGTTTCCTTTGCATTGTCTAAGACCTGGGTTCAAACCCCAGGTCTGTGTATTCTTCATATTATTTTTCCCATCACTTTCCCATGCAGCATAAGCATTGAGGCGCACCATATGTTTCAAGATCCAAAAGTCCACGTGCCTAATGAATGCAGATCAATGGCTCCAGTGTAAAGAATATACCATACGCCAGTCAATGCATTACACCTGATTGGAAAAGTCAACGATTCACAACTAATTGGGCCAAAACTCCAGGCCTGAACCTCCAATTCTGGGGCTACACCCCACCCTGGTTTGCCCATTTAATTTATTTTTCTTATATCATTTAATTATTATTTTATTTTGTTTTGTTGTTTTAATTCAATAGTTATTTTTTACAAAAATACAAAAACATCACAAAAATCAGAAAAGTCAAAAAATTTAATAATTATTTTATTTTAAATATTGTTTTTTTTTGTATAAATAATCACATGTAAATATTTAGTTTTAATTAGGTTTCCAACTTTAATTCCTTTTAATAAAAATCAAAACATAGAATTAGGTTAATTAACAATGTTCATTCCTCTTAAATTTTTTCTTTTTTTATCATAATATAATTATTAATTTATTCTATTTTATAATTAAATGTATATAAACAACTTAGATTTAAATTAGGTTAAAAATTAAATCTTTTTCTTAATAACTTAAAAAACGTTAGAATTAGGGTTTACCACCAATTTTTTTGTTTTAATTAATTCTTTTTCTTTTTTCTTTTAAATCTTAAAAAATACAAAAATACAAAAAACATTCCTTTTTATTTAATTTTAATTCTTCATTAGTTCTAATTAATTAATTCATTAACTTTAAATACTTTTGCAAAAGGGTCCAACGCCCTAGTTTTGTTTTTAATTCCTTTATTTCGCACATTTATTTTATATCGTTTAAATAATTATGTATATGCCCCAAAGCCTTGTAACATTTTTTTACTTTATTTCTCGCACTTTTATTTTATTGCTTCTTTACTTTCAGTCAAATCGGGTTCGGTTTATTTTGGCGATGTGGACCCGCGCCGTTTGTAATAGTTTAGATTTATTTTCTCGCAAGTATATAACTGTTAACAAAAAGCATGAAAGAATGTATGGCCCTAAAAATAAAATCAAGCGTAGATCACAACAAACATGACAAGACAAAATAATTGAAACGTGACACACGAACCGCACACACCACCCCTAGGGTATGCCTCACTGTTGCCTTTCGAAAGGTGATCGTCGAGTAGAGGACGTCTTAGTAAGTCCTCATGATCCGGGAACCTGGCATGAGGGTAGCTTCTAAGGTGTCTTCCCATTGCTCTGGTGATCACCATGTCCCTACAAACTCGAATTGACCCGAACACCTCCAATGGTGATGCTACCTACCTCTCAATGGTGGGATAGCACTACTTTAAAGGACATTTACACAGACGAATTCCTTAGTGTTGTACCCCAAAATTTGCCCTCCCATATTCATCAAGGATTGTCAAAGTCAAGGTCACAAAATGCCCCAAGGGTTGTGCAGCTCAACTGTCTCCTATACAGTCAAAACTAGGGTTTGAGTTCTGGTCAAGCAAATAAACTTTTCAAAGGCCCAATCAAGTCTCATATGCTTAAAAGGATGGTCAAGTGTCTTCATGTCAAGTTTCAAGGCATTCAGCTCAAAATTGCACAGTCAAAACCCTAGATTGCACTACAGTCAACTGTAGGGGCAAAATGGTCATTTGACAGTCAAAAGTTCAAAATTTTGGTCAACATATCATTTTGAAGCCACAAACATCATTTGATCAATGCTTGATCATGATTCTCAAGATTTGGCTTAGAAATCATCAAAGATGCAAAAGTTGCTATATTTGGACAGTTGAAAAAGTCAACTGAAATTGACCAAGGCATAACTTTCACATGGATTATCAGAAAAATTCCATCCAAAGCTCATTTTGAAGAGAAAGACATTTCCTACAATTCATCTTCATGTTCCAAGTCCAAGAAATGCTCTCACAAAAAGTTATCAATTTCAACATTATAGGTCATTTTCAAAAGTCAACAAAAAGTGACTTTAAGTCAAAGGCCATAACTTGAGATGGGTAAATCAAAATGACATGGGACCAAAGGCATTGGTTAAAGGACTCAAAGACCTTTCCAAAATGTCCAAGACCATGTGAAAAGCTTAAAAATTGACCAAGTTATGCCTTGTGGAAGTTGGGAAATTTTTGGAAATTTTTGAAAGTCAACATTGATGCAAAAGGCCTAAAAATGCAAATGGGCCTATTTTTCTTCCAAGATTCTTCATGCCAAGCCTATGCACGATCATTAGGCCCAAAGGGAAGTATTCTCATATTTTTTAATTATTTATTTGAATTAATATTAATTTATATTCATTTAAATGATTTTAATATATGAAAAATATCAAACTAACCTAAAAAAATCTTTTCATGCACATTATAAGCTCAATATTTCGTGTAAGTCTTAAATAGGCAAGTTTTGGTGTGATTGGATCATGATTGAACAAAAACAACATGAAAAAAGATTGAAAAAGATTTTCAAAAATCAAATATGTGAAATCATTATGGCCATGGATTTTGTTCAATGTTTTTGACCTAAATCATTCCTTACATATACAAGATCACAACCCTAATGCTACAAGACTGCAAGCTGCGCATACTCAAGCTTTGGCAGATTGAAAATTCACAAAAAACTCAAACACTGAAATCTAGCTTCTAGGACGATTCAAGCTTTGATTTTTGTTTCATTAGCATCCTAAGACGTCCCCAAACGTTTCTCAATCAAAAACAACAAGTCAAACGCCTTGAAACGGTATCACAAAGTCAAACTGAACCAAGAAAATATTGAAATCGCATAGCATGATTTAGACATCTTTTTGCATTTTTGTTTGTATATTCATGCTTCTTATGAAGTTTGTGAACTAACCATCATAATTAATTGGATTTTTGTGGCATAAACATGAATCTACCATGCGCGTTTTTTTAGGTTTTCAGGTTCTTAAATTTAGGGCTTTTGCAATACAGTGAAATTGTCCCTTTAAACCACCATGGCTGGACTCAGCATATCAAGACGAAGCAATTTGAACCCTCGCGATAAATTTATGGTTCATAGGGAGCTATTCGCTATTTTTTCAAAAGGCCTCTAACACCACGGTTGCAAAACCGTTGCCCATTAGTTTTGTTTTACAGGGAAGGGGAAGGAGACGAAGACGTGTCCATTGGTGACAGGTCCATTTGAATTTCGCGCGGAATTCCAAAGCATTAGCGTTTTCTTTTTATATTATTTATGTATTATTATATATCAAATGAAATGCATGTGGTTCAGTGGTAACGTGTTAGGCATGTGACCTCAAAGACCTGGGTTCAAGTCCCAGGTCTAGCAAAAGTTTCACATTATTTTTCATAAAAAATTCTTATGCAGCGCGCTTGAGGAGGATCACCATATTCCATCAGCGTCCCATTAGCCACGCGTCCACAATGATCAAATCAATGTCCAGGCTTCATGGTACACCCTAGGCATGAGTCAAACGCATCATATGGAATTATGGAAAGTCAGCAAAATCAAGCTTAATGGGCCTTAAATTACCAGGCCTATACCTCCTTATTTGGGACAACACCCCACTCTGGTTTGCTTTCTTTATTTTATTTTTTTTTAATTATTTTTATTGTCTTATTTATTTTATTGTCTTAATTCAATTAATTAATTTTTTCTATAAAATATAAAAACATTACAAAAATCAGAAAATACAAAAAATATAATATTATTTAATGTATTAATTATTTTTATAAATAAATTAGAATGTAAATTATGTAGTGTAATTAGGTTTTAATTTTAATTCCTTTTTAATAAAAAAATCAAAAAAATATAGAATTTAGGTTTTAATTGTTAATTCTTTTTTTTTATTCCCCTTTTTTCCACAATAATAATTATATTTATTTATTTATTTATTTTCCTATTTAAATTGTACATAAATGAATTAGGTTTAATTTAGGTCATATTTTAATTCTTTCTTAATAATTAAAAAACATTAGAATTAGGGTTTGCCGTTTAATTTAATCTCAATTAATTTCTTTTTTTCATTAAATCTAAAAAACACAAAAATATCATTCTCATTTAATTTTAATTTTAATTTTAAATCCTTATTAATTTTAATTATTTGCAAAAAAGGGTCCAACGCCCGTCATTAATCATTTAATTGCGCATTTATTTTTTTTATCGTTTATATAATTATGTAAATCTCCCAAAGCTATGTAATTTACTTTTCGCACTTTATTTCTTCGCATTATTTATTTTTCCGCTAAATCGGGTCCGGTTTAATTTTGGCGATGTGGACCCGCGCCATTTGTAATAGTTTAGCTTTATTTCCTCGCAATTTATAACTGCTAAATATGCATGCAAGAATGATTGGTCTTAAAATAAAAATCAATGCGTAGATCACAATGAACATGACAAGATAAATAACTGAAAACGACACACGAACCGCACACACCACCCCTAGGGTACGCCTCACTGTTGCCTTGCCTCGAAAGGTGGTCGTCGAGTAGAGGGCGTCTTAGTAAGTCCTCATGATCCGGGAACCTGGCATGAGGGTAGCTTCTAAGGTGTCTTCCCATTGCTCCGGTGATCACCACGTCCCTAAAATCGAATTGACCCGAACACCTCCAACGGTGGTGCTACCTACCTCTCAATGGTGGGATGGCACTACTTTAAAGGACTTTTACACAGACGAATTCCTTAGGGTAGGTAGGTTCTCAAGGATACTTGCTCTAATTTCAAACAAATCAAAACATCTTTTCACACTGACACTTTTCAAAAGCTTTCAAAGCAAACTTTTCAAACACTCTGACGTATGAGTCGATCTGAAATTTTTCAAAGAAACTTTTTAAACCCACATTGAAAAGCACGCAAAACAATTTGAAAACACAAGTGAGCAAGTATCTAAGAGCCCATGGATAACCATGGATAGAAAGGGTGCTAACACCTTCCCTTTCTATAACCTACCTCCCGAACCGAGAGCAATCTCTTTAAGGAATTTTTCTGTGCTTTTGTCCTTTCTATTTGGAGAAAATAAAAGACGGTGGCGACTCTTGCTTCCGCGACATTTCGCGAACCAGCTTTAAACAGTCAGTTCCAGATCCACCGATCACAGAACTGGCGACTCTGCTGGGGACATAAACTTAAAGTGAGGTGTACCTTAGGGCTAGCTCATAACTATGTTTTCAATTGTTTTCCTTGTGTGCTTTATTATTGTGGGTTGCTTGGGAGTTCTATAGATCCTACACCCGGATCTGTGGGATACCTTTCTTAGAAAGTAGCAACAAGGCTGTGAGGGAACTGTGCGGGGTATACCGACACGGTTGAAACAGTCTGCTACGTTGATGTGGCACTTTGGTGTGTACCGGTAACCCTTGAGTTCAGTCAAGGAGAGTACGGGGCCTCCGCGTGGTGTCGTGAAGCATCAACAGACCTTAGGAACCTTAATTGAACTATCTTGGCCTCTTTAGGGTAGTGAGATAACTGACTTTGGTGCAGTCCGAGGTTGGTTGATACTCGATACTACGCTCAATTGAGGGTTGCTTTCCTGGAATATTTCGGTCGCCAGTTCAGTGGCTAAATCGAAACGATGAACAATGAAAGCAATCCCGTGATATTGAGAACCTTAGAACCCGGTTACTTTGATTAGGACAGGTTGAACCCACCAACTTCAAGAGGGTAATACCCAGACCTCATGCTGGCCCAAACCCTAAGGGTCTCTTTTGTGTGACTTGCGTGCCTTCGTACTTGACTACTCGCATGTTTGTTATCTGACCCTTGATGCCTTGCAGGTTTTGTTCATAGTCCTTAATTAGGACTTATAACAGGGTGTACTAACCACTTGCAGGTTCTGTTTATAGGACTCATGGCAGGGTTTACCAAATTTCTTGCAGGTGTTGTTTATAGTCCTTAACTGGGACTCATAACAGGGTTTACTAGATCTCTTGCAGGTTTTGTTTATAGTCCTTGATTAGGACTTATAACAAAGTATACTGAATTTCTTGCAGGGTCTGTTTATAGTCCTTAATTGGGACTCATAGCAGGGTTTACCTACATCACCCCATGCATAGCATGACATCATACCATTGCATACCATTGCATACATCCTAACCCATTTCAAGGATCTCAAGGGCTTGTGATGCAGGTCATGATGAACCAACTGTCTAGCCAAGGGCAAAGAGGATTTATTTTCCTCTAGCCAAGGTTGTCAGGGGCTATGACCCACTAGATATGGTGAGCCTTTGACCCTTGAAGAAGGACTCCCAACAACAGGAAGTTCTTTCAATCAAGTTACCGGTTCTCAACTCTAACAAGTTTCTCTGTTTACCCTGCGAGGTCCTTGAAAACATTGCATGCATATCATACACATCATCGCATTACAGGTATCCCTTTTGCAGGTCACTTACCTTTCTCGCTGTTTATTTCAGCAATGGCCTTCCAACCAGATAACCAGAACCTTCACGCTCAAGAGTCTCAGTTCAGGGAAATCTTCTTAGGGCTATCCAAGGGGCAGGAAGAGTTGAGGGCACTCCTCATGGGGAATCTGATCAGAAAAAGTCCTGAAGATGACAAGGACGAACAGCTGAAACGTCTACAAGCTGAGGTAGACACATTGAAAACTCAGATGCTGGGGCAAAGGGCCCTCATTCAAGGTTTAGCTCAGGAGCAAGGAGAGCTGAGAGCCATGGTCAGTCAGCTTTCTCAAGGCATGAAGCAACCAGCCCAAATCAGGGACCAGGTCATGGAACAGCTCCCAAGAGGGCAAAGGTCGGGTCCAGTGAATAGACCTCTCCAAATTGCTACTACTTCACAAGCCCAGTATCAACGGGGTAATCGACGCAAGCGATACACGTCTGGAAGACATTTCACTGAGACTGGCATACCACCATCTCTAATGCTGGAACACTTGTTGGAGGTCAATCTGATTACTTTAAAGGGTCCTCCCCAGAATCCTGACATCTCTGCTCCTACTTATAACCCTGATAAAAGATGTGCCTACCATTCTGACAGTCCTGGACATGACACCAATGACTGTTGGAGCTTGAAGAACAAGATCCAGGACTTGATCGACGGAAGGGTGTTGGAGTTCATGCCGGGTGGCCAAATAAAAATCTTCTGCTAAGAATCTTCCACTTGAGATGACTAGTTCAAATTAGGAAATTTTTGTTCATTCGAACGTTCAAGTTGCAATTTTCTTCTGTTCAAACATTTCTTCATGTTAAACATTGTTATTTCATTAATGCATCGCTTATGTCTATTTTGAATCAATATATTCGTATTCACTATACGTAAATTATTTTCATATTTTTTCTGATGTCAACTCCCAATCAATAATTCTAAGCCTCTTGAGGGAGGATGACGAAAACGATACCACGATCTTTACAGTATGCTTTTGAACAGACCCCGCTGATGAGGTACAGGCATTGTTTCAATCCCTAAACACTGGAGTTATAAGGATGATAATCCCTCGTCAACCCATCAGAGCCAAAGAAGTAGGAGTTTTTATTTTCGAAAATCAAAACCCTTAATCATAACCTGGGGCAGGATAGTCTCTCAGTTGATCCAAGTGCATAACGAATGGCACCGAAGAGATCTTTATGAAACGAACAAAGACAGTGATGGTTCAGAACAATCATAAGGACAGGCAGTCATCATCAAAATTCATAAATGAAAAAGCCCAAAAAAGTCTAAACCTACAAAGGGGACTTATGAAACTGGGGCATCCCGCTGACTGTAATTCCAAAAAAAGGAAACAGTTCAGGCAAAAAGAAAGGGATAACAAAAATCAAAAAGAAAGAGGTTCTACAAACCCTCAACAAAAAGGAATGACTGCCCATCCAAAATAAGCTATCAACATCTGAACCATCGCTGGAACATCACAGCAAAGACTCAAGCAAGGTCTAACGCACGATCAACTGAGTTTAGGTTTGGAGAACATCACGAAGAGCGGGTGGGTACAAATAATTTGAGCCTTTATCCTTTGTTTCTTAAACCGTGAACCAGGCCACGATATAACCCTTAAAAGTCCTAGCTGAAGCATGGGTTAGTTCGAAAGCATACTGTACGAAAGGTATCCTGACTCCTGAAGGCCTACAGTAAAAATAACGAGTTGACATCATGTTTTACAAACATTCACTTGTTTTATGAAAAAAAGAATGCATTTTCAAAATCTTCAAGACAGACATAAGCTTTGCATTTTTAACATAACTTTGTTTGCATATGACTTTTGTTTGAACAGCAAGGAAATTCGCACGATGAATACCTAGTGAACAAAAGCACTTTCAATCAAGGGGCATGACATGATCATGGTCCATCATCTGGGGCAGTCCAATCAAGATTCGGAGAATCTCTCAAAGGCCAAAAGCCTGGGGCAAATCTCTGCCTGAGCCACCTGGGGCACTCCAACAACGAATCTGACCTGATCAAACACCTTCTGGTGGCATGACAAAGCACTTATAACAGGGGCAACTCCCTACATTCTGAAAGCACGGACATAGTCGAAAAGATACTACGCAAAATCAAAGACCCGCTAGGTTGACACACCTAGGCAAAAACAAGGGCTTCCCGGCGAACCAAAAGGGTTCGGGCAAAAATAAGGGATGAAATGAAAAAAATTGTACACCCGACAAGTCGAAAACCTGAAAAGGCGGCTTGGGCAAAAATGGGTATCCCGGTGGACTGAAAACCCGAAAGGGCGGTCCAGGCAAAAGTTAGGGATCAAAGCGTACGACTATGTCCTGTCATCTTATCACCTGCCTATGAGAAGAAGGTTGGTCCATCAACAACTATCAGCGCCTCGCAGGTCTTCCTCTCCCACCTCAGAAACAGGGGGCAATGATGAGTCGTCTAAACAATCTAGTTGGTCGGTCCTCCAAGGTACCAAGATAGGTTCAGCTAAAAAACATGACCGGTACATCCTAATTCCCCAGAGAGTGAGTCAGCAGTCAGTCCATTCTCCTCCAAGCAGAGTTATCAAATATCAAGGAAATTGAGTATCCTCCTGTAGATCTCAATACCTCCCCAGCAGCACGCACTCTTAACAAACATCCCCGGCAGTCTTGGTCTAAAGATTGTTCCCCGGCGGTATACCAACGTTCAAAGGAATCACTTTCCCCAGCATATCAAACCTCCCCCAGAAGAGTCCAATCCAGCTTCCCCAGGAAAGTTGGAAGTCATATCCCTCAAGCAGTAAGCTTACCCCCAGTAGATTCTGGAAGCTTATCCCTCGCAGAGCACGAACGCGTCGTCCCGGCTTGATTTAAAGAGTTATTTCCGTAACAGGATATAACTGGGTTATCCTCAGCCAAAAGCCACGGAAAGAGCGTCCTCGGCAAAATATCTTCCTACCCCCAGCGAAGTCTATCAACACTTCCAGCACAACAAGGATATCCCCAGCATAACTCATCAACGGCATCCCCAGCGGAGTTATCTTCATCAAACTCAGCAAAGCATCGCTATCCCCACAGAGTAGTACTCCCCAGCATGATCGCTAGAGTATCTTTTCTCCCGCAGAATTATTTCATTTGCCAAGTTTATTCCTCAACAGAGTTATCTTCTCCTACCGGTATTCTTGCAACAATCAGCCACAGCGGAAGCAAAATCTCCTCCTCAAACATCAGTCCAGGATATGACTTCCCGGCACCCGTCAAGGATTATTTTTCCTAGACGAAAACATACATGAATCATCACATACATCATTATAGCATGCATGTACACATCATATCATATAAATCGTATCCATATTTGCTTGATCCATATCATGCATCACATATAACTGACCTCTACCTTTCAGGAAAGACGCAGCTGAAATTCTCAAACATATTTCAAGGACTTCTCTAGTCCAGTTAAATCGACTCCAAACAGATTTTTCTGATAAAGACTTAGTAGAAATTCTCTTATGGTCCCCTCTCCAACGGCGTGTGAGGTGGTAATTCCTTCTTCAGATGTTCTCCTCTCCGGCATGAGCGTGAGGTGATATTCTCTTATGGTCCCCTCTCCAACGGCGTGTGAGGTGGTAATTCCTTCTTCAGATGTTCTCCTCTCCGGCATGAGCGTGAGGTGATATTCTCTTATGGTCCCCTCTCCAACGGCGTGTGAGGTGGTAATTCCTTCTTCAGATGTTCTCCTCTCCGGCATGAGCGTGAGGTGATATTCTCTTATGGTCCCCTCTCCAACGGCGTGTGAGGTGGTAATTCCTTCTTCAGATGTTCTCCTCTCCGGCATGAGCGTGAGGTGATATTCTCTTATGGTCCCCTCTCCAACGGCGTGTGAGGTGGTAATTCCTTCTTCAGATGTTCTCCTCTCCGGCATGAGCGTGAGGTGATATTCTCTTATGGTCCCCTCTCCAACGGCGTGTGAGGTGGTAATTCCTTCTTCAGATGTTCTCCTCTCCGGCATGAGCGTGAGGTGATATTCTCTTATGGTCCCCTCTCCAACGGCGTGTGAGGTGGTAATTCCTTCTTCAGATGTTCTCCTCTCCGGCATGAGCGTGAGGTGATATTCTCTTATGGTCCCCTCTCCAACGGCGTGTGAGGTGGTAATTCCTTTTTCAGATGTTCTCCTCTCCGGCATGAGCGTGAGGTGATATCTCCTTTCAGATTATAATGTCCTTTGGTTCTCTTCCTGACACTACGAAGATGGTAATCCTCACCAAGATTTTCTCAACGAGCGTTGTTGAAGTTAAAATCATCCAAGGTTCACTTATCATTCATGCTAAGGCAGTAACCATCCCTGGTTCATTCATCAGCGTTTGAAGCTCCAGACTCAGTTCCTGTAACCAGTCAGGACATATCTATATCAAGCATCTAAAATCAGCTCCTGCGACGTGTCAGGTACTCATTTTTCTGTTTTGCAGGTATGCAGGTTTTCGCTAAGGAATCTCTTACGCGATCAACGTCCAGATGGCATCTATAAGCCCATCATCCTACCCAAGCAACATCCAAATGGCATCTATAAGCCCATTCCCTCATCATCATTGCTACTATGTGAACGCAAATTTCTGGGCACTCTAGTGTCCAATCATCTTCTACCCTCGGATTACGAAAGGCACGTCAGCCAATCTGCATCCTCAGGTCTAAGAAGATTGAACAGGGGCAACTGTTGTACCCCAAAATTTGCCCTCCCATATTCATCAAGGATTGTCAAAGTCAAGGTCACAAAATGCCCCAAGGGTTGTGCAGCTCAACTGTCTCCTATACAGTCAAAACTAGGGTTTGAGTTCTGGTCAAGCAAATAAACTTTTCAAAGGCCCAATCAAGTCTCATATGCTTAAAAGGATGGTCAAGTGTCTTCATGTCAAGTTTCAAGGCATTCAGCTCAAAATTGCACAGTCAAAACCCTAGATTGCACTACAGTCAACTGTAGGGGCAAAATGGTCATTTGACAGTCAAAAGTTCAAAATTTTGGTCAACATATCATTTTGAAGCCACAAACATCATTTGATCAATGCTTGATCATGATTCTCAAGATTTGGCTTAGAAATCATCAAAGATGCAAAAGTTGCTATATTTGGACAGCTGAAAAAGTCAACTGAAATTGACCAAGGCATAACTTTCACATGGATTATCAGAAAAATTCCATCCAAAGCTCATTTTGAAGAGAAAGACATTTCCTACAATTCATCTTCATGTTCCAAGTCCAAGAAATGCTCTCACAAAAAGTTATCAATTTCAACATTATAGGTCATTTTCAAAAGTCAACAAAAAGTGACTTTAAGTCAAAGGCCATAACTTGAGATGGGTAAATCAAAATGACATGGGACCAAAGGCATTGGTTAAAGGACTCAAAGACCTTTCCAAAATGTCCAAGACCATGTGAAAAGCTTAAAAATTGACCAAGTTATGCCTTGTGGAAGTTGGGAAATTTTTGGAAATTTTTGAAAGTCAACATTGATGCAAAAGGCCTAAAAATGCAAATGGGCCTATTTTTCTTCCAAGATTCTTCATGCCAAGCCTATGCACGATCATTAGGCCCAAAGGGAAGTATTCTCATATTTTTTAATTATTTATTTGAATTAATATTAATTTATATTCATTTAAATGATTTTAATATATGAAAAATATCAAACTAACCTAAAAAAATCTTTTCATGCACATTATAAGCTCAATATTTCGTGTAAGTCTTAAATAGGCAAGTTTTGGTGTGATTGGATCATGATTGAACAAAAACAACATGAAAAAAGATTGAAAAAGATTTTCAAAAATCAAATATGTGAAATCATTATGGCCATGGATTTTGTTCAATGTTTTTGACCTAAATCATTCCTTACATATACAAGATCACAACCCTAATGCTACAAGACTGCAAGCTGCGCATACTCAAGCTTTGGCAGATTGAAAATTCACAAAAAACTCAAACACTGAAATCTAGCTTCTAGGACGATTCAAGCTTTGATTTTTGTTTCATTAGCATCCTAAGACGTCCCCAAACGTTTCTCAATCAAAAACAACAAGTCAAACGCCTTGAAACGGTATCACAAAGTCAAACTGAACCAAGAAAATATTGAAATCGCATAGCATGATTTAGACATCTTTTTGCATTTTTGTTTGTATATTCATGCTTCTTATGAAGTTTGTGAACTAACCATCATAATTAATTGGATTTTTGTGGCATAAACATGAATCTACCATGCGCGTTTTTTTAGGTTTTCAGGTTCTTAAATTTAGGGCTTTTGCAATACAGTGAAATTGTCCCTTTAAACCACCATGGCTGGACTCAGCATATCAAGACGAAGCAATTTGAACCCTCGCGATAAATTTATGGTTCATAGGGAGCTATTCGCTATTTTTTCAAAAGGCCTCTAACACCACGGTTGCAAAACCGTTGCCATTAGTTTTGTTTTACAGGGAAGGGGAAGGAGACGAAGACGTGTCCATTGGTGACAGGTCCATTTGAATTTCGCGCGGAATTCCAAAGCATTAGCGTTTTCTTTTTATATTATTTATGTATTATTATATATCAAATGAAATGCATGTGGTTCAGTGGTAACGTGTTAGGCATGTGACCTCAAAGACCTGGGTTCAAGTCCCAGGTCTAGCAAAAGTTTCACATTATTTTTCATAAAAAATTCTTATGCAGCGCGCTTGAGGAGGATCACCATATTCCATCAGCGTCCCATTAGCCACGCGTCCACAATGATCAAATCAATGTCCAGGCTTCATGGTACACCCTAGGCATGAGTCAAACGCATCATATGGAATTATGGAAAGTCAGCAAAATCAAGCTTAATGGGCCTTAAATTACCAGGCCTATACCTCCTTATTTGGGACAACACCCCACTCTGGTTTGCTTTCTTTATTTTATTTTTTTTTATTATTTTTATTGTCTTATTTATTTTATTGTCTTAATTCAATTAATTAATTTTTTCTATAAAATATAAAAACATTACAAAAATCAGAAAATACAAAAAATATAATATTATTTAATGTATTAATTATTTTTATAAATAAATTAGAATGTAAATTATGTAGTGTAATTAGGTTTTAATTTTAATTCCTTTTTAATAAAAAAATCAAAAAAATATAGAATTTAGGTTTTAATTGTTAATTCTTTTTTTTTATTCCCCTTTTTTCCACAATAATAATTATATTTATTTATTTATTTATTTTCCTATTTAAATTGTACATAAATGAATTAGGTTTAATTTAGGTCATATTTTAATTCTTTCTTAATAATTAAAAAACATTAGAATTAGGGTTTGCCGTTTAATTTAATCTCAATTAATTTCTTTTTTTCATTAAATCTAAAAAACACAAAAATATCATTCTCATTTAATTTTAATTTTAATTTTAAATCCTTATTAATTTTAATTATTTGCAAAAAAGGGTCCAACGCCCGTCATTAATCATTTAATTGCGCATTTATTTTTTTTATCGTTTATATAATTATGTAAATCTCCCAAAGCTATGTAATTTACTTTTCGCACTTTATTTCTTCGCATTATTTATTTTTCCGCTAAATCGGGTCCGGTTTAATTTTGGCGATGTGGACCCGCGCCATTTGTAATAGTTTAGCTTTATTTCCTCGCAATTTATAACTGCTAAATATGCATGCAAGAATGATTGGTCTTAAAATAAAAATCAATGCGTAGATCACAATGAACATGACAAGATAAATAACTGAAAACGACACACGAACCGCACACACCACCCCTAGGGTACGCCTCACTGTTGCCTTGCCTCGAAAGGTGGTCGTCGAGTAGAGGGCGTCTTAGTAAGTCCTCATGATCCGGGAACCTGGCATGAGGGTAGCTTCTAAGGTGTCTTCCCATTGCTCCGGTGATCACCACGTCCCTAAAATCGAATTGACCCGAACACCTCCAACGGTGGTGCTACCTACCTCTCAATGGTGGGATGGCACTACTTTAAAGGACTTTTACACAGACGAATTCCTTAGGGTAGGTAGGTTCTCAAGGATACTTGCTCTAATTTCAAACAAATCAAAACATCTTTTCACACTGACACTTTTCAAAAGCTTTCAAAGCAAACTTTTCAAACACTCTGACGTATGAGTCGATCTGAAATTTTTCAAAGAAACTTTTTAAACCCACATTGAAAAGCACGCAAAACAATTTGAAAACACAAGTGAGCAAGTATCTAAGAGCCCATGGATAACCATGGATAGAAAGGGTGCTAACACCTTCCCTTTCTATAACCTACCTCCCGAACCGAGAGCAATCTCTTTAAGGAATTTTTCTGTGCTTTTGTCCTTTCTATTTGGAGAAAATAAAAGACGGTGGCGACTCTTGCTTCCGCGACATTTCGCGAACCAGCTTTAAACAGTCAGTTCCAGATCCACCGATCACACTTAGGGTAGGTAGGTTCTCAAGGATACTTGCTCTAATTTCAAAAACAAATCAAAACATCTTTTCACCAACACATTTTCAAAAGCTTTCAAAGCAAATTTTTCAAACACTCTGACGTACGAGTCGAACTGAAATTTTTCAAAGAAACTTTTTAAAACCCACATTGAAAAGCAAACAAACATTTTTGAAAACACATTGAGCAAGTATCTAAGAGCCCATGGATAACCATGGATAGAAAGGGTGCTAACACCTTCCCTTTCTATAATCTACCTCCCGAACCGAGAGCAATCTCTATAAGGAATTTTTCTGTGCTTTTGTCCTTTCCTATTGGAGAAAATAAAAGACGGTGGCGACTCTTGCTTCCGCGACATTTCGCGAACCAGCTTTAAAACAGTCAGTTCCAGATCCACCGATCACACCAATGGCTTTCAATTTATAGGCAAAGATCTTGTAACTTGGAGAGTGCAACCATCACATGCTAGGGTGCTGCCTTGCTGTTGAAGCAAGTATGGTGGTTAGTAGCCTTAGCAGCGCCTAAGCTGGAATTGCAAGCAGGAATTAAGGAAAGGTAACTTCAAAAGCAAAAGCAACACATGGGCCCAACACACTTTTATACAAGAGTTTGATTTTCCAAGACAGTAAAGGTACTTCTATGCCACACGTGGAGAAATTCTTTGGACAAAGACCCATAAGTGGTTGTGAGCATTAAATGATGATAAGATTGATCAAACCAGAAATCCTGCAACGTGATATTCTGCATCATTACTTAGTTCTGGATCAGAAGTTCAGCTTCAACGTGACTTAGAATAGACATCTAACTTCTGATCTTTGTATCTCTTTGCTCCAACATGTTATGAAGGAGCTCTCAGACTTTCCAGGAAGCTTGCAGCATGCTTTGTAACCTTCATTGAATTACCCTTGCAAACTCTGACTGAACCTTTGTGAAAACTGGCCCAGAAGTTCTGACCAAAATCTGTTTTGAAAGTGTCCAAAATTTGCTGAGTGCTTTAGTTTCATGGACGTGTCTTTGAGGAGTTATAACTTGAAATCCAAGAATTTCTAGGAGAAGTTTTGTTCTGCAATATTTTAGATCTCATTGAAATATATAACTATTGTATCAGAAGTTCTTCCAGAATCAGCTTGCATCATGGTGAAAATCTGATCAGAAGTTCTGAACATGTCATATTTCTTAAACACTCAGAAAATAAATATGGAAGGGTGTTTAGGTCGTGGGCATTTATAGAAGTAAGATGCAAGCATAAAAAGTTAGGCCCATTTGCCAAAAAAATGCAATTTTGGGCATTGTTGACTTTTGACAATTCTCTAAAAATGGCCAACTTTGATAATGCATATCTCCTTCAATTTTGATCCTAAGAGGATGTTCTTGGACTTTTTAGAAAGCTTAGGATGTACCCTAAACAACCCTTTTAGTTTCATCTCAATTGGATCTTCCATGTTCATGTAATAAGCTTTGACCCAAAAGGTCTTTTTGTTGACTTTTTGGAATGACCTATAATGTCTGAATTCATATCTTTTAATGAGTGCATTTCTTGAGCTTGAGGGATGAAGATGAGTTGTAGGGAATTAAATTCTATTCAAAATGAGTCTTGGATGGAAAATTTATGATAAATTATGAGAAAGTTATGTTTGGTCAAAGTTTGATTGACTTTTCCTAAGAAACCCTAATTTAGCAACTTTTGAGTTTTGATGAATTAGGAGCATTCCTTGGGAAATCATGATCAACCCTTAATCAAATTATAGATATCACTTAAAAATGTTTATGTTGACCAAAAATCTTGAAGTTTGACTATATGGGGGCCACAATTGACTTTTGACCTAATATAGTTGATTTTCAAGCATCTGAGCAGTTGACTGAGCAAACTTCTTGTGCAAGGCATGAAAATTGACATGGATGGTCTTGAGAACATATTAGGACTATGGAGAATATATGAGGCATTTGGAGCTCACCTATCTTGATGAAAATGGAAACCCTAATCGAAGATTCATGGCTTTATGAGAGAGTTTGTCTGGTCAGCTCTTGGGCATCATTGAGCAAGTTGAGGACCTCAATGAATATTTGTTGAGTAAAATGGGAAGGAAAATTTTGGGGTACAACAGATGCCGTTAATGCTACAGATCTCGGAGCATGAATATTTTGGACATCTCAATACAATAATATTTATATGCTTATGCAATTTTTTATTTTATGCTATTAACATGGATGATGTGAGTTTGTTCGCAAATTCATCCTTTTTATTTTTGACGATTTTGAATTTGTATTACAATAATATACTCTATCAATTTGAATGAATGAATATTATTTATTTTTAGTAAAAAAATAAAGACTATATATGAAACCATTGTGAGTAGCGTGAATGAACGGTGTAATTGGTAAAAAATTTATCGGGCTTTTCTGTGTATGAAAATGGTGTAATTGGTAAAAAAATTATCGCAAGAACAATTTCTACATTAATTAAATTAAATGGATATATTATTTTAACTGTAATCTTGAGTGAAACCTTTAACTTTTTATTTTCATTTTAATTTGTTTGGTTTAAAATAAAGGTAACTTAAGTTAAATTAAAAAAATAATCAGCATATTAAATTACAATCCTATCCGTTTTTCTACTAAATTTCTATTCAAAAACTCCATTCCTAAATTTTTTCCCACTAACCATAGCAATTTTTTTAATTAAATTCTCCCAATAACTTCTTTTTTAACTATCTAGTTTTAGTTATTTAGTAAAAAATATTTTTCTCAAATAACTTTTTATAATTTTATAATTTTATATTTTTTACTTATTGAATAAAAACTAATTTTTGTCAACTAACATTTTATATTCATTTTATTTTTACTATTTTGCTCCCTTTAACTTTTTATATTCATTTTAAATTGATTGGTTTAAAATAAAGGACTTAAATTACATTAAAAATAATAATAATATTAAATTATAATTCTATTAGTTTTTTTAATAACTTCCATTCAAAAACTTCATCTCTCTTAATTATTTCTTAATAATTAAATAATTAATAAAAAATATAATAATAAATTAATGTTAAACTAATTTGTATAATCTTTTATTTATATTATATGTGTAATTTTTTTGTGCGGGTCTGTTTATTATTATTATTATTTTTTTTTTTTTTTTTGTGATTTATTTTTATTTTTCAATTTTTATTTATTTTTATTTTAAATTTTATTTTTGTATCAAAGTATACGTTTATAGCATCAAAAATTGACTTCTAAAATGAATGAAGAACAATGAGTATTATATGATACAATTATGACACTAATGCAGAAAAGACTTTTTATATCGGGTGAAAAACACATTTTACATCGAGCCTAAGTCCGATGTAAAGTAAAGTGATTTAGAAAATCAAAGAGATGTTACATCGGACAACAATCTGATATGAAAAACACACCTACCACATTGGTTACCTGTTAAGTCTGGTGTGAAAAAAATACAACTTATTTTAACAAAAATAAACACAATATTTTACATCGGTTACCTTATTGGCCCGATATAAAAGATGCGTTTTAACATCGGTTACCTTTATGGTCCGATGTAAAATGTTTGCTTTTTTCTTTAAAAATTTGACTATTTTTTAATGGATTCCGTGTAATTTTTTTTGTGCCTAATTTTTCATATTTTTCCAATATCACACAGACCATACTTAGGTCGCTATTTTTATAGTTTTTCAACATCACACATACCATATTTATGTGGCTATTTTCATATTTCTCTAATCAACCTAATTTCATTACACCAAATAGTTAGGATGCACATATATATTCTTCAAAATGAACAATTGATTTACAAAAGTAATAATCTAGGATACACACAAGTGTACAAAATTATAAGGAAGTTTACACGGTGGACTACTACAACAATAAAACATATAAAAATATCCAACTATTTATAAGTCATTTCTCACACTTGAATTACTAATATGAAATCCACAAGTAGATGAGTTGTAGTTTTAGTAGACAATATCAAAATCTCATATTGCTCGAAAAGGAGTTCATTAGAAATAGACGAAATGGATGTTGTTATGTTAAAATGCCCAAAATTGATACATCTAACTGGACTAGGATCATTAGCAACGCCTGACAATTCTGAGGCCCAATCTTGATCTACTCTTAAAACCCCATCTTCCCAACTGACTTGAGAAAATTTTGAAAGAGATCACATTGCCGAGTCAAGTCTTTAATTTCCTTATCTATTTGCAAATATTCAAATTAAGGAGGAAAATGATTAACTGAATAAAAAATTTCAACAGAAAAAAGAAACAACTAAATTTCATATAATATATTTTATTTTGGTAATTATGTTATCTGGTTGATTGTGAAATAATCTCGTCAAAGTTTATAAATCACTAGCCTCATCCATACTTTACTTCCACCAAGTAAACAAATATTTCTTCATTTGATTGTCTAGGTATTAACAATTTAACAAATATGCTTAGTGATAGTGAATTTGAGTGTAGCTCTAAGTCATACAAGGTAAGGATCTTATCTAACTATTAATGGGGTTTCTAATATATATATAGCCCTCTTAAGGGCCTTATTATGATGTTCACAAAATCGAAGTCTTTGAACAGACTATAAAAAGGAAACAATAATTTAAAAAAGGAATAAGGACATTTTATGAAAATGGAGAATAAACAAATTCCTCATCCTTATTTAGATATGAAACTTACTAACCTCGAAGTTCTTCACTAGTTTGAAGGAAAATGAGCATCTTAATGAATACAGGTTGATTATATTCATTCGTAACAGTTAGTTAATAATTTTTAACCAAGTTCATATATGCTTCTTTTTAAGTGAACCAAAATTATAAAATTGTTTAAAGTATTATCATAATATTCAATGCAACGCAAATATTATAGTAGCCTCAAAAACCCAATTTATTGAGTTTTCCTCACCTGTTTAATCTGAAATTCCCTTTCATTTAGTACAATGATATTTAATCTATTCAACTCATTCTTCATTCTAGATAATTCCTTTTATACCAAAACCTTGTCTGACATTACGATGTTGACCCGAACATTAGTAGTCACCAATGCCATTAGTGGTGACTTCCAACTGCCTAGCATTTGCTCGTGCACCCTGAAAGCAGCCACAATCAAGAGCATACAAAAATTCAGAATCCAACTACAAATGGAGAGTATACATGAAGACTAAAAAGACAAGAATAGGAACACACCCAACTCAATGGTGTTAGTAGTGGAAAGTCCAAGATCATTCTGACAATGAGTGGAAATAGTAACATTCTCAACTCCAGGTGTATTAACTTTTATATCAGCAATCAATTTCCCGAATTCACTCGGAATGGTTATTCCAACACTATCAGGTATGTTAAGTGTAGTAGACCTTGCCTTAATAACCTCCAAGAATTTGATATAGAAATTCCCTATCCGACATGTTATCATCATACATATTATAAACAACAACAACAATAGAACAATAGTTACAATGACAATGAAACACTAAGTTCAAATTAAATGAATGAACACCTTCCCGCATCTTCGGGACTGAACTCAACATCTTCGCAATCTAACCTATGGATGAACGCAACCATAGTTTGAGCTTTTTCAATGACCTGTTCTATGGACATTTTAAGTTTATACTCCATATGAATGGAGCTAGTAATAATGAAAGTGTGAATCCTCGATCTCTTTGCATGTTTAACTGCATCTCAAGCCCTTTGAATATCCTTCTCATTACATCTGGAGAGACCACAAATGACGAAGACATAACTGTTTTCGGCGACAGGGTTTATGACTTCAGTGGTAATCATTTTAATGACTTCGAAGTCGTCTATAGAGGCGACGAGAAATCCAACCTCGATAATGTCTATGCAAAGTTTGGCAAGATGGCGAACAATGTCGAGTTTTCCTTGGAAATTATGGAGGCTCTCAAGGACTGTTCGCTGTCACAGAGAGTGGTGTCGAAGATGCGAACATATGAGGGGTCAGAGATATGGTTGAGGATGTAAGGAGGACGCTGGCGAAGGGGTTCGAGTTGGGGTTGGGATTGGGGTTGAGATTGATATTGAGAGGAGCAGGAAATAGAGACGATGAAGTTAATTCATTTAGAGGAATGAGGGAAGTGGAGGCGGAGGAGATGTTGGTATTGTGAAGAGGGAGAGCGTGTGGAGGTGGTGGTAGTGGGAGTGAAGAACGAAGTTCTAACTGTGGTGGCCATGGAAACAGAATAAACCCTAGATGAGAAAGAAGAATAAAAACAATGGATTTATATTGAGTAGCATGAACAAAAACAATGGATTTATTATTTAGGACGAAACTTCTATGATTCATAATCATTTCTTTGAAGTTGTTGATAAATATTTTAGAGATGTACTTAGAGTTTATAATTCAAGAAGTTTGAATCTTCCTTTTGGAGAAAAAGTTGTTGTATTGAGAAATGATTTTAGGAAAATACTCCATGTCATTCTAAAAAGCACGACACAATATGTTGACATGCTAATATTAATTCATCATACCTCTGACAATTTTGTCGAATATTAACATTGACAAAAATACGATGTTTCAATCTAAACCTTCGTGCTCTATTGTCAATAAAGTGAAAATGTTCTTAAAATGGATTTTAAAAGTTGGAGATATGAACAAATAATGTTGGAGAAACTAAAACGAAATATCAGATGACTTGCTGATCAAGAATACAAATGACCCTATTGCTTGAATTGTTTATACATCATATTCATCACTTTTGGAGAGTATAAATAATTCTTCCTTTTTAAGACAATTTTAGCACCTACAAATAGTATTGTTGATACATCAAATAATTACATTATGATTTTGATTCTAGTAGAAGAAACTAGATATTTAAGTTCGTATGCACTTGGTGGAAACGATAATAATCCGATAGATATTCATACTTTTGAATTTCTCATCACTATTAATTCTTTAGGTCAATCAACCGACGAGTTAAGACTCAAATTGATGTTCGGGTTATGTTATTGAGAAATACTAATAAACATCCAGGCCTTATGTATTTGTACTCAGCTTATATGTATACAAATGAAAAATTATGTGCTTGAGACAAAACGTTTATATCGTGGGATCGTTATTGACTCCACCTGATCCTAGAATTCCATTTACATTTCAACTTAAATAATTTCTTATTGTTATCTCAATTGTGACGATTATCAATAAGAGTCAAGGTCAATATAAATATCAAATTTTTATTCTCTATCATTTGAAAATAATAACCATGTTTATTTTCTACTATATTCGGTTATTTACTATAGTATGTCAAAAATAATTTAAAGAGCTAATTTAATAATTTTTTATATACTATATTTATTTTATATTAATTTGTCATTGAAATAATTTATTTTTCGTGCATTACACGGGTACACAATTACTATGTAGACAAAATTATATAAGTGGTCCTTTAAGTTGTTTTTTTGTAATTTGTTGGTCCTTTAATTTTTTTATAACAATTTGATCCTTTAGGTTGATTTCTACATTCTTTTTCTCGCATTTGAACATTTAGAAATTTATGACTCTTGTATTTCTTATTGCACTTCATCATTTTCACACCACTCAAAATAATCACATTCATAATTAGCACATTCATTATGTTAACAAAAAGACAATGATGCACACATTTGATAATGTAAAAGACCAATCTATTACATAAAAGTAACTTAAATGACCTTTAATATTATTTTTCTTAATATATATAAGGAATGATAGATCCAATGGTTGATAATAGGGCATGGTAAAGAGAAATAGTAATATATTCAATGGTTGATAATAAGGTATGATGGAAACATGAGAGAAATGGCACGAGAGGATCCAAATCCTTGAATTAGATAGATGGTCATAATGAAATCACGTACAAATATAGACAATAAATATTCATCAAAACCGTCTATGTGATCCAATAGTTAACATTTAATCCTCTCATCTCTTATTTTAAAATTCTCCTACTTAATACATCCACACACACACACACACACACACACACACACACACACACACACACACACACACACACACACACACACACACACATATATATATATATATATATATATATATATATATATATATATATATATATATATATATATATATATATATATATATATATATATATATATATATATATATATATATATATATATATATATATATATATATATATATATATAGCCTCGATGAATTAAAGAATATTGAAGTTTAAAGAAAGACAAACCTACTGAATTCTATTGACAAATTTATTTTGTAAATATTTAAATGATTTAAAAAGGCATACATAAAAGTATAACAAATATTAATATATGTGTTATGAAACTAAATTAAACAATAGAGATCAAAGAGAGAAAATAATATTGTATTATTTTTTTTTCAAAGTCTATTACATTGCAATATGGATCTTATTTATAGGACATAAGGAATATGAAAAATTACAACCATTAATAGGGAATATGAAGATGAAAAAGAAGAATAAGGATGTACATTTATTTTTTATCTTTATTCATAATACTCCTCCTTGGATGTCCATTGAGGATATGCCTCGTTAAAATTTTACTAGAAAAAATCAAGTGGGAAATAATCTAGTGAAAGAAAAAAAGTATAATATCCTTTCATTCCCCCCCCCCCCCCCCCCCCCCCCAGCTAAACGATCATTTTTCTGATGAAGACCAATATTTTGTACTAGTTGATTACAAATTATACTTGGGAGTGAATTTGTGAAAAAGTCCTCAAGATTATCACATGAAAAAATTTGTTGGATGCTTATATCACCACTCTTTTGAAGATCATGAGTAAAAAAGAACTTTGAAGAATGTGTTTTGTCTGGTCTTCTTTAATGTAACCATCTTTCAATTGAGTGATGCATGCATTATTATCTTCATATTGTTTCCAGTGATTTCTGGTAAACAACCGCTAGTCTTCCAAACTATCGAATAAACTTACTGACTGTTATTCAATTTCTCTGGTAACTCGCAGGATCGACTAGATTGATCCTAGGACTTATTGGTCATTAGGGTAACTCTCATGATCGAACATATATTCATGGTTGGTATTTAGAGTGTTGTGTAGGTGTTTGACTTATTTCGATTTCTCTCTTAAAGATCTAAAGGTGTAATCAAAATATATGTGCGCGAAACTAAATTGCATGAATAAATGTTAATTGTAAAGACATGTAAAATTGCATAAAAGGCAAGTAAATGGCTTCGAATTATAAAAACAGTTAATGTAAAAGATGCTCTGGAATGTAAAAGATTCGAAATATGAAGAAAGCGTTTAATGCAAGAAATCTGTAAAATGACTTTAAGTAAAAATAGGCGTTCGAAAGATAAAACTTGAAGATAAAGGCATGAAAAGTATGACAGTTTTCTGAAATGTAAAGTGTTTGAAATGTAAAGAAAGCATTAAAATGTAAAGCTTCAATGAAAAGATTTCGAATAAAAAGACTTTAAATGCGAAAACTTGTAAATGGTATTTGGCAGAAAGATAAAGGAAAGTTCTGGAAATGATAAAGGGTTTTCATTAAATCATAAACATGTGGTGCTATCATACGTACATTGCTCTTGCATTCGTTTCCCTTGCCATGTGGTAATTTGAATGTTTACTGAGTATTTAGTACAATAGATATGACACACGAAATCCTAATACTAAGACTTCTATTTATACTACTTCGACCATAACGGTCTTGCTATAAGATTATGCCACGTTCAGAACATGCAGAACAATGCCTCTCTCTTGTTTCCACGTGTCTCCAAATGCTCCAGCACATAAATTTCAAACTTCGAATGTCCCGCTTGCATTTGAATTTCAAATGTTTTGGTACTTCTCCGCTTCGAACGCACTTCTCAGACACAGCCTTGTTGTCATTTCGAGACTTCTTTTAGATATGTTCCCATAATTGCCACTCGAAGCTCCAAGCTTTGATATGCTTATTCGAAACACTGCTTCTGCTATTTCGAAACATGACGCTTTGTTTCATTTCGATCGAAACGTTCAATTCACTTGGCTTCTAATAATATTATCAAAATCTTCATCCAACAAAATGCCCCTTTAAAATATGTATTTCGATTTCTTTGAGAAATACTTATTTTAAACATCCACACAAGATTTTGATGCGACCTTCGAATCATCGTAACATTTAATGCATTTGACTCCAGTCACGTCAATCATAACACTTTTGGATTCCTTAACCGCCTGGAGCCACTTCACAGTATGGTGCAGTTACAAAATAATGATTATCTTTAAATCACGCCTATTACCCATGTTAACTTTACGCCACCTCTTCATCACACCAACCCATAAGTACCACGTATCACAATCTTATTCAGTGGATGCTTAAACTTCCACATTATAAAAACAATCAACTTAGTCTTTTTCTTTTCTTTCCACATTCTGAATCTTTTATCCTTCTTCTCTCGCCAAAAAACCCTAAGCTTTCAACATTCTTCAAAAATGTCTTCTTCTACTTCATCCCAACTAAAAAAGGTTTCCAAGAAGAAAGGAAAGACCGCAGGAACTATCATGGAAAGTAAAGTTATTACTCACCAAGGTCAATCCGTTCTTGCTCCCCAGATGATCTCAAAGGAAAAAGAAATGCTTTATGCATCACAGGTATTCATTCCTACCACCGCTGCTGGTAAGAGGTTAGCTTTAATGGGCCCTCTTACGGTTTTTGAAATTTTAAAAGATACCAGGACAATTTTCCCAGTTTGCTATAGTTTCAAACCCTTGTTTAACAAAATGGACCCCCCTAAGGCAATAGAATCTTCTGGCTCAAACACCATGGAAAATCCAACTGTTCCTCCTAAGGACCATTTTGTATTAGACTATGTAAAAAGTAATTTTAAACCGTTTCGATCTTGCCCCACCTCCGACACTGCTTATCAAAACTGGTTCAATAAGGTAGAAGCTAAGAAATTCCAGCAATGGCAGAATATGAGGCATGTATCATGGGTCTACAAGCTGCAATTGACTTAAGGATCAAATTTCTGAGTGTCTTCGAAGATTCCGCTCTCGTGGTCAATCAAATCAAAGGCGAGTGGGATACGAAACACCCAAATCTTATTCCTTACAAGGAGTATGTGTCGACTTTGCTTCCCCACTTTAAAGAGATAACTTTTGAGCACTTCCCAAGAGAGGAGAATCAGCTAGCGGACGCACTAGCTACGATGTCTTCAATGTTCAAAGTCAAATGGGACAATGAAGCTCCCCAGATCATTATCTGGAAATTGGATGAACCGGCATACTGTTGCGATCTGGAGACCGAGGTGACTGAAAAACCCTGGTATCATGAGGTGAAGATGTACTTGGAAGCTCAGGAATACCCTGAAGGTGCATCTGTCAATGACAAGAAGTTCATGAGGAGGTTTGCGGCAAAATTCTTGCTCAGCAACGACATTCTCTACAAACGGAATTGTTGTACCCCAAAATTTGCCCTCCCATGTTTCTCAAAATATTTCAAGAAAAATTCACAAGTTCAACCCGGCGCGTCATATTCAGGTATTCTTTCGCCAAGATATCTCTGATAACGTATTCTCAAATTCAGGTTCGGCTCAAGAGTCAATTCTTTAAAGAAGGTATCCGAATGTGTGAGTTTTCTCGAAGAAATATGGTGAAAAAGTGTGCTGAAAGTGCAGTTTTTATGCGCAAAAAAATTCATAACTTGAAGATCGTGGCTCGTTTTGAACCCGTTCCGGTGGCCAAAATTCCGTCTTGACATTATCTACGTTTTCATCTCTCACGGATGGAAGCCAATTTCGATCAGAAGGTCTTCAAAAATGTGGATTTATCAAGTATTTTCATACAGAAAATTTGTGACAAAAGTTTATTTGCGTCATGTTCAGAAAATCATAACTTGGTCGATTTTCATCGTATCGAGCTGGTTCCGGCGCCAAAATTTCACAAATTGAGTTGTCTACATTTTCACAGAAGGTATTGAGTTCAAACAGTATTCAAAAAGCCTTTGTTTTTTGCTCAGAGTGCGTGACACGCTGAAAATCTTGAATGCTGAATATTATTTCATCTGGGCCGAAACTTCGAAAATTCATAACTCGGTAAATTTTTATCGGATTGGGCTCATATTTTTACACAAAGTCACTGACTCATAGATCTACAACTTTGCTTCAAAAGTTGAGACCGGATTATGCTCCGATCAATACCAGTTTTTTATTGAAGAACGTGTCAGAGTCGACACTGGAGCCCAAAATAAGTTTGTCTGTGCTGAAACTTCAAAAATTCATAACTAATTCACCGTTGAGCCGATTGAGCCGATTTTCGGACAGGAGTTAGTTCTCGATGTAGGCTACATTTTGTTTTCACATTTCAACTTCAAAAATTTCACTTAAGTCCCTGCGATTTAGCCTGGAAAGTGACGAACTCAAGTGAACATGGAGGCCCAATTGCACATTCAAAGCCCATTTTCTTTACCCTAATTTCCATTATATAATCACTTTCTTTTCACACAAACCAGAGAGGAGGAGGAAAAGAGAGAAAAAACCTTTCCACAACACTGTTAGAATATCAAATTCTTTCAAGAACCCTAAATCCTTATTACAAATCTCTCTCTCACCACAAACAAGTCATCACAGTTACAAACCAACACCTCACTACTTCTTCAGTAAGGGTAAGGCTGGCTTGATCTCCATGATCCAAAAGGCATAAAAGCATTTAGGTCACTAATTTTCCAGTAAGGATTTAGACAGGATCCCATGCAGCCTCATTAAGGAACGTTGAGGCCAAAAGCCAAAAGCCAAATGGCCAAAAGAATAACTTATGCATGACACCAATATATGGCGAGACAGACATCCTGAGAGGATTAAGGAACATTGAGGCCATAACACAAATGGCCAACAGCCAGAACACAAATGGCCATAAAACCCAATCCAATGGCCAAAGAATGCAGACCACGGTACTCAGGAGTCAATGAACACGCACGTGATGCTAGAAAGTCAAACAAGGATTTTTGTCTAATGGGCCAGAATACTTCAAAAAAACCTCCCCTTGGGCCTGAAACCCCCCTTGGTTTGCATTTTTTTTAATTTTATTTTATTTACTTTTCTAATTCTTTTTTAATTGTTTTAATTATTTTTTTTCACCATAAAATAATTTTCTATAATAAAAACAAAAAAATAAAAAATATAAATATATTTAATTATTATTAATTTCATCACTAACCTATTTTTTGTAAATAAACTCTAACAATTAATTTAGTTTAATTTAGGTTTTTAAACTTTAATCTTTTTCTTAATAAGTAAAAAGTATCTAAAATTAGGTTTTTTTTGACATTTTCATCTTTTTCTTAAATAAATTATTAATCATCATTATTTATCATTACTATTAATTATCATTAATTTTGTAAATAAACATGTACATTAAATATTATGTAAATTAGGTTTTAAACTTTAACTTTTTTTTAATAATTAAAAATATTTAGAACTAGGGTTTCCTTCTAATTTTAAATTCTTTTCTTTATTTTCATAAATACAAAAAACCTAAAAAACATTTCTTTTCTTTAATAAAATAAATAATTAACTTTCTTATTTCAATTTAATTTCAAAAGGGTCCAACGCCCTCGAACGTTCAACTTTAATTCTTTCGCGCATTTATTCTTATTTTCCTTTGTGAATATTATGTAATTGCTCAAGCCTTGTAATAGTAATTAGGAATTTATTTACTTTCCGCATCTTTATCAAAAACGGGTCTTTGTAATTTGGCGATGTATAGACCCGCGTCTTGTAATAGCGTAGGATTTATCTTTCCGCATTTAAATTTCCGCACTTTTAAACTGCTAACTTGCATGAAAGAATGAATGAGTAAATTAAAAGCAATGCGTAGCTCACCATGCCATGATCAAAAGATAAATGCCAAACATGAAAACAACACACAAATTCACACACCACTCTTAGGGTACGCCTCACTGTTGCCTTGCCCTCGAAACGTGGTCGTCGAGTATAGGACGTTTTAGTAAGTCCTTATGTCCATGACATGATCCAGTTGCCTCGAAATGGTTGCCTCGGAATTAAAAAGGATCAATGGCATAAGGGTAGCTTCTAAGGTGTCCTACTGTTGCTCTGGTGACCACACTGTCCCTAAACTCGAATTGACCCGAACACCTCCAACGGTGGTGCTACCTACCTCTCAATGGTGGGATGGCACTACCTTAAGGACATTTACACAGCCTAATTCCTTAGGGTAGGTAGATGACTCATAGATACTTGCTCTTCAAAAAAAAATCTAAACTCTTTTCACACCGACACTTTCAAAAAGCTTTCAAAACAATTTTTCAAACACTTTTGAGGACTGATACAAGAGTCGATCTGAAATCTTTAAACAAAACTTTTTTCAAACCCACTCACACTTTGAAAAGCAAACACTTTTGAAAACACAATGAGCAAGTATCTAAGAGCCCATGGATAACCATGGATAGAAAGGGTGCTAACACCTTCCCTTTCTATAAATCTACCTCCCGAACCGAGAAACAATCTCATAAGGAATTTTGCTGTGCTTTTGTCCTGTCCATGTTGGAGAAAATAAAAGACGGTGGCGACTCTTGCTTCCGCGACATTTCGCGAACCAGCGTTAAACAGTCAGTTCCAGATCCACCGATCACAGAACTGGCGACTCTGCTGGGGAATATTTTAAAGTGAGGTGTACCTTAGGACTAAGATCACTTGTGTTTTCAATTGTCTGAATTGTTTGCTTTAAATTGTGGGCCTGTCTTGGGAGTTCTATAGATCCTAACCCGGATCTGGGGATACCTTCTTAGAAAGTAGCAACAAAGCTGTGAGGGAACTGTGCGGGGTATACTGACATAGTTGAAGTAGTCTGCTACGTTGATGTGGCACTTTGGTGTGTACCAGTAACCCTTGAGTCCAGTCAAGGAGAGTACGGGGTCGCCGCGTGGTGTCGTGAAGCATCAACTGACCTTAGGAACCTTAATTGAACCATCTTGGCCTCTTTAGGGTAGTGAGATAACTGACTTTGGTGCAGTCCGAGGTTGGTTGATACTCGATACTACACTCAATTGAGGGTTATTTTCTTGGAATATTTCGGTCGCCAGTTCAGTGGCTAAATCGAAACGATGAACAATGAAAGCAATCCAATGATATTGGGACCCTTAGAACCCGGTTACTTTGATAGGACAGGTTTGAGCCCACCAACTTCAATAGGGTAATACCCAAACCCCATGCTGTCCTAAACTCTAAGGGCTGTGGTGTGACTTGTGTGCTTTCATACTTGACTACTTGCATGCTTGTTATCTGACACTTGAGTTTCTTGCAGGTTTTGTTTATAGTCCTTAATTGGGACTCATAACAGGGTTTACCTACATTACCCCATGCATAGCATAACATAATACCATTGCATGCATCCCGCATAAGGACTAACCCATTTCAAGGATCTCAAGGGCTTGTGATGCAGGTCATGATGAACCAACATGTCTGGCAAGGGGCAAAGGGGATTTATTTTCCTCTAGCCAAGGTTGTCAGGGGCTATGACCCACTTGATATGGTGAGCCTTGACCCTTGAAGAAGGACTCTCAACAACATGCAGTTCCTTCAATCAAGTTATCAGACTCCAATTCTAACGAGTTTCTTTGTTTACCCCGCGAGATCCTTGAAAACATTGCATGCATACATACATATCATTGCATTACAGGTATCCCTTTTACAGGTTGCTTACCTTCTTCGCTGTTTATTTCAACAGTCTCATCATGAATCCTGAATCATCTACTGAGCAATCCATCAAGGCCCTCCAGGCTCAGAACGCTCAGTTCCAAGAGTTGATCATGAGTCTAGCCTAGGGGCAACAAGATCTGAAGACCCTGCTTTTGAAAAAAAAGAAGAAGAGGACGGTGTTGTTCAACCCGGGACGCAAATCTGGGAATGGGTCACAAAATGAAGTTGAGCTGACTACCCCTTATGTTGGGAAAGACAGTCCCCATGAGAGAGAGGTGCCCAGTCCAGTGGTCTCCGACAACGAGACGGAGTTCAATGATGAGCAGTACCCTCCAGCTGAGGACATGTATAAGCAATTAGAGGACCGTCTAAGTGCCATGGAGATACAAAAAGTGCCCGGCCTGGACTTCGAAGATCTAGGTCTGTCTTCTGGGGTAATAATCCCGCACAAATTCAAGGCACCTGCCTTTGCCAAGTACGACGGGGCGTCCTGTCCTAAGCTGCATCTCAGGTCTTACACAAGGAGGATCCAACCCTACACGGTTGACAAGAATTTATGGATTCACTTCTTTCAGGATAGTCTGTCTGGAACCCAACTCGACTGGTTCTATCAATTGAATGGAGCCAACATTCGCAGCTGGGAAGACTTGGCCACTGCATTCTACAAGCAATACCAGTACAATGCTGACCTTGCTCCCACGCGTACTCAGCTTTAGGGGATGTCTATGGGTACAGGCGAAGGCTTCAAAGAATATGCTCAAAAATGGAGGGACCTTGCTGGAAGGGTACAACCACCTCTGACTGACCGCGAGCTCGTCGACATGTTCTTGGGGACCCTGTCTGGTCCATTCTTCAACCACCTGATTGGGAATTCTGCTGCTGGGTTTACAGATCTGATCTTAACCTGGGAAAGAATAGAAGCTGGCATCAAGGCGGGGAAAATACAGAATGGTGACTCCTCGAACACTGAGAAGAAACCATCCAAGAGAGAATCTAGTGCTGTCTATGGCTCAAAAGGGCAGAATAGGTCCGAACACCGCCAAGATGTCAACGCGGTGGTTATTACAAAACCGACCGGCGCTCCTCAGCGTCACAATCAGCAAAGGGAAGAGAGACCCAAAAGGCAATTCACTCCCCTCGGCATGACCTTGTCACAGATATTGCCACAGTTGCTGGAAACCAAGTTGATAACTCTCATGGACCCTCCAAAGAATCCCAATAGGACGCCTTCAAGGTATAACCCCAACGTTCGTTGCGCTTATCATTCTGACAGCCCGGGGCATGCTACAGATGATTGTTGGACTTTGAGAAACAAGGTTCAGGATCTGATCGACGCGAAGGAAGTCCAGTTCGACTCTCTAGAGACTCTGAATGTGACCACTGCTCCCTTGTCAAAACATGGCTAGGATTGGAAACTTTTGTTCATTTGAATGTTCAGATTGTAATTTTCTTTGATTGTTCAAACATTTTATTTCATGTCAAACTTGGTTATTTCATTAATGCATTACACATGTCTGTTTTGAAGTAATTATTTCGTATTCACTATATGCAAACTGTTTTCATATTTTTGTGATGATCAACTCTTGATTGAAAATTCTAAGCCTCTTGAGGGAGGATGACGAAAACTATACCACGATCTTTACAGTATGCTTTTGAACAGACCCCGCTGATGAGGTACATGCATTGTTTCAATTCCTAAACACTAAAGTTATAAGGAAGATAATCCCTCGTCAACCCCTCTGAGCCAAAGAAGTAGGAGTTTTTCTTTTCGAAATTTAAAACCCTTAATCATAACCTGGGGCAGGGTAGTCTCTCAGTTGATCCAAGTGCATAACGAATGGCACCAAAGAGGTCCTTACAAAACAAAAGACAGTGATGGTTCCAAACAATCATACAGACAGGCAGTCATTACTTCTCAAAATAAAAACCCATTAAGTCAAAACCTATGAAGGAGACTTACAAAAACTGGGGCATCCCGCTGACTGTAATCACAAAAGAAACAGTTCAGGCAAAAAACAGGGATAACGAAATCAAAAAGAAAGAGGCCCTACAAACCCTCAACAAAAAAAAAAGAAATGACTGCCTGGTCAAAATAAAACTTTCAGAATCCGAACCATCACCGGAGCATCAAAGCAAAGACTCGAACAAGGCCTAACGCACGATCAGCTGAGTTTAGGATCGAATAACATCATGAAGAGCGGGTGGGTACAAATGAAATTTGAGCCTTTATCCTTTGTTTCTTAAACCGTGAACCAGGCCACGTTACAACCCTAAAAAGTCCTAGCTGAAGCATGGGCTAGTTCGAAAGCATACTGTTACAAGGGGTATCCTGACTCCTTAAGGCTCGCAGTAAAATAACGAGTTTGACATCACAGTTTACAAAAGAACTCACTTGTTTTATTAAAAAACTGCATTTCCAAAAACTTCGAAACAGACATAAGCTTTGCATTTTTAACATAACTTTGTTTGCATACGACTATTTGTTTGAACAACATAGAAGCTCGCACGACGAATATCGGATGAACAAAAGCACTCCCAAACAAGGGGCATGACATGATCATTGTCCGTCATCTGGGGCAGTTAAGTCAAGATCCAGAGAATCTCTCAACGATGCCAAGCAGCTAGGGGCAAATCTCCATCTAGATCACTTGGGGCATTGGACGATCAAACGAAGATCTTCTGGTGGTATGGCAACACAATGCTACTGACAGGGGCAACTCCCTACACTCTGAGAGAGTGGACATAGTCGAAAAATACTACGCAAAATCAAAGACCCGCTAGGTTGACGCACCTAGGCAAAAATAAGGGCTTCCCGGCGAACCAAAAGGGTTCGGGCAAAATAAGGGATGAAAATGAAAAAATTTGTACACCCGGCAAGTCGAAAACCTGAAAAGGCGGCTTGGGCAAAAATGGGTATCCCGGTGGACTGAAAACCCGAAAGGGCGGTCCAGGCAAAAGTTAGGGATTAAAGCGTACGACTATGTCCTGTCATCTCGTCACTCGCCTACCAGAAGAAGATTTGTCAAACGACAGTCATCAAACACCTTCACAGGCACCTTCTTCTCCAACAGAAACTGGGGCAATAATGAGTTGTCTAAATGATCTGGTTGCTCTGTCCACCGAAGTGCCAAGGTAAGTTTAGCTGAAGAATGCGACCAAGATACCTTCACTCCCTGCAGAGCGAACGCGTCTCCCCGGTTTTATTCAAAGGTTATTTCTCCATCAGAGCTTATAACTGGATTATCCTCAGCTAAAAGCCACGGAAAGATCGTCCTCGACAAAGTTCTTCTTATTCCCCAATGGAGTTCATCAAAACTTCCAACAGAGCACAACAACAGTATCCCCAGTGGAGTTATCCTCATCAACCTCAGCAAAGTACCTCTCTTTCCCCACAGAGTAATCTGTTCGCCAAGTTTATTCCCCAACATAGTCATCTTCTCCTACCGGTATTCTTGCAATCATCATCCCCAACGGAAACGAAGAATCTCACTCTTCAACATCAGCCCAGGATTTGAATTCCCGGCATCCATCAAGGATCTATTTTCCCAGACAAAGATACATTCATAACATCACATTGTTATACATCATGATACATGCATATACGCATCATATCATACAATCTCATGTGTTGAGAACATCGTTGCTTGATTCATATCATGCATTGCATATGACTGACCTTTACCTTTCAGGAAGGATACAGTTAAATGATCAGCTATGTAGACGAATACAGTCAAAAGAGACCAACCCAGTCAAAGAATACAAATTCAGTTAAATCAATGCCTAAAGATTTCTCTGATCCAACTCGTCGTTATAGACACTCGTCGTTATAGACACTCGTTGTTATAGACACTCGTCGTTATAGACACTCGTCGTTATAGACACTCGTCGTTATAGACACTCGTTATAGACACCCGTCGTTATAGACACCCGTCGTCATAGACACCCGTCGTCATAGACACTCGTCGTGTTATAGACACTCGTCGTTATAGACACTCGTCGTTATAGACACCCGTCGTTATAGACACCCGTCGTTATAGACACTCGTCGTTATAGACACTCGTCGTCATAGACACTCGTCGTTATAGACACTCGTCGTTATAGACACTCGTCGTTATAGACACCCGTCGTTATAGACACCCGTCGTTATAGACACTCGTCGTTATAGACACTCGTCGTTATAGACACCCGTCGTTATAGACACCCGTCGTTATAGACACTCGTCGTTATAGACACTCGTCGTTATAGACACTCGTCGTTATAGACACTCGTCGTCATAGACACTCGTCGTTATAGACACTCGTCGTCATAGACACTCGTCGTTATAGACACTCGTCGTTATAGACACTCGTCGTTATAGACACTCGTCGTTATAGACACTCGTCGTTATAGACACTCGTCATTATAGATACTCGTCGTTATAGACACTCGTCGTTATAGACACTCGTCGTTATAGACACTCGTCGTTATAGACACCCGTCGATAAAGACCACCCGTCCATGGAAATAACTTGTCAGTAGAGACAACTCACCAACCTTTCTGAATTCCAGACTCGATTCCTGTATCCGGCCAGGGCACGTCTGAAGAGTTCGAAGATCCGATTCCTGTATCTCGCCAGGGTGTATCTGTTGACGACTAACATTACCAGACCCGATTCCTGTATCTTGCCAGGGCACGTCTGAAGAGTTCGAAGATCCGATTCCTGTATCTTGCCAAGGTGTATCTGTTGACGACTAATATTCTCCGGACTCGATTCCTGTATCCTGCCAGGGCACGTCTGAAGAGTTTAAAGATTTGATTCCTATATCCAGCCAGGGCACATCTACGTAAAGAGTTTGAAGATCAACTCCTGTAACAGGCCATGTAATTATTTTTCTTTCTCAGGTACGCAAGTTCTCGCTAAGGAATCTCTTACGCGATCGACACCTAGGTGGCGTCTATAAGCCCATTCCCGACAAGGTACTATCATACTTCCAGATGGCATCTATAAGCCCATCTCCACATACCTACAGTCTCCAAATGGCATCTGTAAGCCCATTCCCTGCATCACACTGCTGACATTCTACTATGTGAGTGCAAATTTCTGGGCACTCTAGTGTTCAATCATCTTCCACCTTCAGATTACGAAAGGCACGCCAACCAATCTACATCCTCAGGTCTAAGAAGATTGAACAGGGGCAACTGTTGTACCCCAAAATTTGCCCTCCCATGTTTCTCAAAATATTTCAAGAAAAATTCACAAGTCCAACCCGGCGCGTCATATTCAGGTATTCTTTCGCCAAGATATCTTTGATAACGTATTCTCAAATTCAGGTTCGGCTCAAGAGTCAATTCTTTAAAGAAGGTATCCGAATGTGTGAGTTTTCTCGAAGAAATATGGTGAAAAAGTGTGCTGAAAGTGCAGTTTTTACGCGCAAAAAAATTCATAACTTGAAGATCGTGGCTCGTTTTGAACCCGTTCCGGTGGCCAAAATTCCGTCTTGACATTATCTACGTTTTCATCTCTCACGGATGGAAGCCAATTTCGATCAGAAGGTCTTCAAAAATGTGGATTTATCAAGTATTTTCATACAGAAAATTTGTGACAGAAGTTTATTTGCGTCATGTTCAGAAAATCATAACTTGGTCGATTTTCATTGTATCGAGCTGGTTCCAGCGCCAAAATTTCACAAATTGAGTTGGCTACATTTTCACAGAAGGTATTAAGTTCAAACGGTATTCAAAAGGCCTTCGTTTTTTGCTCAGAGTGCGTGACACGCTGAAAATCCTGAATGCTGAATATTATTTCATCTGGGCCGAAACTTCGAAAATTCATAACTCGGTCAATTTTTATCGGATTGGGCTCATATTTTTACACAAAGTCACTGACTCATAGATCTACAACTTTGCTTCAAAAGTTGAGACCGGATTATGCTCCGATCAATACCAGTTTTTTATTGAAGAACGTGTCAGAGTCGACACTGGAGCCCAAAATAAGTTTGTCTGAGTTGAAACTTCAAAAATTCATAACTAATTCACCGTTTATCCGATTGAGCCGATTTTCGGACAGGAGTTAGTTCTCGATGTAGGCTACATTTTGTTTTCACATTTCAACTTCAAAAATTTCACTTAAGTCCCTGCGATTTAGCCTGGAAAGTGACGAACTCAAGTGAACATGGAGGCCCAATTGCACATTCAAAGCCCATTTTCTTTACCCTAATTTTCATTATATAATCACTTTCTTTTCACACAAACCAGAGAGGAGGAGGAAAAGAGAGAAAAAACCTTACCACAACACTGTTAGAATATCAAATTCTTTCAAGAACCCTAAATCCTTATTACAAATCCCTCTCTCACCACAAACAAGCCATCACAGTTACAAACCAACACCTCACTACTTCTTCAGTAAGGGTAAGGCTGGCTTGATCTCCATGATCCAAAAGGCATAAAAGCATTCAGGTCACTAATTTTCCAGTAAGGATTTAGACAAGATCCCATGCAGCCTCATTAAGGAACGTTGAGGCCAAAAGCCAAAAGCCAAATGGCCAAAAGAACAACTTATGCATGACATCAATACATGGCGAGACAAACATCCTGAGAAGATTAAGGAACATTGAGGCCATAACACAAATGGCCAACAGCCAGAACACAAATGGCCATAAAACCCAATCCAATGGCCAAAGAATGCAGACCACGGTACTCAGGAGTCAATGAACACGCACGTGATGCTAGAAAGTCAAACAAGGCTTTTTGTCTAATGGGCCAAAATACTTCAAAAAAACCTCCCCTTGGGCCTGAAACCCCCCTTGGTTTGCATCATTTTTAATTTTATTTTATTTACTTTTCTAATTCTTTTTTAATTGTTTTAATTGTTTTTTTTCACCATAAAATAATTTTCTATAATAAAAACAAAAAAACAAAAAATACAAATATATTTAATTATTATTAATTTCATCACTAACCTATTTTTCGTAAATAAACTCTAACAATTAACTTAGTTTAATTTAGGTTTTTAAACTTTAATCTTTTTCTTAATAAGTAAAAAGTATCTAGAATTAGGTTTTTTTTTACATTTTCATCTTTTTCTTAAATAAATTATTAATCATCATTATTTATCATTACTATTAATTATCATTAATTTTGTAAATAAACATGTACATTAAATATTATGTAAATTAGGTTTTAAACTTTAACTTTTTTTTAATAATTAAAAATATTTAGAACTAGGGTTTCCTTCTAATTTTAAATTCTTTTCTTTATTTTCATAAATACAAAAAACCTAAAAAACATTTCTTTTCTTTAATAAAATAAATAATTAACTTTCTTATTTCAATTAATTTCAAAAGGGTCCAACGCCCTCGAACGTTCAACTTTAATTCTTTCGCGCATTTATTCTTATTTTCCTTTGTGAATATTTTGTAATTGCTCAAGCCTTGTAATAGTAATTAGGAATTTATTTACTTTCCGCATCTTTATCAAAAACGGGTCTTTGTAATTTGGCGATGTATAGACCCGCGCCTTGTAATAGCGTAGGATTTATCTTTCCGCATTTAAATTTCCGCACTTTTAAACTGCTAACTTGCATGAAAGAATGAATGACTAAATTAAAAGCAATGCGTAGCTCACCATGCCATGATCAAAAGATAAATGCCAAACATGAAAACAACACACAAATTCACACACCACTCTTAGGGTACGCCTCACTGTTGCCTTGCCCTCGAAACGTGGTCGTCGAGTATAGGACGTTTTAGTAAGTCCTTATGTCCATGACATGATCCAGTTGCCTCGAAATGGTTGCCTCGGAATTAAAAAGGATCAATGACATAAGGGTAGCTTCTAAGGTGTCCTACTGTTGCTCTGGTGACCACACTGTCCCTAAACTCGAATTGACCCGAACACCTCCAACGGTGGTGCTACCTACCTCTCAATGGTGGGATGGCACTACCTTAAGGACAGTTACACAACCTAATTCCTTAGGGTAGGTAGATGACTCATAGATATTTGCTCTTCAAAAACAAATCTAAACTCTTTTCACACTGACACTTTCAAAAAGCTTTCAAAACAATTTTTCAAACACTCTTGAGGACTGATACAAGAGTCGATCTAAAATCTTTAAACGAAACTTTTTTCAAACCCACTCACACTTTGAAAAGCAAACACTTTTGAAAACACAATGAGCAAGTATCTAAGAGCCCATGGATAACCATGGATAGAAAGGGTGCTAACACCTTCCCTTTCTATAAATCTACCTCCCAAACCGAGAAACAATCTCATAAGGAATTTTGCTGTGCTTTTGTCCTGTCCATGTTGGAGAAAATAAAAGACGGTGGCGACTCTTGCTTCCGCGACATTTCGCGAACCAGCGTTAAACAGTCAGTTCCAGATCCACCGATCACAGGAATTATGATTCAACTCTACTGCGTTGTGTGGATAAGGCTGAAGCAGAGAAGATCATGATAGAACTGCATGAAGGTACATTCGGAACACATTCCAATGGATACACCATGGCAAAGAAAATCCTCCGGGCAGGATATTTCTGGTCCACAATGGAAGCCGATTGTTACCAACACTCTCGAACTTGTCACAAATGCCAGATCTATACTGACAAAGTACACATCCCTCCAGTTCCTCTGAACGTCCTGACGGCACCTTTGCCTTTTGCAATGTGGGGCATTGATATGATCGGGGAGATCCGACCGACAACGTCCAATGGGCATCGCTTCATCTTGGTGGCGATCGATTACTTCACGAAGTGGGTTGAGGCAGCTTCCTATGCAACGGTAACCAAGAGCGTCGTGGCACGTTTCATCCGGCATAATCTGATCTGTCGGTACGACGTCCCGGAAAGAATCATTACGGACAATGGTACCAATCTCAATAACAAGATGATCACTGAGCTCTGCGAGCAATTCAAAATACAGCACCATAACTCCTCTCCTTACCGGCCGAAGATGAATGGGGCTGTAGAGGCAGCTAATAAGAATATCAAGAAAATTGTGCAGAAGATGACAGTGACCTATAAAGATTGGCACGAAATTTTACCGTTTGCTCTTCATGGGTACCGTACCTCAACAAAGACGTCAACCGGGGCAACTCCTTTCTCCTTGGTCTATGGCATGGAGGCAGTCTTGCCAATTGAAGTCCAGATACCCTCTCTCCGGATAATGAAGGATGCAGACTTGAGTGAAGATGACTGGATCCAGACTCGGCTTGATCAATTAAACCTGATTGACGAAAAGAGGCTCACCGCTATCTGTCATGGTCAGACGTATCAAAAACGGATGATCAGGGCATTTAACAAGAAAGTCAGACCACAAGAGTATCAAGTTGGGGACCTGGTAATCAAGCGCATCATCCTTCCTCAAAGTGATCCCCGGGGCAAATGGACCCCTACATACGAAGGGACATTTGTGGTTAAACACGTGTTCTCAGGAGGAGCCATGATCCTAACCACCATGGATGGTGACGACCTTCCTCACCCCGCCAATGCAGACATAGTAAAAAGATACTACGCATGATAAAAGACCCGCTAGGTTGACATACCTAGGCAAAAATAAGGGCTTCCCGACGAACCAAAAGGGTTCGGGCAAAAATAAGGGATGAAATGAAACAATCTATACACTCGGCAAGTCGAAAACCTGAAAAGGCGGCTTGGGCAAAAATGGGTATCCCGGTGGACTGAAAACCCGAAAGGGCGGTCCAGGCAAAAGTTAGGGATAAAGCGTAACACTATGTCTCATTGGATCACCTTGCATCTGGAATTCAGCATCAACCATCTGGCTCAGATCTCGGCATCGATCAATCAGCTTCATCTTCAACCAAGCAGCAAAGTGATGAGACGCTTCAAGACATAAAGGCGATAGCAGAGTTGGAACCCAGTGGGATTGTTCACATAGCTGTTTTGTTTCCTTTTCAAAATTGTAAATTCTATGTTATTCGGCGGTATTCTCTTACTAGGATGTCAGCCTCTTGTACAAAAACGCATATTCACAGGCTAAATTCAAAATCAATATAAATTCACTTTTCTATACAAATTGCCATTGTTTTTTCCTTTTTTCTGTTTTTGTCTTGCGAAGAACGTCCAATGTTCATTTTTGATATATGCATTTGACATTAAATTGCTGATTCATAAATATTTGCATATGAAACAAAGGATTAATTACAGGTGACATCAGAAACAGGGGCAATATGAAATTGTCTGATGCAGTCTGGTTGCTTTGTCCGCCAAGGTACCAAGGTAGATTCGACTGAAGAATGTGACCAAATCATCTCAACTCCCCGCATAGTAAGACAAGATTCAGCAATACTTTCCCCAGTGGAGTATAGGCATTCATTAGCAAGCGTCCCCGACAGTCTTGACCTAAGACGGTTCCCCGACAGAATATCAGTACCCCAGTGTAATTCCAAAAAGTTTCCCCAGGAAAGTGGAATTCCTATCCCCAGCAGGTCTTAAAGCTTATCCCCAGTAGATTCTGGAAGCTTGTTCCCTGCAGGATACAGACGTCTCTCCCGAGCTTTATTCAAAGTTATTCCTCACAAAGGCTTATAACTGGGTTATCCTCAGCTAATTGCCACGGAAGATCGCCATCGGCAAAGTTCTTTCAATCCCCAGCGGAGTTTATCTTTGGTATCCCCAGCGGAGATTATCTTTGGTATCCCCAGCGGAGTTTATCATCATTATCCCCAGCGGAATCCATCATTGAAGTCCTCAGCAGGCCTCTCATCAAAACTTCAGCAAAGTATCCCTTCCACAGAGCAATTCCCCGGCCGGTCGTCAAGGATTTATTTTCCTAAGACGAAAATACATTCATAAACATTTCACATTTTCATACATCTTGCTTACATACATGATAAAGTGCATACAACACTATCTCATGTTGAACATCATGACATCATGCATATCATACATCATGACATTGCATACAGCTTATGTTTTTGCCTTTTCAGGGAAAAAGACAATCCCAAAGACAACTACCTTCAACTGTCACATTTCCAGATTCGATTCCTGTATCCAGCCAGGGCATATCTGTTGATCAGTTTCCAGACTCGATTCCTGTATCTAGCCAGGGCACGTCTGAAGAGTTCAAAGATTCGATTCCTGTATCCAGCCAGGGCATATCTATCAACTATCACAATTCCAGATTCGATTCCTGTATCCAGCCAGGGCATATCTATTGATCAGTTTCTAGACTCGATTCCTGTATCTAGCCAGGGCACGTCTGAAGAGTTCAAAGATTCAATTCTTGTATCCAGCCAGGGCATATCTATCAACTATCACAATTCCAGATTTGACTCCTGTATCCAGCCAGGGCATATCTGTTGACCACATTTCCAGACTCTATTCCTGTATCTAGCCAGGGCACGTCTGAAGAGTTCGAAGATTCGATTCCTGTATCCAGCCAGGGCATATCTGTTGACGACTATTTCCAGATTCGATTCCTGTATCCAGCCAGGGCATATCTGTGAGTAACCGATTGTAGATTCGACACTTGTATCTAGCCAGGGCATATCTGCATGAGGAGATTGAAGATCAAACACCTGTAACAAGCCAGGAAAACATCTGTCTTTCTCAAATACACAAGTTCCCGCTAAGGAATCTCTTATGCGATCAACACTTCCAAATGGCATCTATAAGCCCATTCCCGACAAGGTTCTATCACATCTCCAAATGGCATCTATAAGCCCATCTCCCTATCCATCATCTCTCCAAATGGCATCTGTAAGCCCATTCCCGACATCATATTGCTGATACTTCAACATGCGAGTGCAAATTTCCGGGCACTCTAGTGTCCAATCTCCTTTTACCCTCGAGTCACGAAAGGCAAACTTACCAATCTAACTCTTCAGGTTCAAGAAGATTGAACAGGGGCAACTGTTGTACCCCAAAATTTTCCATCCCATTTCCTCAACATTTTCTCATCACAAGACCCTTGAAGATCAAGATCCAGTTAGGGTTTCCTCTGCTCAAGACTTCTCCTTGCACTGTTGACCCAAATTAGGGTTTGTGATTGCACAAATATATTTTGACCTAAAATGCCTAAGATGACTTTCATGCTTCATGTTGGACTCCCAAGTTTATCCATACCAAGTTTCAAGTCTTGATTCCAAATTTTGCCCAGTCAATTGGACATTTAACCTAGAAATCAACTGTGGCCAATTGACAGTCAAACCTCATGAAAATTGACCCACATCAACATTGTGAACTCACATGGACCATTTGATCAAGTTTGGATCACAATTCCACAAGAAATTTGATCAGATCATCAAAAGGGCAAAATGGTCATTTTTAGGGTTTTTGACTGCACAAAGGCAATTTTTGACTGTTTGACCTAGCCAATGGCAAACCAAGCTCACATATGGACTCAAGGACCCCATGGAATTATCTTGACATGCTCAACAAGTTCAAAAGATCCCAAATGCACAAGATTGACAGTTGAATTTCCCAGTCAATTGATCAATTTTGATTGTATACTGAAAAGTCAAACTTTGACTTTTTGGTCAAAATCAAGGGTCAAGATTCATTTTTCATCAAAGCATGCCAAATCATGAAACTTGTTCACCAAGAAATCAAAAATTGCAAATTAGGGTTTGAAATGAGAATTTTTCATAACTTAGAATTTTTCTAAGTTATGAAAAACCCTAATTTTTTCCCAACTTTGCCCCACTTTCTCACCAAGATTCATTTGGATTCAAGCAAAAGTCAAAACATGAAAGTTGTAGCCTATTGCATAATATACAACTTTGATTCACAAAGTTTTCCCAAAAGAGGCTTGTATCTCAAGTTACAATTTTTGGAACAAGGGTACCAAACCATTCTTAACTTAGTGAAAATTTGACCTATTTTAGGCAAGTTTTTTACCTAATTTCAAGACCATTTTCCATACACTTCCACTTGGAATTTCAATTTGCACTTCAAAGATGGATTGTAGTACACATTCCAAGCTTTCCAAAATGTCCAAGAACTCATCAAACAACCTCATGGTTAGAGAGAATCGAATTTTGCAATATGGGAAAAACTCACTTTTGAATTGACCAAGTTACATGTTCATAACACTATGCATTTCAATCTCAGCTTGCACAACTTGATTACAGGTCTTTTATCTCAATTACACTCATAAATTTAATGCCAATCCCTTGTTCCAAGACCATGTTCTATGTGTTCAAGCATTGCCTAAAGGATTAATCCCAAATTGGAAAAAGCATTATATCCATTTTTTGCAAAAGTTACACTTTATTCTAAAGCAAATCAAGAAGGTACAAGGGAAATATCTTTGGCACAAGTTTATGAGTTAATCACTCTGATCAAGACAAGGTTTTGCAGCATGTTTAGGGGGCCTCTACCTGTCTAGAACACAAAGTGGCCATTGCTTGCTTAAAGTTTAAGAAACACATCATAAAATGTACCAACTTCCATATCAGTGAACTAAGGCTTAGAGAAAGTGATCAAACACATTCCAAACATTCATCCTAAGCTAAAGCACGACCCTAAGATCCCCAATACCTTCAAAAAATCAGAATCACCTTTGAACTGCTCAAAAACAGAGCTTGCTGCAGATTGAGTTCCCTAGCTCAATCCTTTCATACATTCTTGCCCAAACCAGTTCAAACACCTTCCCTACCATCAATGCAAGCTAACCAAAACCTAAGACACGACCTGTAACACTCCCAGGCATCTTCACCATTTTCATTTTCTTGTTTTGCAGTTGAAGTTCTCTAGCACGATTCAAGAAGTTTCAGGACAAAGTAGAACTTGGAATAGCATCCTCACACTTCAAGAAAGCTGTACAAATCATCATCTTGCTCTGAAAGCTCCTCCATTGCAAGGCACGATTCCAACTGAACAGGTATATTCATGAAGTTCTATCTCTCAGTATAGGCATTGTTAGCTTTAGGTTTGTGAAGGAAACATGTCACAATCATAGCCCTGAACATGCCCATATGATTAGATTTCATTTATATTATGTATGCTTAGAGAATTTTGAGTCTGAACATTGATGAAAAACTAGGTCAGGAATTGGGGGTGAAGAAATTCTCCCTCATCTTAGAGAGTTAAGTCAAGTTATTTATATCCCTGGATTCGTCTTCTCATGCTCTACATTTTCCATGTTGAAAGTTTTGCTTGAAAGTCCAGGAATTGGGAGATAGAAAACGCGTGTTTGCTTGAACAAGAGATGTTCTGAGGTTGAAGATGACCTGGTTCTGGGCTGGGCCTGTTTCACATTTCTTTTTGCACCCTGATTTTGCTTCTACACCCCCTGAGCCCATTTTGTTCATTTTAATGATTTTTTGACTTTTCTTTTTTTGGTTTGACTTGTTTATTTTTCCTCATAATATAAAAAATATAAAAATAATTTTTTGCATTATTTTCCTATTTATTAGGTATTTGTTTGTTTAGGTTAGTTTTTATACATAAATAAATAAATAAATACACTTTTATTAAAAAAAAAAATACTAAAAATAACTAAACACATTTTTATTTTCATTTTTATTTTGTTTTACCTTCTGAAAATATTTTATATAAAAAAATAATTTTTTATTAAATATTAAATATTATTAATTTGTATATATAATACATATTTAGGAAATAATACATATATATATATATATATATATATATATATATATATATATATATATATATATATATATATATATATATATTTATTAATATATTTAGGTTAAATTACAAAATATACACACTTTTATTTTTTATTAATATTTAATATAAAAAATGCCTTTTTGACAAATATACTTCATTTTATTTTATTTTTTATATATAATAAATAAATATTGTACATAATAAATAAATAATACATTTTATTTAATAGAAATTAGGGTTTTGCCCTAAACATGAAAAAACTCCAAAAAATAATACTTTTATTTTTGTTTATTTTGACATATAAAAATACTTTTTCATACATACAAAAAACCATTTTTGCATCTTGCATATTTATTCTTATTTTATTTAATTTGTGCAATTAAATTATCTTGTAAATAATTCAATATTGATGTAATAGTTTAGGTTTAAATTCCTTGTCAAAATCCCCATTTGAACATTTGTACCCCCCTTCCCATATATGGTGTTGTAATAGCTTAGTAAATTTATTTTTCGCACTTTATTGCTTTCTAATTATACCATGTTAGAATTAGGGTTTGTATGCGGAAAAAAAAACAACGAAAATAGTTTGACCTAATTTCAAGATAAACAAGCATGAAAATGGACACACAAATCACACTTGCACCCCCTAGGGTATTCCACTTGTTGCCTTCAATAAATGGGCCATATTGCATGTTAGGTCTCTTTGGGCAAAACAAAACAATCAAACGATCATAGTCCCTCGATGACGCTTTCAAAATGTTGCCTAAACAAATGATCAAGTCCCTTAAAGAAAATTGCCCAAAGATACTTGGCACCATTGCAATTATGGTCTAAACGATGACCCGCGCCCGTCCCTTTCACATCCTAATATGAGATTGTCCACCAAATACAATGGTGGAACAAACTTGTTAAAAGGGTTAAAACATAGCAATAATCTTTGAGAAATTTAGGAGTAGATAACCTCTTAGTTACTTGAATCAAACTTGCAAAAACAAAACACTTACCTATTTTCTAAAACCACACCTCACAACACTTTCAAAACAAACTTTCAAAAACAAATGAAAACCTTTTCAAAAGACATATATCTTTGTATACATCCCAACATGGATCATTACAAAGGTTGCCACCACATTGGCTTCTTTTCAAAACATTTTCAAACCCACACACACAAGCACCATTTCAAACAATTGAAAACAAAAGGCAAGTGATCTAAGCAAGTAACTAAGAGCCCATGGATAACCATGGATAGAAAGGGTGCTAATACCTTCCCTTTCTATAATCTACTCCCCGAACCCAAGAAAACATCTCAAAAGGTTTTTGCTGTGCTTTTTAAACCTTTCCTTAGGATAAAATAAAAAGTCGGTGGCGACTCTTGCTCAACCGAAACATTTGTGAAAACAAATGCAAAACCATAGTCAGTTCTCCCACCGTATCACACCTGACAACGAAGAACATTCAAGTATAATCGACTTCGAAGTCAAACTAGCAAGTTTTTCCAAGTTTATCAGTCACTACCATGCTGAGGGAGACAGTGTGTCTGATGTAGAACACATTGCTTTCCTTACCATATGGCTGTCAAGATACGTCTTCTGCAGTAGATCCCTACAGGTAGCCAGTAGGTTTATTCCTCTAGCTAGGGATTTGCATGAAAATCGAAGAGTGTGCTTAAGTGAACTGCTCTTAGTTGACCTTTATGAAAGCCTAAGGTCAGTTGTTTCGAGCCTAAAATCTCATACCTCCAAGAATATCCTGTTGGCTGGCCTTTTTTGGTTACTTCAGCTATGACTAAATGCCATGTTCGAACCCTCCTTGTCAACTGCCAACACCATTGATGAACAAGACCCTGAGATAACTGATAGAATAGTCGAAGGCACTAGGCTGCAAAGATTAACTCCAAATGACGACAAATACGACTTCGAAGTCCTATTCTCGAAGTACATCATGATATTCTCCAAAAGGCATAAGTTCGAATAGACCATGGCGCCTTTTGCTTCGAGGGCTCATGGACCTTCCTGGTTCACCATGGCTCTCTCAGAAGCTGTCAAGAGCAAGGAGATTCAGGATGTATGGAGAGCCTTTTTGCTACCTAGACTCATTTCTTCAAGAATAACTCCTGCCAAGAATCAGATTTTCCTTTTCGCTTACCAGCCAAATTTTGTTTCGAGACAGTTTGGCTTATGCCAACTAATTCCTGAACCCTTATTTCAAACTGAGAGTGCCATTACCTCTGGGCGAACTTTCAAGGCACGGGAAGCCAAATTACAGCAAGAACAATACCAAGGCTTTGCCCAGTTTGAGCTAATAACCTTCGAACCTACCCATCTCACAGCTAAGGGGTTTCTGGAATGGTGGACAAAGTTTTATCAAACTTATATGTTTGATACTCTTACAATTCAATAGAAACTAATTGATGCCTTCGATGTGCAGGTACCAGCCAAGAAAGGTATGTTTACTCATGCCAAAGAGATTAAAGCTTTTCAAAATTATTTTGAAACTACTTATGACCCCACGCGCTTGGAATCCACTGTGCATCAAGCGGCTGAGACCTTGAAAGAAAAATTCAAACAAAAAGTTTCTAAGTTAAAACTTCCTTCAGGGTTGTCACCTGAGGATAGGTATAGGTTGGCATTCGAAATGCATCCACCTAGATTTCCTAGATTACCTACCTCAGAACTGGCTCTGGCTTGGTTTCCCCCATATCCTTGGTGGGTCACTTGTAAAGAGATGTTCAAACATCTTCAAAAGAAACCAAAGCCATCTGAAACTGTGACATGGGCTCGACACTGGCTCCACGATTTCCCAGGACACCTTCGATACGATCTTTCTGCCATGTCGATTAAATCTGATCAAGGCACAGATGCGAATGCTTGGGAAAATCCCAAACGTTTTTCATTTTCCATATCTTTAACCTTTGCTTTAATTGTTTCGATTTTCAGCCATCAGGATAAAGACAGCCGCTTCGAATTCGAAAGAAGGGAGCGCCTCTCAAGCCTCTATCGAAACAACTAACAAAGTGACTCCATCCGAAACAATAACCATTGCTGCAACAACAACAACAACAACAACCAGTGTTCCAACTCCAACGGTAATCACTTAGCCTTGATGTTTCGAATTCACTCATGTTTTATGGTTTGCATCTAACTCTTTGTTTAAATCTTTTCAGACCAACAAACTTCCTCCTACTACTCCCAAGAAGCGAAAATCAAACACCATTGGGGAAGACCCCAAGGCTGGAGGAAACTTACCAACTGCTTCGAAGAAGAAGCAGAAGAAGGATATTTCGAAAAGTATCGTTCCAACTAGTGTCTCTGGACTTGATTCCAGGGATGCTGCTCCCTCACCAAAATCCAAAATTCCACCTTCGACCTCCAACGTAATGTTGGAACGCATAGCTAGTAACCTCTCCTCCGAGAGTCCACAGGTAAATTGAACTTTAAATCTCTTTGAAAATAATAATTTCTTATTACCTTGGTGCATGTTTTTAACATTATTTTGCTCCTTGCAGAACATCTTGAATCCAGCTTCCACTACTTCGAACTCACCATCCAAAGCTGCTGCTCCACTCAATTTCTCTCCTCAAGGAGATTCCAACAACCTTCTACAGAACAAAGGTTCTTCCAATATGGCGGTTCTGGCTGGAACTTCTGAACAGCTGGATGATCAAAGTACCTCTCCTCCTTTGAAAGAGACAAATGAAACACCACTTCAAACATCTGCAGAGGATTTGCAAAGAGCTTCTCTTCAAAAGTCCCCTCTTGAAACCCTTCAAGAGGATCCAAAGGACACTCAAACTGAAGGAGAGAAAGCTGATTCTGGCCAAAGAGACGAAGAATCTGCAGACGAAGAGTCTGAGGAGGAGGATGCCAATGATGGTTCGACTGCTGGGACGGAGTCCAATGCAAATAGCAGTGAAAAAGAAGACATCGAAGTGGTGGACTTGGATGATGATGAAGAAGATCATGAGCACGAAACGAATGAAGGGGATGGTGACACAACCAACAAACCTATGGAGGTTGAAATGGACGTGACTCCCCTACGTGTGGAACTCCCTCAATCCTCTTTGTCTCGAATGACTGACGAGGAGCTTGCACTCCTGAGACGAAATGACCCTATTGGGTACATGAAGGCAAAGCTGGCTCAAAGGGACATCCCACTTGCTAGGGCTGGCACAAGTTCGACCAGCTATCCTCTTCCCACAAATGAAAGAATTGTACTTCTTAATAAGATCAGGAAAACAATTCTCAATGTGGATATATTCGAAGTGTTCAAACAAGATAGCACTGCTTGCTACACTATGAAGGAGTTGCTCACCAAGGTCAATCTTGCTACCTGCTCCTTGCCAGTTAGTACTATCTTGTTCGATCTTCAGTCTTTGCTGGACAACGTAACTGGTTACCTTCTCCAAGATAAATCTGCTGCCAAGAAGGTTCAATAAAAATGCATTGCAATGGATGCTGCTTATGAACAAGCTTCGAAACTCTCTCAAGAAGCTGAGGATCAAGCTATACATCTAAAGCAGGCGAAAACTGATTATGAGGCTCGAGCTGAGTCCATACTTCTTTGGGAAAGGCAGATTCTGGAACTTCAACAGAAGGTTAAGGAGGCTAAAGAATAACAAATAGCCTTAGAAACCAATACTACTGGTAACCAATTCGAAGAGCTTCTCAACCAGGGGCTTGCAGAAATGGAAACTGCAGAACAACTTAAAGGAGAAGTGGCAATCTTGGAAGGAGCCAGGCGTTTCGCTCAGCAGAGACTTGAATCTTTTCGGAGCACTTTCAACAGATTGAAAAATAATTCTTATTTCTAAATTTCAGTGTTTATTTGATTACAATTTGGTTTTTTATATGTAATATTCGAACAACGCCATTTTGGCATCTCAACTCGCCATTTTGCCATTTTTATAATATTTTGGTTACGTTGTTACTATTCGAATCTCCTGCAGACGTGGCTTATATTTCTTTAAATATTTCCCATTAACCTTTAGGATACGCTTATCATCCATCAGTTCTTCGATTTCGTATGCATTGTTTGAGAATACTTTTAATATTCGAAAAGGTCCTTCCCAATGAGGTGACCATTTACCTAGTGTTTTATTTTTCTTGTCCATGGGCAATATAACCTTCCAAACCAAGTCATTAATAATGAATACTTTTTTCTTCACCCTTTTGTTGTATGTCCTGGCCACTCTTTCTTTTTGTCTCATCAAAACTTCCAATGCATGTAATCTAATTTCGTCCAACTCAACTAACTCATTCATCATCATTTCCCAATATAATGCAGCTGGGATTTCGTTTTGTCTCTGAATTCGAACTGATTGTAGATGAATTTTTACTGGCAGCACTGCATCATGACCAAATGTGAGTTGGAAAGGCGTAGTGTTAGTAGCTTCCTTAGGAGATGTTCTACAGGCCCATAATATTTGGTCCAAAGTTTTGTGCTAGTTTCTTGGCTTTTTACCAATATGTTTCTTGATTAACCCTATTATTACTTTATTGGCTGCTTCGACTTGACCGTTTACATGAGCATAATATGGCGTTGACGTTAGCAATCTAAACCCCATTTCTTGGGCAAATTCTTGCATCTTTCTACCAGTAAACACAGAGCCTTGGTCTGTGGTTATGCTCTCTGGTAATCCGAACCTATAGATAATGTGCTTCTGTATAAACTCAATAATAGCCTCTTGATCAGCAACTATTAATGGTATAGCTTCGATCCACTTGGTAAAATAATCTATTCCTACCAAGATATATTTCTGTCCTTTGGACGAAGCAGGATTTATTTCTCCTATCAAATCCAATGCCCATCCTCTAAATGGCCATGGTTTGATGATCGAATGCAACTCACTTGCAGGGGCATGTTGAATCCCTGCATGTTTCTGACATTCCTCACATCCTTTAGCAAAGTCTATGCAATCTTTGAGCATGCTAGGCCAATACAAGCCGTATCGAAATAACAACCATTTCATTTTATGGCCTGCTCGATGTGCCCCACATGCCCCATTGTGGACTTCTGACAATGCTAAGTATGCCTCACTTTCTCCTAGGCATTTCAATAATACGCCCTCTTGGGTCTTTTTAAACAATTCGTTCCCCATGAGGAGATATGACAATGCTCTGTATTTTGTCTTTCTGTCCACATTCAGAGTTGGGTTTGCTAAATAACTCATCAGTGGACTTCGCCAATCTGCATCTGACAAAGTATTTATGGCTAATATTTCGAATCCCTGTTTCTCAGCATATCCCAATTTCATACTTTCCAGATCCGATGGTGTGAATCTAGTAGCCATAACTCTACCCCTTAATTCAACTAAATCCTTAAAGTTCCTGGTAGAAACTTTATAACCAGAAGCCAACTGTGCTAAGTCATTTGCTTCTTGGTTCTCTATTCTTGGTATGTGTTGAATATCCATGTATTCAAATTTCCTTAGTAGCCTGTTGACTATGACGAAGTATATCATCAAGTTTTCCTTTATGCACTTATATTCCTTTGTAATTTGTTTGACCACTAATTCTGAGTCTCCTTTAATTTCGACTCTAGTTGCCCCCAATTCCAACAAAGCTTCAAGTCCAACAATGAGCGCTTCATACTCAGCTTCGTTGTTCGAGCAACGAGGACCATCTAATTTATACTTGAATTTTGTTGGAATTCCTTCAGGAGAAATTAGAAGGACTCCAACGCCGCTTCCATGCCTGTGGGTTGAACCATCAAAGTACAATTTCCATGGTTGTATTTCGACGTAACTCATGACAGTCTGCTCAACCAAAGAATGGTCCACAATGAAGTCAGAAATCACTTGACCTTTCACAGCTTTTAAAGGCATGAAAGTCAAAGAATATTCTGTTAAGGCTAAAGCCCATTTACCAACTCTGCTATGCATTATTGGTTTTGAAAGCATGTGTTTAATGACATCGAAATGAGATGAAACATAAACATCAACAGGCTTTATATAATACTTGAGTTTCATACAAGAGAAATACAAACAGAGACATAGCTTTTCTAAATTGCTATATCTGGTCTCTGCATCATTTAGTACTCTACTTAAATAGTATATGGCTCTTTCGATACCATTGCTATCTTCTTGTGCTAACATACTACCTATACTAACTTCAGAGGCAGATATGTACAATCTCATGGGCTTCCCCCATGAAGGTGGAGACAAAATAGGAGGCTGAGAGAGGTATCTTTTTATCCTGTCAAATGCCTCCTGGTGGGCTTCGTTCCATTCGAAGGCTTGTCCTTGCTTTAGACGAAGTAACGGAGAGAAAGCTTGGGTTCTTCCACTCAGGTTCGAAATGAATCTTCTGAGGAAGTTAATTTTCCCTAGCAGATATTGCAACTCCCTTTTTGACGTAGGTGTTTTCGTCTCCATTATGGCTTTGGTTTTGTTCTGGTTGATTTCAATCCCTTTCTTGTGAACCACAAAACCAAGAAAATCTCCAGCCTGCACAAAAAATGCACATTTAAGGGGATTCATCTTTAAGCCATGTTTTCTCATTCGCTCGAATGATTGGCTCAAATGATGCAAATGTGTTTCTGCAGATATAGATTTGATGACTATATCATCAATATACACCTGCATGAAGGTTTCAATGAAATCATGAAAAATTGAATTCATTGCCCTTTGATAAGTTGCCCCAGCGTTCTTTAAACCAAAGGGCATCACCACCCATTCGTAGGTGCCTAAGGCTCCTGGGCAACGAAATGCTGTCTTTGCAACATCTTCTTCAACAATGAAAATCTGATTATACCCAGAGTATCCATCTAACATACTCAAGTATTCAAACCCTGCAGCAGAGTCTACTAGCATTTCTGCCACAGGCATGGAATATTCATCTTTAGGGGTTGCAGTGTTTAAATCTCTAAAATCTATGCAAATTCTTAAAGAACCATTTTTCTTAATAACAGGTACTATATTTGCTAACCATTCGACGTACCTTGTTGTTCTGATGAATTTGCAACGCAACAACCTTTCGATCTCAGCTTTAATCTTTGTGAGAACCGCTGGTGCGAATCTTCTGGGAGTTTGTTTGATGGGCTTCTTGCCATCTTTGATTGGCAGTCTGTGTTCGACCAACTCCCTCTTTAAACCAGGCATCTCGTCATAATCCCATGCGAAGCAATCTTTGTTTTTCTTGAGGAATTTGATTACTTCCTTCTTGAGGCCTGGGCTAAGTTTTGCACTTATGTAGGTTATTCTTGTCCTTTTTTCATCCCCTAAGTTGACTTCTTCGAGTGGATCTTGTGCCAACATTTTGGCACCTGAGTTTATGGGGTCCCTTTCGAAGCCTAAGGGTTCTTTATCATAGATGGCATCCAACCTTTGATCCATCTCAAATTCTTTGAAGGGTGAGCATTTCGAGCCATCCCCACTTACTTCATTCATCTTTACAGTTAATTTATTTATTTCAGCCTCTAAGGCCGCTTTTGATTCGTTCTCAGCCATATAGGCCGAAATCCTTTCGAAAAAGGTGGACTCAGTCATGGATAAGGTTGTCGAAGTCCCAGCCTGCTGGCCGTTTTTGTATAGTGCTTTCGACTCCCTCTTCTTCACTGATTATTGTTCTATCCCAGTAAAGGCCATCATGGCGAAGGGTCATGTAGTAGTGGGTGTTTCTAGTTTCGTTAATCTCGTCATTTGGAACACACGGAGCAATCTTTGCCAGATTTTTATCATAATCCCTCTTGTCAACTAAATTGACTGTTGACATAAAGTAACTCTGGTCTGCTTCGATGTTTTCCACGATTCCATCATCTCTCCACAGAACTAGTCGCAGATGCATTGACGAAGGAACTGCCCCTACGCCATGGATCCACTCCCTTCCCAGCAATAAGTTATAGTTGGCCTTGGCTTCGATCACCATAAACATGGTGGGCCTACAGCTTAAGCCTATTGTCAATTCCAACTGGACCACTCCCAGTGTTTTGCCCACTTTTCCCTCATAATTGGACAGAACCATATTATGGGGCTTGATGTCTCCTTCGCGGATCTCTAGTCTTTTCAGCATGAAGTGGGGTATCAAATTGACTGCAGCACCCCCATCCACTAGAACCTTGTTCACACCATGGGCACCAACTTTTGCCCGAATAAATAGTGGCTTAAGATGGTTCTTCATAACAGGTTCTGGACGTTCGAAGAACGCGTTTTGCTCCTCGATAGCCCCATTGTCCATCACATAGTAGCACACAGGCCTATGTTTCATCAAATCTGAGGTATCTTCTTCCTCACACTCCTCAATTTCGGTTTCCTGCCCAAATTCACAGGGAAGCACAGATACCACGTTACAGTTTAGGTTGAATGAAGACTCCCCCTCCGATTCGAAGTTGTCTGTTATCATATCTTCGTCTTCTTCTGGGCCTGTAGTGTATTCCTTTGGTTCATCCAGTTGTACTTCAGAGAAAAGCCTCCTATTAACTGGAGGTTTGTCTTCAGTTTGATTTTTTGGTTTGTTGGTGCTAGATTCACCTTGGTTCTTTGTTGAAGTGACCCCTTTGTTTGCCACGGCCTCCCTCTCAGCCTTTCGAATCCTTTGTTGCCTGGGCCACTGGGATCTCGACATGGGGTTCCTTCCTTTGTAGTTTTCTAATCTTACCTCTTCCCTTTTTGCTATGTTGAATTGCCTTCTGTACGTCATAGCATGGCGTACATTTCGTTCGGTGTCTCTCCATCTGTCTTTGCCTTTGTCATTTCTGACTTGCAACCATCTGTCGGTTGGCACTTCAGCAGGGAGTTTAAAAGTCACTCTTCGAGCAGCCTTGGGGTGAGGGCTATCAGGCCTTCGTTGTTTGTGTCTGCTGTCAAAAAGTGGGCCCATCTGGACAGTTTCTTGATGGTTCCAGCAAGGGGCGAAGGGAATCGTTTCGAAGGCTCTAGCCATGCTCTGGTCATACACAGCAAAACACCTTGGGCAAATCAAGCACTTGGTTGCCCCTTTGTAGCAACGAAACACAAATTCCAGCAAACTTTCTCCAGCCTTAGGATAACACCTGAACAGCTGGTTATCCTGGCGCCAATTGTTACCAGTTCGAGTCCTATGTACCCTCTCGAAATTCGCAGTGATTCTCTGATTGCAGAGGATGCTGCACCTAGGGCACAGTATCATGCATGTATCTCCCTTGTGGCATGTCATGAGGTAATCCTTGAGACTAGCATCTCCAGCGTGATTATCCTTCATTTTATACTTCTCTTTTTCTAAGTATTTTTATACCTCCTCCATCTCAGAGCGAGGCCTCTCCATATCCACCATATTTATCTCAACATCTTCCCCCTTAGCTTCATCATCTCCCCATCCTGTGGGCTTTATATCCTCAATGTGAACCTTCGAACTCTCTGGGGCAGAATATTTGACCAAATAGTCAAATTTTCCACTAGGTTCCCCTAGAGTGTCCCATATTTCCTTCTGAGGGGAAGTTGGCTTCGTGATTTGGACTTTCTCCAATTCCAGCCTCAGGCCTTCAGTGACCTGTGTTAGTTCTTGGTTTTGATTTTCCTGGCCTTCAGTAGCCTGGGTTTCTTTTGCAACAGCTACAGGTGCTGCTTCAATCGAAGTCTCTGGTATCTTCTGGATGTCTTCAGTAACCTCCTTATCGACTTCGACCATCACCCAGCTTTCAGTTTCAGTACCTTTCTCTCCTGTTGGGGCATCGCTTCAGTCAGCTTCCACCATGTTAATCTCTCCAATGCATGCAGGCTCGGAGTAGTTGGTGTTTGCGACGTCCAAGGGATCTTCGTCCACTTTCATCTTTGCCTTATCAGCAAACTTTAGTCTTCCATCTTTGATTGCATTTTGAATTAGGTCCCTGAAAAGAAAACACTGTGAGGTTTTATGGCCTAGGAAACTATGATATTTGCAAAATCCTCTCTTCTTTCTCTGATCTAAAGGAGGTATTTTGACATTTGATGGCACAATGAGTTGGCCATCTTTGACAAGTAAATCAAAAATCTCGTCACATTTAGTTACATCGAAGGTATAAACCTTCTTTGGGAATTTGTCACTTTTCTCATTTTCAACAATCTCTTTCCCTTTTATGGGAACTAATAATTTACAGGAGTAAGGTGGTGCCTGTTTTAATTCAGCGAGGTCGATTTCGACCTCTTCGAATTCGAATTCAGGATAGTCCTCTACTTCTTCAGTTCCAACGTAGGAGATCCTTTCTTTCTTGTTATTCTTAAAGACTCTGGCCTTTTCGGCCTTTAGCCTTTCGACCTGTCGAACCCTATCGGCTAACTGAGCCATGTCCCTCAAATATTGAGTGTCTAGTTTCTTTCGAATAGAGTAATCCAAACCACCAGCGGCCATTTCGACTAACTCATGTTCAGGCACTACTGTGTAACATCTGGATTTCAAAAGCCTAAATCTATTCAGATAGTCATCTATGGGTTCGGTGAACTTTCTCTTGACACTGCCTAATTCCTTCAAGCTTATTTTCGACTGTCCCATGTAAAATTGTTCATGGAATAATCTCTCCAAAAGAGCCCAAGTATCAATGGACCCAGGAGGCAAAGTGGTAAACCACGTGAAGGCGTTTTTAGTCAGGGAACTTGGGAAGTATTTGATCCTGAGATCTTCATTATTGGCTATATCTCCCGCTTCGGTTATATATCTGGCTATGTGTTCGACTGTTGACTCATTGGTATCCCCAGCGAACTTTGTAAATTTAGGGACTTTATATCCCCTTGGTAAATCAGTATGCATTATGCAATCTAATATAGGAGAAGCATAATTTGGCCTTCTCATTCCTGTGTTGAGGCCATTCTGGGCCATGACTCTCTCTATCATGGTGGTTAGATTGTTTTCTGCCAAGATGTTATCGTTTCGAATTCTATGAACGACAGCATCAGCATCTTGATTTCGACCAACCATGACAACCCCCCTAGGTTGTTCTTCTCGAAACTCTGGGGCTTCTAGCCTTTCGACCCTTTCCCCTGGTTCCATAATTTCTCTTTGTGGGCCTGGGATTATTGGGGCTTCTAGCCTTGGTGCCCTTGCCCCCAAGTTAACTTCTTCTCTAGGTGGTCTATAAATTGGGTCGTTAGCAACTTGTTCCATAACATGCATGTTTGCTCGAAATCCCGCCTGATTCTGCCTACGCCTTTCTGGGGAAGCAAAGAAATCTGCTATTCGACTCATGTTGTCAGCGTTTTCCCTATTTGTCACAGTCACATTTTGTACTATTGGGGCAAATATTTCCTGCATAGTTTGTGCTAACACCCCTATCATATTATGGTTACTGTCATCCATCAATTGCCTAAAAGCCAACTGGTTTTCTGTGGTCAAAATAGGCATTGTGCTATAACCCACTGACCCTTGGTTATTTGTCATAAACTGATTCGCCCCAGACCCAGACCCTAATTGTGGTGATGAATTCGATGTGGAATTGTGTAAACCTGCCATAAAGGAAGTGGGCATTCCATAAGAGGAATTTCTGGTTCTATTACCATCGAAACCGGGTGGTCTAGTTAGTGGAGTGGCGAAATGGGATTGTGTCCCTGATGGTGGAACGATTCCCCCAGGATAACCAATGGTTCCAGTATTTCCTAAGATCGAACTATTATTTGATATGCCACTTACTCCATTAGTGGCTATATTACTGGTTGAAGACGCAACAGACTGTGCATTCGAAGGGATCACATTAGATGTTCCCATCGAAGTGGATACACTAGTGCCTGTTGTATGTGGGGCATTTTGTTCCCCTTGTTGATTGTCAGAATTAGACATCTTGTTCAAACGTTTTCTTCTGGATAAGGGCTGGTTGTTGTTGGTTATTTTACCACTTCTTAGGTTCATAAAACAGCAAACTTCTTAGGTTCCAACGTTTTTTATAATGGTTATGTCTCAACAATCTTTATTTCTAATGTCCAATTATTGGTCCCACCAGGTGTGCCAATTTGTTTCCAGTGATTTCTGGTAAACAACCACTAGTCTTCCAAACTATCGAATAAACTTACTGACTGTTATTCAATTTCTCTGATAACTCGCAGGATCGACTAGATTGATCCTAGGACTTATTGGTCATTAGGGTAACTCTCATGATCGAACAGATATTCATGGTTAGTATTTAGAGTGTTGTGTAGGTGTTTGACTTATTTCGATTTCTCTCTTAAAGATCTAAAGGTGTAATCAAAATATATGTGCGCGAAACTAAATTGCATGAATAAATGTTAATTGTAAAGACATGTAAAATTGCATAAAAGGCAAGTAAATGGCTTCGAATTATAAAAACAGTTAATGTAAAAGATGCTCTGGAATGTAAAAGATTCGAAATATGAAGAAAGCGTTTAATGCAAGAAATCTGTAAAATGACTTTAAGTAAAAATAGGCGTTCGAAAGATAAAACTTGAAGATAAAGGCATGAAAAGTATGACAGTTTTCTGAAATGTAAAGTGTTTGAAATGTAAAGAAAGCATTAAAATGTAAAGCTTCAATGAAAAGATTTCGAATAAAAAGACTTTAAATGAGAAAACTTGTAAATGGTATTTGGCAGAAAGATAAAGGAAAGTTCTGGAAATGATAAAGGGTTTTCATTAAATCATAAACATGTGGTGCTATCATACGTACATTGCTCTTGCATTCGTTTCCCTTGCCATGTGGTAATTTGAATGTTTACTGAGTATTTAGTACAATAGATATGACACACGAAATCCTAATACTAAGACTTCTATTTATACTACTTCGACCATAACGGTCTTGCTATAAGATTATGCCACGTTCAGAACATGCAGAACAATGCCTCTCTCTTGTTTCCACGTGTCTCCAAATGCTCCAGCACATAAATTTCAAACTTCGAATGTCCCGCTTGCATTTGAATTTCAAATGTTTTGGTACTTCTCCGCTTCGAACGCACTTCTCAGACACAGCCTTGTTGTCATTTCGAGACTTCTTTTAGATATGTTCCCATAATTGCCACTCGAAGCTCCAAGCTTTGATATGCTTATTCGAAACACCGCTTCTGCTATTTCGAAACATGACGCTTTGTTTCATTTTGATCGAAACGTTCAATTCACTTGGCTTCTAATAATATTATCAAAATCTTCAGCCAACATATATGTGGTCGTTATATTTGATTTTTTAGAAGATAACCCACAAGTATTTTGCATGTGTTTAATTAAGGATCTTAACCAAACACATTCTCGACTTGCCTCATGTAATACTAAAAGTTCTGTATGATTAGATGATCTTGCTGATATAGTTTATTTCACTGATCTCCATGAAATAGTTATACCACCACATGTAAATAAATAACTTGTTTGTGATCTGCCATTATGAAGATTTGACAAGAAACCTGCATCTGTATAACCTATTAATTTAAATATGGATACTCTGGTATAAATCAAACTCATGCCTATTGTACCTCTAAAGTAACAAAGTATATGTTTAATTATGTTCTAATGTCTTCGTGTATGTGAATAACTACATCTTTCTAATAGATTAACAAATGATATATCCAGACATGTATAATTAGAAAAGTACATTAGTGCTCCAATTGTATTGAGATATGGTACTTCATGACCAAACAATTCTTCATCCTTTCCTCGAGGTCTGATAGAATTTTTCTCCATATTTAATGATCTAATAACCATTGGAGTATACAACAGGTGACATTTGTCCATATAGAACCATTTTAACAATTCTCTATGTAGCCTTCATGATGTACAAATATTCATTTGTCCAAATGCTCAATTTGTAAACCTGGACATAATTTTGTCCTTCATCTCAAACTCTTTCTTTAAACAATTCATAGCTTTTGGAAGCTCTTCAGAAGTTCCAATAATATTTATGTTATCCACATAGACAACTATTATTGCAAATTCTTTTCTTGATCTTTTTATAAAAATGCAAGAACAAATGAAGTTATTTGTATATCCCTTTTTAAGCAAATATTCACTGAGACGACTATACCACATGCGTCCAGATTGTTTCGGCCCATAGAGAGACTTGTTCAATCTTCTGAAGTAGCTTTCTCGAGATTCAGAGTTGTGTGCATTTCTTATATTGAACCCTTCAGTGAGTTTCATGTAAATTTCATTATTAAGTGAACCATACAGATAAGTTGTTACAACATTCATTATGTGAAAACTAACTCCTTCATGTGCTACAAGACTTATTAGATATCGAAAAGTGCTTGCATCCATTACAAGTGAATATATCTCATTAAAATAAATTTCAGGTCTTTGCAAAAATCCTTGAGCGACAAGTCGAGCTTTGTATCTCACAATTTCCTTTTTATTTCATTTTGTTTTCGTACGAAAACCCATTTGTATCCAACTGGCTTCACACCTTGAGGTGTTCAGACTATAGGTTCAAAAACTTATCTTTTGTAGAGTGGATTTAATTCCACTTTAATTGCATCTTTCCATTTTGGCCAATCCTCACTTTGTCTACAAATTTTAATAGACATTGGTTTCTGATCCTCTTTACCATTTATCTCATTTAACATTATATTGTATGCAAAAACTGTTGGTGTAAGCCCTAGAGGCCAATACTTTTGGTACTCGTATCGAATTATTTATTAATAATAAAAGGCATTTCTTTATTATGTTTGCTTTCCAAAATAATAAAGTCCCTAGAATGGTTTATTTGTTTAATGAAATGTTAAGTGTGACTTAATCATGAGATCCCATTAAACATAAGACATTATTCTTAAAGTATACGTAGTCAAGCTTTAATGTGAAGTGGGATAACATTAAAGCATTAAGATTATTATGAAGATAGATTGATGATCACATCTCATGGATCATAGATAAGGAGTTATCAAGTCTTGACATAGGTATGAATATTAGGAGTAATATTTATACTGGATTGACCCGCTATGAGAATACTACATAGAATGTTATGCAAAGTGTCATAAGTTATTCTCATGATGATAATGGTGTATACCACCCTTCGACCAGAAACCACTATGGACCCTAGATGTAGAGTCAAGTACTTTATTGCTGATCAAACGTCATCCGTAACTGGATGACTATAAAGACGGTTGATGGGTACTTCACAAAGCATGCTAAGGGACATGAGTGACCTAGATGGAATTTGCTCATCCTGCATAACAGGATAAATGTCTAAGGGCCCAATATTGAACTGGACAAGGGTGACACAGTGTATGCCTTGTGTTCAATATAGACATGAGGGAAAAAGGGTAATTATACAACACAAATATTATCACGGAAAAGGTTTGGTCAGATCACATGACATTTTCGTGACTTGGGTAACAGTGATGTGTTGCTAGATACCGCTCACTGTTTATTATATTAAATGTGTAATTTAATATAATTGCCAACGTTGCAAAAACCTACAGGGTCACACACATAAGGACAGGTTGATGAGAGATAGAATAAATAAGGAACACCGTAAGGTACGGTGCACTTAAGTGTAATACGAAAAGTGGTAAGGTACTGTGATACGGTGGGAGAACTGACTTGAGGTTTTGCGTTCGTATTCGCAAATGTTGCGGTTAGCAAGAGTCGCCACCGACTTTTTATTTTATCCTAAGGAAAGGTTAAAAAGCACAGCAAAAACCTTTTGAGATGTTTTCTTGGGTTCGGGGAGTAGATTATAGAAAGGGAAGGTATTAGCACCCTTTCTATCCATGGTTATCCATGGGCTCTTAGTTACTTGCTTAGATCACTTGCCTTTTGTTTTCAATTGTTTTAAATGGTGCTTGAGTGTGTGGGTTTGAAAAATGTTTTGAAAAGAGGCCAATGTGGTGGCAACCTTTGTAATGATCCATGTGGGGATGTATACAAAGATGTATGTCTTTTGAAAAAGTTTTCATTTGTTTTTGAAAGTTGTTTTGAAAGTGTAGTGATGTGTGATTTTGAAATTAGGCAAGTGTTTTGTTTTGCAAGTTTGATTCAAGTAACTAAGAGGTTATCTACTCCTAAATTTCTCAAAAGATTATTGTTATGCTTTTAACCCTTTTAACAAGTTTGTTCCACCATTGTATTTGGTGGACAACCTTGTGTTAGGATGTGAAAGGGACAGGCGCGGGTCATCGTTTAGACCATAATTGTAACGACGTTAAATGTCTTTGGGCAATTTCTTTAAGGGACTTGATCATTTGTTTTTGTTTGCTTTGAAAAGTTTTGTCGAGGGACTATGATCATTCAAATTGCTTGCTTTGCCCAAAGATGTTCAACATACAATATGGCCCATTTATTTGAAGGCAACAAGTGGAATACCCTAGGGGGTGCAAGTGTGATTTGTGTGTTCATTTTCATGCTTGTTTATCTTGTATTAGGTCAAACTATTTTTCGTTTTTCGCATACAAACCCTAATTCTACCATGTTATCATTAGAAAGCAATAAAGTGCGAAATTAAAATTACTAAGCTATTACAAAACCAAATATGGGAAGGGGGGTACAAATGTTCAAATGGGGATATTGACAAGAATTTAAATCTAAATTATTACATCATTTTGAATATTTGCAAGGTAAATAAATTGCATAATTAAATGGAAATTAAATAAATATGTGAAATGCAAAAAGAAAGTTTTTATATGTATGAGAAAATATTTTTTATGTAAAAGAGAAAAGAAAATAAAAATGTATTATTTTTGGGGTATTTTGAACTTAGGGTAAAAACCCTAATTTTTAAAGAAAAAAAGGTATTATTTTCTAATTTAATACAACTATTTATTCATTATTTATAAAAATAAAATAAAATGAAGTGTATTATGGAAAAAGGTATTTTTATATCAAATATTAATAAAAATGAAAAATATTCAAGTATTTTTATATCTTATCTTAAATATATTAATAATCACATATATATATATTTTAAACCCTAAATATGTATTATACACAAAATAAGTATTTATTTAATATTTTAATAAAATAAATAAAAAGTATTTTTTATGTGAAATATTTTCAGAAAGTAAATGAAAATAAAAATTGTATTTACATTATTTTTATATTTATTCTAATAATAGCATATATATATTTATGTACAAACAAAGAAAATAAACAAATAAATATGCAATAAATGCAAAAAATGATGAAAAAAAATATTTTTAATTTTTTAATGCCATGAGAAAAAATAAACAAAGTCAACCAAAAAAGAAAAAGTCAAAAATGTTAAGAAATGAACAAATGGGCTCAAGGGGTGTGAATCAAAAAAGGTGGTGTGAAAAGTGAAATAACACAGGCCCAGCCCACTGATCATTGTCTTCAACCTCCAGCTTCAAACATTTGAAAAACGCGCGCCCCTGTTCCTCAATGTCTAACTCCTGATTCTTGGCTTTTCATCAAAAACTCATAACACAAGAAATGTTCAGCATGAAGAGACGGTTTCAACCATAAATAACTTGACCTATCTCTCTAAGATGAGGGAGAATTTCTCCTCCCCCAATTTCTGACCTAATTTTTCATCAATGTTCAGACATGAAATTCTCTAAGCACACGAAACATAAATGAAATCTAATCATATGAGCATGTTCAGGGCTATGATTGTGACATGTTTTCTTCAAAAACCTAAAGCTAACAATGCCTAATAAGAGAGATAGAACTTCATGAATATACCTGTTCAGTTGGAATCGAGCTTGACAATGGAGGATGTTTCAGAGTGAAATGATGACTTGTACAGCTTCCTTGAAGTGTAAGGATGCTTTTCCAATTCCTACTTTGTCTTGAAACTCCCTGAATCGAGCTAGTGAACTCCAACTGCAAAACAGAAAATTAAAAATGGTGAAGTGGCTTGGAGGTGTTACAGGTCTGATTTTAGGACATGGTTAGCTTGCATATGTTGTAGGGAAGGTAGAGGAAAAGGTTTGGATCAAAATGCTCGAAGGGATTGGGAGTTTGCACTCAAACTGCAGGGGCTCCCCTGTTTGTACAGTTTTGAGGTGATTAGAGCAATGGGAGTGTTTCAGATGGCAAGGGCTCATGTGTTAGCTTGGATTTTGTCTATGGAATGTGTTTGATAGCTTTTGTGTTGTGTGTCTAAGCTGAGATGAGAGATGGCATAAGTTATGGACTTTTCTTCTATCTTAAGCAACAAAAGCAAGTTGGTGGTTTTAGGTTAGTAGGGGGCCTCCTAATGTGCTGCATAAACATCTCTTGGTCAGTGTGTTATGCACATAATCTTGTGCCAAGCAGATCTTTCATGTACTTGTTGGATTACAAACTTGACATAAAGCTAATCTTTTCAAAAATGGAAATTTCACTTTATCTAGTTTAGGATTAATCTTGCATACAATGCTTGCACTCAAAGAACAACACCTTAACACATTGAATATGCATTAAATTATTGAGTATGAAATGGTTCAAGGACCTGTAATCAAGCATAAAGCAAACTGATTTCAAATTGGCAAGATTATGAACATGTCTTGATGAAGAACAAAAAGTGAATTTTTGCCAACTTGTGAAATTCGAATCTCTCAAGTTATGAGGTTGTTTGATGAGTTCTTGGACATTTTGGAAAGCTTGGAATGTTTACTACAATCAATCTTTGAAATGCAAATCAAAATTCCAAGTGGAAGGGTATGAAAAGTAGCCTTGAAGTAGGGTAGAAAACCTTGTCAAAATAGGTCAAATTTCACTAAGTTAAAAGATGGTTTAGTGCCCTTATTCAAAAAATTATAACTTGAGATACAAGCTTCAAATGAGAAAACTTTGTGAATCAAAGTTGTATATTATGCAACAAGCTACAACTTTCATGTTTTGACTTTTGTTTGAATCCAAATGGATCATGGTGAAAAGATGGGGCAAAGTTGGGAAAAAATTAGGGTTTTTCATAACTTAGAAAAATTCTAAGTTATGAAAAATTCCATTTTCAAACCCTAATTTGCATTTTGTGATTTCTTGATGAACAAGTTTCATGATTTGGCATGTTTTTGATGAAAAATGAATCTTGACTCTTGACTTTGACCAAAAAGTCAAAGTTTGACTTTTCAGTATACAGTCAAAATTGATCAATTGACTGGGAAATTCAACTGTCAATCTTGTGTACTTGGGATCTTTTGAGCTTGATGAACATGTCAAGATAATTCCATTGAGTCCTTGAGGCCATATGTGAGCTTGGTTTGCCATTGGCTAGGTCAAACAGTCAAAAATTGCCTTTGTGCAGTCAAAACCCTAAAAATGACCATTTTGCCCTTTTGATGATCTGATCAAATTTCTTGGGGAATTGTGATCCAAACTTGATCAAATGGTCCATATGAGTTCGTAATGTTGATGTGGATCAAATTTCATGAGGTTTGACTGTCAATTGGCCACAGTTGACTTTTTCCCCAATACAGCTGATTTCTAGGTCAACTGTCCAATTGACTGGGTAAAACTTGGAATCAAGACTTGAAACTTGGCATGGGTAAACTTGGGAATCCAACATGAAGCATGAAAGTTATCTTAGGCTTTTCAGGTCAAAATATCCTTGGGCAAACACAAACCCTAATTTGAGTCCACAGTGCAAGGAGAAGTCTTGAGCAGAGGAAACCTTAACTGTATCTTGATCTTCAAAAGGTCTTGTGATGAGAAAATGTTGAGGAGATGGGAGGGCAAATTTTGGGGTACAACAGTTGCCCCTGTTCAATCTTCTTGAACCTGAAGAGTTAGATTGGCAGGTTTGCCTTTCGTGACTCGAGGGTAAAAGGAGATTGGACACTAGAGTGCCCGGAAATTTGCACTCGCATGCTGGAGTCTCAACAATGTGGTGTCGGGAATGGGCTTATAGATGCCATTTGGAGAGGTGACAGAACCTTGTTGGGAATGGGCTTATAGATGCCATTTGGAAGTGTCGGTCGCATAAGAGATTCCTTTGCGAGAACTTGTGTTTTTGAGAAAGACAGATGTTTTCCTGGCTTGTTACAGGTGTTTGATCTTCAGTCTCCTTATGCAGATATGCCCTGGCTAGATACAGGTGTCGAATCTACAATCGGTTGCTCACAGATGTGCCCTGGCTGGATACAGGAATCGAATCTGGAAATAGTCGTTTAATAGATGTGCCCTGGCCGGATACAGGAATCGAATCTGGAATTGTTGTTTAATAGATGTGCCCTGGCCGGATACAGGAATCGAATCTTCGAACTCTTCAGACGTGCCCTGGCTAGATACAGGAGTCGAGTCTGGAAACGTGGTCAACAGATATGCCCTGGCTGGATACAGGAATCGAATCTGGAGCTGTTGTAGTTGATAGATGTGCCCTGGCTGGATACAGGAATCGAATCTTCGAACTCTTCAGACGTGCCCTGGCTATATACAGGAGTCGAGTCTAGAAACTGATCACTCTCAGATGTGCCCTGGCTAGATACAGGTATCGAATCTGGAATTGTGACAGTTGAAGGTAGTCGTTTTTGAGATTGTTTTTTTTCCTGAAAAGGTAAAAACGTAAGTTGTATGCAATGTCATGATGCATGATATGCATGATATCATGATGTTCAACATGAGATGTTGTATGCATTTCATCATGTATGTAAGCAAGATGTATGAAGATGTGAAATGTTTATGAGTGTAGTTTCATCTTAGGAAAATAAATCCTTGACGAACGGCCGGGAAGCTGCTCTGTGGAAGAGATACTTGGCCGAAGTTTTGATGAGAGGCCTGCTGAGGACTTCAATGACGGATTCCGCTGAGGATAATGATGATAAACTCCGCTGGGGATTGAAGGAACTTTGCCGAGAGCGGTCTTCCTTGGCTTTTAGCTGAGGATAACCCAGTTATAAGTCCTTGTGAGGAAATAACTCTAAATAAAACTCGGGTGGGACGTCCGTGCTTCGCAGGGGATAGGCTCGCAGAATTTACTGGGGATGAGCTTTAAGACCTGTCGGGGAATGTTGTGCCTTTTCAGGATCAACGGGGAACCAACTCCGCTTGGGGAAAGTATTGTCGCATCCTGTTTTATTCTGCGGGGAATTGAGATGATTTGGCCACATTCTTCAGTTGAACCTACCTTGGGGCCTTGGTGGACAAAACAACCAGACTGCATTAGACAACTCCACATTGCCCCTGTCTTTGATGTCATTTGTAATTAATCTCTTGTTTCATATGCAAACATTTATGAATCAGCAATTTAATGTCAAATGCATATATCAAAAATGAACATTGGACGTTCTTCGCAAGACAAAACAAAAAAGGGAAACAATGGTAATTTGTATGGACAAGTGAATTTGTATTGATTTAAACTTTGCCTGTGAATAGGCGTTTTTGTACAAGAGGCTGACATCCTAGTAAGAGGACATCGCCAAATAGTATAGAGTTTACAATTTGAAAAAAGAAAACAAAACAGCTATGTGAACAATCCCACTGGGTTCCAACTCAGCTATCGCCTTTATGTCTTCGAACGTCTCATCGCTTTGTTGCCTAATTTGAAGATGAAGCTGATTGCTCAATGCCGAAATCTGGAGCCAGATAGTTGATGCCGAATTCCGGATGCGAAGTGATCCAACGAGACATAGTGTCACGCTTTTATCCCTAACTTTTGCCTGGACCGCCCTTTCGGGTTTTCAGTCCACCGGGATACCCATTTTTGCCCAAGCCGCCCTTTCAGGTTTTCGACTTGCCGGGTGTACAGATTTTTTTATTCATTTCATCCCTTATTTTTGCCCGAACCCTTTTGGTTCGCCGGGAAGCCCTTATTTTTGCCTAGGTATGTCAACCTAGCGGGTCTTTTATTTATGCGTAGTATTTTTTCACTATGTCTGCATTGGCGGGGTGAGGAAGGTCGTCACCATCCATGGTGGTTAGGATCATGGCTCCTCCCGAGAACACACGCTTAACCACAAATGGCCCTTCGTAAGTAGGGGTCCATTTGCCCCGGGGATCACTTTGAGGAAGGATGATGCGTTTGATTACCAGGTCCCCAACTTGATACTCTTGCGGTCTGACTTTCTTGTTAAATGCCCTGATCATCCGTTTTTGATACGTTTGACCATGACAGATAGCAGTGAGCCTTTTTTCGTCAATCAGATTTAATTGATCAAGTCGAGTCTGGATCCAATCATCTTCATTCAAGTCTGCATCCTTCATTATCCGGAGAGAGGGTATCTGGATCTCAATTGGCAAGACTGCCTCCATGCCATAGACCAAGGAGAAAGGAGTTGCCCCGGTTGATGTCCTTGCTGAGGTGCGGTACCCATGAAGAGCGAACGGTAACATCTCGTGCCAATCTTTATAGGTCACTGTCATCTTCTGCACAATTTTCTTGATATTTTTATTAGCTGCCTCTACAGCCCCATTCATCTTCGGCCGGTAGGGAGAAGAGTTGTGGTGTTGTATCTTGAATTGTTCGCAGAGTTCAGTGATCATTTTGTTATTGAGATTGGTACCATTGTCCGTAATGATTCTTTCTGGGACTCCGTACCGACAGATCAGATTATGCCGGATGAAACGTGCCACGACGCTCTTGGTTACCGTTGCGTAGGAAGCTGCCTCAACCCACTTCGTGAAGTAATCAATCGCCACCAAGATGAAGCGATGCCCATTGGATGCCGTTGGTCGGATCTCACCGATCATATCGATGCCCCACATTGCGAAAGGCCAAGGTGCCGTTAGGACATTCAAAGGAACCGGAGGGATATGCACCTTGTCAGCATAGATCTGGCATTTATGACAAGTTCGGGAGTGTTGGTAACAATCGGCTTCCATTGTGGACCAGAAATATCCTGCCCGAAGGATTTTCTTAGCCATGGTGTGTCCACTGGAATGTGTTCCAAATGTACCTTCATGCAGTTCTATCATGATTTTCTCCGCTTCAGCCTCATCCACACAACGCAGCAGAGTCGAATCATGATTCCGTTTGTAGAGAATGCCGTTGCTGAGGAAGAATTTTGCAGCAAACCTTCTCATGAACTTCTTATCATTGACGGATGCACCTTCAGGGTATTCCTGAGCTTCCAAGTACCTCTTTACCTCGTGATACCAGGGTTTTTCAGTCACCTTCTCAGCCTCGAGCTCGCAACAGTATGCCGGTTCATCCAACTTCCAGATAATGATTCGGGGAGCCTCATTGTCCCATTTAACTTTGAACATTGAAGACATCGTGGCTAGTGCGTCCGCTAGCTGATTCTCCTCTCTGGGGAAATGCTCAAAAGTTATCTCTTCAAAGTGAGGGAGCAAGGTCGACACATACTCCTTGTAAGGAATAAGATTCGGGTGTTTCGTATCCCACTCGCCTTTGATCTGATTGATCACGAGAGCGGAATCTCCGAAGACACTTAGAAATTTTATCCTTAAGTCGATTGCAGCTTGTAAACCCATGATACATGCCTCATATTCTGCCATATTGTTGGTGCAGCTGAAACATAATCGGGCGGTGAGGGGAGTATGAGTTCCTTTGGGAGATATGATTACAGCGCCGACGCCGTTACCCAAAGCATTGGAGGCTCCATCAAAATGCATAGACCATCGGGATCCTTCCTCAGGTCCTTCATCCGGTCCAGGCACTTCACAGTCAGTTACCACCATGATGTCTTCATCCGGAAAATCAAAGTTTAATGATTGGTAATCGTCCACAGGTTGGTGTGCCAAATGATCTGCCAGTACACTTCCCTTAATTGCTTTCTGAGTTGTATATTGGATATCGTATTCTGTCAAGATCATTTGCCATCTCGCTATTCTCCCAGACAGAGCGGGCTTTTCAAATATGTACTTGATGGGATCCATTTTTGAAATCAATAAAGTAGTGTGAGTCAGCATATACTGTCTCAGCCGGCGAGCAGCCCATACAAGAGCGCAGCAAGTTTTCTCAAGCAGTGAGTAACGAGACTCACAGTCGGTAAACTTTTTGCTCAAGTAATAAATAGCGTGCTCTTTTCGGCCAGACTCGTCATGCTGCCCCAGCACACACCCCATTGAATTATCAAGTACCGTCAAGTATAGTATCAGAGGTCTTCCTTCCACTGGTGGCATAAGAATGGGTGGCTCTTGGAGATATTCCTTTATCCTTTCAAAGGCGGCCTGACATTCATCATTCCAGCGTACCACTTGATCTTTCTTCAGTAATTTGAAGATTGGCTCACAAGTAGCGGTCAGATGTGAGATGAATCGGGCAATGTAATTCAGTCGTCCTAGGAAGCCTCTGACTTCTTTCTCTGTTTTTGGAGTCGGCATCTCTTGAATAGCTTTAACCTTGGCAGGGTCCACCTGGATACCTTTATCACTTACAATGAAACCTAGCAATTTTCCGGACCTCACCCCGAAGGTGCATTTGTTGGGATTCAACCTCAGCTTGTATAACTTGAGTCGATCAAACAACTTCCTCAGATGGTCAAGGTGCTCCTCCTCAGTTTGAGACCTCACTATCATGTCATCAACGTATACTTCAATCTCATGATGGATCATATCATGAAATAAAGCAACCATGGCACGTTGATAGGTTGCCCCAGCATTTTTCAATCCGAATGGCATGACCTTATAACAGAAGGTGCCCCACTGAGTCACGAAGGTAGTCTTCTCCATATCTTCCGGAGCCATCTTAATCTGATTATACCCTGAAAAACCATCCATGAAGGAGAACACCTTGTGTTGAGCTGTATTGTCAACAAGGACATCGATGTGAGGTAGGGGGAAGTCATCCTTGGGGCTGGCCCTGTTCAAATCCCTGTAGTCGACACACATTCTGACTTTACCGTCCTTCTTCGGTACTGGCACCACATTGGCAACCCACTGGGGGTAGGAAGTCACTGCAAGGAACCCGGCATCAAACTTTTTCATGACCTCGGCCTTGATCTTTTCAGACATCTCTGGACGCATCCGTCGAACTTTTTGCTTTACCGGAGGGCAATCTTCCTTGGTTGGCAGATGGTGAACTACAATGTCGGCATCCAAACCAGGCATATCTTCATAGGACCAAGCAAAAATCTCCATGTAGTCTTGTAGCATCTGGATCAATCGTTGCTTCACGCTGAGCTCTAGATTGGCACCAATCTTGACCTCTTTCCTATCTGTCTCAGTACCCAAGTTAATTGTTTCCACAGGCTCTTCATGTGGTTGAATAGCCCTCTCTTCCTGGAGTAGCAGTCTTGCGAGTTCACCAGGCACTTCGCAATCATCTTCACCTTCGTCTTCGGCCAAGTTGATCGGATTTTCGAAGTCATAACTGGCGGTAGCAGAGCTGTTACCAGTGAGATCCAGAGTGGATTGAAACCTGTATAAGTGAGTGTGTGTAAATACAGCTGTTTTGCAATATATATAACACAGAAAGGAAAAGAGCAAAAGATTTGAAATGCAACAAACGTCCAATGTTTTGATTGATGATATATGAAAATGTCATACAAAAAGCCCTCACAAATGGAGCTACGATGCCCCGGGTAGGACACCGAGCCAACAAAGTTTTAACATATTGTTTGTTACAAATTGGAAATCAAAAGAAATCAATTACTGCGTGACAAATGTGATAGGGGTAAAATCCTTTGCCGTCCAGTTGCTCGGTCCGTCGCTGGCAGTCGGGTAGATCCAACTGTCAAACTCTGCTTCCTCTACATCCTCCTCGATAGCATTCACCCTTGAGCTGGAAATAAACACCGGAGCCTTTCCGATCTTCTCTTTGCGCACCGCCTTCTGAGCCTCTGCAGTAAAGCCTAGCCCAAACTTGTCGTTCTTCTGAGTGAAGTCAGGAAGCTGACCCCAGTGTGCACAATTGCCTTTCTGAACCACAGCCCGGGCATCCCTTAGGGAAGCCATCTTCAAGGAATCATTCTCTTCGGCTAATGTCTCTGCAGCTGCTGAAATTGGATGCACCTCCTCGAAATGCTGGAAGGGGGTTTCAATAAACTCTCCGTCCATCTCGATGTACCTGAAGGAATTCAAATGGCTCACCATATACTCCTCTTCTCCCTGCACAGTGACGATCTTCCCCCTGACGGGATACTTCAGCTTCTGGTGCAAGGTGGAGGTCACTGCCCCAGCTTTATGGATCCAAGGTCGACCCAACAGACAAGAGTACGATGGACGTATATCCATCACATAAAAGGTAGAGTCAAACACTTGGGAGCCCACACGAATAGGGATGTTAACCTCTCCATGAACCATCCTTTTGGAACCGTCAAAGGCCCTGACGATGATATTACTGGGTTTCAACTCCATGCCTTCATAATCCAGACGGTCTAAAGCCTTTTTCGGTAGAACATTCAAGGAAGAACCAGTATCCACCAATACATGTGCCAGAGTAGTGCCCCTGCATTCAATAGAGACATGCAGGGCATCATTGTGGTCTCTCCCTTTCGCGGTCAGGTCAGCATCTGAAAATCCCAAGCCATTGTCCGCCGTTAGATTCGCTATGCAATCAGTGAACTGGACTGCAGACGTCTCCTGCGGCACATGGGCCGTCTTGAGAAATGAGATCAAGGCCTTAGCATGGGCCTCGGAGCATAGCAATAAGGAGAGCAGGGAGATCTTGGAGGGCGTATGCCCCAACTGCTCGACAACATTAAAATCACTCTTCTTTATTATTTTCAGAATCTCCTCCATTTCTTGTCGGGAGGCCTCAGCACTTATGGGTATTGGTGCCTCCATCCGGGCAGGCTCTTCTTCAATCCCTTTGCCCCGAGCATTTGATGACTCGGCAGCAGGGGAAACAACTTGATCAGCAACAGGACCAGGTAAACTTGTAGGTTTTATGAGGAGGGGTTTTCGAATAGCGGGCGGTGCAATGTCAGGCGAGAAGAGCCTGCCACTGCGGGTGACCTTGGCTGGACCGGTGATATCGCAGATACTGGCACTAGTGTCAAATTCTTGTTTGATTCCATTTACATACACGTCTGCCCCATAATGCCAGGGGACAGCTTTATCAGATATGTAGGGGAGAGGCCCCGGGACAGTAATGATCACAGGTGCAATAGTCATGATTTGAACAGGCTTCTTCGGGGGAGCCTTGATTGGATTTTTGAAGATTGTAATCACAGAAACTTCTTTCATTGGAACCAATCGAACATCAGTCTTTTTGAATAGAATTTCCTTGCTATCCATGAGGCCTTGGATGCCTAACCTCAGCAAGGGACAATCAGATAGGGAAATAGCACAGAACAGGCAACCTTCACCGCAACCCGGAAATAAACCGGCCCGCAGTAGGTTCTTCTTAACAGTCTTCAGAGGGGTAACAACTTCATTTACTGAAACAGCATACACTTCTTCCTCAATGGCATTTACCCTATGCTGGGGCATAGGAGCCGTCACAACATTTGGTCTTTCTGGCGCTTCAAACTGAATTTCCTTCGCGTCGATCAGATCTTGCACTTTGTTTCTCAAGGCCCAACAATCATCAGTAGTGTGCCCGGGACTATCAGAATGATAAGCACACCGGGCATTTGGGTTATACTTAGGAGACGCAGTGTTGACGACCTTAGGAGCTTCTTTGAGGGTCACCAGGTTGGTGGATAACAGTTGGGGTAAAATTTGAGATAATGTCATACTTAGTCGGGTATACTGCCTCTTGGGCCTTTCACTTCTTTGTTGATTGTACTGCTGAGGAGCAGCAACAGGTTTCGAGATGACCAAAGCATTGACGGCTTGGCGGCTTTCGGGCTTGACTTGTCTTCTAGGACCATAGACGGCACTTGCTTCTTTCTTAAATGGCCTCTTCTCAGCACTTGTAGAGGCAGCCTTCTGTATCTTGCCTGACCTGATGCCAGCTTCAATTCTTTCTCCCGTTAATATCAAATCTGTAAATCCAGCGGAGGAGTTACCAACCAAATGATTGAAAAACGGACCAGACAACGTCCCCAGAAACATATCAACCAGTTCTCGATCAGTCAGTGGAGGCTGCACCCTGCCAGCCAAATCTCTCCATTTTTGAGCGTACTCTTTGAACCCTTCACCCGTCCCTAGAGACATACCCTGAAGTTGGGTACGCGTAGGAGCGAGATCAGAATTGTATTGGTATTGTCTGTAGAATGCGGTTGCCAAATCCTCCCAGTGTCGGATGCTAGCTCCATCCAATTGGTAGAACCATTCCAGCTGTGACCCTGAGAGGCTATCTTGGAAGAAGTGAATCCAGAGGTTCTTATCCGCCGTGTAAGGTTGGATTTTCCTTACGTACGACCTCAGATGCAGCTTTGGGCAGGAGACCCCATCGTACTTGGCGAAGGCAGGCGCCTTAAACTTGTGTGGAATGACTACCCCAGAAGATAACCCCAAATCTCCGAAATCCAGTCCCGACACATTCTGAATTTCCATGGCGCTTAAGCGGTCTTCCAATTGCTTGTATCTGTCAGCAGCAAGTGGGTATTGTTCGTCGTTATAGTCCGTCTCGTTGTCGGAGACTGCGGGACTAGGAGCTCCTCCCCCTTGGGGACTGTTTTTCTCAGCAGAAGAAGTAGTTGGATCAGCTTCATTGTGGAGTGTGTTCCCAAATCTGCGTCCGATGTTGAACAATGCAGTCCTCTTTTTCTTCTTCTTCTTCAGGAGTAGAGTCTTCAACTCTTGCTGATCTTGGGCTAGGCTTAGGACCATTTCTTGAAACTGCGCACTTTGGGCCTGAAGGGCCTTGATTGCTTGCTCACTGGAGGAGTCTGGATTCATGATGACTGTTCACACAAACAGCGAAGAAAATTAAGCAACCTGTGAAATAGGGTACCTGCTATGCATATGGTGCAATGGAATGTGTATGCTTTATGTTTTCAAAGACAAACAAGATTCAACTTTGTAGACAAAAAGGGAAACACACTTCATTAGATGAAAATTTCAATTGTTCAACAACTTGCCCTTAGGCATTACAGGAATGAAAAATACTGAAAAGGAAATAAAACTACAAAAGGAAACATCGAAGCTCATCAATGCTCCCATGGCCTCCTCTTTTCAGCGCTGATGTAGTTGTTCAGGACCCGTTCTTCCTCCAATTGCTTAGTCAGCCTCTGGATCTTCCTTTCCTGCTCGTTGAACTTCTCCCGATAGAAATCCCGTTCTTCCTTTAGCTGTGCCCAAGATCTCTTCATTGTATCAAAATCAGTGGGTATCTGAGGAGGGAGGACAATTGGAGGAATCCCATCTTCAACGGGAGATTCAAGGATGATTGGTCTGACAGCTTCGTACGGCATACCTAACTTCTGAGCACGGATGCGGACCCATCTGCAATAGGGTTCCATTGGTAGAGAAGTCTTCGGTCCCAACTCATGTGGGTCAGCCTTGTGAACTTTGTCCCAAGCTCTAATGAATCCCTGGCGTAGGTTGTCACTGTCTGCCTGAAACTCAAAATGGAAGTGAGGAACCAGCATCTCATGAGGCCCATCTCTTCTGGCTCTTCCAAACTGACGGAGAGCTAAGCACGGATTGTAAGAGATTCCTCCTTGGATACCAATCAACGGGACATTAGGGTATTCTCCGCAACGGTCGATAACAGCTACCTCATCCAAACCTCTGAGAGTCCAGGTGATGTCATTATCAGTGAGAGACATTAACCTCCGAGCCCAACCTTTTCCTTCTTCATTCTTCAGCACGAACTTAGGAAGGTGCGAAATAAACCACCTCACTAGCAAAGGAGTACAACACCACGGAGTTCCCCGCTTTCGAGCAGTACGAGCATAGAGTTGTTGTAGAACATCACCCAAAAGAGTGGGTACCGGATTCCGAGACATGAAGATCCTTATGACATGGGTACTGATAAAGGTGTCAGGGTTGGGAAACAGCACCAGACCATAGATCAAAAGAGCTAGAATATCCTCATATGCCTTGAAGTCCAAGTCATTCCAAAAATCATTAGCCTTGCCAACCAGAAATTTAACCAAAAAGCCCTTGATCCCATTTCTAGTTTCCCAGTTGGACAATACCTCTTCTTTGGTCAAGGGGAGAATTGCAGCAATCTCTTCAGGCCTAGGAGTCTTTTCCAAACCAGTGAATGGAGTTTGTTCCAGGACAGGGATCCCAAGCAAATAAGAGAACTCTTCCAGGGTAGGAACCAGCTGGAAGTCTTGAAAGGTGAAACAATGGTACAGAGGGTCATAAAACTGGGTCAGAACACTTATCAGTTGTTGGTCCCGTTTTGCAGTGACTAAACTGAGAAGAGAACCATGCCTCTGAATGAAGGAAGTGGTATTTGGAATTCTGCTAACCAACTCATCAAGCAACTCAGGTGAACGAACAAAGTTGAACCGGATAGTATTCCTTCGCACAGGCATCATAATGTCCTACAAAACAGAGCAAAGATGAAAACTCTTTTGTCTTTGAAATGGGTTAGCCTTTTAGACAGGATGCATGCAATGGTATGATGGCATGATGCTATGATGAAGCACACCACAAATATTCACATAGACAGATAAGGCACACAAGTCACACAAGACACCCTTAGGTTTCAGGCCAGCATGAGTTTCAGGTATTACCCTCTTTTGGTTTTGTTGGTTAAAACATGTCCTATCAAAAGTAACCGGGTTCTAGAGGATCTCAAATCATTGGCTACCCTCAATCGGTCATAACTCCAGCATCGCAATCTTTTCTCGCGGCCAGAACCATCTCGAGAGTTTAGCCTCAATGAGTGTAGCATACTGCTACTGTCCTAATAGCCAAGTTGGTCAATTTAGGGTTCTAAGGTTGGTTGGTGTTCAATGACCCCTTAGAAGACCTATATTCTCCCTGTTACAACACAAGGGATATAGGTACAGACTAAGATGCCACACCAACGTAGCCACTGCTTCACCCATGTCGGTCTACGCCGGACAGGTCCCTCACAGATTATGCTACCTAAAAAGGGTATTTCCCAGATCCGGGTTAGGATCTATGAAACTCCGATGCAAAGCCCACAAGTATAAAAAGCAAACAAAGCAAACAATTGAAAACAAAGGTGATCTAAACCCTAAGGTTACTCCACTTTTAAGTTCCTCCCCAGCAGAGTCGCCAGTTCTGTGATACGGTGGGAGAACTGACTTGAGGTTTTGCGTTCGTATTCGCAAATGTTGCGGTTAGCAAGAGTCGCCACCGACTTTTTATTTTATCCTAAGGAAAGGTTAAAAAGCACAGCAAAAACCTTTTGAGATGTTTTCTTGGGTTCGGGGAGTAGATTATAGAAAGGGAAGGTATTAGCACCCTTTCTATCCATGGTTATCCATGGGCTCTTAGTTACTTGCTTAGATCACTTGCCTTTTGTTTTCAATTGTTTTAAATGGTGCTTGAGTGTGTGGGTTTGAAAAATGTTTTGAAAAGAGGCCAATGTGGTGGCAACCTTTGTAATGATCCATGTGGGGATGTATACAAAGATGTATGTCTTTTGAAAAAGTTTTCATTTGTTTTTGAAAGTTGTTTTGAAAGTGTAGTGATGTGTGATTTTGAAATTAGGCAAGTGTTTTGTTTTGCAAGTTTGATTCAAGTAACTAAGAGGTTATCTACTCCTAAATTTCTCAAAAGATTATTGTTATGCTTTTAACCCTTTTAACAAGTTTGTTCCACCATTGTATTTGGTGGACAACCTTGTGTTAGGATGTGAAAGGGACAGGCGCGGGTCATCGTTTAGACCATAATTGTAACGACGTTAAATGTCTTTGGGCAACTTCTTTAAGGGACTTGATCATTTGTTTTTGTTTGCTTTGAAAAGTTTTGTCGAGGGACTATGATCATTCAAATTGCTTGCTTTGCCCAAAGATGTTCAACATACAATATGGCCCATTTATTTGAAGGCAACAAGTGGAATACCCTAGGGGGTGCAAGTGTGATTTGTGTGTTCATTTTCATGCTTGTTTATCTTGTATTAGGTCAAACTATTTTTCGTTTTTCGCATACAAACCCTAATTCTAACATGTTATCATTAGAAAGCAATAAAGTGCGAAATTAAAATTACTAAGCTATTACAAAACCAAATATGGGAAGGGGGGTACAAATGTTCAAATGGGGATATTGACAAGAATTTAAATCTAAATTATTACATCATTTTGAATATTTGCAAGGTAAATAAATTGCATAATTAAATGGAAATTAAATAAATATGTGAAATGCAAAAAGAAAGTTTTTATATGTATGAGAAAATATTTTTTATGTAAAAGAGAAAAGAAAATAAAAATGTATTATTTTTGGGGTATTTTGAACTTAGGGTAAAAACCCTAATTTTTAAAGAAAAAAAGGTATTATTTTCTAATTTAATACAACTATTTATTCATTATTTATAAAAATAAAATAAAATGAAGTGTATTATGGAAAAAGGTATTTTTATATCAAATATTAATAAAAATGAAAAATATTCAAGTATTTTTATATCTTATCTTAAATATATTAATAATCACATATATATATATTTTAAACCCTAAATATGTATTATACACAAAATAAGTATTTATTTAATATTTTAATAAAATAAATAAAAAGTATTTTTTATGTGAAATATTTTCAGAAAGTAAATGAAAATAAAAATTGTATTTACATTATTTTTATATTTATTCTAATAATAGCATATATATATTTATGTACAAACAAAGAAAATAAACAAATAAATATGCAATAAATGCAAAAAATGATGAAAAAAAATATTTTTAATTTTTTAATGCCATGAGAAAAAATAAACAAAGTCAACCAAAAAAGAAAAAGTCAAAAATGTTAAGAAATGAACAAATGGGCTCAGGGGGGTGTGAATCAAAAAAGGTGGTGTGAAAAGTGAAATAACACAGGCCCAGCCCACTGATCATTGTCTTCAACCTCCAGCTTCAAACATTTGAAAAACGCGCGCCCCTGTTCCTCAATGTCTAACTCCTGATTCTTGGCTTTTCAGCAAAAACTCATAACACAAGAAATGTTCAGCATGAAGAGACGGTTTCAACCATAAATAACTTGACCTATCTCTCTAAGATGAGGGAGAATTTCTCCTCCCCCAATTTCTGACCTAATTTTTCATCAATGTTCAGACATGAAATTCTCTAAGCACACGAAACATAAATGAAATCTAATCATATGAGCATGTTCAGGGCTATGATTGTGACATGTTTTCTTCAAAAACCTAAAGCTAACAATGCCTAATAAGAGAGATAGAACTTCATGAATATACCTGTTCAGTTGGAATCGAGCTTGACAATGGAGGATGTTTCAGAGTGAAATGATGACTTGTACAGCTTCCTTGAAGTGTAAGGATGCTTTTCCAATTCCTACTTTGTCTTGAAACTCCCTGAATCGAGCTAGTGAACTCCAACTGCAAAACAGAAAATTAAAAATGGTGAAGTGGCTTGGAGGTGTTACAGGTCTGATTTTAGGACATGGTTAGCTTGCATATGTTGTAGGGAAGGTAGAGGAAAAGGTTTGGATCAAAATGCTCGAAGGGATTGGGAGTTTGCACTCAAACTGCAGGGGCTCCCCTGTTTGTACAGTTTTGAGGTGATTAGAGCAATGGGAGTGTTTCAGATGGCAAGGGCTCGTGTGTTAGCTTGGATTTTGTCTATGGAATGTGTTTGATAGCTTTTGTGTTGTGTGTCTAAGCTGAGATGAGAGATGGCATAAGTTATGGACTTTTCTTCTATCTTAAGCAACAAAAGCAAGTTGGTGGTTTTAGGTTAGTAGGGGGCCTCCTAATGTGCTGCATAAACATCTCTTGGTCAGTGTGTTATGCACATAATCTTGTGCCAAGCAGATCTTTCATGTACTTGTTGGATTACAAACTTGACATAAAGCTAATCTTTTCAAAAATGGAAATTTCACTTTATCTAGTTTAGGATTAATCTTGCATACAATGCTTGCACTCAAAGAACAACACCTTAACACATTGAATATGCATTAAATTATTGAGTATGAAATGGTTCAAGGACCTGTAATCAAGCATAAAGCAAACTGATTTCAAATTGGCAAGATTATGAACATGTCTTGATGAAGAACAAAAAGTGAATTTTTGTCAACTTGTGAAATTCGAATCTCTCAAGTTATGAGGTTGTTTGATGAGTTCTTGGACATTTTGGAAAGCTTGGAATGTGTACTACAATCCATCTTTGAAATGCAAATAAAAATTCCAAGTGGAAGGGTATGAAAAGTAGCCTTGAAGTAGGGTAGAAAACCTTGTCAAAATAGGTCAAATTTCACTAAGTTAAAAGATGGTTTAGTGCCCTTATTCAAAAAATTATAACTTGAGATACAAGCTTCAAATGAGAAAACTTTGTGAATCAAAATTGTAGATTATGCAACAAGCTACAACTTTCATGTTTTGACTTTTGTTTGAATCCAAATGGATCATGGTGAAAAGATGGGGCAAAGTTGGGAAAAAATTAGGGTTTTTCATAACTTAGAAAAATTCTAAGTTATGAAAAATTCCATTTTCAAACCCTAATTTGCATTTTGTGATTTCTTGATGAACAAGTTTCATGATTTGGCATGTTTTTGATGAAAAATGAATCTTGACTCTTGACTTTGACCAAAAAGTCAAAGTTTGACTTTTCAGTATACAGTCAAAATTGATCAATTGACTGGGAAATTCAACTGTCAATCTTGTGTACTTGGGATCTTTTGAGCTTGATGAACATGTCAAGATAATTCCATTGAGTCCTTGAGGCCATATGTGAGCTTGGTTTGCCATTGGCTAGGTCAAACAGTCAAAAATTGCCTTTGTGCAGTCAAAACCCTAAAAATGACCATTTTGCCCTTTTGATAATCTGATCAAATTTCTTGGGGAATTGTGATCCAAACTTGATAAAATGGTCCATATGAGTTCATAATGTTGATGTGGATCAAATTTCATGAGGTTTGACTGTCAATTGGCCACAGTTGACTTTTTCCCCAATACAGTTGATTTCTAGGTCAACTGTCCAATTGACTGGGTAAAACTTGGAATCAAGACTTGAAACTTGGCATGGGTAAACTTGGGAATCCAACATGAAGCATGAAAGTCATCTTAGGCTTTTCAGGTCAAAATATCCTTGGGCAAACACAAACCCTAATTTGAGTCCACAGTGCAAGGAGAAGTCTTGAGCAGAGGAAACCTTAACTGTATCTTGATCTTCAAAAGGTCTTGTGATGAGAAAATGTTGAGGAGATGGGAGGGCAAATTTTGGGGTACAACAGGTACCACGTGGATAAGTGATATATGGTACATCATAAGGTATGATGTCCATAAGCTTAATTGGGCTTTTAGCTTATAGCCTTAATTGGGCTTTTAGCTTGTAGCCCACACGAGTGATTCTATAAATAGATCCCTTGTGATGAAGCAATTTCACTTGATGCAATTTCGTTTTTGATTCTCTCTCTCACTCAAGGTTTCCGTTTGTGATCAGCTAGCACTGTGACCGGAAGCGATCTGTTCGTGTGGACTGAGTAGATGCGTTGTTCTTCATCAACACTCGTGATCACAACGTCAAAGGTCTGAATCGCCACAAGAGGTAAATATTTCTATCACTGACCATGCTCATTCGTAAGGATCGCTAAAGGAAAATTTTATATTCCGCTGCGTTTTTTATCGCAATTTTCCTTCAGTGGTATCAGAGCCACTTACGAAACCATGGATATGATAGTTGTTTATGTTCTATATTTTTTGTTTTGATTCGATTAAAACCAGAATGAATTGAATAATAAACGAGTAATTAAATTTGGCATATGTTGTGTACGATTTGGATGATTGATGTTGACTATGCTTCGGAATCCGACATTAGTATGGTGAAGCAGCGATACATCGATCGTCTATAGGTTACACAAGTAAGATCGATCAATTTTATATATGATATAAGTAAATCTGATGCAACGATGGTATATGGGATATACTGTTTCTATTTCGTTCATTCAAACACTTGATGATTGTTATTCCTTTGACTGATCACTGTTCATATGCTTCGGAATCCGACATTAGTATGGTGAAGCAATGGCATGTGATTAATCATACTGAATTATCAATCGAAATGTGTTTGACAACATGAAACTGTTGCATTAGGGTTCATGACGGCACAAGGGTTGTGTTGTTGCAGAGTTATGCGATTAGGGTTGTGAATGCACAAGAGTTATGCAAAAATGACGCCGATTTCAAATGAATTGTTCATTAAAATTTTGCGCCGGGGCGCTGCCCCTGACAACCCCGCAAAGGGGCGCTGCCCCCTTGACCCCCGTCCGCTGAACGGTCAGCCCGGCTAACTCTGCGTAGTGTGATCAATCGTCGAAATTTAATTTGCCTTTTTTTTAATTAACAAAATTTAAACTAATAATAAAAGTGTGTTTATTATTATTGTCTTGTGGTGATCAGTTATGGCCTTAGTTTTTTTTCTCCTTTATTTTGTTTTGGGATTGTAAAATATGGCCTGCGTGTCGTGCCTCTCTCTAAAATTCTTGATGTAACTTCTTTTCTCATCTCACTCCCTCGTATGTAAAACGAGTTTCTTTTATGTAATGTATTGTTATGAAGAAAGAGAAGAATACAATATCAAAGGAGGATAACCTTGGAGATCTTGCCTGGAGAAGTTTAGATCGTTATTAGGTTAGCTTAGGTTCTCTCATTGGCTTGGGAGAACAATTGCGCTAGGGGCCATAACTATATCCTTTTATGTATATTGATGCATGTGTTTGTATGTTGATGCATGAGAGAGACGAATTGCATGTTAAGCCGGTGAGATCAAACTAATAACAAAATCCCTCAAGTTAAATATTAAGTTCATGCTTTCTAAGTTTTAGCACTCATCAAGACTAGTATCGAACAATGTAGGTTTCGCCTACGCGAGGTGCATGTTCTATATTAGTAAGGTGCGATGGGATAATTGTAATATCCAACTGCTAAAACAATGGGTCAAACTTAACTAAACACATTATAATAAGATTATACATGTTTAGAAGCAAGAGTTGGGAATGATTCATATGATGAATTAGAATAAGGAGTTATTCACCCATCTGAAAATATTCGAGAGTTGTATGAGATACAATTGGAAGGAGTTCCTACCTAAATAACCTAGTTTTGTGTAATCAGCCTAACATTGACTTAGAACGAAGTGAAATGTGGATCTCGACCCACTAGAAAGTCTTCCAACGGGATTTTCCGAATCAAATGATGAGGGTCATTTGGTTTGAGTAAAATAGTGGGAGCATATTTGATTAAAGGCCTGATTAAATATGTTGTTTTAATGATACTTATATTTTCATTTTTTTTGTAGATTACCATGACAACAAACAACCATATCTTGCGATCAATCCTAGATAAGGAAAAATTGTCTGGGACAAATTTCCTGGATTGGCACCGAAATCTGAGGATTGTCCTCAAGCACGATAAAAAGCTGTATGTCTTGGAGACACCTGTTCCTGAAGAGGAACCGCCTAGTTCGGCACCTAAGGCAGAAAGAGAAGCTTATAAGAAGCATTTTGATGATGCTAACGAAGCCGCTTGTCTCATGCTAGCTACTATGAACTCGGAGTTGCAAAAGCAACATGAGAACATGTCAGCGTTCGATATGATCGGACATCTGAAAATGCTCTATCAAGAGCAGGCATGAAATGAGAGGTTTCAGGTTTCAAAGGCCCTTTTTAACAACAAGTTATCTGAGGGAAACCCTGTAGGTCCCCATGTACTCAAAATGATTGGGTACGTGGAGAACCTTGAAAGGTTAGGGTTTCCGCTTGGAAAGGAACTTGCAAATGATTTTATCTTGCAATCGTTGCCAGATAGCTTTAATCAGTTTGTCATGAATTTCAACATGAATGACATGGATAAGAGTCTTCCAGAATTGCTAAGCATGCTGAAAACTGCTGAGCAGAATATGAAGACAAAAGGGAAGTCCATTCTGATGGTCAGTAATGGAAAGAAGCTGAACAAGAGGCCTACCAAGCAGGTTAGTAAAGGGAAAGGCAAGGAAGTTGCCAAGCCTAAACCTATTGTTCCTGCTTTGAAGCCTAGTGGAGGCATAGCAAAGGAGGGCACTTGCTTCCATTGCGGTAAGACCGGACATTGGAAGAGAAACTGCCCAAAGTACCTGGAAGATATGAAAAATGGAGTAGGGACTTCAAATTCAGGTATTTTTGTTATTGAAATTAATTTATCTACTTCTGCATCATGGGTATTAGATACTGGATGCGGTTCTCACATTTGTACTAATGTGCAGGGGCTAAAAAGGAGTAGAGATTTGGCAAAAGGTGAAGTTGACCTACGAGTTGGAAATGGAGCAAAGGTTGTTGCTTTAGCCGTAGGAACTTATGTTTTGACTTTACCTAGTGGTTTAATAATTCAGTTAGAGAACTGTTATTATGTACCTGCAATTAGTAGGAATATTATTTCCGTTTCTTGTTTGGACAAGTTTGGTTTTTCATTTATAATAAAGAACAATTGTTGCTCTATTTATTTGAATGATATATTTTATGCTTCTGCACAAATGAACAATGGACTATATGTCCTTGATCTTGAAATGCCAATTTATAACATTAATACTAAACGGATTAAACCTAATGAGTTAAATCCAAGCTACCTTTGGCACTGTCGCTTAGGCCACATAAATGAGAAACGCATTTCCAAACTCCATAAAGATGGACTCTTGGACTCTTTTGATATATGAGACATGCAGATCTTGTTCAATTGGAAAGATGACAAAGTCCCCATTCACAGGAAAAGGTGAAAGGGCTAATGATCTTTTGGCCCTCATACATACTGATGTATGTGGACCACTGAACATACCAGCCAGAGGAGGTTTTCAATACTTCATCACATTTACTGATGATTTCAGTAGATATGGTGATGTGTATTTAATGAAACACAAATCTGAAACCTTTGAAAAATTCAAGGAATTCAAGAATGAAGTACAAAACCAACTAGGTAAGAATATTAAAGTTCTTCGATCAGATCGAGGCGGTGAATATTTAAGCCTAGAGTTTGATGACCATCTAAAGGAATGTGGGATTTTATCCCAACTTACTCCTCCTAGAACACCACAATGGAATGGTGTATCTGAGAGAAGAAATCGAACCTTGTTAGACATGGTCTGATCCATGATGAGTCACGCCGATCTTCCGAACTCCTTTTGGGGACATGCACTATTGACTGCAGCTTACACACTTAACCGGGTTCCATCCAAAAAGGTTGAGAAGACACCATATGAGATATGGAGTGGTAAGAAACCACATATGTCTTACATGAAGATTTGGGGTTGCGAAGTTTATGTGAAACGACAAATTTCAACTAAGCTTGAGCCCAAATCTGACAAATGCTTGTTTGTGGGGTATCCTAAAGAAACAAGAGGGTATTACTTCTACAATCCTTCTGATGGCAAAGTGTTTGTCGCTCGAACTGGAGTTTTTCTGGAAAAGGATTTTATTTCCAAAAGAATCAGTGGGAGGAAAATAGAGCTTGAAGAAATTCAAGAACCACAAAGCATTGATACACATATGGAGGAATTAGAGCAGGAAACACAAGTAGTTGTGGAAGAGCAACCTGCTCAAGTAGAACAAGACCACCGTAGGTCAAGCAGGATACGTCAACAACCTGAGAGATATGGATATCTCATAAGTGATCAGGGTGATGTATTACTCATGGATCAAGATGAGCCTGTGACCTACCAAGAGGCCATAACTGGTCCTGAGTCCGAGAAGTGGCTAGAAGCCATGAAATCTGAAATGGATTCCATGTACACAAACCAGGTTTGGACCTTGGTAGAGCCTCCTATAGGAGTTAACCCTATAGGATGCAAGTGGGTCTTCAAAAAGAAGACTGACATGGATGGTAAGGTACATACCTATAAGGCAAGACTGGTTGCAAAAGGCTATAAACAAATTCATGGGGTTGACTATGATGAAACCTTTTCACCAGTTGCAATGCTTAAATCTGTTCGGATTTTACTTGTTATCGCTGCATATCATGATTATGAAATATGGTAGATGGATGTCAAAACTGCTTTCCTTAATGGGAATCTTCTTGAGGATGTGTACATGACACAACCTGAAGGATTTGACATACCAGAAGAAGCCCGAAAGATATGTAAGTTACAGCAATCAATTTATGGATTGAAGCAAGCTTCCAGAAGCTGGAATCTTCGTTTTGATGAAACAGTAAAACAATATGGATTCATCAAGAATGAAGATGAGCCTTGTGTCTACAAGAAGGTTAGTGGGAGCATGATTGTATTCCTGGTATTATATGTAGATGACATATTACTCATTGGAAACGATGTCCCTACCTTGCAACAAGTGAAGACTTGGTTAGGGAAATGCTTTTCAATGAAGGACCTAGGTGAAGCAGCCTATATATTAGGAATCAGGATCTATAGAGATAGGTCACAAAAACTGCTTGGCCTAAGTCAGAGTACATACATAGAAAAAGTGTTGAGACACTTTAATATGCATGATTCCAAGAAAGGATTCATACCTATGCAACATGGCATGTGTTTGTCAAAAACACAATCCCCTTCAAGTAAGGAAGAAAGGGATCGCATGGATAAGATTCCATATGCATCTGCAATAGGATCTATCATGTATGCCATGCTATGTACTCGACCAGATGTCTCATATTCTTTAAGTGCAACGAGTAGGTACCAGTCAAATCCCGGTGATGCTCATTGGGTAGCTGTCAAGAATATCCTTAAGTACTTGAGAAGAACTAAGGAATCATTCTTGATATATGGAGGTCAGGAAGAGCTTGCTGTAATGGGATACACCGATGCTAGCTTCCAGACAGATAAGGATGACTTTAGATCGCAATCTGGTTATGTGTTTTGTTTAAATGGTGGCGCTGTAAGCTGGAAAAGTTCAAAGCAAGATACAGTTGCTGATTCTACAACCGAGGCTGAGTATATTGCTGCCTCAACTGCAGCAAAGGAAGCTGTTTGGATCAAGAAGTTCATTAGTGAACTTGGCATAGTCCATAGCATTGTGGATCCCATTGATCTCTATTGTGATAACAATGGTGCTATCGCACAAGCTAAGGAGCCTAGATCTCACCAATGATCCAAACACATACTTAGGCGTTATCATCTCATTCGAGAGATAATCGATCGGGGAGATGTGAAAATATGCAGAGTACCTACACTTGACAATGTTGCTGACCCATTAACAAAGCCTCTTGCGCAGCTGAAGCATGATGGACATACTAGATCTATGGGTATTAGGGGTTTGCCTGATTGGCTCTAGTGCTAGTGGGAGATTATTGGTGTAAGCCCTAGAGGCCAATACTTTTGGTACTTGTATCGAATTATTTATTAATAATAAAAGGCGTTTCTTTATTATGTTTGCTTTCCAAAATAATAAAGTCCCTAGAATGGTTTATTTGTTTAATGAAATGTTAAGTGTGACTTAATCATGAGATCCCATTAAACATAAGACACTATTCTTAAAGTATCCGTAGTCAAGCTTTAATGTGAAGTTGGATAACATTAAAGCATTAAGATTATTATGAAGATAGATTGATGATCACATCTCATGGATCATAGATAAGGAGTTATCAAGTCTTGACATAGGTATGAATATTATGAGTAATATTTATACTGGATTGACCCGCTATGAGAATACTACATAGAATGTTATGCAAAGTGTCATAAGTTATTCTCATGATGATAATGGTGTATACCACCCTTCGACCTGAAACCACTATGGACCCTAGATGTAGAGTCAAGTACTTTATTGCTGATCAAACGTCATCCGTAACTGGATGACTATAAAGACGGTTGATGGGTACATCACAAAGCATGCTAAGGGACATGAGTGACCTAGATGGAATTTGCTCATCCTGCATAACAGGATAAATGTCTAAGGGCCCAATATTGAACTGGACAAGGGTGACACAGTGTATGCCTTGTGTTCAATATAGACATGAGGGCAAAAGGGTAATTGTACAACACAAATATTATCACGGAAAAGGTTTGATCAGATCACATGACATTTTCGTGACTTGGGTAACAGTGATGTGTTGCTAGATACCGCTCACTGTTTATTATATTAAATGTGTGATTTAATATAATTGCCAACGTTGCAAAAACCTACAGGGTCACACACATAAGGACAGGTTGATGAGAGATAGAATAAATAAGGAACACCGTAAGGTACGGTGCACTTAAGTGTAATACGAAAAGTGGTAAGGTACCACGTGGATAAGTGATATATGGTACATCATAAGGTATGATGTCCATAAGCTTAATTGGGCTTTTAGCTTATAGCCTTAATTAGGCTTTTAGCTTGTAGCCCACACGAGTGATTCTATAAATAGATCCCTTGTGATGAAGCAATTTCACTTGATGTAATTTCGTTTTTGATTCTCTCTCTCACTCAAGGTTTCCGTTCGTGATCAGCTAGCACTGTGACCGGAAGCGATCTGTTCGTGTGGACTGAGTAGAGGCGTTGTTCTTCATCAACGCTCGTGATCACAACGTCAAAGGTCTGAATCGCCACAAGAGGTAAATATTTCTATCACTGACCATGCTCATTCGTAAGGATCGCTAAAGGAAAATTTTATATTCCGCTGCGTTTTTTATCGCAATTTTCCTTCAAAAACATCATCAATGTTGACTTTGTTTTGGTTCCATTGTATTTTATTTTGGACATAATTTATCGAGATCTCTTTATTTTCATGAGTTCCAGGTACCTGATCAATTTCTTATAGAGATGGAATGTTTATTATGTCTGAAGGTTCTTTTAGATTTTCTATATCCTCACTTGGGACATATTTATTCTTAACTCTCTTTCTCGTTTGAGGATTTTTATCTTTGGAACCGATTGGTCAGCCATGCTTCAAACGTAGTTGAGACTCGTTAGATTGTCCAACAAGGATTTCAATTTTTATTGGAGCATTTATAGTTGGTATATATGATTTAGTCACACCTTTTGAATCAATAAATGAATTTGGTAATTAATTTGCTAAGTCTTGCAGCGGACTCTCTTTTGAACTTCTAGTTCACATTGTTTTGTTCGATGATCAAGATGAGATAATGATAATTCATTCCAACTGATCTTTTTTTCTAGCTTCTTATTCTCTCCCCCTAAATGTAGGAAAATTTGATTCATCAAAATGATAATCAGCAAAACGAGCAGTGAATAAACCTCATTTTGTTAGTTAAAGGTACTTTACAATAGATGAAGATTTATATCTAACATATATTCCCATCCTCTTTTGAGGACCCATCTTATTGCGTTGTGGTAGAGAAATTGGAACAAATACCACACATCTAAATATTCTTAGATGGGAAATATTATATTCTTTACCAAAAACTAATTGTAAAGGGGAAGAGGCGTGGTAACTCGTTGGCCTGATGGGAATCAATGTTGTATGTTGCCAAGCAGAAATTGGGAGTTTGCATCTTATAATAAGCGGTCTTGCAATTAATTTACTCCATTTAATAAATGATTATACAAGTCCATTTTCTGTATGAGTATGTGCTACTGGGCGTTCAATGTCAATCTTAATAGACATACAATACTCATTAAATGCTTGAGATGAAAATTGGTAGCATTATCAAGACGTATTTTCTTGACAGGATAATCGGGGAAATGAGCTCTTATTCAAATCAGTTGAGCTAGCAATCACGCAAATGCTCGGTTGCAAGTTGACAACAAACAAAGATGTGACCATATAGTTGAGTCATCAATTAAAACCATAAAATATCTAAATGATCCACATGATGAGTGTATTGACCCACAAATGTCACCATGTATACGCTCTAAAAAACTGATAGACTCATTTCTAGTTTTTGTTGATGATGGTCGAATTATCAATTTCCCTTGCGAGCAAGAGCTGCATGAGAACTTATTTAATTGAATAATTTCCTGACTCATTAATTGATGACCGCATGAATTTTCAATTATTCTTCGCATCATTATATAACCGAGATGGCTCAGCCGGTCTTGCCAAATTATAAATTTATCATTATTTGTAAAACATGTAGCCTTTTCATTACATATTTTGTGTCTGAATTGTGTTTTGTAATACAAAGATATTCAATACCTTCATCATCTATTGTTTCAATATGGTATCCATTTAGGCGAATATCTTTGAAACTTAATAAATTTCTATGAGACTCGGGAGAATATAATGCATTATCAGTGTGCAATATTGTTCCTCCATGTAACAACACATTGGCTCTTTCAGAACCTTCAATTATTTTCGAGGTGCCAGATATAGTACTGACATCGGTATTTCAATTCACTGAATCATAGAAATATCTTTTATTCTTGAGAATTATGTGGGTTGTTGCACTATCAACAAGGCACATATCTTTATTACTGATGTTGGTGCTAATATTCATTCTAAAAACAATAATAATTTTTAACAATAAGTTATAAGCACACTTTAAAGACACAAGTTATTTAAACAATAAATTATGTAAATAAATAAGTAGAAAACACAATTTTTTATTATTAGAAAATAAAATTCAAAACATCCCGAAAAACTTATTAAAATTTAAAAAGAAATTTCCATAAATTTTATTTCTTGACACTTCCATTTTCAATAAGGTGATCAATTCTTCCATTCGACACATTTTCCAACAATAAACTCTAACAAATTGAATGAAGTTCTCAAAGTATATAACAATGATCATATAATCTTTAGCCTCAAATATCATATAATATTGTACAATCAAATAATTTCTATGGTACCCAAACAAGAGAAAATTGTAGTAATAGTCATCAGGACACATGAATCACGATGATGAATTATTTCCATATATGAAATGTGAATTACAATATGTGATACAATGGGAGAACTGACTTGGTGTTTTGCTTTTCGATCGCATTTGTGCGGATAGCAAGAGTCTCCACCGACTTTTCTTTTATCCAAAAGGAAAGGTAAAAAAGCACAGGAAAGACCTTTCGAGATTATTTCTCAGGTTCGGAGGGTAGATTATGAAAAGGGAAGGTATTAGCACCCTTTTCATCAATGGTTTTCCACGGGCTCTTAGTTACTCGTTTAGATCACTTGCTTTTATTTGACAGTGTGCTTATGGTGTGGGCTTTGAAAGTGTTTTGAAAAAATCTCTTTGTAATGGTTCTCGTTTCTATAAGAACGCGTACAAAGTTTTGTTTCGAAAGATAGTTCAAAGATGTGTTTGTGGAACGTGCTTTCGAAAGTGGTTTTGAAAAAGATGTTTTGTAATAGTTCTCGTCTCTATAAGAACGTATACAAAATGTTTTGGTCTTTTGAAAATGTTTTGAAATGAAAGTGTAGGTGTAAAAATGTTTTTATCGTGAGCAAGCGAGTAACTAGGAGCGAATCTACCTACTCGAAAGGTCTTAAATGTTATTTTCTTTCTCCTTTAGATGTTTCTATCTTACCATTAATTTGGTAAGAAGCCCCATTGTTGGATGTGAAGGGACATACACGGGTCAATTTTACAGTCATCGAAAGCAACTTATGAGACGCTTTAGCAATTTTTGTAAGGGACGAGATCGTTTTATCGAAGGCAACATCGAGGGTCATTGAGGGACTACGATCTTTTTACCGAAGGGTCATTGCTAAAGCGTCCCATATTCGAGGGACATGCCTGTATTTTCCGAGGCAACGAGCGAGGTTACCCTAGAGGTGCACATGTGAAAAAGTGTGTTCGTTTCAAGTTATTTCGTTGAAATTAGGTTATCTAGCGACTCATTTTATGTCTTGCCATGCACGCCTAATTACTATATAGTATAAAGAAAATAGTAAATTACGGGAATTGAAATTCTACGCTATTACAAAGTGTTCGGGAATGAGGGTACAATTTTTACAAATGAGAATGAGTCAAATGCGATTAAAAGGTCCAAATAGAAAACAATACAACCAAATCGAATTGAATAATTAATTAAAAATATAGCAGTCTTAAAAAATTAATTAAAGGTATAGCAATAAGATTCTAAGTATTTGTTGGTAAAAGTTTGGAAAGAAACAATCTATTCTATTATTTTTTATTTGAGTTTTATCAAGTGTATGTATTTTTTATAGTTTTGTTATTTATAAATTAGATAATCAAACTAAAGCTTAAACACAAAATAAATAGTGAAAATTATTTACAAATCTTAAATTAAATTAAAAGGAATTAAGCTAAATATCTAACAAAATTATAAGATTTATTAGACTTAATGAAAACAAACAAAGCTAAACTAATTATAAAAAAAATGAATGTATATTTTAAGCTTATTTGAACTTTGAGAAATTAAACTAAATGCAAACTAAACAAAATGGGGGAGTAAGATTAAAAGAATTAAAGAGAAAAAAAGGCAAAAGCGTCCAAGGGGGGAATTGAACTCAGGCCCTTTGAGTCATCATAGGTACACCTTGCCAACTGAACTATGCTACTCATTTGTAATTAATACAGCTTAATTGATAAATAAAGAAAACGGTTTCATGATTGGGCCAAAAGGCCCAAGAGGCCTGACCCGGTTAGAAATAAGAAGAGAAAGGGTTTGAAAACCCTAGCCACCAACAACAAATGCACCGCTGACAACGTTGGAAAGGGGAAAAAAGTTTCTGTTGGGAAAAGAAAAAAAATAAAAACGTGGAACAACCTTACTAATTGTTAAAAAAAGAAATTTTTCTTAAGTTACTGTAAAAGAAAACAAAATTCTTCATCTCTCTCCTAACTCTAATCCATCGTTTTCCTTGAACCTAATCCTAATCCCTTTGTTTCCTCTTTCTAACAAAATGTCACCGTCATCGATTCTCTGCTCCAAATTTGGCCACATCGCTCCTCTCTGAACTCGGCCACGAACCAACGACCGCTCTCCGATTGACGGAGGAGTCGCTGTCTGAAATCGGATCTATCCTACCGCGGTTTTCTACTCTTTTCTTTTCTGCATGTTGCCAGCTACGGTGATGATGGACAAAGGGAGTTGTAGACGGTGTTTTTTTTTAAAGATGAGTGGTGAAAACTCTACTGCCCTCATTGATTTTCTCTTTGATTTATACAGTAAACTGTTAGAATGACTTATTTGTGTATTTTGTTTTTTAACAGCAATTCTTATGACAATAGAAAAGGTAAGCAAACAAGAGTTTTGTGTTTATGAGACCAAAAAGAATGCTTACAGAGATCGTCGATTCTTGTTGCGGTGACTCCACTCTTTTCTTTGACAGGGAAGTTTGATTTCTGTGACTCTTTTGTTAAGCTCTCTGTATTCTTGAATACGTCTTTTTTATGAAGGGTTATGTGAAGAAAATGATGACGAGGAGGATGTTTTTGCTTGGTTGTTGAACTGGTGGCTGTGGTTTTTGTATGAATTGCCCTTTTTTTCTTTTGCATCTTTGATGATGCCATTGCTGGTTGAGCTCTCTTCCCTTTTTCTAGTTTCCTATTATGTTGTTATATATGGCCCTCAGTGGGTCAATTGGAGGGAAAAGTATATGTTTGATTTTGAATATGACAAAGTATTTTATGTCAAACTGTTCTATTGCTCGTTTAGAATGTGCTTTGAAAAGCTTATGAGATGGATGATTTCTGATTATTATTTCTTACTAAGAAAATCAGTCAAGTTTGTTGATGCAGACTTTGTTTTTTTGCTGAATTTATGCAATTGTTAGACTGTCTTGGACCAACCTATAGGCTGGTTTTGCAGCAGGTTTTCAGACTGCCAACTGCTTTTTTTTTTGCAGCAGTGCAGGCTGTAATGCAGTCCTCTTTTCTCTTGACAGTATTTGCTTTGTTTGTGAACCAAAAGACATATTTTGTGATTTGCAAATGAGAATATTTTATTTGGGCCGATGATAGGACAAAATTGAGGCCTTTGTTGGGCTTTAATCTTTGATTTGTGATGCTGCTAACTTGTATTTGCCCATTGTGATTTCATTTAAACCGCCTCTTTTTCTTTTTGTGAACCGAGATTTATCTTTGTGATTTGCAAATAGAAAAGAAAGCCCATGATTGAAACTGATTTGTATGAGGCTTTGAACTTTTAACACATGACTTCTTAATTTTTCTGATTCCAAGCATAACCCTTATGATGAAAAAAAATATTCTAAACAAGCGTTCTTGAATTTTTTTCACATGCTTGCTAATTTTTCGTTTTGTTGCATGTACGAGTAATTTGGACAATGGAGGAAATTGATGAGGAGCGGCCTGCCGTGCTTGATGAAGACTTGAAGATGACGAAAAATTAATTCTTTAGGAATTTTGTATTGTTGCACTTTTGTAACATTGCAGTTTTTATTTGTAATTTGAATTTTAAGACTTGGAGAATTGTGAAATATATTCAAATAAAAATGATGCCTTGTTGTAAATCTTAAATTCTTGAATAAACTTGAATAGTCTTGAATTCTTGAATAAACTTGAATAGTCTTGAATTCCAAAGCGGCTTAAAAAAAGTCTTGTATTTGAATAATGACGCGCTTGAAGAAATTAGGTTTAACAATTTGATTTGATTCATGAGAATTGTGACTTAGATAAACCATGAATCACAACATAGCTTTAATCATGTTTGCATTCCAATGTTCGAATGAATTTGAGAAAACTTTAGCGGACTCGTTCTCTGATTCCTTGAATTCAAAACCAACCACGCGAATCAATTGTAAAAGATTTGGACGAAAGCTTGTGATATCGTGTAATTCTTTGCTAATCAAGACAATATTCAAATGAATCCTCAAGTAATCTTCACCAAAATCATAAATCAATTCTCAACATGGCAACTTGTATTATAAGCAACATCTTCTTCGAGCTTAATATGAATCTCCGAATTCAACATCTCATTCTATGGACAGTCTCAGCATAAAAATCGCGGCCTTTGAGAAAAAAATTAGAAGTCGAAAACACTCTAAATCAAGAAAATGACTTATGACAAATTGATAAGCTCCAGGGTCTTTACAATTTCCTTCGATTCTTAAAAAGGACTCGTTGATGACATCGCTCATGACAATGTACAAAAATAGTCGTCTCGAGATCTTAACAATTGAAGACATTACGACTCTTGAAAGGCAGACCACAATTATCTGAAATTAGGTCAGAAACAGAAAGTGATCTCCAAAATATTCGAATTTCCGATAATCTTTCGCACATAATCGGCTCTTGACTTGTGAAGATGACGTCAAGGAGAGTCATATGCAAACAGAACCGCTCAAGAATATCGGTTAATGAAGAAGTTACAATCGTTTGAACTTGATACTGAAAAGGCCAACTTTTGCAATTGATTCTTAGTCACCTGAACCATTGAATGAGTAAACTCACGATGCGAGGCTTGAAACTTGTCACAAACATCTTTGATAACACATGAAGGACCATAAAGACCATTTGAAACTTTGAAAACTCATTTTCTTTTGAGAAATGCAAAACCCTAATTGCTGATTTACTGCCTTGGAAGAGAATCTGTCTGATCGATTTCTGAGCCAACTTGAATATCCGAGAAACCCTAGGATTGTATCTTGTATGAAAAATGGGAGGGCAAATTTTGGAGTACAACACAATAACTGCAATCATAGTCCCACTTAATCCTAAAATAATTTATAACTTTTAAAATTAGATCCAGTTACGACTTACGAGATAGATAAGCACACATCAACAACTTAGATACTTGCTAAAATATGGTAAAATATGGGTAAATAGGAATATATATGATAGGTTAATACACTATTATATCTAATCTAAAACCTAAACTTCTAACTCGATAAAAATCATGAAACAATAACATTTCAAACAAATTTCAATCTTTTGACACAATGATAAATATAAGGTTTTGTAAATTCTGATATTTTAAAATAACAACAAATACTTTAGAGTGCCAACTTTAACAAGAAAATTCTCAACTTCCTTCCTTACGAGAAACAAAATTTTTCATGCTTCATCTTAAACAAAAAATAGTAAATAGAGCGTTACAAGTTCTTCAGAAACTATACAATTTATTTAACTATCCTTCAGGGATGCTTTGTTTTATAAGTTCTTCAAAAAATGTATAATGTTATTTAGCTATTCTTCAGGGATGCTTGATAAGTTCTTCAAGAACTATATAAATAATATGTTATAAACAATGATCTAAAAAAATTATAATCATTCTTCTGGGATACATTAAAATTATTTGTGTCTTTCTTCTAGAATGACAATCTTTTGACAACTTTTTACAATTACAAAAAGTTATCATTAATAGTATAATTTTCTAAAGTTAAATAAATGCCGAATAAATTATATTACATACTCAACTATTTTTTTTCTTATTTCCATGATTTTAAATAAATGATGGTTCAAGATTAATTTTAGATGGAAGCGAAAAAAAATCTTACCTAGAGCTTTGTGCTGATAGGGTGTTGTGAAACTAAATAAAACAATATTGAGATTAAAGAGAAAGAAGAGAAAAGAGAAAATAATATTGTATTATTTTCTTCAAAGTCCACTTTACATTATAATGTAGATCTTATTTATAGGACATAAGGAAGATAAAAAACTACAACTATTAATATGAAATAAGAAGATGAAAAAAAAGAAAGAATAAGGATAAATATCCATTTTTATCTTTATTCATAACAATGTGGTTGATTTTATTTCTAAAAGAGTCATGTTTGATTTCTAAAAAATAGAATTATAGTTGATTTTATTTGTAAGTAGATTTTTTTTTGGCAAAGTACTATAAATGATTGGAAATTCATTATTTAAAGATGATTTTTTTTTTGTGATAAAATACTATAACGTTTGGAAACTCATTTAAAAAAAAAAGAATTAATAAGAAGTTTGTAACGCCCTATAGTGTTTTTAACATGTTTTTTGAGAAATCTTTTAGAAGATTATCCATTTACTAAATATTACTTCAAATTAAACATAATTTAATTATGAAATTTTTATTTATTAAACTACTGAAAAGAAGATATATCTTATTAATATAGATAATATTAATAATATTTTTTTTTATAATCAAAGATGATACCATTAAAAAAGAGAATATGAAAATTCAAACAATACCTCTTGTTCTATTTATAAAAAAAACTTTTTAAATATATTAAATAATTAATATATTTAAATAATATATAAATAAAATATATGGTCTATTCAATAATTCTTAAAATAATTTTTTCTTATAAATAATACCAAAAGAAATCTCAAATACAAGAATCATTGATATAAATGAATTCTTATAATCTCTCATAAAAAAATATTAATTACTCAATAAATTAAAATAAAAAATAAAACTTATTTATAATATGAATTTTTTATAAGAAGTCTTCAACTCACTTTAAATTCCAATCAATTTTACGAAATAAACTTATTCATAAAATAATTATAATTATTACTAAAAAAAAAAAAACTCCTTTAAACCTTCACCTTTTTTCCTATCAAAGTAGGCGCAAATCAAGAGAGTTGAATCGGTAACTATGGCGAACCCAGAAGCAAAGCTCGAAACTTTTTTGCACTGGCTTCAGGTTTGTTAACATGATTTGTAATTTAAGGCCTAAGTGAAAAAAATATATTAAGCTTTGATTGCTATGGTGAGTTTTCAAAATGGCTTCTTTTCCTTAGTTTTGAATTTTGATTTGGTCTTGAATTCAGGCAAATAGGGTGGAGCTACGAGGATGCAAAATCAAGTACTGTGATTCCAGAAAAGGGTTTGGCATTTTTTCTGATAAAGATGTTTCTGATGGTAATAATGTACTAACATCAATATGAATGGATTTTGTTAGCATATAGTATTGTTATTGTTGTTGTTTTGAATTGGAGATAATGTGCAATTCTGTTAAATACTCATTGATGTTTCTGTTGTTGTTAGCATACAAAACCAGTTTGTAGGGTGAGGATTGTTCCCATTTATAAGTACATGTACCGACCATATATTGTCTGATGTGAGACTCTTAACACACCCCTTCATGCCCATGACTGGACATCTGGAGCGTGAAATTAAATATAGAGTGACCCGATAGCGGAAACCTGATAGCAGGTGGCCCATCGGATCTTAAATCAGACTCTTGATAATATGTTAAGAAATGTGGTTGAGCCTAACTCAATCCTACAAAACCTGCTTGTAGGATTAAGATTGTCCCCACTTATAAGCACATGTTCATAATATATATTGTCCGATGCGAGACTTTTAATACTCATCTTTCATAAGAAAAAAAAACTTCAGAAAGTAGCCAAAATTTGAGATGCTAATTGCCAAGTGTACTTGAGTGAAACAAGTTCTTACACTGAATGATGTTTATATTGTTTATATCCCTGTGCCTTACTTTTTGAAAACAGAGAAAGTAATTTTGTTTTCTTTGAATAAAGGGATTCTGTTGGTTGTTCCACTAGAGTTAGCAATTACTCCGATGAGGGTGTTGCAAGATCCTTTTCTAGGACCAGAATGTAGAGCATTGTTTGAAGAAGGAGATGTAGATGACAGGTTCTTATTGATGCTGTTTTTGACTGTGGAGCGCCTGCGTAAGGGCTCTCTATGGAAGCCGTATGTATGGTTTTTATTTTGTTTTACATTGTGCGGTTCAGAACTTCAGATTGTATTGGGAGTTATACTGATTTGTGGAGAAGGTGAAATTTAACCAGGTACCTTGATATGCTTCCAACCACTTTTGGAAATACACTTTGGTTTAGCGAAGAAGAACTTCGAGAGCTGAGAGGAACTAATTTATATCGTGCAACTGAGTTACAGGTAATTGATATACGGTGGAACCGAATGTAGGTTGTTAAATGGGTTGGTGATAGAACTAGATGTCGTTTCTTGCATTAATGTGTTTTCAATGTTATTTAGCAGTATTTGATTTGATTACTGTTCTATCTTGCAGAAGAAAAGCCTGTTGAATTTGTATGAAACTAAAGTGAAGGATTTAGCGAATAAACTTTTGAATCTTGACGGAGATTCTGAGATGTATGTGTTGGGTAAAATTGTATGTGTGTTTATCAGTTAATGTTTTAAGTAGTTTATTCGTAATTGACTCCTATTATATGTCAATCATGTTAATTTGGTTTTGAAATTGAGAATTATAGTTTTGAAAATATAACTTACGAGTATAAGTTTGTTGCTTCGCTTTATATGAAAACTACTATTGCAATAAGAATTAAATGTAACTGTGCTTTATGATGTTACATACCTTCTCAATTTCCTTCAGGATGATGAAGTGAAATGTGCTTTCTAGATTTTGTCTTCAAAGCAATTTTTAAAATTTTAAAATTTAAACGTAAATTTACAATGGTTCTCTTGTGTGTGTATCTGTTTTTCCAGTGAGGTGTGCTTTGAAGATTTCCTGTGGTACGTACTTCTAGTAAACTTGTATATGAGCACGAATTCAACTAATTCTTTGGAAGTTTATATCCGACTTGCATTCCTGCTAGGGCAAATTCAGTTTTCTGGAGCCGTGCATTGAACATTCCAATGCCTCGTTCTTATGTATTTCCTGAGATGCAAGATGTTCTTCAGAGTTGCACTCCAGAAGTTGATGAAAAGGGTTATTCCATCTTTCTCTCTGTTTACCTAGTTTCCTTTAAAAGTTCTCTACTGTGATGTTTCGAATGGAGCGGTCACATATTATTTTTTTTTTTGAATTTGTGAGTAAAAAGTGATAGTATTTAAATAAGGAATGTTTTATTGCAGGAAGAAAGGTTACAAAATCGGACGATCTAACCAAGGAAATGACACATAGCACAGTGCACGGAGACACTGTTTGGGTTGAGGGTCTTGTCCCTGGTATTGACTTTTGCAACCATGGTAAGATGTTGCTTGAAGCTCATTTCACTTCACTATGTGCTTTTAAAGTACTTTCCTTGTTAATCTTTTTCATTGATCAGGATCTGATTTTTTACATGACCAATCAGATTTGAAGTCAATAGCAACATGGGAAGTTGATGGAATTGGCTTAACAACAGGAGTTCCTGTCTCCATGTATCTTCTCTCCGGTAACGTCCGTTTTGTGTATTTCAGTCTTTTGGGTTTCTCTCTCTCCGGTTTGGTAGTTTTATATAATAATATTTATTAAAACTATTCCCCTTTGATTCATTATTTTCTTGTAAAGCTGCTCAAAGTCCCTTGCAGATTGATAGAGAAATTTCCATTAGTTATGGCAACAAGGGAAATGAGGTACTTTATACTGTACCATGATTGAAAAAAAAAATCATTTTCCTATATAATATGTTTTATATTCTATAGAATTCTCTGTGTGTCTTAGATCACACTACTTGTATATATACACTAGTGTTACAATAAATACATTGAAATAAGCACTAACCTAGTTAATGAATAAGCACTAATCTAGAAAGTTGTTTAGTCTAGGAATACTATCAATCACTCTAGAATATCTACAGACATATATAATTCTAACACTCCTCCTTAAGTTGGAGCATACATGTTATATGCACCAAACTTGTTACAAATAGATTCAACCCGATGTCCTCAGGGATTTAGTAAATATGTCAGTCAATTGATCATTTGAACCAACAATATCAGTTATGCTTTCTCCTGAAAGAACCTTATCTCTTACAAAGTGGCAGTTGATCTCTATGTGTTTAGTTCTTTCTTGTAAAACTGGATTAGTGGCGATATGAAGTGCAACTTGGTTGTCACAAATTAGTTTCATTGCCTTGATGTCTCCTAATTTGAGTTGTTGGAGTAATTGTTTTAGTCACGTGAGCTCACATGTTGTTGCTGCCATAGCACAATATTCTGCTTATGCACTAGACCTTGCAACTATGTTCTGTTTCTTGTTTCGCCATGAAATCAAATTTTCTCCAATGAAAATACAATACCTTGAAGTGAACCTTCTATCAGACGGTGATCCTCCCCAATCAGCATCAGAATAACCTACAACTTGGGTGTTATCCTTGTTTTCATAAAGTAATCCTTTACCCGGCGCACTCTTTATATACTTAAGAATGCGAATCACTGCGTTCCAATGGTCATCACATGGAGCATATACCATGTTAAGAAACGTGGTTGGACTTAACTCATCCCTACAAAACCGGCTTGTAGGGTGAGAATTGCCCCCACTTATAAGGACATGTTCATGTCATATATTGTCCGACGTGAGATTGTTAACACACCCGCTCACGCCCAGGATTGAACATTTGGAGCGTGGAAATAAATGGTGGGTGGTCCAATAGCGGAAACCTGATAGCTGATGGCTTACTGGATCTTAAACTAGGCACTCATACCATATAGAGTTCTGTAAATTCAGTGTGTCTTAAGGTAGATCACACTACTTAATGAATAAGCACTAACCTAGTTAATGAATAACACTAATCTAATAATCACTAATCTAGAAAGTTGTTTAGTCTAGGAATACTATCAATCACTCTAGAATATTTACAATCATAATTAATTCTAACATATTCTATAGTTTACTTTTCTCTTCTCTTCTTTTGATTATGCACCATTGAATTGAATTGAAGGAGTGAAAGCAAAAACATAATATTGTGAAAGCGTGTATCTCAACTACCCACATAAGAGCTGATTTAATACAGTCTCTCAATACAATAAATGCAAAATAAATATAGGAAATAGTATTTGTATTATGCATAAGTGTTATTTGAAGGTTATTTCATGTGACGTGATTTCCATATTTTCCACTTGATGCAGGAACTTCTATATCTGTATGGCTTTGTCATTGATGGTAACACAGATGACTACCTCATGGTAATGACTTACACTTGTATCTTGTGTGCACCAAGTGTACAATTTCTACTTAACAATATTACTCCAATTCCTTAATCGTTTCTGTCAAAGTGATCCGGGTTTCTACATTGTAGAACCTATTTGTCCTCCATCTTTATAATTATGGTTGTTGTCCCTTTATCTATTAACTATTGATAGTCTCATATAAATATTCTACGAAATACTAACACAGACACAGGACACACCTTCATACTTTGACATGAGCTGTATCTGTTTTGCTACTGTTGTATTCTTTATTACGAGCTTTATGATTCAAGTTATTACGGTTCTTACCGATATATAGACATGGCTTACTAACTTGTCATTGTTGTTGGGTTGGGTCCCTCAGGTCCATTATCCAGCAGAAGCAATAAATACTATTCCCTTTTCAGAGTCTAAAGGCCAGCTTCTTGAAGTGCAGGTATGCCAATAAAGTAGAATACGAATTATTTCACCAATTTGTTATTATCTATCATTTTAAAGCTTCCCCCTTCTGTAACTCCACTTTCTGTTTTTTTCGGTTTGTGTTTACAGAAGACTGAAATGAGATGTCTTTTACCCAAAACTCTGCTGGATAATGGATTTTTTCCATTAAGCACTAAAAACAGTGGAGAAAAAGAAAATAACCAGTCCAACCAAGTTTGCAACTATAGTTGGAGTGGTCAGCGCAAGATTCCATCTTATGTAAACAAACTTGTTTTTCCCGAGAAATTTATGGCTACCTTAAGGACCATAGCCATGCAAGAGGATGAGCTTTTCAAGGTTTCCTCAATGCTAGAAGAGGTACAATACAACTTCTATGCAGCATTTTTTTTCTGCATATTTTCCTTAGTTCCAGCGTTAGTCTATTTTCAATTTCATCAGAAGTCAACATTAATACAATTTTTATTCTTTCACATAAAGCTTATTGGACCTGAAGGGGAAAGACAGTTATCAGATACAGATGTCCAATCTGCAATATGGGAAGTTTGTGGTGATTCCGGAGCTTTACAAGTCCTAGTCGATCTTCTTCATGTCAAGTGAGTGCTAGGGATTACATAGAACTATAACAGTTGATTGTATCAAATATGAATTGTTAACTATAACCTGAACTCTACTTGGTGTCTTAATCCTGTAACTTGATTTCGCAAATAAAGTTGAACATTCCTTTTTTATCCTTTATGTCATTTCATTTATCGAGAAAATAACGACAAACTTGAGTGTCTACATTGATGTATCTTATTCCTGATGCATCAGTGCCTAATTGATTTGACATTTTCACTTCAATTTAAGGTTAATGGATCTTGAAGAGGATTCAGGAACAGTGGAAAGTGATTTTGAATTGCTCAAGAAGGCCCTTATCATTGATAGCCAGGAAGATAGCAGACAGTATGAAACCAGAGTTTATTTCACTCTTACAACACGACACATTGTACTTTCTGGATTATGGTTATGTTACTAATGCGTTTTTCTTGTTTTCTTTTGAGCAGAACGGGAAATGACTTGGAGGAAACAAAGATGATGAGTAGAAACAAATGGTCTGCTATTGTATATAGGCGAGGTCAAAAGCAGCTAACTCGATTGTTCTTGAATGAAGCAGAACATGCTCTGCAGTTATCAATGAATGAAGAGACGAGTGTTCCTTGATAACCACGTGACATTGTGGAATCCCCTTCTTGTTATCTGATCATTAATCCAAGTTAGATTTTACTCTCTGTCATTTTTGTTCTCAGCCTTAATCATTTTTACTAGTTTACATTATTATTGGAAGGGTTATGTAGCTTCATTCTTTAGTGTGAAAAGTTGATTCTGAACTTTCTTTCACATCTATTATTCTTACACTCTATTTGGCGCGCCTTTAAAAATGAGGGTGAAAATGATGTTTTGATGATTAATGATATGAAGAACTTATTTTTGTTATACCAAGCTAATGTTGTTTTAATAGTTTCAATTTTGATTATTTCTTTACTTTTTGCTACTCCTTTCAACTATTTATTTAGTACTTCTGGTTTACTAACACAAATTCACTTGCACGAAGATATCAAAAAATGGTTGTTAAACAAACTAGGTTTTGCAGTGCAGTTATTTGTACTAGGCAACCAGCCATACGTTTTTCAATATAATAAGTTTATCTATTATATACATGTATTTTACTAGTACTCTAAGCATAAACCAGTGCCAGACTTAGGCAAAAAAAAGTACTACTTATTTCATCATATTCTTGCTAAGCATAGACCTCTGTCACTCCTTGTCCATTATGAAACTTCGAAGAAGTTTTGCAAGCATGGGTCATTGGTCCAGTGGGAGAGGCAGCTGTTGATGAACATTGTATCTTGCTTGTCACACTTCAAGGCTAAAGTCCCAGGAGACATTTGCCTCTCTCAGGACATCAGCGCAATCTAAACAGGAATCACCTGGGCTGTTTTTATCGGTTTGATGTGCACTCTAACAATCATTATCCATAGATTTCTAAACATCAATTTCTGTTTGACTTGGTAATTGCTCGAGTTGAAGAGGTAAGGGAGGTTTCTGTCTCATCTTCTGTGTGCCTTTCCATTGTTTTGCTATGGCATCTGATAAAATTAAAACAAAAATAGATGTGAATAAGAAAAATCAATGATTCTGAAAAGGTATCTGATCCTTTGTGCGATTTTCAGCTCTTTTCTGATGCACTAGAATCTAGAGCTGTGTAATAATGATAAAGTTTCATATGGTGAATTTTTGATAACCCAACTGAAATTGAAAGACAAGTGACTTTTTCATTTATAAAGCACACACTAAATAGAACCAGAGAGCCTGTTAACAAAGACTCTTTAGGTTAATACCAGCAATACATACAACAAAATAATATGACAAGACAAGACGAGCCTTTGAGAACTAATAACACAATTGATGATTGGTGATGATATTTGCACTAGAACTGAACAATGTGGTGGTGTGGTTGTATGATGTCTGGAAAAAAAAGCCTAAAAATATCATCAAGCAGGCAACTAAGTTCAATAAATTACCTTGATTTTATATATAAAACCAACACTACCGGTAGAAACCAAATTGCATAAACTAGTATTTCACATAAATTGGTGCAATTTTTTACATAATGTATGTACCCAATTTGAAGCAACAAAAGAATTAAAATATGAGAATTTCTTATTGCAGCTTATATAGGGGAATTAAATCTTATGAAAACTCGAAAATATTTTCCGAAAATGCATTTCAGTGGTGCACCATTTGTTTATCAATACAGGCAATTATTCGTGATTTTCTTATTTAATTTAAGAAACATACCGGAAATGTAACATTGGGAGTAAATCAGAGATACACATTCGGTAAATTTGTGATATTGACATGCAAAAGAAGTGTAATATATAGGTGATAGGCGGCCTATCAAAAATTTCAAAAGAGATGATACTGGTTCAAGAAAATGCCAGTGTCCATTTAGGCTACATGGGTATCAGTTGATAAATAATAATTGGGAGTTCAATGTCATAAGTGGTTTACATAATCATGATTTAAGTACAAAGTTAGTCGGCCATTCAAGTGCATGTCGTCTCTTGGTGGAAGAGAAGGAATGCGTGTCCAACATGACACTAAATTTGGTCGCTCCAAAAAACATACTTGACACGTTGAAGCGCAAAAGACCGGATAATATTTCAAACATCAAGCAAGTTTACAATCAGCGCTACCAAGAAAAATTAGCATTTAGAGGGGATTGAACCGAAATGCAACAACTCTTGAAGTTTTTAGATGAGAACAACTACGTTTGTAGGCACCAGAGATGTGAGGATGGAGTAACAGTAAGAGATATATATTGGACTCATACTGATTCCATTAAATTGTTCAATATATTTCCCACCGCTCTTATAATTGATTCGACGTACAAGACCAACGAGTACAGGTTGTTATTGTTGGGAATTGTCGGTGTTACGTCGACTGAAATGACATATTCCATTGATTTTGCATTTCTAGAGTGCGAAAAAGAGGACAATTTTGCATGGGTTTTAGAGGTTTGTCGTTTAATGTTAAAGGATCAAGAAAATATGCCAAAAGTCATTATCACCGACCGCGATACATCACTGATGAATTCTGTTGCAAATGTGTTTGAGTTCTTCTGCATTACTTTGTAAGTATCACATTACTAAAAATGTGAGAAGTCGGGTAAAACCAGCGGTAGGGACGGGTCAACTTGAGATTGAAGAGGGTAAGCTAGTTAAATAGGGCATTGTTGTGGAGAAAATTATGGCCGCTTGGAATGTTATCATAAATACATCTATCCAAGATTTATATGTTGAAGTTGTTATACATTTCAGGAAGGTGTCCGATAAATATCCCAATTTGCTAAAGTACGTTCAGACTACAATTTTGGATCATGTTAAGGAGAAGATTGTTTGTGTATGGACAAATCAGATTATGCATCTTAGAAATACAACAACAAACCGAGTTGCGCCGGCTCATGCATGTATGAAGAATTGGTTAAGAAATAACAAGGGCGATTTGTGTACGGGTTAGGAATCCGTGAACCAAATGATACTTAATCAGCATAATGAAATTCAAACATCATTTGGTCGTAGTGTCACAGTGTTGGAACACAGGTTCAAAGACAACATTCTTTATTCTCAGTTGGTTGGCAACGTATCACAATCCACTCTTAATTTTATTTTTATGAAGCCAACCGAGCCTCTGGCTTAGGCTCCGATACCTCTAAGTGTGGTTGCACCATTGTGAAAACATATGGTCTCCCGTGTGCTTGTGTCATATCTAAGAAGCTGAAGCTTGATAGTCCGATACGAATGGACGAAGTATGTAGTCGTTGGAAGAGGTTGAATTTTGAAGACGACAATACAATGGAAGATGAAAAGTCAAGTATCACAATCTTGACAAAATGGGAAGCAATACAAGAAAGATTTAGGAAAGGCGATGACAACACAAAACTCCACATTAAAGATCAATTGAGGAAAATCATATTTCCGGAGACAACCGACTTGAAACCACCCTCTTAACCAGTTAAAACAAAAGCAGCACCAAGAAAAGTCAAACCTACACCAAGTGAAAATTCTACTATGAGGAGTCCATCGTATTTTGAACACGTTGACAAGCTTTTTCCCAATTCTCTGATACCGAAATCTCAAAAAAGATCTTCAAAGATGCTCGCATAAGAAACTCATCCCTCTCCCTCATGTTATCTCATGTCTAAATACTAAAACAAAAAAAGAATATCATTTAGCATGTTGGAAATGTTCGCTTCGTTAATGGGGATCTACCATCAAGGGAATTTAGAACCAACATGTATGAACCGCTTGAAGATCTTCGTTACACCATTCGTGGACTTTTACCATTTGGCGACAATCGAAATTTTTTGAAGATTGAGTACCGCTCCCCATCCATTAAAAACGTCGAAAAGCTTGAGTTTATCAACAAAGAGATACATACAAGCACTGATTTATGGACTATGTGGGAAACCTTTTTCGGTTACGATGAAAAAGTTTAAATCGAACTTGATGTGATGATTACAAGAACGATCAATGAAATTTTGAAGCTGTTGCAACGTTTACCCGAATGTTGAAGAATAATGTCGCATATATATTTAAATCTCATATGTATTGCTTACTTTATGTAATTTTATGTTTTGTTTGAGAATCTTGATGTAATGTGTAAGTGTTGCTTTTCCTGCATTCTGTAATGAATAATATCGGAAATACATTTTTGGTTATATATTGGATATGGATTTCCGATTTTATTTCTTTTAAACTTGATGTTGGTGCGTCCCGAAGATGTATTTCTAATTCTTGTGAGTATTTTTGGAAATCCACACTTGTACCTAAGAAACACATGGGTGCATTAAGAAATCTCTTAAAATATATTCAAACACATCCAAAGGCCCTGTGCGACAATTTGTATATGCAGCAGCAATATGAACATCAATGTAGAGTAACTCTTGTGAAGACAAATCAGACATACAATATCATTCCCTTAAACCATTTTCTAGATTTGTATTGCATCTTTTGTAGAGTTTTTAGCATTGTTCTCTTAGCAAACTCCAACAATGGCATTAAGGAATAAATTCCAGATGATCACGGGTGGTTCCACATAAGCTTCAAATCCAGTATTCAATTCCTTGAAAGTATGCAAAAAGAAATGATACAACGAATGGAACCGAGAGTACTATCATCAACAGTAACTTTGGAACATTTCATCAAACAGCTTGAAGGAGCATTTTATCAAACAGACCAAGGGTGTAACCACGTTATAACTGTGTTTCAAAGTTAGAAAGAAAAATAAGAAACCAACACAGGGAGGAAGAAAACAGAGCCAACTTCTGCCCTCCCCCAACCGCAACTAGCAGCTTCGAATCCTCTTTGCCACACCCTGAAGCAACCCTAACCTCAAGCATTGTAAATGATGCTTTAAATTATATCAAGAGTGGATAAATCTTGACTTGATCAGTTATAGGTTTTTTTTCCGAATAATCGATCCTGCAAGTTTTTTTGATCTGGCCAGCCATAATCCATGTATCAGAACTCAGAAGGGTAAATATTAGTTGCAATGTTCTGTTTCTAAAGAGAGAAGTCAACAAATCAGCAGCTACAGAAGGAATAGCAGCCATAAACCATAATTGATGTTCTGTTGGAACCTGTCTTTCCATTATTTGAGAGCTGCATTTCTCTGAATCCAGCTTTATCAATTATTATATTTATTGCACATATCTCAACAAATAGTAATACTAGTAATTTAAACCTGTTTGAATGCACAACAGGAATTGTATTTTACCATTGTACACATAGTAAAACAGTCAAATGAAATTTGAGTTAGACAAGCTCAGATAGAATCACTGTCCCCAGTTAATCCCAATAGTCTGATTCAAATAATCACCATAAGTCTTTACAAGAACAATTTCCATTTTTGAAGTGATGAAACCTCAAGGAGTCTCTGACAACAATCACAATACCAACAACCTTAGACATATACTTAATGGCATTGTGACAATCACCACAGATTCTCAAATTCTTAAAAACCCGTATTGTCGACTGTCCATTCAAATTAAGTATCCCAAAGGAAACGGCAAGCTTCTCACTGTGGTTACAAAGACTTTCAGCTTTTTCCTCTTGATCAATATCTTGCAGAACATAATCAGTGTCGGGCTTATATCCAGCCATTTTCATCTTCTCAACCAACTCATCCAAAAAGTTATAGAGTTTATCACTTTCCATATTACTTTTATCTCCAACAACAAAAGTGTGAACTCTATTTCCCACTTGAAGCCAACTACATCCTGGTGTTTTTGCAATTCCTCTTTCTTTCATTAATATTCTGATTTTTGAAGCCTCGCTCCACAGTTTGGCAGTAACAAGAATGTTGAATAAAGAAACATAATTTCCAGGGTTGTTAGGCTCAATCTCGAATAGTTTCTTAGCTGAAATTTTCGCCAACTCCACATTCTTATAAACCCTACAAGCACCAAGGAGTGCTCCCCAAGCACTGGCAGTTGGTTCCATGGGCATTCTCTGTATAAACTTGTATGCCTCGTTGAGGTGACCAGCACGGCTATAGATATCAACCACACAAGAATAATGATTAGCATCAGGCTCTATAAGATGATCCCTAGCCATTGAATCAAATATTTGAACTCCTTCTTCTACTAACCTTGAATGGCTACAACCAGATAGAACACCAGTAAAAGTAACAGGATTGGGCTTGATCCTTGATAGTAGCATCTTATCAAAGAGAAAAAGCGCTTCTTTTCCATCCCCGTGCATCGCATTTGCAATGATCATTGTGTTCCAAGCAACAACATCTTTTCTACGCATCATATTGAAGACATTCCTTGAAAGATTCAAGTCGCCACATTTAGCATACATATATAATAGAGCTGTTGTGCTTGTCAAGTCTCCAACTTTCCAATGCCTCAAGACATAGCAGTGTATCTCCATGCCCATTCTCAAGCTTTCTGAAAAAGAGCAAGCTGGTAAGATACTACTAATTGTTATTTCATTAGGTTTAAATCCCATTTTTTGCATCTTCCTAAGCATCTCCACTGCCTCCTCTGTCCGTCCATTCTCCATGCATCCACCAATAACAGCATTCCATGTAGCTTCATCTGCTTTGACTCCATCTCTGCTCATCTGCAAAAACAGGGAGAAACCCTTCTCATATTCTTTGTTCGAGAAATATGCTGTTAAAACTCCATTCCAAGACACAACATCTCGACGAGGCATTAAATCAAATACCGCTCGAGCTTCTCTTACACTTAGACATTTTGCATACAAGCTCACAAGTGCACTGCAAACAAACACATTTTCTATCATCCCATGCCTCACTGCAAATCCATGAATTGCTTTACCCGATTTCAAAATTTTCAATTCCGAGCACGCAGGTAAAATGCTAGACAAAGTCACCGGATTTGGTTTCACCCCATTCCATCCCATTTCACAAAAAACATTCAAACCCTTCCGTGGAAATCCACAATTAACATAGCAAGAGGACAACGAGGTCCAAGTAACCACATCTCTAACAACCAAATCATCAAAAACACGTCTTGCACCCTCAACACATTTACATTTACCATATGCATGAATCAATGCATTAGCAACAAAAACATCAGACGTCACCCCACACCGAGCCGCATCAGCATGAACTTCCTTGACTCTCAAGGCATCACCGGAAGCAGCACAAGCTTTGGCAACAGCCAAGAACACTGGTTTCTGGGGATTGATCCCACGTGCCCGCAATGAAGCGAAGATATTTATGGCCTCATTTGGAAGTCCATGAGCAGTTAAAGCTGAAATCAGAGTTGAACAAGTTGTGGGATCTGGTTGAAGAATATTATCGAACAGTTGGCGGGCACGGTTGAAATCTCGAACATTTAAGGTTGCTCTGAGAAGCCTGAGACCAAGGTGAGAAGGGATGTTGGTGGGGAGAGAGGGAGCTAGCATTGCTTCAGTGGAATGAAGACAAGAGTCAAAGAGGGAGAAAAGCAGAAACATGAAGTAGACATTTTGTACGCGGATTCTGTCTTCAGTGGAATATTCTTTTGTCAAATGACAATAATTAATAATCCAGATACTCTAGATTTGTTCCCAAAAAAAAAAGGTACCTGAGATTATTAGGGTGTCGTAACTAAGGACCATTTTTTCCTTTCAAAATATAAAAATATTATTTCAAACCAAAACAACAAAAACAACTACCGAGCTTAAAGAAACGCATGAATCATTTTACCTAATTAATAATTCTCATTTCCATTTCTTATAAAAAATTAAATAAAGGGATATCCAAATGTAAAAAATTAAATAAAGGGATATCCAAATGTAGAGGTGATAGACTCAAAATATTCTTTTTAGTCCCTTAACTTTATTTTTGGGTCCATTCTGATCCCTTATCTCTAAAAAGTTTCAAAGTGATCATTTAATTGTTCAAAAAGGACCACGTTTATCCTTTCCGTCTGGACCGTTAGTCAAAGTCAATGGTAGAGCTTATGTGGCATATATGTGGCATTGCACGTGTTTATATTTTCGTCCAGGTGAATTAAAGTATTTTAAAAAAAAATGGTTATAGCATTGCATGTGTTAAAGGATCAGATTACATCTCCAACACTTAGAAGGTAATCCTTGGGCAGCCATTGTTGGTAGCTCCAATCTGCGAATAAGCTGCGAGCGAAGCGAAGGCACAATCCGACCACAACATTATAATTGAAGCGAAGCAAAGGGGAAATCGACCACAACACTGCTCATCGTAGGTAAGTTTCTGCAAAACTATGATTTTTGTAGTTAGGGTTTTTTGAAATCAATGTTTCTGAAATTAAATATCTTCCTGTTCATTTAGGACCTAGTCTGAAATAGATGAATATCTCAACATTACAATACACTATAGTGGCGAATTTGTTACTGGGGACATGAGTGTTTACGAAGGAGGTGAGATTGCTGATTTGAGAGTAGATGTTGATAAGTGGAGATATTTTGAATTGATAACTGCTACTAAAGAGCTAGGTTATGCAGATGTAGAGAATATATATTACAGGGATCCTACTGCTGGGATGAATATGTTGGTTGATGACAAGAGGGCATTAGAGATTGCTGATCTATATATGGTTCATCTTAGTGTTGAAGTCTTTATTCAACACACGTTGTCAAAGCCTGATTATACTGATGAGACTAAAGTTGTATTAGATGAGGTACCCCTTAATGTGATAGTTGATGAGGCATTAGTTGCGCTTGAAGAGATGTTGAATGAAACTGATGTAAGAGAAGATGGTGTTAGAGTAGGTGATGTTAGGGAAGATGATGATAACATCGATGGTGTTGGGGAAGATGATTTTAGGGAAGATGGTATTCATGCAATAGGAACTGATGATAATGTGCCAATGGTTGATGAGGTTGAAAGTGATGATATTGGACATAGGGCTGATGAGGTTGATGATGCTGTTAGACTGACTGATGATGATGATAGTTATGATGATAGCACCTTCAACTATGATAGTGCAACATAGGTAGTATTTGATGATAACTCTGATGAGTATGACACTGCTTTAGAAGAGGAAGAGGGTAACTTAATTAACTATGAACACATGGAAAGCAAAAAAGGTAAAGAAAAGTGTGAATCAAACAAAGAAGATAGCAAAGAAAGTGATAATGAAAGTGATGATCTAAGAAGGGACTGTGATAGTTATGATAGCAGTAGAGTTAGGAGAAAGAAGTATCCAATTTTCAAGCTTCAAAAGGATATGGGCAATTACAAATGGAAAGTGGGAACCTACTTTAGTATAGTAGAAACTCTCAAGGAAGCCATTACCTCTTATGCAGTCTAATCTGGAAGAAATTTAAAGTTCATTAAAAATGACAAGACCAAGATTAGGGTTAGGTGTAAGGAAGGATGTGAATGAGAATCCTATTGTGCTAAATTGTCTACTGAGGATTCTTTGCAACTAATAAAGGTAGTAGACAATCATAGTTGCAGTAGAGAATATAATGTGAAGTTAATGAAGACTAAATGGTTGAGCAAGAGGTTGTAGAATTCACTTAAAACCAACCCTAGAATGAAAGTTAAGGACATTAAGGAGAAGGTACAAAAGAAGTGGAATATGGGGGTCAATAAAACCAAGGCCATAAGGGCTAGGTTTGCAGCCAGAGACATGATCGATGGGTCGTTTATAGGGGATTATGCAAGGATATATGACTATGCACATGAGTTATTAAGAGCTAACCCAGGGTCAATTGTAAAAGTGAATGTCGAACCTGCACAAGAAGGTGGTGTTCAGAAATCACATTTCAAAAGGATATACATATGCTTGGCAACTTATAAGGAAAGCTTTAAGTTAATCAGACATTTCATTGGACTTGATGGATGTTTTTTGAAAGGCCTTTGCGGGGGTCAAATACTTGCAGCCATAGGCAGATATCCCAATGAACAAATGCTACCAATAGCATATGCAATGGCGGAGAGTGAGAACAAGGATAACTGGACATGATTCTTAGAGCTGCTTATTGATGATCTTGGTGGAAGAGAAGAGTGTCTCACATACACTTTCATCTCTGATTAACAAAATGTATGGCTCTGTTTTTAATTTTTTTATTGATAGGTATTTCATGTTACAAATTCTCATGTTACATTTTTGATGACTTATGGATTATTTCCTGCAATGGAAGAACTGCTACCTGGAGTTGAACAACGGTTCTGTGTTAGGCATCTCTACAATAACTTCAGGAAGAGGTATCCAGGAAAAAAACTAAAGGAAATAATATGGAAAGCTGCCAAGTCAACTTACTACCAAGCTTGGGAAAGAGAGATGAAAGTAATGAAAGAGCTCAATGAAGAAACATACAAACACATGATTATCACCCCTTCAAGGTTTTGGAGTAGATCATACTTCAAGACTGATAACAAGTGTGATGTTATTCTCAATAATATGTCAGAAACATTTAACAGTGTCATCCTTGAGTCTAGAGCCAAGCCTTTGATAACCATGGTAGAAGAAATTAGGATATATATCATGGAAAGATGGGCTACAAATAGGATGAGGTTTGAGAAATTGGCAGATGTTGAAGTGTTGCCTAACATTATGAAGAAGGTTGAAAAAACAAGTTCATACACAAACATGTAGCTTATCAGGTAAATTGCTTTAAACAAATTTATTTTAAGTGTATATATTTGAAGTGTATTTATATTTGGAATGTATATTTATATGTTAGGATGTCTGATGAGCATATATTTGAAGTGAGGTATCTGGAAAACACAGCTGAAAAATTCACAGTCAACCTGAAGGAAAGTACTGTTCATGCAGAAGATGGGAGCTAACAGGTCTGCCTTGTGTTTATTCACTTGCAGCAATAAAAAGTAGTAACCACAAGATTGATAACTACATTCCTGATTACTACAGGAAAGCAAGATATATGCAAGTGTACAGACCTATAATATATCATGTTAATGGCTCAAACTTGTGGATGAGAACAGAGTATCATGATATTTTGCCCCCCAAATTTAGGAAAATGTTTGGCAGGCCAAAAAAAGGAGGAATTTAGAGCAAGGTGAGATAGATGGTTCTGATAAAAAGATGAGAAGAACATGATTCATTATAAAGTGTAGCAGGTGTAAGAAAGAAATACACAACAAGCTAACTTGCAAGGTACCATCTACTAGTCAAGCATCTCAGCCAACACAAGCATCTCAGCCAGCACAAGCATCTCAGCCAACTCAAGCATCTCAGCCAACTCAAGCATCTCAGCCAACTCAAGCATCTCAGCCAGAGCCAGCTTAAGTATCCCAACAAGCTCAAGCATCTCAGCCAGCTCAAGCATCCTAGCAAGCTCAAGCATCTCAGCCAGCTCAAGCATCCCATCCAGCTCAGGCATCCCAGCCAGCTCACGCATCCCAGCCACATGCTTCTCAATCATCCAAGAAAGTGAATCCCAAATCCAAAAAGTTGTAAGTTAGAAGGAAAAATGCACCTTTTATCCCACCTGGTCCAACAACTAGGTTAAATGCATCTAAAATTGTTGTGGGTCCAACAACTAGGTTGAATGCATCTAAAACTATTGCAGGTCCAACAACAAGAAGGACGAAACCTATTAAGAGAGCCGCAACAAAATGGAAACCTTAGATTAATGTATTTTATGTAATGGTTCTGTTAGTTTATGTTAACTTTAGTTAAGCTATTTTGGACCTGTACTATCTACTGTTGTTTTGGACCTGTGATATCAGGTTTCTTGGACATGTAAAGTATGGTTTTTAGATCTGTAATAGTAGTGTTTTTGGACCTGTAATATCAGGTTTTTTGAACATGAAATTTATGAATATTAGTGGTATCCACCACCTTATGTATTGTTGTTGACTTTATTCAAAATCATGTATTATTTACAAAATTCATCAAAAATACAGTTCCAAAATTAAACCAGTTTCATACTGGAATTTACACCAGTTCCAAAATTCATAACAAAATGATACAAATAGAACATATAACTTCATCGATTAACAATATCATCTTCTTTTCAAATGATATTACAAACGATACTGTAATTTACAACATCACCCAAATTACAAAAATTAACAACATACAAAACATTCTTTTCCATGTTTTTTCTTTCAGAATTCATCATTTTCTTCATTTTAATTTGTAACCCCCTTATCTTTTGTTTCAGTCCATCCTTTTGTTCCTTTAAAGACAATATCTCCATTTTTGCTGCATCAAGGTCATTTTGAAGCTTCTCCAACCTACTATTTTGTTTCTTTATAAACCGCTCTTTCTCATCCACAACATCATCATAGAACCATTAAAAGTATCCACATCCAGTTTCAGATGAACCCTGTGTTAGTCCAAATTTAGATAGATAAGAAAAAATAATACGAATAAGCCATTTAATTTCTTTCTTACCTTATAATGACGACAACCTCATAATTGCTTCCCAAAGTTCATATGAGTTGAAGCCCTTCGAAGAACAATCGTGTCTCCACAACCACATATGGGATTCCATCACAAATTACCATCTCTATAACCCTTCAAATCGTATGAAGATTGCTTCATTTTCCCAAAGCAATTACAGAATCATAAGGGGAAGAAATTTGTTGAACCCTAGAATTTGGGGGAGTATGGGGTAGAAGAGAAAGAAATGGGCGAAGAAGATGAACGAAGAAGATGAAAATACGACGCATCCTGCAAGAGGAGAACGAAGAAGATGAAAATATGATTCCACATTAGCTGCCACACATACAAAACAAACGTTCATTTGTGCCTTTTGGAAGGAAAGGACTACTGTGGTCCTTTTTGAACAATTAAAGGACCACTTTGGAGCTTTTTAAAGATAATGGACCAGAATGGACCCAGAGGTAAAGTTAAGGGACTAAAAAGGGGATTTTGTCTTCATTTTTAAAGACTAATATTTCATTCATTAAACTACTTGACAAAAGAGATCAAATAATGAATATAAAATTACTTTCTTGTACTTAAAAAAAGCTCCAAATAAAATATTTTGAAATCTTAGGTAAATATTTTTTTGTAAAATAATAAAAAATAGATATTTTATATTTAGAATTTGTAAAAAAATTGAATTAAACTGTAATTAAAATTGATTTTAAAACTAAAAAAAAAAAGTTTTGAACCAGGATAACTTTGGTTGAAGTCCAAAAGAGACTGGCCCAAAATCACACTCGACCCAAAGATGCAATGAAAAGAAATGAGGATAAATGATGGAAACTCCACGTGTCGAGAATGTAATATCTTTAGACCCAATCCAACGCTTCTAGGGAACGAATCACTGACCAAATCATTCACTCAACCACCCAAATCATGGTAACATGTTATGCTACATATGAGGTTAAATAAATATATCATTATTGTTCCACAAAGATAATTGTTTCTCCTACTAAGGGGTACCAGTCTCCCTCTCCCCACGCCTCAACCAAGTGAGAAGACGAATGATGTAGCTAATTTAGTCATAGAATTAGAGTCTAAAAATACTCTGTCCATGTGGATAAAGAGATCGTTCACTTTTTAGCCCTAAAAGCTCGGTTCACCTCATTGTATTTATCACAAATATAATTGATGCTCATCGTAATACCTTGGTAAAATTGACCTAGACCACACTCTCTCTTAACATCTAGAAGTATTAATCACCCTTTTACCATGGTAAGATAAGGCACTTCCACCAGTAGTAGTGGCAGCAACGACAATGAAGCCATAATAGAGATGTAAGTCGTTATAAAAGAGTGAGTCGCTCCAAGAAAAAAATGCAAGGAAACATATTGCACCTTCAACAATGAAGACACAAAGACAACCCCTATTGGGTGACAAGATTTTGGATACCCATCCTCTTTCTAACAAAATTTGGGGTGCCCGTTCCTAGAGAACTTCAAATTGTCGTCTATGATAGATTTCGACAACATGGGTGATCCTTAAGACACATTGTTGCCATCAAAATGCAAGTGGAAATAATTGGCGCTAGCGACTCTCTAAAATGCTAGATCAAATCCATTACCTTTAAAATGGTGGCTCTAAGGTGGTACATGAACCTCTCTCTACTTTCACTGACTAATTATCAAGACCTTTCGAGAAAACTAATCTACTTATTTTCGGTGAGCAGGCATCAAAAGGTCTCGGAAACCAACCTATTCAATGCCCGTTAGGGGAATTTGAAGTCCTTGGGAGAATATCTCCTTCTATTTAACGAGGTGACAATAAAAGTGGTACATCCAAATCAAGAAATGTTAGTGGAAAATTTTAAAATGACTTAAATAGGGAAACTTCAACGAGTCTCTCACTCAAAAACCTACCACTTCCATGGCCCGATTTATGGCATGAGATGAGTTTTATATCAAAGGGGAATAAAGCAACACATAAAAGTATCCAGAGATATTAAAAAGCGTGCTTCTAGAAATTTTGATTCCTCACAACAACATTGTCGGAGGTCATTGGTGGAGAAAATTTATGTTCCTTAACACCTATTGGGAGAAAATTTGGTGCAAAGTGCTACATGTACACAAAATTCCGTCTC